>CM061553.1:108264771-110756181 GCA_030864225.1 Capsicum baccatum var. pendulum
TCTGAATAGTCCTCTCTGCTTACCTACTCATCTTCAGATTAAAAATAGTAATCAAATAAACCTTATTCCCCAACCTTTTCTTAAAAGATTGATAGAAGTGAAATGAAAACTGCATAACATTATAAGAGATAATCGAAAAATCTACACCGTGCAGCATTACAATCTCATGAAGATACTATCACACATATTCCTTAGACAAAAAGTTAGTTCGCTCTGGCAAGAAGTGAGCGGACTCTTTCATCCTATCCATGATGATCCAAACCGAATAAAATTGGTTCCAAGACTAGGAAAGACCGGTAAAAAAATCCATATTGATTGCCTCCCATTTTAATTCAGGCAAATTGATCTCCTAATATAATATCCCATGTCTCATATGCGGAACATTAACTTGTTTATACACCATACACTTGGCAATAAAAAAAGCCACATCCTTTTTCATACCAAATGACTAATACATCTCCTTTAGATCATAATACATTTTTGTCGAACTAGGATGATCAACATAGAACAAATCATATGCCTCATCCAAAATCATTTGTCGCAAACCAACAAAATTGGGAACACATAACCTCCCTCGGTACCTCAAGTTACCATCCCCTCTGATCTTAATCACCATCACCCTTTTCTCTCCATTATCACCCTTTATTTTCCTTAAAGATGCAATATAGCATTTATTTCTTCTTGATTTATTCTATAAGAAATAATCACACTACTTTCGATAACCTCACACTGCCATTCTTAAAGTCCAAAAGGGGATCTCCAACATTAGCCAAACGGTGAATATCCATCACCAATTCTTAATTTTTTATAAATATGACCTAAACTACCCACGGACAACCTTCTAAGAGCATTAGCATCAATGTTAGCTTTAGCTGTGTGGAAGTGAAGACTTATATCATAGTCCTTGAGAATATCCAACCATCTTCTCTAACTGAGATTTGTTTCTTTTAAGCTAAAAAATGTTGTATAATCCTATGACCAGAAAATAAGTCCATATGTAATCCAATTCATGAGAAGGATAATTCCGCTCATGTAGCTTCAACTGCCTGGAAGAATAGGTAATCACCTACCTATGTTACATGAAAACACAACAAAGTCCCACCCACAATGCATAGCAGTAACACACAAACCACTCATTGCCTTCAGGCAATATATAAATTAGAAATGAAGTTTGCTTATACTCACATTTTCAAAACTCTAGTCACAAATATTCGACGAAGAAAACATTACCTTCTTATGATTAAACTTAGTCAATTATGTAGCTATCGTCGAGAAACTTTCATCGAACAACCTATAATACCTAGCCAAACCCAAAAAACTCTAAATATCGGTTGGAGTTGTGGGGTTTTGACCACGTTTTAAGCACTTCCACCTTTTGCGGATCAACCATGATCTCATTACTATAAATACTATGACAAAGAAAAACCACAATATTCAATGAAAACTCATACTTGGAGAATCTGGCATACAACTGCAACTCTTTTAATGTTTGCAATACCATAGAAGGTGAGTGGCTTGATCCACCTTACTCTTAGAATCCACCAAGATGTCATCAGTGAACACAAGGATAAAAAGTTCTAAAAAATGCCATAAAACCCTATTCATCAAACCTATAAATATCTTCGGGGTATTAGTCAAACCAAATGATATAATAGAGAACTCAAAATACCTACATTGGGTTTGGAAAGTTGTCTTAGGGATATCCACCTCCCAAATCTTAAGTTGATGATACCCAAACCGATAATATATCTTCAAAAAGAATTTGGCACCTTGAAATTGATAAAACAAGTCATCTATCCTTTGAAGAGGATACTTGTTCTAAACTGTCACCTTATTCAACTTTTGATAGTCAACACACATTCGAAATGAACCGTCTTTCTATCACATGAATAACACTGGTGCTTCATGAGAGGACACCCAAACATTGATGAAACCTATATCTAAGAGATCCTTAAGTTTCTCTTTGAGTTTCTTAACTAAGCTAGATGCATTCAATACAGAGGAATAGATATTGGATGAGTGTTCGGAACCAATTCAATACCAAACTCAATCTCCCTATTCGGAGAAACACCATGAAGATCATCTGGAAAGACCTTAGGAAACTCATTTACTATCAAAATCGAATGTAAAGAAGGACCTTCAAAGTTAGAATATTTTACCCGAACCAAATGGTAGAGGCACCCTTTGGAGGTCAATCTCAAAGCTTTAAGATAAGAAATAAACCTCCCCTTAGGAGCTAGGGAACCACCCTCCCACTTAATAATTTGTTCACCAAGGAACCCAAAGACAACCTTTCAGGTCCGACAATCCAAAGATACATTACAAGAGTGTAACAAATCCATCCCTACAATAACATCAAAAACCACCATATCATGTTCAAACAAATCCACCAAAGTCTGTCTACTACCAACAAATAGCATATACCCCTATAGACCCTTTAAGGAAACACAAAGTTACCTACTAGGTAGAAAAAAGGATTTGAAATAACCTTAGGATTAAAACAAAAATATAAAGCCACGAATGGGGTCACGTAAGAGTGTGGACCCCAAATCAATTAAACAATATAATTCATGGAAAAAGAGATTTAACATACCAGTCATGGTATTAGGCTATGCCTTAAATTCTTAACTAGTAGTAAGAGCGTATAACCTATTCCGACCTCTGCCGGTACCAGAAGCAAAAACAGATACAAAAGCTGCACCCTTTAGTGTAGGACCAGAAGATGAAGCAGCTAGAGCCATACAATCTGCGGAAGCACCTAATCAATCGAACAATTTCTTCCCATATGGCCTGGATAACCACATTTTAAACACCTATCCTTTCCCTCATCACTAAAACCTCTATGCAACCTAACAGAAAATTTATGAGGGCATGATCAGGCAGACTATGACATACTTTCCTAAGATTTTGAACCCTGTGCTTCACAATTATCGCTACCCTTCTTACGCCTATCACTCGACAATTTTGGGTATGGAGCACTAGCTGTATAAAAGGAACTAGAACTCTAACACATCTTTTTAGGCCACTTACCTCCATCCCAATAACCTTTCTATGGAGCACCACCCTATTCAAATAACTTGAACTTCTTACCCTGCCTTTCCCCAAACTTAGCCTGCTTCTTTTTTCCTTCTCTACCTGCAGGATATAAACCACAATCCTAGAAATATCCATATCCTTGGTCAACAATCCAATATTTCTTTAAATGGTCAAATACCAAGATAGTTCAGAAGTGAACTTTCTCATCTTGGACCTTATATCAGACACCAATTCCGGAGCATACCAAGAAAACTGATGAAATTTCAAGGAATATTCCTAGATAGATATTTTACCTTGACTCAAATTGACAAATTACTCTACCTTTGCTTTCCTCAACTCTTGAGAAAACAAGCGATCTAGCAAAGCATTAGAAAAAGTATCCCCTATAGTTGACTCTTCCACATAACCTATCACCCTATCCCACTCCTCTACCATTAATACACCACATACGTAACATGGTAAGTAGTATATTCACCCATTCCACATTCATAGTCTACATGACCTTGAAGATTTTCTTCATCTCATACATGAAATACTGAGGATCCTCTTCCACCTTCACACCAGTAAAAGTAGGAGGATTTATCTTCATAAATTTTCCAACCCTTATTGCCTTAGCTAATGAAACACTAGATGCACCCTACTTAGCCTTAGAAGCAACCAACTTTGAAATAACATGAATCACTTGAAAAAATTCTTCATTCATTACCTCACCCTAAGGAGAACTAGTAGCAATCGACGAAACTCCATAAATATCAGGGACTGCACCCCTAGATTGAGTATGGATCCCCTGTGTAGTATTTGTCCCTTTAATATTGTCCCTATTTGGGTCAAAAGAGATACCTTACATCTGAGATCATAGTGGAATGATCCAAAAAGCGAACAAACAAGGATTAGAGAAGATTCTAGGACTTAGAATCCTATCTTTAAAATAGAATACCAAGAAAGTGAAACATTCCTAAATGCCTTTTAGTCTCTCTCTTATAAGTGTGGCATACTAATACCCTTAAAAAAGACTCTACTATATAAGAATTTGTAGACTCCCAATTGACTACCAGCCTAAATCTCTAACAAAAACTTGATACGACTCAAACTAGGGCCTTATCATAATGGGTATCCCAAGTCTATCCAGGATTGGGGATCACCCCACTTACCCAACCCAACATCCAAATATCCATACCCTGAAATGGATAAATTCCCATTATATAACAAGGTAGCATTTATTATAATTCAAGACTCTCGAATAGGTCAATATTCATGAAAAACCTTAACAAGTTTAACCATCAATACAAACTAACAACCATAACCAAACTATATAATAATAAAGTTCTTGTATTTAACATAACATAAAAGGATGGAACAATCATAAATTCAATACAATGGTATCAACCCCTATATGAATACAAATACTAAGTTTGATACCTATACAAGCACCTCCTATTCAAAGCTATAGTAGTCACACAGAGCCTCTAACACAAAGAAAATCAATATCCAATTGATACATGCCCCTAACCATAGCCAAAACCAATATCCATAAAATAACAAAAGTATGTAAGGATATCCATTATATGAAATGGGCCTTTTAGAATGTGAAAGCTCAACACTTCAACCTAATAGCTGATATAAAATCCAATCACTAAGCAGGGGAAGTATAATGGTCAGTTCCTATATTACATAAGGATATAGTCGCCTGAAGATGGGTTAGGGGGTGAACTCTAACAAGCACTAAGGATAATGATAAAATATTGCAATCCAGTGAAACCAAATAAACAAAAATTATGCACACAACTATATATATTTATATATAAGACCATGCTGAAAGTGAATTGGGTTTAGTATGAATTTAAAGCCATTAACCAGCTATGTGTAGATTAACAATCTTAGAACTACCTACGTGGTATATGGGTCTAGTGTAACAACCTGAACGAGCCTCGAAGTGTGTAGCCATACCGACCAGATATACCATAAAAGTAGGGGATTCATGATTACCATTTTCCCTCAATGATACATATGTACAGTTTACTTAGAGGATTTTTATGTACATAATAGTATCCTATATGTTCACTATGACCAACCCTTATACCGGCAAACATTAGTTTCCAGTATTTGACTATTGGACTTACACCTTCAAGGTTATCTATCGCACCCTACCCCAAATTAAAACCATTACCATCCAACCAAACTATTTTCCATTATTATTAACCAAGGCTATGAGTATTAGTATTGTCATACCGACTATAGCTTTCAAGTAATGTCCTTATCTAACCTTTTTACGTAAAGAGAATCCCATGTATCCATACATTACATTATCAAGTTAACATTAGGGAATCCTATGTACCCCACAAGTGTTCCATCATGATATTTTCATGAGGAAATCTCGTGTACCCCAGAAGGATATTTAATTAACCCTAACCATAACCACCAAAACTTACTATTTATCCATTCTAAACCATTTAGACCATTTACATTATTTAGGGTTTCATTACAAAACCATATCATGCAATAGTTCCATTAAAAGTCCAATAATATATTAAAATCATTCCCATAGGCATTTTATCAAACATGTTGGGGGCATAGTATTTCCTAAAACAAATTCAATTACAAATTAACCATTCCTCTGCAACCAATTGTCCAAACCACCATTACAGAATGTAACTTCATAATTAAAAAATGGGAAAAATATAACAAAGTATTTTATACAAAAATCATAACAAATATTTCAAAACCCAAAAACAATACAACAATTATGACATTAAAACGATTCATAAAATATGCATTTAGTTTTAACTATCAATAAGGGTGGAGCACATGCCTTATATTACAAAGATGATGCAGATAAATTACCCTTACAAGCTCAAACTTAATACTCTAGATGAAACCCTATCCTTCTATTATCCAAGAGCCTTAGAGAGAAATAGAGAGAGTTTTTAAGTGATTAAGATTAAAATAATAGGGTAAATGTTGTCTCACTAGTTATATAAGTTGTTGGTCCTTAAGAGTTTATGTCGAGAAATATCCAGATTATCCCCAATTAAAATTGCTTAAAATTCCAATAAGATGGTATGACTCTTTATACCAGTTGTACCCTTTCGTATGAGTGGTACCCACCACTTGTATACTAGGCCTTCTCCTTTAACCAAATACTCTCCTGGCTATGACTAACCCAGAACAAGTCGTATCTAACTATATAATTAGTGCCCTTAAAACATATCCCTGGAAGAATAGAATAAAAGGAAATTTGAACGCTGTCTACTAAATAAGTTAATGATATGACTTATACCCTAACTTATGGCTCATGGTGAACCGCTTGTACTCAAATCCAAGTTAAGTTACTGAGTGTCAGATTAAGTAAAGTAATAACCTAAACTACATTACCTATCAACAACCATAGAACTCGTACCAACCAAGTCATACCCTTTCCAAAAACTAATTTAAACCACCAACCAACATTGGTAAGCATACGGCCAAGAGGATACCAATTGTACCCCATCATACGAATGGTACCCGTAATTCATATGATGTCAAAAATCAAGAAATGAAGAAAATTTTCTAAGGGTCCAAACCAAGGCTTTTTCAAAAGTTTAGCATATGGGGCATGATGTGAGGTTTTGCGGTTTACCATTCAGGTAGGCTTCAATAAACTCTTCTCCATGGATGATGTATGATATATATTATGGTGAATTTTATTTTAGCCTTGATAATATGTATAATAACTTAGCCTTGATTGTTGATGTTTGTTGATTTGATGAGGGTTTTGGACTCGTATATGGTATGTTTATAACCATTGAGAATCCTGTTGCCTTGTCCCTATTGTAGATTAATTTTTGTCATGGATATGATATAATGCTTTGTTTGGGATATGGTTATAGCATTGGAACCATGGTTAGAATGTATTATTCTTATTAGACTAGTGTGGTAGTATTAAAATAATGATTTGGGTAGAATTGACTTAAATGCCCTTAAATCTAGTTGAAGTAACTATTTTATGCTTTGAAATGGCATACGTGACCTCTAGAAGATGTACTAGATATCTTAGCATAGTTTGGGTCATCGTTTGCCTAAATATAGAAATAGAGGATTTGAAGTGAGATTGTCCGCCCCACTTAGGCCAAGACTTGTGTTAGCCTTTTGGACTTATTTGTGGATGTTTAGCATTGTTGATACTAGCAAACCTTGTTATAAGGTTACTACATGGATTATTGAATAATCAGGTACTTTTCCACGATTAATGATATTTCCACCAATAGATATTCTACTTTCTTTTTTATATGATGTTTGACCTATCGAGATGTTATTTTCTCTTAGGCTTTATATTTGACTCATACAAATTTTATTTCCACTTAGACATAATTTTTGGTCCTTAGAGACTATTTTCCTCTTAGATATAATATTTTCTTATAGAGATTATATTTCCTCTTAAATATGACTTTGGGCCTATAGAGATAATATTCCTCTCAGAAATGATGTTGGGCCTTTGGAGGTACTATCCCCTATTAGATGTGATATCATACCTGTAAAGATGCTATATCCTTTTTGTTATGATTATCGGACCTATAAAAATGATACTCCTCTTAGATATGATAATTGGTGGAGAGAGGTGATACTTCTCATAAGTCATGATGTATGACCTATTCACATGAGATATTTTTTATGCTCATTGATATTGTACCTCCTAGATATGAGATGCCTCCTATGTGGGAGATGATTACATGGTTATTGATAGTATTCCTCTTATGTGAAAGATAGTTATACGCTCATTGATATCATACCTCATAGATGTGAAGTGCCTTTTCTGTAAGAGATAACTACATTTTTACTGATATTATTCCTCCGACATGTGAGATGCATCCTATATGTGAGATTATTAAATATTTGATATGGTTTATAAATATGATCATCAATATGAGTTCGGATATGTATATAGGATAAAAGTCATGATTATGATGATATGATTATTTTGTGCAGATTATTGGGCTAAGGGTTTTGCTAAGATATTGATTAGTTATTTAAGAATTGTTTATCATTATAAAGGATGAAATTATAGTTTATGAATATGCATATATATATTTGTATACACATCTCTCCGGTATGGGATGGAGAAAGATATAGTATGATGCTCATTGTTCCACTATTTTAATATTTGTGATAGCACGCATAGATTTTGTAAATTCATGAATATTATGTTGGTAATAGAAGTGATTCTAGCTAAAATACTTTTTATGTTTGTTTGTCATAATTAAGGGTTAAGCTATGTGGTAGCTAGTTGTCTATTTGGTAACTATGGAATGTGATGACTTAGTGTATGATCTCAATTAGTTATTAAATAGTAATTTTGTAATGATGCGGCTAGATAATAAGAGTTGTTAGTTATAAGAGATGACTTGATAATAATGATGAATAGTTTGTAAAAGTTGAATTATTGGGAACCGATGGTTAGCTAACAAAATGGGTTAGATAATAAAAATAATTAGATGATAAATGGTAATGTGTCGACTAGTACTTATAATGTTTGTGGTTTGGTTAGTTTATAATGATGATGAGTTGATAGATGTCGGTTATGCTCTAGTGATGAATCTTGACTGAATGTTAGGTATTGGCTACTAAATTAATAATAGTTAGTTATTGTCCCTCGAATAAGAATTATGTGATGTATAATGTTTAGAATAATAATTAGAGGTCATGTGGAGACTTTTGAACTAGTGTTTTAATGATCATAAGTGTTTGTTAGCTAATAAAAAATAGTTGGGAAGCATTGACAAGTTAGATATAGTTATGATGATACGATTATTATTATGAGTATACTAATAAGAATTGTAGATTGACCTTATTTCTACCACATCGTGAGCCCATGAGCCTATTATATGTTTATAAACATGTGTGCATTAATATTTAAGATATATTGATACCCGATAAGGCTGAACGATATTTTTAAGATATATTGATACCCACAAGGCTAAAAGATACTATGATGATATATGGATACCCATTAAGGCCGAAGTATACTGTGATGATATGTTGATACCCGACAAGGCCAAAGGATATTATGGTGATACATTGCTCCCAGCAAGGCCAGAGGATACTATGATGATGTATTGATCCACGATAAGGATGGAAGTTGATTAGCTAATGATGGTTATAATGTTGATAATTATGATTGAGATGGTGATGATTATGATATGGTGATATTAATGGTGTACTTTGAATTCATTTTTGCATGTGCATCACCTATCACCAATATACAACTTTTTCTACTAGCCAATATGGGATAGTTTCGTAGATGTGGGTAAAATGTATGCCTTGTGTTGTTATATGTTTATTGAACCTTTGGAGTTTGGGGCAGTTGGAGTACACATAGGCTCGACTGGGTATTTGGTTTTCCAGAGTAGGCAGTTATTCACGTTGTTATTAATATTATTATTATCATTGTTATGATTATTATTTTTATTAGCTTATGTTAGATATGTCATTGACCTGGTATCGAGATATGAGGTGCATCTATGGAATCTTCTATCTTATAAAGACATTATTGTGCATGATTATTTCATGTCTAGCTATGTAGATTACAACCCAAAGCATGATAGTATTAGATCCTAGTAGAATTACAATGTAACCTTACAATAAAGATATTATGATCTAAGTTATGCTTTGTGATGACCTCATGTTATACGTATATATATATCTAGCTATATGAAGTTATGGCACTAATGTATATCACTTTATTTATTTTTACATATTGTATATTATTTCTTGTACTTATATATTGACATTTATTGACTGTGGCTGGAATAGGTTGGTTCACCATAATACTTCCTTAGTATTATTATGTTAGACTCTTGGACTTGAATATGATCATTTTCCCTTATTATTCTCATTGACTTGTTATAAAATTTCTTGACTCTTGGGTGTAGTGTCCCTTTTATTGAAATGTTTTATAGATATGCTTTAACTTTGTAGCTCAGTGGATAGATTCTTAATGTGTACCTTTCTTTTGGTACTTATACTACACTTCTGCATCTTGTAGATCATAGTACGGGTTATCATCATTGATGTATCAATCATAAGGATTAGCCATGGTTTAGAGATTTAGAGTGAACCCCTAATGTTCAAAGTATTACATAGCTCTCTCTTTGGTATCAGACTAGTCTCTATATTCTATACAGAGACAAGTTGTATTAGTGTAATACTCTTGATATTTTTCTTTTTCACTCTTATTATATTTAGAATCTCTTGTACTGATAACTTTACGTTTTAGGATTTTCTTATGTATCCATCTATAGCTTATATATTCTACACTCTTTTCTTCTATGTTTGAGTAGTCCATTACTAGAAGTTTTGGACTATATGATAGCTTTCCTATGGGTGGGTTAGGGTAGATGCCTTCATGATCTGAGAAGTTAGGTCATGACAAAGTGGTATCAAAGCTTAGGTTTTGGCATTGTGTTAGTACAAGAACTAAGTACAAGTAGTGTCCGACGGATCTATGTGGAAATGTTTATAATGTATCTTTAGAAGGCTACATTAACATTTTCAAAATTTTACTTCTTGACGACTTATCGGATGTCTGTATTTGTATGATCCTCAAACGCATTCTTTAACTTTATTTTATCCCCGAAGGATGATGTGACCTTGTTGATAGATACTGATGAGACTTCAATATATATTTCTAGAGTTTTAGTACAGGATCAGACTAAAAAGACAGAGATAGATATAAAAGATTTTCAACAATAGCCAAAAAGGATTTGGACTAACTTAGGCTCTAGATTAAGCTTATGACAACTTCAGCCTTTGAGGTTCAATATTGGGAAGTGAGTTAAGATTGTATATCTCTTATTTCCATGGGTAACATTTAATTTATAAAGCAGTTCTTAGACAAGATTTGGGTCTATTGGTGTTTAACAAGGTTCCCTACTACGATTTTAGTACGTGATTAAATTTCTCATATGGTCAAGGAATTTTCCTATTCTACTTCCTTCTAAGACAGACATTAGAGAATAGATATGTTAGAGAGTGAGTATTGTCACTCTGATTGGCATCGAAGCACAGGATAACAGGATTTTCCTTTTATTTAGATGTTGATTATGAAAGGACCCTAGGGAGAAAAAGTATTATGACCTATGGAAATTGCGAAATAAAGCATGCCATTGTATAGTCCTACTGGTATTTTATCAAAAAGTAAGGATACTTCCAACAAAGTTCAGCTTCACCTATAGCATTTTAGATCTACGAAAATTGTATTCCATACTATGAGTAGTTCGTAGAGTAGTCATGATGAATATAGTGGATAGAGTATCCATCAGATTTGTGGAGTGTGATATGGTTCTTTTGGCCTAGATGACCATTCTGTATTATGAGGGCAGTATGTCAAGGCATTCAATGATTTTAGTTCAGTTGTGTCATGAGGAGACATATGTTTACACAATTCCCTAGATAGGCAATGGATAATTATAGTTAGCACATATCTTTATAAGCATTTTATCAAACACATTGGAGTCATAATAAAACCAAAACCAATTCCAAAGACCATTAAACCATTATGATGCTATCCAATTGCCCAAAACAATCATTGATGTATGTAAAAGCATTATTAAACCATAGGAAACCATAACCAATCCATTATATACAAAAACCCCAATTGTTAGTTGAAAACAATAAACGATGCAACAATTAAAATGCTGAAAACATCCATAAAATACATGCCTTTTTAGAAATAAGAAGTAGGGGTGAAGCAAATGCCTTAAACTGAGAATAATGATGGAAAAAAATCAACAAAGTATGCCTTAAAGAAATCCATAATTTTAAACCCTAGCACTTTTTCCCCAAAGGTTCTTAAGATAATTATGATTTATTTTGAAATAGTTTTTAATTTTTAATAAATAGAATAATAGTGTAAATAGCCTCCTTAGTGTATTAGAAGTCGTGGGTCATAATTAGGATAAGTAGGTAAATGTTAAGAATACCTAATCTAATGTCCCTTAAAAACCCATCACAGGGATACGAGTGACCCTATTATGATTCGTGCCCTTCCTTATGATTGGTTTCCACCAGTCGCATACAGGATGTAACACTGGATCAAACACTTTCTAGTATATGACTCATCTAACAAAGTTGTAACTTCAAAAAATGATTCTTAGCCATGATTTATATCTATGGCTGAATGAATTAACAGGAGGATCAAACACTAACTATCTTATGAGTCATCGATACGACTCGTATCAATTCTTATGACTCGCACCCCCTAAGTCGTGACTATTCTAGTGATTAAAAAATACCATAAACAAATATTGGTAAGCTTATGATACGACCATAGCACTCTTACCCTAGTATACTACTCATACCGTGGAGTCGTATTGGGTCCAGAGAATAAATTTTGAGGAAAATTTCTAAGGCCCAAACCCAAGTTGTAGCAATTAGCCTTCTAGACTTAGTTGTGGATGCTAGGGAGGGTTTATACTAGTAAACCATAATATAAGGTTACTCTATAGCTAATTGACTGATGATATACTTTTCCCTGGATAATGATATTTGGGATTATTTCCTTTTTGATATGATGTTTGACCTACAGAGATGTTATTTCCTCTTAGATTTGATATTTAGATAATAGGGATGATATTTCCTCTTAGACATAACATTGGGTCCATAGAGATGAGTTTTATCTTACATATGATATTGGTCTATTGATATGCTATATCCTCTTAGATATAATGTTGGGCCTATTGAGATATTATTTCGCTCAGATAGGAGGTTGACCGATAGATATGTTATTCCCTCTTATATGTGATGTCGCACCTATAGAGATGCTATCTTCCTTTTTTGTAATGATTATTTGACCTATAGAGATTATATTCCTTTTTACCTCATGTATTCCGCATTCTTTTCCTTATATTATTGAGTAGTCCATTGCTAGCTGTTCTAGAAAATAGGTTGCCTTTCCTACTGGTGTGTACGGTAGGCACCACCATGACCTGAGAAATTTGGTCGTGACACTTGATTTATGAGACACATCAAAGTCCATCCATCGTAGTCCAATAACATCGAGGACACACAACCTTTCTTTATATCACTAAATACCATCACCAACAATCTAAACAACCATCGCTTTCGGTTGGCCCGTAACACCGTTAATTTCCATCAAGGTAGGGTCAAGAACCCACTTTTATTTTGCTGCAACATTGAAGGATAACTTCACCATCATTGAACTATACATTTCCATCCTTAGAGTACAAGAGAGAAACCCCAAAGTTAGCCAACTAGTGAATATCCTTCACCAAATCTCACTTCTCCTCATCCACACGAGATAATTTTTCCAAAGATAACCTACTAACAACATCATCAATCATGTTATCTTTACCTATATGATAATGAAAATCATATCATAGACCTTGAGAAACTAGAGCCATATCTTTTTCCTGAGATTCAACTCCGTCTGGGTAAACACATATTGTGATATCTTATGATCTCAATAAATGTAAACATGAAACCAATGAAGATAACGACACCAAAACTTAAATGCGATGAACACTTCAAACAATTATAGGTCATGCATTGGGTAATTCTTCTCATTAACATTTAACTATCTAGAGGCATAAGCCACAACCGTACCATGCCGTATCAACAAATATGTCAGTCCCACAAGAAATGCATAATAGTAAACTAAAAAACTCTCATTACCCTTAAGTAGAGTCAGGATCGAAGCCGAAGTAAACTTTTCCTTCAACTTTATAAAAACACCCTCATAAGCATCTAACCATAAGAACTTTACCTTTTTATGAGTCAACATAGTCACTAGGGAAGAAATAGAAGAGAAACTTTCCACAAACCTTCTATAATATCCGACTAACCCAAAAAGCTTTGAATGTTGGTTGGAGTCGATGGTGTAGGTAACTTTATAACTGCCTAAACTTTTTATGGGTCCACCATGATCCCCTCACTAGACACAACATGACCCAAATAGGTCACAAATTTTAAGCAGAACTAACACTTAGTAATTTTAGGATACAATGGTTGATCCTTAAGGGTCTACAACACTACTCGGATATGATAGGAATGATCTTTCTTACTCTTAGAATACAACAAGGTGTAATCAATGATCATAATGATGAATAACTCTAAAAACAGATGGAAGACTCGATTCATAAGATATATAAATGTCATCGGGGTATTAGTCCATCCAAAGGACATGACCAAGAATTATTATAGCCATACCAAGTATGACAGGTAGTCCCATGGATATCCAGCTCCCTAATCTTTAGATGATGATAACCCGATTGAATATCGGTCTTAAAGAGTTAATTAGCCCTATGAAGCTAGTCAAATAGGCCATCAATCCTAGAAAGAGGATACTTATTCTTTACCATCACCTGATTTAACTGGTGGTAATCTGTACATATTTTAAGGGACCAATCTTTCTTAAGCACGAAGACAATAGTAGCACCCCACAGGGAAACACTAGGACAAATAAAACCCTTATCAAAAAGGTCTTTCAAGTTCTCCTTAAGTTATTGCAACTCAACTAGAACCATTCTATAAGGAGGGATAGAGATAGGATACGTATCTAGATAAAGATCAATCCCAAAGTCAATCTCCTTATTAGGAGGAACAGGAGGAAGATCATCAAGGAATACTTTGGGAAACTCATAGACCATTGGCATAGATTATAATGAAGGACTCTAGAAACTAGAATCTTTAACATGAACTAAATGGTATTGACACCCCTTGGAGATCAACCTCCATCCTCTAATTTACAAAATGAATTTCCCTTTAGGCACTAGGTAACTACCTTCCCACTCAATCAACAAATCATTTAGGAATTAGAAACTGACCCTTCGGATCCTACAGTCAAGAGACACATAGCACGAGTGCAACAAATACATCCCTAAAATAACATTAAAGTCTAACATTTCCAACTTTATCATATCCACAAACATCTCACTACTACGGATAGACACCACACAAAACTAAAATAATTTTCTATCAACAATAAAGTCACCCACTCGAGTAGACATAGAAAAGGGATCTGAATACACTCGAGACCAAAAACAAATGAATATCAATATATGGGGTCACATAAGAACGGGTAGACTTTAGATAAGGCTGACAATATAGATGAAGAAAAAAAGTTGTAACGTACTAGTGACAATATTTGGAGATGCCTCAGTTTCTTAGCTAGTAGGAAGAGCTTAAAGTCAATTATGACCAATGTCCGAAGGCAAAAAGTAGAACTATTTGGTGAATAAGCTGAAGGCAATATACCCAAAACCTTATTATCCCAAATAACAAGCATTACTGATGGATAATTCCACTACATTGTGCCCTACATCTACAATTACTCTAAAAATGGCAATCATAAGATGACTTAGGATATCAGGCACTAGCCATAGAATAAGAACCAGAATTTACTCAATCCTACTTAGATCATTGTTTGACATCTCTATGACTCTATTGCTGACCTCCACCTAAATCCAAATATCAAAGCTTATTACTTTACCTCTCCCTCATTACTTCCTACTTTTTCTTTCCCTTCTTAGCATATTGCATTTACACCATACGTCGAGAGCTATCCATATCAAAGCTCATCAAGGTAGCCTTACTCTCTAAAATTAGATTATGGAATAACCCAGAAACAAACTTGCTAATCCTCACTTTTATATAATATACTTACTTAGGAGTATAGCAGGAAAACTAGTGAAACATCAAGGCATACTTCTTAACAGTAATCCTGCCTTATCTCAAATTCATAATCTCCTCAACCTTCATTTCCCTAAGCTATCAAGGAAAAAAATTGTACAAAAAAGCACCTAAGAGGAAATCCAATAGTGCCAACTATGCATCATCACACCTAGACCGATCCCACTTTTAATACCACTGATATGTCACATTTTTCAACTGGGTGAGCAAATTCTATGCCTTCAGAGTAAGATGGATGCATAACTCAGATGATTTTCCCTATGTCATCTATGAATTCTTCATGATACTCTTCAACCTTAAAGCTAGTAAAGGTTTGAGTATGAAGCCTCAAATACTATCTGACTCAAGTAACCTCCTAAGAACTCATTGTAGTAATAGAAGGACCTAACAACATGACTGCGATGTCACCAACAAGTCAATAGATGATTAGATCAGTCAACTAAAAATTAGAAATATCTCCTTGGGTAGTGGGGCATGATCATTATCATCTGGAGGGGCCCGAGAAATACTGGTAGGGACCAATGGAAATCTATGTGGGGAAGCACAATCGGGATATAGAGCCTAAGACATGTTCTAGACTCAATAAGTTAAAAGAGCTCCATAAACATTGTTCTCATATGGGTTAGAAGGGTATCTACATACATTAGATCTTCTTGGATGCATGATCTAAAATTTGAACAAATGGGAATTAGAGAAGATTCATAACCTTAGACTCTATAGCCCAAATTAAAACAACAAGATAGTGAAATATTTCAAAATGTCTCATAGCCTCTACCATATCAGTATGGTGTGCCACAGACCTATAATAGAGAATTAAATTGACACCAGTTTATGGACACCCAATGACAATAGGATCTGATACCATATTTATCAAAACCTAAACTAAGGTCTGACTGTGATGGGTATCTTATGTCTATCGAGGACCGAAGACTACCCCCCTTTGCCTAGCCAAATAGGATATAATATTACTAGCAGCACCTTAAATCTAAACTTATATAAAGATAGAAATAGTAATATTCTAAAAGATATGTAATAATGTCAACATTAGTACCCAATCCACAATAACATCCATAAGGCCTCTACGATTATGAATAAATATAAGTCAGGTCATTTCCCCAGACATAATAATGACAGTGACAATATAATTGATAATGTTAATATGAACTCATGAATTCTAGTTTAAGAAAGGAAACTAATTGAATGATCATGTATTCTAGATAAGGAAAGCTCACCACTTCCCTACAAATGACTGGTGCACCGAGCTAATCTATATAGTACTGTGTAGGAAAAGTAAGATTGCCTTCGGACCCTATATCTTGTAGGGATACAACATCCAAATAGAGTTAGTAGGTTGATACCTAGCATGTAACGAAGGGATAAGAATTATGTAATGATGATTTGAAAATCAAAGTGAACTTAATGTACATGTCACAGATATGTGTTCATACATATATACTAATATTAAATATTGGTATAGGGAAAAAGGCTTAGCAATCACTGTAAAATATTAATCAAGACTGTCTAGGTTAACCATCATGATATAGTACCCATAGGTTAGATGAGCCCCAAGCTCTCACCCTATAATTGGGACCTAAAATGTGTAGCCGTATGAATTGAAGAATAATCTTATGTATATGAACGGGGGACATGAACTTCATAACCATATACTAAGGTGACTTAAGCACCCGATCATGTAATGTATTATGGGGGACTCAAACCTCAGAATCATATAATAGGGTGGACTCAAACAACCCAATCATAAGTTAGAGGTATAGAACCCCATGACATTTAAAACCCTATGCATGAAAATGCTGTTTATAGTATTGGTCGTTTGGTACTTCCACATTCACAAACCAGCTACACAACCTTCATTAAGCTCCATTGAAGCATTTATCCCACATTTCATTCATTGAACCATAATAAACATTTAGGCATACATTGTTGAAATCTTCATACCAATTACACTTTCAATGTAACATCAACATTCTAGTTGAATTCCACTAACTCGAGACAGCAACTACCTTTTTCATTAATAAAAATCATCAGGTTTTAATAACCTCTTTAAACCATGCAATTATTCCAGAATTACTTTAATGCAATTTTACTCGTACTAAAAACCACTTCAACAAAATTTGGTTTGGGGTATTACCAATTCAATTGTCAATATTCAAAAAAAAATTTAGGGAAATAACAATCCCCTGGTTTATTCACCATATGCATATAGCAAATTGATTTCAAAACAAACATTTAAAACATAAACATTGAATATGTAAATATGAAATATAACGTAAACAATAATCATTCAAAACCCTCAACCCATGCTCCAATACTAACATCAAAACCATATGGCGAACTATTTAAAACACATTCTTTTTAAAAGTAATAGTTGGGGAAGAGTATCACGTCTAGAATATCGAGAGTTAGGGAGAAAATTTTCCCTTGGGATCTCTAATTAATTAACTTCTTAGAAACACTAATAATCTATTCCTTATTTAATTAATTGAGAAGTTATTTCAATTTATTTGATGTGATAATGATACCCTAAAAGGGTTTTATGTCATGGGTCATGAATTGGGGAAAAGGGGAAATATCTAAAGTGCCTTGATTAAAAGCTGAAAAATTATCACCATTGAATACATGTCACTATACAACTCAGAAATGACACATTACACCTCGTCACTACGAGTCATAGTCAAGATTGTAGCTGAAGAACCCTTCTCTTGTAACCATACAATTCACACCATATGACTCATTAGGTCACCTAATGACTCGTAGGGTCTTAGTCATTATCAAGACAGAAGTACTTAGGGTGAACACTGGTTTGGCTATGGATGGAACAATATAGCTCGTTTAGATTCTTTACGAATCATTAGGAGACACTGGTAATCAGGACTGTATCTTAGTATACTGTTACTGAACACCCTACGATTAGGTCCTATGACCCACAAAGACATATAAAGACTTGAAGGGTGAGTCATAGTTAGGATAGTGGGTTCAATACTCAAAATTTTATGGTGGCCAATACCTTAGGTGTCATAGCAGTAGTGGAAAAACACACGCAGAGAAAGCCTACAATTTTACTCATTCTAATTGAATTGTTTTGTGAGTGCAAAAGTGAAATCTTTCATTATCAAGATCCTTTAATAATTTAAATGTCCAGTGTATGTGTTAATAACTATTTAATGTGAGAAACATTGATACTATGACAACAAGGTGTTGGCTATTATTGAAATTCGAGTTTCAATCTCACTATTCTAATTATGGCACACCCTATTGGTCATAATGTGTCACTACAGTCATAGGACCCCAATTGTAGGGTGTCCAGTATATGTAGCCTAAGTTACTATCCTAATTATGTGAGGCTCCTAATGAGTCCGAAACAATCTGAATGAGAATGGACCCATCCATATCCAATCCAGTATGTGCCCCAAGTATTTCTTTCTTGACTATGACTTGGATCCTAAGAGTGATAGGTTCGCTTGACGATTCATATGTTGTGAATCATAGGGTCACTAGAGATTGGTCCTTAAGTAATTGTCTTGTCTACAACTCATGGTGAAGAGTAGTAACATGTCCTTTGGAGTTATATAGGGACTCTAGACACTGGCAATAATTTTTCAGATTTGAATTAAGGGCACTTTTGACATTTCCCCTTTCCCTAAATCATGACCCATGACTTAAAACCCATTTAGGATTTTGTTATCACTCCAAAAAAAATTTATGGAAAGTCTCAATCACTCTTTACTCTCCAAGGTCAAAATACTTAGGATATTTAAGAAGTTGGCTAATTAGAGCTCCCAAGGGAAAATTCTCTCCAAAAGTATGGATATTTCAGGCATGTTACTCTTCCCCAACTATTACTTCGAGTAAGCGTGCATTTAAAATAGTTTTCCATCTGGTTCATTTATTGGTTTTGGAACATGGGTTGAGGGTTTTAAGTAATTGTAGTTTATGGAATATTTCACATTTACATATGCATTTATTACATTTTAAATGGTGATTTTTAAATTAATTTTATGCATGAGAATGGTGAATAAACTATGGTATGGTGATTTTCCCAAAATTTATTAATATTGAGAATTGAATTAGTAATAATCCCACACTAAATTTTGTGGAAGTTGTTTTAAGTACGAGTAAAATTGCATTAATCTAATTTTTAAACAATTGCGTGATCTAAAGAGGTTATTGAAACATAACAATTTCTATTCATTATAAATTGGATTTGTTTTCCATAGTTAATGGAATTCAGATGGCATGTTGATATTACTTTGAAAATTTAATTGGTATGACTACTAACAATAATGTATGCCTAAATGTGTATTATGGTTCAGTAAATGGGAATGTGTGATAAATGTTTTAATGGGACTTCATGAGGCTTATGTAGCTTGGTCATGAAAGTGGCGGTCCCTAGGGACCAATACTAGAAACTATATTTACTGGTGCTAGAGGCTAAATAACGTGAGGTTTAAGTTTCTTTGCTAATGATTGAGTGGTTCAAGTCTACCATATTATATGATTTGGAGGTTTGAGTCACCCATAATACTACATAATCTAGTTCTTAAGTTAAATTAGTAAATGGTTGAAAGATTCAAGTACCTTGTGCATATATATAATAATATTATCTAGTTTGTGTGGCTACACACACTACGGCCATACCAGGGGGTAAGAGTTAGGGCTCATATATCCTATGGGTACTAATATATGAAGGTTAAGCTACACAATGCAAACTAATATTTCAAAGTGCATTTTAAGCCTTTTTTTGTATCCTTGTATTTTACATAATTATATATGTATGCAATTATATATGTGAACATGTACATTGACTTGAATTTGTTTTTTTTATTTTGATTAACGTATCCTTATCTCTAGATTATATGCTAGTGCTCAACCAGATAACCATCTCTAGATGTTGTATCCCCTCATAAGACAGGGTTGAAAGGCTATCCTACTTTTATTGTGCAGTGCTAGGTGGACTGGCTTAGTACATAGGTCAAGTGTGGTAAAGTGGTGAGCTTTCATTTGACAGGAGACTTGATCATTCCATTATTTTTCCTTTGTAAACAAGAATTATATATTTCACATTATCATTATCATTGCCATTGTCGGGGTTGGGGGCATATCCTTACTCATTTGTATTAAGATAAGTAAAGTCCTTGTGGATGGAACTGTGGATTGGATATTGATGTTTACATTCTTAGATGTCTTTGAGTTTGTTACACCTTCTATCCTTTTGTATATTTTTTATTTTAGTCATTTCTAGGAGTGTTATATCCTTTTTTTCGAGGGAAAGAGGGTGGTCTCTGGTTCTCGATGGACTTGAGATACCCGTTATGACTAGGCTCTATTTTGGGTCATAAAAAAGATTATATTAGAGCCTAGATTTTGTGTCATTTTGTATCTACACAGCCATGTCAAGTAATGTCTCTTCGATGGGTATGTAGCATGCCATAGAGTCTATACTCTTTAGTCTTCTCTAATCCACTTTTGTTTGCATTTCATATCATGCCTCCTAACATATTTGATATATGCAGGAACCCTTAATCCCATCTAATGATAATGTCGATGCATTCTATTTGTGGAGTTCAGACCTGATCTTAGGCTCCAGCTTCTAATTATGCTACCCCACGTGGAGTTCTATCAGTCCCTACCAGTCCTCCGTAGGCCCTTTATGCTGATGATGATTATGCTCTACCATCTCAAAGAGTCATTCCTAATGCTGACTTTTGCCAATTTATTTATTTATTTACTCAGTTAGTTATATCTTAGTCACATCAGATAGGTCCTATTAGTACCGTTATGAGTTATTTGAGGTTACTCAAGTTAGTATGTTTATGAGGAGCAGTACACCAACCTTTACTGGCACTAAGTTTTAATAGGATCCTTATGAATTCATAGATGCAATAGAGAAGATCTTTTGAGTTATGCATGCTTCTGACTCTGAGGTTGTGGAAATTGCCATATACCAACTGAAAGATATGGCATATCCAATGTATAAGGAGTCGGATTAATCTAGTGGTAATCACAAAAGGTTTTCACTATAAGATAAGTTCTCAGGTGCTTTTCTATATCATTATTTTCTTCATGAGTTGAGGGAAGTAAGTGTATAGAAGTTTGGGAATTTGTGAAAAGGCAAGATGACTGTTAAGGCTATGCCTTGATCTTTCAATAGTTTTCTCATTATGCTACATAGCTAGTGTCATCTATGAGAGACTATAATCAAAGTTATTTTGGGTTATCTTGTGATCTAACTTTGGAGTGCAAGGCCTCCTTTTTGAAAAAAAGATATGGATATAGATATCTCTTGACTTGTCGAGTATTTGTAACGGGTCGAGAAGAAAAATAAAAACTAGACAGAAATTAGGGAGAGGTAGAATATGAAATTTTAATATTTGAATTAGGGAAGAAGTTAGAATAGAGGGGTAGAGATTCTGGAAAATGGTCTCAGAAAAAGTGGGGCAATTCTGGTTATTTTCTACGGCTAGTACTCCATATCCTAAGTCATCTAGTGACCATTATTTTTGGAGAAATAGTTGATTTAGGGAACAAGGTGCCTAGTTTCAGGCTATTCGGGCTTAGTTAGCCCCGTCTTATACCTCTTGTAGATTTTATAGGAAAGTGTATCATGAGTTTTGTAAGAAGAGTAATAAATGCTTTAAGTGTGGTTAGTTGGGTTACCTACAACAGGATTATCCATCAGTCAGGGTTGTCAATAGGAATAATATGGATTCTATTGCCACGTCTTAAAATCCTGTACTAAAGGATGATACTTCTAGCTTTGGCACTAATCAAAATCACCATTATGCTCTGGCAACTCTCTAAGAAACTGAGGTAACTACGGATTATATCAGTAGTACATTACAAATCTTTTTAAATAATTTGTATTGTATGCATGATTCTGGGTCTACCATTTCTTATTTGACCCTTAATATGATTCTTTATTTTGAATTTGGTCCTAATTCTATTTCAAATACTTATCTGTGTCTACTCTGGTGGGTGACTCTATTATGGCTAAAAGAGTCTGTAGGTGTTTGTGGTATCTATCCGTGGAAGAGATACCTTAGTTGATCTAATAGATTTTGACATGTTAGACTTTGATATGATTTTGTTGATTGATTGGTTCAACTCATTCTATGTGTCTTTTGACTATAAGACCCGAATGGTCAGTTTTCAATGCCCATATGAGTTGGTGATTCAGTGGGAAGGTAGTTCCCTAATGCTTAAGAGAAGATTTATTTCGTATCTTAGAGCTTGGATATCGATCTCCAAGGGGTACCTAAGTCATGTAGTTCATATTAAAGATCTTGTTTCTAGGGTCCTTCATTGCAAGCTGTCTCAATGGTTTTTATGTTTCCCAAAATGTTCCCTAATGATCTTACTGGTGCTCCTCCTAACAGGGAGGTTTATTTTGGGATTTATCATCTTCAACATACTCATCCTATTTCTATCACTCTTTATAAAATGGCTCTAACTGATTTTAAAGAACTTAAAAAGTAATTGAAAGGCCTTTTTCATAAGGTTTTTACTTGTCTTAGTATTTTCTCATGGGTTTCTCTTGTGTTCTTCATGCGTAAAAAGCATAGGTCCCTCCAAATATGTATAGATTACCTCCAGTTGAATAAGTTAACAGTGAAGAATAAGTATGTTCTTTCTAGGATAGATGACATGTTTGACCAGCTTTAGTATGTTACATACTTCTCTAGAATGAAGAACAAGTATGCTCTTCCTAGGTTGATGACCTCTTTGACCTACTTTTGGGTGCTACATACTTCTCCAACATTGATCTTCAGTCGGGTTATCATTAGATGAATATTTTGGGGGTGGATATCCCTAAGATTTCTTTTTGTACCCTGTATGGGCATTATGAGTTCTTGGTCATCTCTTTTGGTCTGACTAATGCCCCAACGGAATTTATTGGTCTTATGAAATAAGTATTCCAATAGTTTACAGAATTATTTATCATTGTTTTCATTGATGACATCTTAGTTTATTAAAAGAGTAAGGAAGATTATGCCAACCACTTCTAAGTAATATCGCAGATTCTTAAGGATCAGTAATTGTGTGCTAAATTATCTAAGTGTAAATTCTTGTTGAATGTTATGACCTATCCTGGTCATGTTGTGTCTAGTGAGAGGATCATTAGCAATCCACAAAAAGTTGAGGATTTTAAGAAGTGGCCTAGACCCATAACCCCAACTACTATTTGGATCTTCTAGGGTTTAGCCGGATATTAATAAAGGTTACTGGAAAGTTTCTTTTCTATTTCTACCCCACTGAATATACTGACTAAGAAAAAGGTAAAGTTCTTATGATTGGATGCCTGTGAGGGTAATCTTTTAAAGTTGAAGGATAAGTTAAATTTGGCTCCGATCCTGACTCTATTTGCGGATACTGAGGGTTTTATGGTTTATTATGATGTATCCCATATGGGACTAGGATCATGTTTATGCAGCATTTTATGGTTATGATCTATGCTTTTAGACAGTTAAAAGTTATTGAGAAGAATTACCTGACGCACGACTTTAACTTGTTGGATGTGATCTTCTCTTTTAAGATTTGGCGCTATTAACTCTATGGGGTTATTGTTTACATATATTCATATCATACAATCCTGCAATATTTGTTTGCCTAGAAGAAGTTGAATCTTAAGAAAATGAGATGGCTTGAGTTGTTCTAGGACTATAATATGAGTCTTCGCTATCATCTAGGTAAACCTAACATAGTTGTTGATGCTCTTAGCTGGTTATCTATTGAAAGCTTATCTCATGTGGATGAGTGAAAGTGAGAGTTGGTAAAGGATATTCATTGATTATCTAACCTTTGGGTTCGTCTCTTAAACTCTAAGGATGGAGGTGTGATATTGCAAGAGGTGGTATAGTTATCTCTTAGTCCTGAGGTGAAAGAGAAGCAGGTTTTATACCCTATATTAATGTTGATTAAGCATAACGTGGGCTCGCATAAATTGAAGGTTTTTGAGATTGGTGGTTATGGTATATTTACATACCAAGGCAGGTTGTGTGTCCTAGATATTGATGGGTAGCAAGGGAGGATCTTGGCTATGGACCATGAATCGAGGTTCACTTTTTATCCTAGTTTAAATAAAATTTAACATGATTTTAAAGAAATCTATTGATGGAACAACATGTAGAGGGATGCAAAAAATTGTGGGGCTAAGTGTATGGTTTATCAACATTTTAAGGTTGGTCATTTGATACCTGGTGTGTTGTATCAAAAGATAGGTTTCCTAAATAGATGTGGGAAGTGATTAATATAGATTTCATTACTAGTCCTTTGATGTCCCGTGGTTAGTTTTATTCAATTTGGGTCATTGTGGAAAGGATGACAAAGTCTTCTTATTTCTTACCTATAAACACTAATTTTGTTGTTGAGGATAATACACGACCATTCATTCAGGAAATCTTCAAGTTGAGTGGTGCAGCTATTTCTATTATATTTGATTGTGGTACTAATTCGCCTTGCACTTTTTTTTTCTTTCATGAGAGGTTCGGGAACTAAGGGAAACCTTAGCACAACTTTACACCCAGATGGATGGTCAAGCAGAGAAAACTATTTGGACTTTTAAATCTATGTTAAAGTCTTTTGGACTTGACTTTAGTTGTAGTTGGGTTGATCATTTGCCTCTCATAGAGTTTTTGTATGATAATATCTATCATGCAAGGGTTGGGATGGATCCATTTGAGGCTTTTTATGGTAGGAAATATTGTTCTCTTATTGGGTATTTGGAGGTTGCCGAGGCTGGGTTGTTCAGTCCTGATTTGGTTCACCAGGATATTGATAACGCTCAATCTACAGCTATCGTAGGAGTGTAAAGCGTTCGTTAGCAAATATAGTACCCAACAGGGTTGGGTATCGATCCCACAGGGAATAGCTTGGTCAACAAGTAAGCAAAGATTACTAGACTTTTAGTGCAAGTCTCGTAAAAAGGGGGAGTTTTGTCGTGCAAGTAATGTAAACAAAATAGTAAAGTAAAAACTGAAAATAGCAACGTGAAAAGAAAGAATAATTATTAAGTTGTAAAACAATGAGAATTGAGGCGTTGGGGTTATGTCCACCTTCTGAGTTATACGTCTCTATTGGCTATGAGTGTGTTGAATCCAGACATGCATGTGCTTATAGAGAATTGTATTCGATGGTAAATCCAGGCGTCTTTCGACCTATTCGAGGATTATTTCACTTTAACTCTTTCGAGCTTAAAGCGTGTCTAACGGTGCGAATTCTCCAAGAGGTTAATCCAGTTACGGCACTAACTGTTTAATAGGGGATGGGAACCTACTACCTTGACACTATCTCTTTTCCAGATAGATAACCTTTCTTTCGAACTAGTTAAATGTTATACTGGCGTATTCTTGCATTTGCAACCACAAAGAATTTAGATTAAGATGAAGAGAATAATGATATAAGCAGCATATGTGTCACTAACTCACAAGCTCATAGTAATAGATAGTACCTCATTCGCCTTCCATAACCCCAACAGAGAAGTTTAGTTACCCATGAATGCGAAGGAGCTCACGGTTGACATTGTTATTATACCACAATACTGATTAATTTCATGTAGCACAGGTGGTAGGCGTTTAGGCGTGAATTCCTGGGCAAAGTAACGATTCTCTTGTTGCGGAAATTAAGAATAGATGAATAGAAGAAAAATAGAATTAATGGAAAGACTAGAATTGTTGGAAGAGTATAGAAGATTAATAGTTGAAGAATGTATATGGATCCCCCTCTCTCTTCCTTCTTCAAATCTCTAGCATGATAGGGTATTTATAATACCCATATCCTAATCCTACTAAGCTAATGAAATACTTAACCAAATCCTACTAAGCTAATGAAATACTTAACCCAACTGTACTAGGTTAATGTAACATTATCCAAATCCAAATAGACTAATGAAATACTTAACCCAATTGTACTAGGTTAATGTATTATTATCCTAATCCAAATAAGTTACAGCAAGTCCCCAAAGTCTTCAGAAATGTTGTTTTAGCCCGGGACAGATTTTCCATGCATCACTTTTGGTCCTTAGGAGTCCAAGCTTCCTTTTCTCCTTCCGTGAAGCTTTCTTTGGCATCAAGTTATCCATAAAATGCTGAATTTTGCATCATTTATACCTGAAACTTTGCTAATCATGTTCGTTAGCTCACTTACAGGAAAAAGGACTAAAAGTGCATGAAATATATAATTTGTTCTCGAAAGATGGCACAAATATGGGCAAAATATATTGATATAGGCGCGTAATATCGCCCATCATCAACACCCCACACTTGAAGCTTTGTTCGTCCTCGAACAAAATATCATGTCCATCTAAACATCAACTTAGGGTTGTACAGCAACAACACAAAATATTCGTCAAGACAGGCACAACAATTATCAACAAAGAGTAGTTTTTCGATTATTAGTAGAAACAGTTTAACCTCTAGAATAGACTCGTGATGGGGGTCAACTCATATTCAAATGTTAAGGCACAAGGAATCATATACAACTACCCAAAACTCATCAACCATGTGTGTCTCACAATATGTTACCCATAATCACTCACAAGTATAGCATCTTTTTCAAACATGGGTATAAAAGTATCCTTGCTCTCGCTCTCACAAAGAATTCATATTCATCAACTGATGACCATAAGCTTGTCCTTAGTGTAATGCTCCACTAAATGTCAGAATACTAAGCTTAGGATCCTCACACACACAAGGCATATGGTCGACTTTATTGGAAGTAGTATAGACTCTCGACCCAACAAGTGAAGAAATTGAACCACACAATATCACATAGTGAGTCACAATTAGGGCCTAAACGTCTCAACAGTCATGATTTTAGCACCTACTCTGGTTATGATCTTATGCTGCCTATTAGAATAATTTCGTGCGAAGCTAAGTAAAAAAAAAATTACTACTAAACAAAAACTTAACTTAAACTAAAAAACGAAACACACCAAAAAAAAATGAAAAAAATAAAACAAAGTAAACAAAGTGATCAAACATAGATGCAGTAGAGAAGTATAGCATGCAATACCTCCACCCCACACTTAAACGGGACACTGCCCTCAGTGGAAAGTAAATACGACGAACCTGGTCAGTCGGACTCTTCCTCAATGTCGGGGGTCATACCCCCTTCGTCGGAATCATCATAAGAGTTGTCGTCAGAGCTCTCCTCCACGTCGGAATCTGGCAAGTGTCGATCATCATAGGTCGGCACATCATCATCTAGAGGTTCCTCAAAGTATGTGCCTACTCCACACATCTCCCGTGCATGCATATTCATTGGATATTCATGGTCCAGCTGTTGGAGCTCTACAGCAGTTGGAACACGACCTCCACTCATCATTGTGAACCGTGTCATGCCATAAAGATGATGTAAGAAACTCTCATCTCGAGCATGTCTCTCTGCAGTAGTAAGGTTGACACCATGTGTTGTTTCAACATCATTGACCTTTGTGATGTAAACCTTCTTCGGGTTATGTGGGAGTTTGTGATCAGCTGGTTCCTCTTCGATATCCTCCTTCCACAAGATTGCTGTCAACAGATTACCAGAAGTGAAGTGGGAACTCTTGTGTAGTCTGACCTTCCGCATTGTAGAGCGAATGATTGCCCCAATGTTGATAGGGACATTTGTCATCAATGTATAGACTAAACACACTCTATCTCTTGTTATTTTTGTGTATTGAGTCCCAGGAATAAGGGATGAGTTGACGATGCGCAAACAGATTCTTGCTTCCCTATTCAAAGGAGCATTGGGGAAGGTGTTGTGTTGTCCAGTGTCTTGGTGTCTGCTCCAACTTGCCATGGATCTACTTCCACAAAATGTGTGAATAATTGCTCTATAAGGAGGTCTGCTTTACAGCTCTTTGAATGGTGCTGGATCGACCGAAGGTAAGCCAAGAAAGGAGTTGATCAAATCCGCGTGGAGCTGTAAAACTTGGCCCCGAATCTTGACTTCGCTGCCCGTGGTTTTCAGCGACTAGTTGGCGTAAAATTCTCTTGTCAAATCAAGATTACATTCTCCCATGTCGCGGAAGATGAAATCCAGATTCAATGCCATGATTTTTGCCAACATACGCGGTTCCTTCTTCGCTAGGTTGTCCTTGTTGATCAAGTCGACATGAGCATATTTGATTTCCTTGTTGTTCCTATACCATTCTTTGGCTTCCTCCTCAAGAAACCATTTTATTCCAAACATTCGGCTGGGTAATTGCATTGAGGCTGATTCTCCTTGGTCCTTGCGACCTCTCTTCTTGGCCTTTTGGGATGTGGTAGCCTTATCTTGTCTCGCTTTAGGTGCCATTGGTCCTGAGATTTAAACGATATATCATGTTAGCATCAACTCAATGGAAACAATCTATAAACAGGTCATCGGGGTACCACCCCACACTTATGTTCGTTGATACAAATCAGTGAAGTGAAAGTGGTCGATTACTTAGACTTCATCGACATACGTTTAAGGAGCTATATTTCGACAAGAAAATCAGTGATGTATCACTTCTTGCAACCTTTGCAATACGTTGCTGTTAGGTAAAACAAGACTACTACATAGGGGTTTCATCATGGTATAGTTTCTATCAACAAGTACAACCTCCTATATCGGTAGGCAACTATAAGTCTTATCCCGATGAATGAGATAGCCTAACATGTAGGTATATAAGTGACAATACTATGCAATGTTCATAACCATAGCAATTCCGCAAAGAGTATGACAATGCAATTAAAACCAAATTCAAGTCGAAAACAAGTTAAGATTATCCTAACGTACATGTTCACTTACATGGTTTTGCATCAACAATTCAAACACTTTAACATCACCAATATTTCTTCAAGATGTAGCAATTCATGATAGACATAGAAATGTAGTACTTACGAGAAATTGATGAAGAATAAAAGAGTACTTATGTGATTGAAGCCTTTGGAGATATTTCTTGTGAATTGAAAGAGCAAAAAGAAAAACTTTGAGATGATTTGGAGTGGATGTGCGGCGCCTTTAGGTCAAGTTTCAATGTGTTTATGTTTCAAGACTAAGTCCCCTTTATATAGGAAAAGAATGGGTTGGGTTTTGACCCACTTAAAAACGGTTTTGGAGACAAAAAGGGACCATAAGCGGCGCCTTTAGCTTTGCCTATGCATGGTATAGGCGGCGCCTAATGCAAAGCATAAGCTAGCATAGGCGGCGCCTAGTGTAATGCATAAAGGGACCATAGACGGCGCCTAGTGCATGGCATATGAGATTCTAAGACCAAATTCTTTAGCATAGGCGACGCCTATGCTATAGCATACCTGAGCATGGGCGGCGCCTATGTCTTTGCACACTAGATTCCGAGACCTTAGGCTATAGTATAGGTTTTGCATTGTTCGTGGCCTAGTTTTACCTAGGCCTAGCCTTGCTCGATGCCTATTTTTCCATGAGCAATGTGCAATCCATAGCCCTATGCATCTTTATTCCTAACTTACCACCTTTACCATGCAATATGTCCAAATTATTATTTGAAACCAATCTCCTCATTTAATACCTCTTGCACCTATATTTGCTCAAAACAAATGAAAACGATTAGTATGATGGGTTGCCTCCTATCTAGCACCTTGGGTTTGGTCGTGGCACGACTCTTATTTTTGGATTGTCTTTTATCAAAATCAAAACAAGTACTTAGAACGAAAGAAAGACAAAAACGATAAACGACAAACGATAAACGATGGGTTGCCTCCCATCTAGCACCTTATTTATTGTCGTGGTTTGACGTAGTTACCTCGAGTACTTAGACTTTGTCGAGATAAGTGATGGCCAGATAATTCATCGAGTCAAGAGGACCGATATAAGGTTTAACACGTTGACCATTCCCCTTGAAGACAACACCATTATTGTCTTCCAATTCAACTACTCCAGACGAGTAGACTTGGATAACTTTGTATGGACCAGACCACTTCGACTTTAACTTACCTGGGAACAGCTTCAATCTAGAGTTGAAGAGAAGCACCATATCATCCTTTTGAAAGTTTCGTCTAACAATCCGCTGATCATGATACTTCTTCATCCGCTCCTTGTATAGGTCCGATCTCTCATAAGCATGAAGACGGAATTCATCTAATTCGTTCAGTTGCTCCAACCTCAGATTCATTGCATCATCCCAATTCAAATTTAATTGCTTCAATTCCCACAATGCCTTATGCTCAAGCTCAATGGGTAAATGACAAGCCTTCCCATAAACTAGTTGATAAGGAGACATACCAATGGGTGTTTTGAATGCAGTCCTATACGCCCATAGTGCATCATCTAGCTTCCGAGACCAATCCTTCCTTTTAGCATTGACCGTCTTCGCAAGGATTTTCTTGATCTCCCGATTGGAAACCTCTACTTGTCCACTAGTTTGTGGGTGATAAGGCGTGGCTACCTTCTGTTGCTTGACACCATACTTGGCCAACACGGATTTGAATAGCTTATTGCAAAAGTGAGATCCTCCATCACTTATGATAGTACGTGGTACTCCAAAGCGAGATAAGATATTCCTCTTTAAGAACGCTACAACACGCTTTCCTTCATTGTCGGACAACACTACAGCTTCAACCCATTTCGAGACGTAATCTACAGCAACTAAGATGTACTTCATTCCAAACGAATTCACGAATGGACCCATGAAATCAATACCCCATACATCAAAGAGTTCTACCTCATGAATTTTGGACATGGGCATCTCATGATGTTTCGAAATAGCACCTTGACGCTAGCATTGGTCGCACCTTCTAACATAGTCATAGGCATCTCTAAATATCAAAGGCCAATAGTAACCACTTTGCAATACTTTCCTTGCCGTCTGATTGCCTACATGATGTCCTACAACTTGGGAAGTGTGGCATGCTTCCAAAATATTAGGCACCTCTACATGGGATATACATCATCGAATAATACCATCCGCACATCGTCGAAACAAATATGGCTCATCCCAATAGTAGTGTTGTACGTCATGCATAAACTTCCTCTTTTGGTGGTAAGATAAATTGGCAGGTATCATATTACTCACCACGAAATTTGCAAAGTCGGCATACCATGGTAATTTTTCCATTGTTGTCGCTAATATCTCCTCGTCAGGGAATGCATCATCAATCTGAATTTTAGGTTGCGCCACATGCTCATTCTTGAGTCTACATTGGTGGTCAGCCACTTGGTTCTCTCAACCTTTTCTATCTTTGACCTCGAAATCAAACTCTTGCAGTAGCAGTAACCATCGAATTAATCTTGGTTTTGCATCCTTCTTTGTCATTAGATACCTAAGAGTTGCATGGTCTGTATGAACAATCACCTTAGTACCCAATAGATAGGCACGAAACTTCTCAAACGCATACTCAACTGGTAGGAGCTCTTGTTTTGTCACAGTGTAGTTCCTTTGGGCTTCATTTAGGACCTTACTCGCATAGTAGATAGGATGAAATAATTTCCCCTTTCTCTGACAAACCACAGCTCCAACGGCTACGCCACTAGCATCACACATGACATCGAACGGGAGAGACCAATCTGGTGCTACCATGATAGGGGCTTCAATGAGTTTTCCTTTGAGGCATTCGAATGCATTTGAGCAATCTTTATTAAAGTGAAACTTCACATCTTTCTCCAAGAGTTTGCACAATGGATAGCAATTTTGGAGAAGTCTTTGATGAACCGACGATAGAAACTTGCATGGCCGAGAAAACTACGAACTCCCTTCACCGAAATTGGAGGCGGTAGCTTCTTAATAACCTCTTGTTTTGCTCGATCAACCTCAATCCCTCTTTCGGAGATCTTGTGCCCAAGAACGATACCTTCTTTTACCATGAAGTGGCACTTTTCCCAATTTAGCACTAGGTTGAATTCTACACATCTTTGCAATGCCATGCTTAGGTTTGCCAAGCACACTTCAAAAGATCACCAACAACTGAAAAATTGTCCATGAATACCTCCAATGTGTCTTCAACCATATTAGAAAAAATAGACATCATACAACGTTGAAAGGTGGCTGGTGCGTTACATAGCCCGAATGGCATGCGTTTGAAGGCAAATGTACCATATGGACATGTAAACGTTGTCTTCTCTTGGTCTTCGAGGGCAATACAAATCTGATTATAGCCTGAATAACCGTCCAAGAAGCAGAACCAACCTTTCCCCGCTAATCGATCTAGCATTTGGTCCATGAATGGCATTGGGAAGTGATCTTTGAGTGTCCAAGAATTCAACTTTCGGTAGTCCATGCATACTCTCTATCTAGTGACGGGTTTGAGTGGAATAAGCTCATTCTTCGCATTTGCGACCACCGTCATGCCTCCTTTATTGGGAACACATTGTACCAGGCTTACCCATGTACTATCATAGATTAGATATACAACTCCTGTGTCTAACCACTTGATAATTTCTTTCTTTACCACTTCTTGCATAGGTGGGTTTAGACGTCTTTGATGCTCAATGGTGGGTGTGCAATTTTCTTCAAGCTGAATTTTATGTGTACAAATTCCAGGTGGAATACCAATAATATCCGCAATGGTCCATCCAATGGCTCTAATATACTTCTGTAGAATAGTAATAAGAGCTGCAACTTGTTGCTCACCCAAATCGGCTGCCACAATAACTGGAAGTGTGTTTCCGCTTCCTAAGAATGCGTACTTTAAATGACTTGGCAGCTCCTACAATTCTAACATGGGTGGCTCTTCAACAGATGGCTTAGCTGGTGGTGTGGGTCGATTCTTGAGATCAAGGTCCAGCTTCTTGGGAGCATAGCGATATGTCCCTAATCCTGATAGAGCATAAATAGCTTCTACACAATTTTCAGCATCCTCAGTCTCTCCATTCATGAGCACAACCGCTAAAGGGTCATCAATAATTTGCTCTTCTTCAAATAATTCTTTCTCATCATCAAAGAAAACATCAGCCACCGAAAATATACTCAGATCTTTGGGTTGCTTCATTGATTTGCACACATCAAAGCAAACCACTTCGTCATTTATTCGGAATGACAGCTCCTTAGCTCTCAAATCAATGAGCACACTTCCTGCAGCACGGAAAGGGCATCCCAAGATAATGGGAACTTCTGAGTCTACCTCACAATCCAAAATAACAAAGTCTGCCGAAAGATGAATGAAGAAACTTTCACCAATACATCACATAGAATACCAACAGGTCATTTTACCGACCTATCCGCCATGACAAGCCTCATATTGGTTGGAGTAGGATCACCCAACCCCAACTTCTTGTAGATTGATAATGGAATCAAATTGATGCTGGCCCCTAAGTCACATAAATCTTTGGCAAAATTCAAAGATCCAACGCTGCAAGGAATAGTGAAAGCTCCGGGGTCGTCCTTCTTCTGAACTATTGATCGGGTAGCAATTGCACTACAATGATGCACATCTTCTTTCAACTCAAAGCTTGCTTCCCGCTTCTTTGTCAAAAGATCCTTCATAAATTTCGCATACCCAGGCATTTGTTCAAGTGCCTCTACCAATGGAATATTAATGGTCAGTTGCTTTAACATAGTCATGAATTTGCTGAACTTCATGTCATCCGCCACCTTATTCAATCTTTGGGGAAAATATGGTGGTGGGTATGGAATTGTTCTCTCCACGGATTTCTTCTCCTCTTGCTTCCGTTGTTCCACTTTTTCAGGTTGTACGTTGCTTGGTGTGACATCCTTGACGTCTTCCGCGGACTCCTCTCCTATTGCGTTGTCATCTAAGTCCGCGGCTTCGTCAACCACTTGCTTGCCTTTTGCTGAAGTTTCCAAAACCTTACCACTTCTGGTAGTGATGGCCATGCATGACCCATCATTCCTTGGGTTTTGCACAGTATTGCTAGGTAGAGTGTCGGCCTTTCTTTGATTGAGTGCTGCTGAAAGTTGGCTCAATTGTTGCTCTATTTGCTTGCTTGAAGTGGAATGTGAATCAACTAATTGTTTCATGGAGGACAAATCATTAATTACCTCCGTTACTCCCGCGCTCGTTGCTTCCACTCCTTTCAGTAATTTAGCCATCATGTCTTCCATAGTTCCAGAATTAGATATGGTGGTGTCACATCTACCAAGGGGAACGTACAAACCACTCTTTTCATTCTTGTTCCTCCAACTACCTTGGTCCTTGTTTCCAGATTTATCATAATAGTTTCAAACTTTGTTTCCTTGGGTATTCCCATGGAAACCCCCCTGATTGTTCAAGTAGTTGGCCTCCTCTTCCGAATCAGATTCGTCTCTTCCTATTGACGCAATAGCTTTCACTTTTTCGATCATCCCTGATAATAAATGCTTTGTAAGAAGATCCATTTGTGTTTTCATATGCACCATATATTGATCACGTTCTTCTTCTCTTCTTCTTTGGTCTGCAGTCATGCCAATAGATAAAGTGGGGCTTGCTACCTCAGAATCCCTGGTATGCCAAGCTCTACTTTGCTTCGTCATACGATATAGCGTATTGCTTGCTTGACCAAAGGTGAGGTCCATAAAAGATCCTCCAGCTGCATTATCCACCACGGGTTTAGTTATTGAATTCAAGGCTCTGTATAATATCTCCATTAGGTGAACATTAGTCATATGATGGTTTGGGCATCTCGCTAGCTTTGTCTTGAACCTCTCCCACGTTTCATGAAGAGCTTCAGTGGGAAGCTGACAAAAGTTGCTGATTTCATCTCGCAATTGTGCTCTTTTGGATGGCGGAAAGAATCTTACTAGGAAAGCGTCTCTCAATTGCCTCCAATTTGTAATAGAATCAGGAGTCAGCCCGTTCAACCATAGAGTTGCCTCCCCAGACAGAGACAATGGAAATAGACGTAATGGAATTGAATTCTGACCAACACCAGGATTGTCAAATGACTTGCATGTAGAAATAAAGTTGATGAGATGCATATTCGGATCATCGCCTGCTAGTCCACCAAATAATCCCTTGAGTTGGAATAACTGAATCATGGTGCTTGTGATGTTGAACTTGGCTCCGGGCGCTAATGGTGGAGAAATTATGGCTCCAGTGGCTCCGGCACCATCAAGATCATTAACATCATCGTCGAAAGCTGGTTGCATGGGTTGGCGATCATACCTAAACCGAGCTTGTCGACCTCTTCGGTTGGCAGGTGTTATGATTTCAGCATCACGCCTTGGGTTTAGTAACTTGTCATCACCTAAATCCTCATCGTCAGGATTTGTTGCTCGCCCAAGGTTATCAATGTTTTGCTGTTGAACTTGGGCGGCAGCAAGAGCAGCCAATCTCGCCTGTTCTTGTTGAGCAGCCATCCTTTCAATTTCTGCTTGTGCTTCCATTCTGACAATACGTTGTGGTTCAAGATAGATAGGTAATACCGGTTGACTAGAACTTCGATTATGGGGCATGCACTAAATAAAAACCTACAGTAAACAAAAACAATAACTAATAGTAATAGTACGAGAATCTTTGACCAAAGGGTCTAGTAATTATCACAAACTTAATTGACACTCGTATTCCCCGGCAACGGCGCCAATTTTTGATAACGCTCAATCTACAACTCTTGTAGGACTGTAAAGCGGTCGTTAGCAAATATATAACCCAACAGGGTTGGGTATCGATCCCACAGGAAATAGCTTTGTCAACAAGTAAGCAAAGATTACTAGACTTGTAGTGCAAGTCTCATAAAAAGGGGGAGTTTTGTCGTGCAAGTAATGTAAACAAAATAGTAAAGTAAAAACTGAAAATAGCAATGTAAAAAGAAATAATAATTATTAAGTTGTAAAACAATGAGAATTGAGGCGTTAGGGTTATGTCCACCTTCTGAGTTATACGTCTCTATTGGCTATGAGTGTGTTTAATCCAGACATGCATGTGCTTATAGAGAATTGTATTCGATGGTAAATCCAGGCGTCTTTCGAACTATTCGAGGATTATTTCACTTTAACTCTTTCAAGCTTAAAGCGTGTCTAACGGTACGAATTCTCCAAGAGGTTAATCCAGTTACGGCACTAACTGTTTAATAGGGAATGGGACCCTACTACCTTGACACTATCTCTTTTCCAGACAGATAACCTTTCTTTCAAACAAGTTAAATGTTATACTTGTGTATTCTTGCGTTTTCAACCACAAAGAATTTAGATTAAGATGAAGAGAATAATGATATAAGCAACATGCGTGTCACGAACTCACAAGCTCATAGTAAAATATAGTACCTCATTCGGCTTCCATAACCCCAACAGAGAAGTTTAGTTACCCATGAATGTGAAGGAGCTCACGGTTGACATTGTTATTATACCACAATACTGATTAATTTCGTGTAGCATAGGTGGTAGGCGTTTAGGCGTGAATTCCTGGGCAAAGTAACGATTCTCTTGTTGCGGAAATTAAGAATAGAAGAATAGAAGAAAAATAGAATTAATGGAAAGATTAGAATTGTTGGAAGAGTAGAGAAGAATAATAGTTGAAGAATGTATATGGATCCCCCTCTCTCTTCCTTCTTCAAATCTCTAGCATGATAAGGTATTTATAATACCCATATCCTAATCCTACTAAACTAATGAAATACTTAACCAAATCCTACTAAGCTAACGAAATACTTAACCCAATTGTACTAGGTTAATGTAACATTATCCAAATCCAAATAGACTAATGAAATACTTAACCCAATTGTACTAGGTTAATGTATTATTATCCTAATCCAAATAAGTTACTGCAAGACCCCAAAGTCTTCAGAAATGTTGTTTTAGCCCGGGACAAATTTTCCATGCATCACTTTTGGTCCTTAGGCGTCCAAGCTTTCTTTTCTCCTTCCGTGAAGCTTTCTTTGGCATCAAGTTATCCATAAAATGCTGAATTTTGCATCATTTATACCTGAAACTTTGCTAATCATGTTCGTTAGCTCACTTACAGGAAAAACGACTAAAAGTGCATGAAATATATAACTTGTTCTCGAAACATGGCACTAATATGGGCAAAATATATTGATATAGGCGCGTAATATCGCCTATCATCAGATATGCAAAAGGTGAAGGTAATATGAGATAGGCTTATGACCGCCGAAATTCGCCAAAATTCATATATGGACGTAAGGTGAAGGAGTTGGAAAATTTAGTTGGTGTTTGGTCGTTCTTGAAAGTATCTCCCATGAAGGGAGTGATACAATTTGGAAATAAGAGAAAGCTTAGTCCCCGGTATGTATGCCCTTATTTGATTTTTAATATAGTTTTTAATATGGATTATGAGTTAGAATTGCTTCTTGAATGGGTTTCGCACTCAGTTTCTTATGTTTCGATTATTAGGAAGTGTGTAAGTGATACTTCCCTGGTTGTTCCATTGGAAAGTGTTGGTGTTTTCGACTCCTTATCATACATAGAGGTCTTTGTTGAGATCCTGGATATGCAAGTTTTTTGGTTGCAGACACAGGTTGCGTCTTCGGTATAGGTTCTATGGAGGAATAAAAACTTTTAGAAGATCTTGGGAAGCTGAAGAGGACATGAAGTTTAAATATATATTTTTGTTCCTTGTTCTAGATAATCATGCTAAAGGTATGTGTTAATCTTTGAATCTTTGTTTTCTGTCTTTATTAAAGTTAAGTGTTGGTTTGTTTATGCATCTAATTATGCTAACGGATGCCTTGAACCATCTTTCGAGGATAAACAATCCTAATAGAGGAGAATCTGACACCCAAGGTTTTGCGCACCGCAAATTTTTAGTTTTGAACTCACTATCCTAACAATGACTCACCCTATGAGTCATATCATATCATTGCAGTTCATAGGACTACAATCGTAGGGTTTCCAGTAAAGGTATCCTAAGTTAATATCCTGATTATAAGTGGCTCCTAATGAGTCGTAAACATATTAAATGAATCATACAGTCCCATTTGTAGGCAAATAAGGGTGTGCCCCATGTGTTTCAGTCCTGACGATGACTTGGACCCTGCATGTAGTAGGGTCACCTGATGAGTCATTTGGTGTGAATCCTAGGTTCACCAGAGAAGGGTCCTTAAGCTACTATCCTACTACAACTCATGATGACGAGCCGTAACATGTCCTTACTAGTTGTATAGTGACTCGCAGTCACTAGGACAATTTTTTACCTTTTAATTTAGTGCACTGTGGATATATTTCCTTTTCCTTAAATCATGACTCATGACTTAAAACCCCTTTAGTGTATCATTATCACTCTAAAACAAACTGAAATAACTTCTCAATCACTCTCAATTCTCAAAGGTCAATATACTTAGTTTTTTTAAGAAGTTGATCAATTAAAGCTCCCGTAGCAAAATTCTCCCCATAACTCTTGATATTTTAGACACTTCACTCTTCCCCAACTATTACTTTTAGATAGTATGTTTTTTAAATTGTTGTCTATATGATTTTGATATTGGTTTAGGAACATGGGTTGAGGGTTTTTAATGATTGTCTTTTATGTGATGTTTCATGTTTACATATGCATTGTTTATGTTTTGAATGGTGGTTTTGAAATCAATTTGATGCATGGGTATGGTGAATAAACCAAGGGATTGTAATTTCCCCAAATTTTGTGAATATTGACTATTGAATTTGCAATAACCCCAAACAAATATTTTTTAACACCCCAAAAAAAATTTGTCGGAATGCCACACGGTCGCCCAAAATATTAGTAGTCATGAGCTAATCCTTTCTGCTTTCTATTTGCTGTAACTCTCAAAATAGGGAAATATGAATATACGATACTGAAAATGCGGTAACTATCTGAAAATTCTAAGTATGTCTTAAAATACTGATCACATCAAACTTATAAAACAAATACTGAAAGGTCTAAATACGATATCTGAAATCAAATATAGAATCTAGTAGTCAGACAAGCCTCTACTAACTGAATTTAGACAGTCTCTGGGACATTCCCCACCTTACTCAGACTGTCTAAAAAGAGTAATGAAAATATTTACTAACAACTTGAAATCTAAAAATCTAAGTCCCCAAATTAAGAGAACTCACCAACTGTAGGGATGTAGAGGAAATGCTTAAAAATCAGTCTCACTGCTGAGACTGAGCACCTGAACCAACATTATAAGATTATGTAGCACACAAATGGATATGTGGATCAGTACTTTGATGATGTATTGAGTATATGGGGTTCATGCAATAAGTATACAATATTATCACAGTTCATAGAAAACGTCATGCATGATAAATGTAAATGACTCACTTAAGGTTGAGTAATCTGAAATATGAAAGTCAAATCACGAATAATGAAACATGCAATCTAAATCTTGTGAGTAATTACACTTAGTTCTAAAATTTGTATTCTGTTCTTATTCTCAAATCGTAAAGGCCGAATAAAGTCAGAAACTTATTCTGCATACCTTAAGGCTTCAAATCAATTAAAATGTTTTAAGAGTAGCGGACATCTATTTGGGAGGTTCTTCTAACCGACATACTCCATGTGAGCATCCAATGAGTCCCACGACTGTCCCCCATTAGGTAAGTCTATTCTAACCTTTCAATTAGAATAGAACAATTTAATCTTACAAGTGGGAATAATCTGAAAATCTATACCCACGATGGCACGTAGTTCTGGAATATAAAACCATAGTGACTTACCCATCTCGATGCTAAATACTACTACTAATCTCATGCTCAAAATCTTGAGGAATCCACCTTAAAATTTACAAAAACAGTTTATTGAAAGCCAACTATGCTTTGTTTTTCTTTAAATCTCATGCCTTCTGAAATAAAGTGGACTCTTTATCTAAAATCTGAAAATAATCTAGTCATAAGGTGCTTATAGCATAAAAAATCTTGGAACAACAATCTTTAAATGAGGTCTAGTGACCCAAGCATCAATCTCACGTTAAAATATCTCAAAATTCATATTTGGTAATGTAAACATTCATAAATCATCCTAATATATAATAGTCTCAACAGTATGCATGGAAATATAAACTTAATCATGTGATTCAACTTTTAAATCATGGGAAATCTCATACTATTGCAAATAATAATAATATGTATAAACCCTAACTTGAAATTCAAGGGAAATCATATAAATTTCAGTAAATTTGTATTAAAAATAAGGTTTTAGGCACAAGGATGAAAGATTTATCCTTGTTCAGACCCCACATATATTAATTGATGAACTAAATGCTAATACTTGAATCTTAGATCTCTATTGATGCTTTGGAGAAGAATTATTAATGATCTTTTATTGGGAATCCAATATCTTTAATTGTCTTGGAGATTTAATGGAGGAATTTGTGTTTTCTTGGAGAGAAGGTGTGAGCCTTAGGGTTTTGATTTAGAGAGAATGATGAATGTAGCCAAAAGTGCTTTGAAATTTGATAAATCGTATGTTTTTTAACGGTTTGGGACTTGATACTTTACTAAAATACCCCTTTTAAACTAATAAATAGAATTGGAAAACAACAAAAATCCTGACTTTCGGCCTTAGCGTGACACACCACGATCGCACTAAGCCAATGGAAAATGCCAAGTAGGAATATGCACAGTGGGGCGAAGAAGTGGTAGCGCGTTTCCACCTTGGATGGGACCGAGAAACATGGTGCAACACTCCAATATTATAGACGTTCATTGGAATCTGACAATTATGGATTTGGCACTCTCCGCGATATGCCAATATAGCGGAGGGCCACTGGAAATTTACAAATATGAATTCACTCATCTTCGCGATGCACTAAAGGACTAGGTAGCACACTGCCAACTTAAAACTTCCATAACTCATTCACCAAGTGTAAGAATTAGGCGAATTTTTTATCGTTGGAAAGCTTAATCAATATCCCACACCATGAAATGTCAATATCCAAAGAATTCCACACTAAATAATTATTATCTACTTTGAAAGCTATTCTTTAACAATCTAGGGACGGATTTTAGCTAGAAAAATTATGGGGTTTTACAATATCTCCCCCGTGGAAACATTCGTGCTCGAATGTTACTAGTTAAGCTGAAATTTCGAAACAATCTGAGAACATAAGATAGCACGCACAACTAAAATGAACTAAATAACTCAATCTAAATCATTTTGAGATTCTAAGTAGTTCTTTCTGTGCATAAACTTACATGAGTACAACTATATGGATGAATATATAATTAGAAAAGAACTGAATCAAAGAAGTGCCTTACGTTCAACTAGATCAGAATTTGATAAGATGAGGTGACGGTACTTTGATTGTATATCTACTTTTTCTTCCCAAGTGGCACCTAATACGCCCAAATTAAACATCTCTTATGAGAGAGTAAGCGATCGTTGTCAAATATATAACCCATCTAGGTTGGGCTCGAATCCCACATGGAATATGGTGCTAATTAATTTGTATGCAGATTAGTTGACTTTTAATCGCTTGTTTTAGTGAAATAAATATAGGGATTTGATTCTGTTCAGAAATTAATGGTTTCAGTTTAACAAGGTGAAATACGTGTAGTAGTTTTCAAATTCAGAGAAATAGAAAGCTAGGGTTATGTCCACTTTGTAGTTTTCAATACTTTCTAACTATGGGCTTTACGAATTCATACATTCTTCGTGCTTACAGACAAACATATTGTATTTAATGACAAAATCCTAGTGTTTCTCAACCATCAAGGACTAATTTACTTTAGTTCTCTCGAATCAAAAGTGTTTACCAAACACAATATGAAATCTCAAAGTAGTTAATCCTGTTAACGCATTAATATATGAAAAAGGGGTTAGGAATCCTATTTTCTTGTCACTACTCTCTTTTCTGAACATCAATCTAAAAAAGTTACATTTTAAGGCATATGCTCTATGCTTGCAACCATGAGAATTCAAGATAAGCGAAGAGAGTATGATGTAAACAAATCAATGCATAATGAATTCAGAACCCAAAGTGATAGATTGTATGCTACAAGGCTTCCATAACCCTATCTAATAAACTTAACTACTCATGAATAAAGCAAAAATGATCATAAATATATTCATCATACTGAAAACTAGAAGTTGATCTTGCTGTGGGAATAGTGAAAACAAGAGAGAAAACATTTTTACCTCTCTCAAGGCTAAGCCGCCACCTCTAATCCAAAGTAATACAGAATAATCAATTATGACTAAAAGTTCAGCATCTAGACTATTAATAATCTCTTCTCTTAGAATTGCCTTCTATGTCCCTGAACTAATTATAAATGAAAACCTAGTCTTAGATATATTTTCTATGCACCACATTCGGTCCATACTGCTACTCTCTCTTGTGTCATATTCCATCCGCATTCCATAGTCCCATCTTGTCTACATGTAATTTGTTAATACCTAAAATCATGGTAATCACATCGGTTAGCTCAATTACATAGAAGTAGAGTAAAAACATAATAAACAAGGAATTTTGTTCTTTAAAGTTAGCAAAAATATGGACAAGTTATGGAACTTAGGCGTATAAATACACCTAAGATCAGCTCCCTCAACCAACTGATTCTTCCAAGGAACTTTTACCAAGGGAAATTCTTTGTTCCTTAGTCTACGAATCTGAAGATCTAGGATCTCTACTGGAATCTCTACGTACGAAAGGCCTTTCTGAATATCTGAGCTTTCTAAAAGGACTATAATAGTGGATCCACCGATGCATTTCTTAAGGATAGAGTGGGGGAATATAGGATCAATGGCAGATAAGTCTGTGGGCAACTCAAGCTCATAAGTTACTTTCTCAACACAACTCAAAATGTTGATAGGGCCAACATACCAGGGACTAAGGTTTCCCTTCTTGCCAAATCTCTTCACCCCTTTCATGGATGCAACCTTAAAATATACTATATCACAAACCTCAAACTCGAGATTCCTTCTTCTCACATTTGCATACGATTTTTTGCGACTCTGAACTATTTTTAATCTTTCTCTAATCAACTTAGTTTTCTCCATCGATTCATACACAACATCAGGCCCAAGAAAAGTGGCCTCACCTACCTCAAACCAACCCATGGGTGATCTATATCTATACTAAGAAAGAGCCTCAAACGGAGACATTTGAATACTAGCATGGTAACTATTGTTATAAGCGAACTCAATCAATGTCAAATTCTTATCCCAACTACCTTTGAAATAAAGAGCACATGTCCTCAACATATTTTCCAATGTTTGGATGGATATGTTTTCTTGACCATCTGTTTGCAGGTGGATAAATAAACTAAGATGGATTGGGGTACCATGACCCTTGTAAAAGCTCTCCAAAATTGGGAAGTGAGTTGAGTACCACTATCCAAAATGATAGATAAGGAACTTCATACAATCTAAAAATTTCACGGATATACAACTTGGCATAATCTTCAACTGTATAGGATGTGTGAACTGGCAAAAAATGTTCTCCTTAGTCAATCTATCTACAATAACCAAAATCGAGTGATGATGACGATGTGATTGGGGTAAACCAGTCACAAAATCCACGTTTACCTCCTCCCACTTCCAAGAAGGGATACCAAACTCTTGCAATGCACCAATATGTCTTTGTTGTTCTACCATAACCTTTTGAAAAGTTGCACACTTAGCTACGAACTCTACTACATCTTTTGTCATACCAGTCCACTAATAAATTTCCTGCAAGTTGCGGACATGTTAGTAGCACCTGGATGAATATAATAACGAGCGCCATGCACTTCAGCCATAATTCTTTGTCTCAAATCATTAACACAAGGAGCATACAATTTATTCTGGCATATTAGCACACTATCTCCCTCTTGGGAGAAAACCTCTACCTTTCAGTTTTTAACCGACTCTTTGAGTTTGACCAAACTAGAATCTCAATCTTGTTTCTCTTTCACTTCTGAAACTAGGGAAAATTTAGAACTACTCTGAACCCAAACATTCCCTTTAACTGAATCAACCAACCTAACACCCAATCTAGCAAAACAATGAAAATCTCAAACTAACTCCTTTTTATCATTCTCCACATGAACAACACTGCCTATAGATAACCTAATAAGGGTGTCTTCCTCTACATTAGCCTTTCCTGGATGATACAAAACACTCATATCATAATTTTTCAATAATTCCAACCACCTTCTCTGATGTAGATTCAACTCCCTCTTAGTAAACAGATACTACAAATTTTTGTGGTTCGTGAACACATTAATATGCACACCATACAAATAATGTCTCCATATTTTCACAGCAAACACTACAGTAGCTAATTCTAAGTCAAGGATTAGGTAATTCATTTCATGAGGCTTCAACTGTCTAGAGGCATAGGCTATCACCTTACCGCTTTGAATCAACACACAACTTAGAGGTATCACAATAAACAACAAAGTCATTTGTACAATAAGGTAAAGCTAGAACTTAGGGTTAAATGAGATGAGTTTTTAATTCCTGAAAACTATTCTTGCAGGAATTTGGCCATAGGAACTTAAATTTCTATTGGTTGAATCTAGACATAGGGGATGCAATAGATGAGAAACCATTAACAAAACAACGGTAGTAACTAGCTAGACCCAAGGAACTGCTAATGTCTGACAGAGAGATAGGTCTAGGGCAATTCCTTACAGCTTCTGTCTTTTGGGGATAGACTCTAAGGCCATCCACAGATACAATATGACTTAGAAAGGCTACTGATCTTAGCCTAAATTTAAACTTGCAGAATTTGGCGAACAATTGCTAATCTCTAAGAGTTTGCAAGACAGTTCTAAGATGATCTACATGGTCATCCTCACTGCGAGAGTTTACCCAAATATAATCGATGAATACTATGAAAAACATTTCTAGATAATGTTTGAACACTCGATTCATGAGGTACATATATGCTACTGGAGGATTGGTTAGACTGAAAAACATGATTAAAAACTGTAACTGACCATTATGGGTTTTAAAAGTTGTCTTTGGAATATCACACTCCCCTACTTTAAGTTGATGATAGCCAGATCTAAGGTCTATCTTTGGTAAATAACTGGCACATTATAACTCATCAAAAAGTTCATTAATTCTAGGAAGAGGATATTGTTCTTGACTGCGACCTTATTCAGCTGACGATAGTCAATGCACAAACAGAAAGAACCATCTTTCTTTCGGACGAATATGATGGGAGCACCCTACGAGGAAATGCTAGGCCTTATGAAACCTTTATCTAAAATATCATTGAGTTGCTCTTACAACTATTTAAGAACTGCGAGAGCCATATAATATGGAGGGATAGAAATAGGCTGAGTATATGGAATATGGTCCATACCAAATTCTATCTCGCTTTTGGGAGATACCCCTCGGTGATCTTCTAGAAAGACATTAGCAAACTCATATACTACATTGGAGGACTGAACTATTTGAGTCTCAGAATTTATATCTTTAAATTGAACTTGATGGTAAATTAAACCTTTGGAAATCAATCTTTTGGCCTTAAGATAAGATATGAAATAACTCTTTGGACAAAGTAAATTACCTGCCCACTCAAAGACTGCCTCATCTGGAAACTAAAACTTCACTACTCGGGTGCGACAATCAATAGAAGCATAACGGTAGTGGTGCCAATCCATACAAAGAATAAGATTAAAATCAACCATGTCTAGATCAATCAGTTCTTCTAACATGACTCCATGAAGGACATTAATAGGAAACTTCTTGTAGATTTTCTTAGCAATAAGTGACTCACCTATAGAGTAGAAACTAAGAAAGGGTCAAGGATATTTTCATATTTTATTTCAAAATTCGTCGTAACTAACGCGGTCACAAAAGAGAAACTTAACCTAGGGTCTGATAACACATAAACATTAAAATGAAAGACATGACTTATACCGGTAAAAAAATCTGGAGAATATTCTTGATCCTGGCAGGATAGTAAAGCATAGAACCAATTATGGTGCTAACCATCACCGGTACTGGATGAAGTGTTCTGAAGAGGGGCTGGCCACCTAGAGAAGCTAGTGCACTATTAGCCTGAGTCTGGGGATGTGTATCTATATTTCCCCATCTAGCATGCCGACATTCCTTGATTCTATGACCCTCTTGACCATAACCATTAAAACATTTTTGACCCCACTAACATTTACCTTCATGATTCTTACCATAATTTGGAAATAGGGGATGATTAGGCTTCATACTCACACTACTCTGAGATCAGGACATAGAAGACTTACCCCACTGCTCTAGTCTATTTTGGGGTGTAGGAGCGCTGGATGAAGAATGTGCGGGCATAGATGAACAATTCTAAAAGTGCCAATGATTTACACCTCCAGACCTATTCTAACCATAATCAAACTGTCCTATTGTAGCCTTCTTATTTACTTACTATTTTTCATTACTCTTTTCTGTCTCAATCTGCTAAGCATGCATCATCAATCTAGAAAAATCCATGTCTCTATTAACCATAGAAATCCTACACACTTTAACTAAAAATCCGGATACACCGGTCATAAACTTACTCATGCATAACCTAAGGTCAGCCATATGATCAGAGGCATAGTTAGACAACAAGTTGAACTTGAGGCAATACTCCTTCACTGTCATAGAGCCCTACCTCAGGTTCATGAACTCTTCTATCTTATCTTCCTTCATCTCAAGTGGGAAACCTTTGTCTAACAATGTATCCTGAAAAATCTGCCAAGTCATGGGAGCTGCATTCTATTCCCTATTTTTCTTCCATATCACCACTTAATCATAAGAATCGTCCATCAGCCTATAGGATACAAATTCCACACTCTCCTCTTTAGCAACATGCATAATTTGGGTGATCTTGTTTACTTCATCAAGATAAAGTTGTGGGTCCTCACATTCCTTCGACCCAAAGAATTTAGGCGGATTCATTCTCATAAAATCTCTAATTACTGAGGTGGGGCTGCATCCTGACGGTTACCCTGAATATTTGCTATCACAGCTTGGGCTAGCGCCTGAAAGGCAGCCCAAAACTCTACATGTGACATATTTTCTTTCAAAGAATCTGTGGGCTAAGGTGGTTGGTTATCATTTCTATTGGTGTTAGCTCCATGAGGAGGCATACTTTTTCTTTAAAGAGCACGAGTTAATAGAAGATAGAGATAGCTGTAAGCACGATGGATATTGAAAGAAAGAGAAGATTTTCCTAAAATGCTCCATAGCCTCTTGGTCATAGATATGGTGCACTTCACACCGATGATCTAGACTCAATGTAATGCAACATTTCTAAGTCCCTAGGACTATCTAAACCATGAACTCTAAAACTAAGTTTCTCATACCCCAAAATCTTGTTCTCGGAATACCATATGGTGCCCTAAACTATATTTAGTACTAAGCAAACCCTGGCTGCTTTGTATTAGCTATGAATCTCAAAATAGGGAAATATGAATATAAAACATTGACAATGCGGTAACTATCTAAAAAGTATGAGTATATCTAAAAATAATGATGACATCAATCTGATAAAACAAATATTGAAAGTTCCAAATACAATATCTGAAATCTAAGACTGAATCTAGCAGTCCATCGAGCCTCTACTAACTGAATCTAGGGAATCACTGGGACAGGCCCCAGCTAACTCAAACTGTCTGAAAAGAGTAATGAAAATATTTACTCACAACTGGTATTCTAAAAGTTTAAGTCCCCAAACTAAGAGGACTCATCAACCACAGGGAAGTAGATGAGATGCTCAAAAATGACTCTCGCTGCTGAGACTGAGAACCTGAATCTACATTTTGAGATAATGTAGCACACAAACGTATATGCAGATCAGTACTTTGATGATGTATTAAGTATATGGGGTTGCATGCAATAAGTAAACAATATCATCACAGTTTAAAGAAAACATCATGCATGATAAATGCAAATGACTCACTTAAGCTTGAGTAATCTAAAATTTGAAAGTCAAATGATTAATAATAAAACATGCAATCTAAATCTCGTGAGCCATTACACATAGTTCTAAAATTTGTAATCCATTCTAATTATCAAATCATATAGGCTGAATAAAGTCAGAAACTTATTTTACACGTCTTAATCTTAAAATCAACTAAACTGTTTTAATAGTAGGGGACATTTATTTGGGAGGTTCTTCTCACCGACATACACCATGTGAGAATCCATGGAGTCCAACGAAAGTCCCTCATTATATAAGGTTGTTCTATCCTTCCCATCGAAATAGAACAATCTAATCTGAATGATCACAATCTGATCCAACTATGTAGATGTGCGAATAATCTAAAAATCTATAGCCACGGTTGCATGTAATTCTGGGGTATGAAACCGTATTGACTTACCCATCTCGATGCTAAATACTACTCCCAGTCTCATGCTTAAAATCTTAAGGAATCTACTTTAAAATTTATAAAAATGTTTATAGAAAGCCAACTATGCTTTGTTTTTCATTAAATCTCGTATATTTTGAAATAAAGTGGATTCTTTATCTAAAATCTGAAAATAATCTAGTCACGGAGTGCTTATTTTACAAACAATCTTGAAACAAAAATCTTTACATGAGGTCTAGTGACTCAAGCATTAATTTAATGTTAAAACATCTCAAAATCCATATTTGGTAATGTAAACATTCATAAATCATCTTAAAATCTGGAAATCTCAACATTATGCATGGAAATATAAAAATTATCATGTGATTAAACTTCTAAATCATGGGAAATCTCATAATATTGCAAATAATGATAAAGGGTGTAAGCCATAACTTGAAATTTACGAGAAATCATATATGTTGCAGTAAATTTGTAATAAAAGCAAGGTTTTGGGCACAATGATGAAAGATTTATCCATGTTCAGACCCCACATACCTTAAATGATGAACTACATACTAAGACTTGAATCTTGGATCTCAATTGATGCTTTGGAGAAGAATTATTAATGCTATTGTATTAGGAATCCACAATCTTGAATTATCTTGGAGAATTAATGGAGGAATTTGGGTTTTCTTGGAGGGGAAGTGTGAGCTTTAGGGTTTTGATTGAGATACAATGATGAATGTAGAATAAAGTGCTTCGAAATTTGATAACTGTTATGATATTTGATGGATTTGGGATTGGGTACTTTACCAAAATACCCCATTTAAACTCATAAATAAAATTGGAAAAATGTCCGAAATTCTTACTTTTGGCCTTGGTGCGACGCGCCAAGCCGCTGGGAATATGCATGGTGGCACGACGCAGTGGTATCAAGTTGCCATGTTTGATGGGACCTCAAAACTTTGAACGACGCGCCTTTATTGCACACCTTCACTGGAATATAACAATTCTAGATTTGGCCCTTACCGCGATTCCCCAATATCGCGAAGGGGCCACTGGAAATTAACAAATGTGAATTTGCTCATCTTCACAATGCGCTAAAGTCACAAGTGGCACACTGTCGGACAATGCCAACTTAAAAGTGCCATAAATCCTTCACCAAGTGTCGAAATTGGGTGAATTTGGTAATTATAGAAAGCTTAATCAATCTCACACACCATGAAATGTCAAAATCCAAAGAATTCCACATGAAATAAATATTATTTATTTTGAAAGCTAGTTTTTAACATTCTAGGGATGGATTTTAGCTAGAAAAAGTATGGGGTATTACAATATCTCCCCCTTGGAAACATTCATCCTCGAAACTTACTAGTTAAGTTTAAATTTCTAAGTAATCTGAGAACATAAGTTAGCATAAACAATTATAATGAACTGAATAATTCAATATAAATCATTCTGAACTTCTAAGTAGTTTTGTGTGTGCATGAACATAAATAAGGACAACTATATAGCTGAATATATGATTAGAAAAGAACTGAATCAAGGAAGAGTAACACCTTCAACTAGATTTGAATTTGCTGAGAAGAGGTGAGGGTACTTGGCTCGCATATCTGCTTCTGCTTCCCAAGTGGGTCCCTCAAACGACTGATTCAACTAAAGAACTTTGACCAAAGGAACTTCATTGTTCTATGAATATGATGATCTAGGATATTAACTAGAATATCTTCATATGAAAAGATTTTTTGAATATCTGAGCTTTCTAAAAGGAATACAACTGTGGAGTCACTGATGCATTTCTTAAGCATAAAGTCGCAGAATACAGGATGAACGACTGACAAGTATGTGGGAAAGTCAAGCTTATAAGATACTTTCCTAACATAATTCGAAATTCTGAAAGGGCCAACATATCGGGGACTAAGCTCTCCGTTCTCTCAAAATATCTTCACCCTTTTCATGGGTGAAATCTTCAAATATACTTAATCACCAACCTCAAATTCGAGACTCCTTTTTCTCACATCTGCATAAAATTTTTGTCAACTCTTGGCTGTTTTGAATCTTTCTCTAATCAACTAAGCTTGCTGCATAGCTTCATACACTGCATCAAGACCAAGAAGAGTGGCCTTACCCACCTCATACCAACCTATAGGTGATCTACATATCCTCCCATAAAAAACCCTCAAATGGAGCTATTCGAATACTATCATGGTAACTATTGTTATAAGCAAACTCAATAAATAGAAAATGCTCATGCCAACTACCTTTGAAATAAAGAGCACACTCCCTCAACATACCTTTGAGAGTTTGGATGGTCCTCTCTGCTTTACTATCTTTCTATGGGTGAAAAACTGAACTAGGATGTATTTAGGTACCAAGTCCCTTCTAGAAGGCTCTCAAAAACATGAAAGTGAACTGAGTTCCCCTATCAAACTGATAGACAAAGAACTCCATGCAATCTGGCAAATTCTTGAATGTACAACTGAGCATAATCTTCAGTTGTATAGGAGGTGTGAACTAGATACAAATACGCTAACTTAGTCAATATGTCTATAATAACATAAATAGAATCATGATGACGATGCGATTTGGATAAACCAGTGACTAAATAAATATTCCCATCCTTCCACTTCCAAGTGGGGATACCAAACTCTTGCAAAGTACCACCTTGTCTTTGGTGTTCTACCTTAACCTGTTAAGAAGTTGCACACTTAGCTATGAACTTCGCTATATCCATTCCTCAAACCATTCCACCAATAGATTTCCCGCAAGTCACGGTATATATTCGTAGCATTGGATAAATAGAATGAAGTGCACCATGCGCTTCAGCCATAATTGTCTGTCTTAAATAATCAACACAACGCACACACAATCTATTCTGGTATCTTAGCACACCATCCCCTCATTGGGACAAAACCTCTACCTTTTAGTATTTAATCGACTCCTTTAGTTTGACAAAACTAGAATCCATATATTGTTTCACTTTCACTTCTAAAACTATGGAAGATTTAGAAATACTCTGAACCTAATCATTTCCTTCTACTAAATCAACCAAACTAACACCCAATCTAGAAAAACGATGAACTTCTCAAGCTAACTATTTTATATCATTCTCCACATGAGCAACACTACGCATAGACAACCTACTAAGGGCATATGCCACTTCATTAGCTTTTCCTGGATGATACAACACACTTATATCATAATCCTTCAACAACACCAAATACCTTCTCTGACGGAGATTTAACTCCCTTTGAGTAAACAGATACAACAAACTTTTGTAGTGCATGAAAACATAAACATGAACACCATATAGATAATGTCTCTATATTTTCAAAGAAAATATCATAGCAGCTAATTCTAGGTCATGAGTTAGGTAATTCCTTTCATGAGGCTTCAACTGTCTAGAGGCATAGGCTATGTTGTTACCTCTCTGCATCAACACATAACCCAAACAAAGTCTAGAGGTATCATAATAAACAACAAAGCAGTCTGTACCATCAGTTAATGCTAGAACTGGGGTTTAAGTGACTCGAGTCTTCAATTCCTGAAAACTCTTCTCGTAGGAATCTGGCCAAAGGAACTTAACTTTCTTTTGGGTCAATCTAGAAATTAGGGAGATAGGTCTAGGACAATTCCCTACGGCTTCTGTATTTTGGGGATTGACTCTAATCCCATCAGCAAAAAAAATATGAATGAGAAAGGCTACTAATCTTAGCCAAAATCCACACTTGCTGAATGTCGTGAACAATTGCTAATCTCTAAGAGTTTGACAGATAGTTCTAAGCTTATTTGCATGGTCGTTCTCACTGCGGGAGTATACGAAGATATCATCTACGAATACTGTGAAAAACATATCTAGACTATTTGAACATATGATTCAAGAAGTACATGAAAGCTGCTAGAGCATTGGTTTGCCCGAAAGATGTGACTAAAAATTTAAAATGACCACAGATGGTTCTAAAAGTTGTCTTTGGAATATCACATTCCCTTAAATTAAGCTGATAATAGATGGATCTAAGGTATATCTTTGAGAAATAATTGGCCACTTGTAATTCATCAAAAAGGTCATTAATTCTAGGAGAAGGATATTTGTTCTTTACTGTTACCTTATTCAGCTAACGATACTTAATGCGCATACGCAAAGAACTATGTTTCTTGCAGATAAATAGGACGGCAGCACCACATGGGTAAATACTAGGCCTTATGAAACTTTTATCTAAAAGATCTTTGAGTTGATCTTTTGACTTTTTAAGCTCTAAAGAAGTCATATGATACAGAGGGATAGAAATATACAGAGTATCTAGAAGAAGGTCAATGGCAAATTCTATCTCTCTATCAAGAGGTACCCCTGTGAGATCCTCTAGAAAAAACATCAAGAAACTCAATTACTACATAGATGGACTAAACTATAGGAGTCTCATACTTTGTGTCTTTGACTCGAACTAGATGGTAAATGAAACCTTTCGAAATCAACCTTCTCACCTTAATATAAGATATGAAATGACTCTTGGGAGACACTGAATTACCTAACCACTCAAAGACTGGTACATCTGGAAATTGAAACTTCACCACTCGGGTACGACAATCAATAGAAGCATAACAGGAATGGAGACAATCCATACCAATAATCAAATCAAAATATACCATATCTAACTCTATCAATTCAGCTAATATGACTCTATGAAGTATAGTGATAGGACACTTCTTGTAGATTTTATTAGCAACAACTAACTCACCTACTAGAGTAGAAACTAAGAAAATCCTAAGGATATTTTTAGATTTTATCTCAAAATTCACAGCAACTAACAGGGTCATATAAGAGAAACTCAACCACGGGTCTAACAACATATAAAAATCAAAATGAAAGACACAAAGAACACCAGTAATAACATCTGGAGATTTCTCCTGCTCATGGTGGGATGGTAAAGAATAGAACTTATTCTGGTGTTGACCTCCACTGGTACTGGATGAATCACCCTGCGGAGGGGCTGGACCATGTAGAGGAGCTGGTGCACTATTAGCCTGAGTCTGGGGACGTGCATCTTTGTTTCCCCATCAAGCATGCAGGCATTCTCTGATTCTGTGACACTCATATCCACAACCATAACTACCTTTTTTACCCCATAAACATTTACCTCCATAATTCTTACCACAATTTGGACATAGAGAGTGATTAGGCTTCCCACTTACACTACTCTAAGATATGGACATAGAAGACTAACCATACTGCTCAGGTCTATTTCTGGGTGTATATGTACTAGATGAAGAAGGAGTGGGCATAGATAAATGATTTTAAAACTACAAATGATTTCATTCTCCAAGTCTACTCTGACTATAGTAAAATTATCCTATTGTAGCCTTCTTATTTATTCTCTCTCTCTTTATTTTATTTATCTTCTCTGCCATAATCTACTAAAGCATGCAACATCACTCTAGAAAGATCTATGTCAATTTTAAGCGTAGTAGTTTAACACTCCTTAACTATCAATGCAGATACACTGGTCACTAACTTACTCATGCTTAACCTAGGGTCAGACATCTGATTAGGGGCATACTGAGACAACTGGTTTAACTTAGTAAATACTTCTTCACTATCATAGATCCTTACCTCAGGTTCATAAACTCTTCTATCTTTGTTTCCCTTATCTCAAGTGGGAAACATTTGTCTAAGAATGATGCTAAATAATTTGCCAAGACATGAGAGCTGCATTCTCTTCTCTACTTTTCTTCCATATCACCACTCAATCATAAGAATCATCCTTCAACCTATAGGATGCCAATTCTACACTTTCCTCCTCAAAAACGTGCATAATTTGGGTGATATTTTTCAGCTCATCAGGATAAAGTTGTGGGTCCTTACCTGCCTTCGATCCAAAGAATTTAGGTGGATTTATTCTGATAAAATCTCTGATTCAGGCAGCGGCTAAGTGCCCATCTTACTGAGGTAGGGCTGCAGCTTAATAATTACCCTGAACATTTGTTGTCATAGCTTGGGCTAGCACCTTAAAGTTAGCCTAGAACTCTACATGTGACACATTCTCATTCAAAGGATCTGTAGGATGAGGTGGTTAGTTATCATTTCTAAGGGAATTAGCTCTACGAGGAAGCATATTCTGTCTTAAAAGAGCATGCGTAAATAACAGATAGAGATAGTTGTAAGTATGATGGATTATGAAAGAAAGAGAAGATTTTTCAAAAATGCTCCGTAGCCTCTTGCTCATAGATATGGCAGGCTTCCCACTGATGATCTAGAATCTACATAACGTATCTTGTCTAACTCCCTAGAACTATCTAAACCATAGACTCTAATACCAAGTTTGTAATGCCCAAAAAGCTGATTCTCGAAATGCCACATGGTGCCCCAAAATATATGTAGTCATGAGCTAACCCTGACTGCTTTCAATTAGCTATGAATCTCAAAATAGGGAAGTTTGAACATACGCCAAGCCACTGGCAATTTGCATTATGGCACGACATGGTGGTATTGTGTTGCCATCTTTGGTGGGACCTAGAAACTTGGTGAGACATGCCATTATCGCAGACCTTCACTAAAATCTAACAATTGAGGATTTGGCGCTCTCATCGATGGCTAATATCTCAGAGGGCCACTATAAATTGACAAATGTTAATTTGCTCATCTTCGTGAGGTGCTAATGGCCAAGGTGGCACACTTCTAACTTAAAAGTTCCACAAGTTTCTCACCAAGTGTCGAAATTGGGTGAATTTTATATTAATGGAAAGCTAGATCAATATCCCAAACAAAAGAATTATTATCTATTTTGACAGCTATTCTTTAACATTCTAGGGACGGATTGTAGCTAGAAAAAGTATGAGGTGTTAAAAATTCTCCCCCTTGGAAAAATTCATCCTCGAATATTACTAGTTAAGCTGAAATTGTAAGGAATCTGAGAACTTAAGAGAGCATGCACAACTAAAATAAACTGAATAACTCAATCTAAATCATTCTGCTCTTTTAAGTTGTTCTATGTATGCATGAACTTACATGAGGACAACTATATAGATGAATATATGATTAGAGAAGAACTGATTCAAGGAAGAGTATTACCTTCATCTAGATTTGAATTTGCTGAGAAGTAGTTAGGGTACTTGGCTCGCATATCTACTTTTGCTTCCCAAGTGATGCCCTCAACCGACTGATTCCGCCAAAAAGCTTTGACCAAGGGAAATTCTTTGTTCTACAAATCTAATGATCTAGGATCTTAACTGACTCTTTTCACATGAAAGGCTTTTCTGAATATATGAGCTTTCTAAAGGGACTACAACGGTGGAGTCACCAATCTATTTCTTAAGCATAGAGTCATGGAATACAGGATGAACGGATGACAAATCTACGGGTAACTAAAGCTCATAAGCTACATTCCCAACACAACTCAAAATGCTGAAAGGGCCAACACACCGGGGACTATGCTTCCCCTTCTTGCCAAATCTCTTTAACCCTTTGATGGTTGAAATCTTAAAATACACTAAATAACAACCTGAAACTAGAGATTCCTTCTTCATACATCTGCGTAAGATTTTTGGCAACTCCGGACTATTTTCAATCTCTCTCTAATCAACTTAGTTTTCTCCATAGCTTCATACAATGATTCGGGCCTAAGACAAGAGAGCTCACCCAACAAACCAACCTATGGGTTATCTACATATCCTCCCATAAAGAGCCTGAAACAGAGCCATTCAAATACTAGCATGGTGACTGTTGTTATAAGCGAACACAATTAAAGGAAAATGCTCATCCCAACTTCCTTTGAAATCAAGAGAACACGCCCTCAATATATATTCTAGAGTTTGGATTGTCCACTCTTCTTGACTATCTGTCTGTTGGTGGAAAGCTAAACTAATATTGATTTTGGTACAAAGACCCAACTAGAAACTCTCCAAAATTGGAAAGTTAATTGACTACCCCTATCCAAAATGATAGAAAAAAATTCATGCAATCTGACAAATTCTTGAATGTACAACTTAGCATAATCTTCAGTTGTATACGATGTGATAACTTGAAAGAAATGCACTGACTTAGTCAGTCTATCTACAATAAACTAAATAAAGTCATGATGATGATGCGATTGAGGTAAAATTGTCCCAAAATCCATGTTCACCTCCGCCCACTTCAAAGTGACAAGTTGCATACTTATCTACAAACTCTGCTATATCTTTCTTTATACCATTCCACTGATTGATTTCTAGAAAGTTGTGGTACATCTTGGTAGCACCTGGATGAATAGAATAACCCGCACCATACATTTCAGCCATAATTCTTCGTCTCAAATCATCAACATAAGGCACACACAATCAATTCTAGTATCTTAGTACACCATCTCCCCTTGGGAGAAAACCTCTAATTTTTGGTCTTTAACTGACTCCTTCACTTTGACAAAAATGGAATCCATATCTTGTTTCTCTTTCACTTCTGAAACTAGGGAAGATTCAAAATTAATCTAAACCCAAACATTCCCTTTAACTGAATCAACCAACCTAACACCCTATCTAGCCAAACGATTAACTTCTCGAGCTAACTCTTTTTAATCATTCTCCACATGAGCAACACTTCCCATAGAAAACCTACTAATGGAGTTTGCCACTAGATTGGCCTTGCTTGGATTATACAACACACTCATATGATAATACTTCAATAACTCCAACCACCTTCTGATACAGGGATTTAAATCCCTCTGAGTAAACACTTACTACAAACTATTATGGTCCGTGAACACATCAACATGCACAACATATAGATAATGTTTCCATATATTCAAAGCAAAAACTACAATAGCTTATTCTAGGTCATGGTTTGGGTAATTCCACTTATTAGGTTTCCACTGTCTAGAGGCATAGGCATTGACCTAACCTCTCTGTATTAACATACAACCCAAACCAACACTAGCAGTATTACAATAAACAACAAAATTTTCTATACCATCAGGTAATGCTAGAAGTAGGGCTGAAGTATTTTGTGTCTTCAATTCCTAAAAACTCATCTCGCAGCAATTTGAGCATAGGAACTTAACTTTGTTTTTAGTCACTCTAGACATTTGGGATACAATATATGTGAAACCTTCAACAAAATAATAGTAGTAACAAGCTCGACCCAAGAAACTCCTAAAGTTTGATGGAGATATTGGTCTAGGCCAATTCCTTACAGCTTTTGTCTTTCGGGGATCAACTTTAATGTTATCGTCGGAAACAATATCACTGAGAAAGTCTACTAATCTTATCCAAAATTCACACTTGCTGAAGTTTTTGACAATTGCTCATCTCCAAGAATTTGCAAGATAGTTCTAAGATGATCTGCATGGTCATCCTCACTGCGAGAGTATACCAAGATATCATATATGAATATTATCACAAACATATAAAAATACTATTTGAACACTCGATTCATGAGATATATGAAAGCTGCTGGAGCATTGGTTTGCCCAAAAGACATGACTAGAAACTCAAAATGACCGTAGCGGGTTCAAAAAGTTGTCTTTAGAATATCATACTCCTTTACTTTAAGCTGATGATATCCAGATCTAAGGTTTATCTATCAGAAATAACTTGTACCTTGTAATTCATCAAAAAGGTCATCAATTCTAGGAAGAGGACACTTGTTCTTGACTGTGGCCTTATTCACCTGACGATAGTCATTGCATATACACAAAGAACCATCTTTATTTCCGAGTAATAGGATAGTAGCACCCTATGGGTAAATACTAGGCCTTATGAAACCTTTATCAAAAAGATCTTTGAGTTTCTCTTTCAACTCTTTAAGCTCTACGGAAGAAATATAATATAGAGGCATAGAAATAGGCTAAGTATCTAGAAGAAGATTAATACCAAATTCTATCTCTCTATCGGGAGGTACCTATGTGAGATCTTCTGGCAAGACATTAGGAAATTCACTTACTCTATTAATAGACTGAACTGTTAGAATCTCAAACTTTGTGTCGTTAACTTGAACTATTTGGTAAATGAAACCTTTAGAAATCAACCTTCTGGCCTTAAGATAAGATATAAAATGACTCTTCGAAGACACTGAATTATTTGCCCACTCAAATACTGGCTCATCTAAAAACTGAAAATTCACTAATCGGGTGTGATAATCTATAGAAGCATAACATAAATGGAGCCAATACATACAAAGAATAAGATCAAAATCAACTATGTCTAACTCCATCAAGTCTACTAACATGTCTCTATAAAGGACCATGATTGGATACTTTTTGTAGATTTGCATAGAAAAAAATGACTCACCTACTAGAGTAGAAACCAAAAAAGGCTCAGGGATCTTTTCAGATTTTAATTCAAAATTCGCAGCAACAAATGAGGTCACATAAGAGAAACTCAACCTAGGGTCTAAGAATACATAAGCATTAAAATGAAAGACACAAAGCATACCAGTAAAAATATCTGGAGAATACTCCTGCTATTGGCGGGATAGTAAACCATAGAACCAATTCTAGCGCTGACCGCCATAGGTATAGGATGAAGCTCCATGAGTAGGGCCTGGGAAACCTAGAGGAGATGGTGCACTATTAGCATGATTTTGGGTATGTGCATCTCTATTTCCCCATCTAGCATATGGGAATTCCTTGAAAACTGTGACACTCTTGTCCACAACCATAACAATCTCTGACCCCACAAACCTTTACCTCCTTGATTCTTGCCACAATTTAGACATAGGGGATAATTAGGATTCCCACTCATACAACTCTAAAATTTAGACATAGAAGACTTACCACACTACTTCGATCTATTTTTAGGTATGGGAGCATTTTATGAAGATGGTGCGGGCATAGATGAATGATTCTAAAATTTCTAACAATTTCTTCCTCCACACCTATTCTTACCAAAATCAAACTATATTATTATATACTTCTTATTTACTCTCTCTCTTTCTAGAATATTTTATGGATCAGTCTACTAGGCATGCATCATCAATCTAGAAAGATCCATGTATCAATTGAGCATAGCAGTCCTACACTCTTTAACTACCAATCCAGTTACACCAGTCATAAACATACAAATGCTTCACCTAGTGTCAGTCAGTTGATCAGGGGCATACTTAGACAACTGGTTGAACTTGAGGCAATACTTCTTCACTTTTGCGGATCGGTACCGCAGGTTTATGAAATATTCCATATTAGCTTCCCTCATCTCAAGTGGGAAACATTTGTCTAAGAATGCATCCTGAAAAATCTTCTAAGTTATGGGAGCTCCATTCTCTTTTCTACTTTTCTTCCATACCGCCACTCAATCATAAGCATCATCCTTCAGCCTATAGGATGCCAATTGTAAACTTTCCTCTTAAGAAATTTGCATAATTTGGGTGATCTTCTTCAACTCATCAAGATAAAGCAGTGGGTCCTTATCTGCCTTCGACCCAAAGAATTCAGGCTGATTTATTCTAATAAAATCTTGGATTCTGGCTGTGGCTAAGTCCCCATATTGTTGAGGTGGGGCTATAACCTGATAGTTACCCTGAACATTTGCTGTTACAGCCTGGGCTAGCACCTATAAGGCATCCTGGAACTAGACATGTGACATTCTCATTCAAAGAATTTGTAGGATGAGATGGTTCGTTAACATTTCTACGAGTGTTAGTTCTACGAGGAGGCATATTATATCTTAAAAGAGAATAATTTAATAGTAGATATGGATAATAATTGTAAGCATGATGGATTATGAAAGAAAAAAAAGATTTTTCTAAAATGCTTCATTGCCTCTTACTCATAGATGTTGCACGCGTCACACTGGTGATCTAGAATCTATGTAACATAGCTTGTCTAAATCCCTAGGACTCTCTAAACCTTAAACTCTAATAAAAAGTTTGTAACACGCTAAAATCTTATTCTCCGAATGTCACACGGTGCCCCAAACTATATGTAGTCCTAACCTTGTCTACTATTTATTAGCTCTAAATCTCAAAATATAGAAAAATAAATATACGACACTGACAATGTGATAACTATCTGAAAATTCTGACTATATCTAAAAATACTTATCAGATCAATTTTATCAAAGAAATACTGAAAGGCCAAAATACAACATCTAAAATCTAAAATTGAATCTAGCAGTCCAACAAGCCTGTACTAAATGAATCTAGAGATTCACTCGGATAGGACTCAACTGACTCAGATGTCTAAAAAGAGTAACGAAAACATTTACTGATAATTGGAAATCTGAATAGCTAAGTCCCCGAACTAAGAGGACTCACCATTTGCAAAAGATGTAGATGAGATGCTCGAAAATTACTCTCGCCACTGAGACTGTGCACCTAAACCTACATTATGAGACAATGTAGCCCAAAGATTTATATGTGGATTAGTACCTTGACAATGTATTTAGTATATAGGTGTGCATACAATAAGTAAAGAATATCATCACAGTTCATAGGAAAGATCATGCATGCTAAATTGTAATGACTCACTTAAGCTTGAGTAATCTAAAATTTGAAAGTCAAATCATTAATAATAAAACATGCAATCTAAATCTTGTGAGCCATTACACTTAGTTTTGAAATTTGTATTTTGTTCTTATTAACAAATCATATAGGCTGAATAAAGTTAGAAACTTATTCTGCATATCTTATGGCTTCAAATCAGTTAAACTATTTTAAGACAAAGGGACATCTATTTGGGAGGTTCTTCTAACCGACATTCACTATGTGAGCATCAGTGTAGTCCCATGACTGGCCCCTATTAGGTAAGGCTGTTCTATCCTTGCTATCGGAATAGACCAATCTAATCTAAGTCATGGCAATCTGGGTTATCCACGTAGATGTTGGGATAATCTAAAAATCAATACCCATTGTGTCACATAGTTTTGGGGTATGAAACCCTATTGACTTACCTATTTCAATGCTAAATGGTAACACCCCGATTTGCTAAACTGGAATGCTACACGGTGCTTATGACCTCGAGGGACCACAAGCTAACCTATGACTGATATTTGTAACTGTATACTGCAAATCATGATATAATAATGCGGAATACATAGAACTATAAGGCCATAAGGTTTAACTGAATACAATCATGCGGATGAAAATACCCAAAACAACTCAATCTAAACTTAAATCTGAAAGTAAATCTGAAAGCCTCTAAACTGTCTGAATAAGGAGTTGAAGGAACATGTCTCCAACTAACTCCATAAAACTGAACTAAATAAATAAATAGAAGAATCAAATCATATTGTCCTCAAATCAGTGAGGACTCACTATGTCTCTGCAATAGGAATGCTACCGCTACTGCTGGGCCGGAGCTCGTGTCTCGGAACCAATGGTGTAACATGAAAAGAAATCACAATAGCACAAATGCGTCAGTACAACTGGAGTACTGAGTATAAGAGGAAGGTAGGCTTAACATAAAGGGTTTCATGCATGAACAAAACTAACTAACTAATATAAACGTAGGAGTGGAAACATACATATATAGAAACTGGGACCATAAATGCGTGATAGCATAACCTGTAAGCTAATACATGGTTTACTGATAACTGTCATGACTGATACTGAAACTGATAAGATAGACGACCGTATTTGATAGTCCTGTATATACTAAAATCTGAAGAACGCCCTGAGTTCTTTTACTGAGACTGATTCTGAAACTGATAACATGGACCACTGTATCTGATAGTCCTGTATATACTAAAATCTGAAGAACGCCCTGAGTTTTTTTACTGAGAATGATACTGAAACTATAGTAAGTAGGGTTTAACCGACATGCCCCATGTATACAGTTATTACTAAGCTAGGGTCCAATCTCTGCCCGGACTGGAGGGGTGTCAATACCGCGCCACTGGTAAGGACAGTTGTGAGAACCCTATACCGGCAGGTACTCAAATGAGAACGGTGGGAACCCTAAACTGACGGTTTAAGCCACCTTATCAATTCTAATCTGACGGGTTAAGATGTCTCAACCTACACTGGCTACGTAGTTCTGGAACACAAGGATTGCTACTAAGAATCACACCCTGAACTAGCGGGTGAGCTCCCATCCTTGGGTTCACTTGGTGATAACCTCTACTCCCATCTGGAGGGACTAGACATGATTACTTGACTGTGCATGACTTAATATAACTTAATTCCATTAACTGGCGGAGTGATACTGATATCTGTCAACTAACTAAGATCATGAGGTTTTCCTGAGTCACATGACTAACTAAAGCCTATGGAATCGTAGCTTGAGTTCGGATGTCATGAAACATGACATAGATCTAGGCACACAACTATATTTTTTGGGTAGAAGTACCCCCAGGACTCGATGGAAGGAAACTGACACACTTGACTGACTTCATCATAAAATTAGAGTCCATAATTTATAGTATCATAAGTAGGGATCTCATACTATGCATGGTTATCAACAATGTATTGCATGGAAAGGATTTCATATCACATGGAAGTAGTTGCACAATCTTAATATCATGTTCAGGGCATAATCATATTGCAAGCACATACCAATAGCATGGAAGTTCATGTGGATTGCATGGTTATCATATATCTTGCCCATAAGTAGGATTTGCAAGTAAACATAGCATAATCTCATAAGAATAGTTCATAAGTATTCCAACAACATTTACAAGGTACATTAACAACATAGAAGTCATTGGAACGTTAGGGCATATCATTAATCCTTCACTTAGTCACAATTTACCGATATTACTTGATTTTCTAGTTCCTTAGGCATCTTATCAAACACCTTACATGCATATCTTAAGCTTAGGTGAATTCATCAAATTATACATCATGAACAACCAAATTTACATGTTTCCAACTGATATGATATCATGAATTCACAAAAACATATGAAGATTCCATTTTGGGAATCACCCAATATCAACAACATGATCATCAACACCCAACAATATAGAAATAATAGTTTATAATGAAAAAGAGGAAAACAAACCAGCATCAACATGGGTATGATCATATCACCACAATTAACCAAGCTTTTGTATTTTAAAGATTGATTATTGAAATCCATGGATGAAAGGAATCTGTGGATGAACACTAAGCATACCTTACAAGGAAGATTCTTGATGATTGACGGAGGAATTTCCTTGAAATTGGATCTTCAAGATTAATTATCCAACCCTAGTTTTTTTTCTCCTTTAGTGCTCTTGGATGATGATCTTTGAGATGAAATAGGGTTTTAATATGTTTAGAAGCTATATATTTCGTAGGTTTAAGTTTAGGGACGTGTAAGGAGTATTTAAAGACTTAATTACCTTTAAAATAACTCAAAACAGAGTGTTTCTGACACTTGGAATTGACTTAGGCGGCGACCAAGTGATCGCCTATGCTTGGGTTGGGAGGCTCCTAACCAATCGCCTATGATTGGGTTAGGCGGCGCCTAACTAATTGCCTATACTTACTGTCTCTCACGAAAATGGGCATAAGTTTTTGCTCAGGTATTATATTAAGGCAAATTTGGTATCGTCGGAAACCTAATTAGATTCTATACAATTTGGTGGGTCTAAATCAGCAAAAATACCACATTAATATTGAGGTATACTCGTTCAAAGATGAACCTTACAAAATCAAACACTAAAACTTGATGGATTCAAAAACTTTCAACTTGTATTACCTTAAGTGACTCATATGAACATGCTTAATGCATCATAAGCTATCCTATCACTAGGATATTCATTGTAAGTCAAGTATTCAAATATGAATCACAGGATAGGAGATTTCATATATAGGAATACTTATTAACTTCCTATCTTAGAAACACGCGGGGTATTACAATATCTCCCCCTTGGGATCATTCGTCCTCAAATAAGAATTTACTGAGAAGGGATACAACACTATAGAACCTGAAATGAACATGAAGAACTGAAACTTGATCTCATGACTGACATGCTAAATATACTAAACTTGTTCATAGCTTATGCACGAACAACTGAAACATGAATGCATGACTGAGTACGAAACGGTTAATAGGTACCAAGTTTATACTAGAAACGTAAGCATAAAACTGAATAAGATTAAGGAGAGTTGTTACCATGAGCTTGATCTAAATTGGCAAGGAAAAGGTGAGGATACTTGGTACACATATCTGCTTCTTCTTCCCAAGTAGCTCCCTCATGACACTTATTTGGCCAAAGAACCTTGACTAGACAAACTTCTTTGTTCCTCAATCTACGAGTCTGATAATCTAATATTTTGACTGAAATCTCTTCATAAGAGAGGTTGTTCTGAATATCAATGCTCTAAATAAGGACAACAACTGCTGGGTCACCTATGCAATTATTTAGCAAAGAGACATAGATGACTGGATGGACTGAGGCTAGATCTGAAGGCAACTAAAGCTCATAAGCTACCTTGCCGAAGCGACAAAGAATTCTGAAGGGACCGACATACTAGGGACTGAGTTTCCCTTTCTTGATGAACCTCTTCACTCCCTTCACGGGAGAGATCTTAAGATAGACATAGTCATTGACCCCGAACTCAAGTTCCTTTCTACCAACATCTGCATAGGACTTCTATCACTCTGAGCAGCCTGGAATCTCTCTCTGATCAACTAAACATTCTCTAAGGCGTCGAATACTAAGTCAGGACCTATGATTGAGGCCTCACTAACTTAAAACCAACCAATAATAGATCTACATCTCCTACCATAAAGAGCTTCAAATGGAGCCATCTGAATACTAGAATAATAGCTATTATTGTATATAAACTCAATCAAAGGCAAGTGGTCATCCCAACTTCATTTGAAGTCAATTGCACACTCCCTTAGCATATCTTTTAGAGTCTGAATGGTCCTCTCTGCTTGACCATCTGTTTGAGGATGAAATGCTGTGTTGAGATGGACTTTGGTTTTGAGACCCTTTTGGAATGCTTTCCAAAGGTGAGAAGTGAACTGGGTATCTCTGTCTGAGATTATAGATAGTGGAATAGTATGTAATCTGACTAACTCCCTGATATAGAGTTTGGCATAATCCTCAGCAGAATAAGAAGTACGAACAAGAAGGAAATTAGCTGACTTGGTCATTCTATCTATAATGACCTAGACTGAATCATGTTGATGAGGAGTTCTAGGTCAAACCTGTCACGAAGTCCATGTTAACTTCTTCCCACTTCAAGTAGGAATGGTGAACTCTTTAATAGAACCACTAAGTTTTTGATTCTCTATCTTAACCTGCTGACATATAGAGCACTTAGCCACAAACTCTGCAATTTCTCTCTTCATCCCACTCAACAATAGATCTCCCGCATGTTGCGGTACATTTTCGTGGCCCTTAGATGAATAGAGTATCATGCACCATGCGCTTCTACAAGAATTCCCTGCTTCAATTCATCTACACCTGGAACACATAGACGACCCTAACAATGAAGAACACTATCTCCCCCTTGGGAGAAAACCTCAACTTTCTGATTCTGAACTGACTATTTGAGCTTGACAAGGCTAGGATCCCTATCTTGTTTCTCTTTCACCTTGGAAACTAGAGATGACTCTAAAATACTATGAACACATATACCACTCTCTGAAGAATTGACTAAGCAAATGCCTAGTCAAGCAAGCTGATGGATCTCCTGAGCCATCTTTTTCTTACTATCCTCAGCGTGAGAAATACTACCCTCGTAGAGTCGACTGAGAGCGTCAGCCACAACATTAGACTTCCCCGGATAATAAAGAACACTTATGTTGTAATTCTTCAAGAGCTCTAACCACCTTCTATAGGGAAGATTGAGATCTTTCTGGGAAAATACATACTGGAAGATTTTATGGTCTGTGAAGAAATCTATATGAGCTCCATAGAGATAATGCCTCCAAATCTTCAAGGCAAAAACTACCGCTGCTAACTGAAGATCATGAGTAGGATAATTCTTCTCATGTGGCTTTAACTGTCTAGAGGCGTAGGCTATGACCTTACCATACTACATGAGGACACAACCTAAACCCACTCTGGATATCTCACAATAGACTACAAAACCGTCTGAACCATCTGGAATAGCTAGAACTGGAGTTGAGGTAATTCGAGTCTTCAAATCTTGAAAGTTCTTCTCGCATGAATTTGACCACTTAAACGTAATCTTCTTCGGAGTCAATTTGGACATGGGAGATACAATAGAATAAAATCACTTGAAAAACCATTTGTAATAGTTAGCCAAACCCAAGAAACTCCTAATATCTGATAGAGATATGGGTCTGGGCCAGTTTCGTACTGCCTCAGTTTTTTGAGGATCTACTCTAATGCCATTACCGCAAATAATATGGCCAAGGAATGCTACTGATCTTTGCCAAAATTCACACTTGCTGAACTTAGCAAATAACTGGTGATCCCTGAGAGTTTTAAGAGCAATCTTGAGATGGTCTGCATGATCACGCTCTGTGCGAGAATAAACCAGAATATCATCTATAAAGACTATGACAAATATGTCCAAGTAATGCTTGAACACACGTTTCATCAAATCTATAAAAGCTGCAAGGGCATAGGTAAGACCAAATGACATGACTAAAAATTCAAAGTAATAATACCTAGTACAGAAAGCTATGTTTGAAATGTCACATTCTCTAACTCTAAGATGATGATAGACTGATCTGAGGTCTATCTTCGAGATGTAACTGGCACCCTGAAGTTTGTCGAATAGATCATCAATACTAGAAGAAGATATATATTCTTTACCGTGACCTTGTTGAGTTAACGTTAATCAACACACATCCTGAGTGAACCGTCTTTCTTGATCACGAATAATACTGGTGCACCCTATGGAGAGATGCAGGGTTTGATGAATCCCTTATCTCAGAGATCTTTCAACTGATCTTTTAGTTCCTTGGGTTCTACTAGTGCCATTCTATTTGGCGAAATAGAAATAGGTTGAGTATCCAGAAGAAAGTTTATTTCCCTTTCGGAAGGAATTCCTGGAAGATCTTCTGGAAAGATATATGGGTATTCATTAATAACAGGGAATATTTCGTGGTTGGGAGATTCAAAACTAGAATCTTAACATGCAGGATATGATACAAACACCCCTTAGATATCATTTTCCTTGCCCGAAGGTAGGAACCAAATTGACCTCTGAATGCTGAATTGCTACCCTTCCACTCTTGGATGTGCTTATTCGGAAACTGAAGCTAAACTATCCTATTTCTGCAGTCGACTGTGGCATAGAAGGATTGAAGCCAATCCATGCCGAGAATGAAATCAAAATCAGTCATCTCTAACTCCACTAAATCTGCTGATGTAGATTTCTGAGATATCATAACCGAGTAGTTCCTGTATACCCACCGGGCTATGATGGTTTTACCCATTAAGTTTGAGACTGAGAAGGGCTCTGCTAGGACTTCGGGACTGATTCCAAAATCACCTGCGATGTATGGAGTAACAAAAGACAAAGATGCACCTGGGTCTATCAAAGTATAAACATAAACATGGAAAATTTGTAATGTACCAGTAACGACATTAGGAGAATTTTCCAAATCCTATCGGGACTGAAGAGCGTAAAGTGTATTTGGGTGTTGCCCACTAGTAGCACTAGAAATGAAACCCTACTGGTTTGGTCGACTGGACTGAGCTGTAGAATGATTTTGCTGATCCTGAAGACATGACTGCAGACACTCCCTAATCGTGTGGCTTGGCTTTCCACAACTAAAACAGACATTACTACCAGCACTGCAACTTCCTTTGTGGTTCTTACCACAAGTTTGACAAAGGGGATTTGTTCAGGCACAACTAACATTGCCCTGAGATTTAGAGCCTGGCGCATTGTCTCTATTTCCGTCTCTAAACTTCGGCACTGGAGCACTGGCAGAGGAAGGAGCTGGAACGACCGACTTAAAGAGAAACTATGAACGGTTTCCTCCATCTTATTTGGGGTAAGCAAAGTTGAAATTACCTGACCTTGCTCTCTTATTCTTCCTCTCCCTAGTCTTAAACTTCTGCTCTTCTACTTGCTGGGCATGGGTTATGAGTCTTGATAATGTCATATCACCAATCATCATCGCAGACCTACACTCATTTACCACGCTATTGTTAACCCCTGACACGAAGTTGCTCATCTTAGCTCTATTGTCTGCAACCATATGAGGAACATACCTGGCTAGCTGAGTAAATCTGAGAGAATACTCCCTAACTATCATATTCCCCTGCCTGAGGTTGATGAACTCAAGAACTTTGGCTTCCCTCAGCTCTTCGGGAAAGAATCTATTTCAGAAGGCCATGGCAAACTCCTCCCACAAGATAGGACCTATATCATGTAACCTCTCTGACTTCCACTGTTTGTACCAATCATGAGTAATATCCTGTAACTAGTAGGCGGCTAACTAATCACTCTTAATAGAAGTAGCACCCATGATGTCAATGACCTTTTGGACTAGGTCAATGAACTCTTGAGGGTTCTCATCAGACTTAGACCCATGGAAATATGGAGGGTTCATCCTGGTGAAGTCCCAAACCCAAGCTGCATTTGGGAGTGGCCACTGGATTGGCCAGAAGGACTGGTGGCCATTCATTTTGTGCAACCATGGACTGAGCAAGTATGGTAAATGCGTCTCTAAAATCCGCATGGGAAACACGTTTGCCCAAAGGATCTTCGGGCTGAGGAGCTAGCTGGTTTCTTCTCTTTAGGGCCATGGTGTGGAATAAGAGAAGAATGGATTAGACTGAGAGTTTAACTTGTGATTATGCTCACCAGCATGACATGAATAATGATGAAAATGGACTATTCGTAAAACATCTTATAGCCTCCTGCACATAAATATGGTGCGCAACACACCCATGTACAAGACTCTACTAGATGCGGCTTTTAGACTTCCTAGGACTCTATTGATCCTTAGGATCTGATACCAAGTTTGTAACACCCCGATTTGCTAAACCAGAATGCTACACGGTGCTCATGACCTTGAGGGACCACAAGCTAACTCATGACTGATATCTATACCTGTATATTGCAAATCATGATGTAATAATGTGGAATATATAGAACTGTAAGGCCATAAGGTTCAACTGAATACAATCATGTGGGTGAAAATACCCAAAACAAATCAATCTGAACGTAAATCTGAAAGTAAATCTGAAAGCTTGTAAACTATCTAAATAACTAGTTAAAGGAACATGCCTCACTGAAGAAATAAATAAATGAATCAAATCATATTATCCTCAAATCAATGAGGACTCACTGTATCTCCACGACTAGAATGCTACTGCTACTACTGGGATGGTGCTTGTGTCTCAGAACCTATGGTGTAACATAAAAAGAAATCACCATAGCGCAAATACGTCAGTACAACTGGAGTACTGAGTATATGAGGAAGAAAGGATGAATGTAAAGGGTTTCATACATGAACAAAACTGATTGACTAATATGAACGTGGGAGTGCAAACACATATATATAAAAACTGGGACCATGAAAACGTGATAGCATGACCTGTAAGCTAATATATGGTTTATTGATAACTGTCATGACTGATACTTAAACTTATAACATGGACGATTGTATCTGACAGTCCTGTCTATACTGAAATCTAAAGAATGCCGTGAGTTCTTTTATTGATACTGATACTAAAACTGAAAACATAGATGAATGTATCTGACAGTCCTATTTATACTAAAATATGAAGAACGCCCTGAGTTCTTTTACTGAGACTGATACTGAAATAGTAGGAAGTAGTGTTGAAATGACATGCCCCATGTATATAGTTATGGCTAAGCTGGGGTCCAATCTCTACCCCGACTGAAGGGGTGTCAATATCGCGCCACTGGTAAGGACAACTGTGAGAACCCTATACTGGCAGCAACTCAAATGAGAACGGTGGGAGCCCTAAACCGATTGGTTAAGCCACCTTATCAACCCTAATCTGATGGTCTAAGATGTCTCAACCTACGCTGGCTACGTAGTTCTGGAACACATGGACTGCTTATAAGAATCACACCCTGAACTGGCGGGTGAGCTCCCATCCTTGGGTTCACTCTGTGCTAACCTCTACTCCCATCTGGAGGGATTGGACATGAATAACTGATTGTGCATGACTTAATCTTACTAAATTCCATTGACTGGCGGAATGTTACTGATAGCTGACAACTGACTAAGATCATGTGGTTTTCCTGAGTTACATCACTGACTGAAGGTACATTAACAACATAGAAGTCATTGGAACGTAAGGGCATATCATGAATCCTTCACTTAGTCATAATTTTCCGATATTTCTTGATTTTCTAGTTCCTTAGGCATCTTATCAAACACCTTACATGCACATCTTACGTATAGGTGAATTCATAAAATTATACATCATGAACAACCAAATTTACATGTTTCTAATTCATATGATATCATGAATTCACAAAAACATGTAAAGATTCCATCTTGGGAATCAGCCAATATAAATAACATGATCATCAACACCCAATAATATAGAAATCATACTTTAAAATGAAAAGGAGCAAAACAAACAAGCATCAACATGGGTATGATCATATCACCACAATCAACCAAGATTTTGTATTTTAAAGATTGATTCTTGAACTCTACGGACGAAAGAAATCTGTGGATGAACACTACACATACCGTAGAAGGAAGATTCTTGATGATTGACGAAGGAATTTCCTTGAAATCGGATCTTCAAGCTTAATTATGCAACCCTAGTTGTTTTTCTCCTTTAGTGATCTTGGATGATGAGCTTTGAGATGAAAATAGGGTTGTAATATGTTTAGATGCTATATATTTCATAGGGTTATGTTTAGGGACGTGTAAAGAGTATTTAAAGACTTAATTACCTTTAAAATAACTCAAAACGGAGTGTTTTTGACACCTGGGATTGACTTAGGTGGCGCTCAAGTGATCTCCTATGCTTGGGTTAGGCAGAGCCTAACAAATCGCCTATGTTTACTGTCTCTCACAAAAATGGGTCTAACTTTTTGATCTGGTATTGAATTAAGCCGAAATTGGTATAGTTGGAAAGCTAATTCGATTCTCTACAATTTAGTCCATCTAAATCAGCAAAAATACCACATTAACATCGATTTATACTCATTCAAAGATGACCCTTGAAAAAATCGAACACTAAAACTTGATGGATTCAAAAACTCTTAGCTTGTATTACCTTAAGTTACTCATATGAACATGCTTAATGCATCATAAGCTATCCTATCACTAGGATATTCATTGTAAGTTATGTACTCAAATATAAATCCCATGATAGGAGATTTCATATGTAGGAATACTTATTCACTTCCTAGCTTAGAGACATGCAGGGTAATACATAAATACTACTCCTAATCTCATGCTCAAAATCTTAAGGAATCCACTTTAAAATTTAAACAAAAGTTTATATAAAGGCAACTATGCTTTATTTTTCTTTAAATCTCAACTCTTCTAAAATAAAGTTGATTCTTTATCTAAAATCTGAAAAATAATATAGTCATTGGGTGCTTATAGCACAAACAAACTTGTAACAAAAAACTTTAAATTAGGTCTTGTGACCCAAGCATTAATATCATGTTAAAACATCTCAAATTCATGCTTGTTAATGTAAACATTCAGAAATCATCATAAAATATGGAAATCTCAACAATACGAATGGAAATATAAACATTAGCATGTGATTCAACTTATAAATCATGAAAAATCTCATAATCTTTCAAATAATGTTAATGGGTATAAACCCTAACTTTATATTCATGGAAAATCATATAAATAGCAGTAAATTTTTAATAAAAATAAGATTTTAGGCACAAGGATTAAAGATTTATCCTTGTTCAGACCCCACATTCCTTAATTTATGAACTCAATACTAAGACTTGAATCTTGGATCTTTATTTATGCTTTGGAGATGAATTTTTAATGCTCTTGTATTGGGAATCCTCAATCTTGAATTGTCTTGGAGAATTAATGGAGGAATTTGGGTTTTCTTGGAGCGGAAGTGTGAGCCTTCGGGTTTTGATTGAAAGAGAATGATGAATGTAGTGTAAAGTGCTCTGAAATTTTATAAATTCCAAGTTTTTGGATGGATTTGGGACTGCATACTTTACCAAAATACGCCTTTTAAACTCATCAACGGAACTGGAAAAACTACAAAAACCTTGACTTGTGGCCTTGGCGCGACACGCCACTATCGCACCTAGCCACTGGGAAAGACACAACTAGATTGGACGAGGTCATAAGACAACTCCAAAAACATAGAGTGGCCATTAACATGAATATATCAAAATTACCATCCAAACTCAGCTACTACGTGTTACACACATACCTTAATCTACACCGAAAAGGCATAGTAAGGATAAGTATAGTTCACTTGTACACTATAGCTATTATAGGTCAACTAAGCAAATTATAAAATAAGGTATATAAATACACAATTTATAATGCCACGTACAAGAATAAAATATCCCTAGTTATAGCTTGCACCATCTCTGCTAATAGCTATAAAAGTGGCACATAAGTAGGAAAAAGGAACGTAAAAGAGTTAAAATATACGTGCATCAACTTAAATAAAAAATCATAACAATGAAGATGCATAAATGATTGAAGTACATTGAGGATGTTAATGATATGATACAATTAAGGTTATTGCATAACCTCGATATACACCTACCTAACCTTAGCTTTCCATGGTATGACCCATAGGGGGTTAGAAACCCATGTCTTATCTTAATAATCAATCTAATTCTCAATATCCATATCTCCTCTCTAACTCATAGGCTATGATAGAGGGTTTTCTAAAAATATCTCATGTTTGTCCAAAATTGGTATTTCCACAAGGGTATGTATATCCCATGAAAGTATGTATGATAGGAATATGTAATGCTCACAACCAGTCCTGCATGAAGATCTCATATCCACTCAATAAAGTAGATGTTAGTCTTGAATCCATTTAATATACCAACGGACCATGATTACGTATCAATAATCTACCAATAGAGTGAAAAATTCAAGTACAACATTAATAATATCACATCAAACCCAAGGTAGGTAATTTTGTCAAGTAAAAAGCAACCAAAATGCATAGTACAACATAAATAATATCACATCAACCTCAACTTAGGTAATTCTACCAGGTAAAGAGCAATGAAAATGCATACACAAGGACAATAATGTAAAGTAAGGCCCCTACATGGGCCATATTTAATAAATATCATCCCAAACCACCAACCACAACAACATAAGACCCACACGGGACACAAAAGTTATAAAATTATTTTCATGATAATTACCCCTAAAAATAATATGCTTTTATATAAAAACAAACTACCCAACCTAGTCTAAAGAAATTTAAGTCATAATATACCTCGTGATGCTAAAATCCATGGATAATACCCTTTATGCAGAGCTTTTCCTTCCTCAAACGTACTCAAATCAGCTAAAATGTTCAAATATCAAATTTATAAATTAAAATAAAATCAACAATACTTATATTGCCTATTTTTAAGTTGGGGATAAAGCAAACCCACCAAATATATTTTTTTTAAGAAAGGGTAGCACATAAATTTTTGTTTATAAATACCTTACCCATGATTAAAGGAATCCATAGAATATAACCCAAGTGAAAAGGGGTTTAAATTGAACAAAATCTACTTAAGAACTTCCGAGACAAAATATCCAACTTCCACTTTTGAAATCACAATTTAAGGAGTTTTAAATGACAAGAATTGAAGTAAAAAAATAAAATATGGATATGGAGCTTATCCAAGATAGAAAATAGAAGAACTCATCCAAAAACCTATGAACTTTATTCTCTAAACCTCAAAAATGGATGAAATGTAAGAAAAGGAGAGTTTGTACGATAAAAGGCATGGCCACTGAAGAGACCACTTGACCACTTAATCTATCATTGCTAAACCGGCCAAGTGCCTCTTAAGCAGTACTCATAAGGTTTGTACCCTTCACATAATAGAAAAAAGGGTCTACTTAAGAAGATTAGTCACCGCATTAGATGCCCCAGCTGGCAAGCTCGGTTGCTTAAGCAATCGGATAGCCTCGTAAGTGGCTTTCACTAAAGCGATACTTGGTTTAATAATGTAATGAACTATGCTACCCTATAAAATTTGACACTAAGGACTTAAAGGCGACATCAAATTTTTAAAAAGAGGTTGTTTTCTCAAAATTGACCATTGGGACCAAATTTCATAATTTTCCAAATCAAGGATCAAAATGAGATCTAGAAGCCATAAAATTGAATCAAATATGCTACTAATCCAAAATAGATGTTACAGATCTAATAGCACAATTCATTTTGCCATCCAACAGACATAACAACAAATTTTGATCGAAGTCAATTATAAGGCCTTTTAAATATCTAAAACCCACTAACTCGTACAAATCATACAAAAATACAGTGCAAACCATGCCAACCATTTATAAAGCCCAAAATCATCGCGTAGAAACCACGGGGAGGGTAAAAACTGTTAAAACACATTAAAAAGAAAGTTTTAGAAAATCAAGTCCTTACCCGACTTTACCACTCGTATATTAAGTCATGCTAATCTAGAAATCATGGTGTTTTGCTGGTTTTATAATCTAAAGTTGTGTCTATACATGGAAACATTTAGGTTGTTACACCTTACAAGCCACAGATATTGCAAGAAATGTAGAGGATATAGCATTCGTTTTATATTAAATTTTGAGACATTCATTCACACTCATCTATTTATATGCATTGTATGCATTAAGTAATATTCATTGCTTAGAACCACCGTGCTTATAGAATTAAGTTGGGTTATACTACCTATTTCTTATGACTTCTAGGCACGTGGTAGCCTAATTTAGTTGTAAATATATTATTAATACGCTTTTCAAGGTAGCATAGTTATATTTTTCTTATTCATCTATATTTTTCCTTTTATCCATATTCTAGCCTTTCTATGTTAAACCATAGCTCTTATTCATATTTTATTATATTTATATCTTATCCGAGATCAGTCAAACTATGATTCCAACTGAGTATTGTGTGTTTTGGTACTCATACTCCACTTTTACATCTTTTTTCCTAATGCAAATCTTTGTATATGTTATTTTGATTGACACCTTTCATATGCAAAACTGATGGATTTAGAGTTTTACAGTGAGTTCTTAGCAATTAGAGTTTATATATCCTTCTATACTAGTTTTACTAATATTTATTTTGTATATAAAAATCTAAATTTTTATATGTATTGTATATTTTTATTAATCCTTGCATATATAGTTGTTCTTACATTAATTGATAGCAAGTCTTGGGATATTTTATATATTTTTTTTGTCTCACCCTATGTATATATGTGTGGGTCTGACTTCATGTGTTTAGTTCCATTATTTTTATTTATACCTTGTGTATTTATCTTTGTCATATAAGCCTATTACTTATTGTTATAGGATATTATTTTGGATTACCTATTAGCAAGATATAGTAGGTGTCATCATGAGCATGGATTTGAGGTCATGATAGTTACATATCAGAGCTGGGCCTATTTAATGTCGCTGGTATGAGAGAAAAATGTATAGTAGTGTTATGCCAATTAATTTAATAATTTTTGTATCTTTTATTAATGATGATATATAGGGCATTTTTAAGAAAAAGTTCACCCTTTTGATTCCTCTTCCTATGCCTTTATTCCTATTATTTCATAGAATCTCACCTATTTAACTCTTTTATAGATAGTTAGAATGAGGGATATTATGGCCGAGGATGAAGCCCCTACACTGGAAATATGGAAACAAATAGGGACATAGGTTGAGTTTCACCTAGAGGTCATGGTTTGGATTGAGATACCACACCTCGTTAGGAATAGGCTAAAGTTTCATCACAATAGCCAATTATTGAACAAGACATAGTTATTAATCCATAGCTAATACCAAGAAATCTATCACCTCTCCACCTAGATTTGCGGCTACACTGGTATTATGGGATGTTATGGTCCAATTAAGAAGTATTTTATAGGGCGTAACATAAACATCATATTAGGAAGGGACTTTGCATATTTGGGGTTTAGAAGGTAGCCTACTACTGCAGCTCCCTGTGTTGAGGTACTACCGATACTAATTTTTGCTCAACCTATAGGATTCAGCTAGCCATGACTATTGAGGATAGAAGTTGATGGGGATTTTTATTAGATTTTATCCTTTAAGGATTTCACATGCTAAAAGATACGATGCACAAGAGTTTCTTATTAGTTTTCAAGAGAATTTGTACCTTCTAAGTTTAGTGGAGGATCATGGAGTAATTTATACTCCATTTCAGCTAGTTGGGTCTATGAGGTAATGGTGGAGGGTTTATGTCTAGTGCAAACTAGTTGGGTCAAATCATATGACATGGGCATAATTATCCAAGGATTTCTTCAGGAAGTATGTGTGTCATAGCTTATGTGATAACTTATGAGATGAATTTATGGATTTGCAATAGAGTTGTATGACTATATATAAGGTTGAGTTGAGGATCCATGATCTAACCTAATCACTAACTTATTATTGGTCAAACAGACATCTTTGGCCCCATATTCTACATCCACAAGTTTCTTGCTCCGCTCTTAAGGATCAAGGTTTGTCCAAGAGTGATTGAGGTCAAGGAAAATTAGGTCATCTTAGAGTATATTTTTAAGATATTTTTCATTAGAGAAAAATATAATCAATTAAGAAGACTTCTTCTTTTATAGAGTCAATTGGGAAAGAAATTGGGTTATCTTCTTTGTAGTTGCCTTTTTGGGATTATATCATTCCAAAGAGAGAAAACCAAATAAATATCAATTTCTACTAATGTTTCGTTATTGTTCATAATACTAGTCAGAGTAACAATTTTGCACATGGTGTTAGCAGAGGTATTTCGATCATTATCTACATACACTAGGAATAGGTCTTTTTGAAGGATATAATTTGATACTACTAGTACAGACATTAGAGCACTTTTATAGAAGGAATATAGATAATTCCATAGTGAGGATTGACACATCTAAATCCTAATTTAGGATGAACATGTGCGATGTACTAAAAAATGTAGAATAGTTGTGCATTTTTCTACACAAAGTCATCATTTAATAGCTATTTTTCTTCACTTTCTTTTTTACAAAAATGAAAACCTCGCATTACTGGAAATATCATTAAATGGTGGCTATCATGAATCTGAAGTTAAGTGATGCTGAGTAGAACTCATTGTTATTTCCTCGAGTTGATCAAGCTAGAAAAAATCCTATCCTACACAATATTAAAGGTTCTTTGACAGTTTGGGATAAGGTAGGATGTCCTATTTTAGCCAAAAATGGAATTAGTAGGAAGATATTATGAAAGAAGGATCCCTTCAGAAAGAATTAGAGACTTAATAGAAGTATGGAGAGATATTGTAAGCCCAATCATGAGGTTCAAGTCATAGTGCATCCTAGAATTCTACACATGGTACATGGTTGGAGGAATTTTAGCTAGGTCTAGGTACATATCATACCCAAAAATCATATATTTCTAAAGGAAAAAATATTAGATTAATATTACACCTCATGGCCATATCTACTATTATATATCAGCAAATAACCACCAAACCCCATTGATGGTTTCATAGAATTAGTATTGTAGATGGAGGAAGATCAAGAAAAAAATAAGGAATAAGATATAAAACATAGCCAATTAATGAAATAGAGGAAGATCTAGAATAAGAGTCAGATCATTATCAAGATTAATACAACCTTGTGGAATTGGTTTTATTAGATGTGGACCCATGAGGATGTGAACTCATTTTTTATGCACACACTAAATATGGACACAAAGGATTTAATAACAAATAGGATGTGTATTAAAAGGGATGGCAACTTATGGAATTTCCAAAGTACCAAATTGTGCTCTAATATGACTTGGATGACGATAATGAGAATTATCCAACCTGGCCTTGGCTTTTTTTCCTGTCATAATACTTTTTCAAAAGGTCATGTGTGACCTACCTTTATGTTTTCAATATTTGTATGAGAAATATTATGTAATCTCAGAATTAAGACTTTTTTTGAATTCAAAGTGTCATTTTATAACTTGGGAATTATGACCAAATTTGACTATTAATGAAGTTATACTTTTCCAGACTCTGAAAACGTGATGTAAAACTTTAAATCAGTTAATAATTAATCTGTATCATAGACCTATCTCAAGTAAAAAATGATTCATAATCGGATGTCATTTGTTAATGTTGCCAATTAGGCGTATATATGTGTTACATATACGTTACATATTTTGATATTTTGAATTTTTGTTTCATTTATCCTCTTTTTATTTACTATTAATCCCTAATGAAGATTGATTTGTGCCATTTTGCAAACTCGTTGGAAACAAATACAACCTTTGATCCAAAAGAAAAATTACTAACAATGAAGAATCAAACAAGGTCGTGATGATATTAGTAGATGATTTCAAAAGTTATGAAAAGTCAATAGACACTAAAATGATGAGCAAATGTCTAATGTGGAACAAGAAATTGAGACCCGTAAGGAAGAACTACGCCAAGGGACTGAACTATGCTTACGGCTGCTAATTTTCTTGCTCAATTTAAATTCCTAAATGATGAACTACCTCAGATTACTGCAACCAAATTAATAAAAACACTTTAACAAGCCTCACATTCTCCTATTTATGCTTAAGTTCCACTTGTTTATCTACCTGCGCCATCAGTACTATTCCTCATATACCAACTCCTACTAAAAACTTTACCTGTCCCATTCACCCAATAATGAAATCCATACCAGGGGCGCATGTCACTTATGAGATACATTTTTCACAAGTATATGCTACTAAAGCTTATACTTTCATAACATCCATAATGGTCAAGGAAAAGAGTCAATGAAAACTCAACTTAGTAGTCTGAAAAGGGCATTAAAAATATACAAGTCACCAAAGGAGCTATGAGTTTGGATTATGATTACTTATGAATCCATCAAGACATTGACATGTTAGTACGGTATAAAAGTCAAAATTTTGATGTATTTGATGTATAGAATGATACTCATGCTCACCTAAGCCTATTGTGACAAGTTAGTCAGTGTAGGAAAGAATGAGAAGTTACGGATTAAGATTTAGATTTAAATTCTGTCAGGAGAAAATTTTACTTGGTAAAATCACCAAGACCCTTACAAGTGGCATAATTTATAAAAAATAGCTAAAATTTGATGAGTCGCTTCAGGTTTAATATTTAAATTACCCCAGACAAGTTCCCCTTGACCATAATATAAAAGAATCCATTGGTATCATTTTAGGAATATGCATGGAAATGGTGATCTGAAGTTATTAGGATAGAACCCCTACTGTATGAGAGTGAGCTCTGTAACTATATTGTCCGAGCTCAAAAAGGTGCTTTCTCTGACAAGATGATGTCAACATTGGGCTAGAAGTTTACTAAGTTGGTCAAGATAGGATATTTAATAGAAGAAAGCATCATTTTGGGAAAGATTCAGTCAATGATTGCATTGTAATCCATGATAAAATACATATAGTTGGGTTATAGTGGTTGGATCAACAATGAAAAGAAAGACATTTAAACTATCACAGTATACTACCAACCCAAAAGTTTTTTTTAAAAATTCCATAACAACCCCAAAATTAATGTTCCTACCCTATATGTCTAATATACAATACTAAACCACAAGTTATTGTTCCTCGAGCTCCACAATACTAAAATCTACCAAAACCAAATACCCTTATCCAAACTCTAATTCACCAAAATAGACCAAAATAGACCCCTATACCTTATCTCATGACCTGATTTATGAATCATGATGGCACCAAATCTATCTCACCTGTAGGTAAGCAAAACCCTAGGCCAGAGTTATTTTCAATGGGCTAACTTGGTGGAAATGCCCTAAAAAGGGCCAAATAGGCAATTCAGTACATAAATAAGAAACACAATGGTAATATTCAAAAGATATACATAATATAGGAAGCTATGCTACGACCAGGTATAGCAAATACATGAGCTACTACAAATGCAACCTAAGTGTAAAATAGTAAATACAATCTTGTCTAAAAACTAAAGACAAGAAAGAGATAAATATATGGAAATAGGGCAATATTTACTCTAAGAGCTCACCCTATTTCTGAAATCCACCACAATATGATCCTCTAATCAACGATAGCAACTTGTACTTGGATCTACACCAAAAAGGTAAAGAAGTGTAGTATGAGGAACAAACCATGGTTACTAAGTAGGCATCATAGTCCTACTTAGGTAAATTATGATATAAATTTGAGAAAATGCAAGATAATATGACTAAGTCAAGGTAGAGAAAAAGTAGGATTAGCTTTAACATCATCGTACACAAATAAGTAAATAAACAAAATAATAACATAAGAAAAGGATAAAAACATTAAATTATATCTACAAAATTGGCCCTGATAAACTAATAAGTTTGGAAAAGTAAATAACCCAACGCAGGCCCCATAATCCCAGAGGGTACACATAAGGCTAGGATAACTCGTACCACCATCATTCACCAACTCTCAAGGTACAACAAAATTCTATCCATATTATGCCACATTATAACGAATTCCCCTTAGGGACTAAATATTGATTTCCATATCATTATTATCATCCATAATAACTAACATCATCAACATAAATATCATCGATATCATATCACCCATATCATGATTAATTTCATAAAAATATCCAAACTCAAATCTATATTTATTTAATTAATATCATAATTGTCTTCAAGACTTGAATTAGTTATATATTTAACATAAATATCATTACCAATCATAATAGTCTTTTGGACTTGAATTAGGTATATATGTGTCATCAATATCATTACCAATATCCAGACTTAAATTGGTAGTATATCATAATATGATTATCATTATCCAATCTTTGACCAACAAGTATATATTCAATGCTATAATTATTTTCCTTACACCGGTCTGCTTGACTACACATCACACCACTACACACACATTGATGACATATCTTGTTTTAAGAGTTTAAGCGTCACAAATGAATATTAACAGGCATCAACATTAACATCAATCTATTTACCATATTTTTAACATAAAATTGCATCATCACAACCACTGAACACCATATCAAGTATGCATAAAGTTCACTCCATATACCCATACTAATCTCTACTCATTGGGTATTTGATTTCAGCCATTCTGCATTAAGAGATAGCAATTGGCACCAACTTTCTCATATTGTGATAATTGAGATAAAAATTTAAATCAACTAGATAACAATTAGACCCAGCGTAGTGATATGACATTAAGATGGCACAATAGGAAGAAAGAAAAGGAGATAAATTCCTAGATATGCTATAGCTTCCTACATATTTAATGTGGATGTTAACACAATAATTCATAAGACTCTATGCAACATTTTATCTTCTATCGGGAGATCAAAAATCTAGGCTCTATAATGAATAAACCCTCTGAGTCATGTCAGGTGACTACTACACGTATGCCTAATAGGAAAACCATAATGGACTACCATTCAATCAATTGTGAAAGTTACTAAAATATTTACTTAGTTAATTTATGTCTGCCACTGGAAAACCTACAAATAGTTCAATATGATTAATTATTTAAATCATTTCCAAAGTTAAATTAATACATCATATAAGAAAAGTAAATATAGAGAAAACAACTACAAGTGACTCCCTAGTACCTAGCCTAAACCGGTATAGAAGCACTAAACAAAAAGTAGGGACATTGACAGCACAATATCCATTCAAAATAGAAATGGCATTAACAAATGCCGAATGATCAACATTATTTTTACAGAAACTCAAACAAACCTACACCATGCCTATATTCCTAACTTCTGGTATAGAAATTGTAGCGTTAGTGTAACCACACTTATTAATAAACATCATTAACCAACGAGGTTTAAAAAATAATAATAGCAATAATAAATATGGAAACACAATAACATCCAATAAGGTTTTGGTTATATCCCCAAATTAGGAATTTACATATCGCATTAGTATCTTTTTGACCTACTTGTCCTTTAAATTATTCTTATATATATGTCCTATAGCTTAAAATTTGTATATATTTGACCTTTAACTTACAATTTTAGATATCTTTGTCCTTTGACTTAACATCTTATATATCTTAGGTAATGTAACCTAACCCTTCCACTCTTCACATCGACCCATTCTTAAACCACAAACAATTCATTAAGGTAGAGTCAAGCTAGTTGATAGGTACCTGCAATTAAGATATCACAATACCACCTTCTATAAATATCACAAGTTCCACATATCATATTATACCATATAATCTCACCTTTATGCTTTTAGGGAACCATAGAAATTCACCTCTAATAGTGTCTGAACATGGGAACAAATTTCCTTTCATAAACTTTCTTCAATTATTTAACACAACCAAGAAAAATGTTATATAACATATCTATAACATTGAATAACATTAAAACATATGAATGAATGAATCAATGCTAGATATGAACATACTCTTTTACCTTTCTCAACATCATCATCATATCCATACTGGTAAGGTACATGACCTATATCAAACAAAACCTATTTGTACTGGCATAATATAGATCTATTATCACCTCATATCATATTATACTAGTATGGTACCTGATGTATCATATCAATACTTCATCATAATATAGTGAAAAGACAATGCAATCATCAAATCACAAATTATGCTAGAAGACATCAATGGACATTTAAATCAGAAAAATTCACAATTCTATGATAGTCAAAGTATTGCACAATCATTTGACATATTTAATTATTAACCATAATCTATAATATATACATATATATATATATATATCACAATTACCATGTACAAAAGATCCTTACGAACCGTCATTAACTAAGTTTACATTATTATGCATGCAATACTTAATGGTATTCTAGCCTTAATATTTTCATTATACTATCTATGCACTGGAAAGCATTGATCACAAAAACAACACATATAATGCCAAATCTTCAATCTATCTAATCTAAATACCCTTATTCTCACTATCTCATCTAAATACATTTTTATTCACTATCTCATCTTAATATCTTTTAACTCATTCTCTCATCTTGTAAACTCTACAAACATTTATCTTTACTATTATGGCATTAGAATTGTATGAGTTTCCTGTAATACCCTGAGAATCCCAACCGATATTAGAACCATGATTCAAGCTCATGATAAATAAATTTTAGTTATTTGGTTATTTTATGATTAATTTTGATATGTATTAAGGCCTTAAATATGTCCTAGTTATTAGACAAATTAAAACATCCCTTACCCATTGAATTCTTGAGAAGGACATTGCTATAGTCAATTTCAAATGAGCATATCTCCAATTATACAAAAAAAATTTGATCTCATACCTATCAACAGATAGATGATTGAATTATCGTTCCAACAATACCAATTTCACAACAATCCGATATTGGAGTATGATGTTATTGGATTTTATGGAGAACTATCTGAGTTGTCTAGGAGTGAAGGACAAACTAATGGACCGTCAAGTCAGTGATGGCCCATTACTTTGGCCATCAAAATTGAAGCAGTAAGCCCCATTTCTGTACCAAATATGATGGTTAGTCACCAGAGTGATGGTCCATCACTCAGACTATCAGATTTGTCCGAGACAGCGCTAAAACACCATTTTATAGAGATTTTTGGGTCATATTTCATGTCATTTAACACTCAATCACCCCAAAGTAGGGCACCTAACTTCTTATTCATCCAAAACATAAAATACGATTTATTTCCAAGATCAAAACCCTTATTTTTTTTTAAGAAAAATCAAGAGAGATCAAGTGATGTCAAGAAATCAAGAATCTCTCTAAGAACCTTCAAGAAAGAAGTTTCCCCAAGGTATGTAGATGTTGATTCTTGGGTCCTTTTCATCCAAGAAGCTCAAGCACCCACTTTTAAAACATAAATATTTTATGTTTTTGAAATTCCATGATTTGTATGAGTTGAAATTGATGTTCCATGTGTTGTTGAGTTTTGATTTATGTTTGTTTATAGGATTTGCGAGCTTTGACCTTTGTATGCAGAATTCATGTGATGTTGGTGATAAACCCTCTTGAAGTTTCTATCTATGTAATGTGCTAATGACTTTTGGGTGTAGAATTGGTTGAATAAGTGGAGTATGTGTTGCATAGGTTTGATAAAAGCTTAGGAGAAGCATATGGACCATTATAGTTTGTTGAATAGGAAACCCTAAATTTTGAGCTAGTCTATGCATAACTAGTGCTTGATAAAATGCCCAAATGAATGTATTAGTCCATGATATTAGGAAATTCCCACATAAGTGTGAACCTATTCATGTCTAGTGTTTGTTGAAGGACCTTAGTGAACAAGTGGAGATGTGATAGTAGTAAATTCCCAAATTATGTGCTCTTTGATATATGCTAAGTTTTTAATACATGCCAAGTGGTTAGCAAGTATGTTATGACATAATAGTATGAAGTTTCCCAAGTGATGTGATATCCATATACATGTCAAAACTGATATGGGTATGAAATAGTTGAAGTAAAACCTTATTGAATGGGGTATTATATAGTAGCATGTTTTCCCTATGTTATTATATTATTATGATTTCCAAAATGCTTAAAGTGACCCCTCGGTGACTGTGATGATGAATAGATGGTTTTGATCCTTAAATGCTTGAGGTGAGGACATAGTGATTGTGAGGATTAACGTAAGTTTTGATTCCTAATTACTTAGTGAGATGCTTTAATAATTGTGACGATGCATTAATGATGGTAACAATACATGAATGATTGTGATGTTGAATGAATACTTGTGACGATAAATTAATTCTTGTGATGATGAATGAATGATTATGGTGCTGACTAATCAGCAATGATTATGTTTAACTTTTATGTTATCAAGTCCTGGAGGTATTTATAGCTGACAATAGAGTTGTTTTGTAGATCGCATAATAGTTTCTCGATAATTCCAGTCGACGCATAATTCTCAGAACTCAATGAACTATAGAACTCTGTATCCTCAGACAGTTACAAAACTCAAGAAAATTAAGTAATTTTGTAATCTCAGTTATCTCTATAATTTCCATATCGCTAGTCATCTAACCTCGGTCCTGTAAATATGTTCAGATCTAATAGTATTCAAGTGATTTAATTCTAATCTCAAAAGCGATTTGAGTAATTTATTCAAGATCTGTATCATCAGTCAGATACCATGATTCAATTCCATTTCCGTCAGATACGGAACTAAGTAATCTCAGCGTAACTCAGTCAGATCTTTTGAGAAAAATAATCAGCAATAGATTCAATTATGTTTGTGTCCAGTTAAGAATTCATCCAGAGTCTTTCAGTTGGGAGTAGAAACTAGCATCGAGTGAGGGAAGGGATGGCGGTTCTCTCGTCAGTGGAGGCCAGAATAATTAGTAGCAATCCCTGAACTCCAGGACTACATAGCCAGGATAGGATAAAAGAGTCACCATAAGTAAAGGTTGTCACCTCCACAGAGAGAATATTTGACTATTATATTAGCTTAGGTCGACGTCCTGGTAAGGGTCATCCGCTAAAGATGATTAAACTAAGAGAGGTCTATACTCATGGCACGATTTTGACACCCTTCTACCTGGGGTTATAGGTTGGACCCCACCTGTGGTAGGTTGGGGCATGTCGATTAAGTAACTACTTTCCATAGTTTATTCTTAGTTATTAGTATTAGATGAATTAGTGATTCCGTGTTTCAGTGTCAGTTGTGAGTTCAGTCTACAGTAAAGTGGTATCTGAGTTTCAGCACCTAGAGTCACGATAATTGTGTTCATAGTTTGTGCATTCATATATGTGTTCTCGTGCAGAATCTTCATGGTTATTCAGTTTAGATATTGTGCATGTATCTGCCTTTGCATTAGCCTACCTCGTCTACATACTCAGTACATTCCTATACTAACCTATTTGTGCTATGGTGTTTTATCTGACACCATAGGTTCAGAGGCATAGGATCCAGAGTACACTCAGCAGGTCAGTCACAGTTAGTAGTAGTAGTTGAAGCAGTGAGTCCTCTTCCTTTGACGAAAAATCTTAGTTTACTATTATTGCATCAGATTTTGTTTATTTTTAGTTGACGGAGTTAGTTGAGGACATGTCCCATCAACTCCACAGTTCAGACAGTTTAGAGGCTTTTTAGAAGGATATATTAGTATTCAATTTTCAGTTTTGAGTATATATAGATGCATTGAACCTTATGGCCTTTTTTCGCATTTGTTTCAGATATTATGTAGTGTACAGGTACTAATATCAGTAATGGGTTAGCTTGTGGTCCTTCCTATCCATAATCACCATGTGATGTCTCGGGATGGGATCTTGGGTTTTTACAAACTTTGTATCAGAGCCTAAGGTTCAATAGTGTCCTAGGGAGTCTAAAAATCTTCATCTAGTAGTGTTTTGTGCATGGGTGTGTTGCACGCTACATTTATGTACGAGAGGCTATAAAATGTTCTTAGGAGAAGTTTCCCTTCTTTTAATGTTCATGTCATGCAAGTAAGCATGAACTTGTGCTGATCCTTAGTATAATCCACTTAGTTCTTCCATTTACAGAGTATGCCTCCTCGTAGAGATTTTGTCCTTGGGGTTGATGACTAGACCCCTCTGACAATAGTTCCTGAGAATGAGAGTGTGTTATATGTAGTGTTTCAGGAAGCTTTCAAGGCACTAGCCCAAGCTGTGACTAATGTTCAGGGCAACCGTCAGGCTGTAGTCCTACCTAAGCAAGATGGGGATTCTGCCACAGCAAAGGTTAGAAGTTTCATGAAAATGAACCCGCCAAAATTCATTAGGTCAGTAGTATGTGAGGATTCGCAGTTTTATTTAGAGGAGGGGAATAAGATTACCCAGATTATGCATGTTTCTGTAAAGGAGAGTGTTAAGTTAGCATCCTATAGGTTTAAGGATGTTGTTGATGATTGGGTAGTGATGTCGAAGAAGAGTAGAGGGGAGAATGCAGCTCCCATGACTTGGCCAAAGTTTTAGAGTGCCTTTATAGATAGGTTTTTCCCACTAGAGATGAGAAAAGCTAAGCTAGCAGAGTTAATGAACCTAAGGCATGGTTCCATGACCGTGAAAGAGTATTGTCTTAAATTTAACCAATTAGCTAAGTATTCTCCTGACTTGGTAGCTGACCCTAGAGCGAGTATGAGTAAATTTTTTTTTTGGGGTATTCAAGTTATGTGTTGAAAGAGTGTAGAGCTACTATGCTCAGTAGGGATATGGATCTTTCTAGGCTAATGATGCATGCCCAATTGATTGAGGTAGATTAGATGAAGGAAAAAAGAGAGTGAGTAAGAGAGCCGAGAAGGTAGTCGTGGTTTCTCAAGGTCAAGGTCCTAGGGTGGCAGTAGTTCTCAACATGGTCGGAGATTTTTAGGCCCAGCTCCATCTTTATCTAGTGTACATACACCTGTGCTTGGGGGTGTCATATCTGAGAGAGTGCCGAGCTCCAAAGGCCATAGTAGTGCTAGAGGTGTTCGTACCCATCCGCGTTATGGAGAGTGTAGCAGGCACCACCAAGGTGTGTGTAGAGCCGGTAGTGATGTGTGGTTTTGATATGGTAAGTCGGGACATAGAATGCAGGAATTTATAGCACTTACTCAAAGGGGTAGACTCTAGGCGCTTCAGGCTCACCTTGATAGGGAAGGATTCCCTAAAATAGACCCGGGTAAGTTATAAGCCCTTTATCTTTATGATATGCATTATAAGATCCTTTTCTTCCATTTTGATCTTATATGCTAGAATGAGTCATGCATGAGATCCAGATCTTAGTCGGTCAATTATGGCCTAGTTTGTAGGTATCCCGCGCACCGCCCTAGTATTTCAGCAAAGTGTCTTTAGAGGGACATAGAGTCCCAAAGGGGAGATACCCTATAGTATTATGATGTTGCATGTCATTAGATTCATCCAGATGCATGTTCAAATTTTCTTTAAGAAGTTAGCATCAATCATTATTGTAACGCCCAACATTTTGGGCTATAATATAGACAATAATTCTAATGCGTTGATAATCTTGAAGCCATAAATACTATTCCATATGGCATGTGAATTATTTAATTGGTATGTGAATCCATTCAAACTTGAATTTAGACCATAGAGGTCCTTTGACTCAACGACGAGTTGAAAACTACTTCGATCGATTAAGTTTAAGTGGACATTAAAATTTGTGCCTACTTCTATTGACCATGATTCTTTGTATATTTAGAATTAGAGAGCCTACTATGTGTAAAATGATAGGTTTTCGAGTTACCTCTCCAACGATACCAACTTTGCTAAAATCCAGCACCCGAGCAAGAAGTTATGGCTTTTGAAAGTAGTATGCGTCGCCTAACCAATCTCACATGGCCACTGGAAAGAATATGCGATAGCATATGCGGCACCTATGTAAACATAGGCGATAACATAGGCGGTGCCTATGTAAGCATAGGCGATAGCATATGCGGCGCCTATGTAAACATAGGTGATAGCATAGGCGGCGCCTATGTAAACATAGGCGATATCATATATGGCACCTATGTAATGGTTTCAAGTGACTTAAACACTCTGTTTTTGGGGAAAAATAGTCGTTTTCCCACCCTTATTCAGTCATTAACACGAAATTCAGTCCCCAATTCTCCAAAATACATCCACAATCATATAAAAATACTCAAGAACACTCCCAAGGGTTTCAAACTAAAAACTCAAGTAAATCAAGATTCAACCATGGCTTTTCAAAATCAATTAGAGATTCGAAATCCCCAATCCACAGGCTTCAAGAAGAGCCCACTATTATTTGAAACAGAGGTACGCGGGGATTTCCTTAATTCTCATGGGCATAGAAAAATCATGTTTTAGAATGAGGTTTTTGAAACTATGTGTATATTCACGTATTAGATGTTTTATCATCATTGTTTTGGTCTTTTGACCTTCCCCAAAGTGATTTGAGAATATGTATGTATGAAAACATGTATTTAAGAATGAATTCTTGTTGAGAGCATGACTTTTGGTGAATTCCCTCTTATTATGAATTTTTAGATTTTTCATAGCTTAAGAATTATTTTGCAATGTATTCTTGAAAAGCACTATATGAAATGGTTGAACTCTTGGTATGATTTAAAGGTGGTTTTAAATCATGAAAGAGGGAATTTAGCATGAATATTTAATGTTCAGAATGCATGTAATAAAAGAGTGTATGATTTGCTAAAGGCATTAGACCACCATATGTTTGATGAAGATTTTGCATGATTTTGACTTGAGTTTCGGAACACAAAATCTTCTATATCAGTTACTTGTTTTTCGGTGGTCTAAGATTTGATTTTATGGCTCAGAAATCATGACTTGCAGGTCTTGGTATGATGATACCAAACTCAGAAAATGCCATAATAGACACAGATGAATACAGAAATCAGACTTTATTAGATTTGCATTTTAGATCTTCAAAATGATGCATGTTCAAAAAAGGCTAAAATAGGGCTTAAAGAGAGCTTAAGTGGTTCCCCGAAGTAGATGTGAGTTCAGACAACTCTTTGCCCAAAACTATGGTTTGCTAACCCGGGTATATTATTATACGCTGACTTAAGTCTTGTGTGGCATATAAAATTAAGGAACTCCAACCCTTGCGGCACACTCGGGTTGGAGGCTTCCCCTCCGAGTCAATGGTATATTCCATATCAGCCATGGATTATCAGACTTGTGGGGGATACCACCTAACTGAGAAGTAATATACTAATTAGAATTTTAAATTTACAAACAGGTTACATGTTTTTCGAAAGTGCCCATGTGTTTTTCAGAAACAGTTTTATGCATGATGTTTTAATGAAAATTTATCTCACATATTATATATATATATATATATTCAATTTCTCTATTTAGGATTACATCACATGCCAGTACAATTGTGCTAACCCCCTCCCCCTCCTTCCAGGTTCTCAGGCACAGTCTAGGGATCTAGATACACAGTAGAGATTCTAGATCAGAGACTGGAGTTTGTAGTGGTGAGCCTTCTATGATTCAGAAGGCCTGGTTATCTGATATTGCTACTATTATTTAGGTTTTGGTCTACCGGGGCCTTGTCCTAGCTTTCAAACAACTTTGATTAGTTCATGGTAGAGATTTCGCATACTGAGTCAGACATTATTATTCAAATATATTTTGGATTTTAGTTTTTTAGTATTATAATAACATTTAGACTTATCATGTTTCCGTATTGGATTTATCTTTCCGCATTATCTTTTATCACATGAATTATGTGCATGATTACCAGATAGATAGACAGAAGGTGTCCCAAGCCTTCACAATTTATGAATGCTCATCATGGACAGGGCCTAGGTTTGGGTCATGAAAAACTTGGTATTAGAGCACGGTTCATGGTCCCAGGGTGTCTGGCGAAATCACATCGATAGAGTATTGGTTATGGGTGTGTAGCACGCCATACTTATAAAAAAGAGGCTATTAGGCATTTAGCAAATGTTTCCCTTCTTTGTGATATAGTTCGTGCCTCAGAGTCTCAACTATCCCCTAATCAATGATCATTTGTATTTTAAAAAGACAGTTATGCCTCTACGTCGTATCATCGATAAGAATGCTCAGGAAGATAAGATTCATCCTACCCATGGAATGCGGACCCGTAATAGAGCTCATACTTCAGAACATCTCCCTACTTTGGGAGTCCCTCCAATCCCGACCAATCCACCTCGGGCTCCACAGACTGATGTCAACCATCCCTCGACTGCTCAGAAAGATATTTCAAATGCAGAATTCTAACGGTGTATTCATATGCTGACATAATGGGTAGCTAACGACACTCAATGATCAGAAAATATTGGTTCTAAATCTATTACTTCTGAGGCTACTATGGTGAGACATTTTATGAAAATGAATCCACCTATGTTCAGTGGCACCAATGTGGAGGAAGATCCATAGGAATTCGGGGATAAGATGGAAAAAACTTTAAGGTATTACATGTGGATAAGGTTGACGGGGTGGAACTAGTAACTTATCAGCTTAAAGATGTTGTGAATCAGTGGTATGTCGACTGGAAGGATGCAAAAGGTAAGAGTGTTGAGCCCACAGTTTGGGGTGAATTTGTGGAAGCTTCCTTGATCAATTCTTTTCTCTAGAGTCGAGGGAGACCAAAGAGGAAGAGTTTATGAATCTGAAGTAGGGAAGTATGAGTGTCTAGGAATACATTTTGAAGTTAATAAACTAGCTTGCTATGCACCATAGTTGACTAGTAATATGAGAGCCCGAATGAGAAAATTTACATCCGGCCTTTCTGATAACCTGGTGCTTAAGTGCTAGGGGGTAATGTTGAATAAGGATTTAGAATTTTCTAGGCTGACCGTTCATATGCAATAGGTAGAAGAGAAAATCATAAAGATCTCTAAAGCTTGGGAGGTGGAAAGAGAAGCGAAAAAACCCAGATCAGTCGACCAGAGTCATGGTCAGCTTTGGGGTAGTAAGTGGGGAAATAAATGGCAAAAAAAAAGAATTGGGATAATGTGCAGTCTACTGCCAGTGCCCCAGTACCCCAACCACTAGCGAACAGACGATCTCAGAGTTTTCAAACTAACTATGGAACCAGAGCTTAGGATACTCGGTCATAGGGTAGTGTGGCTCAGCAGCATTGTACTTTTTTATGATGTGAGACTTGTGGTAGAAATCATCCAGAAAGGTGTCAATCGGGCTTGTTAGTGTGTTATTCATATGGTCAGCCGAGTCAATTTCAAAGGGAATGTACATCTACTAGAAAACATATTGGTGGTGCAAAGTCTCAAGCAAATTCTTCAGCACCACCCCGGCGTCAGAAGGGCACCACATCAGTTGGCAGAAACTGTCGCAACCGGTTATAAGCTTTGACAAAACTCCAGAAGGTGAAAGCTTCCCTAGATATTTTTACTAGTATGTTACAAATATTTTCCCATGATTTTTATGTGTTACTTGATCCCGGGTCTACTTTATCCTTTGTGACCCCTTATATGGCTATTAGTTTCGCTTTTGAGCCCAGTGTGATTTTTGAACCCTTTGATGTTTCCACCCTGGTGGGGGATTCTATTATTGCTAGGAGGGTGTGCAGGGGTTGTGCTGTGACTGTTGGTGGCCAGGATACGTTAGCAGATCTCATGGAGTTAGATATGGTTGCTTTTCATGCTACCTTGGGAATGGATTAGCTCGATTCGTGTTATGCCACATTAGATTGTAGGACTCGAAGGGTCACTTTTTCTTTCCCGAATAAACCAGTGATAGAGTGGGAAGAACATTTTTTAGCACCCACAGGGCACTTTATATCCTATCTCAGATCTCGCAAACTCATTTTTTAAGGTTACTTGTACCACCATATCTGAGTTAAGGACTACAATGCCGAGAGACTTTCTCTTCAATCTGTTCCTGCAGTAAAAGATTTCCCAAAAGTCTTTCCAAATGATCTCCCAAGAATACCACCTAATAGGGGGATTTAGTTCGGTATTGATGTGCAGTAAGACACTCATCCTATTTACATTTTTCCATATAGAATGGCTCCTGCAGAACTAAAAAAGTTGAAAGAACAGTTCGCAGATCTCCTAGATAAGGGTTTAATACGCCCCAATGTGTCTCCTTGGGGCGTGCCTGTACTTTTTCTGCAAAAAAAAAAATGATTCCCTTCGTATGTGCATAGACTACCGTCAGCTGAATAAGGTCATGATTAAAAAAAAATATCCACTTCCTAGGATTAACGACCTTTTTTACCATCTTCAGGGTGCCAAGTATTTTTCAAAAATAGACCTTTATTCAGGTTATCATCAGTTGAAAGTTAAGGAGTCAGACATCACCAAGACAGCCTTCTGAACTCAATATGGTCACTACGAATTTCTAGTCATTTCCTTCGGGTTGACTAACGCCCCTGCATCCTTCATGGATCTTATGAATAGAGTATTCTTTCCGTTTCTTAACTTGTTCATCGTTGTATTTATTAATGATATCCTGATATATTCAAAGAGTAAAAAGGACAACTCCAATCACCTCTGAATTATTCTTTAGACCCTTAAGGATCATCAATTGTATGCCAAATTTTCTAAGTGTGAATTTTTGTTAGATGTTATTGCCTTCTTGAGGCATATTGTGTCCAGTGATAGGATAAGAGTGGATCCCCAGAAAGTTGAAGCAGTAAGAAAATAGCCCAGACCCACGACTCTAACCGATATTTGGAGCTTCTTTAGTTTGACGGGGTATTACAAAAGGTTCGTAGAGAGTGTTTCTTCCATAGCTACTCCACTCACTAAATTGAATCAGAAAAAGGTGAAGTTTTTGTGGTCTGATCTGTGTGAGAATAGTTTTGAGAGGTTGAAAGACAAACTGACCACTGCTCCTATTTTGACCATTCCCGAGGGTGTACATGGCTATGTAGTATACTATGATGTGTCGCATGTGGGAATTGGTTGTGTACTGATGCAACATGGTAAGGTAGTGACTTATGTATCTAGGCAGTTGAAGGTGCACGAGCGGAAATACCCCACCCATGATTTGGAGTTAGCGGTTGTGCTGTTTGCAATTAAGATTTGGCGGCACTACTTGTAAGGTGTTCACATTGATATCTTCACTGACCACAAGAGTCCGCAGTATGTTTTCTCAAAGAAAGAATTAAACTTCAGGCAGAGGCGCTGGATGGAGCTTTTGAAAGAGTATTATATGAGCCTGCATTACCATCTGGACAAGGCAAATATTGTAGCAGATGCCCTAAGCAGGCAGTCTATGGGCATTTTTTCTCATGTAGAAGAAGGAAAGAAAGAGATGATGAACGATATTAACCGCCTTACAATTTTGGGAGTATGACTCTTAGATTTCGAAGATGGTGGGGTGATTGTTCATGAGTTAGCTAAGTCATCCCTTTGTGCTGAAGTTAAGAAGAAGCAGGTTGAAGATCCCATTTTGATGTAAATGAAGAAAGATGTGGGTCAACAAAAGGTTATGTCATTTAAAATTGGTGGTGATGGTATTCTGAGATTTTAGGGTAGGTTGTGCATTTCGAATGTTGATGGACTGCGGGAAATAATCCTTGATGAGGCACAAACTTCGAGGTATGTCGTTCACCCAAGCTCTACTAAGATGTACCATGATCTGAAAACCTTTTATTGGTGGAAAACATGAAACGTGATATAGCTGATTTTGTGTCCAAGTGTTTGAACTATCAACAACTGAAGGTAGAACAAATGAGGCCAGGTGGTACTTCCGAAGAGATAAGCCTACCTTTATGGAAGTAGGAGATGATAAACATGGACTTTATTATGGGACTTCTGAGATCCCGAAACCAGTATGATTCTATATGGGTGATTGTAGATCGGTTGACAAAGTCAGCCCACTTTTTGCCTATGAGGACTAATTATTCGGGAGAGGTTTATGCTAATATTTACATTGAGGAGATAGTTCAGTTGCATGGGGCACCCGTGTCTATTATATCTGATAGAAGTACACAGTTTTCATCTCAGTTCTGGAGATCTTTTTAGAAGGGCTTAGGTACAGAAGTAAATTTGAGCACAACTTTCCACCCTCAGACGGATGAGCAAGCTGAGCATACCATTCAGACCCTCGAGGATATGTTGGGGGCATGTGTCGTTGATTTTAAAGGTAGTTGGGTAGATCACCTGCCACTGATTGAATTTTCATATAATAATAGTGACCATGCCAGCATCAAGATGGATCCTTTTAATGACTCAAGACTGCTCAGAGTCATCAGAAGTCCTATGCTGATGTTCGTAGAACAGAATTAGAGTTTGAAGTGGGTGATTAGGTATTTCTCAAGGTTTCTCCTATGAAAAGGGTTATGCGGTTTGGAAAAAGGGGTAAATTGAGCCCTCGCTATATAGGGCCATATCCGATTCTAAGAAAGATTGGTGTAGTTGCTTATGATCTAGAATTGCCTACAAGTTTAGGTTCCGTTCATCCGGTATTCCATGTATCCATGTTGACGAAATGCATTGGAGACCATTCTTTGGTATTTCCAGTAGAGGAATTCAAAGTGACAGATTCCTTGTCTTACGAAGAAGAGCCCAATGAAATTTTAGACCGTTATGTTTGAAAGTTCAGGAGCAAAGAGATAGCCTCAGTGAAGGTATTGTGGAGGAATCAAAAAGTTGAAGAAGCAACTTGGGAGTTAGAAGATGACATGAGAATTAGATATCCTAATTTTTTTGCGTAGATAGATGATGAGACAGAAGGTACTATTCCTATGTTATCTTTCCTAATCCTTATTATGCCTGAAATCATGTCTATCGGTGTCCCGTATTATCATTCATGGATAATTGATCCTAAGGGGGGATAATGTAACGCCCCGCATTTCGGGCTATAATATAGACCATGATTCCGATGCGTTGATAATCCTGAAGCGATAATTCCTATGCCAATATGGCATGTTAATTATTTGCGTAGTATGTGAATCAATTCAAGCTTGAATTTGGACCGTCGAGGTCCTTTTACTCAAGGACCAGTTGAAAAATACTTCGATCAATTTAGTTTATGTGGACATTATAATTTATGTCAACTTCTATCGACCATGACTCTTTTAAATTGTCAAATTAGAGAGCATACTATGTGTGAAATGATAGGTTTTCAAGTTATCTTACCAATGATACCAATTTTTCTAAAATATGACACCCGAGTAAGAAGTTATGGCCTTTCAAAGTAGTATGCGTCTCCTAACCAATCGCACATGGCCGCTGGAAAGCATATGCGGCACTTATGTAAATATAGGCGATAGCATAGGCGGTGCCTATTTAAACATAGGCGGTATCATATGCGGCGCCTATGTAAACTTAGGCGATAGCATAGGCGGCGCCTATGTAAACATAGGTGATATCATATGCTGCGCCTATCTAATGGTTTCAAGTGAGTTAAACACTCCGTTTTTGAGGTCAAATGGTCCTTTTCCCACATTTATTCAGCCATACACACAAAATTCAGTCCCCAATTCTCAAAAATACATTCACATTCATCTATAAATTCTCAAGAACACTCCCAAGGGTTTCAAACTAAAAACCCAAATAAATCAAGATTCAACCGTGGGTTTTCAAAATCGATTAGATATTTGGAATCCCCAATCCACAGGCTTCAAGAAGCACCCATTATTTTCCAAAATAGAGGTATGCGGGGTTTTTCCTAAATTCTCATGGGCATAGAAAAATCATATTTTAGAATGGGGTTTTTGAAACTATGTATCTATGCACGTATTAGATGTTTTAACATCATTGTTTTTGTCTTTTGACCTTCCCCAAAGTGATTTGAGAATTTGTATGTATGAAAACATATATTTAAGAATGAATTCTTGTTGAGAGCATGAATTTTGGTTAATTCCCTCTTATTTATGAATTTTCATATTTTTCATAGCATATGAATTGTTTTGCAATGCATTCTTGAAAAACACTATATGAATTGGTTGTACTCTTTTATGATTTATAGGTGTTTTTAAATCACTAAAGAGGGAATTTAGCATGAATGTTTAGTGTTCATAATGCATGTAATAAAAGATTGTATGATTTGCTAAAGGCACTAGACCACCATATGTTTAATAAAGTTTTTGTATGATTTTGACATGACTGTCGGAACACAAAATCTTCTATATCAGTTGCATGTTTTTGGGTGGTCTAAGCTTTGATTTAAATAAAAAATTTATCTTAATGTATTATGGCTCAGAAATCATGACATGTAAGTCTTTGTATGACGATACCAATCTCAGAAAATCCCATAACGGACACAGACGAATACAGAAATCAGACTTTATCTAATTTGCATTTTAGAACTTCAGAATGATGCATGTTCAGAAATGGCTAAAATAGGGCATAAAGAGAACTTAGGTGATTCCCCGAAGAAGGCGTGAGTTCAGACAACTCTTTGCACAAAACTGTGGTTTGACGACCCAGGCATATTATTATATGATAACTTAAGTGTCGTGTGGTATATCAGATTAAGGAACTCTAACCCTTGTGGCACACTCGGGTTGGAGGCTTCCCCGCCTAGTAAATGGAAAATTCCATATCACTCGTGGAATATCAGACTTATAGGGGATACCACCTAGCTCAGAAGTAATACACGAATCAGAATTTGAAATTTATAGACAGGTTACATGTTTTCAAAAAGTGCCCATGTGTTTTTCAGAAACTGTTTTATGCCTGATGTTTTGATGAAAATTGCTCTCACGTATTATACATATATATGTTCAATTACTCTATGTTAGATTGCTTCGCGTGCCAGTACCATTGTGCTGACCCCCCCTCCTTCCAGGTTCTAAGGCACAATATAGGGGTCTAGATAAATAGTAGAGATTCCAGATCATAGACTGGAGTTTGCAGTGGTTAGCCTTCAATGATTCAGAAGGCATGCTTATTTCATATTACTACTATTAGTTAGATTTGGTCTGCTGGGGGCCTTGTCCCAGCTTCCAGACAACTTTGATTAGTTCACGGTAGATATTTTGCAGACTGAGTCAGAAATTATTATTTAGATATATTTTGAATTTCAATTTTTAGTATTATTGTCATATTCAGATTGACCATGTTTCCGTATTTGATTTCTCTTTCTGCATTATCATTTATCATAAAAATTATGTGCATGATTACAAGATAGATAGACAGAGGGCATCCCAGTCCTTCACGGTTTGAGAATTCTTATCATGGTCAGGGCCCCAGTTCGGGTCATGATAGTTATTACATTGCCAAGTCTTTCTTTCGAAAATCACCTTAGCTGGACATCCATGCATCAGATATGCATGTGTTTTATGAGAATTGATTTATGAGTAGGTTCATTTGAGTATTCCATGCATCAGATATGCATGCCCAGTGTGAGAACTCAGTATGTCAGTCATTTCAATTACATAGTCATGCTTTGAGATGTTTTCTTTTCTTGATTAAGTTCTATTGATTCGTATTCTCAGTCTATCATGCGACATTTGAGGATGAATATTTCCAAGGGGAGATATTCTAATACCCTGAGAATCCCAACCAACGGTAGAACCATGATTCAAGCTCATGATAAATAAATCTTAGTGATTTGGTAGTTTTATGATCATGTTTGATATGTATTAAGGCCTTAAATATATCCTAGATATTAGATGAATCAAAACATCCTTTACCGATTGAATTGTTGAGAAGAAAATTGTCATAGTCAAATTCAAACTAATATATCTCCTATTCTACAAAGAATTTTTAAGCTAATGACCTACCAAAAGATAGATAATTGAATTATTTTTCCAACAATACCAATTTTCCAAAATCTGATATCGGAGTAAGAAGGTATTGCCGTTTTACTGAGAGCTATCCGAGCTGTCCAAGAGTGATGTAAAAATTGATGGACCATCAAGTCAGTGACGGCCTGTCAGTTTGGCTGTAAAAACTAAAGTAGTAAGGCCCTTTTTGGTCCAAAAATGACGGTGGGAATGACGGTTTGTCACCAGAGTGATGGTCCATCACTTTGATTGTTAGATTTGTCCGAGAGGGCATTGAAACATCGTTTTTAAGAGATTTTTGGGTCATTTTCAACCTATTTAACACACAATCACCCCAAATCAAGGCACCTAACTTATCATTCATTCAAAAAATCAAATTAGGGTTCATATCCAAGATCAAAACCCTTATTTATTCTTCAAGAAAAATCAAGAGAGATCAAGAGAAGTCAAGAAATCAAGAATCTCTCCAAGAACATTTAAGAAAGAAGTTTCCCCAAGGTATGTTTCATCAAAGAAGCTCAAGCACCCATCTTTAAAATCTAAAGATTTTATGTTTGTTAAATTCCATGATTTGTATAAGTTGAAGTTGATGTTCAATGTGTTGTTTAGTTTTGATTCATGCTTTTTACAAGATTTGTGAGCTTTGACCCATGTAGGTGGAATTCATATGATGATGGTGATAAACCCTCTTGAAGTTTCTGTCTATGTGATGTGTTCATGACTTTTGGGTGTAGAATTGGTTAAATAAGCAGAGCATGTATCCCATAGGTTTAATAAAAGCTTAGGACAAGCATATGGTCCATTATAGAATGTTGAATAGGAAGCCCCATATTGTTAGCTAGTCTATGCATGCCTTGTGTTTGATAAATGCCCAAGTGAATGAATTATTCCGTGATAGTTGGAAATCCCCAAATAAGTGTGAACCTATGGATGACTAGTGTTTGTTGAAGGACCTTAGTAAATAAGTGGATATGTGATAGTAGTAAATTCTCCAATTATGTTCACTTTGATATATGCTATGTTTTTAATACATGCCAAGTGGTTTGCAAGTAAGTTATGACATGATAGTATGAAGTTTCCCAAGTTATGTGATATCCAAATACATGTTAAGACTGATATAGGTATGAAATAGTTGAGGTAAAACATTGTTCAATGGGTATGATCTAGTAGCATGTTTTCCTTATGTTATTATATAATTATGATTTCGAAAATACTTAAAGTGACCCCTCGATGACTGTGATGAAGAATAGATGCTTGTGATCCTTAGATGATGATGCATTAATGATGGTGACGATACATGAACGATTGTGATGATGAATGAATACTTGTGACCATGAATGAATTCTTGTGATAATTAATGAATGATTGTGGTGATGACTATTCAAGAATGATTATATTTTACTTTTACGCTTTCAAGTACTGGAGATATTTATAGCCGATAATAGAGTTGTTGTCTAGATACCATGTCAATTTCTAGATAATTCCAATCGAGCCATGATTCTCAAAACTCGGTGAATTATAAAACTTTGTATCCTCAAATAGTTATGGAACTCAAGAAAATTCAATAATTTCCATAATCTCAATTATCACTGTAATCTTTGTATCACTAGTAATCTAGCCTCAGTCCTGTAATAAGCTCAGATCTAATATTATTCAAGTGATTCAATTCTATATCAGAAGCGATTCACATAATTTATTCAAGCTTTGTATCGTCAGTCATATACCATGATTCAATTCTATTTCCATCAGATGCGGAACTAAGTAAGCTCAGAATAACTCAGTTAGATCTTTTGAGAAACATGATCAGTATCAGATTCAACTCAGTTTGTGTTCACTTAAGAATTTAGTTACAGACTTTCTGCTGAGAGTAGAAACTAGCATCGAGTGAGGGAAGGTATGGCGGTTCTTTCCACCAGTGATAGAGGCCAAAATCGCTAGTAGCAATCCCTGAACTCCAAGACTTCATAGCCAGCACAAGATATAGGAGTCACCGTTAGTAAAGGCTATCACCTCCAGAGAGAGAGTATTTGACTACTATGTTGCCTTAGTTCTACTTTCTGGTAAAGGTCATCCACTAGAGAGGATTGACCAAAGAGAGGTCTTTACCCGTGATATGGTATTGACACCCTTCCAGTTGCGATTATAGGTTGGCCCCCACCTGTGGTATGTTGGGTCATGTTGATTAAGTAACTACTTCCCACAGTTTTATTCTTAGTTATCATTATTAAATGAGTCAGTGATTCAGTGTCTCAGTGTCAATAGTAAGTTCAGTCTGTAGTAAAGTGGTATTCACATTTCGGCATCTAGAGTCGTGATGATTGCATTCATGTTCTATATATTCATATATGTGTTCTCATGCGGCATCTTCATGATTATTCAGTTTAGATATTGTGCATGTATGAGCCCTTGCATTAGACAACCTCGTCTACATACTCAGTACATTTTTGTACAGATGCATTTGTTCTATGGTATTTTATCTGACACCATACGTTCAGAAACACAGGATCCAGAGTACCCTCAGCAGGTCAGTCCCAGTTAGCAGCAATAGCAGTAGCAGTGAGTCCTCTTCTTTTGAGGAAAAATCTTAATTTACTATTATTGCATCAAATTTGGTTTATTATTAGTTGACAGAGTTCGTTGGGGACATAACTCATCAACTCCACAGTTCAGACAGTTTAGAGTTTTTTCAGATGGATGTATTAGTATTCAGTTTTTTATTTTGAGTATGTATAGATGTATTGAACCTTATGGCCTGTTTTAGCATTTATTTAAGATATTATGAAATGTATAGGTACAAATATCATTAAAGGGTAGCTCCTTTGGGTCATTAAGCCCCGTTTGATGTCTCGGGATGGGATCTTAGGGCATTACATTCCCCTAAAACAAATAAAGAATTCACATCATTATTAAATTAGTTAGTAACTTTAATTTTACATTTTATAATTTCATACTATCTCTTTCAACTTTTCGTTATGCTCAAACCCTTGATCTTACCATCTACCATTTATCCCAAAGAACACTAATAAATAATAAATCAACCCTATTGAAATTTGTAAAGATATACATCCACGAAACCAATACGCAAAGTCGTAATGCATGATATTTCCAATATTATTATTAACATTATTTCTATTTCACCCAAGTCTAGTTGCTATATATATAACCACTAGCATACCTCTTAGGAAAAACATGTTTCAGTGGAGAGAAGTGTGTTTTCACACGCACAGTAGATGTATTAATATATCGGGTTCGATTCATATGCTGTCGAACCACGCTCAATAACCTTGTCTTTTAAAATTTAATGGCTGAAGAGATAGGGTTTTTTAGGGTATTTTTAATTGAAGAGGAAGACTTAGAGAAATAAAGAGATAGAGTATTTTTTGAAATACCTTATCTGGCTCAATACTTTTTACTAATGTAGCAAAACCTTTACCCTGTAGCGAATATCCAATGTAGCGAATATCCAATAGTTTTAGGTGTTACCAACAGTTTGACCTATTTTATTAATGGGACTCTAATGTGTGAGCAGGTGATAACATATTTGAGGATTCTAATAAAAATAATTTCAACGTCTTAGGTAAATTTTGTCATTTTTTATTGTTTTATGTTTGATTTTACAGTAGAAGCTGATATGATAGAGAACCTACAAGAATGGAAGCAAAGAAGTTGAAAGCTGAAGAAATTTGAAGAAAAGTGTGGCTAATGACATTTGAGATAAGTCGTGAGGCTCGTGATAAGCTATCAGATTTATAGTTAGTAGTAGACAGAGAATCAGACTAAGTTGAAAGCTGTGATGAAATTCTGTGATAGGTCATCAAGGGTCTGATAAGATTTCGAGAATATCATCAGCCTAAGGCTACATATGAAAATGAAGCAGAGCCTTGACAATATTTTATGATACGTCGTCAAGAAGCTGATAAGTCAGCAAGATTGTCGTCAGCCTTAAGTAGGAAGAGCCAAAACTGAAGAACGAGTTGAGGAAATTTGTGATAAGTCGTTAGCCTCTTGATAGGCCATCAAAAATATAATCACCTAATCCTAGGGATTTTTAAATTCATTTATTTTTTTTCCATAATTAGGGTGAACTATTTAAATCTTCATTTTAGGGTTTTCTTGGAGGAGTTCCACACATTGAGGTTTAACAATACTTTTGATAATTTATCTATAATTACTTGTCTTGAAAAAACAAATTCTTTGAAGAGATTATTATCATTATTCTGGGATTTTCCTTTGTGATCTAATATGCGATTCACTAGTTATTATTCTTCTTGTGGTAAGTTTAACTTTCAAAGCATGAATACACATAGTTGTTTTGATTTTAGCATTATGAGTGGCTAAATTTCTTTAACTTGAATATGGGATCTAGGGTTAGGTCTGTATAAAAGTGTTATGTGTTCAAGATTCGAAAGGTGGTAGGACTCCTTGATGATTGTAATGTTTTAATTATTCTATATTGGTTGCAAATAATAGATACCAACTGCTTTTATTTTCTTGCGAAGGAAATCAAATATAGTAGGAAGTGAATTGTCAACAGGGACTTGGAAATACTCCATTTAATAATCAGCGCTGTAACAAGGTTGGTTAACCTGAGGTAAAATCTGAGCAGTGAATATAAATTCCATAAGTCTGAGAAAATTAGGTAATTAAATTCATAGGAAGGTCGAAAGTCATTTAAGCATAACTTCGATAAAGAGAACTTGTCGTCCTACCTACAATGAGAATCTTGAACCACTAATAGCATCTTTCAAGTATCTAAAGCCCTATTGAACATAATTCTAGTTTTTTTCATAAACTCTTGATTACGAACACTGAATCTAAAGTAACGAACAATTATTTTCTAATTATTAAAAACAACCATTTTGTCTTTTTGTGCCAGTTATTTGAATTTAACTTATAGATTTAGTTTCAAACTAGTTTAATCCCCACTCAAATTGTTCCTTGTCGATTAAACCCTGACTCTAAAGTTGGGTAAATATATTAACGACGACCGTCTTGCACTAAATTGAAGTGTAAGTAGAACGTTATAAAAAATGGTGCCTTTGCTGGGGAACAATTTAGCGTATTGAGTTGGTTTGGAATTTTAGTTTAATTTTTGAATTCAAACTTGTAATTATTTTTTTAGTTTATTTTTTTATTTTCTTTTATTTTTATAACACCTTTATTGAGATGTCAGCCTGGATCGATGGTTTTCTAAGTGATGTCTATTCTTGTGATGATTCTTGTTATTATTATGGGGAACCATATTTTGAGGCTTGCGATCCAGATTTACCTGGAAGTACATGGATTGGCCTTCACAATATGATGTGGATCCTGTCCTACTTACTGTAACTTGGTGTTTGGCTTGTGGTCAAAGTGATCATACTAAAGATATGTGTGCTGTCATGATTCAAACAAACAAATTGATGAAACAAATTTTAGAGAATCAAGAAGAGCTGTGGGAATAGCTATAGGAGTTAGAACTCGCACTATGTTTACAGTGGCTAAACAAAGAAGAATATGAGGACATTAGCAAATTTGAGGAGAAAACTCACAAATTGCATTAACTAAATTGTCTTCTTGATCTTGAGACTGACATTGAGAATGTGAATAAAATTGAGTATGTAGTTGATAGTGTAAATTTTGAAGTATGATTGAATGGGCCTCATTCAAATCACTTTTCTACATTATGTTTAGATGATATCTTCTCTATGGAATCATTTAAAATAATAGTAAAGTATAAAGATAAGGAACAAGAATACTGTATTCTTGATTTTACATTAGTCAAGCAATATAAGAACATACCTCATTTTAAGACCGAGTTGTTTACCATTCATCATCCATTACTCGACTTCTTAATCTTTGTACCACCACCCTATGATTGAGGTATGAAAATGGACTCTAAGTTGGGGGTGAAATTCATATCCTCAACGTGGAGGAAAAAATTAAGTCGGGTCATGCTATGACACTAAATTAGGCGCTTCATAGGTGGCAACTAAAGGTATTTTGTTGTTTTTATTCATATTATGTTATTGACATCAGATCTTCGCACGCATGATGCCAGAGGTATGTTTGTATCTCTCTTATTTTTATTTAACGCATTGGGGACATTACATGATTTCAAGTTTAGGGTGGAGCTACTTGTGGGTGTTAATATCCTCTTGGGGTTTTTGTTATCGTGCCCTTTTTCCTTGAAGTTTTATTCCTAGTAGAGCCGGCATGTTTAGGTTTATTGTTTTTATTTTGTAATGTGTTGTGGTTAACTGGGGGAAAAATAAGTATCTAAGACAGTTGACATAGTTTTGTTGATTTTTCTTAGAATGATAAATACCTCTCCAAATGTCTATCTTGTAACTATGTGATGAGTATCTATATATGACTATTATGAATATTTTTATGGCAGTAGTATTTGGGACATGATAATCATTACTAAAAATTGCATGAACCAATTGGGTAGTAGCTTGTGATGTACCTTTGTGCCATATGTGTGTGAGATGCTACCTATTTTCTATTATTTGTTAAATCCAGAACTTGCTTGGTTGGTCCTGCCTTGGTTGTTGGATAGCGGTTAGTAAAGGATCATAGGCCGTTGTTGATATTAGTTCACTTTTAGGATAAATGACACTCCATGTGTGAATAATATCACTTGATCCTAATTTTGAGCCTGAATGCCTATTCTTTTTATTTACCTATCACCTTCCTACTTGTATCACAATGAACCTATTTGGTCCTTAATCCTGATTGGATATTGTGCACTTTGACTTAGGAAAAAATCCTAAGTTGAGGGTGGCTATCATAGGAGTGCGTGATGTAAAGTGAGTATGAAGACTGATAATTAAAATATATATATATATATATGCAAGGCTAGGTGTGGTAGAAAAAGAATGAGAAAATAAAAGTTGTGCAAAAGAGAAAATGATTGATTAAATGACCACACGCATCGTGAATTTTCTTAATCAATAAAGGGATAAATAAGGTAAAGGTTGATAAGTGAGACCCCCCCAAAAAATAGTGTAGATCCAAGGAGTCTTAGTTAATTTAAATATCCTTCTATATCATACCAGCCCCAATCCTACATTACAAACTGAAGAAAAGTCCTATAGTGATCCTAACTTAACTGTCTGAAAGCTTCGGTAATGAAAATAATGGAAACCTTATAGTATTTAGCATACATTGACTGGAACTTCTTACTAAGAGTGAGTGTCTCTTGACCATCCCTTCTTTTACATGCTTGATTTCATATATGATTGAGAAGGGACTTCTTTGTTGTAAGGGACATCGGTTGCGTTGTTAGTTGCGTACTTGTTTGGGTAGTGTAATTTGTCTATAGGCATGGTTATTATTGCTAAGATAATGCCATATGTTGATTCCTTTCTGTCATATTTTTTATCTTTATGGATATACACAGATGGGTTTAAAGAAGTTTAAAATGGAGAGGGTGATGTGTTTTGAACTAAAATTGATGATCAACTATCATAGGTGTCTTATGTGTCTCTAGGTTAAGCATCCTAATGTTGTGTTTTAGTTTCTTAAGGACAAGCAACTGTTTTAAGTTGAGGGTGTTGATGTGTGAGCAGATGCTAACATATTAGAGGCTTTTAACTAAGAATAATTGCAAAGTCTTAATCAACTTTTGTTGTTTTTTATTGTTTTATGTTTGATTTTTCAGTAGAAGCTGGCATGATAGAGAAAAAACATGAATGGAAGCAATGAAGTTGAAATCGGAAGAAATCTAAAGAAAAGTATGGATGGCGACATTTGTGATAAGTCGTCAGCCCCGTGATAAGCTATCAGCTTCATCGTCAGTAACAGATGGAGAATCGAACTAAGTTTAAATCTATGAAAACATTTTTTGATAGGTCGTCAAGGGTCGGATAAGCTGTCAAGAATTTCGTTAGCCTAAGGCAGCATAGGAGAACTGAAGCAGATCTTTGATGACATTTTTGTGATAGGTCGTCATAGAGATGATAAGTCATCAAGATTGTTGCCATCCTTAAGTAGGAAGAGCCAAAACTGCAGAAGGAGTTGACAACATTTGTTATAAGTCGTCAGCCTCCTAATAGGCTATCAAAAATGTTGTCACCTAATTCGAGGGATTTCCGAAATCTATTATTTTATTTCTATAATTAGGGTGAACTATTTAAATCTTTATTTTAGGGTTTTTTTAGAGGATTTCCGCATATTGAGTTTTGACAATCTTTTGATTTTCTTTCTAATTTCTTGGCTTGAAAAAGAAAATACTTTGAAGAGATTATTATCATTATTCAAGGATTTTCCTTTTTGATCCAATCTGCGATTCACTAGTTATTCTTCTTCTTATGGTAAGTTTAACTTCCAAATCATGAATACAACTAGTTGTTTTGATTTTAGCATTATCAGTGGCTAAATTCCTTTAACCTGAATTATGGAATCTAGGGTTAGGTCTTGATAAGGTGTTGAGTGTTCTAGATTCGAAAGGTGGTAAGACTCCTTGATGATTCTGATGTTTTAATTGTTGTCTGTTGGTTGCAAATAATAGATTCCACCTTCTTTGATTAGCTTGAGAAAGAAATCATATATAGTAGGAAGTGAATTATCAACAGGGACTTGGAAATACTCCATTTAATAATCAGCGTTGTAACAAGTTTGGTTAACCTGAGGTAAAATATGGGTTGTGAATATAAATTCCCTAAGTCTGAGAGGATTAGGTAATTAAATGCTTAGGTAGGTCGAGCGACATTTAAGCATAACTTAAAGAAAGATAACTTTTTGTCCTACCTACCGTGAGAATTTTGAACCACTTATAGTATCTGTCAAGTACCAAAAGCCCTAGTGAACATAATTCTGGTTTTTTTTAAACACTTGATTACGAACATTGAATCTAAAGTAACAACAATTATTTTCTAATCATTAAAAAACCCCATTTTTTATTTTCATGCCAGTCATTTAAAAATAACTTATAGCTTTATTTTCAAACTAGTTTAATCGCCACTCACATTATTCCCTATAGATTCGACCCCGACTCCAAAGTTGGGTAAATAGATTGACGCTGACCACCTTGCACTAAATTGAATTGTAAGTTGAGCGTTATCAGAATCCTGGCCTAATTTCCTAAGTCCCTAATATTCTCCCCTATTTAAATTTTTCCCTTTCTATTTAGAGCCTATTATATATTGAATATTATTTAACAATTACCCCATTTTGGTAGCCTCAGCAGCACGATCATCCAACAACTTTTTAGTGAGGGTCTTCACTTCAGTATTTAACCCTTTAACTTCACTTGTAAGCTCTAAAACCTTGCCTTGGCGATTTACATTTTCCGCTGCAAGTTTATTAGTGGCACTAGGTCCCTCTAAGGATAAATTTTGACTCTGTACTTTCTGGCAAGCTATCTCAATGTTCGTTGCAGCCAACATAGTACTTATCTCTTCCAACAATTTCCTTACACTTTCCTGAGCAGCGAAAAGTTCTAACACTTAAGACAAAATTAGCATTTTTACTTCAATATATTGATTTTTAACAAAGGGAATCAAACAAAACTTTTGTTTGAGTGTTCTAGGAATCCATTTAGTCCCAATTATCTCAACGCTACTAAACATCTTGTTCAAGAGGTAGCCATATGGCATCCTATGTCTCCCTTCTAGCTCATGGATATCCTTCATCACGTGATCTATCATAAGAGAAGGCAAACTCATAAACTCAAACATACTTAGGCATTCTATGAAAAATAAATCAACACTAGAGGCAATAGTCCTGTTCTCTAATCTTAGCAACAGAAACTTATTAATGAATTCAAATACTAGTTGAAACTCAATTTTTAGAAACTTCTTTTCACTACAGTTGTTGAAGTCCCACTAACTTTTGAGGATTCAATCATCAACTCAGTTTTGCGTTGTTCTTTCATAATAGTCCTCACACCAATAACAGATATAACTAAAATTTATCCTAATAGTTCTTTATCCAGTGATAATTTCTTTTCTTGCACTTGTGCAGGTAGACTCAAGATATCTTCTAAGAAATTTATTGAATAAAAGAATTCTCTAACATTATTTTCAAAAACCATTGGTGCTAATTCCTTAAAAAGATGTAGCCATCACTGGTGCTTGACATTCTCTACAAATTCTTTTATCCAAGGTTTCTCATAAATCTTGGGATCAAACAATCTGCCATCTATAACTTTCTAGATTTTCTGGACTATAATTCTTGTTTTTCTAGACACCTCATTCATTTATGTCTCTTTTCTTCTTCTCTTGGGACTACTACTCAATTTTTCAGTAAAAATAGTTCTTCTCTTGGGACTACTATATGTTTCTTCTCTTTCCTGCATAATTTTCTATAAAGATATAGCACTTTAATGTTTAACATAAGGAAAATATGAAAGTTTTGGAGGTTATTTTGTAGCTATGATGTGTTTTGGGTATGTTTTATAGGAAATCATGTTTTGGATGCTAAGTTTACTAAAAAGGTTAGACAGGTGTCTTTGGCTACTTTTTAGATAAATTATGGATGTTCAAGACATTTACTGGCTTGTTAGTGATCAAAGCATATTCAAGAATTGAAGAAGAACTTAAAAGTTGACTCCCGCAATACTACGTCAACCTATGAACCATGTGTAATACCTATGGACCACAAGTAGGCAAAGAAAGTTTCCAAAGTCCTAAACTCAAGAGTTGACTTGCAAGATTTTTCATATGATACTTAGCCCGTGTACCTGTGCTCACCCTGCGGACAGCAGGTACTAACATCACCCGGGGTCATGGCGCAAGTTCAGAACACATGTTACCACCAACTATATTTTTGCCTATTTCGCTCGAGCTTTGGTTTTAGGGTTTCCTCATGTACTGTAAATACCTTTTATGTGTTTATTAGTAGATATAACACACTTTTAAAATTCACAAACATATTTTTAATTCAAAGATTAGATTTTATTCTAGGGACTCTCTTATATTGGGTTTAGTTGATTAATTAAGTTACGGTTCGGGGTTTTTATAATGCTTATCATTGTGATTTCCTCTTTGCTTTCAATTATGAATGTTATTGATTTCTTCACATACATGAGCAGCTAAAACCCATAGCTAGGGTTGTGGAAATCCTGATAGATTAATGAAGTAGGGGAAGTGCTATTGTTGTTCTCAACCGATACCTATGCATGATTGCTTTATCTTCAATATAATAGTTTTCTTAGTGGGTGACCAATGCTAGGATCCCACCTAGATTATTGATACTTACTCCGTAAGAGGAGTATTGACAAGGAAAAGATAAAGGCAATAGTAATTTAAAGTTTAACTATCAATCCACACTTCTAGAGTTTATCTTAGTAGACTTGTTTGATTTCATCAAAAAACTAGAGACTCAAAAGGTAATAGTTAACTAGGATCAAGATTAGGGGTAATAGGGTGACATCCTGAGATTCAAAACGTAAAGTGTGATATCCTTTCACTCATTCATAAAAATATAAAAGGTCCATAACTTATCAATTTTTCATTAAAGGTATCAGATTTGTTAAAAAACACTCGATAGTCCTACGGATGTTGAGAAGCCAGTGGGAACAAAATCCAACTATTCACCAATACTTATTCCAACCAAAGTTGATATTTTCTCCTTATTTGATATTGCCATTCAAATCCACCATTTACTTTTTCTATTTTTTCTCATTCATTACAGCAATTGAGATCTGCAAGTCCATGTATTCCCTTGGTATTTTACCCCAACCAATTTGGGTTACTATATTTTACAGCGACCACTTTATCTTTCTAAGGAGGGGTAGTTTGGGTATTATCAAACTTGGGTGCCATTAATGGGGAATACTGTGTTCAGTTGTAAATTAAAGTTGTTGTAGTTTTTAGGTTATTTTGTTTTTGCTCATAGTTGGGTATACTCTAATGTATTCCTAAAACATGGAGTAAAGGCAATCCCTTAATCCCAGTGAATAAAAATCTAAAAAGAATCCTAAAAATACATAGTAGGTTGGTGGAACAAAAAAGAGATGATATTCCTGAAGAGGTTCGTGATGATATGCCTCCCCCTCATAGTTAAGGATATTATTGACCAACAAAAAAAGGTGTTCTTTTCTCAATCTAAAAAATTAGAGAAGGGCAGCAGAAGATGCTAAATGGATAGCTTAAGAGGTAGAGTTCGATATGCAGAGATGGGAATTAGAGCATAGAGCAGTACTTAGTGAAAATAAGAATAGCATTAGAGGTGGCCGAGCCTATGAGATCCCAGCATACCAGTACTTGAAACCATATAAGAATGATATAAAGAATATGAGGTATGTTGAGATGATAGAGACTGGTACCATTATTCCACCTGTCTTACCCCTCAGGCATTAAGTTTAATATATTGATTTCTATGATCTAGCTATTATACATGAAGTGTGTATTTGTGGGGTTGCCTACAAATGAGACAAACATGAATCTAGCAAATTTTACTAGAATTTGAACTTATTATACAAATCCTAGGGTGAATTCAGATGTGCTTATATTGAGCTTATTCCCTTTCTTACTTACAAAAAAAACATCTTTATGGTTAGGGGAACATTCAAGAGGATCTATCACTATGTAGAATGAATTGTGTAGGAAATTCTTTAATAGGTTCTTTCTTCTATCCATGATGTTGTATCATTAGGATTAGATCTAAAATTTAAGGAAGCTGTAGCCTGAATCGATATATGAGGCTTGGTTTTGGTTTAAGAAGAATCAGAGTATAGTACCCACCATTAGATTTGGACGAACTTTTTAGTGTTATTCTATAGTGCCCTGACTATTAGTTCTAGAGCTTCGGTAGATACTCTCTTTGGAGGGGAATTTATGAGAATATGCTGGCAGATATCTTCTAGTAGTATAGATCGGATCTCACTCACTAACCGAGGGTGGAAGACTCAAAAAGTTAGGATAGGTTCTAGTACTTACACCATTGGAGATATTGGAGACCAAAAAGTAGCTGATGATTTTGTAGTGCAAGAGATTGAGCTACTAAAGACTGATATTGTTGTGTTTGTAAATTATTTCGTAACTGTGAATTCTAAAAAAGTGATGCAGTAGGAGCACAGACTGTAACTTCCAAGGTTTATGAGTCTTATTTAGAAAAGAAGGCTAGGTATCGGGATCATCATTTGGAAAGTTTTTGAACTTAGTGGTAAGCAAACCATGGTCGAAACTACTATGATGACAAATATAGATACCAAAGTAGGGATAAATATTGTGACTAACAATGAAGATATTATTATATGAAGATGGGACATAAGTACATTCCACTTGGCAGATGAGATACGAACTCAAGAATGGTAGAAATTCTGACCAAACTGGTGAATGGTCAAGAAAATTTAGAGAACAACTTTAAAAAGATAAATATGGTCATTTTAGGGTTGACCCAAAAGGTGGATTCTCATGCTACTGCTATCAAGTAATTAGAGCACCTATTAAGGCAAGTGTCTTATATGATAAAAAAAAAACATCATGTTACTATCCTGAGTGAAAAAGTTTAGATTCCACTATCTATAAATCATTGTCCAGCTATGACCACTAATTATGGTTCCACTACTAATGATCCCCCTACACCTACTATTGAAGAGTTGAAGATTAACGGCACAGAGAGTAATGAGACACCTGAGGAAGAGTTTGAGAAGTCTTTCTAGGTGGATGATAACTTTGAGTATGATAGTAGTTATAATTAGGTAATCAACCCAATAATCATGTGCATGTTGATAGTGCGACTCCTTACTTATTGTAAGTAGAAAAGATGGAGGATCACATAGAAGTCACCCTTCTATGTTCTATTGTGCCTTTTAATGATATGCAGGTTTTATGTGACATGGGATCACAAGTAAATGTGATGCGACTGGATGTGTACAAGATGTTGAGTATTGTGGAACTCAAACCTACGTCTATAAAACTATTGATCTCTTACTCATATATGAAGAAACCAGTGGGTGTCTTTTGTGAGGTAGAAGTATTGATGGCATCCATTATGTTCCACATTGATTTCAGGGTTCTTTACTATAAGGTGAATCCTCAAACCCTCATTATATTGGGTAGACCCTTCCTATCCACTGGTAGGGTATTTATTGATATGGACTTGGGGGACATCATCTTCAAGCTAAATAATAAGCAAGTAGTGTTTGATGTGTGTATGACTGTACTACAGCCATACGATATGATAATGGTATATTTAATGGACAATATTGATGAAGATGTTGCAGCAGAAGCAAGTGTATCATATATACTAGTTGTTGATGAGATACTTGTGGCAGTCCAATTTGAAAAGTTTGAGATGCGATACCTTGGACATATTAGAGATGAGGTGGATAGCTTACGAGCAGAGGAGTGCCCTCTAACTGAAGCACATATATTAGCCATCCATCTAGTTGTATCCTTATTTATTTATCCATCACTTCCGTGTGGTCCCAGATGCTTTGTATTATTTATGGAGGTTACCATGGCATCCCCCATAGATGGGACAAAGAGAGGCTGAGAGGGGGACCCATACAATCCAGACATACCATTTGAGTAAGCCGTAAAAATTGCCACCCATGACTCGATGAAAACAATGTTTTTTGATAGGTAGAGGTTTTTCGAGCTAGTTATGGGTGCATCTTCTTGTTGTGCACCACTACCACCATGGCTTCCGCTTGTGGATATATGACTATCTGGGAAAGATCATACCACGGATGCTTAGTGCATCCCAGAAATGTTCTCACTTCCCACTATTTTACTTTATTTAAGTGCATTCAGGACACTGTATAATTTTTAACTGGGATCAGGATAATAGTTAGTAAGGCGATATCTTTAGACTCAAAAGGTTAAGGTTGAAATCCTTTCACTTTTCAAAAAGACCGTCAAAGGTACATAACCTATTGATTTTGCATGCAACGTATCAGATTGGTTCAACAAAGTTGGTATTTTCTCCTTAGTTAATATTGCAAATCAAATCTCTCAATTTTCATTTTTGGTTTTCTCTCATTGATTACTGGATCTTTGATCTACAAGTCCTCATATTCCCTTGTGATTTGACCCAAACCTAGTTGGGTTAGTATATTTGAAAGCAACTTCTTTATCATTACAAGGAGGGATATTTTGGGCATTATAACTACACAAGTAGAGAACTTTGAACTAGAGGACCAGATCATCTCAGTAACCTGAACTTCCTATATTTTCATTTAAGTTGCAGCAACAGCATCAGAATCAATGTTCTCATCTTCTCCAACCCATATCATTCTGACATTCTTCTTCTCCTCTACAACGGACGTCTAAGTCTTCTTCTTTTACTGGTAGAAAACTTATTATCCTTCCTAGCATCTTCTAGCAAATTCTTTTTAGTCCCACTAATAGAATAAGATCCCGTAACCTGTACACCAGAGGCAATCATTTTCCTTTTTATTTTATTGTCCTTTTGTTTCCTCATGGACGACCTCACAAGTGGTTTATCATCTTCCTCCTTACCTACTTCATTAAGAGGTAATACAACTTGTTTAATTTTCTTCAGTTTATCATTTTATCATTCAATTTATTTTTCGAAACTACTAGAACTTTCCTTTGATTACTATACAAGTAAAAGAAAACTTTGAGCTACCTAGTTAACACTACTTAATGGTTTATATTTATTTATAAGAATTTCTTCATTACAAAGTTGGGAAAAGATAGTGTTAAAATTATAAGAAATAGGTGAACTATGTATGGGTAAACTTTCAGAAATTTCTATTTTTTCTAATTCTTCAAGAAGAATGGGAATTTGTGAAACATTAGAGGACTTTGGTTTTTATTAGGAAAGAGGTCCTTCGAATGAAGGAATCTCTTGTTCAATTACAAAACCAGGGACTTTATTTAAGTGAACATCCAAGGCTAACTCAACACAATTTTTGTTGGAGCCTGTTTCAATTGGAATGGTTTCACTTAGAGTTTTAGAACTTTCATGTGAAGATATGGTGGGTAAATCAATTTTGATTCTTAAGAATAATCAGAAAATAATTCTTTCATTGGGGTTGAAGAATATTGAATTTCAGCAATTTTGAAGTTGTTTTGAAAGGAAAAGAACAAACTAGTTTAGATTAAGGAAGGAAATGATTTAGAAGGAAGCTCGGAGTTCATTGAGAAGAAAATTAAATATAAGGATTTGATTTTATAATTAAGGAGGTAGTTGTTTGACATTTAAGAGGTACGTCTGATAATAAAGGTGTGACTCCTCACATTTCTTATGAATTGTCAACTTTTGTTCATATAGGAAAGGACATATGGCCTTTTTAATAAAAAAATTTATGAATTTTTTATGGTACACTATTTTGGTACTAACTTTAGAGATGGGAGCAGTTCCCACTCTTTATTGAAAGAATTCTCAACTTGTGTAATCCTTAACTATATTTCTCCAAAGTTATTCCTATAGGTGTATACTTAAAAAGGTATTGTACTGAGTTAGACAAACAAGTTCCTATTCTAGCAAGTATACATTCACCCTTATCATATCAAAATTTAAGGAGAGACATTGATTTATATGTTAGGTTAGTTCAATTTTATAACACCCCACTTTAACCTTTTATCCTCAGCAAACTCCCTTTTTGGAACTATTAAGAGACAAGCCAATAGTACTGAGAACAAGGTGCCAGTTTTTTCTTTATTCAAACTACCTTAAGCTTCTTCTTCTAAGATGAATTCCTTTTGGACTAGGTACCTGAGAATTTTGACATGACCATTTCTTATTGGTGTTCTACTTGAGGTGGGATAAAAAACTGGCATTCTGAATTTACATTATTCTCTTCTATATATTTTAGCCTTTTACCTATTATCTTAAGCACCACCAATAACTTATCTTCATTTCATACAGTTCTTCTTAACTTGAAAATTTTTGCTATGTTCTGCATGGGACCAAGTCCTTTGAAATCAACTATTTCAAAATGAGACACTTCACCTTAAAGTATCTTGAGTAAGAGAACAAAGTCAAACCTTTAAGTAATAATCTTTAAGAACAACTTATCAATTAATTATTTCTAACTGCATCCATTTTGCTCATTCCTGGTACCATGATCACTTGTTTGATTTAGGTACTCACTTGAGTTTGATTCCCGATAAGAAGACAATGATGTGTTCAAACTTCTTTTGGTGCATCTAGGTTGATAATTTCTATTCATAATATCTAAAGGGTTGAAACCATTATTATGTGAATTCCCTTACTGAACATATCTCGAACAATTCATTTTAGCTCTAATCCAACTCGACAATCTTACTTTATATGCCCATCTCTTCCACAGTGAGTTCATAAAGGTTTTTCAGCCTTTTTCTTTGAAACACAGGTGAGCTTCCCTTTATAACCAAGAACTTGGGCATTTATTTGACAACTAAGACCCTTTCCATTATTACCACATTGACCAGTTAAGTTAGAATGGATTTATGAAGATGCAGTTCATTTAAGAGATTTATTAAGCGCATCTATTAAACTAACTAGGTCCTTTCCTAACTCTACATTCTTATGGAGTTCAGACATAAGATTCTTTAAAGATTCCTTAATTTTATCTTTAAGTTCAATATGAAGTCTTAAAGTTTCTTTTTTCCCTTTACCATCTAAAGAACTTACATACTCCAGTTGGCTCATATGACTTAGATCCTTAGATTTTAGTTTTGTGAACAGTTTTTTAGTTTTAGATATTTAGTGAGTTAAAGAAATCAACTCAAGTTCTTCATTCTCTACTTTCTCTTCTAGAGCATTTTTCATTGTAGTTAGTTCACACACAGTGTCTATTAGCATACTTGTAAGCTTTTTTATCTTCAAAGGATAGTAGTTATCTATGTTTTCCTTAATATCAGAAAGAGTTTCCTCTTTTTCTTCTTCATCTTCTGTGTTATCCTTTTGTATAAAAAAGGTAAACATAGATGCCTAGGATGCTTTCCACTGCTAGCATGGACACATCTCCATACTTCTTATCTTTATTGGTTTCACTAGTATAATCTCTCCATACTTCCATAGCTTACATTAATGCATAATCAGTTGCAGCATTCCTTCTTGAACTTGTAGGGACCTGGCCCCTGTACTTTCCAATGTCACATTATGTTTTGAGGTATTACTGGTAATCTATTTTTTGTATTGGACAGTTCTTAATGAAATGCTCAGGACTTACACATTTGTGACGTACTTCAACATTACTTATCATTTTGTTGTCGCTTTCTCTTCTTTGGAACATACCACTTTTCCTCATGGCTTTGACAATAATTTTTTCAAATAGGGAACATCAGTGTCCTCTTCTGCTGAATCATGTTTTGAGGCCTTCAATGCCAGGGATTTTTTTCTTTTTTTCTTTATTCTTCATCAGCCCTTACCGCTTCATGGGCTCTTATTATTTTGGAATTCTAATTCGTTCATCCATAATAAGGGTCTTTAGGTTTCTTGTCTTTCTTATAGAATATTTTTTTCTTTCCTAATATTTAGGAAGAACACCAAGAATCTTTCGTCCCTGCTTATACAAAGGAGTCATTTCTCCCAATCAGTAAACCTCATTTGTGAAAGAAGTGAATCATATATGCATTTCTTGGATTTTTTCTCCTTCATTCGAGGTTGAAGATTCATACTGAGTAGTCAACATATGTAATTTAGAATACTTCATGTTCGTAGTCCTCAATTAATCCCAGATCACCTTGGAATTTTCACAGGCAAAAATCCTATTGTATTCATCAGGACTTAACTACAAAGTATCAGTTTCTTGACTTTGTAGATTTTTTCAAATTTCTTTCTATCTTCATCATCATAATCTCTCATGCATTTCATAACCATCCTTGTTACTTTACCTTCTTTTACATCTCTGACAAATAAATAAGGACCATTAAAAATTATGTCAATCATCTTACTATCCTTACTAATAATGAAGTCATACATCGTAGTTTTCCAACACCGATAATACTGGCTATTAAATATAGGTTTTCTAGTGGTAGATTGGCCTTCTTCAAGATTAGGTAGAGCAGGCATCCTAAATAAATCATTCTAGATATGAACTTTTTAGAATTTTTTAGCTCTAATAGGAATTGGTAAAATATTGAGGTTTGCACCACACAGTGAGGGACCAGTTCCCTTAAAATTTTCATAGGCAAAAAATAGAGTAAACAAACAAGGAACATAACACAGTACAGGAAATGTAACGAACACATGATTTAATATGAAAACCTCCTTGCTCAAGGGTGAAAAACCATGGCTTTCCATCACAAGCACCCAAAATTTCACTCTAATCAACCTCTTTATTATAGACACGAACTTGGAACTAACTCTCGTCTCCTCCTACTTGTAATAAATATATGACAAGCTCAAGTTGACAACACTGCAAGACACCGTCAAAACTAACTAACTCTTACTAGTGTCAAGCAAAGGCAACTCAATTTAAGACTTAAGATAGACTTAATAAAATTTTCCATTTTAGTGTATATAAGAAATGAGATCTTGAGAAATGTTGAACATTGAGTTCTTGCCTTTTTCTCTCTTTAGCTTTACAATTTGCAGAAACTTCTTGATAGAGAAGAATTCTTTTACTTTTATTGTTGAGTGATGATCAGGGCTGAAATTCAATTTGACCAAGTGTCTTAAATAGTATAAGATTCACCTATACAGTTTGTTACTAAAGATGACAATACTACACAGATGCATGCCAGCTGTACTATAGCCTTGAACATCCAAGGTCTTGTTCCTTTGTAGTCAGCTGCACATCATTAAAACAAGATACAACAATATTAATCATACTATGCTATATTAAAGATGAAGTAAATTGTACTTATTTATGGTATAGTTCTTATTATGTAATTTGACATTTGTTTATTGTTTTCATTTTTTTAGGTACCTAACAATTTAAGTTAAAGACCAAAATTTAGGATGACCCATTTATTCCCTACAACCTCAAGCTTGAAATTACTCTTAGGAGAACGACTATGAAATATTGTTGAGGTTAAAGCTAGGACCAACAATGTTAATGTAAGGAATGTGGCCGAATATACTTACTCATAATACATTATTTGTATATAATGACCCTTGATGTTATTTCCTTAAATCTTACTGGTTTCTACCATTTTAATCCTTTCAATAGTGGCTACAAGTCATTTATGTCTTGCCAAATCTATTGATTTAGTTACTGGGTAGTATGTTTGGATTTTAGGCTTATTTATCTATTTTGGAGCTATCACTAACAAGGAAATACTCTTATACCAAAAATCTTAGTTAACCACAGATGAGTTAACCAATAGTGGTGTTAACTCGGAAATGTTGATTTTAGGCTAAGGGATCTTTGGTCCCGATCTAGAGGCTTCCAGACTAATTTTGGGTGATTGTACGTTTTTTTTTTTTTAAAATGTCCCTTTGAGTATGGGACCCATAGTTGATCAAAACAACATCAAATGGAAATTTTTATGGTGCCTTTGATTCCTAGATGTTGAATTTACTGTTGTAGCATAGTCATTTTGAGTCCTGAGCCTCTATATATTTGCTTTGAATGTTTAGGGAATAATTATTTAAAATTGCCCAAATGGGCTCTCAAGGTCTAATTTTCTCAAACAATATTTTTTAATAAATATGATGATTCTATTTGATCTAAAATGTGTCTTATGATAAATTTGCACTATTCGTTCATTTTAATAGGGTTCTGGATGAGTTTTGAGTGTCAAAAATATGTTTTGGAAGTTGTTAGTGTTGGTGTGATAGCTTTAGCAGTCGTTGACCATTGACTGATCTCTACAATGACTATTTAACCGCTATTGCAACACTTTTACCCTCTGACTAAGATGTCTTATCAATGAAAGTATCGCCTTATTGACCATTTAGTATAAGACTCAAACAAAACCCATGTTGTATTTTTTATATTTTGGGTGCTAGGAAGCTCCATTTTTGAAAATTATTGATGTTTTTTTCTAATATAATCATTTCTATGTGATTATAACTTTTTGCTCTCTCTCTCTCACATACCCTTTCTCTCTATCTTCACAACCAATGGTCTTCTTCTTTGACTGATCGACTGGTGCCGGCACCGGTGATAGGTAAGGGTACCTTTTCTTTGTTTCTCTCCCTCAAGCTCTCTCTTTCTTTTTCTTCACTCCCTATCTCTCATGAATTATTTCTCTCTCTCCCTTTCCCTTCTTTGCAATTTTAGCCACTGATTTCTCTGGCGGAGCAAGTGTTTCCACCGGATCAAGTGTAGATACTGGCACCAGAACATATATTTGTTAATTCCTAAGACACACTCCATGACAGCTAGAGCTGGCAAAGCTCCAATGAAGCTCCGACGGAATTTTTCTGGCGACTGTATTTTCAGCAACCAAATTTAAAGCCAGAATTAATGCCACCATCAACACATGATATTACCCCGATGACATCTAACCTTTTTTATTTACATACTTTTACTAGTTATTATTTACCGAATTATTTACCATTCATGTTTCTACTGTTGTTTCTTGTGATTAGAGTTATGTCCTTTTGCTAGGCCGAATAGTTTTATCTATGTTCTATCCCTTCTTCCTTGTTTATTTTTTTGGTTTCCTTCATGCATTTTGTTGATTTTTGTTTTGTAGTTTGTCGGTTTAGGGATTCATTTTTGGTTCTTTAGTGGTGGAGGTAGGGGTTGATGGTGGTATAGGGTCATGTCTGAGATGGTTGGGGCTGGGGTCATTTTTGGGTAGGGATAAGGAGGGGAGGAGAGGGGTGGGTGTGGGATTTTGTTCAAGTGTTAGGGCTAGTTTGATGAGGGATGGTAAAGGTAGGCGAGAGGCGAGAGTAAATAGGTTGCAGGTAGGGTCGTAGAATATAAGAACCCTTCAGGGTAAGTCCATAGAGCTAGTTAAGGTTCTTAAGAGAAGGAATATCAATATTGCGTGTGTACGGGAGACTAAGTGGGTATGGACTAAGGGTAGGGATATAGATGGGTATAATCTATGGAACTCTGGGTGCGATAGGCATTGAAATAGAGTCGGGATCTTAGTGGATGAGAAGGTTAGAGAGCAGGTGGTAGAGGTTAAGAGGGTTAGTGATAAGATGATGACGATTATATTGTTCATTGGGGGGGGGCGCATTTCACTACATGTGTGTGGTATTTATGCACCACAGGTGGGCTTGGATGAGGAGGAGAAAGAGAGGATTTGGGTTGCTTTTGATGGGGTGGTGAGATGCATGCCTAGTTCGGAGAAGAGTGTCATAGTAGGGGACTTCAATAGGAACATTGGGGTTTTGCCCTGAGGTTATGATGATGTGCATGAAGGTTTTGGATTCGATGATAAGAATGATAAGGGAGCTTCTCTGTTCAATTTTGCTAAGGCATTTGGGTTGGTGGTGGTGAATACGAGCTTCCTGAGGAAGGAGAATCACCTAATTACCTTCCAAAGCAAGATAGCCAAGACTCAGATCAATTTTTTGTTGCTTAGAAATGATGATAGGGCTCATTGTAAGGACATTAAAGTTATTCCAACTAAGCATCTTTCGATCGAGGAATGACTTTTAGTGATGGACTCTACTATCAAGACGGGCAAGAAGAGAAGGGCTGAAGAGGGTTGGCCTAGAATTAGGTGGAGTGGCTTCATACTGGATAGTACATTAGAGATTGAGGAGGAGATGGCAGCTTTGGAGGGTGTGGAGGTGCAAGGTGGATGTGGAGACTATATGGGATAGGGCTTCTAGTTGCATCACAAAAGCTTCTAGAGATGTTTTAGGTATTTCGAGGGGTTGGGCAGGTCGACATAAGGGTGACTGGTGGTGGAATAAAGAAGTTAAGAAGAAGGTGGAGACTAATAAGGAGACTTATGTTAAGTTGATTGAGAGTAATGATACAGAGAAGAAGTGGGTGAATAGGGAGGCCTACAAAGTTGCTAGAAAGAAAGCTAAGCTTGCAGTCATGGCAGCTAAAACTGTATCATCTGAGAGCTTGTGTGTGGGGTTAGATACGAAAGATGAGGAAAAAAGGTTATATTGGCTTATGAAGGCTAGGGAGAGGAAGGGTCGGGACTTCGACCAACTGAAGTGCATTAAATGGGAGGATGGTACTGTTTTGGTGGAAGATGTCCACATTAAGAAGAGATGGTAGGAGTATTTCCATAGGCTTTTGAATGAGAAGGGGGATATAAACATCGAGTTAGTAGAGCTGGAAAACTTGAAGGAGAGATGTGACTTTAGTTATTATAGGCATTTTAGGGTAGAAGAAGTCAGAGAAGCTATTTGTAGAAAGCCAAATGGAATGGCGATGGGGCCCTATGAGATTTTGGTGGATTTTTGGAAGTTTATAGGTAAGGTTGGTTTAAGGTTGTTGACTAATTTATTTAATGGTATTTTCGAGACGGTAAGGATATCGGAGGATTGGAGGTGGAGTACGATGATTCCATTGTATAAATGTAAGGATACATCTAGAGTTGCACTAACTATAGAGTTATCAAGCTGTGAAGTCATACTATGATGATTTGGGAGAGGTTAGTTGAGATGAGATTGAGAAGGATTGTGTCCATTTTGGAGAATCAGTTTGGTTTTATGCCTGGTCGCTCAATGACAGAGGTAATCCACCTGGTGAGGAGATTGGTGGACCAATATAGGTAAAGGAAGAAGGATTTGCATATGGTGTTCATCGACTTGAAGAAGGCTTATGACAAAGTTCCAAGGTAGGTTCTGTGGAGATGTATAGAGGCCAAAGGGGTCCCGGTGGCGTACATCAAAGCTATTAAGGACATGTACGATGGAGGGAAGACTTGAGTGAGAATGGTAGGAGGAACTCAGAGCATTTTTCGATTGAGGTAGGGTTGCACCAGGGTTCGACTCTTAGTCTGTTCCTATATTCACTAGTGATTGACATGTTGACATGGAGTATATAAGAGGAGGTGTTGTGGTGTATGTTGTTTGCTGATGATGTAGTGCTAATTCATGAGACACGGGCGAGTGTGAATGAAAAGTTAGAGGTTTGAGGCAAACCCTTGAATCTAAGGGGTTCAGGTTGAGTAGGTCCAAGAAGGAATATATGGAATTTAAGTTTAGTGAGGTGAGGAAGAAGGATGATGTCATGGTAAGATGGGATTCCCAGGAGGTCCGAAAGAGGGATAGTTTTAGTATCTTGGATCTATGATTCAGAGGAATAACGATATTGATAAGGATATCACTAACCGTATTGGAGGTGGTTGGATGAAATGAAGGATCGACTCGGGAGTGTTGTATGACAAGAAGTTGCCACTAAATCTTAAAGGTAAATTCTATAAAGCGACAGTCCATCCTGCTATGCTATATAGAGCAGAGTGTTGGGCATTCAAGAACTCCCATATTTAAAAAATGAAGGTAGCGGAAATAAGAATGTTGCGTTGAATGTATGGGCTTACTAGAGGGGAAAAAGTCAGGAATATGACCGTTCGGGAGAGGGTCAGAGTGGCTTTGTTGGAAGATAAGATGCACGAAGGAAGGTTGAAAAGGTTTGGGCATATGATGAGGAGTGGAACGGATGCCCTAGTTTTTAGGTGTGAGTGGTTAGTGTTAGATGGCTTCAGAATAATGAGAGGTAGACCAAAGAAGTAATGGATAGAAGTTATTTGACATGATATGGAGCAACTTTTATTACTGAGGATATGAACCTAGATCAGAAGGTTTAAAGGTCGCGGATAAGGGTAAAAGGCTAGGTTTTATGCGTGGATTTAGCAAGTAGTTATAAGAGGTCAGGTTGAGTCATGCTAGTAAACCTAGGATTGGGTTCAAAGATACGAGCCCGGTCTGGTGGGCATGGGTCTCTTTGTCCCATAGCGCTTATTTATTTTATTTCTTATTGCTTTGACTTCTATTTTTTTGTGTCTTATTCCTTGTCATGTTATTCCATCCATCATGCTTCTTATTTAATTATTCTTTGGTCTACTTTTCGTTATCTTGAGCCGGGGTTATATTGACAATAGCCTCTCTACTTCTCTGGAGGTAGCGGTTTGGACTGCATACACTCTACCCTCTCTGAACCCTATTTGGTGTGAATACAATGGGTTTGTTGTTGTTGTTATTGTATAACTTCATATTTCTAATATTGAAAGTATAACAATTTCATTTTTCATAACTTTTAAGTAAAATTGTGATGCAAAATTCTATTCTGCCATTATTGGAGGTTGGATCATAGAATTGGTGTAAAATCATCCACTGAGTCTATGGAAAGATAATTCAAAAGCTTTTGATTATTTTTCATTAGTTTTTATGTCATGTTTTGCTCTTTCTCTTGTTAATTGATAGAAATTATTTTTTGAATTATCTAATTTAGTAGGTTGATCCGGGCCTCGATTCGAGCTCTGCTTGTGCTCAAATTTTGAGCATGCATTTTTTGTCCTTCAAGGAACCTCATGACGAATTCAATCTGAGATTACACTAGAGGGCCTTGTGATGCCATTATTGACCCCATTTTATGCTAGAGGTTTATATAGGAATATGGGTATTATTTTACTCCTATTAATGTGTAGATTATTATATTTATAGTGTGATGTCATTTTATCGATTTTGGAGAAAAGTCAAGTGATTTGTGGATGGTTTAGGGCTTTTAATTCAACATTTAGGTTGGTTTTGGTCTTCTTTTCTCTATCAGATTATGTATACAATAAATTGTGTTCTGGTTAAGGATTATAGGATGGGATTATAAAGAGTATATAATGTCTTAGCCTATTTAGGGGACTTAAGGATAGAAATGTGATCCAAACCTTTGTATAAATTACTTGTTATGGCCTTAGGATCCCATTATCCTTTATTATAATTATGCTAACCATATAATGACAATAAGGAATCTTTCGTATATGATTCACTAGTTGACTGAGTGATGTGGATCATAGCTTCCCAGATTATATGCTATTATTGTTCTAGTTATATATAAAGTTTATCCCAAGTCATGGTTACTATACTAGTTGGACTCCAAGTGAAAATTATACTCTTAGAAATGACGTTATTCTAGTTTATTAATATTTAATCTTTTATTTTTGTAATTTTTTGATACTAGTGCACACATACTTTTAGCCGCATTCAAGCTCACTTATTGGTAAGATATTAACAAAAACTATAATTATATTATAATTTTCTAACAATAGATTTATTCCCACTTTTTAGTTTTAGCATGAATTCATTTAAAAAAAGTATCATACCACCTTATTTAATGATTTACCAACTATTAAAACTAATGATGATGTCTTTGAAATTAGATTAATATAGATTTTTATCTATAGTTTATCTACTCTTTTACCACTACTACTTACTTTGGCTGAGAGACATTCTTACCCTTTCTATTCTATTATGTTACTTAGTCGATGAGTAGATCTTGTTCAATGGTTATTTAGTTAAGGCACTTAGGATACTATTTTTTGTTTTATTTTGGCATTTATGATTCAATTGTTTACTCAAATACGACATTTATGATATTATTTATAGTTTGAGTACCATATCTATAATACTATTTAAGATTCATGTCTGGCATTGACAGAGTACTTATTATTTTAAGAAACCAATTTAAGTCCAGTTCTTATGGTATGGAAGGATTAATGGATATGGTCTACTATTGGTTTAAGTTGAATATATTCATCTATATACATTGCCTATCACCAATATATTTTTTTGGTTGTTATATCTACCGGCATTATGGGGGATTGTGTATGTTTAAGCTATGACTGTTGTTTGCAGAGTGTTTGATTGGACCTCTAAGCATTATGGATTCCAGTTATGTTATTTTTCAGGACTAGCTGATTACTTTTATTCTTTGATATTATTGTTAATTCATGGTAGGATGATTATAGTCTGGTACCCAAGATTGTCGATACAAGTCTGATTTCCTTTCTTACTCATAGTATGATTTGTTAGTGTTATATTATCTCATGTTTAGTCATTCTTTTATTAGAGACCCAAATTATGCTAGTATTAGCTTTCCTTTTTGGTAATGATCCTCGAGTGGTTAGATTGATTCCCTTAGGTTGTTATCTCTAAGTTTAGTCATACATAAGTGTGTGTGGATTTATATATGATATTACCTTATATATCTCTCTTTCCTAATTTATTCACATTGCATATGCATACTTTGGCATTGTATTACTACTATATATCCTTTCTTCATTTGTATATTAGCTAGTGATATATGTTATTGTACTTTAGTTCCTAAATACTATTAGAAGAGGATAGTTTACCCTTATTGCCCCATTAGCATGGTTATGTTTAGATTTTGGGATAGTTGAATATAGTATATATTTCTCCTTTATATGTTATTTATGTTTGCATTATTTTTGGAGATCAATTAGTCAATGCCTCTAAGTACCACATGTTTGGTACTCATACAACACATTTACAGCCTACAGATCGCAGTACGAGTGCTCTTCATTGATGTAACCATCATGTAGAGCAGCTTTCGATCATAGATTTGGGGTGAGATTCTAGTATTTGGAATATTCCTGCTCTCCCTCGTGTTGATTAGAATTACCTATATTTTCTATTTGGAGATGGTTTGTATATGTATATTTACTGTGTATTTCTTTTTGTACTCCTATTGTATTAGAATCTCTTGTACTAACATCACTAGTTCTTAGGGTAGTACTCAATATAAGTCTTTTATTTAAATTGGTTCCATTATTATCTTCATATAACCCGATAGTCTCGTACTAGATATTTTGGACTATGGGCGGCTTACCTACTTTGGGTTATAATAGGTTCCATCATGACTTATGAAATTGGGTTGTGGAAAATTGGAATCATATACTAGATTTACCAATATATTTGTATATGAGCTGAGTGTCTAGTAGAGTCATGTAGACTGGTACAACAATGTTTTTATCCTATCATTGGGAGGCTAGAAGGAATTCATAAGATATTCCATTGTAGACTCCTTGTCATGTGTCATTCATTTTATGGACCACTGGTACTTCCTTGACATCGTTCTTTCCCAAAAAGATGGCATGAGCTTATCAATAAAGAACATGGGAATTCTGCCAGTGGTTGCAGAGTTTTAGCATAACATCAGTCTAGAGGGTCCTAGATTAAAATTGAAGATCCTTAATAAGTCGTCAATTTGACAACTTACAAGCATTGTTTAAGCCTAAAGAGAAGCTGAAACAGAAGAAATATGAGCAAAAAGAATAAAACCTTAAATTTTAAGCCCAAGAGTCAACCCTCAGTTACCGCGATCGCGGCCTGAGGGTCATGATCATAATCAGTCAGTAGATGAAGTAGAGTGTGATAACTATATGACTACTGGTATTGCGGTATCCTGATCGCTGTCCAAATATGGCAATCGCGATAGCATGGAAAAGTTTCAAGGGTATTTTTGTAATACTTGGCAAATGTGGAATTCGGGCTAAAATAGGGATTTTTAGTTCATTTTTCACATCATCTTATATCTTACATATTATCCAATCCTTAGTTTAGGGTTTATCACTTGAAGCTTGGAACTTGAATTTACACTAATTTGAGGCAATAATTAATTAGATAAATTCCAAAGTGAAGGATTGGCAAATCCCATTGAGGATTCATTGGAAGTTAAACTATAGTTTGGATTCTCTTTATTTTTCATGAATCAAATTAATGGAGATTTTGGTATATTTTTGTAATGCCCCAAATCTGATACCCGGAACGCTACACTGTGCTCAAAACCCGAAGGACCATAAGGTAACCCATGACTGATATCTGTTCCTATATACTGCATAAAATACTTTATAATGCGAAAACATGAACTGAAAGGCCATAAGGTTCAAAACGGAGACATAGTATCTGAAAAAAATGTAACATCTGGGAGGGGTGTGAAATACCCAAAAAAATTGAAATAAGATATCTGAACATTCTGTAGTCTGGAAAGCCTCTAAAACATGACTATCTGAATAAGGATTTGATGGGAAATGTCCCCAACTAAATCTAACAAATAAAATAATTACTCATATAATAAAATGATGATCTTGTCCTTGAAAAATGAGAACTTACTGCTAACTCTGACAGCTGAGACTGGAATCTACTGATGCTCTGGAGATCTTGTCTCTGAACCTATGGTATAAGACACCATAATGCAAATGCGTCAGTACTTTGAACGTAATGGTAAGCATTTGAGGTAGGATGAATGCATGGGGTTCATATGCATGAACAATAACAATAGTAGACTGACTATCATGAGTGTGAGAATACATGTATGAAAAATAATAACTTACACTGATACCATGATAGCATGATTACTAAATCTGAATACTAGTAACATGACATACTGATAACTGATATAACTGATAACATGAGTGACTGTATCTGATAGTCTTGAATCTGGTGGAACTATCTGAGTTTCGTACTATATCTGAGTTGACTGTATCTAAATGTCTTAAAATCTGAAGAACTATATGAGTTCTTTTACTGAGACTGATTGACTATGTCTGACTGTCCTGATTCAGTAACATGATATAATGGGAAGTAGTTATCTAACCGACATGCCCCTAATATGCCATTATAGCTGTGTTGGGGTCCAATTTCTAACCCCAATTGGAAGAGTGTCAATATTGCGCCAATGGTAAGGACAAGCTATGGGCGACCCTTATCTGATAGTGTCCCCTATACATGAATGGTGGGGCACTTATCTTACAGTGCTTATCCACCTCATAAACCCTCATCGAACAGTGTTGATGTCTCAACTTATGCTAGGTACGTAGTTGTGGAACGCAACGATGACTTCTAAGAAACATACCCTTATCTGATAGTGTCTATTTTCATCCTTAGGTTCACTTGGTGCTAATTTCTTCTCCCATCTGAATATATTCTAAACATGATTTACTGAACTGAACATGGGTTGAGTTACTAAATTTTGTTGACTGATGGAATACTACAAATATCTTACAGCAAACTGATTTCATGAGATCATATAGATTTCCTGTGTCATAAGATTGTTTTAGGTCTAAGGATTTATAGCGTGACTAAGAGTATCGTGAAACTATGACATGGCTCTAAGCACACAGCTAATATTTTTGGTACGAGTACCCCCGGGACTTGACAGAAGGAATCTGAAAAAGCATGACTTTCTTCAATACATAATAATCATCATAATACATTTACTGAAGCATTTCATCAAACATGTGATAGGCATAAGCTTGTAAAAACATGGGGATTTCATGGTATCATACTAGTTAGGTACTTTTCCATCATGTAGGCATTTAATCAAACATATTGTAGGCATGGTACATGTAAATATAATTGTACAATAATTAAACATCATTGTTCAATTCTAATTTTATCATTCAAGGGTATAGTCATAGGTTTGCATGAATCTATATCTATAATACTTTAACCCACATAGTATTTATCACCCAACATGGAGTAGAATTCAATTTCTCATTATCCACAAGAACAAGCGTATCCCAATCATGAAATTCATAAGATAATTCATAAACTTGAATTTAGAAAAGGGATTCATGGGCTTCATGGATGAAAGGAGTCCATGAATGAACACTATACATAGCTTGGTTCGTAAATACATGAAGATTGATGGAGGATATTCTTGATTCTTAATCTTCTATGAAAATCCCTAGGTTTTTTTAGAGAAGAGAGTGTATTTTGGAAGAAAAATCGATGAATAACGTGTTAAAGGGCTTAAATATGGGTGGAAAATAGAATATTTTAACCCTGGACGTGCCTTGTAATTTCCGTAAAAATTTCCCAAATTGGAACCCTGGCGCGACGCGGCGCTATCCTGCCGTGTCACTAGAATTTGACAATTAGAAAACTGAGTGATTGCGGGATGCAAAGACATCTTGTTGTACATTATTCTGTGACCTGGAACTTTGGTACGACGTGGAGGAAATCACGCTGAGACATAAGAAAAGGACAATTGCCATTTTGTCTTGTGGCCCGGTGCGCTACTGATCAATGTTGTGTTGTTTTACGACGGGAACTTGAAATAGTCATAACTTCTTACCTAGTTATCCGATTTAGGTAAATTTTGTATTGATGGAAATCTTATTAAGTTTTCCACTGGAAAAATTTGGAAATCTTAATAATACCATGTGTACAAAAGTGGATTCATCTTTCAAAGAAATATCCTAACTTTTTTTTAAACAATTTCAACATAGGAAATGGTACAGGGTATTACTAATCTACCCCTTGAGAACATTTGTCCTTGAATGAAATTGAGAGTGAGGGAAAGAACATAAACTAACGTACATACTGAATGTGAATAACTTAAATATGATCTCTTGATTGACATGACTGATAACTGAATATATCACACTGGACACACATACCTGATGCATGTGTAACTGATTCATGATTGAATAACTGAGTGTTCTGAAGAACTAAGTTTCTCACAATGAGAATGCATTTCTGATGCAGAATTATATAACAAAACTGATACATGAATGCATGACTTAATATGCAATGGTACTTGATTCCAAGTTGTGAGGAACACTGAACTTGAAACTGAGTAAGCTGAAGGAAAAATATTTCCTTGAGCTTGATCCGAGTTCGTGGAGAAAAGATGAGGATATTTTGTATGAATTTTTGCTTTTTCTTCCCAAGTAGCTCCCTCAATGGACTGATTCTGCCAAAGAACTTTGACTAGAGGGACTTGTTTGTTCCTCAAGCTACGAGTCTGACAGTCTTGGACTTTGACTAGAATCTCCTTATAAGCGAGACTTTACTGAATCTTAGTGATCTGAATAGGGAGTACAACTGCTGGGTCACCTATTCTCTTCTTGAGCAAAGAGACATGGAATATGGGATGAACTTAGGGTAGATCTAAAGGTAATCCTAGCTCATAAGCTACTTTTCCGAATTGACTGAGAATCTTGGAGGGATCGATATATCGGGGACTAAGTTTCCCTTTCTTGCTGAACCGCTTCACTCCCTTCACGGAAGAGTTCTTTAGATAGACATAGTCACCAATCTCGAACTAGAGATCTTTCCTACGAACATCATCATAAGACTTTTGTCGTCTCTTAGCAGCCCAGAGTCTTTCTCTAATCAACTGGAAATTTTCTAAGGCATCGACTAATAAGTTAGGCCCTATGATTGAGGCCTCACTAACTTAGAACCAATCGATCAGAGATCTACATCTCCCACTATAGAGAGCTTTGAATGAAGCCATCCGAATACTAGAATAATAGTTGTTGTTGTATGCAAAATCAATCAAAGGCAAGTGGTTATCCCAACTACCCTTGAAATCAATTGCACATGCCCGTAGCATATCTTCTAAAGTCTGAATGGTCCTTTTTGCATGACAATTGTCTGAAGATGAAAGGCGACCCTTTTGGAGCACTTTCCAGAAGTGATAGGTGAACTAGGTACCTCTGTATGATATAATAAATAATAGAACACTATGTAATCTTACTAACTTCCTAATGTAGAGTCTGGCATAATCCTCAGTTGAATAAGAGGTCTGAACTAGAAGGAAATGGGCTGATTTGGTTATCCTGTCTACAATGACCCAAACTAAATCATGCTTATGATGAGTTTGAGGTAAACCTGTCACGAAGACCATGTTCACTTTTTCCCACTTCTAAGTAGGAATAATGAACTCCTGCATAGGACCACTAGGCGTCTGATGCTTTATCTAAACCTGCTGACATGTAGAGCACTTAGCCACAAAATCTACAATATCTCTCTTCATCCTACTCCACCAATAGACTTCCCGCAAGTCATGGTACATCTTTGTGGCCCCTGGATAAATAGAGTAGCGTGCACTATGCACTTTTCCAAGAATTCGCTACCTTAAGTCATCTACACCTGAAACACCGAGATGACCCAGATAATGGAAAAAACTATCTCCCCCTTGGGGGAAAAGCTTTACTTTCTGATCCTGAACTGACTCTTTCAACTTGATAAGGCTAGGATCCCTATCTTTCATTTCTTTTACCTTGGAAACTAGAGATAATTCTTAATTACTTTGAACCCATATATCACCCTCATCTCTATCGATTAAGCGAACGCCTAGTCAAGCAAGGTGATGTACTTCCTGAGCTAACTTCTTCTTACTATTATCCATATGAGCAACACTACCCATAGACAGTCTACTAAGATCGTCATCCATTACATTGGCCTTTCCCAAAAGATATAGGGCACTTATGTCATAATCTTTCAAGAGCTCTAACCACCTTCTCTATCAAAGATTGAGATCATTTTAAGAATATACATTCTAAGACTCTTATGATCTGTGAAGACATCTACATGAACTTTATAGAGCTAATGCCTCAAATCTTCAAGGAAAAGACTACGGCTGCTAACACAAGATCATGAGTAGGATAATTCTTCTTATGAGGTTTAAGTTCTCTGGAGGCGTAGTCTATGACCTTACCATTTTGCATGAGGACACAACCTAAACTCACTCAAGTTGTATCAGAATACACTACTAATGCATCTAGACCATCTGGAAAAGCTAAAACTGGAGCTGAGGTGAGTCAAGTCTTCAACTCCTGAAAACTTTTCTCGCAAGGATCTGACCACTAAAACTTGATTTTCTTATGAATCAATTTGGACATAGGGGATACAATAGAAGAAAATCACAAAACAAACTATCTTTAATAGCTAGCCAAACCCAAAAAACTCCTGATATCGGATGGAGAGACAGGTTTGGGCTAGTTTCTTACTACTTTGGTGTTTTGAGGATCTACTCTAATGCCATCACCAGAAATGATATGACCAAGGAATGCTACTGACTTTAGACAAAATTTGTACTTTCTAAATTTGATGAATAGCTGATGATCTCTAAGAGTCTGAAGTACTATTCTGAGATAGTCTGCATAATCTTGCACACTACGGGAATAGACCTGAATATCGTCTATGAAGAAAATGATTAATATGTCCAGGTACTCTTTGAAAACGTGGTTCATGAAGTCCATGAAATCTGCTGGGGCATTGGTAAGACCAAATAACATAACTAGGAATTCAAAGTGACCATATCGAGTACGGAAATCTATTTTTAGAATGTCACATTCTGTGACTCTGAGCTGATGATAGCCAAATCTGAGGTCTATCTTAGAGAAATAACAATAACCTTGAAGTTGGCCAAACAAGTCATCGATTCTGGGAAGAGGATACTTGCTCGTGACTGTTACCTTATTAAGTTGACTGTAGTCTATTTACATTCTGAGAGAAACATCTTTCTTGCACATGAATAATACTGGTTCACCCCACGAGGAAATGTTAGGCCTGATGAATACCTTATCTAGGATATCCTTCAACTGTTGTTTCAATTCTATGAGTTCTTCTGGTGGCATTCTATAGGGCAAAATAGAGATAGGCTTAGTATCTAGAAAGAGATTAATGTCGAAGTATATTTCCCTTTCGGTAGAAACTCCTAGAAGATCTTTGGGAAAGACATCTGAGTATTTATTCAAAACTGGAACGGATTCAAGACTAGGAGTTTCTGAACAGGAATCCTTAACATGAACATAAAGATAGACACATCCCTTACATATCATTTTCCTTGCCTGAAGTTAAGAAATAAGCTGACCTCTGAAAGCGGATATAGTAGACTATGGCATAGCAGGAATGATGCCAATCCTTGCAGAGAATTAAATCAAAATCAGTCATCTCTAATTTGACTAGATCTGCTGAAGTGACTTACTGAAATATCATAACTGGACAGTTCTGGTATACCCGCTGGGCTATGACGGTTTTACCTACTGATAACGCTCAATCTACAGCTCACGTAGGAGTGCAAAGCGGTCGCTAGAAAATATAGAACCCAACCTGGGTTGGGTATCGATCCCACAGGGAATAGCTTGGTCAACAAGTAAGCAAAATTACTAAAATTTTAGTACAAGTCTCGTAAGAAGGGGGGATTGTGATGTGTAACCAAAACAATAAAGTAAAAGCTGAAAATAGCAAAGTAAAAAGAAAGAATATTTCGTAGGTTGTGAAACAATGAGAATTGAAGCATTGGGGTTATGTCCACCTCCTGAGTTATACGTCTCTATTGACTATGAGTGTGTAGAATTCCGACATGCATGTGATTATACAGAATTGTATTCGATGGTAAATCCAGGCGTCTTTCGACCTATTCGAGGATTATTTCAGTTTAAATCTTTCGATCTTAAAGCGTGTCTAATGGTACGAATTCTCCAAGAGGTTAATCCAGTTACGGCACTAACTGTTTAGTAGGGAATTTTAGGGGGGTGACCCTACTACCTTGACACTATCTCTTTTCCAGACAAATAACCTTTCTTTCGAACAAGTTAAATGTTATACTGGCGTATTCTTGTGTTTGCAACCACAAAGAATGTAGATTAAGATGAAGAGAATAATGATATAAGCATCATACGTGTCACGAACTCTAAAACACATAGCAATAGATAGTATTTCAGTTGGCTTCCATAACCCCAACAGAGGAGTTTAGTTACCCATGATTGCGAAGGAGATCACGATTGACATTGTTGTTATACAACAATAAGGATGAATTTCGTGTGGCTCAAGAGGTAGGCGTTAGGCGTGAGTTTCCTAGGCAATGTAATGTTTCTCTTGTTGTGGAAATTAAGAATAGATGAATGGAAGAAGAAAAATAGAACTAATGGAAATTGTTGTAGAAGAGAAGAATAGAAGAATAAGAGAGGAATGTATTTTTTTAAGTGAAGAATGTCTTAAAAATCTCTAGCATGATAGGGTATTTGTAATACCCATATCCTACTCCTACTAAGCTAATGAAATACTTAACCAAATCCTACTAAGCTAATGAAATACTTAACCCAATTGTACTAGGTTAATGTAACATTATCTAAATCAAAACAAAGTAATGAAATACTTAACCCAATTGTACTAGGTTAATGGATCATTATCCAAATCCAACTAAGTTACTGCAGTCTCCAAAGTCTTCAAAAATGTTGTTTTAGCCCGGGACAGATTTTCCATGCATCCCTTTTGGTCCTTTAGGCGTTCAAGCTCCCTTTCCTTCATTCGTGAGCTTTCTTTGGTGTCAAGTAAGCCATAAAATGCTGAATTCTGCATCATTTATACTTGAAACTTTTCTAATCATGTTCGTTAGCTCACTTATAGGAAAAAGGACTAAAAGTGCATGAAATATATAATTTGTTCTCAAAACATGGCACAAATATCGGAAAAATATATTGGTATAGGCGTGTAAATTCGCCTATCATCAACACCCCACACTTGAAGCGTTGTTTGTCCTCGAACAAAATATCATGTCCATCTAAACATCACTTAGGGTTTTACAGCAACAACACAAAATATTCGTCAAGACAAGCACAATAAATATCAACAAAGAGTATTTTTCCAATCATTAGTAGAAACAGTTTAACCTCTAGCATAGACTCGTGACAGTGATCAACTCATATTCAAAAGTTTAAGGCACAAAGAATCATATACAACTATCCAAAACTCATCAACCATTTGTGTCTCACAATATATTACCCATAATCAATCACAAGTATAACATCTTTTTCAGACATGGGTATCAACAGATCCTTGCTCTCACTCACAAAGAATTCATATGCAGCAACTGATGACCATAGGCTTGCCCTTAGTGTAATACTCCACTAAATGTCAGACTGTTAAGATTAGGATCAAGTAGGTCTTTTGATGGTTGTAATGTAGGCTAAGGGACGAGTAGGTTCAGCTATTTTGGCCGGAAATAGTGACTAAGTTCCTAAGCACTTTAATGCATCACATTGTATCATTGACACTTTTCTCTTTCAACCCTTTCTTTCTTTTATTCCACCCTTGTTCTCCTCTTTTGTTTTTCAATTTTTAAGCATAACTCACTTTTCAACTTTCTTTTCCTTTTTCTTTTCACAACATACCTCTTATGATAGCACTTTTCTTTTTCATAACACATTCAAGAACCATTACATTGTAAAGCATCATACTTACCCAATTTCCTCTTATATTGTCACATGACTTTATACTTTAAAGTACTTAGGAATTTGGATCAAATCACGGTCTTCAAAAAAATGGATTAGGCTTACATACAAGGTTGTCAAAGAAATAGGCTAAAGGCTCAAAAGGGTTTAACTAGGATGATGTCCAAGGGTAGGTAAAGTGATGGTAAACATATATAGGTTGTCAAAGAAATGCCTAAATCATCTCCTAAACTTACACTCCTTATTTTCGCTTTGCATGCATACCAGGAAAGTTCTAGCATCAGCTACAAACATAGAATATACTATTATCTCACACACCCAAGGCACATGGTCGACTTTATTGGAAGTAATATAGACTCTTGACCCAACAAGTGAAGGAATTGAACCACAAAATATCACATAATGAGTCACAACTAGAGCCTAAACGTCTCAATAGTCATGATGTTAGCACAAACTCTTGTTATAATCTCATGCTGCCTATTAGAATAATTTCGTGCGAAGCTAAGTAAAAAAATTACTACTAAGAAAACTTAACTTAAACTAAAAAAATGAAACCGAAATAAAACAAAGTAAACAGAGTAAACAAACATAGATACGATAGAGAAGTATAGCATGCGATACCGCCACCCCATACTTAAACGGGACACTGCCCTCAGTGGAAAATAAATACGAAGAACCTGGTCAGTCGGACTCTTCCTCAATGTCGGGGGTCATACCCCCTTCGTCGGAATCATCATAAGAGTCGTCGTTAGAGTTCTCCTCCCCGTTGGAGTTTGGCAAGCGTCGATCGTCATCGGTTGGCACATCATCGTCTAGAGGTTCCTCAAAGTATACACCCACTCCACACATCTCCCGTGCATGCATGTTCATTGGATAATCATGGTCCAGCTGTTGGAGCTCTTCAGCAGTTGGAACACGACCTCCACTCATCATTGTGAAGCGTGTCATGCCATAAAGATGACGAAAGAAACTCTCATCACGAGCATGTCTCTCTGCAGTAGTAAGGTTGACACCATGAGTTGTTTCAGCATCTTTGACCTTGGTGAAGTCAACCTTCTTCGGGTTATGTGGGAGTTTGTGATCAGCTGGTTCCTCTTCGATATCCTCCTTCCGCAAGAGTGCTGTCAACAGATTACCAAAAGTGAAGTGGGACCTTTTATGGAGTCTGGCCTTCCGCATTGTAGAGCGAATGATTGCCCCAAAATTTATAGGGACATTTGTAATCAAAGCATAGACCAAACACACTCTATCTCTTGATATCTTGGTGTATTGATTCCCAGGAATAAGGCATGAGTTGACAATACGCAACTAGATTCTTGCTTCACTATTCAATGGAGTATAGGGGAAGGTGTTGTGTCGTTCGGTGTCTCGGTGTTTGCCCCACCTTGCCATGGATATACTTCCACAAAGTGTCTGTCGTATTGCTCTATAAGGAGGCCTGCTGTACAGCTCTTTGAATGGTGCTGGGTCGACCGAAGGTAAACCAAGAAAGGAGTTGAGCAAATCCGCGTTGAGCTGTAACACTTGGCCCCGAATCTTGACTTCGTTGCCTGTGGTTTTCGGCGACCAGTTGGCGTAGAACTCCCTTGTCAAATCATGATTACATTCTCCCATGTCGCGGAAGATGAAATCCAGTTTCAACGCCATTATTTTCGCCAACATACGCGGCTCCTTCTTCGCTATGGTGTCCTTGTTGATCAAGTCGATGTGAACATATTTCCGTTCCTTGATGTTCTTGTACCATTCTTTGGCTTCCTCCTCAAGAACCCATTTTATTCCAAACATTCGGCTGGGTAGTTGCATTGAGGATGATTCTCCTTGTTCCTTGCGACCTCTCTTCTTGCCCTTTTGGGAAGTGGTAGCCTTATCTTATCGCGCTTTTGGTGCCATTGTTCCTGAGATTTAAACAGTATTCATGTTAGCATCAACTCACAGGAAACAATCTACACACAAGCCGTCGGGGTACCACCCCACACTTAGGTTTGTTAATACAAAATAGTGGAGTGAATTCATACGTTTTAGGAACTATGTTCCGACAAGAAAATCAGCGATGTATTACTACTTGCAGCCATTGCACTACTTTCATGTTAGTTATAATAACACTACTACATAGGGGTTACATCATGGTATAGTTATTTTCAACAATCACAACCTCCTAAGTCGGTAGGCAACTATAAGTCTTATCCCGATGTACGGGATAGTCTAACATGTAAGTATCCAAGTATCAAACTTAAGCAATTTTCATAACCCTAGCAATTTCGCAAATAGTATAACAATGCTATTAAACCCAAATTCAAGTTGGAAACAAGTCAAGATTATCCTACGTATATGTTCACGCACATGGTTTTGTGTCAACAATCCAAACACATTAACATCACCAATAACCTTTCAAGATGTAGCAATTCATAATAGGCATAGCAGCGTAGTACTTACGAGAAATAAATGAAGAATACAAGAGTACTTACGAGATTGAATCCTTTGGAGATGTTCTTGTGAATTGGAAGAGCAAAAATAAAAAGTTTGAGATGATTTGGAGAGAGTATGCGGCGCCTTTAGGTCAATTTCTAATGTGGTTATGTTTCAAGACTAAGTCCCCTTTATATAGGAAGAGAATGGGTCGGGTGTTGACCCATTTACAAATGGTTTTGGAGACAAAAATGCCCTATATGCGGCGCATAATGCTTGGCATAGTCATAGTATAGGCGGCGCATAGTGTATGGCATTTAGGGACATATGCGGCGCATAGGTCATGGCATTTAGGGACATATGCGCCGCATAGTGTATAGCATTTGAGATACTGAGACCTAATGCTATAGCATAGGCGGCGCATAGTATATAGCACACTTAAGAATGGGTGGCGCAAAGTGTATAGCACACTAGATTCCGAGACCTTAGGCTATAGTAAAGGTTTTTCATTGTTCGTGGCCTAGTTTTACCTAGTACTATCCTTCCTCGGTGCCTATTTTGGCATGAGCAATGCTCAATCCATAGCCTTATGCATCCTTATTCCTAACTTACCACCTTAACCATACAATACGTCCAAATCGTTATTTGAAACCAATCTCCTCATTGAATACTTCTCACACCTATATTTGCTCAAAACCAATGAAAACGATTAGTACGATGGGTTGCCTCCCACCAAGCGCCTTAGTTTTGGTCGTGGCACGACTCATATTTTTGGATTTTTATTTATCAAAAGCAAAACAAGTACTAGAATGAAAGAAAGACAAAACGATAAACAATAAAACGATTCAACGATGGAACGATGGGTTGCCTCCCATCTAGCGCCTTATTTATTGTCGTGGCTCGACATAGTTACCTCGAGTACTTAGACTTCGTCGAGATAAGGGATAGCCATATAATTCATCGAGTCAAAAGGACCGATATAAGGTTTAACACGTTGGCCATTCACTTTGAAGACAACACCATTATTGTCTTCCAATTCTACAACTCCATACGAGTAGACTTGGATAACTTTGTATGGACCAGACCACTTAGACTTTAACTTACCTGGGAAGAGCTTCAATCGTGAGTTGAAGAGAAGTACCATATCACGCCTTTGAAAGTTTCGTCGAACAATACGCTGATCATCGTACTTTTTCATCCGTTCCTTGTATAGGTCTGATCATTCATATGCATGGAGACGAAATTATCTAATTCGTTCAGCTGCTCCAACCTCAAATTCTTAGCATCATCCCAATTCAAGTTCAATTGCTTCAATGCCCACAATGCCTTATGCTCTAGCTCGATGGGTAAATGACAAGCCTTCCCATAAACGAGTTGATAAGGAGACATGTCAATGGATATTTTGAATGCAGTCCTGTACGCCTATAGTGCATCATCAAGCTTCCTAGACCAATCCTTCCTATTCGCATTAACCGTCTTCGAAAGGATTTGCTTAATCTCACGATTAGAAACTTCTACTTGTCCACTAGTTTGGGGATGATAAGGCGTAGCTACCTTATGTTGCTTGACACCATACTTGGCCAAAACTGATTTGAACAGCTTGTTGCAAAAGTGAGATCCTCCATCACTTATGATAGTACGAGGTACTCCAAAGCGAGAGAAGATATTCTTCTTTAAGAACGCTACAACACGCTTCCCTTCATTGTCGGCCAAAGCTACAGCTTCCACCCATTTTGAAACATAATCTACAGCAACCAAGATGTACTTCATGCCAAACGAATTCACGAATTGACCCATGAAATCAATACCCCACACATCAAAGAGTTCTACCTCAAGAATTTTGGACATGGGCATTTCATGGTGTTTTGAAATAGCACCTTGACATTGGCATTAGTCGCACCTTCTAACATTGTCATAGGCATCTCTAAATATCGAAGGCCATTAATAACCACTTTGTGAAACTTTTCATGCCGTCCGATTGCCTGCGTGATGTCCTCCAACTTGGGAAGTGTGGCATGCTTCCAATATAGTAGGAACTTCTTCATGAGATATACATCGTCGAATGATACCATCCGCGCATCTTCGAAACAAATAAGGTTCATCCGAATAGTAGTACTATACGTCATGCATAAACTTCCTCCTTTGGTGGTAAGATAAATTGGCAGGTATCACATTACTCACCACGAAATTTGCAAAGTCGGCATACCATGGTAATTTTTCCATTGTTGTCGCTAATATCTCTTCGTCCGGGAATGCATCTTCAATCTGAATTTAAGGTTGTGCCACATGCTCATTCTCAAGTCCAGATAGGTGGTCGGCCACTTGGTTCTCGCAACCTCTTCTATCTTTGACCGCAAAATCGAACTCTTGTAGCAGAAACACCCATCGAATTAACCTTGGTTTTGCATCCTTCTTTTTCATGAGATACCTAAAAGCTGCATGGTCTGTATGAATGATCACCTTAGTACCTAATAGATAGGCACGAAACTTGTCAAATGCGTACACAACTGCTAGGAGCTCTTGTTCAGTAACAATGTAGTTCCTTTGGGCTTCATTTAGGGCCTTACTCGCATAGTAGATAGGATGAAATAATTTCTTCTTTCTTTGTCCAAGTACAGCTCCAATGGCTACACCGCTAGCATCACACATGACTTCGCACGGGATAGACCAGTCTGGTGCTACCATGATAGGGGCTTCAATGAGTTTTCCTTTAAGACATTCGAATGCCTTTAAGCAATCTTCAGTAAAGTCAAACTTTGCATCCTTCTCCAATAATTTGCACAATGTACTAGCAATTTCGGAGAAATCTTTGATGAACCGACGATAGAAACCTGCATGGCCAAGAAAAATACCAACTCCCTTCACCAAAATTGGATGCGGTAGCTTCTCAATAACCTCTATTTTTGCTCGATCAACCTCTATTCCTCTTGCGGAGATCTTGTGCCCAAGAACGATTCCTTCTTTTACCATGAAGTGGCACTTTTCCCAATTCAACACAAGGTTGAATTCTACACATCTTTGTAATGTCATGCTCAAGTTTTCCAATCACGAGGCAAAAGATTCACCAACAACTGAAAAATCATCCATAAATACCTCCAAAGTGTCCTCAACCATATCAGAGAAAATGGACATCATACAACGTTGAAAGGTAGCTGGTGCATTACATAACCCGAATGGCATACATTTGAAGGCAAACGTACCATATGGGCATGTAAATGTTGTCTTCTCTTGGTCTTCGGGGGCAATACAAATCTGATTGTAGCCTGAATAACTGTCCAAGAAGCAAAACCATCTTTTTCCCGCTAATCGATCTAGCATTTGGTCCATGAATGGCATTGGGAAGTGATCTTTGAGTGTCCAAGAATTCAAATTTCGGTAGTCTATGCATACTCTCCATCCAGTGATGGGTCTGAGTGGAATAAGCTCGTTCTTCATAGTCGCGACCACCGTTATGCCTCCTTTCTTGGGAACACATTGTACCGGGCTTACCCATGTACTATCCGAGATAGGATACACAACCCCAGCGTCTAACCACTTAATGATTTCTTTCTTCACCACTTCTTGCATAGGTGGGTTTAGACGTCTTTGATGCTCAATGGTGGGTGTGCAATTTTCTTGAAGCTTAATTTTATGTGTGCAAATCCCAGGTAGAATACCAATAATATCTGCAATGGTCCATCCAATGGCTCTAATATACTTGCGTAAGATAGCTATAAGAGCTGCAAGTTGTTGCTCACCCAAATCGGCTGACACAATGGCTGGAAGAGTTTTTCCGCTTCCTAAGAAGGCGTACTTCAAATGACTTGGCAGCTCCTTCAATTCTAACGTGGGTGGCTATTCAATAGATGGCTTAGCTGGTGGTGTGGGTCGATTCTTGAGATCAAGATCCAGCTTCTTGGGAGCATAGTGATATGTCCCTAATCTCGATAGAGCACAAGTAGCTTCTTCACCATTTTCAGCATCCTCATTATCTCCATTCATAAGCACAACCTCCAAAGGGTCATCAATAATTTGCTCTTCTTCAAGTAATTCTTTCTCATCATCAAAGAAAACATCAGCCACCAAAAATACACTGAGATCTTTGGGTTTTTTCATTGATTTGCACACATCAAAGCGAACCACTTCTTTATTTATTCAGAATGAAAGCTCATTGGCTCTCAAATCAATGAGCACACTTCTTGTAGCATGGAAAGGGCGCCCCAAGATTATGGTAACTTATGAGTCTGCCTCACAGTCCAAAATAACAATGTCTGCCGGAAAGATGAATGAAGAAACCTTTACCAATACGTCACATAGAATACCAACAGGTCATTTTACCAACCTATCCGCCATGACGAGCCTCATATTGGTTGGAGTAGGATTACCAAACCCCAACTTCTTGTAGATCGATAATGGCATCAAATTGATGCTGGATACTAAGTCACATAATGCTTTGGAAAAATTCAAAGATCCTACGGTGAAAGGAATAGTGAAAGCTCCGGGGTCGGCCTTCTTCTGAACTATCGATCGGGTAGCAGTTGCACTACAATGATGCACATCTTCTTTCAACTCATAACTTGCTTCCCGCTTCTTAGTCAAAAGATCCTTCATAAATTTCGCATACCCAGGCATTTGTTCAAGTGCCTCCACCAATGGAACATTAATGGTCAGCTGCTTTAACATAGTCATGAATTTGCTGAACTTTGTGTCATCCGCCACCTTCTTCAATCTTTGGGAAAAGGTGGTGGTGGGTATGGAAGTGTTCTCTCCATGGTTTTCTTCTCCTCTTGCTTCCATTTTTCAGATTTTTCAGGTTGCACAGCACTGGGTGAGGCGTCCTTGACATCAGGAGTAGGTGTTGCGGCATCTTCTCCTTTTGCGTTGTCATCCATGCCCGCAACTTCTTCAACCACTTGCTTGCCTTTTGCTGATGTTTCCAGCACCTTACCACTTCTATTAGTGAGGGCCATGCATGACCCATCATTCCTTAGGTTTTGCACAGTATCGCTAGGTAAAGTGCCGACCTTTCTTTGATTGAGTGTTGCTGAAAGTTGGCTCAATTGTTGCTCTATTTGCTTGATAGAAGTGGAATGTGAATCAACTAATTGTTTCATGGAGGACAAATCATTGATTACCTCCGTTACTCCCGCGCTCGTTGCTTCCACTCCTTTCAATAATTTAGCCATCATGTCTTCCATACTTCCAGAATTAGATGTGGTGGTGTCACGTCTACCAGGGGGAACGTACAAACCACTCTTTTTATTCTTGTTTTTCCAACTACCTTGGTCTTTGTTTCCATATTTATCATAGTATTTCCGACCTTGGTTTCCTTGGGTATTCCCACGGAAACCCCCCTGATTGTTCAAGTAGTTGGCCTCCTCTTCCGACTCAGATTCGTCTCTTCCTTTTGACGCAATGGCTTTGACTTTTTCGGTCTTCCCTGTTAATAAATGCTTTGTAAGAAGATCCATTTGTGTTTTCAGATGCGCCATATCTTTATCACGTTCTTCTTCTCTTCTTCTTTGGTCTGCAGTCATGCCAATAGATAAAGTGGGGCTTGCTACCTTAGAATCCCTGGTATGCCAAGCTCTACTTTGTTTCGTCATACGATCCAGCATATTGCTTGCTTGACCAAAGGTGAGGTCCATAAAAGATCCTCCAGCTGCGTTATCCACTACTGGTTTAGTTATTGAATTAAAGGCTCTATACAAGATCTCTATTAGGTGGACATTAGTCATGTGATGGTTTGGGCATCTCACTAGCTTTGTCTTGAACCTCTCCCATGTTTTATAAAGAGCTTCAGTGGGAAGCTGACGAAAGTTGCTGATTTCATCTCGCAATTGTGCTCTTTTGGATGGCGGAAACAATCTTTCTAGGATAGCGTCTCTCAATTGCCTCTAATTTGTGATTGAATCAGGAGTCAGCCCATTTAACCATAGAGTTGCCTCCCCAGACAGAGACAATGGAAATAGACGTAATCGAATTACATTCTGACCAACACCAGGATTGTCAAACGACTTGCATGTAGAAATAAAGTTGATGAGATGAATATTCGGATCATCGCCTGCTAGTCCACCAAATAATCCCTTGAGTTGCAGTAACTGAATCATGGTGCTTGTGATGTTGAACTTGGCTCCGGGCGCTAATGGTGGTGGAATTATGGCTCCAGTGGCTCCGGCACCATCAAGATCATCATCATCGTCGAAAGCTAGCTGCATAGGTTTGCGATCATACCTAAACTGAGCTTGTCGACCTCTTCGGTTGGTAGGTGTTATGATTTCAGCATCACGCCTTGGGTTTAGTAACTCATCATCTCCTAAATCCTCATCGTCAGGATTTGTTGCTCGCCCAGGGTTATCAATGTTTTGTTGGTGTACTTGGGCGGCGGCAAGAGCAGCCAATCTCGCCTGTTCCTGTTGAGCAGCCATCCTTTCGATTTCTGCTTGTGCTTCCATTTTGCCAATATGTTGTGGTTCAGGATTGATAGGTAATAACGTTTGCCCAGAACTTCGAGTATGGGGCATGCACTGAATAAAAACCTGCAGTAAACAAAAACAAAAACTAAAAGTAAAAGTATGAAAATCTTTGACCAAAGGGTCTAGTAATTATCACGAACTTGATTTACACTCGTATTCCCCGGCAACGGCGCCAATTTTTGATAACGCTCAATCTACAGCTCACGTAGGAGTGTAAAGCGGTCGCTAGCAAATATAGAACCAAACCTGGGTTGGGTATCGATCCCACAGGGAATAGCTTGGTCAACAAGTAAGCAAAATTACTAAACTTTTAGTACAAGTCTCGTAAGAAGGGGGGATTGTGATGTGTAACCAAAACAATAAAGTAAAAGCTGAAAATAGCAAAGTAAAAAGAAAGAATATTTCGTAGGTTGTGAAACAATGAGAATTGAAGCGTTGGGGTTATGTCCAACTCCTGAGTTATACGTCTCTATTGACTATGAGTGTGTAAAATTCCGACATGCATGTGCTTATAGAGAATTGTATTCGATGGTAAATCCAGGCGTCTTTCGACCTATTCGAGGATTATTTCACTTTAACTCTTTCGAGCTTAAGGCATGTCTAACGGTACGAATTCTCCAAGAGGTTAATCCAGTTGCGGCACTAACAGTTTAGTAGGGAATTTTAGGGGGTGACACTATCTCTTTTCCAGACAAATAACCTTTCTTTCGAACAAGTTAAATGTTATACTGGCGTATTCTTGTGTTTGCAACCACAAAGAATGTAGATTAAGATGAAGAGAATAATGATATAAGCATCATACGTGTCACGAACTCATAAACTCATAGCAATAGATAGTATTTCAGTTGGCTTCCATAACCCCAACAGAGGAGTTTAGTTACCCATGATTGCGAAGGAGATCACGATTGACATTGTTGTTATACCACAATAAGGATGAATTTTGTGTGGCTCAAGAGGTAGGCGTTAGGCGTGAGTTTCCTAGGCAAAGTAACGTTTCTCTTGTTGCGGAAATTAAGAATAGATGAATGGAAGAAGAAAAATAGAATTAATGGAAATTGTTGTAGAAGAGAAGAATAGAAGAATAAGAGAGGAATGTATTTTTTTAAGTGAAGAATGTCTTAAAAATCTCTAGCATGATAGGGTATTTATAATACCCATATCCTACTCCTACTAAGCTAATGAAATACTTAACAAAATCCTACTAAGCTAATGAAATACTTAACCCAATTGTACTAGGTTAATGTAACATTATCCAAATCCAAACAAAGTAATGAAATACTTAACCCAATTGTACTAGGTTAATGTATCATTATCCAAATCCAACTAAGTTACTACAGTCCCCAAAGTCCTCAAAAATGTTGTTTTAGCCCGGGACATATTTTCCATGCATCCCTTTTGGTCCTTTAGGCGTTCAAGCTCCCTTTCCTTCATTCGTGAGCTTTCTTTGGTGTCAAGTAAGCCATAAAATGCTGAATTCTGCATCATTTATACCTGAAACTTTGCTAATCATGTTCGTTAGCTCACTTATAGGAAAAAGGACTAAAAGTGCATGAAAGATATAATTTGTTCTCAAAACATGGCACAAATATGGGCAAAATATATTGATATAGGCGTGTAAATTCGCCTATCATCACCTACTGGGGTATAGTCTGTAAAGGGCTCTACTATAATTTCAGAACTACCTCAGAAATCAACTTCTATTTAAGGATTAACAAAAGACAGGGAAGCACCTAGATCTAGCAAAGCGTAAACATGAAAATAAAAGAACTGTAAATGTTCCGGTAACCACATCAAGAGAATTTTCCTGATCATTCTGTGATTGGAGAGCATAAAGTCTTTTTGGGCGTTGCCCATTAGTAGTACTAGAGGTGGTACCCTACTAATTTGGGAGACCGGAATGAGCTGTGGAGCAGAGATGAACTGATAATCTGACTGAAGGGAGTCTCTGACTTTGTGTCTTGGCTTGCCACAACTGAAACTGACATCGCTGCCAGCTCTGCACACATCGTTGTGGTTCTTACCACAAGTCTGACAAAAGGGATTAGTTTGGGCACTACTAACACTGCCCTATGACTTAGATCCTGGTGCTATATCATTATTACCCTCTCTGAACTTAGGAACTGGACCACTGGCTGATGAAGGAGCTAGAACTGAAGACTTAGGATAAATCTGAGAGTGATTAACTCCCTTTGACTTAGGATGACAAAAATTAAAGCTACCTATCCTAGCTCTCTTATTCTGTATCTCCCCTTATTTAATCTTATGCTCCTCTATCTGCTAAGCATGAGTCATAAGCCTAGCTAAAGTTATGTCACTATTCAACATGGCGGATATGCACTCATTAACCATGCTATTATTAACCCCTGAAATGAACTTACTCACTTGTCCTTGCTATCTACAACCACTTGAGAGTAATATCTAGCTAGTTAATTAAACTTAAGATAATACTCTTTCACCAGCATATTGCCCTTCCTGAGGTTGATGAATTCTAACACCTTAGCTTCTATAAGCTCTAGGGGAAAGAATCTATCAAGCAAATCAAAACAAAACTCCTCCCACTCAATAGGACCTGCATGATCTGGCCTTTCTGATTTCCACTATTTAAACCAAGTGTGAGTAACATCCTGCAACTGATATGCAACAAGCTCAGCGCTCTCACTAAACGTAACTCCCATTATGTATATAAACTTCTGCACCTGATCTAGGAATTCCTGAGGGTCCTCATCTGACTTAGACAAAAAAAAAGGATGTAGGATTTATTCGGGTGAAATCCCGAATCCTGGCTGCAACTGAATTGGCCACTAGATTTGTTAGACCGACAGTTGGTAGTTCATTCTGAGTAAAAACTGAGTTATCAAGAGAAGTGAATGCAGCTCAGAACTCTGCATGAGAAACATGTTCGCCCAAAGATTCTTCGGGCTGAGGGTCTGGCAGATTCCCATTTCTTCTTTGAGGAGGCATGTTCTGTTGAAGAAAGGGAGAAATAGATTAGATTGAGAGATTGACTTGAAATTATGATCAATGGTATGACATGAATACTGAAATAGGGGAAACTATTCCTAAAACATTTTATAGCCACCTATACATAAATGTGGCGTGCTACACACTCATGTACAAAACTCTGCTAGATGTGGCTTTCATACTTCCTAGGACACTATTGACCTTAGGCTCTGATACTAAGTTTAAAATGGGAATATGAGCATGAAACTGGATACCATGTTTGTAATGCAACAAATTTGATACCCGGAATGCTACACGGTGCTCATTACTCGAAGGACCACAAGCTAACCCATGACTGATATCTTTACCTATATACTATATAAAATACTTTATAATATGGAAACATGAACTAAAAGGCAACAAGGTTCAAAACTGAGACATAGTATCTGATAAAAATGTAACATCTGGGAGGGGTACGAAATACCCAAAACAACTGAAATAAGCTATCTGAACATACTATAGTCTGGAAAGCCTCTAAAGCTTGACTTTCTGAATAAATATTTGATGGGACATGTCCCCCAACTAACTCTAACTAATAAACTAATTACTAAGATAATAAAATGATGATCATGTGCTCAAATGATGAGGACTTACCGCTAATTCTGACAGCTGAGACTACAATCTACTGATGCTCTAGAGCTTATGTCTCTAAAACTATGGTATAAGACACCATAGTGAAAATGATTCAGTAATTTGAATGTACTAGTATAAATGTGAGGTAGGCTGAATGTATGGGGTTCATATGCATGACAAATAAAAATAGCAAACTGACTATCCAGACCGTGAGAATACATGCATGAGACATAATAATTAACAGTAATATCGTGATAGCTTTATTACTAAATCTGAATACTGATAAAATGACATACTGATAACTGATATAACTAATAGAATCTGTTACAGTATCTAACAATATTGAATCTAATGGAACTATCTGAGTTCCATACTGTATCTAATTTGACTGTGTCTGACAGTTCAAAAATCTAAATAACTATGTGAGTTCTATTACTGAGACTGATTAACTGTGTCTAACAGTCCTGATTCTATATTATGAAACTGTGGGAAGTTGTTATCTAACAAACATGCCCCTGATACGCTATTATGGCTGAGTTGGGATCCAATCTGCAACTCCAATTGGTAGGGTGTCAATACCACGTCACTAGTATGGACAAGGTATGGGGGACCCACATTTGATAGTGTCCCCTATACGAGAATACTGGGGTCCTTATTTGATAGTGCTTATCCACATCGTCAACCCTTATCGGACTGTGTTGATGTGTCAACCTATGGTGGCTATATAGTTCTAAAATGCAAGAATAACTTTTAAGAATCACACCATTATCTGATAGTGTGTGCTCCCATCCTTGGGTTTACTCGGTGCTAATTCCTACTCCCAACTGAATAGACTCTGAACATGATTTAATTGACTGAACATGGGATAAGTTGCTGAATTTTGTTGAATGACGGAATACTACTGATATCTGACAACTAACTGAGTTCATGAGATCATAGAGATTTCCTGAGTCATAAAACTGTCTAAAGTCTAAGGATTCATAGCCTGACTGAGAGTATCGTGAAATCATGACATGTCTCTAAGTACAAAGCTAATGTTTTGGGGTACTCGTACCCCCAGGACTCGATAGAAGAAAGCTGACAAAGCATGACTTGCTTAAATATATAGTAATCATCATAATACATTTACTGAAGTATTTCATCAAAGATGTGATAGGCATAAGCTTGTACATACATGGGGATTTTATGGTATCATTCTAGTTAGGCACTTTTCCTCATCTAGACATTTAATCAAACATATTGTTGGCATGGTACATGTAAACATCACTGTACAATAATTATACATCATGGTTTAATTCTAATTTCATCATTCAAGTGTGTAGTCATTGGTTTGCATGAGTCTATATCTATAATACTTAAACACACATAGAATTTATCACCCAACATGGAGTAGAATTAAATTTCTCATTATCCACACGAACAAGAGCAGCCCAATCATGAAATTCATCAGAAAAACCATAAACTTGAATTTATAAAAGGGATTATTGGGCTTCATGGATGAAAGGTGTCCATTAATAAACACTATACAAACCTTGGTTCGTAAATACACAAAGATTGATAGGGGAAATTCATGATTTTTAATATATTATTAAAATCCCTAGGTTATTCTTTAGAGGTTTTTGAGAGAAGAGAGTGTATTTGGGGTGAAAAATGGTTGAATCACATGTTAAAGGGCTTAAATAGGGGTGTGAAATTGAATCTTTTAAACCTGGACGTGTTATAATTTCAGCAAAAATTTCCCGAATGGGACCCCTGGCGTGACGGGGTGCTATCGCATCGTGTCACTATAATTTGACAATTAGGAAACTGAGGGATGGCCGACGCAGAGCCATTGCATTTCTGCTTCTTTTTGAGAGCTAGAATTTTGGTGAGATATGGGGGAGGCACTGAGATACTACAAAAGGACAAATTCCATTTTATCTTGTGGTGCGGCGCGCCACTGACCAATATGGCATTGTTTTACAACAGGAACTTGAAATAGTCATAACTTTTTTCTTGGTTATCAAATTTAGATGAATTTTATATATATGGAAAGGTTATTGAGTTTCCCACATGACAAAAGTGAAAATCTTAAAAATACCATGTGTACAAAAGTCAATTCATATTTCAAAGAAATCTCCTAATATTTTTTTGAGATGATTTCAATCTAGTAAAAGGTACGGGGTACTATAACATGTCCCCTTGAGAACATTCGTCCTCTAATGAAATTGAGAGAGAGGGAAAGAACATAAACTAACATACATACTGAACATAAATAACTGAAACATGATCTCATGATTGACATGACTAATAAATGAATATATCATACTGGACACGCGTAACAAATTCATTAATGCATGACTGAGTGTTCTAAGGAACTAATTTTCTCATAATGAGAATGCATGTCTGATGCATAATTATATAACTAAACTGGTACATGAAAGCATGATTGAATATACGATGGTACTTGACAACAATTTTTTGATAAACATTGAACTTGAAACTGAGTAAGCATTAGAAGAACTATAACCTTGAGATTTATCCGAGTTGGTGGAGAAAAGATGAGGATACTTGGTACGCATGTCTGTTTCTGCTTCCCAAGTAGCTGCCTCAATGGACTGATTCTGCCAAAGAACTTTGACTAAAGGGACTTCTTTGTTCCTTAGTCTACAAGCCTAATAATCTAGGATTTTGACTTGAATCTCCTCAAAAGAGAAACTGTTCCGAACATCAATGCTCTGAATAGGGACTACAACTACTGGGTCACCTATGCACTTCTTAAGAAATGAGACATGGAAGACTGGATGAACTCAGGCTAAATCTAATAGCAATTCGAGATCATAATCTATCTTGCCAAATCGACTAAGAATCTTGGATGGACCGATATATCAGGGACTAAGTTTCCCTTTCTTGTTGAACCGCTTTACTTCCTTCACGGGAGAGATATTTAGAGAGACATAGTCACTAATCTTGAACTCAAGATCTTTTCTACAAATATCTGCATAAGACTGTTGTCGGCTCTGAGTAGCCCGCAGTCTTTCTCTAATCAATTGGAGTTTTTTCTAAGGCATCGAATACTAAGTCAGGCCCTATGATTGAGGCCTCACTAACTTCAAACCAATCGATCAGAGATCTATATCTCCTACCATAGAGAGCATCGAATGGAGCCATCTAAATATTAGACTGATAGTTGTTGCTGTATATAAACTCAATCAAAGGCAAGTGGGCGTCCCAACTACCCTTGAAATCAATTGCACACGCCTGGAGCATATCTTCTAAATTATAGATGGTCCTTTCGGCTTGACCATCTGTCTGATGTAGAAAGGAAGTACTGAGATGAACTTGGGTACGAAGACCCTTTTGGAACACTTTTCAGAAGTGAGAGGTGAATTGGGTAAATCTATCAAAGATAATAGATAACGGAACGTCGTTTAATCTAAAAACCTCCCTAATGTATAGTCTGGCATAATTCTTAGCTGAATAAGTGGTCTGAACTAGAAGGAAATGGGCTGATTTGATCATCCTCTCTACAATGACCCAAACTGAATCACGCTGATGATGAGTTTGAGTTAAACCCGTCATAAAGTCTATGTTCACTTATTCCTACTTCAAATTAGTAAAAATGAACTCTTGCATAGGACCACTAAGCGTCTGATTCTATATCTTAACCTACTAATAGCACTTACCCATAAACACTATAACGTCTCTCTTTATTTCACTCCACTAATAGACTTCTCGCAAGTTGTGGTACATCTTTGTGGCCCCTGGATGAATAGACTAGCATGCTCTATGCGTTTCTGCAAGAATTTGCTGCCTTAAGTCATCTACACTTGGAACACAGAGACAACCCTGATAACACAAAAGACCATCTCCCCCTTGGGGGAAAACCTCTACTTTCTGATCCTGAGTTGACTCTTTAAACTTGACAAGGTTAGGATCCCTATCTTGCTTTTATTTCACCTCGGAAACTAGAGATAATTCTGAACTACTTTGAACCCATATATCACCCTCATCTGTATCAACTAAGTGAACACCTAGTCTAGCAAGGTAATGTACTTCCTGAGCTAACTTCTTCTTATTGTCATCCATATGAGCAACACTACCATAGACAGTCTACTGAGAGCGTCGTCCACTACATTGGCCTTGCCCAGATGATAGAGGGCACTCATGTCACAATCTTTCAAGAGATCTAACCACCTTCTCTGATGAAGATTTACATCTTTTTGAGAAAACAAATACCGAAGACTCTTATGATCTCTGAAGACATCTACATGAACTCCATAAAGAAAATGCCTCCAAATCTTCAAGGCAAAGACTACGGATGCTAACTCAAGATCATGAGTAGGATAATTCTTCTCATAGTGTTTAAGCTGTCTGGATATGTAGGATATGACCTTACCATGCAGCATAAGGACACAACCTAAACCCACTTGGGATGTATAATAATACACTACGTACCCATCTAGACCATCTAGAAGAGCTAAAATTAGAGCTAAGGTAAGTCGAGTCTTTAACTCCTAAATACTCTTCTCACAAGGATCTGACCACTGAAACTTGATTTTCTTCTGAATCAATCTGGACATAGGGGATACAATAGAATAAAATCCTATAACAAATCATCTTTAATATCAAGCCAAACCCAAGAAACTACTGATATCTGATGGAGAGACAGGTCTGGGCAAGTTTCTTACCATTTTGGTCTTTTTGAGGATCCACTCTAATGCCATCACCTAAAAAAAATGACCAAGAAATGCTACTGACCTTAGCCAAAATTTGCACTTAATAAATTTGGCAAATAGCTGATAATCTTTGAGAGTTTGAAGAATTGTTCTGAGATGGTATGCATGATCTCGCGCACTGCGGGAATAGACCAGAATATTATCTATGAAGACTAGGATGAGCATGTCTAAGTACTATTTGAACACGATATTCCTCAAGTCCATGAAAGATGCTGGGGCATTGGTAAGACAAAATGACATAACTAGGAATTTTAAGTGACCATACCGCGTAAGAAAAGTTGTTTTTAGAATGTCATATTCTCTAACTCTGAGCTGATGATAGTCAGATCCGAGGTCTATCTTAGAGAAATAACTATAACCCAGAAGTTGGCCAAACACGTCATCGATTCTGGGAAGGGATACTTATTCTTGACTGTGACTTTATTATGTTGACGGTAGTTTATGCAAATTCTATGAGAACCACCTTTATTATGCACGAATAATACTGGTGCACCACATGGGGAAATATTAGGCCTGATAAGTCCCATATCGAGGAGATCTTTTAACTGTTCTTTCAATTCTATGAGTTTTATTAGTGCCATTCTATATGGAGAAATAGAGATAGGCTGAGTATCTATAAGAAGATCAATGCCGAAGTCTATTTCTCTTTTTGGAGAAATTCTATGAAGATCTTTGAGAAAGACATTTGAATGTTCATTCACAACTAGAATGAATTGAAGACTATGAGCTTCAGAACTGGAATACATAACAAGAATAAGATGACAGACACATCCCTTAGATATCATTTTGCTTGACCGAAGGTAGGAAATAAGCTGACTCCTGAAAGTGGATACACTACCCTTCCACTCAAGGACGGGTTCATTTGGGAATTAAAACTGGACTATCTTATTTCTACAGTCGACTAAGGAATGAAGCCAATCTATGTTGAAAATTACATCAAAATTAGTAATCTCTAATTCAACTAGATCTGCTGAAGTGACTTTTTGAAATATCCTAATATGGCAGTTTCTGTATACCCATCGGGATATGATGGTTTTACCCACTGGGGTAGAGACTAAAAAAGGCTCAGCTAATATTTTGGGACTGACTCTGAAGTCAACTATTATATAGGGAGTAACAAAAGACAAGAAAGCACCTGGATCTAGAAAAGCATAAACATGGACATAATAGATCTGTAACGTACTAGTAACCATATCAAAAGAATTTTCCTGATCTTGCCGGGACAAGAGAGCATAAAGTATGTTTGGGCATTGCCCACTAGTAGCATTGGAGGGGGCACCCTTCTAATTTAGGTGATAGGACTGAGCTGAGGAGTGGACATGACTCTGATAACCTGACTGAGGGCAGTCTCTGACTCTGTGGAGTGGCTTGCAACAACCGAAATAGACATCATTGGCAGCTCTACACGTACCCTTTTGTTTCTTACCATAATTCTGTCAAAAGGGATTAGTTCGGGCACTTCATACACTGCTTGAGACATATAGCCTAGCGTTCTATCTTTGTTAATCTTTCTAAACTTAGGAAATAGAGCACTAGCTAACGAAGGAGTTTTAAATGATGACTTAGGAAAAATATAAAAGCGATTGCCTTCCACTGACTTAGGCTGACTAAAATTAAAGCTACCTATCATAGCTCTCTTATTATGCTTCTCCATCTTACTTAGACCAGAGAAAGGATAGAGGATTTATTCTGATGAAATCTCGAATCCTGGTTGTAGCTAAATTGGACACTAGGTTGGTCAAAATGATAATTGGTCATTCATTTTGAGCAGCAATTGAGTTAGCAAGAGTAGTGAATGCAGCTCAAAACTCTGCATGAGAAATATGTTTGCCCAAAGGTTCTTCGGGATGAGGGGCTAGCTGATTTTCATTTCTTCTTTGAGGAGGCATGTTTTGCAGAAGAAAGCAGAAATAGATTAGACTGAGATATTGACTTGATATTATGCTCACTGGTATATGATGAATACTTAAAGAGGGGAAACTATTCCTAAAACATCTTATAGCCTTCTATACATAAATGTGGTTCCAACACACCTATTTACAAAACTCTACTAGATGTGGAATTCCAACTTCCTAGGACTCTATATAACCTTAGGCTCTAATACCACGTTTATAATAGGAACATGAGCATGAAATAGCAAACTAAGTTTTTAATGCCCCAAATTTGATACCCGGAATGCTACGCAGTGCTCATGACTCTAAGGACCATAAGGTTACCAATGACTAATATTTGTACCTATATACTGTATAAAATTCTATATAATGTAGAAACATAAATCAAAAGTCCAAAAGGTTCAAAACTAATATATAGTATCTGATAAAAATATAACATCTAGGAGGGGTATGAAATATCAAAAACAACTGAAATAAGCTATCTAAAGATATTGTAGTCTGGAAATCCTCTAAAACATGACTATCTGAATAAGGATTTGATGGGAAATGTCCCAAACTAAATCTAACTAATAAACTAATTACTGTGTTAATAAAATAATGATTATGTCCTCGAAAGATGAGCACTCACAGCTAACTCTGAGAGTTGAGACTGAAATCTACTGATTCTTTGGAGTTCGTGTCTCTGAACCTATGGTATAAGACGCCATAGCACAAGTGTGTTAGTACTTTGAATGTATTGGTATGCATGTGAGGTAGGCTGAGTACATGGGGTTCGTATACATAAACAATAATAATAGTAGACTAACTATCATGAGCATAAGAATACATGCATGGCACATAATAACTGACACTGATACCGTGATAACATGATTACTAAATCTAAATACTGATAACATGATATACTGATAACGGATATGACCGATAACATAAGTGACTGTATCTGACAACCTTTAATTTGATGGAACTATCTGAGTTCTATACTGTATCTGAGTTGACTGTATTTGATAGTCCTGAAAACTAAAGAACTATCTGAGTTCTATTACTGAGATGATTGGTTATGTCTGACAGTCCTGATTCTGTAACATGAAACTGTGTAAAGTAGTAATCTAACCGACATACCCATGATACACCATTATAGCTGATTTGGGGTCTAATCTGTAACCCTAACTTGAAGGGTGTCAATATTGTACCACCGGTAAGGACAATTTATAGGCGACCCTCATTTGATAGTGTCCCTTATACGAGAATGGTGGAGCCCTTATTTGACAGTTCTTATCCACCTCATCAACCCTCATTGAATAGTGTTGATGTCTCAACCTATACTAGATACATAGTTTTGGAATGCAAGGATGACTTCTAAGAATCACACCCTCATCTGATAGTGTGTGTTCCCATCCGTGGGTTCACTCAGTTCTAATTCCTACGCCCATCTGAATAGAATCTGAGCATGATTTATTGAACTAAACATGGGTTGAGTTACTAAATTCCGTTGACTAATATAATACTACTGATATCTAACAACTAACTGTCTTCATGAGATCATAGAGATTTCCTGAGTCATAAGATTGTTTGAAGTCTAAGGATTCCTAGCCTGACAGAGCGTATCATGAAAAGATGACATAGCTCTAAGAATACAGCTAATGTTCCGGGTATAGGTACCCCCAAGAATCGATAGAAGATAACTGACAAAGCATGACTTGCTTCAATACATAATAATCATGATAATACATTTACTGAAGCATTTCATCAAACATGTGATAGGCATAAGCTTGTACATACAAGGGGATTTCATGGTATCATGGTAGTTAGGCATTTTTCCTTAATCTAGGCATTTAATCAAACATATCATAGGCATGGTCCATGAAAACATCATTGTACAATAATTAAACATCATGGTTTAATTCTAATTTCATCATTCAAAGGTTTAGTCATAGGTTTGCATGAATCTATATCTATAATAGTTAAACCCACATAGAATTTGTCACCCAACATGGAGTAGAATTCAATTTCTCATTAACCACATGAACAAGAGTAGCCCAATCATGAAATTCATAAAAAAATCCATATACATGGATTTAGAAAATGAATTCTTGGGATTCATGGACCAAAGTAGTCCATGATGAATACTATGCATACGTTGGTTCGTAAATACACGAACATTGAAGGAGGAAATTCTTGATTCTGAATCTTCTATGAAAAGTTCTAAGTTGTTCTTGAGAGGTGTTTTTAGAGAAGATAGTATATTTTGGGTAAAACATGGATGAATGACGTGTTAAATGACTTAAATAGGGGTGCGAAATTGACTCTTTTAACCTTGGGCTTGTGTTGTAATTTCTATAAAAATTTCCCGAATTGGACCCCTAGCGCAAAGCGGCGTTGTCATGCCGTGTCAATGGAATTTGACGATTGAAAAATTGAGGAATGGCATTATGCAAAGCCATCGCGTTGCCCCTTCTTTTGTGACCTGTAACTTTGGTATGAAACATAGGAAATCGTGCTAAAAAATAGGAAAAGGATAATAGCCATTTTAGCTTGTGGCATGGTGCGCCACCTACCAATATAGTGCTATTTTATGATGTAAACTTGAAAAATTCATAACTTCATACCTGATTATTGTATTTAGGTAAATTTTATATATATGGAAAGCTTATTGAATTTTACACATGATAAAAATTGAAAATATTAAAAATACCATATGTACAAAAGTTGATTCACCTTTCAATAAAAGCTCCTAATATTTTTTTAAGACGATTTCTAGCTAGGAAAAGGTGCGGGTATTACAATTTTTATTTATTATCATTATGAGTTGCTACTTCATCAACTTGGGATTATGTTAGAATAGGTTATTTTATTAGTGGGTTATAATCTATTAGTTTATCTACTAATGTGTTAGTGTTGGGTTCTACTATTGCTTGAGTAAATTGATTAGGATTTATGGGTGAAGAACCTAAATACTCAAAATGTGTTTGTGGGTGAAAACTCCAAGCTCTTAAAAGCATAAACCACCCTTGAAAGGGGTTTGGGAAAACTTTAGGAATCCTCACCATCCTTGAAAAAGGATGTGCAACCAAGGCAATAATAGATAATTATTGAGTTTAGTTTGCTTTTTTTCACCATCTTAGACATAAGGATGAATATGACGTTGACTATCCCTTGGGTACCATCATAGAAATAGGGGCGCCTATTAAGGTATTGAGTTCATTTAAGTGACACACTCATTAGGTACTCAAAAGAGTCAATTAGTGATATCTTTGAGTTTTGGTTGAAAAACTAGCTTCAAGGACTTTAAATCTAGCCTACCGCATCCTCAACGATTAGAATTTCAACTAAATTATCATGTTCCCATGCATAGCATGCCCCTAGGAAAGCATAGTCCCAAGATACATTTTAATTGATTATACTATAATTATTCTTAGTCTTGAATTAGTCGGTTAGAAGCCCAAAACTAATCATATCTATGAAAATATTTACAAACACCCAATTTTTACATCTTTGTATCTTAAGTTTGAATTTTGTAAGTACTTTCATTTCGAAATTACCTATTAGCCACTCATATTGTTCCTCGTGAATTCAACTCCGACTTTGGTTGCGTTATTATATTGATAGCGACTTCCTTGCACTTAAACTGACGTGTAAGTTGAGCGTTACTAAAAATGGTGCCATTGTAGGAGAATAATTTTGTGTATTGAGTAAGTGTGGAATTTTAGCCTACTTTCTTGAATTCGAATTTGTAAATATTTATTTGTGATTTTCTTTTAATTTTTTCTGTTAGGTAGATCTTTTTTTAGTTACTTATCATTATGGCATATTGGAATGAATATAAATTTGGTGGTTGTAAATATTATCTTGATGATTCTTGTCAATATTGTCATGAACCCCACTTTTGTCAAGATTGTAAATATACTCCCCAAAGAGAGATGTGTGCACCATCTTGATCCTACCAAGAGTATGATTGTTTTTTATGTGGTGGTCAAGATGGATGTTGGAATGATTGCCCAGATGCCCCTTACCCCCATTATTCTTGCCCAATTTCTAGTTCTTTGTATGATTTTAATAGGTCTTATAATGAAGCAAAGGAAGAACAAAGCATAGGAAATAATGAGACTGAAGCAATACTTAAAATTATCTTGGATCGGGTAGAAACAACGGGGGATAACATACAACTCATGTATCAAGACATGGGGGCATGTAAAGAGGAAATCAAAAGGATAGAGAAAGTGGGCATGGAGGCAAATTTATCAAATACCATGGTTGTTCCCACTTTTCAAAATGAGCTCAATGTTGATGAATCCTCTGTAATTTCCCAACTAACTGAACCAAACATGAGAGATGGTGTAAAAATTATGGAAATGGTACTATTGTTAAAATAAAAAGCCAATCAAATCCTTTATGAAGGCTCTAGTCTATTTCGAGTTGAGAATGTAAAAATTGATACAACTTCAAAATTTGGGAGAAGACCACCCTTGAAATGTGTTTCAACATTATTCTCGGTGGATATGATAAAAGTCAAACCACCTAACCAAATGATAAATTTTTTAAATAAAGAGAAAAATCCTAATATTTTGGAGTTTGTCATTTCAAAAGGGAAAAATGAAGCCCCTCACTTAAACACCAGTAAATGCAAAATTTTGTGTGTAACAAGTGAATTTCTGATGTCTCACCAATACAACGAGCCTATTAAAAAGTTTGAAGTGAAGTTGGGTAAAAGGTTTAAATCTTCAAAGTAGAAAGATAGAAAATATTTCAATATGTCCTCATCTGTGCCCAAAATGCCTCAAAGATGTATTAAACTATAGTTGGGCTACTGTTTCAAGTCTTCAAAATGGAGACATAAATTTAACAAGCATAAAAATGTCGTGCTATAACTTTAACTAAGTCCCTTCTTGGGAGGCAAAGCACGAAATTTTTCTTGATGTTTTATAATATTTTTAAATAATTTTTATCTTCTTTTTATATGTTTGTAGGTGATAGCATAGGTTGGAATGGGTCATTATTGAAGGTATGATGTTTAAAATATGAATGATTATCACAGTAGGTGATAGCTTAGGTTGGAATGGGTCATTATTCAAGGTATGATGTTTAAAATATGAATGATGATCACATTTAATAGTTTTTTTGGTTTGAATTTTATTCATTAAAGCTTAATTTGGTAGAATGTAGTTGTTGGGATGATGATTTTTTGTTGTGTTCCTTGTCTGAAATGCTAAATTTCAAAATTCTTACTTTCATATACTAGTACGCACCATGTGTTTGATGAAAAACCCACTTGAGATTGGTTTGCTTAATTAAGTGGTAGTTGATTTAATTGGGTTCGCATGATTGCAAATGGTGTGTTTGATAATTAATTGGTGCTTTGGTGTTGTTCACATATGCTCTTATTTTACCTATTCAAGTTCTTATTTTATATGCAAACCACATGTTTATTAAAATGTCAATAAGTGAGAAATGTCTTGTATGCTTGTAAATGTTATTGTAAACTTTCTTAGGGCATTGTGATCATTTTTGGAGTATAGCATTGAGTCCAATTGGTCTTAAAATTCGTATAACCAGTGGTTTTTGGTTGAAAATATGGATGAATATTGTGTCCATGGTGTGATCAATTAGTATGCTTATCAAAGCATCTATGGTTGAATTCTAATTAACCCGAGGGACATAAATGCTTGACTTACCCTATGTTAGATTGGATGACGACATTCATAAGAGTAAAGGTTCTTTTGTGTTTCTATTGGTGTCGTGAGTGTCTTATGAACTCAATGGACTATATGTGGAGTTGTGAGGAAGGAATCCCATGAAGTTTAATGAAAATGTTGTCTTGCATTCACCCAAGTTTTTCTTTAATTGTTTAGAAAGAGCCAAAAACTCAAACATTCTTTCAAAATGTCATTAGAAAAAACTAAAATAATAGTTTTCTTTTTGAAAAAAAAGAGAGATCAAGGATATTTTTGAGCTTTCTTTTGAGTGAGACCATTAGATTCAATTTTTGGCTCTCCTTACAAGGATGATTCGTGACTCGGAGTAACTTATTAAGACCAAATTGCTCAAATTTGTTGGAAGATTAACTTTTTGGTCCATTAGTACAATGCTATGTGCGATGAGATATTTAAATAACTTTTTTACAAATGTGTAGTCTAGAACTTGCCTTGAGTGTGTTTAAAGCGAAATCCTACAAAAGCTTTGTTTGAAGAATGACCCAAGGCCATTTTTGACCCATCGCATAGCCAAATTCCCCCTTAACATTTTATCCTAGTTAACCTGTTGGACCCTTTTTACCTATTTTTTTATTTGTGCACTAATAACCTTGCGAAAACACCTAATCCCTTTTTTAAATTCAATTTTTGGAACTTAACCTCCATTGATGTATTGAATGATTCAAAGTAATAGAATTTAGGTGATAGCCTATATTTGGGTGAGGGGTGGGGGGTTAATGTGATATTCTAAGATGCTCCAAAAAAGATATATGTAAGGTGGTGAAATCATGTGCTTAAGGGATAAGAAATATACTTGATGGTAAATTTATTTGGCCTAGCCCATAAAATGTCAGGATAAATAAGGGGGTTAAGAAGCGTTTAAAGTTAGAAAGTCTCTTGAAAAATCCAAAGAAATAAAGAAAGAAAATAGTGGCTTTGAATTGTTTTGTAGGTGCTAATAAATAAATAGGGAAATATGGGAAATAATTTGAAGGAGGATAATATGGATAGTTTAAAAATCTTGGGGTAGAAGGGGTCAATACATTACATTGAAGGAGGTATTTTAGTCATTTGATCCATAGATAATCCTTCCATCACTTTAAACATTCATCATGACCCGCATGACCTAGTTGATTCAAACCTATATAAGTCTACATTAGTGGTGAAAAATACAAAACGAAAGCATATGGTTCTATTTATTGTACTTGAATTTCTCTGTGAGAGTCAGTGTGAATTCTTTTATTATTTGAGCTCCTTTAGAAATTTCAATGTATTTTGTGTATGCGGATCTAACTGTTGCTTGTGAGTGGCATCGATACTTTAGAATAGAGGGTCAAAACTTACTCTTAATTAGGGTAAATGGGTGAGGAAATTTGCATTATGAAGATGGAGAAATTTTTTAAAGATTTTGTGTTTCCTCTTAAGAAGCTTTGTTGATTTGGAAGATTCATTTGATACAAACTTACATCCTTGCTTCCTAATATGTGCTTAATGAAAAATTTTGGTTCACTTTTTTGCGATGACATGTTTGAAAAGTTTGTGTAGAGCTTTGTTAGCTTAGTCCTTTAGCATAGTTTTATTTTGGAGTAAATTGAGTTAAATACCCTACATTGTTGAATTGTTCTTGGTTGCTTAAGGACAAGAAATAGTCTATGTTTGGGAGTGTTGATAAGCCGTCAAATTGAAAACTTACTAACAATTTTTAAGCCTAAATTATCATTCTTTTTCATTAATTTGTTGTTACTTTCTTTCTTAATGCTTATTTGTGTAGGTAAAAGTGAAATTAAAAGTTGAGCAAGGAAACTTGATAAAAATGAACTAAGGAGAAGTTTAAATCAAAGAAATGTAGCAAAAAGAACAAAACTTAAAATTACAGGGCCAGGAGTCGACCCTCAGTTACTACGATCGCTAGCTGAGGGTCGTGATCGCGATCGTTCAACAATTCAAGTTGAGTGCTATCATGATATCAATTCCATGATCACGGTGTAGCAATCGTGGTCAAAATATGGCAATCGTTGTAGCATGTAAAAGTTTCAAGGGTATTTTTCTAATTTTTGGAAAATGTGGAATTGGGGCTTAAACTGTGGTTTTTAGTTCATTTTTCACATCATCTCTTATTTTATATATTATACTATCCTAAGTTTAGGGTTCACCACTTGGAACTTGGAGCTTGAAATTTTACTAATTTGAGGCAAAAATTAATTAGGGAAAGTCCAATGTGAAGGATTGGCAAATCCCATTAAGGATTCATTGGAATTTTAAAGTGTGTTTCACATTTTCTTTATTTTTCATGAATCAAATTACTGAAGATTTTGATATTTTCATTTGTTATCTTTATGAGTTGCTAGTTTTTCCTTTTGGGGTTATGTTAGAAAAGGGTGCATTTATATGTGGGTTGTGATTTATTTGTGTATATACTAATGTGTTGGTGTTGGGTTCTACAATTGCTTGAGTAAATTGACTAGAATTTATAGGTGAAAGCCCTAAATAGCCAAAATAGGTTTCTGGGTGAAAACCCCAAGCTCTTGAAAGCGTTAACCATCCTTGAAACGGGGATTTGGGTGAACTTTAGGAACCCTCGTCATCCTTGAAGGAGGGATGTGGGAACCAAGGAAATAATAAAAAAAAATTGGGTTTAGTTTGGTATGTTTCACCATCTTAGACATAAGGGTAGTACGAGGCTAATTATCTCTTGGGTACTATCCGAGAAATAGGGGTGCCTAATTGAGGTATTTAGTGGCTTTAATTGACACACTCATTAGGTACTAGAAAGACTCAATAAATGACATATTTTATGTTTTGTTAAATAACTAGCCTCAAGGACCTTAAACATATCTTAACACATCCTTAACGATAAGAATTTTCACTGAATTATCATGTTTCAATGCATGACTTTCCCCTTGGGAAGCATAGTCCAAAGATCTATTTTAATTGATTATACTCTATTTATTCATAGTCTTAAATTAGTCATTTAGAAGACCAAAATTAATCATATCTTTGAAAACGTTTAATACCCCCCAATTTTTACATCTTTGTATATTAAGTTTGAAATTAGTAAGCACTTTTATTTCGAACATACCCATTCGCCAGTCATATTATTCCACGTGGATTTGACCTCGACTCTTGTTGGGTTATTATATTGACATTGACCTCATTACACTTAAATTGACATGTAAGTTGAGCGTTATTAATTCTTAGCATCAGTTAATGTATCTAGGTCTAGCTCAATTTTCAATAGAGTTTCTGACCACCTCAGCTTTTGAGACTTCAGTGTTAGAAATTTTGAGCCTTTCTACTAGCACTTCATAATGAATGTAATGTTTGGTTCATCGAGAGTTTCTTAAATTAGAGTTGGGATTGTTGTTGCTGAGTAGGTCTCAATATTTGTTTCAAACTATAACATTAGGTTTCTTGAATGTGCCAGAAATAATTTGATACTAAATATCTTAGAGAGTAAGATAGTGTGTGGATTTATTAGAGGGTTATCCTTTTAATCAAATCATATGATGAAACTAGGTCTTCTATCTCTTAGATTTTTGAACACAGAAGGACTAAAAGTAGCATGTATTTAGACTTATAGAGAAGGAGGTAAGGGGCCATGTCATTAATATAGTGTTATTGACATTCTATCTAGGAGTAGGGATCTTTCTATTAGGTATCACCATACTTATAGCCTGCCAGTTCCAAACATGTAGAATATCATAATATATATGGCTCTCGGATTAGTCATGGTGGTAAAAGTGGGAAGAGTTCTCCTTTGAATGCGTTAGACTATGACTACGGACTCTATTAAAATAGGTGCAATTTGACATTCTATCTTTTAGTTATTATTTAAATAATGTTGGTGTTTCCATACCAAATGGTAGTTAATTCCTTGATATTATATATTGGTTGTTGTATGACTTGTGTGAATTCATTTATAGGTGACTACACCCTTAGTTGATTTCTTATAGTAATGGATTGAGTGGATCAGTGTGGTATTTTTCTTGGGATTTAATATTGTCATTAAAAACCCTTTTCTATAGCATTATGGTCTTGTTCTGATCATAGAGGTTTACTTCTTGTGTTTTTCATTTTTCATGCCACGTGCACTTTATATTGTAGTTAACACTTTTATTATAGTAAAAATTCAATTTCAAGGCTAGAAACTATTAGAGTTTAAACAAATGTGAATGAGATTAAAAAAATGTGAATGAGATTTGGGGTTATGCTTTACTAGGTGTTGTTCTCATGCATGGGTAATTGGATATTTGTCTAAATTGAGATAAAAGTCATTGGTAGGAAAGATTATGGGTCTTTAGTGTTAATTTTTCAATCAAACACAAAAATATCACAAATAGGCTTCTTCGAACACCTCGGAAGTGTAACTATCAATAATCTGTTGTCTCAATTAGTATCCTTACATTAAAGAGATACTATTAAATGATATGAATCGAGTAATTATTTACACTCATTCCTCAACCTCATCCCATTTGTCAAGGATGATAGGGGTTCAAGGGTAATTAAAGTTTTCAATCTCTAATTCTCAATTAAAACATAAAATAAACATCAAATCCATTTCAATAATCTTATTAGAAAGAAAAATAAACAATACCCATACAATAATCATAATATATTCAAGAATAACCCTAAGATAAGAATTTAATAACTCATAGAGAAAAAAAGAAGAGATATACCAAAATGTTGCTCAAAATTTATCCATTGGATCACAAGTTAATATAGTAATCAAGCCATGAATTCAATAAATATAAAATCACTAATTTCTCACTTTGATTCTTAATCTAATATTTCTTAGCTATTAAAAGAACAACAATGGTGGTTTTGAGCTGAAAACCCTTTAGTTAGACCCAAAATCCACATTACATAGACTAACTTCATCTAATATACAAGTATATTAAAAATACTGACCGCATACTCATTTTTTCACTATGATGTCTCATATCATAGATTGAGATGCTATTGTTCCCGATCAGACTTAGATGTTCCAGCACATCTTCATACTAGGAGTGGTAAGTCCTAATACTTTGAGGACCGATTATGTTTATTTCAGTCAGATAGTTGGAGTTAGTTAGGGCCTATCCCGTTAACTCTTATTCCATCAATTTTAGAGGCTTTTGGACATTTTTAGACAGTCAGTCGCTTTGTCATTGTTTTTATCAGTTTTCTGACAAGTTGTTTTTAAACTTATACTTTGGTAATCTTTTTGTACTTAAAACCTTATGACGAATTTAGTTATTTCGGTATATGTGTATCTTTTGTTATCATTTTCATTTAGTGATTACAGCAGGTACCAGCTTGTGAGTTAACTTGTGGTCACTTGTGAATGCAAGCACTGTATGGAGTCCAGGGCGCACTCTCGGGGCATTAGATACTTAAGGATTAAATAAACTATGTGACAAAGGACAAGTTTTAATTTAATATTTTTAGAGGGTGGATGAAATACAAGAAAAAAATGTGCTTATTCTAGAAGATGAAGTCAAATTTAAAACTTTTTCACAGATTTGTGCGATACATTAAAGTGGAGAAATTGATCTTTCAACACCTCCTAAGGATATTGATGACATTCTTTATAGGATTACAAAGTGATGTGAAGTGTCAAATGAAGATTATGGTCCTAGTTTTCCTCTAATGACTCCAACGCCACCCAATGTTTCTTATCATATTTCTATAAAAGATAAATTTTTGTACTACTGAAGATGTGGAAAATTCTTTAGAAGATGAAATTTTATCTTTTATTTCTTTATGATGTTTAAAGATTGTCACCTAAGTTGTAATTTAGAATGTTTACTTTCAACTATTTTGCCGCAGTTTTTGCTTATTCCATTGTAATTTGTTGCATTTTTTTTATAGTTTTATTTTTCTTATTATTTTAATACTTTCTCTTTCGAATTTTAGGTATCAAATATTTTTATCTTGATCTATTTTACTTTTGGGTTTATTTTAGTCAAGTCAATTTTTATAAATGTCATGATATATTTTCTTTTCTGAGTTATCAACTTATGTTAGAGTATCTTATAAGTTAGACATAGTGCAATGGTATAAATTATTTCATGTACATTAATTTTTTGAAAATTTCCTAAGATAAATTTTGCCTTTAAGGAAAGAACAACATAATATTCAACAAGTTAGACTTCCTGATATAGTATAAATGTTTCCCTTGAAATATTCATTAACTTTTTAAAGCCCTTGAACTATGTTTTATCTATAAGGATACCGTTACTAAATGTTATGCCCATAGGTCTCAACTTGTTCTTTTAAAACTCCTTGTGTAAGTTTTCTCTACAAGATTCATAGAGTATCTCGTAAGTTAGACATTGTGAAATTATGTAAATTGTTATCCATGAGGGTTGCATTAATTTCTAAATTATTTTGAGCTATATTTTCCCTTGATGCAATAGTTATATAATACTCAATAAGTTAGATTTTGTGAAATGGAATCAATCATTATTCATTAAGTATTAGTTAATTTTCATAATCCTTGAGCTATGTTTTGAATCTAAGAAAACAATTACTACACATTATGCCTCTAGGCCAAGAATAGTATAATAATCAATTAGTTAAACTTTGTAAAATACACTAATTTTTTTATAACCCATTCAGCGTTGTTTACCTGAAGGGATATAGTTACTACATACCCCATAAGTTACACATAGTGAGACTATTGTAAACTCTTCTCCATGAGGAATCACTTGTACTTTAGAAGTCCGCTGTATGTGTCTTTCATCTAGGGAAAAAGTCAAAGACTATTTTGTAAATTGATACAAACTACTAATGTTTACTCTTACCTATGTAGCATAACTTATTTTGTTGGGTCTATGTTTGCCTCTAAGGCAAGAGTTGCAGAACATTAGCTAATTTAACATAGGCTAATAGTGTTAACGCTTGCCCAAGAGGCAATGAAGCATAATTTGAGATATCTTATTTTATTAAAAATTAAATATTTCTTAAATGAAATAATTTAATCTTAAAAAGCTTAAGTTAAAATACATTTATCTAACAAAAAAAAAGGTTAAAAATACATTTACCCACTGTACTAAGCTCAAGATAGGTCAAATTTCACTTCAAAGCTCAAAGTTACAACAAATTTCATCGCAAAGCTCAGAGAGTCAGATTTATCTCTTTCTCTTTAGTGAAATCATATCCTAAGTTTAGAGTTTTTTTATTTTGTCCCCCATCTCTCAGCACATTCTTCCTTAGCACAGGTAATTCTCTCTCAATTTTTCATATTCTCATAGAATGTATTTAGACTATTTTTTATGTAGAAATTTTCTTGAACTGGAAATCACTTTCTCTTCTGTTAATCACATTCAATAATTTATAGATCAAATTATAAACTATATTTTTTGATCTAAATTACCTTGATGAAAATGAGTTTTTGATGGTTTTCCGACTCACTATGCTCATTTTTTGTCCTGTCACTAGGTCGTTTAGGGTTGTTTATGAGAGTTGGGTTTTGGGTTTTTTCAAGCCACTCTGTCAATTTTTTGTTTGATAAATTTTATTTTGTAGATTGATTCTATATTTTTTGTGAACTTTTATTTTGAAAGTTGTGTTTATCTTGGTAACTTTGCAGATTTTCTAAAGCATGTCTAGCAAGAAATATTTTGGTGAGTATTTTATTGATCCTAAATATAGGTTCAAATCAGACCACCGTTACGGAAGAGGTTCAAATTATCCATAACTATAATGACATTTTTGGATGACAATCAATTGACATTATTACAAAAAGGTGTTTTTGGAAAATTCATTCAATTAGGTAATCTAAATTCATTTAGTATGCTTTTCCATTGCATTCTCTTATCTAAAGTAAGATGTAACAAGAAAAATGTGATGACATTTTATGTATAGGAAAGTTATATTGAGTTCACAATTGATGTTTTTAGTCTTGTTAATGGTTTGTCAACAAAAATTTCAAGTAATGTATTAGCATCAGTTAGGGAAAAATGAGGTGGCAGTAGTCTTCTGAATATTTAATATTTAGGGCACAAGCAAATTAAAACTGGAGGACATGGAAATTTTTATGGAAACAAGGAAAAGTGAAGTCCGAAATAATTTAGACATTGTCAAGCTAGCTGAAATCTATATTTTAGGATACGTTTTATTGGGGGGGATACCTACCAAGGTCAACTGTGATAATCATGTTACGGTACAAGACGATTAAGCTTTTGTGTAGAGAGACTTTCTTATGATGAAACTCAAATTTCGTTGAAAAGCTCGTGGAAACCAACAAAAACCATTGTTGGCGCATCCAACTAGCTTGTATGTTTTCCATATGCCTTTATGGTTTGGACATTGGCTATTTTTACCAAATATGCAGAATAAAATGTACAGATAGTCTCTTATGAAAAATATCCTATAATGTTGCGATATGTGGCATGTATTACTCCACAATAAACAATAGCGGTCAAGTTTTTTAACTCAAACAAATCAAAATCTTCGTAAGTATATATACCTATTTTATTTTAATTTTTTATTTATTTTACTTGTTTGATCTGTGTGTGTTTATTTTAATTCTTAGTTCTTTTAACTTGTTTTATTAATAGAAAGGTTTGGTTAAGGCATTCACACTGAGAAATAAGTTGCCAACTAATAAAGATAGTGAAGACTAGCAATTTAGTGTGTTAAATGAGAAACTTGATGTATGCATTGCTGTTTTCCTCTAATCTCACTTATAACTGGTCAATTAAATAGATTATATTTAACTATTATAATGTTGTATGAAAATACTTTGTAGCACATGTTTGAAGAAATTTTAAAAGATTCTAGATGAGAATAAATTTTTGAAGTTTAAATTTTTTGAAATTAAAAAATTACTATTAAGGAAGCTTATTAAAGTAGATGGGGATATTCTATCAGATAAACAACCATATAATTATAAAATGAACCAAGACATGATCAATATGATGATCCTTACTAACCTACAGAAAATGAGAGATCGGTAAGTTAATACTTTCCTGCCTTATCCTTTTATGTTCTTTTCATATTGATAGAATTAAAACGTACAACGATAATCAACATCTACTATATATCTAATTTTAGATAGCAATCTTGAATTCTAAAAACATAAAAATCTTCTAAGTCAATGTAGTCTATCAAATCTTTCTCAAGGGACATAACTTGTTCCTTTGTGGACTAAGTCTGACCTATAGGGCAAGAGTTTTACAACATGTGTAAATCATTAATGACTAATCTTGTGTCAACTGTTGCCCATAGGGCATACATTGTTGTTTTGGGGTCTTATAGTCTTGCATCAATTGAAAGAGATATAGATCTTTTGCAAAATTATTACAGACCAAGACAGTGTCATCTCTTGCCCATAGGGTATAAATTCTGAAGTAAGAGCACTGTGTCGCGATTACTGTTGATGCATAAGCTATTGTGCTTGATCTAAGTGTCACAAATTCTAAGGTATATATTTTATTTGCTTAAACTGATGCAAAATTTATTTATGTTGTTTAGTAGGACTTTGGTGGTATTGAAGTTGGAGACACCGTTGATGGAACTATGCACTGTGGTGATGCCGAATTAATAATCAATAATTTTATTTCTAGTTTTTTTTCACCCTCTACTTGTTTTCCAACATCTCTTAATGTCAAAAATACTCAAGCTGAGAATTTTGTGTCTCAAATTCCAATTTACATGCTTCTTTGTTTAATCTTATTCTGTATAATGTGTTTGTGATTTTCAAAAGGAGCAAGGTGGTATTAATATTGATACAGAAGGCATGATTTCTCATGGTGATGGAACTAAGAAGTTTGTGAATGTTGATTCAATAACTTGTAATGTTGAGATATCTATAAGATCAATGTTTTGATTTTCTTTATTACCACACGGTTGTTTTTCTATCTATTTTAATTCTTTTTCTATTTTCCGGAATGATGAACAACAAAGTACTCGTGTTTCTCCATTGAAAACTGAAGACTCTCAACTAAAAAAATCATCATACATAATGAGTAAAAAGGGCAGCATATCAGCCATTAGTGATGTTACTTCTGAGTTAAATTCTAAGCCATCTTCTAAGGAAGCAGAAGTAAAGAATGTCACACCTCAAAAATCGGGAAGGCAGAAATTTGTAGGACAGTTAGCCAAATCTCCTTACGGGACAGATTTTGATTTGGGTGCATCCCAATCCATTTTTTATCATAAGATTTTAATTGTAACATTGATGCAACTGATAACCTGTCAAGTTTGAACACTGATTTTTGGGTATTCATCGAGTGCGGATTGAATAAGTCAAAATGATAATCTTTAAGCTTTTTATTTTGTGATCCTTGTATTTATGGTAACACTAACATAACCCAAACCCAGGCCTATTCATGTCGGGTTCCTCATATCCAATCAACAGCTGAGACCACAACCAATAGCCAACCATAACCTCTTTGTACCCTAGGTCGGTGGGATTCAAAAAAAAAAACAAGGTAAAACAATTAATACTCAAAGACATTTATAGAATCAATAACCATAACCAACCAACATGTTATCTCCAATTCCAATACTAATGCCAAATATAACACCAATACCGACACCGCCCATGCCCGAAGTAGTCACAAAAAGCCTCTAACCAAAATCAAAGAATATCTTGTCTGGACATGCCCCGACCATAGCAAAAACAAAAATCCTAGAAATAACCAAAGGTGTGAAAAGAAATCCATAGCATGAATTGGAATTTCCTGGAGTATGGAAGCTTACCACTTCAGTTGACACAGATGTTGTGCCTAAATCAAAGTCACTAAGAAATAAGAGCAGTATGGTTAGTTCTTACATCGCATGTTGATACAACGCCCGAAGATGAGTTAGCGGGTGAACGCTTGCATGCACTAAAGAATATGGACAAAATAATGCCATCATTCAAAAGCAAAGGTGAATTACCATATGCAACCACATACATATTTACATATATACGATGATATTAAAGGGAACTGGCTTTAACATGCATTTAAAACCTTAATCTTGGTTGTGTAGCTTAACCTTCCTAAACCACCTACGGGCTATATGGGTCCAGTGTTACCCCTTGAACGATACTTAGTGCATTTAGCCACAAGAACCGAATATATCATAGGGGGCGGGGATTCTCGTGTACAGTTCGCCCTCTATGATACATATATACAAGTATAAACTTAGGGGATTCCCCCATACCCCACGATTATATGGTCACCAGGACCAACTCTCATGTCAGTAAACAAGATTTTCTAGAGTCTATTGATTGGACTCTGACCACTACAATTAGCTATCATAACCCACGATTATTGCCTTATTGAAACCTTTTACACATAATTAAACCATCAATTCAACAGTTAATTACAAAGATATTATAATGTGGTATCGTCATTCTAACTATAACTTGTAATTGATCTCATTAGCCAACACCTAGGGGATTCCCATGTACCTCACAAGTATTCCAATTAAACCAAACCATGGCCACCAAGGCCTTGCCAATCAATGTAAAAACCATTTAAACCAATTTAGGTTCTATTACCATATTATGCAATGCAAGGCTTTCAATAAAAGTCAAACTGTGACAAAACCATTCTAATAGGAATTTTAACAGACATGTTGAGGGCAAATAATTTCCAATCAAGAACTAATTAACCATTCCAATGTAACCAAATGTTCAAACAAACATTAAAATATGAATAACCATAAATATAACATGGGAAAACATCATCCATCCATTAGTAAGAAAACCTCCCAACATATATTTCAAATCTAACATTAACCCACAATAATGCCATGAAATCTATTAAGTAAAACATGTTTTTAATTTGAACTAACAATGATGGAGGAGTAAAAAGCCTTAGATACTAAAGAAAACAGACATAAACCACCTTTGAGAGCCTTAATTGACAATCTTGAGTAAACCCTAGCCTCTTTTTGAATGAAGAGCTTGAGAGAGATATAAGCATTTTTTATTTGGATCTAGTAAGTTAACGAAGTTACAAGTGTTTATTAAGTTATGGGGTCAAAAGATGTTAATAGGGAAAGTTTCCAGAATACCCCCAACATCAATAGTAAAAATTCTCGCGAGTGGGTATGGTTGGACCCCTCTACTTGTACCCACATTGTACCATGATATCATCCAGTCGTACTAAGAATCGAAAGTTGGACATCCAGACACTATTCACTATACAACTTCCCTTTCCCTACTCATACCCATACCATATGAGTAGTTCCCATAAGTCGTATCCAAGATATATTAAAAGGTGTTGGACAATGGACAACGTATGACTCCACTATACTACTCGCACCCTATCGTTATGCCTAATAGTGAGCCACTACTACTCATAGCCAAGTCAAGTTACCAAGTTTCAAATTAAGTGAACGACCAACCCAATGAACCATCACCAAACCTTACGAACAGTACCCACCAAGTTATAACCCCAATAAAAACCCAACCACCATAAATTGGCAACTTACGAGTTGGGTGACCTTACCTGTACCCTCACTATATGACTCATATAGTGAGTCTTGTCAATAACAGAAGGCTCAAGAATCAAGAAATTTCAAACGGCCAAAACCTATGGTGTTTTAATTCTCTCCCACTTGGATAATTTATCCTCATATGATGGAACAAGGTAGTATAAGCACGATTTACACCTCAACACCCCAAAACTGAGCTTTAATCAAATTAGACAGTAAAGACGTAAGGAATTAATTTTTCCTTTAACAAAGTTTGAAAAAAAATATGTTGAAGAACACATACCTTCCGTATGAATTTCTAGAGCAGAAAACAGGAATTGGTACTTTGAATTCATCTCCTCTTCAGCTTCCTATGTAGTCTCTTCCAACTTGTGGTTCCTTCATAGAACCTTTTCTGAGGCCACATCCTTTGCCCACAACCGACGAACCTGATGATCCAAGATCTATACTGGGATCTCTTCATAAGATAAGGAATCTGAATACCAATATCCTTGACTGGAACAATTTGCAATGGATTATCAATGTACTTCCTTAACATATAGACATGGAACACCGAGTGAATGGAACTCAAACTATAAGGTAACTCCAATTCGTCAGAAACATTGCAAAGCCCCCTTAAAACCAAGTATGGAGCAACAAGTCAGGTACTAACCTTCCTTTTCTTACCAAACCGCATTACTACCATCATGAGAGACACCTTCAATAACATCCTATACGCAACTTAAAACTCTGAATCCATTTGCCTCATATTTTCATTGCACTTTTTGTGTCTCTGGACAGCCTAAAGTCTATCCTAAATCACCTTCACCTTTTCCATACAAGGTGAACCAAGTTTTGGACAAAAATCTCCGCCTCACTAACCTCAAACCACCTAATTGGAGATCTACAGCTCCTATCATAAAAAGTTTCAAACAAAGCCATCCTAATGCTAGAGTCATAGTTATTATTATAGGTGAACTCTATAAGGGGCAAATGCTCAAAAAAATTACCACCATAGTCAATGACAAAAGCTCTAAGCATGTCCTCCAATATCTTAATAGTCTTTTCTGCCTGCCCATCTTACTATTGGAGAACAGTAGTACAAAGACTCACCGTAGTCCTATGCATTTCAGAAATAACTACCAAAAGTGAGATGAAAACTGAGTACCACAATTTAAGATTGTATAAATAGGTACCCCATGAAACTTCACAATCTCATATAGATACAACCTTACATTATCTTCGGCTGAGAAGTTAGTACTCACTAGTAAAAAGTGAGATGAGTTTGTCATCCTTTCTATGATGACCCAAACCGAATTTAATATTTTTTGAGATTGAGGATGACCGATAACAAATCTATTTTTATTAATTCCCCCATCCATTTAGGCAACATAATTTATTGATACAATCCCCCGGGACTCGTCTGCTTAACATTCACTTGTTGACACATGATGTACTTGGCCACAAAATTTTTCACATCGCTCTTCATATTGTTCCACCAATGCATCTCCTTAATGTGATGATATATTTTGTTCAAGTCAAAATGAGTAACATAGTTTGATTTATGCTCCTAAGACAAGATTCGCTCTCGTAAACTATCTATATAAGGAACACATAATCTCCCTTGGTACCGCAAGGTACCATCACCACTAATCTCAAAGGCCATCACCTTCTGCCCATTTACTTCACCCTTGATCCTCATCAAGATAGGATCTTATATTTGCTTTTCCTTGATCTCAGCACTAAGAGACCACTGCACCACTTTCTAAACTAACACACCACCATTCTTTGAATCCAAACGAGAAACTCTAAGGTTAGCCAAATGGTGAATGGCCTTTACTAACTCCCACTTCCCTTTATCCACATAAGCTAGACTCCCTATAAATAACCTGCTAAGAGCATTAACAACTACATTATCTTTACCGGGATGTTAGTAACGACTCATATCATAATCTTTCAAAAGCTTAAGCCATCTCTTTTGCCTGAGGTTAAGCTCTTTCTGATTAAACATATACTGGAGGCTCTTATTATCAGAAAAGATATCCACATAAACTCCATAGAAATACTGATGCAATATTTTCAATGAAAATACCACAGCTAATAATACCTTGTCATGAGTTGGATAATTTGTCTCATTCACCTTCAACTGTCTGGAAGCATATACTACAGCCTTGCCATGTTGTATCAAGAGAAAACCAAGCCCCACACGGGATATATCATAGTAGAATGCTACCCCATTATATCCTTTAGCTTATCAAATCTACCCTCACATGCATCAGACCATAGGAACTTTACCTTCGTCTGAGTCAACTTAGTCAACATGGCAGCACTAGAAGAAAAACTCACCATAAACCTCTTCAAGTAAGAAGCTAAACCCAAGAAGCTCCAAATATCGTTTAGAGTCATGGGCCTAGGACACTTCTTTACAACTGCAAACATATGTGGATCTACCATAATCCCCTTAATAGAAATGATATGCCCTAGAAAACTGATAACATTCAACAAAAATTAACATTTATAAAACATGGCATACAACTGTTGATCCTTTAAGGTCTACAACACAATGCATAGATGATTGAAATGGTCCACCTTACTCTTAGAGTACACCAAAATGTCCTTTATAAAAAACAATTATAAACAATTCCAAAAATGATGAATGACCTATTCATCAGATCCAATATATGCCGCAAAGGCATTGGTTAAACCAAACGACATCACAAAGAACTCAAAATGCCTATACTAAGTATGGAATACAACCTTAGGGATCTCCTGCTCCCTAATCTTTAACTGATGATACCTAGATTGAAGATAAATTTTGGAGAAAAAGTTAGCACACTATAACTAATCGAACAAATCGTCAATCCTTGGAAGAGGACACTTAGTATTTACCATTACCTTATTAAACTACCAATAATAAATACACATCAAAAGGGAACAATCCTTCTTGTTCACTGGCAATACTAGTGCACCCAATGGAGACACACTAGGATGGATGAAAACATTATTTGAAAGATCCTTGAGTTTCTCCTTAAGATCCTTAAACTCATCTAGAGTCACTCTATATGGGGGAATAAAAATTGGAAGATTGTATGGAACAAGATCAGTCACAAACTCAATCACTCTATTAGAAGGAATACTAGGAAAGTCATTTGGGAAGACCTCAGGAAATTCATTTACCACTGGGATAAAATGCAAAGAAGGACCATTCAAAGTAGAATCTTTAAACAAAACTAGATTATAGAGATACCCCTTGGAGATCAATTTATGAGATCAAAGATATGATATAAAATTTTCTTTTGGAACTCGGGAACCACCATCCCTCTCAATAACCGGCCAATTAGGAAATTTAAAGAGGACCTTACGGGTCAAAAAGTCTAGAGAAACATAGCACGGGTGCAAACAATCCATCTTAGTATGACATCAAAATCCACCATATCTAATTTAAAAATATGCACCAAAGTTTCATTAATACCAATAGATACCACACACCCACTATAGAATCTCTTAGTAATCATAGATTCACCTACCGGGGTAGAAATAAAAAAGGGGTCTGAAATAACTTCGGGCCCAGGACCAAACTGAACAACCACAAATGGAATTACATAAAAGAAAATGGACCCCATATTAAGTAAATAGTACATATAATAGGGAAGGAGGTTTAACATACCAGTCATGAAATCAGGTGATTCCTTAAACTACTATTGGGTAGTGAGTACGTAAAGACGATTCCTACCAGTGCTAGAATAACCTGTTGCACCCTTTGGTGCCAGAGCTAATAATGAAGCAACTAGAACATTGTTTTCCTATGAAACAGCCTTACCAATAGGACAGTTCCTAAGCATATGCCCTGGCTAACCATAGTTGAAGCGCCTGTCACTCCCATTATCACAAAAACCCTGATTCAATCTTCCATAAAAACTATTAGGAGGATATGACAGAGCTAACTAGGCCCTACTAGCCTGAGATTGGGCATCCTCTGCCATAAATTTGTCGCTACCATGCAGGCGCCTATCACCAGATGGTTTTGGATAGGGAGCATTATCTATCGAGTAAGACCTAGAATAGCCCCATATCTTCTTGTACCATTCCCATTATCCTGGCGACTCTATTAATGGCCACTACTCTACTCAGACAACCTAAACTTCTTGACTAGCCTCTCCCCTATCTCAGCCTATTTTGTTCTTTCTCTTCATATATGCACACAACCAACTAGTATATATCCATGTCCTTGATTAATAAGTCTGCCTTTCTCTCCAATAACAACTCCATGGATAACTCAGAAGGATACTTCCTCAGTCTATCCCTTTTACTAGAAACCATATTTAAAGCATACCAACACAACTTGTAAGAATTTAAGCTATACTATTTCGCAGACTTCTTACCTTGCTTCAAATTAAGAAATTCTATCACTATAGCTTCTCTGAACACCTAAGGACAAAAGCGATCTAGGAAAGCATTAGAAAAATTATCCCACATAGATTATTCAAAATCATCACCCCTTGTTTGATCCCATTCCTCATACCATTGGTATACTACATCCTTCAGAGGGAAGTAGTTGAACTCCAGAAGAACAATTAGGAATTAGACCCCTAGACTGGGTCTACACCCTTTAAGTAGAATGGGTCTCATCCGTATTATCATTAGTTGGGACAAAGTAGTTTTTATAAGCTTTAGATCACAGAGGAGGCATGATAAGAAAAGAAAACTAATGGGAATTAGAGGAGCATTCAGGACCTCAAACTCTACAGCTTGAAAACAAAACAAAAGAAAGAGAAACATTCTTAAATACCTCATAGACTCTCCCTTATAAGTGTGGTGCACCACACACCCTTAAAAGAGACTCTACTGGATATAACTTTATAGAATCCCATATGACTATGAACCTTGGGCTATACTACCCATATGAAATAACCCAACCCAGGGCCTAGATGTGTTAGGTTTCTCATGTTCAATGGGATCAAAGACCATCCCTAATACCTAACCATAACCACCCTTAACTGTATGTAAAGGATTTCGAATAAATAATATGATAAAACAATTAGTACTCAAAGACAATAATAGAATCCATAACTATAACCAACCAATAATCCAATCAATTATCAAACCAGTGCCAGCCCCAATACTAATACCAATGGCAAGGCTAACACCAGTACCGACATTACTCATGCCCAAGTAGTCACGCAAAGCCTCTAACCAAAAATAAAGAACAATTGGTCAAGGCATGCCCCTAACCATACCATAAACAAAAATCTAAGAAATAACTAAAGGTATGAAAAGAAATCCATGAATGGAGTCTTTCAGAGGTTAGAAGCTCATCACTTCAGTCTGACACAAATACTATCATGGAGTCCAAGTCACTAAGTAGAAGGAGTAGTATGGTCGGCTCCTATTTTGTCTGGTGATATAGCTCCTAAGGAATGGTTAGTGGGTGAACTCTTGCATGTACTTAGGAATATGTATAAAATAATATATATGGATAAAAAAATGTCATCATTCAAAATAAAAGTTAATAACCATATACAATCACATACATATCTACATATATATCATGCCGAGAAAGGGAACTGGGTTTAGCATGCATTTAAAACCTTAACTTGCGTTATTCGTCTTGACTATCTTAAACCACCCACGGGTTATATGGGTCTAGTGTTACCCACTTAATAGGCCCAACACTTGTAGCCTTACGAACTAAATATTTCATAGGGGTTTGGATTCCTGTTTACTCTTCGCCCTCCATGATATATATATATATAAAATTATAAAATTAGTGGATTCCCTTATTTCCTACAAGTATATGGTAACCATGACCAACCCTCATGTCAGCAAATAAGAGTTTTCAGTGTCCGTCCATTGGTCTTTAACCTTTATGATTTGCTATCACAACCCGCCATGATTGCCCAATTAAAAGCTATAGCACATAACCAAACCACCAATGATAGAGTTAATTATCATGGCATTATTAAGTGGTATTATTATATCGACTATAGCTTATAAGTGATGTCATTAGCAAACACCTATGGGATTTCCATGTACCCTACAAGTATTCTCATTAAACCAATCCATGGCTACCAAAGCCTTTCTATTTCATTTAAAAACCATGTAAACTAATTTAGTTTCCATTACCATATTATCCAATGCAAGGTTATCAATAAAACTCAAACTATGTGACAAAACCATTCTCATAGGCATTATAACAAATATGCTGAGGAGATATAGTTTTAAAAACCATAATCAATAACCAATTAACCATTCCCATGGGGCCACATGTTCAAACCGACATTATAACATGACAAGTCATAAATAAAAAATGGGAAAACATCATCCATTCATTAGTAACAAAAAATCCTAACGATGAGGGAGGAGTAACATGCCTTATATAGTAAGAAATATGGAGAGATACCACCCTTGAAATCCTTCATTGACCTCATTGAGGAAACCCTAGCCGCTTTTTGAACCAAGAACTTAAGGGAGATTTTTGAGTGTTTTAGAGTGTTCTATTTAAGAATAGTAGGTTAATAAGTTCCAAGAGTGTTTTAAGTCATAGGGTAAAAAGAGGTTAAAAGAGGAATTGTCTAGAATATCCCCAACTTAAACTTTCAAAAATTCTCATAGATGGGTACAGTTAGACCCCTCTACACGTACCCATAACACATAAGTGGTATAATCAAGTCATACCCAAAAGAAAAAGTTGGAAATCTACACAGTTTCCACTATATGATTCCCCTTGCCCAACTCGTACCCATAATATAGAAGTAATACCAACAATTTCTACCCAAGATAGGTCCAATGGGTTTGACAATGGATAACATAAGACTCAACTATACTACTCATACCCTATACTCCTAGCTCATAGTGAGCCAATTATACTCAGAGCCATGTTATGTTACCAAGTTTAAGATTAAGTGAAGGACCAACCTAACAAAGTACCACAAAACCATATGATCCGTACTTACCAAGACATCACCACAAAATATACCTAACCACCACATACTTGACAACTTATGAGTTGGGTAACCTGACATATACCCTCACCATACGACTTGTATGGTGAGTCATATCTACAATGGAAGGCTCAAGACTTTGGAAATTTCTATGGTCCAAAACCCAGGGTGTTTCAAATACAAATAATCTAATTGTATTTATTATTCATGTATTTTATGTTCCAAAAATATATACATTAAAGTAAAATATGTGCTCCTTGAAAGTTTATTGTTTGGATCTTATGTTCTATTATCCACTTGCAACTTATGGTCGACCTTGGAAGGACACAATACTATCACTTTCTAAACTAATCTATATTTGTGATGTATGCCTGCCTATTTTATTCAACCTTTTTGTGCTTTATATCTTCTTTGATTATTTACGATTATTGTGCTTTGGGCTTGTCCTTTGTTTTATTCTTCCCTTTCTTCTAGTAGGTTGAACATGGTGATGGTATTTCTTGTTTAGCTATTTATAATGCTTACATTTATTCTATTTCTTGTGATAAGAGTTTTAATATATGGAGAATTTTTGATTTAAAGTGTTTAGAGTCAATTAAGGTTCATGATACTTCTATAAATGGAATAGTTGCTAATAAAATAAGGAGGTTTACTTAGTTTCTACTGATGGAAAAATTAAAGTTTGGAAAAGTAGTGGTAACATTCACTTAAGGGAATTTTAAAGGTTCATAAAGATGTTTCAATAAACATAGTGGTGCTTTCTGAAGATAGGAATTTTATATATGGTGGTGGTTCTGATCGGTGTTGATAAGTTGGGTGGCTAAAATGAATCTTGGCCCTTGGAAACATTTTAGTGAAGTGAAAGCACATGGAATGATTGTGTTGTGTATGTGTTTGATAATGGGAGATTTCTGGTGTAGTGGGTAACTAGTTTTTATAGGCTTGTCTTAGCTTAGTTTTTAGGCTTTTGCGAGAGTATCATCTGATTAAAAGTCCTTCTTCTTGTCTTTCAGGCATTTCAATTTTCATCAAAAGGTGTTTTCAAAATAAGAAAGAATAAGATTAGAGTATAAGGAATGTTGATTCATAATTCTTGTGGATATAGAGTAGGTAGTATTGAATCATCTATAACATCTTTTGTGAGATATTTCTTCAGCTACTATTGTTACGAATAGACTCTATATTTTTTTTGTAATTGTCTTGATGTGAGTCACTTGTTTTAGTTTTTCATCAAAATCCACTAGGAAGTTTGAACATAGTGTGTTTTTATTAAATGCTTTTAGGATAGAAAAAAAGAGAAGAGGTCCTATCAAAAACTTGATTACTTCTTTTAATTTCTTCTACTTGCCTTGTAATTTGCATTGATTGAAAAATGATAATTTCAATCTTCAGAATGATCCTTGTGGAAGTTTAAACTGTTGCGCAATGTGCAGTCAACTCGAGATGGAAGTTTTAAAGGCTTAAGTGTTCTAATTGTTTGAGAGGTTAGATCATCTTTCTTTTTTTAATTCTTTATGTAATGAATGTCTTGTAATTCTCTAATACAATGTTGTTTGTTTTCCTAAGAACTTGGATATACTATTTTAGTATATAAGGAAGAAGGCAAAATACAAACCTAATACAATCACAAAGCTCACTCCAACTAATTTTGCATTTAGAAGAAAGCTTAATGCTCTCTATCAAGACTTTGAGAAAAATGGGAATGATTTATCTGTCATCCCCGAGAAATATGAGGTTGAGGAGTATATCATAGGAATTTATTGAGATTCAAACCTACCACGTAGGAAGGTTTACTATGTGTTAATTCCAATTTATGTCCCAGGAGAAAATTTTGAACTTGGATTAATTTTTTGGAATTTTTGACTTTACTGATTGTTGCATATATTTGTATCACTTTAAACGTACGATGTGTAGTGATAAAGTTGTTGAAGAGGTGATGTTACAATACAAAACACTAATGCCATATTTTCTGCAAAAGGTCAATTTCTATCTTGCAAAGGGCATAGACAAATCTGAAAGTGACACTTTGCCAATAAAAATATTTGATGAGCTGACACAACAAACTCTACGGTATCTTACTGCATTCATTTTTAAATACCTATTTTATTTTTTTGTTATTTTTCATATACTAACGTATTGTATTTCTTTTCTATAACATTGATTATGGAGCATTTACTTGTGACTTTGCTTAATATTTCATTCATGGTAGAGATATTCCAAAAGAAATTGACATTGGTTATGATTGCATGAGGTATGGAGCTTTATTTACTGATTATGGAAATAGAAAACTATAACCTGGTATAAAAAGCAACATTACTTTAAAACTTGGCAGATTATTTGGAAAGAAAAAAAGGAAGAGGACACAAAAGGAGTAGTAGTTTAGTTTAGTTTTTATTAGAAAGAACTTCACATAAAGCATTTTTTGCTATTTTTTTTCAATTATATAAAGTTCAAATAGTCTTTTTAATTTGAATCAGCTATAGATACGATAATGTAATGTATACAATGTAGAATCACTGTTGATTCATTTATTGGTATCATTATATATTTATGTTTTATTAATTAAAAATTATTTTTTGCTTCTCCTTGTGGAAAGTCATGCCCTTGAGGAAAGAGTTATTGAGTATCTTCTAAATTAGTAGATAATATGGTAGGGCGAATTCATGCCCATGAGGTATAACTTGCTGCTTTAGGGGAAATCTTATCATTATCTATGTGCAACTGCTACATGTGTAGTTTGATCATTTTGAATATGTCAATAAAATATGTGTCTTCGATTAAATGGCATAAAATAAGAAATAGATTATACCTTGTAACCGAAGGGTCATTAAATCCTCCTCAATAGTTGGTTATTCTCTTTATTAATTTGTCTAGATGCTTGGTTTTTTTATTGGTATCATCATTTTTACTAATCGTATATCAATACTCCCCCATGTTTCTATTTTGTTAATATTTAATCTTTATTGCTTTAATTCTTGGCTTTTAGTATTTTAGTTTTTGGTCAACAAGATTGATTCTCATATGGTTGAAAGATTGTAATATTCCTATAAACATATTTTGTATGGTAAGGGAATAATGTTCTTTGAAAATTTATGTGTTGAACCACTATTGCAACATAATTACCAGTAACACTTAGCTCTTACTTAGTTGGAACTCAAAAAGGAAATCTAATTCTCATTGTTAAGTTTTCTTTAAGAAAACCTTGAACTGATTATGCATTCTCATATTTGACGTTAAGTAAATAGCCTCTTGGGCAAGAGTTATAGATCATCAACAAAATCATTAATAACTCAGGAATTGTCTATCCTTGCCATATTGTTCCTTTGAAGTCTATGTCTAGCCTCTAGGGCAAGCGTTATAGATCATCTGTCAAATTATTATAGACTAAGCTAGTTAAACTCTTTCCCATTTGGAACGAATTGTCCCTTTGGGGTATAAAAGTTTTTCCTCTTGGTTAAAAGTTATAGATTATCTACCAAATCATTATAGACTAAGGTAGCATCAATATTTTCCCATGGGGAATTACCTCTTCTTTGTAGTATTATTTCCTGCATCTATGACAAAAGTTGTAGATCATCTGTCAAATTATTATAAACAAAACTAGTGTAAAATCTTATCCATAGGACATAACTTATTTCTTTAAGAATTAAGTCTTTCCTCTTGGAAAAGTGTAATAGATCATCTACCAAATCATTGTAGAGTAAGCTGATGTCAACTCATGCCTATGGGGCATAACTTGTTCAGTATCTCGCCTTTAAGGGAAATTGTAAAAACTATCCCATGGAATTATTTACATCAGATCTCTTGGATTGTTTTCCTTCCTCGAATCCTATTAATATGATATATTTTTTCACATTAATATATAATAAATTTTAGCATGTAATAACTTTCATAAATAGTAAATAAGAAGTCTTCAATTAAATACTTCATCACAAGTTAAAAATTTGAATAAATAAGAAGTCATTCATGCAATTTGTTTTTTTAAAATTCACCATTATGTGTTACTAACAAAAATATGGGATCAAAGAATCCCATTATAACGCCTATTTTAATCCCTATTTTCGAATAAAAAGTAAAACTAATTATGTTTTATTACTTTTTTTAGTTAGTGGTGTTCCATCTAATGGTGCACAATTTATAGACCAGAGTTGTACTAAGGCGGGGTCATAGTCTGTAACTACAGTTCACAGAGTTGAGGTTCTTCCTACAGTAGTGGTTGCTCAAGTGGTAGTTTCTTAGCCAGTGGTTTCTAATCCTACTATGTTTTTTAAGAAGTAGAATATGTTGTGTAGATTCTTTAGATTAGATCTACCTTGGATTTTTGGTGAATCGGGCAAGGATGCATATAATTTTTTCATTACTTGTGAGGATAGGCATCGTGGTTTTGGCCATTTTGGGACTCATGGTTTTGCTTATACCATATTTTAGTTGGACTTTTTTGCTCGTCAATCATAAAGAGGCTATACAGATTCTATGATATTTGTATCTTTTCCTTAGTCATGGACTTAATTCTCTGATATGTTCTTTGATAAGTATATGCCTCACAGCCTTAGACATTATTTGAGGGATCATTTTACTAGATTGGAGAAGTGCTCCATAATTGTTGCAGAGTATGAGGCTCATTTTCATATGTTAGCTAGTCATGTGACTTCTAGCATAGATACTGAGTATGAGAGAGTATGTGTAATAACCCAAGTTTTGAAATCTAATTTTTTTCTTAGTAATTGTCCTCACTGCCTAGGGTACAACTTTGGTGATATGTCGTGAAGACTTCTCTTGAGTCATGTTGTTCAAGTTATAGTCCAACTAGTGAGGATTACTTATGTTTCTTTCCTAAGCACATCTAGGACCCCTACGAGTCATAGGACTGGTCATGAGTCATAGGATGGGACTCATGAACAAACCAGAAAAGTTCCATTGAGTCACTTCCCAAACTCTGATTCATGGTGATGACTCGAGTCCAGTGACCATGAGTCATTTTGAGACCCGTGGCGATTGGGAGATATTTTTCTGCACATTTTTATTCAGGGTAAATTGGTATTTTCCCTTCCTTAACACTATTACAATGACTTAAAACCTTTACTTAGACCTATTCCACCCGGTTAACATAATCATAAACTACTTTTCTCTCTCAAATTCCCCAATTAAGAGTAAGGCTAGGGTTTCTAGGGATTCATCATCTAGGCATCAAAGTGTGGTTTCTTCTACAAATTCTTTGTATTTTTAGGCTTGTATCTCTTCTATAAACATGCAATTAATCCTTCCATGTAATGTCTTGATGTTTTTGTGTTATTAATGTTTGATTTTTGAAATTTGGGTTGAGGGTCTTTTATGGTTATTGTTTAAATGATATTTCCATGGTTTACATACATTTTTCATGCTTTTTGATAAAATTTGTAACTCATTGGGTGCATAGGAATGATAAATAGAATAGGGGTCGTGGATTTCCCTAAACATATCGATTTTGGTCTTGATATTGGTAATAACCTCAAACCATCTCATGAAATTTGGTTGAAACATGGCAATATGGATAATTTAACCACTTTTGAAAATATTGCATTGCATAAAAAGTCAAATGGAAATAGAAATGGTTTTAATGAGCCTTGGTGGCCATGGAATAATTGTAAATTAGATCTTTTGAATCTTATGGCAAATTGGTTTGGTTTGGTATAAAAGAAATGACTTGCAAGCATGAATTAATTGGTATCGTGATAAAATTTTGTAAATGCCTAAATGAATGACTCCTTGGTTAATGGATGGGAATGTGTGTAAATAGTTTTAATTTTGTCTTAAAGAGTATTGTGTAGATCACGGTGGAAGATGGAGGTCCCAGAAGGACTTCTACTGGAAACCATATTTTTTGGCTTGGGGATGTATATGACCATGTGCATGGTTCATACTATATATTTGTATTTTTGAATGGTTGGAGCCTCGGTGGCTTTGGCCTTACCTCAGATTCCTTCGATTTGAGCGACCAACGTGCACTAGGCAATTTTTATGGGGAGCCAAATCCATATAGCCTGTGGGTGTTTTCATTATGGTTATAGATACACAGTCATGGTTAATGGTTTTAAATCTCATACTAAATCGTGTTCCCTATCCCAACATTTTATACTATCTATGTGAATATGTATAGTGAATTTTGACTTTAGTCAAAAATAGCATTATTTTACAACTTATACAACATTTCATACTTGTACTCTCATCGCTAACCATATTATGAAGCTATATTATTTCCTAATGTATGATCTGAAGACAATTCTTTTACCCCCATACAATGTTAGGTGATCCAATTCATAGGTTAGTTTACGGTGAAGTAGTGAGCTTCAATCTTTCAGAAGGCTTAGTTATTCCATCGATTTCCTTCCATACATTAGGATTGAAGAATTCATATTTACACAATCGTTGTCATTTTCATTGTCATTTTTATGTCAATATTTAGATTAATATAGAGGCTTTCGTGGACATATGTGGGGTGAATGGTTGTTATTGGCTCTTAGAGATTACTTTTGATTTCATTGCCTATATTATATCATACATGGTTATATTTAACTATTATTTTGGATTAATGTTTTTGATAGGCTGTAGGGTGGTCTCCGACTCTTGGTGGGCTTGAAATACCCGTCATGACATGACTTGAGGTCGGGTCATGACAAGCTTAGCATTATAGCCTAGATTTAGGATCGTTGGGTATCAATAAAGCTGTATTGAGTAAAGTCCCTTTTATGTGTGTTTAGTATGCCACACTTATAAAGGGGAGGTTGCAAGGCATTTTGTAATATTTTCCTTTATTTTGTTATATTTTGAGCTACTGAGTCTGGTGTCTTCAAATTCCTCTAATCTTAGATTTTCTCACATTTCAAATCATGCCTTCTTGAAGATATGATGTTTTAAGAAACTCAAATGGATTTTGTATCCTACATGAGGATAATATATATAGAACTCGACCTGCTTATGGAGAGCTAACCCAATTTAGGGTCCCTACTCCTTAATATATTTCCCTAGGTGGAGTTCCATCAGTCCCCACTAGTCCTTCCTCGACTGGTGACACTTATGCTCAGTCAGCTTAGGGGGATATCTCTAATATGGAGTTCTGCCTTTCTATTCATTTATTGACTTAGTTGGTGAGCTCCCAGTCTCTCCAGTCAGTCCAGGGTGGTTCTGTTACTCTTAGTTTGGAGGTTAGTCGATTTTGTTACTTCATGATATTGAATCCCGTAACCTTTATCAGTTTTCAGGTTGAGGAATATCCTCAAGGAATTATTGAGGATTTGGAAAGAATATTTAGGGTAATGGATGCTTTCAATTTTGAGGGTATGGAGTTTGCTGCATATTAGTTAAAGGGTATGGTATGTCAATGGTATGAGGACTGGGAGTAGTCAAGGGGTGATAATTCTAAGATTGTTGTATGGAAGGAGTTCTCTAGTGTGTTTATTTATCGTTTCTTTCTTAAAGAATTGAGGGAGTCCAAGGACAAATAGTTTGTGAACTTAAGGCATGGTAGTATGAGTGTGTAGGGACATGACCTAAAGTTCCATCAGTTGTCTCATTATTCATTGGAGTTAGTGTCTAGTATGAGGGTTCAAATATGAAGGTTTACTTTGGGTTTGTTTTATGACTTTTTTTTGGAGTGTAAGGTTGCGATGTTCAAACGTGACATGGATGTCTCCATACTTATGTTCTATATGCAACTAGTGGAGATTAAAAAGAAGAAACAGACAGAGATTAGAGTAAGGTAGAATAAAAGGTTAAGATATTTAGAGCACGATGCTAATCAATAAGCTAGTAGGAGAGATATAGGTAGTGGACAGAGAGGAAGAATTAGGGAAACTTTATAAAGATTGTAGGTAGTGGAGCAAGAGAAAGACTTGGGGAAACTTGGGTTCATATTCATCGGCTACTGCTCCTTATCCAAAGATATTCGGTAATATTCTTTTCTATACTAGTAGTGATCGTAAGGCACAAGGTTCCCACTATCAGGCTATTGGAGCTCAATCAACCCTATTATATCCTCTTTACTGATTTTGCAGACAACTATACTAGGGGTATTGTGATGAGGAAAAATCAATGCATTAATTATGTACAGCTTAATCAAATACCCGAGACTTTTCTATAACTAAAGGTTAACATTAGGGCTAACATAGTTTTGATTGCCACTTCTTCGTCTTCTACACTAAAGGGTGCTACTCCTTGTATTATCACTAGTTGTAATCATTTTTGTCATTAGTATGTTGAAGCTTGTCTATTGTAATGTGTATAGTCTACTTGATTAGAGGTCCACCATTTCATATATGACAACATATGTGGTTGTGTATTTTGATTTTTGTCCTAAGAGTGTTTCTGACCCTTTTTCTGTGTCTACTTCAATAGTTAATTCTATAGTGGCTAGAAATTTTAATAGGTGACTCTATTGTTGCTAGAAAAATCTATATGGGTCGTGTGGTGTTTATCTTTCATAAGGAGACCTTGGTGGATTCAACAGATCTTGATATGGTTTTAATGTGATCTTAGGGAGGAATTGGCTTTATTCGTTCTATTCTTCCTTAGATTGTAGGACTTGAAAAGTCATATTTCAATTTCCTAATAAACCTATAATTTAATGAGAGGGAAGCTTTTTAGTGCCAAAAAGGAGGTTTATTTCTTATCTTAGAGCTCAAAAGTTAATTTCTAAGGGGTGTCTATATCATTTTGTTCGAGTTAAGGATTATCGTTTTAAGGTTCCTTCTTTGCAATCTGTCCCTATTATCAATGAGTTTCCTGAAGTGTTTCTCAAGGATCTTAATGAGATTCCAAAATAGACTTTTAGATTGATCTTCTACTTGATACTTATCCTATCTCTATCCCTTCGTATAGAATGGATTCATATGAATTGAAGGAGTTAAAGGATAAATTAAATGATCTTCTAGATAAGGGCTTCATTCATCCTAGTATTTCTTCATGGGATATTTCGGCCCTTTTTGTGCAAAAGAAAGATAGGTCTCTTTGGATATGTATTGATTATCAGTAGTTGAATAAGGTAATAGTGAAGAATAAGTATCCTCTTCCTAGGATAGATAATCTTTTCAACCAACTTCAGGGTGCTTGATTCTTCTCTAAGATTGATCTTTATTCATATTACTATTAGTTGAAGATTAGGGAGACTGAAATCCCTAAGACTGATTTTTAATACAAAATGGTCACTATGAGTTTTTGGTTTTGTCATTTGGGTTGACTAATGCTTTGGCTGTTCTTATGATGTTATGAATCGATTTTTTAGGAAGTTTTTGGATTTGTTTGTTATAGTGTTGATTAATTATATTTTTTTTTATTCTAAGACTGAGAAGGATCACCCAAATGACCTCGAAATTGTGTTGCTAACTCTTAAGGATCATAGGTTGTATGCTAAATTCTCTATGTACGAGTTTTGGTTAAACGTTATGACTATTATTATTTCTAGTAAGGTGATCAAGGTGTATCCATATAAAGTTGAGATGGTTAAGAGGTGGCCTAGACCCATGAATCTAACTGACATGAGGAGCTTCTTAGACTTAGGTAGATATTATAGGAGGTTTCAGGAGAGTTTCTCCTCTATTGCTGCTCCATTGATAATGTTGACTTATAAAAAGGTGAAGTTTTTGTTGTCTAACACTTGTAAGGGTAGCTTAGAGAATTTGAAGGACAAGTAGACTTTTGTGCCGGTTCTAACCTCTACCGAGGGCACTGATGGATTCTTGGTGTATTGTTATGCATCCCGAATAGGACTGGTTTTTGTTTGGATGCAGCATAGTAAGGTGGTGGCTTATCTTTCTCGGTAGCTTAAGGTTCATGACAGGAATTATCCAATTCATGATTTAGTGTTGGTGGCCGTAGTTTTTGCTATGGACATTTTGCAACATAATTTGTATTGATTGCATGTAGAGATCTATTCAGATCATAAAAGCCTACAATATGTATTTTCAAGAAGGATTTGAGTCTAAGGAAAATATGGTGGATCAAACTGCTCAATAATTATGAGATGAATCTTCACTATCATCAAGCTAAAGCTAACGTGGTTGTTGATGCTTGTAAAATGTTGTTCAAGAGAAGGTTATCTTGTGTTGATGAAGAGAAGCAAGGATTGGTGATGGATATTCAATAATTTACTATCTTGGTAGTTCATTCTTTCCGACTAGGAGTAAGGGGAGTGATTGTTAAAAAATTCATTAAATTATCTCTTAGTGTTGAGGTAAAAGAGAAACAAGCTTTAGATCTCATTCTTATCCTAAGGTACTAAGGTAGGTTGTGTATCCTGATGTTAATGGTCTGTGAAAGAGGATTTTGATGAAGGATCATGAGTAAAAGTATATAGTTCATCTAGGTTTGACAAATATACATCATGATTTAAAGGAGATCTATTGGTGGAATAATAAAAAGAGGGATGTGGCTAACCTTAGTAATCTTTCTCACCTCATCAAAAAGAAGTGTTGAGGATCCTCATCCACCTTTGACCCATGGAACTCAGTTGGTTTCATCCTCATAAAGTTCTGAATCCTTGATGAAGCTAAATTGTGATTTTGCTGAAGTGGGACTACAACCTGTTGGATTCCCTAAACATTTGGGTTCACAGTTTGGGCCAATGCTTGAAAGGTAGCTCAAAATTCATCATAAGACCCATTCTCATTTAGAGGGTCGGCATGCAGGGGTGGTTGATCGTCATTTCTGTGTGCGTAGGCTCAACATAGAGGAATATTATATCACATAAAAGCATGAGTGAAGGCAGATAAGAAAACTATCAGCAGGATAGATTATGAAAGAAATTATGATTCCTAACTCATTTTAAAGCCTATTGCTCATAAATGTGGTTCCCTTCAGATTCATAATCAATACTCTATGTAATGCGGCTTGTTTGACTCCCTAGGATTCTTAAAGTCTTAGGCTCTAATACAAAGTTTGTAACACCCCAGAAGTACCTCTAGATGTCACACACTGCTTAAGATTACAAATAGTCTCAATCAACCCATGATATCAATTTATCTTGAGAGATCACATAAGAAGTGACTAACAATTATAGAAACTGAAGATAAACTATTTTTTTTCTTAATTAAAATATTTAACTTGGAAATCTTTATGCAAATTCTTTGAACTGGAAATATAATCAGTATGATAAACCTCTACTAATGTCTAGGAAGCCACTGTAACAGACCCCTGCTAACCCAAACATAATCAAAAATCAAATAACTGAAACATTATCATTAACTAGCAGAAGTCTGATAAACTGGGTCCTCTGATTATGAGGACTCAGTAAAAGTCGGTATGTGGGTGGTGATGCTAGTAGTCAATCGTGTTGTTTTAAATGAGCACCTAAACCTACATTATTAGAAAATGTAGCACATAGAATATATGTAGGTTAGTAACTATGGAATGTACTAAGTATGCTGGGGTGAATGCATAAGTAAAATGATAATTGAATATGTAAGCTTTGAAATGATGCATGCTAAGTATAAATGACTCACCTTTAATATGAATATTACAAAAGCTTGCAAGATCATAAACATGAATGATGAAACATAAAAATAAACTTTCAGAGCCATGATACTTAGTTTCTAAAATCTTACCTTTCCATTCAGTTGTGTAGGGATTCTTCTAACCGACATACACCATGTGAGCTGCTATGGTGTCCAATGTCTTACCTAAATTAGGGAGAACTGTTACATCCTTGCCCTTGAAATTGAACCTTAACTTAAGTGATCACTAAAAGTCATTCATATTGGGAAAAATCTTAACCTAAAGTGGCTCGTAGTTTCTAGAAATGTAGGATAGACTCATCCGCATTACATTTGTTATGGTAAATACTACCCCTGGAATACTTATATGCTCATACTTTAAGAAATCTACCTTAAAATAGCATAAGGGTTTATAGAATGAAAACCATTTATTCTTTTCTTTTCTTGAAGTCATATTCATGATGCATAGTTGTGGATTTCAAATCTTATCTTTAGATCAAAATATCAATCTTTCCTAAATCATCCTATAATGAAAGTGAATGAAGTTTCAAAAGCACAAACTTCCTTGTAAACTAAATGCTTGTAATTGGGACTTGGAATAATCACTTTTGAAATCTTTCGACAATATCCAGTAAAGATAATGAAATTCAAATTATAATACAAATCTTACAAGTTAAAACATAAATAAATGTAAACCTTGATTCACTTAATGCTTTTAACTACATGGTAGTATCATACTTTAAGATTATGACTATTTGGGTATGAACTCTAATTCAAAATAAGTAAATTAAATCTCAAAACCATGCACTTTAGGCATAAGGATGAAAAAATAACATTGCTCGTAAACCCTACATACCTAGAATTTCTTGACTTGTGAAGAAATTTTGAACCTTGGGTCTTGAAAGATAAATTTATGTGATGAACCCTAATCTTGATGTTCTTGGTTATGCAAGGAGGTAAGTTGTTAATTGAATAAGGAATAGTGGAAAATAATGCCTCTTTAAGGGTTATAGGTCATGGCTTTAAGTTATAAGAGAGAAAAAGTACCAAAAAACCCTTTAACCAAGCATTATAGAAATTGATCATCCCCTTCATGACCCAACCATACGATTCATATGGTGAGGGTAACACTAGGCCCATCAACTCGTAAGCTTTGCATAATAAAGGATGGTATACACTGATCATCATATGGGTGGTAATATATGACTAGTATTATCTCCATACAACTTTTAGTCCCCTACTCAAATCACTGAAATATTCTTAGGGAGCCTACATTGATAAACTTAAGACATCCCTTCATATGACTTGTATGGTGATCTTATGACTCTAATATCAAGTCATACCTATAATAGAATATCCATTTTTCCACACTTCTTAGATACGACTAATATATACTTCTCTTATATTGTATGTACGACTCAAGGGAGTGAGTCGTATGATGCACAGAAACTTTAAAACATAGAGTATTGCAATTATTCTTTTACTTGGAACTCAAGCTCTACTAGGTTCCCAAATCTAAAATGTGATCATGGTTGCAGGTATGAGAAAGGGGATTATAGTTAGGAATGGTTTATTAATAGTATGTGAACAAAGCTTAATTCTTGATGGTTTGACTATATTTTCTCTCTCACGACATTTCAAGTGGAGGTGTCTCATTTTTAAATAGTTTATTTCAAGAGACCTTCGCCTAAAGAAATTCATCCAAGAATAAGGCACTTGAAGCAGTATGAGTAAAGTAAAGTTTAGTACCCGGTCCTCAGACCTGTTCCAACAGGCAAGTTGAGACTGAGCTTGGTAAAAGTACCCTGACCTAATATTTGAGCAAGTATCACTCCTCAAAATTGGTTGTGTTAATGGGACAAGTATCCATGATAAAGTAGGAGCATATTAATCTAACTCAGTTCCATATCATTGTACGTATACACCCATAGGAAAAACATAGGAGAAAAATAGTTAAAGCAAACACAAGTACAAAATTCAGTCAAAAAGAGTGGGACCTAGCCCCATCTCTTAGGTTATTACCTATACAATATGCTTAGGTAATCGTAAAATGTTTTTTTGAAAAGCCATGTATTTTCCCTTCTCCAAAGCCGTCAATTCCTTTGAAATGTAAAGAGTTACACTTATTAGGTTAAAATATGTCATTTCAAATGGAACACCTTTTAATGACATTAGTCACCCCTCAAGGGGTACGGGGATGAAAATTTCATTGAATTTGGAGTTGAAATGAAAAAAGGTATGAAGACGTGAATATTGTATTTTTTTCATTATTGTTCTTGATCTTCTTAATTTTGTTCTTGAAAATGAAGATTGAATAGTACACTTTTATCTAATGTTTTGAAGTCAAAGTTGGTAAAAGTCTTAGTGGGTACATTTATTGAATTTTGAAAAAATATTGAAATTTGAAAAAAAAAATCTAAAATGGATTGATAAAATAATTTTGAAAAATTCCACATGGATATGTCATGTCAATAGTTTGTGATTGTTTTTTCTATAGTTTTGTTAGGTTTGGGTTCGAGGATAAATCCTTTTCATGAATGGGGGAATGATGCTTGCCGAGCATCATCAATATCATGAAATGGAGAATTGAAACTCAATAATATGATTAAGTGGAAGTATAGGAAAGAAAGGTCAATTAGGAAGAAAGAGGCTATGGATGGAAAGTGACTATTCTTGGCATTCAAGCCTCATGCTAAAGAAGACCCTTATTCATTAAGGGTATTTTGTAATTACTAGCATAAGATATAAATAAGAGATAGTAACTCATTTTCCAGTACACTATTTTTCTATGAAGAATTGATGAGCGAAAAATTCTTGATAGAGATGAGGCTAAAGTCATTATTTCTAGAAGATTTTGATGGGATTTCTTGCTTGAAGATATCATTCCTCCTTAGGGCGTTTTTATAGTATAGGTGCTTGGTTAAATTTTTTAATAGGAGGTATTGATTTTCATATAGATTTAGTTGCTTATTAAATCCTTACTTGTGTTTTGCTTCTACAGATTTGGTGTTTTTTAGACTTGATTTTCATAGAGCTAGTGTTCTCATTTCTTTTAAATTTTGTATCGATCTTCTATCTAAAATTTTACATTCATAGATTTTAGAGTTTCTTATTTGCTTTCGCATATTTCTTTCTTGTATCATTTGGTATCAAGATCCTAGGTTAAGGTTTGTTTATAGAAAACATAATTTTGGGATATTGATTTATTCAATAATCTAATAAAAAATACAAAAATCCCTCCTACCCCTACCCCCCAAATAATATCATGTTTTTGACAATATATCTTGATTCTCTAGTGTTTTTATCATAAATCTCGAATTTTATCTAATTTGGAAATGTTGAATTAAAGCTACCATGAAAGGGTTTGAGATTTTAAAACATTATGGATTTTGAAAAGTGCATTTTTTGCTTGATTTTGAAGGCTAAAAATTAGTGAGATTTGTTCGGGGTGCTGAAAAGAGTACGTGGGTGAAAGTTTCATTGAATTGGAGTTGAAATGAAAAAGTTATGAAGATGTGAGTATTGGGATTTTTCATTGTTGTTTTTGAGCTTTTTCATCTTGTTCTCGAAGAAGAAGATAGAGTAGTACAATTTGATCCAAAGTTTTGAATTCAAAATTGGTAAAAGTGTTAGTTGGTCTATTTGTTAAATGTTGAAAAGAAAATAGAATTTGGAAAAAAAATGAAATCTGAAAAACATTTGAAAAGAACAATTTTGAAAAATTCCACGTGGACATTCCATGTCAACAACCCGTACTTGTTTTTCCAATTTTCTTCTAGCTTTAGATTGAAGGAAAATTCCCTTTAAAAGAAGGGGAAAAGGTTGTAGGCCGAGCTTCATAAATATCATGGAATAAAGAATTGAAACTCAACAATATGGTTAAGTGGAAGTACAAGGAAGAAAGGTGAAAAAGAAAGAAAGAGGCCATGGATGCAAAAACAATTATTCTTGGCATTCAAGCATCATACTAAAGAAGACCCTTATTTAATTAAGGGTATATTTTAATTACTAGACTATTTTGATATGAGGAATTGATGAGTGAAAACTCTTAAGAGAGTTGAGGCTAAGGCTATAATTACAAGGAATGTTGATGGGATTGCTAGCATTTGGATATCCTTCCTCTTAAGGGTGTGTCGATAGTATAGGTGCTTGCTTAAACTTTTAAATATGAGGTCTTGGTACTCATATAGCCTTGGTTTCTTAATAAATCCTTACTTGTGTCATGATTCTATTGATTTAGTGCTTTTAGAACTTGGTATTTGAGGGTATTGGTTTTGACAAAGCCATTGTTCTTATTTCTTGTCACGACCCATACCAGGGCTTGGCCATGATGGACATCCTAAGTCTGCCATGGACCGGAGTCCACCCTCTTTGCCTAGTCACACAAAACACAATACACTAACATTGGATGAATTTAGAACATATAACAAGATAGAATAATCAAATTCAAGAAATTGAACCAAACCAATGTTGGTACATGACCCTGACGATAGCCAACACATGTCAAAATAAACTTTTATGATAAAAGATAAACCAAGAAGTAACGATCTTCCGAATGAAGGAGGTGCACCACTTCAAGCTAACTGCTGACAGTTAAGATATCCAATCACTGTGTAGGAAGAGTAAAAGTGTCTTCAATTCCTGCATCGCATAGGGATACAACTTACAAAGTCAGTTATCATATTGAGAACTAGTGTGTAACTCAGGGATAAGGATAAAGTAATGACAATTTAAAATCCTATGCAACTCAATGAACATGTTTAGATACATGCATTTATACATAAACTTATATAAAATGTTGGGATGGTAACTAGTCTTAGCATAAACCTTAAAATATTAACCTAGACTGTGTAGCTTAGCAATCAAAAGAAGGCATCTATGGGAAATATGGTCCATCTCTCCGAGCTGAAAGGGCCACAGTATGTGTAGCTGCACGAACTAGAAGATAATCATATGTACATATGTACCATGGGAGACTCGAACCTCCCGGTCATATATCAAAGGTGACTTAAGCTCCCAGTCATTTTACATGGGGGACTCATACTACCCAATCATTAAATAAGGGGGACTCAAACCACCTAGTAATTTTGTGATGCCCTGGAAAAAATTTTTGTTAAGATCTCGGACGAAAATATGTTGAATTCTGTTTTTTATCGTGATTAATAATTTTTGTATGTGGAATTTCTGGATATGCGACCCTTCATCGCGTATAGCATCAAATACTATTTCGAAAGATATGTGGATCATCCAAAATGGACACTCGAGAGATGAGTTGTGATCATTCTAATCTAACCGTGAATACTGGTGAATAGTAAATGTGCAGGAAAAAATACTGAGGCCAGGCAAATTTTAGGGTCAACTTCAAATTATCATAACTCTTTGTACATAATGACTGGGTGAGATAGTATATATCAACAGAAATCTCTAAAAGTCCTCTTTCCAATGAAATTAGTTTCATCCAGTTTGGCCATCGGAGAAAAAAGTTATGGTCGATCTACTTCAACCTATCAGAATAGTCCACCAAAGGACAGATTTGACATTATTTGAGTTTTAAAAGTATTTTGCCCATTCCGACTCCAATCTATCCGGGTAAACCATTGATTTAAGTCCATTAAGAGCATTCAATAGCTCATTTTTCTCCAAAATTTCCTAGGGCTCAAACCCCAACCCTACTACTCCAAATTTCATCCTTCTATGTCTCTTGATTGCACAGTAGAAATTTCAAATTGATTTGGGATTCGAGTTGATCATGTTAAGCGCTTCGAGAAGCACCCTTTATTTTCATGAATAAAGTTTTGGAGTCGGAAGTTCATATTCATCTTCCATTTTTAGGTATGTGGGGATTTGAACAAGATTATCCTTTCAATCTTGTGCCCAGTATTTTTGTTGAATTACATTGACATGAGATTTTACATGTTTTACCATTAATTAAAAATATAGTTTTATATCTTATATTATTTTCCATGAGCTATGGGATTATGTCATCCGATATGTGTATGATGTTAAGACGGAATTATGTCCAAAAAGTATTTGATTATGAGAGTATGATGATTTAATTTGTTAAGCCTTGATTTATACTATCATTCCACTATTTCCTTATTATGCATTTATAATTGATATTTGAAATTCTATATCCCTACTATTCTTTGATGTCTGAAGTACCTTTAAATGAGAGTTGGATGGCAAATTGAGAAATAATGATATTGAAGTTGCAATGAGTCTTGGTATTTTACGGATGGTTTTGATGAGTTAAATTTTTGAAAATATTATGTATTGAGTCTTCATATCCTTATCAAAATATCGAGTCAGTTATGGTTCAACGCATTGATACCTTGTTGATATTGAGGAAGATTAAAATACTTTTAGCTAAAATGTGTTGAGTAAGGAATCCACAAATTGATATAATTTGATAAATGAGAAAGAGATTTCATTTGGTCTTTGTCATAGGCCCTTGTGATGTTGTGGTGGATTTCCTAATGCGTTCTGAGCTTGTCGGGGAGTATTACTTAGCACCGAGAGGGAAATTTTGTATTTCCCCAAACCTATGTGCCACTGTAGGGTTGTTTGATGATAATATTATTGGCCAAAGAGTCCAATTGTGATTATTGCAGTTTTAACGTCGTACTCCTTGGCAAAGAGTATGACGCTCCCGCAAATGTGGGTTTCAAACATTGGTATTCCACGTAGCTCATGTTGGGTTGTCGGTTATAGGAAACTCCCCTATCCATAAGAGTCATGTTTATAGAAATACCGAGTCATTCCGAGTTTTGAAATGGTAAATCTAGTTGCCTATGATGATCTATAATGATTTATAAGGTTTTTCTCCTACATTTCCTATCTAAGATGTTATGAGTTTCATGATTCAATGTCACTCAAGCCAGGTTTGTCATTATGGTCCGTATGTACGTTTTTACAAAATTTATGATATTATTTATATTTTGCATGCACCCCCACATACTCAGTATGTATCTTGTTCTAACCCACATGTTTCTCTGTGTGCTACATTCTTACCATGATGTAGGTTTAGGTACTCAGCCGCAGCTGCGATAGTTATATCCGAGTGCCGCATCTACGCTTCTTTAGTGGTGAGTCCTCATGGTTAGAGGACCAAGTTGATAGTTTAGGAGCTATTGTTTTGTGATCCCTTTGGTCTATTGAGTTAGTAGGGGGTTTGTCCCAATGGCTCGTTGATTTTGCTGTATAAAGTCCATGTCAGACTAGTGTATTGTTGGGTTGGTTTGTGTATAGACATTCCATTTATGTACAGTCTAATGATATTATGTGCCATGTGCGATGTGATGTGATATGTACTTATATATATATATCCTTAGGATAATGTGTATGTTGTTGTGTTGGAACCCAATGGTAGTGTTCTGGCTTAAAGGGTTAGCTTGAGGCTACATGTAGCCTTGGGCACCGTGTGGCATCTCGGGATGATATTTCAGGGGGTTACAAACTTTGTATCAGATCCTAAGGTTTTGAAGAGTCCTAGGGAGTCTAACAAGTCGCGTTATGTAGAGTCTTGAGCATCGGTGTGTAACGTACCAAACCTATGCTCAAGAGGATGCAGGGAGTTTTAGGAAAAGTCATTTTTTTCTTTCTACAAGAGTCTATCATACTTACAACTGTTTCCTTCTGTTGTTAATTCGTGTGTTCTAATGATAGAAAATGCCTCCACATCGAGCTCACAGAAACAACAACCAACCTCAACCCGTTGATCTATTTCATGAGATGGTATCCCATGTTGAATTTTGTTCAACTTTTTGGATGCTAGCCCAGGTAGTTACCACTAATACTCAGGCCAACGCTCTACCTCCACGTGAAAATAATTTGGCAGCAGCACGAATTCATGACTCTATGTGGATGAATCCGCTAGAGTTTTATAGGTTGAGAGCAGTTGAGGACCCACAGATGTATGTTGATGAAATAAAGAAAATTAAACAGATTATGCACATAACCGAGGAAGAAAGTGTGGAGCTAGCTTCTTATCAGTTGAAGGATGTTGCCTATGACTGGGTGCAGAAGTGGAATAAGGGTAGAGAGAAAGATACTGCTCTGGTGACATGGCAATTGTTCCAAGATGCTTTCTTGGATAGATTATTTCCATTTAAGTTATAGGAAGCTAAGATAGAGGAGTTTATGAATTTGAGACAAGGCTCCATGTCGGTTAAGGAGTATTGTCTTATGTTTAATCAGCTCTTGAAGTACGCTCCTAATATGATGGCTGACTCGAGGACTAGTATCAGTAAGTTTCTAACAGAGATGTCGAGTTATGTGGTGAAAGAATGTAGATCTGCTATGATCAATAGGGAGATTGATCTTCCTAGGTTAATGATTCACGCCCAATAGATTGAGTCAGACAAAAATAAGGAAAGATAAAAAGTAAGAGGGATTAAGAGAGTCAGATCAGAGAAACAGGGGTCTTGTCAGACTATATTCTCTGGAGGGAGTCGCCCTCAGTTTTAGAGATGTCCATTTATACCTGCACCTTCCTCATCTAGTGCTCCCACATATCGGGGAAGGCAGGAGTTTGGGAATAGGTTGGTACCTTCTAGGTCTCAAGATAGTATAAGCAACCAGCCTCATCCTCCTTTGTGTGCTTAGTATGGTAAAACCCATTTTGTGGAGTGTTATATGGGGAAGTGGGGCTATTTTGGTTATAGCAGGTTGGGCCACATACTTAGAGACTTCCCGTATGCCAGACAGCGGAATCGTGATACCCGTCCCCACAGTCAGGTTACTAGTGCCACGCCTCCCACAGCCCATCCAGTTCCTCCTCAGGGTGCTTTATCTAGTACTGCTGGCGGTCAACGCCAGAATCGTTTCTATTCTGTACCACCTCATCAGGAGTAGGGGGACTCTCCCGATGTTCTCACTGGTATGCTCCGTGTTTTCTGTTTTGATGTCTATGTGTTGATGGACACCGGTCTGAGTCTTTCTTATGTGACACCTCTGGTTGCTATAAATTTTGAAATAGATCCTAAACTAATTTCTGAGCCTATTTTGGTTTCTACTCCTGTAGAAGAGTCTATCATTTCTAAGCGGGTGTATATGAAATGTCCCATTACTGTCATTCATCGGGTTATGTATGCTGATTTGATTGAGCTTGATATGCTTGACTTTGATATCATTCTGGGTATGGATTGGCTTCACTCATGCTATTCATCTATTGATTGACAGGCCCGTATAGCCAAGTTTCAATTTCCTGATGAACCTATCCTCAAATGGTCTGGGAGTTCGGTGATTCCTAAGGGTCATTTCATATCCTATATTAAAGCTAGGAAGTTGATTTCCAAGGGTTGCATCCACCATTTGGTTCGGGTTAAAGACACTAAGTCTGAAACCCTAACCATTCAGTCAATTAATGTTGTTAATGAGTTTCTTGATATATTTCTGAAAGATCTCCCTAGAGTACCTCTTAATTGAGAGATAGAGTTCGGGATTGACCTTCTTCTTGATACTCAGCCTATTTCTATTTCTTTGTATCGTATGGCTCCCGCGGAACATAAAGAGTTGAAAGAGCAATTGAATGATCTTTTAGACAAAAGCTTTATCAGACCTAGTATGTCCCCATGGGGTGCACCAGTCCTGTTTGTGCGTAAAAAAGATGGTTCTTTGCGGATATGTATTGTTTACCGATACCTTAATAGCGTTACTATCAAGAATAAATATCCACATTCTCTAATTGATGATTTATTTGATCAATTGCAAGGTAAGATCTATTTTTCAAAGATAGACCTCAGATCCGGTTATCACCAACTTAAGGTTAGGGAATGTGATATCCCCAAGACAGCCTTTCGAACCCGTTACGGTCATTTTGAATTACTAGTGATGTCTTTCGGGTTAACTAATGCTCCAACGACTTTCATGGATCTTATGAACTGTGTAGTCCGTCCATATCCAGATTTATTTGTAATAGTATTCCTTGATAATATTCTTATTTACTACTGAAGTGAGGGTGATCATGTGGGTCATCTCCGAATCGTGTTGGAAACTCATCGAGCTAATCGGTTGTATGATAAGTTCAGTAAATGTGAGTTCTGGCTAAACTCTATAGCCTTATTGGGTCATGTTGTTTCTTTCAAAGTTATTAGAGTTGATCCTCAAAAGATAGAGGCTATAAAGAGTTAGCGTAGATCTATTTCTCCTTCTGATATCTGAAGTTTCTTGTGTTTAGCTGGTTATTATCATTGTTTTGTTGAAGGTTTTTCATCAATTACGTCTCCTATGACCCGTTTGACCCAAAACAAAGTGAAGTTCCTATGGTCCTAATCTTATGAGAAGAGTTTTCAGAAGTTGAAGACTCGACTCACTTCAACCCCTTTTTTAACTTTGCCTAATGGTGTTGATGGTTTTGTGGTATGTTGCGATACTTCTAAAGCCGGTTTTAGTTGTGTATTGATGAAAAAGGGCAAGGTTGTAGCTTATGATTCTAGGAAGCCAAAGCCTCATGAGAAAAATTATCCTACCCATGACCTTGAATTAGCTGCCGTGGTTTTTTCTTTGAAAATCTGGAGACATTATTTGTATGGTATCCATGTCGATGTCTTTACGGACCATAAGAGCTTGCAGTATGTATTCACCCAAAAGGATTTGAATCTTAGACAGTGACGATGGTTAAAACTGTTGAAAGATTATGATATGAGCATGCTATATCATCCGTTCAAGGCCAATGTAGTAGCATATGCCCTTAGTCGGAAGTCCATGGGTAGCATAGCATATGTGGAGATTGGTAAGAAGGAGTTGGTCTCATTTTGCTAGATTTGGGGTTAGGTTTCTTGGTGATGCTGCGGGTAGTATAGGAGTGCAAAGAGGTTCCAAATCCTCTTTAGTTTCGAAAGCGAATGAGAACAAAGACAGGGATCCTACCTTAGTAAGGTTAAAAGAGTCAGTTAAAGACCAAAAGGTGGAGGTTTCCTCCCAAGGGAGAGACGGAGTTTTGACACTCCGAGAAAGATTATGTGTTCCTGATGTTGAGAACTTGAAGAAGATGATTATGGCGGAAGCACATGGTCCGTGATACTCCATCCATCCTTTTGCTACCAGGATGTACCATGATTTATGGGAAATCTATTGGTAGAATGATATGAAGAGGAACATAGCAGAATTTGTGGCGAAGTGTTCCACGTGTCAACAGGTTAAAATAGAGCATCAAAGGACCAGTGGCCTGATGCAAGAGTTTAGCATCCCTACTTGAAAGTGGGAAGAAGTGACTATGGACTTCATTGTTGGTTTGCCTCCTTCTCTTCGCCATCATGATTTGATTTGGGTTGTCGTAGATCAGCTGACAAAATCAGCTTATTTCTTTCCTGTGCATTCATCGTATACAACTGAATATTATGCTAGAATATATATTTGGGAATTCATCAGACTTCATGGAATCCTTTTGGCTATTATTTCTGACAAAGGTACTCAGTTTTGGAAATCTTTCTAGAAGGGTATCGGTACCCAAATTCGTTTAAGTTCTACTTTCCATCCGCAAACAGATGGTCAGGCCGAGCGGAACATTCAGAATTTAGAAGATATGTTGACGGCTTTTGTGTTTGATTTTAAAGGTAGTTGGGATTAGCACTTAGCATTAAACGAGTTTTCTTATAATAATAGTTTTCATGCTACTATTGGAATGGCCACATTTTAAGCTTCGTAGGGTAGAAGGTGTAGATCACCCATTAGTTGATTTGAAGTTGGTGAGGTTGTCGCGACTAGACCGGATACGGTGTTCAAGGAGATAGAGAAGGTTAAGTTAATTCGAAAAAGGTTAAAAACCGCCCAAAGTCGTCAAAAATCATACGCAGATGTAAGGAGGAAAGACCTTGAATTTGATGTTGGTGATTTAGTGTACTTGAACGTTTAACCCATGAAAGGAATGAAGAGATTTGGGAAGAAAAGGAAACTAAGTCCCCGTTACATTAGTCCCTATAAGATTGTGGATCGCATTGGGAAGGTAGCGTATAAGGTTGAATTGCCCGCGGAGTTATCTAACATCCATTCGGTTCTCCATGTTTCTATGCTTAAGAAGTCTATTGGTTATTCTGTTGTGATTAATCCTTCCGAAAGCTAGGGTATTCAAGATAGTCTTTTATGAAGAGATTTCGGTTGAGGTTTTTGACTTTCAAGTTCGTAGGCTAAGAAACAAGGAAGTTCCTTTGGCGAAATTAATCCGTGGAGAGTGCTACTTGGTAATCCAAAGAATATATGTGCACCAAATATCCTCACCTCCTTCCTACGAATCCTGAGCATGTCTAAGGTATTGTTTTCCTTTGATTTAATCCTTATTGCTCTGTTTATCTTGGATTGTGTATTTTCTACGATATCCAACAAAATCTAGAATGGAGTATATGCTTGGGCAAGATAATTTTTCTCTATATTCTAATTTTCATAGTATTCTTGACCTACCTATCAACATTCGAGGATGAATGTTTCCAAGGGGGAGATGATGTGATTCTCCAGAAAAATTTTTCGTCAAGATCTCGGAAGAAAATGTGTTGAATTCTGTTCTTTATTGTGACTAATAATTTTTCTGTGTGGAATTTCTAGATATGCAATCCTTCATCGCGTAGAGCATCAACTAAGATTTCCAACGATATTTGGATCATCCAAAACGGACACTCGAGCGATGAGTCATGATCATTACGATCTAACCGTGAATAGTGGTAAACAGTAAATGTGCAAGAAAAAATACTGAGGCCAAGCGAATTTTAGGGTCAACTTCAACCGATCATAACTCTTTGTACATAATGATCTGGGTAAGCTACTATATATCAATACAAAGTTCTAAAAGTCCTCTTCCCAATGAAATTTGTTTCATCCAATTGTCCATCGGAGAAAAACGTTATGGTCAATCTACTTCAGCCTATCAAAACAGTCCACCAAAGGATAGATTTGACATTATTTGATTTTTAAGGGTATTTTGGCCATTCCCACTCCAATCCATCCGGGTAAACCATGGATTTAATTCCATTAATAGCATTCAATAGCTCATTTTTCTCTGAAATTTCCTAAGTCTCAATCCCCAACCTTACTACTTCAAATTTCATCCTTCTATGTCTCTTGATTGAACCGTTGAAATTTCAAATTGTTTTCGGATTCGAGTTGATCATGTTAAGAGCTTTGAGAAGCACCCTTTATTTTCGTAAATGTTGTTCCGGAGTCAGAAGTTCATATTCATCTTCCATTTTTAGGTATGTGGGGCTTTCAACAAGATTATCCTATGGATCTTGTGCCCAATATTTTTGTTGAATTACATTGACATGACATTTTACATGTTTTACCATGAATTAGAAATATGGTTTTATATCTTATATTATTATCCATGAGCTCTGGGATTATGTCATCCGATATGTGTATGATGTTAAGATGGAATTATGTCCAAAAAGTATTTGATTATGAGAGTATGATAATTTAATTTGTTAAGCCTTGATTTATACTACCATTCTACTATTTTCTTATTATAAATTTTTAATTGATATTGGAAATTCTATATCCCTACTGTTGGTTGATTTCTCAACTACCTTTAAATGAGAGTTGGATGACAAATTGAGAAATGTTGATATTGAAGTTGCAATGAGTCTTGGTATTTTTCAGATGGTTTTGATGAGTTTAATTGTTAAAAATATTATGTATTGAGTCTTTATATCCTTTTCCAAATATCGTGTCGGTTATGGTTCAACGCATTGATACCTTGTTGATGTTGACGAGGATTAAAATGTATTGAGTTAGGAATCCACAAATTGATATGATTTGATAAATGAGAGAGAGATTTGATTTGGTCTTTATGATAGACCCTTCTGATGTTGTGGTGGATTTCCTAACGCTTTCTGAGGTTGTCGGGGAGCAGTACTTAGCACCGAAAGGAAAATTTGATATTTCCCCAAACCTATGTGCCACCGTAGTGTTGTTTGATAATGATATTATTGGCTAGAGAGCCCGATTGTGATTATTGCAGTTTTAAGATCGTACCCCCTAGAAAAGAGTATGACGCTCCCACCAACGGGGGTTTTAAACATTGGTATTCCACGTAGCTCATGTGGGGTTTTCGGTTATAGGAAACTCCCATGTCCATAAGAGTCATGTTTATTGAAATGCCGAGTCACTCTGAGTTTTGATGTGGTATTACAAGTTTCTTATGATGATATATAATAATTTATGAGGTTTTTCACCTACATTTCCTATCTAAGATGTTATGAGTTGCATGACTCAATGTCACTCAATCTAGGTGTGTCATTATGTTTAGTGTATACGTTTTTTTGAAATTTATGATATTATTTATATTTTTCATGTGCCTCCGCATACTGAGTACGTATCTTGTGCTGACCAACATGTTTCTCTATGTGCTACATTCTTACCATGATGTGGGTTTAGGTACTCAGCTGCAGCCACGACAGTGATATTTGAGAGTCACATCTACGTTCCTTCAGTGGTGAGTCCTCATTGTTCGAGGACCAAGTTGCTAGTTTTGGTGCTGCTGTTTTGTGATCCCTTTGGTCTGTTGAGTCAGTTGGGGGTTTGTCCCAATAGCTCGTTGATTTTGCTGAATAGAGGCTATGTCAGACTAGTGTATTGTTGGGTTGGTTTGTGTATAGACATTCCATATATGTAAAGCCTAATTATATTCCGTGCCATGTGCGATGTGATATGATATGTACTTATATGTATATCCTTAGCGTAGCGTGTATGTTGTTATGTTGGAACCCAAGGGTAGTGTTTTGGCTTAAAGGGTTAGCTTGAGGCTACGTGTAGCTTTGGGCACCGTGTGTCATCTCGCGATGATATTTCGGGACGTTACAAATTTAGACCACCCACGTCGACAAAGACAGTTTCTAGTATTGCTCCCTTAGGACCTCCACTTTCACAGCATAGATACACAACCCTCTTTATGCCTACTTAAAACCTTTTTCATAGATCCGCATTAATTGAACCACAATACTCCTTAAGGAATATACTATTGGTATAGTCATACCAACTACTTTTATATGGCAACATCATCATGATAATACAATTCCATTCAATTAGGAAAAACAACTCCGTTTGTTTATTAACGCAAGATTGACAAGGGGTGGGACACCGACCCCCTTTGTTCATTTAATCAAAACATTCTGTTTCAATAACCTCCTTATATAAAGAAATTATTCAAGAAGTAGTTCAATGCAATTAAACTCATACTTAAGACAAATTTCACAAGATTGGGTTGGGGATATTAGCAATTCAATTGTATATCTTCACAAAATTATCGAAAATCACAATCCCCTAGTTTATTCACCATGCCCATGCACCCCACAAGTTTAAAACCATGAACAAAGCATGAACAATTATATGTAAACCATGAAATGCATTCATAAAACAAATATTTAAAACCCTCAACTCATGTTTTAAAACCAATATCAAAACAACATGAAAAATACTTTAGAACACATGCTTTAACAAAATAATATTTGGGGAAGAGTAACATGCCTGAAAGTATAGAGAATTATGGTGTGAAATGGACTCTTAAGCTCTTAGATGCCAATTTCTTGAAAACCCTAGTGTTTTCTCTTGAGAGAATTTGAGAGAGTTTAAAAAGTTGTTTTGGTTTTTTTGGAGTGATAATGATACACTAGAGGGGTTTTTAGTCGTGGGTCACGATTGGGGAAGAGGGAAAATATCCAAAGTGACCTCAATAAAGAGACTGAAAAACTATCGCCCAGTCATTACAGGTGACCTACGACGCATAGGGTCACCTTACGACTAGTGATCTTTAGTCGTAGGCTAGACATCATCCATGGAAACCAACTATGGTTTGACTATGAGTCGTGAACTACGAATGATATTTACACCTTATGATTTATGAGATATAATCAAAGATAAGATAGAAATGTTGGCCACCTTTACTGGTTTATCTACGAGAGCCATGATAGCACTCAACTTGCACCGTTATTGTAGTCCAAGGCAGTCGTTGTAAATATAAACCCAATAAGAGTCCAGGTCATATCCACAAGAAGTGAAAGGTTATTTTCAAATCCTATGTATGTTAAGATTTAACTAAGAGTTAACCATAATATATTCTTAAAACTAGACATAAAATTAAACAAGGGGTACGATTTAAAGATTTGTTTTAAAAAAATTAACCTAAAGCGCTAAGCAAGAACAACAATTAAGGATTAAAAATCCACTAAGAGAAGTGTCTTTGGGTTATACAATCGTAGGGGTCATTTATATAATGGGTTCATTGTTTTATTGAAAGGTAATGATTGTCAATATAAACCCATCATGAGTCGAGGTCGTATTAAACAAGGAGTGCAGGCTTGTTTTCGAATCCTATGTATGTGGACATTTAATTAAGTATTAACCTATAATATATACTTAAAACTATACATAAATTTAAATAAGGGGTATGATTTAACGCTTTGTTTCAAAAAATTAGCCTAAAACTCTAAGCAAGAAGGATAATTGAGGATTAAAAATCCAATGTGAGAAGCGTCTTGGGATTATAAAATACTAGGGGTCATTTATATAACGAGTTCTTGAAATTTAGTCCATTTCTTACTCAAATATTTGGGTAGGCTAGATTTTAACTCTTAGTGCAAGTCTTTTAATAAAACACTAAATTGCATTCATCGATTCTTCTGAATACCTCATTAGCATGCAAAACTTACCAATCCAAGACATCAGCTGAGCTTTCCAATTTCTAGGGTGATGCCCATTATAATAGATATACCACATACCATCTTTATATCTTAGATAATGATAAGGAAATATCTAGTGTCAAATAGTTGTTCACAATTACTCATCTCCCACATCCCTCTTTCAAGGATGATGTGGGATCGAAGAGAATTTGACCTTCTACCCACAAATCTTAATTCAACCCTAGATTAATATCAAAACCCAACATCAATAACTGATAATGTAGACGATCAATTAACACTTATACACATTAACACCCTATTCAAGCATAACCCCAAGATAAATAGTTACCAACTCATGTTATTGAAGAAAAGAGATATACCCAAGTTAGCATTCAGTGCCTCTGTTTAATGTGCAAGGCCAGAGTAATCCCAACTGTAATTCTCAAATTTACAACAAAAAATCTCTTACAAATTTAATAACAATTGTTCCTTTCCAAACTTGGAGGTTTTTTCTCTACTTAAAATTAAAGATTAATTTTTATATACTCTATTGTACAAGGGTTTGAGATTTTTAAGGTTTGGGACTTAAATATGCAAATTTACAAAAATACCCTTGGACACTCTTTTGCTTCATTGCTATTGAGTTCTTTGGATCACAATCATGCTTTCATGATCACGTGAAATTTGGTCATGATCTTTATTGGTGACCTTGGTTCACTAATCGTAAGCGCATTTCTCAAATCGCGATTGCGATAACTAAGGGTTGCCTGATGTCCAGCTTTTGCGCCTTTTTGTTCATTTTCCTTTATTTTCATCTTTATTTCAACTTATTTTCATTGTGGGTCCTACAAGACCACAAAAACTAGAAATTAATGAATTCTAATGGATAGTTAGTCTCATTTGCACAATTAAATCATAAAAATGCCCAAGAATTTTGATATCAATGAGTGGTAAATTTTCCACTCATCAACACCACCAACTTAAATCTTTGCTTTTCCTCAGGTAACATTACTTCTCTTTCAATGAGAATACTCAATTATAAGTCCATTCATTCGACCAAATGATTACAATGATTCTGAAATAAAATAGCGCCACCAGCTAGCCCTTGAGCATGGGAAAAACTATTTGTACAACTTTTCTCAAAATCAAACACAATTTCAAATATGAAAAAGATTTTAAATAGTAACCAAGCAACATCCACTAACTCCATAGAAGTGACTCTCTATCGATAGTGACTCAACTATACACCTTTGCCTTATTTTTGGAAGATGACAACTTCACCTGCCTCAACTAGTCAACATTCCTACTCATAAAAGAAAGTCCCAAAAAACAAAAATATTATTATGCAAGAAGGGACTAAAGTTCAAGAACCTAATCTAACAAAGAACCTCTCAATACAAACAAGTATCATGCTATATGCTTTCCCTTATTTTCACTCGCTACTAAATTGAAGACACTTGGTTAGACATCTTTAAGGACTTTTTCAAGCAGGTAATGCAGGATCGATAAAGGGTAGGAGAAATGTTTTGGATCAAAGTGACTACGCCCTCTTTGAACTCTATATAACATACTATTCAACAAATATTTGGTTAATGGGCCACTTTATTTCTTTCCAACTTTCACATATGCCTACTTTTACTAACTGGATTCACCCAGGTTTTGAAAGTATCTTCTTCTCATCTCTTTTATTTATACAATTCATGTTTTTCTTTCCTTTATTGAATCCTTTCTTTTTCCCATTCATTTGTTCTCATTGTTTAGCTCTTGGGGAATCTGTTAACGTTCTGCAGCCCAAAGTTATCTCTTCTGAGAGTCTCTACCCCTAAATTAGTCTTTTAGCCTCAAGTTACACTTTCAAGTTCAAGAAGTGTAGGGTTCAGAAGGGGAATAACTATAAAATTGCTCATGGCTTGTAACTTGGTTGTCAAAGAAAGGTCCAAAGTTTCAATGTGGGTGACAATAGATACAATCTATGTATGAGCATGCTTTTTTAGGCTAAAATAGATTTCCATGTTCACAAAGAAGGCCTATGATCATTTCAGCAACCTTACATCATCATGATTTGCTTTGAGAGAGTAATGGGCAAGTTCTAGATGGCAGAAGTAAGCATGGGAATTAAATGACTAAGCTATCAACACGTAGTATGGAAACTATTTAAGGGGTCTTAACTACATTTCCTATCAGAGTTAAAAAGAGATATTTGCCACACACTACAAACTAAAGACTTTATATTCACAAAAAAAGGAAAGTGTTGTTAGAAAACTATTCACACCTATGCCTTTTATTTTCATAAAAAAAAATTTGGAATGGAGGGGATGCTTGTTCTTATTTTCACCATGTAAGATTGGATATTGAAAGCACCAAATGAAGCCATTATCTCACATTTCGGCTTTCACAAGGGTAAATTGTATGGTTACTCAAGGAACAATGTGAGTGGGGATTGATTAAGTTCAAAATAAAAGTTGCCTGGTAGGTTAAAACCTATGACACAAGATGGTTTGGAGGTTTTCAATGTTTTCGAATGTAGAGCTAATTCTTGGCCTTCCAAGGGACTATTTTAAGACTAATAATAATTAGAGTGTAATAAATTAGGAACGGATCTTGGGATTATGCTTTCCTAGTGTAATACCCCGTACTTCTACCTAGCTTAAAATTATCCCAAAAATGTTAAAGGCTTGCTTTAAAATATGAATCCACTTTCATACACTTCTACCTAGCTTAAAATCATCCCACTTTGAATCCACTTCTACCTAGTGTAATAAGCTTTCCATCGATATCAAATTATCCCAATTCCGACACCCGGGCAAAGAGTTAGAGATATTTTAGTAAGACAGTGTACCAATTGAGCCATCAACGCATCGCGGGGCATGCCAAAATGGCAATCATAAAAATCCAATGCGCCTCCATGATTATGGTGTGCCACACCAAGGCTCAAATCCAGAGTTTTTAATTTTTGGTGTCTCAGCACGATACCACAGCATCGCAGTAAGATTCCAGGTCCCATCCAGTATTGCAATGCATTTTCGTCGTGTCGCACCATCATTCCAATTCCTAGTTTGCGATTTCTAGTGGCATGAAGTGATAGTGCCACGTTGTGTCAAGTGCCAAAATTGGGTTTTCATTGGTGAAAAATAAAAACCTTCTAAGGAAAATTGAGTCTTTTTCCATGACCCAGATCAGCTTTAACCACAAAATTATGCCCTAAAAACCCTATTACATAACTTTTCCTCTCTTTCTCTCAAGAACAAAATCCTTCTCTCTCAAGAACAAGAACCCTAACTCTCAAATTCAAGGGCCAACTCTTAAGAACTCTCCATCTATCTTTCAAAATTCACTAATTCAGGTATGCATAGTGCTCATTCATGGATTCCTTTTGTCCATAAAGCCCAAGAATCAAGTTTTAAACTATGAAATATGATATTCTTCCTATGTGTTGATCATGTTCATGTTGTTTTTGTTGTACCATTCCGAAGTTCGAATCTTTATGTGTTTTTATGAGAATATGTTAGCATGTGAGTTAAAAACTATGAATTTTAGTTAGTTATGACATGTTTATTTGATGAGTTATGCCATTCCCTAAGTCATGTACCCTATGTGTTCGACAAAGTGCCTAAAAGACTAAAAATTATGTAATATAGCTAAATTGTGACTTTAGTGATGGATTCATATTTTACCCTTATGTTCAAATTAATCCCTTGATATTGATGTACAATGTAGATGTTTGTTAAAATGATCATGATGCTAGAATATGGAATTATGATGTTGATTATATACATTCCTTCCATTTACAAGATTATAACCATATATTTCATAAAATTCCAAACTTATTGTATTATGAATAGTTGATATTGGTGATGTGTTCAAGAAGTGTCAAGTCTTGTTAGTTTCATGATATCGAGTCCTAGGGGTACTTGAACCCAATAAATTAGTTGTGTGCCTAGAGCCAGTGGTAGTTTTCACAATACTCTCAGCAAGCCACGATTAGTAGAATTCAGTCAATCGCATGACTCAGGAAAACTCAGTAAATTCAATATCAGTCCAGTACTCAGTAATCTCAGTAATCTTCGTAATATCTGTAATCTCAATAATCCAGTAATCTTAGAACTCAAAAATCTCAGAAATCTTAATCAGTGGTAAGATCTCCATAATATTTCGTCAATCAACAGAATCCAGTAAACTCAGTTCAGTCCAATTAATAAGTACAATCAATAATAGATCAGTCCAGTCCATTTCAGTGTCTATTCATATGGAAGTAGGATTTAGCACCGAGTGAACCCAATGATGGGAACACACACTATCAGCATAGGGTGTGATTCTTGGAAGCAATCCTTGCATTCCCAAATTATGTAGCCAGCTTTGGTTGATACATGAACACTATCAGTTGAGGGTTGATGAGGTTGATTAACATTGTCAGATGAGGGTCCCACCATTATCCTTTGGGGACACTATCAGATGAGGGTCACTCATAGCTTATCCTTACTAGTGGTGCGGTATTGACACCTTTTCATTTGGGGTTACAAATTGGACCCCAACTCAGCTATAATAGCTTATTAGGGGTATGTTTCTTAGAATAATTCTGCCATAGTTTTAGTTACAGAATTAGGACTGTAAAATACAGTCACTTAGTCTCAGTAATAGAACTCAGATAGTTCTTCAGATATCAGGACTGTTAGACACAGTCACTCAGTAAAGTACAGAACTCAAATAGTTTCATCAGAATCTAGACTATTAGATGTAGCCACTCAGTATTAGTTATCTCAGTTATTAGTAGCTCATATTATCAGTATTCCAACTCAGTAGTCAGTGTTACCACGTATTCAGTTTTTGTTACATATTCATGCATGTGTTTTCACGTTCATATTATTCATTTAGTTAGTACTGTTCATGTATCTGACCCATTGCATTCATCCACCTTACTTGAATACCAGTACATTCAACATACTGACATATTTATGTTATGGTGTTTTATAACATAGCTTTAGAAGCATGAGCTCCGGAGCATCATTAGTAGATCAGACGTTCAGCAGCCAGACTAGTAGTGAGTCCTCATCATTCGAGGATAGCATGATTATTTTATTACTTTATTATTTAAGTATTTTGGAGTTAGTTGGGGACATATCCTATCCACTCTACAGATTTTAGATAGTTTAGAGGATTTCAAACTACATTATGTTTCAAATAATTTATTTCAGTTTTGGGTATTGTTAAACATGATTATAGACATTATTTTTTTCAGTATTAGTTTTGGTTGGAACTTTATGGCTTTAAATCTTATATTTTGCATAATTATAGTATATTATTCGTTTTTCAGTTACATATTTTAGTCATGGGTTATCTTGTTGTCTTTTGGATTCGTGAGTATCGTGTAACATTTCAAGTACTAGATTTAGGGCATTACAAACTTGGTATCAGAGCCTAAGGTTCAACAGTGTCCTGGGTAGTCTGAAAAGACACATCTAGTAGAGTCTTTTGCATGGGTGTGTTGTGCACCACACTTAAGTGCAGGACACTATAAGATGTTTTAGGAAAATTTTCCCTTCTCCCAGTATTCATGTCGTGCCTGTGAGCATAATCTCTAATTATTTTCTTAGTCTAATCCGCTTCTCCCTCTCGCTTACGAAATATACCTTCCAAGGGGGTTAGCAAAAGGAGAATCGATAATCAGTCATCACCTCAGCCGATTTAAAAAAATCCCCTAGATGAACATATTTCACATGCAGAGTCCAGGACTGCATTTACTACTCTAGCTAATTCAGTCATAACTCTAAATGAATAGCCAGTTTTTATTCTGGACAACCCAGTTGCCAATTCAGTTGCAGCTAGGATTTAGGACTTCACCCAAGTGAATCCTCCCCTATTCTCCACTTCTATGTCCAAAGAGCGTCTACAGGAGTTCCTCGACCATGTTCAAAAAATCACAGATATCATGGGAATGACTTCCTGTAAGAGTGCATAGTTATCCACTTATCAGCTCTAATATGTACACTATACATGGTTTAAATAGTGAAAGGTAGACAGGGGTACAGATGCAGAGGCCATAGAATGGGAAGAGTTTGCTACAGCATTCTTAGATAGATTCATTCCCCTAGAACAGAAAGAAACCAAAGTATTAGAGTTCATCAATCTCAGAAAAGGCTGAATTAATGTAAAAGAACACTCCCTCAAGTTCACCTAGTTAGCCAGGCTTGCTACTCATGTAGAAGCGGACAGTAGATCCAGAATGAGTAAGTTTGTGTCAGAGTTTAAGCTAGAGTTGTTAAGGAGTGTACGAGTTAGATATTGATTACAGAAATGGATATATCTAGACTTATGGTCTATGATCAATAGATTGAAGAGAGAAAACTAAAGAAAAGGAGAGAGAGAATAAGAGAGCAAGAATAGGTCATTATAGTTTTTCTCAGCTAGAGTCGCAGGGTGGTAACCTTTCTCAGCATAGCCTTAAGTTTTCAGTTCCTACTCCTTCCTCAACTAGTGATTCAGTTCCTAAGTTCAGAAACAGTAGCAAAGATAGGGTGCCAGGCTCTAAATCTCAAAATAGTGCAAGCATTATTCGCACTCATCCACTTTGCGAAGAATATAGTAAGTATCATAAGGGTGTGTATAAAGATGAGAGTAATGTGTGTTTTGGATGTGGCAATTTAGGTCACAAGGTCTAAGTCTGTCCTAACCCCAGTTTGTGAAGTTAGAATAGTCGTCCTTCAGCTTAGTCCGGTCACTTGAATCAGCATGGTGCCAATTTCGGTGCTATCAGTGCACAATGCCCAAATAGAATTTATGAATTTTAGTCCCGACAAGATCAGGAAAGTTATCCTGGTGTAGTCATTGGTATGTTACAGTTCTTCCACTTGTATGTTAAGGCTTCTTTAGATTCAGGAGCTTCTTTTTCTTTTGTAACTTTAAGGTCATACCAAATGTTAACAGGACCTTTCCAGTCTCAACCCCAATGAGTCAGTTTAACACAGCTCGATAGGTATACAAGAACTATCTGGTTATGATGTCTCAGAAAGTCAGTCCTTCTGGATTCTGGTAGTGATACCAGTATATGTAAAAAAATTTAGTAAGGAAAGATGATTCCCGACCCATTCCTATGCAAAGTTTTGTACATAAACCATCACAATACTTATTCATGCTTTATGTTTTAGTTCCATGAACACAGTTTACATTCACGCACATCCCTTAGGATCGTATGTATTTTAAGTTCCTAGCATGAGGAATCCCAGTTTACTCAATATTTTGAATCATATTCCATGAGAATAGAAATTCCAGACTCAGATCATGCAGCTCATGACTCATAACTCATGTCCTGTCTTACAGTATGTTTAGCCCACATAACTCATGCTCTACTACTAATGATCAACAAAACCCAGACTATGTTATGTATACCCTCGATCTAGATCCCTTGGTGAATCCTTTGGGATGATATTCTATACCTCGAGTCTAAATATTGGAGTTAGTTCAGTAATCAATATTCAGTAAAGGACTCAGATAGTCCTACAAAACCATAGGTTTTAGTTATCAATTACATAGACTTCAATACTAGTGTAAACCTTAAATATCAGAAACCAGTATTCAGTCCCAGCTACAATCTTAGTTATAGTTACACTCTTGATTATCATTTAAGCTACAGTCTCAGTCCTAGTCCTAGCCCAGTAATTGGGTCGGTAAATCAATTCAGTTTTGAGTTTACTAGACCATAGCTTACAGTTATCATTCACTCCGTTGTCAGCCATCCAGTACCTCGGTTTACATGACTATTCCAGAATCATGTTGTACTCCTATTTTTGTTTTCTCAAATAATATAGTTACCCTTAATTCATGCTCAGTTATCTTATGTTACTTAGTCAGTCTTTATCTTCTATGCATAATGCTCGGTAGTTGCTGTCCAGTTATTCAAGACTAAGTACAGTTCTGTCTTGCAGACCCAGTATTCAACTATAAATCATTCAGTTAATTAGATAATTTTATATGTTTAGGTATTCGGGCTTAGTGCTTATTTGAATATTTTTATTACTATAAGGTGAAGAAGAAGTACTTCAGTTAAGTATAAGGTTTTAATATCAGTTAGATCGATCAGCCAGTAATTCAGTTTAGCAATCAGGCATCAAGTTTGTATGGTGTGGTTTCCCTTGTTTCCACCTAGTTCTACTATCAGAATTCTCAAGAATGTAACTATTTCAAGGTAGAAAGTCCCAGTAGTTGCAAGATCATCTCAGTTCGTGTATTATGTCTCAGTTTTAGATCCCAAATATTCAGTCATGATTTAGTTCGTACGTTCCCTGTGCATCATCCCATTTTTACTCATTATCTCAGTCAAGTCAGTATTCTTTTAGGGACATAATATCCCAAGTGGGAGATTCTCTATAACCCCCGAGCTATCATTCCCTAAACCCTCTAATTTCTATTCACATAGCAAATCTAGTTTGGAGTTGTGGGTACCCATAGGTTAAATTTCTAGCTCCAATATAAGCCATAAGGCATGTACTCAATAGCTCAGTTAAGTTCACGATACCCAGTTCATGTCATATGTTACAAACTCAGCCATGTTCTCATATACCCGTTCATGCTTGTTCAAAAAGGATCTCCAGATGAGGTAAAAAAAAATTTCTATTTGAAAATCTCTCCCATTAAAGGAGTGAAGAGGTTTGTCAGGAAGGGAAATCTTAATCCCTGATATATTTGTCCCTTCAAAATTCTCAGTCGCATTGGCAAAGTATTTTATGGTCTCGACTTGCCTTCAGATCTAGCTTCAGTTCATTCGGTATTTACTGTATCCTTGTTGAAGGAATACATAGGTGATCCAATAGTCATAGTCCCTATTGAGGGCGTCAACATTCAGAACAATCTCTCTTATGAAGAGATTCTAGTCGATATCCTTGACTACCAAACTCGTAGACTAAGGAACAAAGAAGTCTTTCTAGTTAATGTTCTTTGGCGAAATCAGTTCGTTGAGGGAGATACATGAAATGTAGAAGAAGACATGATATCCAAGCACCCTTACCTCTTCTCCAAAAAATATAGACTCAGCCCAAGTTAATAGCTTTCTTTAAAACTTATTCAGTTTCAAGTTCAAGTTCCAGTTACAAACTAGTTTCATGCTTAGATATCGATCATAAACTTGGTATCCACCTACCATTGCCTATTCAATTATGTATTCATGCATTACAAATTCATTCTACTTGTGAGAAACTCAGTTATCAAAAAACTCAGTCATGTATTCATGAGTAAGTTCAGTTATGAAATCATGCATCAGATATGCATGCTCAATATGATTCTCAAAATATCAGTAATGTAGTCATATTTCAGTAGCTTATGTTCAGTATCCTTTTTAGCGTATCGTTTCTCCCATCTCAATTAGTCTCATTCAAGGATTATTGTTCCACAAGAGGAGATAATGAATACCCCGTAGTTCTACCTTGGTTAATATCATCTCAAAAATATTAAAGACTTTCTTTAAAAGATGAATCCAATTTTATACATGTGGAATTTTTAAGATTTTTATTTTTTGTTGTGTGGTAAATTGATTAAGCATTCCATCGATATAAATTTTTCCCAAATTTGACACTCGGGTGAAGAGTTAGAGCCATTTTAGTAAGATAGTGTGTCAACTAAGCCATCAATGCATCACGGAGCATGCCAAAATGGCTATCGTGCAAATCCAGTGGGACTCCAGAATTAGGGAACGTATCACAAAGGTTCAAATCCATAGTTGTCAATTTCCAGTGTCTCACTACGATACCACCACATTATGGTAAGATTCCAGGTCCTATCCAATATTGCAATGAAATTTCACCGCGTCACGCTGTTGGCCAAATTCCCAGTTGGCACGATGTGATAGGCCGCGTCACGCTAGCTGCCCAAATTGTGTTTTCAGTGAGAAAAAATAAAAACTTTCTAAGGGAAATTGGGTGTTTTTCCATGACCCAGATCAACTTTAACCATGAAATTATGCTCTAAAAACCCTATTACATCACTTTAACTCACTTTCTCTCAACAACAAAATCTTTCTCTCTCAAGAACAAGAACCCTAGCTATCAAATTCAAGGGTCAAATCACAAGAACTCTCCATCTATCCTTCAAAATTCATAAACCAAGGTATGTATAGTGTCCATTCATGGATTCTTTTCGTCCTTGAATCCCAAGAATCAAGTTTTAAACTATGAATTATGATATTCCTGCTATGTTTTGATCATGTTAATGTAGTTATTGTTGGTATATGTATCCCAAGTAGGAATCTTTATGTGTTTTTATGAGAATATGTTTGCATGTGAGTTGAAAACCCTGAATTTTTGTTGGTTATGACATGTTAATTTGATTAGTTATTCCATGCCCTAAGTCATGCACCCTTAGTGTTTGACAAAATACCTAAGAGACTAGAAATTATGAAATATAGCTAAATTGTGACTTAAGTGATGGATTCATGTTTAACCCTTATTTTCAAATTACTCCCATGCTATTGATGTTCAATGTAGATGTTTGTTGAAATGCTCAAGATGCTAGAATATGGAATTATGATATTGATTATATGTATTTCTTCTATGTACAAGATTATGATAACCATGTACTTCATGAAATACCCAACTTATTGTATTATGAATTATTGATATTGGAGACGTATTCAAGAAGTGTTAAGTCTTGTCAAGTTCATGGTATCGAGTCCTGGGGTACTTATACGTGATAATTTAGCTATGTGCCAAGAGTTAGTGTCACTTTTCATGGTACTCTTAGTCAAACCATGATTAATAGAATTCAATCAGTCACATGACTTAGGAAAACTCAGTAAATTTAGTATCAATCCAGTACTCAGTAATCTCAAAAATCTAACTCGGTTATCAGATCTTAGTAGTATTTTGTCAGTCAATGAAATACATTAAACTCAGTTCAGTCCAATTAATCAATATAACTAGTAACAGATCAGTCCATTCCAGTTTAGTGTCTATTCAGATGGGAGTAGGATTTAGCACCGAGTGAACCCAAGAATGGGAACACACATTGTCAGCAGATGGTGTGGTTCTTGGAAGAAATCCTTGTATTTCATAACTATGTATCCAGCGTAGGTTTAGACATCAACACAATCAGTTGAGGGTTGATAAGGCAGATTAACACTGTCAGATGAGGGTCCCACCATTCTCTTTTAGGGACACTGTTAGATGAGGGCCACTCATAGCTTGTCCTTACTAGTTTGCAGTATTGAAAACCTTCGAATTGGGGTTACAGATTGCACCCCAACTAATCTATAATAGCTTATTAGGGGCATGTCTATTAGCTAAATTCTCCCACAATTTTAGTTACAGAATTAGGATTATCAGATACAGTTACTCAGTTTCAGTAGTAGACCCCAAATAGTTCTTTAGATATCAAGACTTTTAGATACAGTCACTTAGTATAGTACAGAATGCTGCTAGTTTCATCCGAATCTAGACTGTCAGATACAGTCACTCAGTATCAGTTATCTCAATTTTCAGTAGGTAATGTTATCAGTATTAAGACTCAGTAGTCAGTTTTACCAAGTATTCAGTTTCAGTTATGTATTCATGTATATATTCTCACGCTCATGTTATTCTGCCAGTTAGTATTGTTCATATATATAAACCATTGCATTCAGCCATGTCTCTTTCATACCAGTACGTTCAACGTACTGATGCATTTACGCTATGGTGTTTTACACTATAGGTTTAAAAGAATGAGCTTTCGAGAATCCTTTGTATATCAGACGTTCAACAACCAGACTAGCAGTGAGTCCTCATCATTCGAGGATTGCATGATTATTTTATTACTTTATTATTTTAGTAGTTCGTAGCTAGTTGGGGACCTATCCCATAAACTTTATAGATTTCAGACAGTTAAGAGGCTTTCATACTACAATATGTTTTAGACAATTTTTTCAGTTTTGGGTATTGTTATACTCCATTACAAACATTATTTTATATTCAGTATTAGTTCAGTTTTGAACCTTATGGCCTTACAACTCATATTCCACATAGTTATAGTATATTATTTATTGCTCAGTTACAGATATCAGTCATGGGTTAGTTTGTGTTTCTTCGAGGTCATAGGCACTAGAAACATTTCGGGTACCATATTTGAGGTGTTACACCTTGGGGAAAGTCATTCATGGGAAAGTGATGATTTGGTGTGAATTCTAATAACTCATGATATGGTAGGCTAGGTTTAAAGTCGTTGAGACTTTTTCTTTAACAAAACCTCAAAGATGTCACTCATTGACTTTTTTAAGTACATAACGAGTGTGTCAATTATAGCCATCTAGTTCCTTAATTAGGCACCCCTATTTCTAGTAGGGTACCCAAGGGATAGTTAGACTCATATTCACCCTTATGTCTAAGATGGTGAAAACTAACAAACTAAGCTCAATAATTTCCTACTATTTCCTTGGTTCCCATATCCCTCTTTCAAGGATGATGAGGGTTCCTAAAGTTCACCTAAACCCCTCTTTTAAGGATGTTTTAATCTTTCAAGAGCTTGGGATTTTCATCTATAAAACCCATTTAGATATTTGGGGCTTTCACCCACAAATCCGAACCAATCTAATCAAGCAATAGTAGAACCCATCATCAACAAACTAAAATCTGTACAAATACATCAAAACCCACACATAGTTGCAACCTAATCAAGCATAACCCTAAGATATAGATCTAGAACATCATAAGGATGATGAAAACAAATATACTGTGATGTCCATCAAAGTTATTCATAAGAAACATAAAGAGAGGACAAACCACACCTAAGACTCAAATAAATCATTAATAGACATTGACAAATCTACATTGTATAGTTCCTCTAATTTAGTCATCCCTCAAATTAGTGTATATTTAATGTCTAAGATCCAAGAATTACAAAATCCCTAAACTAAGGATAAGAGGTAGGGATCTAGAATTTTCCCCCTCTAGAATGAATGGGTATTGAGCCTTCAATCGTATTTGGGGTTAGTGGGAAAATGACATTTTTACCCCTGGATAATTTTTCGCTCTCACACGATCGCAGATGCTTGAGCGCGATTGAGGAAACTACAAATATATCAAGATTAGTGCGATCACAGTTCTTTTACTTGACTTGACTCACTATGATCATAGCCCTCAGACTACAATTCTGGTAACCTAGATCATGTTCTATTCTAGGTCTACTAGATGCACTTCTTCGATCCATTCTTTACCCTTTTCCGCTTGTGTCCTTATTTTTCCTTTTCATAACCTGTATGCCTGTAAAATGTGAAAAATAGTGCATTTAATATAAAAATTATCTTATTTAGACATTCAAATCATAGTAGTGTGCTCAGAAGTGGAGTGCAACTGAGTGGTTAATTAACTAATCATAACACCCCAAATTAAAACTTTGATTGTCCTTAAGCCACACTACTTTATACGATGAGACAATTGTGCATTTATGCTCAAATTCTATTACCTAATGGTCTTACTAACTGCAAATTGATTACTATAACAAAAATCCTTCGCACATGGACAAAATATTCTCATGATACTCCTCAACATAACACGTAACTTTCAAGGATGTAAAAGACTTCAAAGAGAAATTGAAACAATCACAAATACTCAAGAAATGACTCTTGTTTGACCTCAACTACATTATACTCCTTTTGCGCTACTTCTTGGGAGATGAAAAAATCACCCACCTAAACTTGTTTACATGCCTCCTCACAAAAATAAAAATTTCACACACTAAGTTATCATATATGCAACAATGAATTTAAGCATGAATCTTTCTCTCTCAATAACTGTTGATGTTAAAAATTACCATACCATAGGCTTTCCCCTATTTTCAATATCCACTATAATGAATACACTTGGTTAGACATATCAAAGGGCTTTTAGAGCTTGTAATGTAGGTTCAGGGTAGAGTAGGATAGTATTTCGGACCAAAGTGACTATACCCACCTTGAACATCTTCGTTTTATTTTTTTATCCAACTTTTGACCATGGTCCACTTCCTTTGTTTACACCTTTTAAACATCTGTCTACTTTTACTACCTTGATTTACCCATCTTTTGAAAATTAACATTTTTTACCTTTTTTCCTTGTCATTTCATGTTTTTCTTTCCTTTATTGGGTCACTTCTTTTTCCTATGCATTTGTTCTAAAAATTTAGATGTAAGACACTAACTTACATTCTTGTGGCCCAAAGTTACCTCACCCAATCTTCCCATCACCAACTTAGGTTTTTAGTCTCAACTTGAATTTTTAAGTCCAAGGAGGATAGGGTTCAAAAGATAGATAAAAATTGAAAGGTTCACGGCTTGCAATGTGTTTGCTAAAGAAAGGTATAAAGGCTCAAAGTGGATGACTAGGGTTACTATTCAAGGGTAGGATTTTTAGGCTAAAGTAGACTTCCAATATCATAAAGATGGCCTAAGATCATCTCTCCAACCAAATACAATATAAATTTTCTTTAAGAGACTAAGGGAGCAAGATCTAGAGGTTACAAGTATACATGAAATTCAGACAAATAATCTCACAAAAAATGGCATGCAAATTTTCCAAGGAGTCTCAATTACCCCTCCTGCTAGAGACAAAAATAGAGTATCTACTAATCTTCACAAGTCAAATTTTTGGAGTCACAAAAATAAAAAAATAATTGTAATAATGCCGCTCATGTCCATTTCATTGATTTTCAATACATTTTGGATAGAGGGGGGTGTTCTCTTTGTATTTGCACCATGCAATTTGATAACCGTGGCAACAACCTAAGTCTCATTCCCACTTTTTAGCTTCATAAGGGCAAACCAACCATATGGCTACCTAGACTTTGTTAATGGTATGCATGAAATCAAAAATCTATAATGCCACAAGTACTCAAACTTCCCCTATATCTATGGATAAAAACTCATTCACGATGTCTTTCTCTTCAGAATATCTTTAATTGATTTATCATTGGGAAAGGATCGTCCAACATCATTATTAAAAGAATTTCAAAAGTAAACTACGAAAACAATCAATTAACAAAATTTCCATGCTTTAAGTGTACTAAGTTTGAGTATTGCAAACCAATGAATACATACAAGGGTTGGGACTTACCCCCAACTGTAAGACTTGTAGTAACCTTACTACATAACACAAAAGCATAAGAAGTGTTAAAATTCTTCCTAAAACTACAGTGATACCAAGGTGCAGGCTGGAGAACCTATCGTGATCATGGCATAGTTGACGGGATTGCGATACTCAGGCCGCGATCATAGTACCTGAGGAGTTTCGCCCACCTGTTTGGCCCTAGTTTCTGTAGGGATACCACATTCCATAGTCTACCCCAGGTCCACTAGTCGCAATTCTTTTCTCCATTATAGACCCTTTTTCCGCTTGTGTTAGCATTTTTCCTTCTCATAACCTGTATGTCTTATAAATGTGGAAAATAGTGCATTTAATAACAAAGTTGTCTCATTTAGACATTCAAATCATAGTAGTGTACATGGAAGTGGAGTGAAAACGAGTGGTAAATTCACCACTTGTCATTGCCTCCCATCAACAACCTTATTTAAAATTTTGGCACGACGTGCCTTTAATAATATTGAGGCTCCTTGAAATGGAATAACTCAATTTGGGTTTCCTCGGGTCTGCCTAAATTGTAGTTCTTTAGCCATTTCCTTTTTACTATGAATATCTTCTTCCCAGGTTCCTCTAACTCAATCGAACCACTAGGTTACACACTCAAAATAACAAAGGGGTCCGACCACTTAGAACAAAGCTTACCCACAAAAAGCTTCAAGAAAGAGTTATAGAGGAATACACTATCGCCTTCATGAAATTTCCACCTTAGGATCTTTTCATCATCCTATTTCTTCATTTTATACTTATATAAAGTTGAACTTTCATAGGATTTGAGTCAAAAGTCCTCTAATTCGTGAAGCTTAGTGACCCTAGACTTGGAAGTTTCTTCCAAATTCATATTTAACATCTTCAATGCCCAAAAATTCTTATGATCAAGTTCGATGGGCAAGTGGCATGCCTTCCTAAACTATAATTGATAATGGGACATACAAATTGGAGTTTTTTGGGTTTTCCTACATGCCCAAAGAATATCATCAAGTTAACTTGCCCAATTAGTTCAGGGAATCTAAAGGATAGCTTTGATTTCCACATTGGAAACTTTAACTTGGACACTCGTTTGGGTGATATAGGGTAGAAACCTTATGATTCACACCATATTTTTCAACAAGATCGTAGATAACCCTGTTGCAAGAGTGTGAGCCTCCATCACAAATAAAGGCTAGTGGCATTTTGAATCTTGTAAAAATGTATTTCTTCAAGAAGAATGTGACGCTTTTTCTCTCGATGTTTGGAAGTGCTACGAACTCTACCTACTTTGATACATAATCAACCTCTACAAATATGTATATATTTTAACAAAAAAGCTTTTAAAATTTCCCATAAAATAAATGCCCCACACATCAAAAAGTTCGACGTCAAGATTTGGTTTAAGGGGAATCTAATACTTTCTCAAAAAGCCACCTTGCACTTGACATTGATGACTTGCTTTGACCAACTTAATGGAATCTCTATGAATGGTGGACCAATAATAACCACATTGAAGAATTTTGCCAACTGTTTAAATCCCTCTTTGGTGACCACCAAAAGGAGAAGAGTGGCATGCTTTAAGAATATATTTTATTTCAACTTCCATAACACAATGTCTAATCATACCATCTGCGTATTAACAAAATAGAAAGGGTTCGTCCAAAAAATATTTCCTTACATCGAACAAGAACTTCTTTCTTTGATGATAGATAAGATCCTCAGGGAGTACACCACTCATGACATAATTATCATAGTTGGCATACCATAGTACAAAATTCCACGACATTGATATGACTAGCTCATCTGGAAAGGTGTCGTCAATCTTGATCTCACCATAATTTTTCATGATTATGCTCAAAGAATGATAGATGGTCGGCCACTTGGTTTTCGCAACCCTTTCAGCCCTTTACCTCAAAATCATACACTTGCAAGAGCAAAATCCATCTAATTAAGTATGGTTTAGCTTTTTTCTTTTATATGAGGTATTTAAAAATGGTATAATCTTTCTGCACCACCACGTTAGTGCCAAACAAATAGGTGTGATATATTTCAAAAGCATATACCACCACCAATAATTCTTGCTCTATAACCATGTAGTTACATTGAGAATCATTCAATGATTTACTTGCACAGTATATTAGATGGAACAACCTCTGCTTCCGTTTGCCTAACATTGTGGCTAGAACAACACCACCTTCATCATACATTAGTTCAAAGGTTGAAGAATAATTTGGGGAAACAATAATAGGGGCCATAAGAAGAAGTTCGTTGAAATGATTAAATGCCTTCAAGAACTCATCATTGAACTCAAATTTTTCCTGTTATTCAAGGAGTTTAGACAATCTGTGCAATCTTTGAAAAATCCTTAATGAATCATCGATAAAAATCCACATAACGTAGGAATATTCTCAGACCCATCACGGAGATAGGAGGAGGCAACTTAGCAATCACCTTAACTTATGTATGGTCCACTTGGATGCCATCCCCTGAGATTCTATGATCAAGCCTAATTTCCTCCTTAACCATGAAGTGGCATTTTTCCCAATTCAAATCAAAATTGGTTTCCACACTCATTTAAAAAACTTTGCTCAAGTGAGCAAGGCATGACTCAAATAATTCCTCTATGATAGAGAAGTCATCCATAAAAACCTCCATAAAATCTTCAACCATATCCGCAAAGATAGATCGTACAAACAATTGGAATATTGCTGGAGGATTACAGAACCCAAAAGCCATACGCATAAAGGCGAACGTTCCATAGAGAAATGTAAATATTGTTTTTTATTGGTCTTATGTGGGTATATAAATTCTTTTTTATACTGAGTAGCCATCAAGAAAGAAATACCACCCTCGACCGACTAGACTATATAGCATATCATCCATAAAAGACATCGAGAAATGTTCATTCTCGGCCAAGAGTTCAACTTGTGATAGTCCATGCACACTCTTCACCACATGACTGGGAAGGATAAGGTCATTATTATCATTTTGTACTGCCTCTATGCCACCCATTTTAGGATTTATTGAACCTGACTAATCCAAGTGCTATTCAAGATCAGGTAGATGACTCCCGCATCAAGCCACTTTATGATTTCCCTTTTAACCACCTCTTGCATTGGTTGGTTGAACCTCCTTTAATTTCCATACTTGGGACATAAAACTGGTTTATTTTAATCTTATGGAAATAAATGTTAAGAGATATACCTTTAATATCAACAATCGTCCATCTGATTACACGAATGAATTTCTTCACTCTAACTTTCAAGGCTTCTACTTGGTAGGGCTAGAGATAAATTACAAGAATGATTGGCAAAGTTTCATCATCACCGAAGAATACATACTGAAGATATCAATTCAATGACTTCATTTAAATTTGAGGTGGCTCAAGGATGGATGGTTGTGCAGGTCGACTCTCGCAGATTTTCTGATCAAGATCCAACTATACCAAATTTTTGGTGTAAAATCCATGTCACGTTAAAGATACAATCACTTCATCGATGTCTTTGATTAAATTTTTTACAATTCCATAAATCTCCCACTAATTGGTCATTCATGACTTTCACATCAATATACATGAGTATCACATAATCAATGACATCGATTTCTTGGACTACTTGAAAGTCTATTGTTTCTTTTATAGCTTTGAATACATTGAAGGAGACCTCTTCATCATTTATTCAAAATTTCAACTCACCACACTCCACGTCTACCAATTCACTCTCGGTGGCTAAAAATAACCTTTAATAGGGATTTCATGGTCCATTACACAATCAAGGATCACGAAGTCAGCCAGAAAAATAAACCAGTCAACTTTTACTAGCACAAAATATAGTATCCACTTAGGTTGTTGATAGTACAATTAACCATTAATAAGCTCATATTGAAGGTTGCGTTTTACACACCACAAGCGTTTGAAATATGGCATATGAAATAAAATTGATACTCACCCTGAGGTCACACAAAGCCATTGCAAATTTGAATATTTTGATGCTACAAGGGAATTTGAATGCACCAGGGTCTTCCCTCTTTCTTGCCACCATGCTTGAGAGGATTGGACTACAATGATGAATCACTTCTACTGTATCCTCCTTCAAAAGCCAGTTTTTCGAGACTAATTCTTTCATAAACTTAGCATACGTCGATATTTTTTGTAAGGCTTCTATCAATGGATTAGTGACGGATAGGTTGGTTAGTTTTTCAATAAGCTTCTTGAACTTGGCATTGTCCCTTTTTTCTTAAGCTTTTAGGGAAAAGGGGGAGGAATCATAATTTTTGGCATTAAGACAATTTGAGGCTCTTCCACCTTCGCATTTTCAACAATAACTTAATTTTGCTTTAGCTCATAATCATTTGACCTCTTTCTCTTAACATTTGTTTGGTCATCATTTTCTTTCCCGTCGGGGTTATCAACAAGCTCCACGCCCTTTCCAACAATTTTCACAGTTTTAGTGACAATACCATTTGTTACCGTACCACTCAATATATCTACATTTTCTCTTGCATTAAAGTCTGTCGATATTTTATTTAATTTTGCCAATAATTATTGGATGGAGGTTGAATGAGACTCTACCATTTTATGTAACTTGGAGAAGTCACTACTCATTTTCCTCACTATCTTGTTGGTCCCTTCGACTACTATCAAAATATGGTCCAAGCCATCTTCATTTACATATCTCTCAATTTCAAAGTCGACATAGCTTGGTTCTCACTATTTCGGCCTTAACTACACCTTGCCTTTGGTAGGCAATATGGAAATACTCCACATTTCATCGAAATAATCGTATCTCTTGCTCAAGTATCTCCCTTTCCATATCTTCATACACCATAGAATTCCTTGAAGCTATTGCATTGACTCCTTCAAAGAAGGTTCCCATCACATGTTAAGTAAGAAACTCAAAGAGTGATTTCACCTTGATCATATTTTCATATATTTACTCCCCTTTTTTCCTTTAATCTAGAACACAAAGAACATGGAGGAAGACCCCATGGCCACCTCGGCATCCTTCTTGTCCGAACCTCTAGCTAACTTAGTCACTTGATCCAACACGCTTGATGCAACATCATAACACAACTTGATAAGAGACCCTCCGGATGCATTTTCCATAACGGTTATATTCAATTAATCCAACGCCCCATAAATTATTTAGAGAAACATCTTCTTGACACTTTGTTGTTTGGGCATTGTATGATTTTATCCTTGAACCTTTGTTATACTACATATAAAGGATCAGCACTATATTGATGATTTCATCCCTTAAATTCAACATCTTTGAAAGAGGGAAATATCAGTACAAAAAGGCATTGTTAAGCTCATTACAAGATATGATGTTCCCGGAATGTATAGATCTCAACCACAAAACCGCTTCACACGTTAAAGAAAATGGGAAAATCCTTTACCGAATAGACTCTTTGAGATATGGATGACATCAAATGGAGAGTATACTTCTATGAAGTCCTTCAAATAGAAATTTCCATCATCATGTGATTGACCCCCAAACAACCCTTTCATATGGATCAAGTGGAGCATCAAACTTGTGACATATTATTCGACATTTCCTTTGGTTGGTGGAATGCCGATTGCACTAGAGTAATCCTTATTACCAAGATTATCTATAACCTCTATACATTCATATGATGAGTTGTGTTTTATTCGTCTCCACTCATGGTTATTTGGATATAATAATAGTCATCTATTCAAAAGATCACAAACAAAAATTAAAGAAAAGTGAAACACTATGGTCAACCCCAAAGTTACTAATAACACCACACAAGAAAAAACTAAGTTTCACACTCCAACAAAGGCACAATTTTTTATAATGATCAATTTACACCATTACTGTATTGCAGGGAAGTCGTCAATATAAACCCAACAAGAATCAGGGTCGTATCCACAATGAGTGCAAGCTTATTTTCTAATCCTATGTATATTGAGAGTTAACTACGGGTTAACCCATAATGTATAGTTAAAACTAGACGTTAAATTAAATGAGGGGTATGATTTAAAGCTTTGTTTAAAAAAAATTAAGATAAAACACTAAGCAAGAATAACAATTGAGGATGAAAAGTCCAAAGAGAGAAGAGTCTTAGGATTATACAATCCTAGGGGTTATTCATATAATGGGTTCTTGAAAGTTTGTCCAGTTCTTAGTCAAATATGTGTTTAGGTTCGATTTTAACTCCTATTGCTAGTCTTTTAAAGAAACACAATATTGTATTATTGGATTCTTTCAAATACCATGAGCATTCCAAACCAATCAATCCAAGACCTCAACTTAGCATTCCTATTTCTAGGATGATTCTCATAATTATAGTTATACCACATACCGTACTTATTTATAAGATAATGATAAGGAAATAACTAGTGTCAAATAGTTGTTCACAATTACTCAGCACCCACAACCCTCTTTTAAGAAAGATGTGTGATCCAAGTGAATTGGTGCTTTCAGCCACAACTCTTATTTCAACCCTAGAGTATAGAAAAACCCAACCTCAAAAACTAATAATATGAACTAACAATCAACACCCATACACATTAACACCCTATTCAACCAAAACCTCAAGATAAATGTTTATCTATTTATTTAACTAAAAAAAAGAGATATACCCAAGTTGGCATTATTGCCTCCATTGAATGTGAAAAGCAAGAATAACCCAAATTTAATTCTTAAATTTATAACTAACTATCTCTTGGAAATTTAATAACAATTGTTTCTTTCAAAAATTGAAGTGTTTTTCTCTACTAAAAATTGAAGATTCATTCTCATATAGTCCATTGTTCAAGGGTTTGAACTTTTTATGTATTGGGACTCAACTATGAGATTTTATGAAACTTCTGTGATTGCATGAGTTCTGGTCACGATCACCATCAGTGACCTTGGTGGACTGACAATGACTGTGGCACTCCGATCTCGATAGGGATAATTGAGGGTTGCCTGATCTCTAGCTCTTGTGCCTTTTTGTTCATTTTTCTTTCCTTTCAACATGATTTTAACTCATTTTAACCGTGGGTCCTACAAGATCACAAAAAATGGGAATTAATGCATTCAAATGGACAGTTACTCTTATTTACACAATTAAATCATAGAAATATGCAAGAATTTAGCAATGAATAAATGGTAAATTTTGAACTCATCAAATCACTAAATGACTTGTAATGAGTCTTGACTATTAAATAGGTGCTAATCGTGACTAACAAAGAGACTTCGCCAAACACATTTGTCGGGCTACGATTAGGGTTCTGTGATCCATAATGACTCTGTACAAATTGTAGGAAGAGTAGTAGTCTGGCAGTGAGTGTAAAAACTCAAGAAATTTTGAGGGAAAAAATTGAGGTGTTATATTCTCTCCCCCCCCTTCCCACAGGATCATTCGTCCCTGAATGATAAGACAAGGAATCTATTAGCACAATTTTTAAGCAGAAACCCAATGACACTTACCTTTAACAAAGTCAGAAAACATAGATATAAAGTCAACACATACCTTACGCATAATTATCCCAAGTAGAAAATAGGAATGGATATTTGGACTTCATGTCCTCTTCATCTTCCAAAGTGGCTTCTTAAACCTTATGATTCATACATAGAACCTTCCCCAAAGCCACATCCTTGGTCCATAATCGGTGGACTTGCTGATCCAAAATATCAATCGACACTTTCTCATAAGACCAGGAATCTAAAAAGCCAATACTCTCTAATGGGAAAACCATGGAAGGATCTCCTGCACACTTTTTCAACATCGAAACATGAACGACCAATTAAATGGAACATAATCTAGAAGGAAACTCCAACTCATAAGCACACTATCGTTGTCCTCAATATCAAGTATGGGCTAATGTAACGGGGATGGAGTTTCCCATTCTTTCCCAATATCATCACTCCCTTCACCAGAGACACGTTAAAAAATACTCAATTGCCAACATCAAACTCAAACTCTCTTTTCCTCACATACACATAGGAATTTTGGCGACTTTAGGAGATTTAAGCCTTTCTATTATTACCTTCAGATTTTTTACAAACTAATGAACCAAATTAGGACAAAACATCCCAGCCTCACTAAATTTGAACCACCCAATATGAGAACGAAATCTCCTACCAAACAAAGCCTCAAATAGAGTCATACGAATGTAGGAATGAAAGCTATTGATATATGCAAACTCTACGAGAGGAAAATGCTCAATGCAACTTCAACAAAAGTTGATCACACATGACCTTAGCATATACTCCAAATTCTAAAGTGTTTTTTATCTTTCCCATCAATTTGAGGGTGGAAAGCGATGTTAAGGTTGAACTTAGTCCCTAATCCTCTAAAAAAAGAATGCAAAAAATAAGACGAGAATTACATACCATAAACAGTTATGATAAAGACTAGAGCGTCATGCACTTTGATGATCTCCTGAATTAACTACTTCACATAATCCTCTGCATAATAACTAGTGCTTAAAGGCAAAAAGTTAGCAGACTTAGCCATCCTATAAACGATGATCCAAGTTGAATAAAACTAACTACAAGATGATGGAAAACCAGTAACAAAATCCATATTAATCAATTCCCAATTCCATACAGGCAACTCAATCTCTTGAGTCATTCCACTACGCCTGATGTGCTCAACTTTCACTTGGTAAAAATCCATACACTTAGCCATAAAATTTCCTACACTCTTTTCATGTTTTTCTACTAACATATCTCCTTTAAATCATGGTGTATCTTTATTGAACCAGGGAAAAGTATATTTTATCTCATGAGCGTTAGACAGAATCCTTTGTCGCACCCCATTGACATCAGGAACGGACAATATACCTAGGTACCTAAGGATAACATAACCACCAATCTTAAATGCCAAAACTTACTGTTGACCAAAATCATCCATGATCTGCATCAAAATGGGATCCAAAGCTTGCTTCTCCTTCACCTCTGTACAAAAAGATGATTTGACTACCTCTTGAACAATCATACCTACATCCTTGATGACCAAAAAATGAATTCCAAGATTATCCAATATCAACATGAACTCCATACAAGTATGGCATAAAATCTTCAACGTAAAAACCACAATAATCAACTCCAAATCATGAGCCAGATAATTCTTGTCATGCCCTTTAACCTATTTAAAAGCATATGCCACCACCAAGAAATTCTGAATCAAAACATAACCAAGTCTAATAAGGGACGCATCATAATATGCAATATTCAACCATGGTAGGGTATAAACTGGAGCCGAAGTTAACTTATCTTTCAACTTGTCAAAACTACACTCACAATCATTGGATCATAGGAACTTCAGCTTTTTTTAAGTCAACCATGTAAATGGGACAAATTTCAAAGTGAAACTCTCCACAAACCTTACAAGAAGATTTGAATAGTTGTTGGAGTCATGGGTCTAGGCCACTACTTAATGACCACAACCTTTTGTGGATCAACCTGATCACTCACTAGATATAACATGACCTAGAAAAGTAACAATATTCAACCATAATTTACACTTCAAGAACATAGCATACAACCACTGATCCTTAAGTTTTTGCAACATCAAATAGAGGTGATTATCTTGATCCTCTTAGCTCTTTGAATATACCAGAATATCATCAATGAACACATTTATGATATAGTTATGAAATTAATAGAATAGCCGATTTATAAGATGTATAAATTTCAATGGGCTATTATTCAAACATAAGGAAATCCCCAAAAACTCAAAATGACCGTACCGGGTTCGAAAAATAATCTTAGGGATATCCACCTCCTTAATCATCAGTAGATGATATCCTGATCGAAGGCAAATATTAGAAAAGTACTTAGCGCCCTTGTCAAAGAGATCATCAATCTTACGGAGAGGGTACTTATTCTTCACAGTCACCTTATTCAACTGGTGGTAGACTATACACATATGAAGGGACCCATCCCTCTTACTTATGAATAGAATAGGAGCACTCCATGGGGAAGCACTAGGGAAAATAAAACCTTTGTCAAGAATATCTTTCAACTGCTCCTTAAGTTCTTTCAACTCAGTTAGAGCCATTTTGTAAGTAGGAACAAAGATAGAATGACTATGCAATATAATGTTAAAACTAAAGTCTATTTCCCTATACACTAGGAAGATCAATGGGAAATATTTTAGGAAACTGATAGATCATAGGAAACGATTGCAAAGAGGAAACCTCTAACTTAGAATCCTTAACAAGCACTATATGATAAAATCGCCCCATCAAAATTAACTATTGGTCTATAAGATAAGAAATAAACCTTCCCTTAGACACAAAGGAACTCCCTTCCTATTATATAATCAGCTAATTAGGAAGTTTGAAAATGACATAGCAGGTCTTGTAGTCTAAAGAGGCATAGCACGAGTGCTACAATCCATCTGCAAGATTACTACAAAGTCAACCATATCCAATTGTATCCTGTCTACTAAGGTCTCTCTAATACAAAAAGAAATCATACGACCCTTATAGACTCTTCTAGTAATAATAGAGTCACCGATTGGGGTGGACACAGTTCAAGGATTAGGAATAAACTCAGGACTAAAACTACAATAAATAGCCATATAAGGGGTCACATATAAAAGAGTCGACTCTTTATCAATCAGACAATACACATCATGGGAAAAGAAATGTAACATAATAATAACATTATAAAAAGAGGTCTTAGAGTCTTATCGGATGGAAAGCACAAACAGACAATTCCAACCAATATCGGTACCCAAAGTAGCACGCTTTAGTGTAGGATTTGAAGAGTAGCAACAAAGACCTTATTTGCTCTAGAAGCAACCCTTGAAGGACAATAAAACTGCATATAACCAACATGACTACACTTTAAATACTTATTTCTTCCCTCATCACTTACTCTATGATGGCTCTATTTACAAAAACAACACAGGGATAAGATAGGGTCGATTGAGCTATGCTAGCCTGAGACTGGGCAACCTTTTCCCTAAATCCTTGGTTAGTCTAAAACTAACAATCACCTAATGGCTTAGGATATGTGGCCAAAGCCTTAGAATAAGAACTGTAATTTCCCCATATCTTCTTAGAGCATTGTATGCCATCCTATCACTATTCTGATGACCTTCTCTCTATTCAGCATACCTGTATATCTTACTCTACATTTCTCTTATAATAAATTATTTTTTCTTTTCCTCCTAAACCTATTGGATATACACCACCATCCTAGAGATATCCATATTTTTATTCAATAAAGCAGACTTGTACTCCAAAACGAAATCACATGATAAGACCAAAGCAAACTTTCTCATCCTCGGCTTCATAGATAACACCAACCCAGAGTGTAATGAGATAACTGATGAAATTTCAAGGCATACCCATTCATAGTTATTCTCCCTTATTTTAAATTCATGAACTCCTTGGACTTTGCCTCTCTTAAATATTGAGGAAAGAAATAATCAAAAAAAGTACTACAACAATCATCCATTATTATTAGCTTAACATTATCTCCCTTAATCTGCTCCTATTAATTATAGCTCTACTATGCCACATCCTTTAGCTGGTATATGGAAAACTCAACCCCCACCTAGAGTTAGAAACATGCATAACCTTGAAGAGCTTTTCCATCATCAATGAAATTTTAAGAATCCTCCTCAACACTTGAACTGGTGAAACTCAGAGGGCTCAATATCATAAACTTGACAACTTGAGTGACTTTAGAAGATGGGGTATCAAAAGTAATATGTTTAGTCTAAGAGGCCACCAACTAGGTAAAAAAATGAATTGACTGGTAAAACTCAACATTAAACACATCGGTTTGAGGTGTTAGGGAAGAGTTAGAGGTAGTCATTGGAACTCTATTAGGCCATTCAGGAGTTGGACCCCTAGATGAGTCTGTACCCAATAAGAAGTATGAGTTTTGTCCATATTATCCTTAAGTCGATGGAGGAATTTTCTTGAGCTTCAAATCTTCTAGAAGGCATGATCTATAATGTTAACAAATATGAATTAGAGAAGATTCAAGATTTAGACTCTACTGCTCGTAAGAGAACAACAAGATAGAGAAACATTTCTAAATACCTTATAGCCTCTACCTTATAAGTGAGGCATGCTACACACTCATAAAATAGACTTTACTTGACATGGCTTTGTGGACAACCAATTGACCCTAAACCTAGGAACTAATATCAATTTCATAACCTAAATAAATTCCTGACCACAAAGGCCATCCCAAGTCCTCCATGGATCAGAGATCACCCCCTTTGCTTAGTCACACAAATTATAATACATTAAAAGTGGATAAATTCCAAAGCTATAACAAGTTAGAATAATTAGAACTCAAGAATTATAAGATACATCAACAACCAATACCTAATCCACAGTAATCCATAAAGCCTCTAAGATAAAATTAACTCAAGCTAATATTCAGATATGCCCCCGATGATAGCCAAACAATCCCAAACAAAAGTTTATGCTAGAAGATAAACCAAGAAGTAACGACCTTCCAAAAGATATAGTATCATCCCTTTTAGCTGACTACTGATAATTTAGATATCTTACCACTGCGTAGGAAAAGTAGATGTGTCTTAGATTCCTGGATTGCATAGTGATACAACGCCTGAATATGGTTATTGGTTTGAGTGCTAATATTTATATCAGTCATAAGGATAAATTATTAATAGTTCAACATACAACTCAACTCAATATACATATTCATGTACATGGATGCATATATATACTTTTACAAAATATTCGTATAGGAAGTAAGGCTTATCATAAATCTTAAAACATTAGCCTAGACTGTGTAGCTCAGTCATTATAAAAGGCACCCACTGGCTATATGGGTCAAGCTCTTCCCTAGTTAAAAGGGTCCAGTACGTGTATCTACATAAACTAAAGAATAATCATATGTATATATGTACCATTGGGGACTCAAACCTCTTGGTCATATATCAAGGGTGATTTAATAACCTATTCATTGTACATGGGGAACTCAAACCACTTAATTATTTAATATGAGAGACTTGAACCACTCGGTCATTTCAACCACCAGTCGTTAAATGTAGTTTTTAGTATTGATCCCTCATGACCTCCATTTTGACAAAACAGCTATACAAAGCCTAGTTAAAATATCTTTCACACATTCCCATAAATTCCTATTTACAACATGTAGGGTCACCTTACCACTCATGATATGTAATCGTAGGATGGATAATATCCATGGGCATCAAAATTGGTCAGACTATGAGTCGTTCCCTATGCATTATATTCTGAACATACGACTCATGAGGTAAATTTATAAACATGGCAGAAACATTGGCCATATTTATTGGTTTGGCTACGAGAGCCACTAAATAACTCATAATGAGTCTTGATAACTCACTAGATACCAATTGGGAACAACATAGAGACAGCCATATACACTGGTCAGGCTACAACCCATAATGAATCTCTATGACTCATAGGAAAAGTCGTAGTCTGGTCAGTGATTATAAAAACTTAAGAAATTATGGGGAAAAAATCTAGGGTGTTATATTTCTTTACCGATTTGTCTCCATCTTTTATTTTTAATTTTAGAATTTCTTATTAATTTATGTGTATTTCTTTCTTATGTAATTTGTTCTCAAGACACTTGGTTAAGTTTTTTTTTTAGAAATTGTAATCTTGGGTTATTTATTTATTCAAAAATCAAATAAACAATCCAAAAATCCCTCCCACTCACCCAAAAAAAGATAATCGACTTTTTTCTTATTTTGGTTTGTTTTTTCAATAGTACATCTTGATTCTCTATTTTTTTTAGTGTAAATCAGGAATTTTATTTTATTTGAAGGTGTAGAATTCAGGCTACCGTGGAAGAATTTGTGCTTTTGAAACTTTACAGATTTCAAAGAGTGGATTTATTTTTGGCTTGATTTTGAAGGCTACAATTTAGTGGTGTTTGTTTGTGGCATTTAAAAGAGTACATGGAAGAAAATTTTATAGACTTTGTTGTGGAAATGAAAAAGTTGGTAAGACGTGAATATTGAGTTTTTTCATTGTTATTTTTGAGTTTCTTCATCTTATTTTTGAAGAATAAGATAGAATAGTACAATTTGTTTCAAAATTTTAATGTCAAAATTGGTCAGTTTTAGTAGGTCCATTTATTGAATTTTCAAAAAATTAAAATTTAAAAAAAAAATAGAAATCTAAAAATATTGAAAATATTAATTTTCAAAAATTCCACATGGACATTCCACGCCCGTAATCCGTGCTTGTTTTTTCTTTGGTTTTGCTAGGTTTGGACTTAAGGAATAATTCTTTTCAAGAAAGGTAGAATGATGTAGGCTGAGCTTTATCAATATCATGGAATAAAAAATTGAAGCCCAAGAATATTCTTAAGTGAATGTACAAGGAAGAAAGGTGAAAAGGGAAGAAAGAGACTACGGATGGAAAAGTTGCTATTTTTAATATTCAAGCGTTGTGGTAAAGAAGACCCTTTTTTCATCAACGGTATTTTCTAATTTTTCGGTTAAGCTATAAATAAGAGAGAATAGATCATTTAGAGTAGACCATTTTGCTATCAGGAATTGATGATTGAAAATCTCTTGAGAGAGTTGTAGCTAAAGATGTAATTGCTAGAAATATTAATGGGATTGCTTTCTTTAGGATATGATTCATTTTTTTCGGTGTCTCAATAGTATAGGTGTTTTTTTGACTTTTTTAGTTGGAGGTCTTGGTTTGTGAATAACATTTGTTGCTTATTTAATACTTACATATTTCTTGCTTTAATAAATTTTGTGCTTTTTGAACTTGGTATTTGATGGTATTGGTTTTGATATAGCCATTATTCTCATTTCTTAACCATTTGCCTGGATCTTTTATCTCTAATTTTTTGTTCTTAGATTTTAGTGTTTCTTACTAGCTTTTGTGTACAATTTTGTAGTATCATTGTTATCAACAGCCTAGGATAAGGTTTCTTTTTAGAAATTGTAATATTGGGGTATTGAGTTATTCAAAAATCAAATAAAAAATTCAAATCCCCCTCCCCTCAAAAATATATTTTTTTCTTATTTTTATTTGTTGTTTTCAATAGTAGATCTTGATTCTCTAGTATTTCTTGAGCTTAAATCTCAGATTTCATTTGATATGGTGGTGTAGAATTAAATCTACCATGGAAGGGTTTATGATTATTAAAATTTTTGAATTCTAAAAAGTAGATTTATTTTTGTCTAAGTTTTGAAGGCTAAAAATTAGTGAAATTTGTTCGTGGCATTCATAGAAGTATGTGGGTGACAATTTCATTGAATTTTTAGTTTTTTCATTGTTGTTCTTGTGCTTCTTCATCAATTTACTTCGAAAATGATAAAATAGTACACTTTGATCCAAATGATGGCGATGGCTTAGTAACGCCGGTGATAGATAAGTAACTGCCCTTCTTCTCTCTCTCCCTTCTATCTGTCTTTCTCTCTTTCCCTTTCCCTCTTATTTTTTCACTGTATGTTTTACACTGATGAGCTTGCGCTACTGCTTATTCTCCAGTGATGGTACCTCAGCGATCGGTATCACCCACTAATGAGTTTTGCCAAAAGAGGTAGATCTACCAGCATCAAGTCCAGTGGTTTTGGCGACCTCTATGGTCATACTGGTGAGTCCAAAAAAATAGGTTTTTGTTGAACCAAGATTGGTGACTTCCAAACCAGATTTTATCCAATGACCGTCCGATGAAGATATGACAAAATATTTAGACGACCAATTTCTGCACTACCCTTGGATGAAATCCAATCAAAACAAGCAAGAGAAAAGCATAGAATTTCTAAGCATGTATCGGTGATTTTAAACCATTAATCTTTATTTTATCATACTAATTCTTAGTTTCAATTTCTTGTACTTTCTTGGGAATGTTTGTTGTCGTGTCTTTCATATTGTACATGTGTTTGTTCATTGTTGTTTGGGGTATTTGGTCTTAAGTGTGCTTTCTTTGAGCTTGTTATTTCTTTTCTTTATTTCTTTCTGGATAGTGGCTTTGGTGGTGGATGAAAGATTAGGGTCAGTCCTAGGAGGTTAGGATTAGGGTCTTGTTTAGGTTAGGTTTGTGGTATAGGGGGAGGTTTATAAGGGGTAAGAATGATGAAAGAGCTAATAGGTTGAGGGTAGGGTCTTGGAATATAAGGACCTTTCAGTATATGTTCGTAGAGCTTATGAAGATTCTTAGAAAGAGGCAGATCAATATTTTTTGTATCAAAGAGACCAAGCTAGTAGGTTCTAAAGCAATGGATATAGATGGGTGTAAGTTGTGCTACTTAGGAAGAGAGAGGCATAGGTATAAGGTAGGTATCCTAGTAGACAAATAACATAGGGGATAGGTATTAGAGGTTATAAGATCTATGATAGGTTGATGAATATTATGTTGGTCATTAGAAGGTTTACAAAGAACATTTGTAGTGCCTATGCGTTATAGGTAGGATTGACCAAGCAAGAGAAGATGAGATTTTGGAAGGTTTTGGATGAGTTGGTGAGAGGGTTGGATAGCTATGATAAGATTTTCATTAGAGGGGACTTCAATGGGAACATCGAGTCATTACTGAGAGACTATGATAATGTGCATGGAAGATTTTATTTTGGGTATAGGAATAAAGAGTGTGATTCTCTTTTGGATTTTTCAAGAGCCTTTGGATAGGTAGTAGTGCATTCAAACTTACAAAATAAGTAGGATCACCTGATTACCTTTCAGATTGTCATTGCAAGGACTCGTATTGACATTTTACTAATTAAAAAGAGGGATAGAGCGATGTGTAAGGACTGTATGGTAATTTCTTGGGAGAATCTTTCGACCAACATAGGTTTTTAGTGATTGATATAGATATTAAGAGAGAAAAGAAGAGGAGGTGCAATGAGGGTCGACCCAGAATTAAGTGTGGTTGCTTAACTCTCGTTAGTGCTTTGGATAAAGGTGAAAAATTGGCGGTGTTAAGGTTTGGGAGTGTAGGGGGAATTGATATTATCTGCGATAGGTATGTGAGTTGCATTAAGGAAATATCTGGAGAGACATTAAGCATCACAAGGGAAAGTATGGCTAGCACTAGGGGAACTAATGGTGTAATTGAGAAGTTAAACACACAATGGAGACTAAGAAGGTGGCTTATTCTAGGTTGGTTGAACGTAAGGATAAAGAGGAGAAATGAGCAAGTAGGGAGAAGTACGAGCTACATAGGAAGGAATCTAAGCTTTCGGTTAAGGAAGCTAAGACAATAACTTTTGAGAGTTTGTATGTAGGATTTGAGGAGAGGGGCAGGGAGAAGAGGTTGAATAGGATTTCTAAGGCTAAGGAGTTGAAGGTCCGTTCCATTTACCAAGCGAAGTGAATCAAGAGGGGTGATGGAAAAGTATTAATGGATGAAATTCACATTAAGTGAAGGTGGCAGTCGTATTTCCATTGGCTCTTAAATGAAGAAGGGGACATAGACATTACATTATGAAAGATGAATCACTCGGAGGGATGCCATTATTATGTTTATTGTAGACATGTAAAGATTGAGAAGTTCTTTGAGGCTACTCATAGGATGTGTAAAGATAGGGTAATGGGGCGATCTTAGTAGTATTTTGGAAGTATGTGGGTGGGGCTGGTTTTAGGTTGCTAACCAAAATTTTTAATGGCATTTTTAGGAATGGGAAAATGCACGAGGCTTGGATATGAATTATGATGATTCCTCTTTACAAGAAAAAGGGTGACATTCAGAGTTGCATAAATTATTGGGGCATTAAGTTGTTGGGTCACACATTAAAGTTTGGGAGAAAGTGGTCGAGCAGAGGTTGAGGAGGATCGTGTCTGTTTTAGAGAATAAGTTTGGATTTATTCTTGAATGCTTGATCATAGAGGAAATTCACCTTGTGTGGGCACTAATGGAGATATATAGGGAGATGAAGAGTGACTTATAGATGTTGTTCATCAACCTAGAGAAGGAATACGATACAGTTCCTAGGGAGGTTCCTATGAGATATGATAACACTCAACTTACACGTCAATTTAAGTGCAAGGGGTCGTCTAGTGTATAGTTACCCAACTTTGAGTCGTGGTCAAATCCATGAGGAACATTGTGAGTGGTGATTAAATAAGTTCGAAATTAAAGTTACTTGTTAAGTTCAAACCTAAGATACATGTAATTGGGGGGGTTTAAACATTTCAAAGATATGATTATTTTTGGACTTCTAAGGGTCTAACTCGGGGCTACGAATAATTAGAGAGTAAAAAAATAGAAACAGATCTTAGAATTATGCTATACTAGGGGCAATTTATACTTGATAATATGATGAATCAGTGCAAATTCTAATTGTTCATTATGTGGTAGGCTACGTTGAAAGTCCTTGAGGCTAGTTTGTCAACAACGTCTGAAAGATGTCACTCATTGAACCTTTAGAGTAACTAATGAGTGTGTCAATTAAATCCACCAAATACCTCAATTGGGTATCCCTATTTCTAGGATGATACCCAAGATATATTCAACCTAATAGTCACCCTTATGTCTAAGATAGGGAAAATTAGCAATCTATGACCATAAATTATCTACTATTGTCTTGGTTCTCACATCCCTCTTTCAAAGATGATGTAGGTTTCAAAAGTTAATCCAAACCCCTCTATCAAGCCCGGATTGAGCTTTCAAGAGTTTAGAGTTTTTACCCACAAACCCATTTTTAGAATTTTGGGCTTTCACCAACAAATCCAACCTAATTTAATCTAGCAATAGTAAAACCCCTAAGCAACAACTAGCATATAAATAAATGAATCAACTTAAAATCTTTAAAAAATATCCTATTCAAGTTAATGAGGTTCAAATCACATTATAAATGTCACAAGTCAAAACATGAATATATGTAAACCTTGTTCCACTTAAAGAATTCAATCACATAGTAGTGCCTTACTTCAAGAATATGGTTTTTTGGGTATGAACCCTAATTCAAATATAGTAAATTAATCTCAAAATAATATACTTTGGACACAAGGATGAAAGAGTAACCTTGTTCATAAAACCCACATATCTGAAATTTCTTGACTTGTTAAGAGAGTTTAAACCTTGGGACATGAAGGAAGATTTTATTTGAGGCACCCTAATCCTCATATTCTTATAGATCGGAGAAGAGATGATGTTGTTACTTGATTGAGGAATAGAGGAAAATAATTCCTCTTTAGGGGTTATAGGTCGTGGGTTAGAGTTATAAGAGGGAAAAAGATTAAAAAGCCCCTTAACTGAATATTACAAAATATGGATGCCAGTCTTCATAAGTTGAACATAGGACTCATATGGTGAAGGTATGAATAAGTCTCATTGCTCATAAGCTTGGCAGAATCAAGATGGTGTACACTGGTCATCATAAAAGTCAAAACCTAGAACTAGTAACTTCATAATACGACTTGTATCCCCCCACTCATGACTAAGACATAATTTTAGGGAGCCTACACTGATAAACTCACAACTTCCCTTCAGACGACTAATACCATTCTTGATAACTTATAGGGTCAATTCGTATCTTGAACAAAATTCACATCACCCCTACACTGACATGGGTACGATTTACTATATACGACTTGTATAAAGTATGTTAGACTCAAGGGACTAAGTCGTATCACAGACAGTGGCCTCCAGACATGGGGTTTTAAAATATCTCCCCCGTGGCAACATTCTTGCTCAAATGTGGTTTACCTAGGATTTGGATTTTGAAAAGAATTAACATCTTTTCACTGAATTTACAATCAAGCATACTACTACCACAAGGACTTAATTTCTCACAACATAAGATATGGTATAGAAGCACTTAAATGGTCTCTAAGAGAAAGAATTTGCTAGAAATAAAACTTTTCCTTAGGTAAAAACTGAATTGGAGTAAAAGAGATGAGGATACTTAGTCATCAGATATTCTTCATCTTCCCAAGTGGCCCCTTCAACCAGTTGGTTTCTACAACAAACTTTTATTGATGCTATTTCCTTATTCCTTAGACTTCGAACCTTTCTATCATGTATCTCCATAGGAATCTCCTCATACGACAAGTTATCTATGACCCCAATGCTCTCCAGGGGAATTATTAAGGATGGATTTCCAATTAAATTCTTAAGCATCGAGACATTGAACATTTGGTGAACTGCAGCTAACTCTAATGGAAGAATCAAATCATAAACAACCTCTCCTACATGCTTCACTACCTCATATAGACCAATAAATTAGGGTATCAGCTTCTGTTTCTTTCCAAATCAAATTATTCCCCTCATAGGTGTCACTTTCAAGAACAACCAATCACCCACTTCAAATTTGATCTCACTCCTTCTTACATCAACATACAATTTTTGATGACTATGAAAAGTTTTCAAACTCTCACAAATAAATAGAACCTTTACCATAGATTTGAGAACAAAGACTAGACCAATCCATATTGCTTTGCCAATATCTAACCATCATATGCTGATCTGCACCTATGCCTATACAACACTTCAAATGGAGCCATCTGAATGCTAGCATGATAACTATTATTGTAACAGAACTCAACCAAAGGTAGATGGTTGTCCTAACTTCCTTTAAATTATAAAATACATACCCTCAACATGTATTCTAATGTCTAAATTAAGAGTTCATCTTGACTATTTGTCTGCGGTGAAATGTGTGCCTCTATCTAAAAGGATTGAAATGTGTGCCTGTATCTAACTTATGGATATATATTCTGGCACAATCCTCCTCAGTATCTAAAATCTTCAGAGGTAGAAAATTGGTTAATTTAGTCACTCAATCAACTATAACACAAATTGAATCATGTTGACGTCTTGTGTGAGGCAAACCTATGATGAAATACATATTTTCTACTTCCCACTTCAAAGTAGGGATATTAATTTCTTGCAATGTACCTCCCGGCCTCTGGTGTTCAACTTTAACTTACTGGTAGTTGGGACACTTGGCTAGAAACTCTGCTATGTCCCTCTTAATACCATTCCACCAATAAATTTACAGTATGTTGCAGTACATCTTTGTAGAACCCATATGAATTGAATACCTCGAACCATGACCCTCGATTAGTATTATCTCTCAAACCCGTCAACATTTGAAATATAAAGCCTACCTTGATACCGAAGTACAATATCTCCCCCTTAGGAGAAAACCTCAACCTTCTGTTATTGGACTGCTTTCAATTTTTGGCTAAGTATGGGATCACTTCATTGTTTCTCCTTCACTTCCACTACCAAAGATGATTCTGAACCATTCTGAACAATTATTCCCCTATCAGTAGTATCAAGAAAATGTACTCCTAAATGGGTTAATAGATGCAACACTTTCACCTGTTCTCATTTTTCCTTTTTTAAATGGGCCACACTACCCATGGACAACCTACTCAATGTGTTTGCAACCACATTGGCCTTACCCGTATGATAGAGCACACTCATGTCATAATCTTTTAATAACTTCAACTACTTTCTCTAATGGAGATTTAGCTCCCACTGAGAAAATACATACTAAAGACTCTAATGGTCCATGAAAACATCAACATGCACACCATAGAGGTAATGTATCTAAATTTTCATGGCAAACACTACGACAGATAACTCTAAGTCATGAATTGGGTAATTCTGTTTGTGATTTTTAAGTTGCCTGGAGACCTAGGATATCACTCTCCCATTCTTCATCAACACACAACCTAACTCAAATCTCAAAGAATCATAATACGCCTAGAATTTATCTAACCCTTCTGGTAAAGTTAACACTAGAGGCAAAGTCAATCTATCCTTCATCTCTTAGAAAATCTTCTCACACCTATCCGACCATGTATACTTTACTTTCTTTTAAGTTAGCTTAGGCAATGGTGCAGCTATAGAGGAAAACCGTTCAATAAATATTCTATAATACCAAGCCAAAAATAAAAAGATCCTAGTATTGGATAGAGTGATATATCTAGGCCAGTTCTTCACTAAATTAATCTTTTGAGGATCTAGATGAATATCGACCCCTGAAATGAGATTCCCCAATATAGTAACAGATTCTAACAAAAAATCACATTTACCAAACTTTGCATATAATTGATGACCCTTGAGGGTTTGAACTACTATTCCAAAATGTTTTGTATGTTCCTCTTTACTCTTTGTAATACTCGTGCCATTTTCCTAGCTACAAATCATCTCAAGGATAATACGACTTACTTTAAAATTAAAACCTATCATTGTACACATGGTATTTTTTATATTTTCACTTTGTATCACGTGGGAAATTGTGTTAGCTTTCCAACGGTACCAATTTTGTTCAAATTTGACATCAGATGAGAAAGTTATGGACGTTTTACTTGGAACTATCGAAAACGCCCAGGTATGACGGCCAAGTTGACGGACCGCCACATAAGTGACGGACTGCCACATAAGTGATGGACCGCCACTTTGACCACCACAGCCCAGTAAGTTGAGCCACGTATTGGATAAGGACTGACAGACAAGTTTATGTACCGTCAAAGTTGTGACGGACCGTCATCCAGGTAGTCAACTCTTATCCAGTGAACCCTATTTTTTGTCCACATCTGATGGGATAAGTGACGGATGGTCAAGTGTCTGAGGGACTGTCAGTTAGACCGTCACACATGAAGTTCCGTTTATTTCCAACATTTTTTAACAAGGGTATTTTGGTCACTTACCACTCACCTATATATACCCTGATGACTTTGAATTTTGCAATTTTTCTTATTTTCATTTCACAAACAAAAACTAGGGTTTCTCTCTAAATTTAATCTCCAAGAACAAGACCCAATCTTCTTCAAAAATTAAAGGATTTCAAATCCTTCATCTTAAAAAACGTCAAGAACCTTGAGTTAGGTATGAGTAGTGTTCATCTATGGACCCTTTTCGTTCATAGAGTTTAAGAACCATGCTTTTAAATGAGAAACCTTGATTTCCTTGTGGTTATATGTTATTCATGTTAATGATCATTGTTTAAGCTTCAAGATATTAAATTAAGTTAACTTTCATGATGTATGCATGCTTGTAGTTAAAACACATGAATTTGGGTGGTACAAGATGATTAAAATTATTGAGAAAACCTGTGCCCCAAAGTGTGCATGCAAGGTACTTTTTAAAATGCCTAGAATGCTAAAAATTATGTCCCCATGACCCCATAGTATTTAAATTAAACGTTATGTCACTCTTAAGAAGATTCCGCATGAACTTCCATGCTATTAATATGTGTTGCTAGTATGATTATGCAATGAACATAATATTAAGGTTGTGCATGTACTTCCATGTGAAATGAAATTCTTTCCATGCAATACATTGTTGATAACCATGCTTAGTATGGAATCCATGATGTATGATATTATAAATTATGGACACAAATCTTATGATCAAGTCTTGTCATGTTTGTCAGTTTCTTTCCATCGAGTCCTGGGGTATTCGTACCTAAAAAACATAGATGAGTACCTAGATCCATGTCTTGTCATCACAGTCATCTTAGTCAAGAAACAATCTATAGAACTCAGTCAGTCATGTGACTTAGGAAACCTCAGAAATGTCATTATCTTAGTAAATTCTTAGAGAGTAGTACTATTCTGTCAGTCAACAGATGTCAGTTATTCAGTTCATGTACAGTCAGTTAAATCATGTTGAGTCTCTTCAAATGGGAGTAGGTTTATAGTGTTATCAGTGAACCCAAGGATAGGAAATCACCTCCCAGTTTATAGTGTGATTCTTAGTAGTCATCTATGTGTTCCAGAACTACTTTGCCAGTGTAGGTTGAGACATCTTAACCTATCAGACTAGGATTGATGAGGTGGCTTAACCTATCAGTTTAGAGTTCCCACCGTTCTCATTTGAGTACCTTCCAGATGAGAGTCACTCACAACTGCCCTTACCAGTGGTGCGGTATTGACACCCCTCTAGTTGGGGTAGAGATTAGACCCAAACTTAGCTATATGCATTATTAGGGAATGTCGGTTAAACAACTATCTCCCATAATTTCAAGTTCAGTCTCAGTAAAAGAACTTAGATAGTTCTTCAGATAGCAGTATACTAGGACTGCCAGATACAATCAAATTCAGGTATAGTATGAAACTCAAATAGTTCCATCAGACCTTGGACTGTCAGACACAGTCACCCATATTGACAAAACCATAGCTTAGTCATGATCAGTTAAACTATGTATTAGCGTATAGATTTAGATGTCACGCTTTTGGAATCTTAGTTTCTATGTATGCATGTTTGTACTCTCACGTTCATATCAGTAAGTTAGTTAGCATTGTTCATGCATGTAACCCTATTTATGTTATGCCTACCTCACTCATATACTCAGTACTGTAGTTTTACAGAAACATTTGTCCTATGGTGCTTTCTTTTCATATTACACCATAGGTTCAAAGATACGAGTTCCAGAACAGTAGTAGCATTTACATTCCAGTATATAAAGCTACAGTGAGTCCTTCTTCATTCGAGGATGATATGATTCGATTCATTTATTATTTCAGTTAGTTTCAATTTATAAAGATAGTTGAAGACATTTTTCTCCAATTTCTTATTCAGCCAGTACTTTGAGGCTTTCAGATACAGTTCAGATTTGGTTCAGATTTCATTCAGTTTCAATTATTTTAAGTATCTTTCACCTATATAGATGGTATCATAGCCTAAGGTTCAATAGATCAATTGAGTCCTAGGAATTCTGAAAGCCGCATCTAGTAGAGTCTTGTGCATGGGTGTGTTGCGCACCACATTTATGTACAGAAGGCTATAAGATGTTTTAGGAATAGTTTCTCTTATTTTAGTATTCATGTCATGCTATTGAGTTTAATCTCAAGTTAAACTTTCAGAGTATTCCTCCAAAGAGAAGAAACCAGCCAGTTCCTCAGCCCGAAGAAACTTTGGGCAAGCATGTTTCTCATGCAAAGTTTAGAGCCACATTGACAATACTTGCTCAGTCTGTGGCTGCCTAGAATAAATGGCCACCAGTTATTTCGGCCAATCCAGTGGCTAATTTCACAACAACTAGAATTCGGGACTTCACCAGAATGAACCCTCTAGTTTTCTTCGGGTCTAAGTCTAATGAAGACCCTCAGGAGTTCATTGACCAAGTCAAGAAGGTCATTGCCATCATGGGAGATACTTTTGTTCAGAGTGCCGAGTTAGCTGCATACCAGTTACAGGATGTTGCTCATACTTGGTACAAATAGTGGAAGTCTGAGAGGTTAGAGAATGAAGGTCCTATATAGTGGGAGGAATTTGTCATGTTTTTCTTAGACAGATTCTTTCCCCAAGAGCTGTGGAAGGCCAAAGTTCTTTGGTTTATCAACCTCAAGCAGTGAAATGTGACGGTTAGGGAGTATTCTCTCAAATTTACTCAGCTAGCCATATATGCCCGTCATGTGGTTGCAAACAACATGGCTAAGATAACCAAGTTCATGTCAGGAGTGAATGATAGTGTGGTAAATAAGTGTAGATCTATAATACTAAACAGTGATATGGCTTTATCCAGGCTCATGACCAATGCTTAGAAAATAAAGTAGCAAAAGGTTAGCACTAGGGAGAGGCAGAATAAGAGAGCAAGATTAGGCAGTTTCAGTTTTGCTCAACCTAAATTAGAGGGAGGAAATCATTCCCAGTTTTGTCCCAAGTCCTCACCTCCAGTTCATTCTTCAACCAATGCTCGAACTCTTAAGTTCAGAAATAGAGCACTAGCTCTAAATCTCAGGGAAATGTCAGTAATGCAAAAACTAATCCCCTGTGTCAAACTTGTTGTAAGAACAACCAGGGTGTTTGCATAGTCGGTAGTGATGTTTGTTTTAGTTGTCGCAAGCCAAGCCACAAAGTTAGAGATTTTCCACAGTCCAGTTATCAGGGTCAGCAAAATCCTTCCACAGCTCAGTCTGGTCGCCCGAACCAACAGGGTGCCACTTTTAGTGCTACTAGTGGACAACGCCCAAATAGATAGTATGCTCTTCAGACTCAACAGGATTAGGAAAATTCTCCTGATATCTTTACTAGTACGTTACACATTTTCCATCTTCATGTTTACACTTTACTTGATCTCGGTGCATAATTGTCTTTTGCCACTCAATACATAGCAGGCAATTTCAGAATCAGTCTTAAAATTTTAGCAGAACCCTTTTCAGTCTCTACCCTAGTGGGTAAAAACCATCATAGATTGGCGGGTATACAGGAACTTCCCAGTTATGATATTTCAGAAATCCACGTCAGCAGATTTAGTCAAATTAGAGATTATTGATTTTGATATAATTCTCGGCATGTATTGGATTCATTCCTGCTATGCCACAGTCGACTGTAGAACCCGAATAGTTTAATTTCAATTTTCGAATGAGCCCATCATAGAGTTGAAGGGTAGTACTTCATCATTTAGGGGTTAGATTATTTCCTACCTTCGAGAAAGAAGAATGATTTCTAAGGGGTGTTGTATCATCTCGTGCATGTTTAATATTCTATTTTTGAATCTCCTAGCCTTTAATCAGTTCTAGTTGTTAATGAATATTTAGATGTCTTTCCCGAAGATCTTCCAGGCATTCCCCCAAAAGGGAAATAGACTTCGGCATAGACCTTCCCCAGATACTCAGCCTATTTTAATTCCACCTTTAAAAATGGCGCCAGTAAACTCAAAGAACTAAAAGATTAGTTAAAGAATCTCTTAGATAAGGGATTCATCAGTCCCAGTGTATCCCCATGGGGTGCACCAGTCTTATTAATGCACAAGAAAGACGGTTCTCTCAGGATGTGTATTGATTATCGTAAGCTCAACAAAGTCATGGTCAAGAACAGGTATCGGCTTCCTAGAATAGATGACTTGTTTTACTAACTTCACGGTTCTAGTTATTTCTCCAAGATAGACCTCAGATCAGGCTATCATCAGCTCAAGGTTAGAGAACGTGACATCCCGAAGATAATTTTCTGTACTCGGTATGGTCACTTCAAATTTCTAGTCATATCCTTTAGTCTTACCAATGCCCCTACATCTTTCATGGACTTGATCAACCGGGTGTTCAAGAAGTACTTGGACATATTTTTCATGGTCTTCATAGATGATATTTTAGTCTATTCTCGCATAGAGCGTGATCATTCAGACCATCTCAAAATTGTTCTTCAGACTCTCAGAGATCATCAATTGATCGCCAAGTTCAGTAAGTGCAAATTTTGGATAAGATCAGTAGCATTCCTTGGTGATATTATTCTCGGTGATGGCATTAAAGTATATCGTCATAAGGCTGAAGCGGTAAGAAACTAGCCTCACCCTATCTCTCCTTCAGATATCAGGAGTTTCTTGGGTTTGGTTAGCTATTACAGATGCTTTGTCGAGGGATTTTCTTCTATTGCATCTCCAATGTCCAGATTGACTCTGAATAAGGTTAAGTTTTAGTGGTTAGATTCTTGCGAGAAGAATTTACTAGAGTCGAAGACTCGACTCACCTCTACCCCATTTCTTACACTTCAAGATATTTCTGGCGGTTTTCTAGTCTATTGTGATATGTCCTGAGTGTGTTTAGTTTGTATCATCACGCATCATGGTAAGGTCATAGCCTATGTCTCTAGACAGCTAAAGCCCCATGAGAAGAATTATCCTACTCATGATCTTGAGTTAGCAACCGTAGTATTTGCCATAAATATTTTGACGCATTATCTATACGGAGTTGATGTCGGTGTCTTCATGGATCATAAGAGTCTCCAGTTTGTCTTCTCTCAGAATGATCTCAATCTTTTCCAGAAAAGGTGGTTAGAGTTTTTGAAAAATTATGACATAAGTATTCTTTATCATCCGGGAAAGGCCAACGTTATGGTTGATGCCCTTAGTAGACTCTCCTTAGGCAGTGTTTCTCACGTAAAGAATTGTAAGATAAAGATAGCCTAAGAAATTCATCAGCTTGCCAGACTAGACTTTCGCTTAGTCGACACTTCAGAGGGTGGTGTATATGTTTAAAGTAGTTCAGTGTCCGCTCTAGTTTCCGAGGTAAAAGAAAAGCAAGATAGGGATCCCATCCTTGTCAATATAAAAGAGTCAATTCAGAATCAGAAAGTAGAGGCTTTCTCCCAAGGAGGAGATAGTGTCCTTTATTGTCAGGGTCGGTTGTGTATTCCAGGTGTACATAACTTGAGACAGCAAATTCTTGAAGAGGTGCATAGTGCGATATACTCTATTCATCCAGGGGACACTAAGATGTACCACAACTTGCAGGAGATCTATTGGTAAAGTGGGATGAAAAGAGATACTGTAGAGTTTGTGGCTAAGTGCTCTACATGTTAGCAGGTTAAGATAGAGCATCAAAACCCTAATGGGTCCATGCACGAGTTCACCATTACTACTTGGAAGTGGGAAGAAGTGAACATGGATTTCATGATGGTTTTTCCTTGAACTCGTCATCAACATGATTCAGTTTGGGTCATTGTTCACAAAATGACCTAGTCAACTTATTTCCTTCTAGTTCATACCTCTTATTAAGCCGAGGATTATGCCAAACTCTATATCAGGTATTTGGTGAGATTACACGGTGTTTTATTATCTATCATCTTTTACAAAGGTACACAGTTCACCTCTCACTTTTGGAAAGCGCTCCAAAAAGGTCTTGGTACCCAATTTCATCTCAGTACAGCCTTCCATCCTCAGACAGATGGTCAAGTAGAGAGGACTGTTCATACTCTTAAAGATATGCTAAGGGCATGTGTAGTTGATTTCAAGGGAAGTTGGTATGACCACTTACTTCTGATTGAGTTTAATACAACAATAGCTATCATTCTAGTATTCAGATGGCTCCATTCAAAGCTCTCTATAGTAGGAGGTGGAGATCTCCAGTTAGTTGGTTCGAAGTTAGTGAGGCCTCAGTCATCAATCCTAACTTAGTATTCGATACCTTAGAGAAAGTTCAGTTGATTAGAGAGAGACTTCAGGCTGCTGAAAGATGATAGTATTCTTATGCAGATGTTTGTAGAAAGGATCTCGAGTTCGAGGTCAATGACTATGTCTATCTCAAAATCTCTCCCATAAAGGGAGTGAAGAGGTTCGGCAAGAAAGAAAAACTCAGTCCCTGCTATGTCGGTCCCTTCAGGATTCTCAGTCCCTTTGGCGAGGTAGCTTATGAGCTCAAATTGTCTTCAGATCTAGCCTCTATTCATCCGGTCTTTCATGTCTCCTTGTTCAAGAACTACATAGGTGACCCAGCAGTTGTAGTCTCTATTCATAAAATTGAAGTTCAGGTCAACCTCTCTTATGAAGAGATTCCAGTTGAAATTTTAGACTATCAGATTGGTTGGCTGAGGAATAAAGAAGGTTCTCTTGTAAAAGTTCTTTGGCGAAGTCAGTCCGTTGAGGGAGATACTTGGGAAGTAGAAGCAGACATGCGTACCAAGTACCCTCACCTTTTCTACACCAACCAAGATCAAGCTCAAGGTAACAGTCGTCCTTAAGTTATTCAATTTCATGTTCAACATTCAATACAACTTGATATTTCATTTCGTATTCATGTTCCATCAAAAATTTGGTATCAAGTACCATTGCATATTTAGTCATACATACATGTATTAGTCCAGTACATAATCATGCATCAAATATACATTTTCATTGCGAGAACCTCAGTCATGCATTCATGAATCAGTTACACGTGAATCAACTATGCATGTTCAGTATAATGCATTCAGTTTTTCAGTTATAAGATCATGTTCCAGCTACTCATGTTAAGACTTTTTTCCCCTCTTAGTCATTTCCATTCAAGGATAAATGTTCTTAAGGGGGAGATATTCTAATACCCGTTCCTTTTTTCTAGATAGAAATCATATAAAAGATGCTAGGACTTAATTTAAAAAGTAAACCTATCGTTGTACAAATGGTAATTTTGAGATTTTCACTTTCTATCACGTGGAAAATTGAGTTAGCTTTCCAACTTTATAAATTTTATCCACAACCAACTTCAGACAAAGAAGTTATGGATATTTTTCTTGGAACTATCGAAAATGCCCAGGTATGACGGTCAAGTTGACGGACTGCCACATAAGTGATGGACCGCCACTTTGACCATCACAGCCAAGGCAGTTGAGCCACGTACTGTATAAGGACTGACGGACGAGTTGACGGACTGTCAAAGTTGTGATGGACTATCATCCAGGTCATCAACTCTTATCTAGTGAACCCCATTTCTGGTCCACATCTGACGGGCTAAGTGACGGACCATCAGGTGGCTGACGGATGCTATTTGGACCATCATAAAAAAAGTTCAGTTTATTTCCAGGTCATTTTAATAGGGGTATTTTGGTCACATACCACTCGCCTATATATACCTAGATGAGTCAAAATTTTGCCATTTTACTCGTTATTATTTCACAAACAAAAACTAGGGTTTCTCTCTAAATTTAATCTCCAAGAACAAGACCCAATCTTCTTCAAGAATCAAAGGATTTCAAACCCTTCAAGTTCAAAAATGTCAAGAACCTTGAGTCAGCTATGCGTAGTGTTCATCTATGGACCCCTTTCATTCATAGAGTTAAAGAACTATACTTTTAAGTGAGAAACTTTGATTTCCTTGTGGTTGTGTGATATTGTTCATGTTAATGATCATTTTTTAAGCTTCAAGATATTAATTTTAGTTGACTTCCATAATGTATGCATGCTTGAAGTTAAAACCTATGAATTTGGGTAGTTCAAGATGATTAAAATTGATGAGAAAACCTATGACTCAAACTGTGTATGCAAGGTGTTTGTTAAAATGCCTAGAATGCTAGAAATCATGTCCCCATGACTCCATGCTATTGATATGTGTTGCTAGTATGATTATGCAATGAACATGATATTAAGGTTTTGCAAGTACTTCCATCTAAAATTGAAATTCTTTCCATGCAATATATTGTTGATAACCATGATTAGTATGAAATCCCTTATGTACGATATTATGAATTGTGGACTCAAATCTTGTGATCAAGTCATGTCATGTGTGTCAGTTTCATTCCATCGAGTCCTGGGGGTATTCGTACACAAAAAACATAGTTGTGTGGTTAGAGCCATGTTTTGTCATCACAATCGTCTTAGTCAAGCAACAATCTATAGAATTCAGTCAGTCATGTGACTCAGGAAACCTCAGAATCTCATGATCTTAGTAAATTCTCATAGAGTAGTACTATTTTGTTAGTCAATGGATGCTAGTTATTAAGTCCATGTACAGTCAGTTAAATCATGTTCAGTCTCTTTATATGGGAGTAGAAGTTAGCACCAAGTGAACCTAAGGATGGAAACTCACCTGTCACTTTAGGCTGTGATTCTTAGCATTCATTCTTGTGTTCAAGAACTACGTAGCCAGCGTAGGTTAAAACATCTTAACCTGTCAGACTAGGATTGATGAGGTAGCTTAACCTGTCAGTTTAGGGTTCCCACCATTCTCATTTGGGTACCTGCTAGATGAGGGTCACTCATAACTGTCCAGTAGTGCGGTATTGATACCCCTCCAGTCGGGGCAGAGATTGGACCCCAACTTAGTTATATGCATTATTGGGGCATGTCATTTAAATAACTACCTCCCACAATTTCAGGCTCAGTCTTAGTAAAAAAACTCAGATAGTTCTTCAGATAGCAGTATACCAGGACTGCCATATATAGTCAAATTTAGTTATAGTACGAAACTCAATAGTTCCATCAGACCCGGGACTGTCATACATAGTTACCCATGTTGACAGAACCATAGTTTTAGTCATGATCAGTTACCAGTAAACTATGTGTTAGCATACAGACTTAGCTATCATGCATTCACAATCTCAGTTTCTATGTATGCATGTTTGCTCTCTCATGTTCATATCAGTTAGTTAGTTAGCATTGTTCATGCATGTAACCCTATTTATGTTTATCCTACCCCACTCGTATAATCAGTACTTCAGTTGTACTAATGCATTTGTGCTATGATGCTTTTTTTCATGTTACACCATAGGTTTAGAGAAACTAGTTCCAGACCAACAGTAGCATTCGCATTCCAGTATACAGAGTTGCAGTGAGTCCTCTTCATTTGAGGACAATACGATTCGATTCATTTATTATGTCAGTTTTCTATTTACGGAGTTAGTTGGAGACATGTTCCTTCAACTCCTTATTCAGACAGTACTTCGAGGCTTTCAGATAGAGTTTAGGGTTAGTTGAGATTTGATTAATTTTCAGTTATTTTAGGTATCTTTCACCTATATGGATGTTATTTTACCACATTCTTTATTTAGTTGAACCTTATGGCCTACATATTCATGTTTTCCACATTATTATAATATATATTGAAATGTATAGGTATAGATATCATTCATGGGTTAGCTTGTGGTCTCTCGGGGTCATGAGCACCGTGTAGCATTCCGATTTAGAAAATCGGGGTGTTACACTTTTGGAATACACCAATATGACATCTATAAAGACAATGACAAACATATCTAAATACTAATTGAAGACCCAATTCATCAAATCCGTAAAAGCTTCAGGAGCATTTTTCAGTCCAAACAACATAACCACAAACTCAAAATTGTTGTACCTCTTTTGAAAAGATATTTTAAAGATGTCTTGCTCCCTGATTTTCAACTAATGGTATCCCAACCTAAGGTCAATCTTGGGAAACCACTGGGCACCCTAAAGAAAATAAAAAAAATCATTGATTCTAGTAATGGGATGCTTTTTCTTGATATTAACCTTCTTTAGTTGTCTATAATCTACACACATTCTGAGAGTGCCATCTTCTTGTGCGCGAAAAGGGCCATAGCACCCAATGGAGCAAAACTAGGTCAGATGAAACCTTTATCTAAGTGGTCCTTAAGTTGCTCCCTTAACTCTTTATGTTTTGTTGGATCCATACAATATGGAGGAATGGAGATGGCTTGAGTATTAGGAAGAAGCACAATACCAAATTCTATTTCTCTGTCTGGAGGTACCCCTAACAAGTCTTTGGGGAAAGCCTCTAGGAACTCATTGACTACACGGACTAATTGGACTATTGGGGCTTCAGACATTGTATCTTTGACTTGAACTAAATGATAGATACACCCTTTTTATATTAACTATCTATTCTTTAGATAAGAAATGAAACAACCTTGGGAAGACACAAAACTACCCTTCCATTTGAAAACTGCTTCATTAGGAAATTCAAACTTTACCATGCGGGTGCGACAATCTATTGACGCATAACATGAATGACGCCAATCTATGCCTAGAATAATATTGAGATCTATAATCTCCAAATCTATTAGGTCTGTTAGAGTAATCTTATAGAGGATGGTAATAGGAAACCCCCTATAGGCTCGTCTAGCAACAATTGAATGACCCATTAGGTAAGAACTGAGAAGGACTTGGTAAGATTTTCAAGACCTACTCAAAAATTTATAGCAAATAATAGAGTTAAATAAGAGTGATTCAATTCGGGTCTAATACATATACATCAAGGTGATAAGCATGAAGAATACTTGTGAAAACATCTGGCATTGACTGCCACCGATATTGAATGATGCGACCTGAAGAGGAACAGTGCAACCTAGCTAAGCTTCTAAACTTGTAACCTGAGTCTGAGGATGAATATCCTGGCTTCTCTTCATAGCATACGGACACTCATTGATATTGTTTTCATACTTGCCACAACCATATAAACCCCTTTTGTCCATGAAATACTCATCAGGATGGGTCCTACCATACTATGCATATCTCGGGTAACTAGGCATCCTGACTACGCTATTTTGAGAACTGGAATTTGAAGTCTTGCCGTACTACTCCTGCCTGCTCCTAGGTGCAGTTGAACTGGTTGAAGATGACGTATGCACCAACAAGTGACCCTTAAGTACCCCCTCCAAACCTTGGCATACTAAACTGAAATTATCCAGTCCTAGTTCCCTTGTTTCTCTTCTCTCTTTCCTTCTATATTTCTTTCTCAATCTGTTGACCATAAGTCATCAATCGAGTAATGTCCATGTCTCTAATTAGTATGGTAGTCCTACACCCTTAACCACTAAATTAAAGACCCTAATAACAAACTTACTAAGACGAGCTCTAGAGTCAGATAACAACTCGAAAGCATACTTAGACAACTGAGTAAACTTAAGGTTGTACTCTTTCACTGTCATAGAGTCCTATCTCAGGTTCATAAACTCTTCCACCTGAGCCTCCCTCATCTCACGAGAAATGAACCTATACGGAAAATTATTCTGAAACACATGCCAACTAATAGGAATTGAATTCTCACCCCTACCATCCTTCTACATAACAACAGAATCATAAGCAGTATCCTTCGGCCTATAGGATGCCAAATCAACACTCTCCTCTTCAGTAACAAAACTAATATGAGTATTCTTTTTCACCTCATGAATATAGAGTTGAGAATCTTTATCTACCTTGACTCATGGAACTCAGGTGGATTCATCGTTAAAAATTCCCGAATTTTGGCTGTAGCTAAATTACCATTTAGCTGAAGTGGGATCGATGCCTTTTTATTTCCCTAAACATTAGAATTAATAGCTTGGGCCAACACTTAAAAGGCAACCTAAAATTTAGCATGAGATACGTTCTCATTTAGAGGGTCTACGTGCAGGGGTAGTTGATCATCATTTTTGCTTGCTTTGGATCGACGAGGAGGCATAATATCTCATGTAAAAGAACAAGTTAAGGCAGATAGATACAACTATAACCATGATTGATCATGAAATAAATTAGGCTTCCTAGCTTATTCCATATCGTCATACTTATAAATATGGCGCGCTTCACATCTATGATCATAACTTGACACAACGCGGCTTGTATGAATCCTTAAGACTCGTTAAACCTTATACTCTAATACCTAGTATGTAATGCCCTGAATGTACCCCCTGGATGTCATACGGTGCTCAAGACTATGAATATCCCTAATCTAACCTATTATATCAATTCAGCTTGAAACTCACATGACAAGTAAGGTATCATGTATAGAAAATAAGATAAACAATTTCATATCTTAATATGAATCCCTAAATTTGGAAACCTTAAAAAAAAATTTAAAACTTGGAACATAAAGAGTCTAACAAGCCTCTACTAAAGACTAGAGAGCCACTGGAACAGACCCCCAGCTGACTCTAACATAAAGTCTGGCCAACCCCATTTTCTTTTTCTTTTAATAATTGTTTTGATATTTTGATTAATTGTTGTTATATATTAATCCTTTTTTATTTTCCATTTTGTTTATTTTTTTAATATTTTTTTTGAATCATCGTTGTTATAGTTCATCCACTTTCCTTTGCCGTTATCTTTAGTCTCTAAAATAACATATATATTTTTATGTCCATCCATTTTCCTTTATCCATTTTCTTGGGTATATGTTGACTTATTTTTTCATATATCTTTAATTTCATATTTATTTATTTATTTATTTATTATTATGTTTCTCAATGTGTTATTTCTTTCTTGTTATATGTTAAGTGTTGCTGCTTATCATAATTGCCATTTTGCTATACCTTCCTCCATTTGGAACCTCTCTTTTTTATGAATGGTTGTGGCATTACGGAGACGTTCACTTTCTAAAATACAATATGGTAAATGTCTCGTGAATCGATAGATCAATGGTACATCAATAGTCATGAGATTTATCGCTCTCAAGTTACCCTCTTGAGAGAACCGTGTAATGAAACCACCCTTATTCCTAGATCCTAACATCATACTCCTTTACTAAGGAATAGGAATTCAAAGCATAGGATATCTTTTAAAGAAATCTAGCCTTAATTTATAATGTATTTCATAATACAAAAAAGAATACCTTCGTTATTTATGTGCATACTGAGAGATAAATATGTCTAAATATTGTTATTTTCTCTTTGGCAGTTGGGTAGGCTAACATTTTTCTTTCCAATTCTAATAGCACCACCTACATCTTATGGAACTATTTAGATTTACACCTTGGAGGTCATATGGTGCTTAAGACTATGAATAGGCCTAAGGTAACCCATGATATCTGTTCAGCTTGAAACTCACATGACAAGTAAGGCAGCCAATATAGAAAATAAAGACAAACCATTCTGTATCATAATATGAATCCCTAAATTTGGAAACCTTAATCAATCTTCTTAAACATGGAACATAAACAGTTTGACAAGCCTCTAATATAGACTAAAGAGCCACTGGTATATACCCCTGTTGACTTTAAATCAAACAAAATTCAAATATCTAAAAGAACTTTCTAAAATGAAGAGGAGTCTGATAAACTTGGTCCTCAGACTATGAGGATGCACCAAATATTGGGATGTAGGTGGTGTTTCTCGTAGTCAATCGTGCCACTGGAAACAAGCACCAGAAACTGTATTATAAGACAATGTTACACATAGACATGTATATGGGTCAGTACTTCTAGAATGAATTGAGCATGTGGGGTGAATGCATATGTAAATCAGGAGCTAAAAATATACATGTGCACTTTCAAATGAAATGAATATATACATGTGAACTAAGTGTAAATGACTCACCTTAGGCTTGAGTATAAATAAAAATTTAAAGATCATAAAGCATGAATAATGATGCATAAGAGTAAGCTTAGCGAGCCATAACACTTAGTTCTAAGATCTTTACTTTAAGTCCTTATGGCAGATTCTTCTAACAAACATTAACCATGTGAGCTACCGTGGAGTCCAACGTCTTGCCCACATTGGGTAGAGATATTATACCCTTGCCCTCAAAATAGAACCTTAACTTAAGTGATCACTAAGCTTCATCCATAATGGGATAAAACATAACCTATGGTGGCTCGTAGTTTTAATAAATTTAGGATACGCTCATCCACATTCCCTTCTCGGTTATAATACTACTCCCAGAATATTTATATGGTCATACTTAAGAAATCCATCTTACAATAGCATATGGGTTTATAAAATAAAAACCAATTATACTTCTCTTTACTTTAAATCATAATCAAGATGAACAATTATGGATTCTATGTCTTCTCTTTAGATCAAAAGATCAAGTTTTCTTTAAATAATCTTATAATAAATAACAATGGAACTTAAAAGAATGAACTTGTAAACTCACTACGTATACTTAGGACATGGAATTCATGCTTTGTTTCATAGAAATTCACAAAAAAATATTATGAACAATAATCACCTTGAAATATCAACAATATCTTAGTCAAGAAAATGAAATTCACATAATAATCAGTCTTACAATTCTCCCACACTTAGATCATTCATCGTGGAATGACGATTAAGGTAAGAAAAAGTACAAGTTCGCATATTATTATACTTCAAACTAACCACTAACCAAGATTAAACATAAAGATACACAATAAGTATAAAACACATATCATGATCATTATCAGTCATCCATTCTTCCATTTGACTTTAGGACTCGAACCTATAGTCTATCAAACATTTTATCTATTCAAAGTTTAGGGACTTAAACCCATTGCCTATAAAAGACATAAATAAATCTAAGAAGATTAACACATACCTCAAGCAAAATTTTTGGGAATGAGAAAAAATTTTGTTACTTAGACTTCATGTCCTCTTCTGTCTCCCAAGTAGCTTCCTCGGACTTTTGGTTCCTCTATTGAAACTTTACTGAAGCCACCACTTTTGTTTGTAATCAGAGAACTTGTCAATCCAAAATCCTCATCGGTACTTTCTCATAGGACAAAGATTCTGAAACACCAACATCCTTTAAGGTGACTAGGAAATGTGGATAATGCAACTTTTGTTGTGCTAATGTGGCTAGTGCTACTTTGATTGATTTTTTGAAGTTTCTCACAGCCAAATATGCCACACCATACATATTTCACTGGTTAAATTGTTGTGTTGAGTTGGATGTGACAAGGAAAGTGGTGATTTGGTTCAAAGACAAGAAGTATTATGATAAGGTGCATTGTGATGTGATACCCATACAAACTTGTCATCTCTTGCTTGGGAGATCATTGCAATATGATCTTTCAAGAAAACATGATGGGAGGATCAATTGCTACTCTTTTGAGTTGAATGGACATAGATTCACTCTCCATCCACTTTCAACATCTCAAGTGAATGACGGTCACCAAAAATTAAGAGAATTAAAAGAGAAGGGTAAGAAATAAGGTGAGAAGAAGAAATAAATTGAGGACCGCAATGTATAAGGGGATAAGAGGAGTTTGAAAGGGAAGAGTCCCTTGGGGATTTTTTTCTAGGAACAAAGATATTTTTAAAGAGCATGATGACAAAACACTTATTCTTCTTCTTTCCCATGCATTTCATGCTAACCACTATAATTCACCTATCCCCCCATGCTATACAATTGTTTTTCAGTAAGAAGATGTGTTCTTAAAGGAACTTCCGCAAGGATTACCCCCACTTCGGAGAATTGAGCATTAAATAGATTTGAGGAACTCCTAAACAAGAGATACATCAAATAGAGCATGAGTCCATGTATGGTTTTGGTTTTTCTAGTGCCAAAGAAAGATGGAACATGGTGCATGTGAATTAATTATTGGTCCATTAATAAAAAAATGGTAAAGTATTACCACCCAATTCCCTATTTGGGTGATATTCTTTATGAGTTTAAGGGTGCTTATGTGTTTTCTGATATAGATATTAGGATCAGGTACCACCAAATCTAGATGCAATCGGGTAATGAGTGGAAAACCACATTCAAGACCATGTTTGGTCTATATGAATGGTTGGTCGAGCCTTTTGTCCTCACTAACACTCCTAGTACCTTTATACAATTTATGAACCATGGGATGAAACTATTCTTAGGGAAGTTTGTTGTGGTATGATTTGATGATGTTCTAGTTTATAAAAAATCCCTTGAGGAATATGTCTTACATTTGAAAAATGTTTTTGAAGTGCTTAGAAAAAAGAAGTTGTCTACTAATCTTGAAAAATTTTCTTTTGGTGTGAATGAACTTTTTTCTTGGGATTTGTTGTGAGCTAAAAAGGAGTTGGGGTGGATGAATCTAATAATTGGCCAACCTTGAAATCCATTGGTGAAGTAAGAAACTTCCATGGGTTGGATCATTTTAAGAGGCAATTTGTCAAAGGATTTAGTACCATCACCACTCCCTTTACCAGGGTAATCCATAAGGAAAAACTTTTTAAATGGGGTGTTGAGCAAGCCAATGCATTTGAAACTTTGAAAGCTATGCTTAGCTCCGCCCCCTTATTGCAATTAGCAAATTTTGACAAGATGTTTGAGATTGAATGTGATGCAAATAAAGTAAGAGTAGGTGTCGTCTTAATGAAAGATCATAAACCTATTGCCTATTTTAGTGAAAAGCTCAAGGGCACAACTATAAATTATTCCATATATGATCTAGAGTTATATGCTTAGATTAGAGCATTGGGTAATTGGAAACATTATTTTTGGACCAAGGAGTTTGTGATTCAAACTGATCATGAGTCCTTGAAACATATTTAGGCCCAAGATAAAATCATAAAAGACATACCTAGTGGATTACTATCTGAAAGACTTTCCTTTATGTAATTCAACATAGAAAGGGAAAAAATGTGGTAGCCGATGCATTATCTAGAAAGCATGTTCTTATCTCTATATTGTCTTCTAAATTGATGGGATTTTAGAGTCTAAAGACAATGTACCTTGAGGACCATAAATTTGCTCAAATATACTAAGATTATGGGACATGGAGTAGGAAAAGGTGGGAGAGGGATAGTGCTTCTATGCCCTACTCCAAATTTGATGGTTTCTTATTCAAAGGTAGAAGGTTGTGTGTGCCTTATAGCTCATGGAGAGAATTTTTTGTAACAGAGTCACATGATGTAGGTATAATGGGTAAATTTTTAATTGACAAGACCCTTGAAATTCTAGAGGGATAATTCTATTGGCCCAAGATGTGTCAAGATATTGCTATAATTTATGGCCAATTAATGGATTATAGAGTGCGAAATCAAGCCTTCTTCCTCAAGGATTATACATCCCACTACCCACTGTTCAACTCCCATGGCTTGACATATCTATGGATTTTGTCTTGGGATTGCCTAGGACAAGGAGGTGTAGAGATTGCATTTTTGTTGTGGTTGATAGGTTTTCAAAAATGGACCATTTCATTAGATGTCATAAAATTAATGATTCTTCTAATATGGCTTCTTTGTTTATTAAGAATATTGTCAAAATACATTGAATTCCTTAGACCATTGTGTGTGATAGGGACTCTAAGTTCATAAGTCACTTTTGGAAATCATTGTGGGGTAGGCTTGGCACCAAATTTCTTTTCTCAATGTCTTGCCACCCATAGATGGATGGGCAAATAGAGGTGATAAAGAGAACCTTGGGTTCAATGTTGTGCAACTTACATAAAAGAAAAATGGTCTCCTTGGAGGAATGATGATAGGCGATATTACGCGCCTATATCAATATATTTTGCCCATATTTGTGCCATGTTTCGAGAACAAATTATATATTTCATGCACTTTTAGTCCTTTTTCCTATAAGTGAGCTAACGAACATGATTAGCAAAGTTTCAGGTGTAAATGATGCAGAATTCAGCATTTTATGGATTACATGACGCCAAAGAAAGCTTCACGGAAGGAGAAAAGGAAGCTTGGACGCCTAAGGACCAAAAGTGATGCATGGAAAATCTATCCCGGGCTAAAACAACATTTCTGAAGACTTTGGGGACTTGCAGTAACTTATTTGGATTAGGATAATAATACATTAACCTAGTACAATTGGGTTAAGTATTTCATTAGTCTATTTGGATTTGGATAATGTTACATTAACCTAGTACAATTGGGTTAAGTATTTCATTAGCTTAGTAGGATTTGGTTAAGTACTTCATTAGCTTAGTAGGATTAGGATATGGGTATTATAAATACCCTATCATGCTAGAGATTTTGGGGGATCCATATACATTCTTCAACTATTATTCTTCTCTACTCTTCTAACAATTCTAATCTTTCCATTAATTCTATTTTTCTTCTATTCATCTATTCTTAATTTCCGCAACAAGAGAATCGTTACTTTGCCCAGGAATTCACGCCTAAACGCCTACCACCTGTGCTACACGAAATTAATCAGTATTGTGGTATAATAACAATGTCAACCGTGAGCTCCTTCTCATTCATGGGTAACTAAACTTCTCTGTTGGGGTTATGGAAGCCGAATGAGGTACAATCTATTACTATGAGTTTGTGAGTTCGTGACACGTATGCTGCTTATATCATTATTCTCTTCATCTTAATCTAAATTCTTTGTGGTTGCAAACGCAAGAATACGCCAGTATAACTTTTAACTTGTTCGAAAGAAAGGTTATTTGTCTGGAAAAGAGATAGTGTCAAGGTAGTAGGGTCCCATCCCTTATTAAAAAGTTAGTGCCGTAACTGGATTAACTTGTTGGAGAATTTGTACCGTTAGACACGCTTTAAGCTCGACAGAGTTAAAGTGAAATAATCCTCGAATAGGTCGAAAGACGCCTGGATTTACCATCGAATACAATTCTCTATAAGCACATATATGTCTGAATTCTACGAGAGCTGTAGATTGAGCATTATCAAAAATTGGCACCGTTGCCGGGGAATACGAGTGTCAATTATGTTTGCGATAATTACTAGACCTTTTGGTCAAAGATTCTCGTACTTTTACTTTTAGTTGTTGTTTTTGATCACTGCAGGTTTTTATTCAGTGCATGCCCCATACTCGAAGTTCTGGTCAACCGTTATTACCTATGAATCCTGAACCACAATGAATTGGCAGAATGGAGGTACAAACGGAAATTGAAAGGATGGCCACTCAACAAGAACAGGCGAGATTGGCTGCTCTTGATGCCGCCCAAGTTCAACAGCAAAACATTGATAACCTTGGGCGAGAAACAAATCCCGACGATGAGGATTTAGGTGATGAAGAGTTACTAAACCCAAGGCGTGATGCTTAAATCATAACACCTGCTAACCGAAGAGTTCGACAAGCTCGATTTAGGTATGATCGCCAACCCATGCAACCAGCTTTCGACGATGATGATGATAATCTTGATGGTGCCGGAGCCACTGGAGCCATAATTCCTCCACCATTAGCGCCCGGAGCCAAGTTCAACATCACAAGCAGCATGATTCAGTTATTGCAACTCAAGGGATTATTTGGTGGACTAGCAGGCGATGATCCGAATATGTATCTCATCAACTTTATTTCTACATGCAAGTCGTTTGACAATCCTGGTGTTGGTCAGAATGCAATTCGATTACGTCTATTCCCATTGTCTCTGTCTGGGGAGGCAACTCTATGGTCAAATGGGCTGACTCCTTATTTTATTACAAATTGGAGGCAATTGAGAGACGCTTTCCTAGAAAGAGTCTTTCCGCCCTCCAAAAGAGCATAATTGTAAGATGAAATCAGCAACTTTCGTCAGCTTCCCACTGAAGCTCTTCATGAAACATGGGAGAGGTTCAAGACAAAGCTAGCGAATTGCCCAAACCATCATATGACTAATGTTCACCTAATGGAGATATTATATAGAGCCTTGAATTCAATAACTAAACCAGTGGTGGATAATACAGCTGGAGGATCTTTTATGGACCTCACCTTTGGTCAAGCAAACAATATGCTAGATCGTATGACGAAGCAAAGTAGAGCTTGGCATACCAGGGATTCTGAGGTAGCAAGCTCTACTATATCTATTGGCATGACTGCAAACTAAAGGAGAAGAGAAGAAGAACGTGATCAAGATATGGCGCATATGAAAACACAAATGGATCTTCTTACAAAGCATTTATTATTAGGGAAGACCGAAAAAGTAAAAGCTATTGCGTCAAAAGGAAGAGACGAATCTAATTCGGAAGAGGAGGCCAACTACTTGAACAATCAGGGGGGTTTCCGTGGGAATACCCAAGGAAACCAAGGTCGGAACTATTATGATAAATCAGGAAACAAGGACCAAGGTAGTTGGAAGAACAAGAATGAAAATAGTGGTTTGTACGTTCCCCCTGGTAGACGTGACACTACCACATCTAATTCTAAAAGTATGGAAGACATGATGGCTAAATTATTGAAAGGAGTGGAAGCAATGAGCGCGGGAGTAACGGAGGTAATTAATGATTTGTCCTCCATGAAACAATTAGTTGATTCACATTCCACTTCAATCAAGCAAATAGAGCAGCAATTGAGAAAACTTTCAGCAGCACTAAATCAAAGAAAGGCCGGTACTCTACCTAGCGATACTGTGCAAAACCCAAGGAATGATGGGTCAAGAATGGCCATCACTACCATAAGTGGTAAGGTGCTGGAAAATTCAGCAAAAGGCAAGGAAGTGGTTGATGAAGTCGCAGACTTGGATGACAATGCAATAGGAGAGGAGTCCGCGGAAAATGTCAAGGACGTCACACCCAGCAACGTGCATCATGAAAAAGTGGAAAAACAGAAGCAAGAGGAGAAGAAATTCTTGGAGAGAACAATTCCATACCCACCACTACCTTTTCCCCAAAGATTGAAGAAGGTGGCGGATGACACGAAATTCAGCAAATTCATGACTATGTTAAAGCAGCTGACCATTAATGTTCCATTGGTGGAGGCACTTGAACAAATGCCTGGGTATGCGAAATTTATGAAGCATCTTTTGACAAAGAAGCGGGCAGCAAGCTATGAGTTGAAAGAAGATGTGCATCATTATAGTGCAATCGCTACCCGATCAATAGTTCTGAAGAATGCCGACCCAGAGCTTTTACTATTCCTTGCACCGTTGGATCTTTGAATTTTGCCAAAGCATTATGTGACTTAGGAGCCAGCATCAATTTGATGCCATTATCAATCTACAAGAAGTTGGGGCTAGGAGATCCTACTCCAACCAATATGAGGCTCGTCATGGCGGATAGGTCGGTAAAACGACCTGTTGGTATTCTATGTGATGTATTGGTAAAGGTTTCTTCATTCATCTTTCCGGCAGACTTTGTTATTTTGGATTGTGAGGCAGACTCAGAAGTTACCATAATCTTGGGGCGCCCTTTCCTTGCTACAGGAAGTGTGCTCATTGATTTGAGATCCAATGAGCTTTCATTCCGAATAAATGAAGAAGTAGTTCGCTTTGATGTTTGCAAATCAATGAAGCAACCCAAAGATCTGAGTGTATTTTCGGTGGCTGATGTTTTCTGTGATGATAAGAAAGAACTACTTGAAGAAGAGCAAATTATTGATGACCCTTTGGCGGTTGTGCTCATGAATGGAGAGAATGAGGATGCTGAAAATTGTGAAGAAGCTATTTGTGCTCTATCAGGATCAGGGAAATATCACTATGCTCCCAAGAAGCTGGACCTTGATCTCAAGAATCGACCCACACCACCAGCTAAGCCATCTATTGAAGAGCCACCCACATTAGAATTGAAGGAGCTGCCAAGACATTTAAAGTACGCATTCTTAGGAAGCGGAAACACATTTTCAGTCATTGTAGCAGCAAATTTGGGTGAGCAACAAGTTGCAGCTCTCATTGCTATTTTACGGAAGTACATTAGATCCATTGGATGGACCATTGCGGATATTATTGGTATTCCACCTGGGATTTGTACACATAAAATTCAGGTTCAAGAAAATTGCACACCCACCATTGAGCATCAAAGGCGTCTAAACCCACCTATGCAAGAAGTGGTGAAGAAAGAAATTATCAAGTGGTTAGACGCGGGGGTTGTGTATCCAATCTCTAATAGTACATGGGTAAGCCCAGTACAATGTGTTCCCAACAAAGGAGGTATGACGGTGGTCTCAAATGTGAAGAATGAGATTATTCCACTCAGACCCATCACTGGATGGAGAGTATGCATGGACTACCGAAAGCTGAATTCTTGGACACTCAAAGATCACTTCCCAATGGCATTCATGGACCAAATGCTAGATCGATTAGCGGGGAAAGGATGGTTTTGTTTCTTGGACGGTTATTCAGGATACAATCAGATTTTTATTGCCCCCGAAGACCAAGAGAAGACAACGTTTACGTGCCCATATGGTACGTTTTCCTTCAAACGTATGCCATTCGGGTTATGTAACGCACCAGCCACCTTTCAACGCTGTATGATGTCTATTTTTTCTGATATGGTTGAAGACACTTTGGAGGTATTCATGGACTATTTTTCAGTTGTTGGTGAGTCTTTTGAAGCGTGCTTGGCAAACCTAAGCATGACATTGCAAAGATGTGTAGAATTCAACCTAGTGCTGAATTGGGAGAAGTGCCACTTCATGGTTAAAGAAGGTATCGTTCTTGGGCACAAGATCTCCGAAAGAGGGATTGAGGTTGATCGAGAAAAAATAGAGGTTATTGAGAAGCTACGGCCTCCAATTTTGGTGAAGGGAGTTTGTAGTTTTCTCGGCCATGCAGGTTTCTATCGTCGGTTCATCAAAGACATCTCCGAAATTGCTAGTCCATTGTGCAAACTCTTGGAGAAATATGTGAAGTTTGACTTTAATGAAGATTGCTTAAAGGCATTCGGATGCCTCAAAGGAAAACTCATTGAAGCCCCTATCATGGTAGCACTAGATTGGTCTCTCCCATTCGAAGTCATGTGTGATGCTAGTGGTGTAGCCGTTAGAGCTGTGCTTGGTCAGAGAAAGGAGAAATTATCTTATCCTATCTACTATGCAAGTAAGGTCCTCAATCAAGCCCAAAGGAACTACACTGTGACAGAACAAGAGCTCCTAGTGATTGTGTATGCGTTTGAGAAGTTTCGTGCCTATCTAGTGGGTACTAAGGTGATCGTTCATACAGACCATGCAGCTCTTAGGTATCTTATGACAAAAAAGGATGAAAAACCAAGACTAATTCGTTGGGTATTGCTGCTGCAACAGTTTGATTACGAAGTCAAAGATAGAAGAGGTTGCGAGAACCAAGTGGCCGACCACCTATCTAGACTCGAGAATGAGCATGTGGCGCAACCTAAAATTCATATTGATGATGCATTCCCTGACGAGGAGATATTAGCGACAACAACGTAAAAATTACCATGGTATGCCGACTTTGCAAATTTTGTGGTGAGTAATGTTATACCTGCCAATTTATCTTACCACCAAAGGAGGAAGTTTATGCATGACGTACAACACTACTATTGGGATGAGCCATATTTGTTTCGACGATGTGCGGATGGTATTATTTGACGATGTATATCCCATGTAGAGGTGCCTAATATTTTGGAAGCATGCCACACTTCCCAAGTTGGAGGACATCATGCAGGCAATCGGACGGCAAGAAAAGTATTCCAAAGTTGTTACTATTGGCCTTTGATATTTAGAGATGCCTATGACTATGTTAGAAGGTGCGACCAATGCCAGCGTCAAGGTGCTATTTCAAAACACCATGAAATGCCCATGTCAAAAATTCTTGAGGTAGAACTCTTTGATGTATGGGTTATTGATTTCATGGGTCCATTTGTGAATTTGTTTGGAATGAAGTACATCTTAGTTGCTGTAGATTACGTCTCAAAATGGGTTCAAGCTGTAGCATTGGCTGACTATGAAGGAAAGTGTGTTGTAGCTTTCTTAAAGAGGAATATCTTCTCTCGCTTTCGAGTCCCATGTACTATCATAAGTGACGGAGGATCTCACTTCTGCAACAAGCTATTCATATCCGTGTTGGCCAAGTATGGTGTCAAGCAACATAAGGTAGCCACGCCTTATCACCCACAAACGAGTGGACAAGTAGAGGTTTCCAATCGGGAGATCAAACAAATCCTTGCGAAGACGGTCAATGCTAATAGGAAGGATTGGTCTCAAAAGCTAGATGATGCACTGTGGGCATATAGGACTGCATTCAAAATAGCCATTGGCATGTCTCCTTATCAACTAGTTTATGGGAAGGATTGACACTTACCCATCGAGCTCGAGCATAAGGCATTGTGGGCATTGAAGCAATTGAACTTGAATTGGGACAATGCAATGAATCTGAGGTTGAAGCAGCTGAACGAATTAGATGAGTTCCGTCTCCATGCATATGAAAGGTCAGACCTATACAAGGAGCGGATGAAAAAGTATCATGATCAGTGGATTGTTCGACAAAACTTCCAAAAGGATGATATGGTACTTCTCTTCAACTCAAGATTGAAGATCTTCCCAGGTAAGTTAAAGTCTAAGTGGTCTGGTCCATACAAAGTTCTCCAAGTCTACTCGTCTGGAGTAGTTGAATTGGAAGACAATAATGGTGTTGTCTTCAAGGTGAATAGCCAACGTGTTAAACCTTATATCGGTCCTCTTGACTCGATGAATTATCTGGCCATCACTTATCTCGACAAAGTCTAAGTACTCGAGGTAACTATGTCGAGCCACGACAATAAATAAGGCGCTAGATGGGAGGCAACCCATCGTTTATTGTTTGTCGTTTATAGTTTTTGTCTTTCTTTCATTCTAAGTACTTGTTTTGCTTTTGATAAAAGAAAATCCAAAAATAAGAGTCGTACCACGACCAAAACCAAGGCTCTTGGTTGGAGGCAACCCATCGTACTAATCGTTTTCATTGGTTTTGATCAAATATAGGTGCAAGAGGTATTCAACGAGGAGATTGGTTTCAAATAACGATTTGGACGTATTGCATGGTAAAGGTGGTAAGTTAGGAATAAAGATGCATAAGGATATGGATTGAGCATTGCTCATGACAAAATAGGCATCGAGCAAGGCTAGTCCTAGGTAAAACTAGGCCACGAACAATGCAAAACCTATACTATAGCCTAAGGTTTCGGAATCTAGTGTGCAAAGACAAAGGCGCCGTCCATGCTCAAGTATGCTATAGCATAGGCGCCACCTATGCTAAAGCATTTGGTCTCAGTATCTCATATGCCATGCACTAGGCGCCGTCTATGGTCCCTTTATGCATTACACTAGGCGCCGCCTATGCTAGCTTATGCTTTGCATTAGGCGCCGCCTATACCATGCTTAGGCAAAGCTAAAGGCGCCGCCTATGGTCCCTTTTTGTCTCCAAAACTGATTTTAAATGGGTCAAAACCCGACCCATTATTTTCCTATATAAAGGGGACTTAGTCTTGAAACATAAACACATTGAAACTTGACCTAAAGGCACAGCACATCCACTCCAAATCATCTCAAAAATTTTCTTTTTGCACTTTCAATTCACAAGAACATCTCCAAAGGCTGCAATCGCGTAAGTACTCTCTTGTTCTTCATCTATTTCACGTAAGTACTACGTTGCTATATCTATTATGAATTGATACATCTTGAAGAAATATTGGTGATGTTAAAGTGTTTGAATTGTTGATGCAAAACCATGTGAGTGAACATGTACGTTAGGATGATCTTAACTTGTTTTCGACTTGAATTTTGTTTTAATTGCATTGTCATACTCTTTGAGGAATTGCTATGGTTATGAACATTGCATAGTCTTGTAACTTGTATACCTACATGTTAGGCTATCCCGTTCATCGGGATAAAACTTATAGTTGCCTACCGACATAGGAGGTTGTAATTGTTGATAGAAACTATGCCATGATGAAACCCCTATGTAGTAGTCTTGTTTTACCTAACATGAACGTATTGCAAAGGTTGCAAGAAGTGATACCTCTCTGATTTTCTTGTCGGAATATAGCTCCTAAACCGTATGTCCACGAAGTCTAAGTTATCGACCACTTTCACTTCACTAATTTGTATCAACAAAATTAAGTGTGGGGTGGTACCCCGATGGATTGTTTATAGATGTTTCCATTGATTTGATGCTAACATGAAATATCATTTAAATCTCAGGAACAATGGCACCTAAAGCAAGACAAGATAAGGCTACCACATCCCGAAAGGGAAAGAAGAGAGGTCGCAAGGACCAAGGAGAACCATCCTCAATGCAATTACCCCGCTGAATGTTTGGAATAAAATGGGTACTTGAGGAGGAAGCCAAAGAATGGTATAGGAACAACAAGTAAAGCAAATATGTTCATATCGACTTGATCAACAAACACAACCTAGCGAAGAAGGAACCGCGTATGTTGGCGAAAATCATGGAGTTGAATTTGGATTTCATCTTCCGCGACATGGGAGAATGTAATCTTGATTTGACAAGAGAATTTTACGCCAACTGGTCGCCGAAAACCACAGGCAGCGAAGTCAAGATTTGGGGCCAAGTTTTACTGCTCAACGCGGATTTGATCAACTCCTTTCTTGGCTTACCTTCGGTCGATCCAGCACCATTCAAAGAGCTGTACAACAGACCTCCTTAGAGAGCAATTCGACACACACTTTGTGGAAGTAGATCCATGGCAAGGTGGAGCAGACACCAAGACACTGGATGACACAACACCTTCCCCTATGCTCCTTTGAATAGGGAAGCAAGAATCTGGTTGCGCATCGTCAACTCATGCCTCATTCCTGGGACTCAATACACCAAAATAACAAGAGATAGAGTGTGTTTAGTCTATGAATTGATGACGAATGTCCCAATCAACATTAGGGAAAGCATTCGCTCTACAATGCGGAAGGCCAGACTATACAAGAGGTCCCACTTCACTTTTTGTAATCTGTTGACAGCAATCTTGCGGAAGGAGGATATCGAAGAGGAACTAGCTGATCACAAACTCCCATATAATCCGAAGAAGGTTGACCTCACAAAGGTCAAAGATGCTGAAACAACACATGGTGTCAACCTTACTACTGCGGAGAGACATGCTCGAGATGAGAGTTTCTTCCGTCATCTTTATGGCATGACACGGTTCACAATGATGAGTGGAGGTCGTGTTCCAACTGCTGCAGAGCTCCAACAGCTGGACCATGACTATCCAATGAATATGCATGCACGGGAGACGTGTGGAGTAGGCACATACTTAGAGGAACCTCTAGACGATGATGTGCCAACCAATGATGATCGACGCTTGCCAGACTCCGACGTGGAGAAGAATTCTGATGACGATGACTCCTATGATGACTCCGACGAAGGGGGTATGACTCCCGACATAGAGGAGGAGTCCGACTGACCAGGTTCTTCGTATTTATTTTCCACTGAGGGCAGTGTCCCGTTTAAGTGTGGGGTGGCGGTATTGCATGCTATAATTCTCTACCGCATCTATGTTTGCTCACTTTGTTTACTTTGTTTTATTTCTGTTTCATTTTTTTTAGTTTAAGTTAAGTTTTTTTAGTAGTAATTTTTTTACTTAGCTTCGCACGAAATTATTCTAATAGGCAGCATGAGATTATAAGAAGAGTATGTGCTACAATCATGACTATTGAGACGTTTAGGCTCTAATTGTGACTCATTATGTGATATTGTGTGGTTCAAATCCTTTACTTGTTGGGTCGAGAGTCTATACTAATTCCAATAAAGTCGACCATGTGCCTTGTGTGTGTGAGATTAATAGTATATTCAATGTTTGTAGCTGATGCTAGAACTTGCCTGGTATGTATGCAAAGCGAAAATAAGGAGTGTAAGTTTAGGAGATAATTTAGGCATTTCCTTGGCAACCTATACATGTTTACCTTCATTTTACCTACCCATGGACATCATCCTACTTAAACCCTTTTGAGCCTTTAACCTACTTCTTTGACAACCTCATATGTAAGCCTAATCCATTTTTTTTCAAGACCGTAATTTGATCCAAATTCCTAAGTGCTTTAACGTTTAAAGTCATCACGAGTCTATACTAGAGGTTAAACTGTTTCTACTAATGATCGGAAAACTAGTCTTTGTTGATAATTGTTGTGCCTGTCTTGACAAATATTTTGTTTTGTTGCTGTAAAACCCAAAGTTGATGTTTAGAAGGACATGGTATTTTGTTCGAGGACTAACAAAGCTTCAAGTGTGGGGTGTTTATGATAGGCGATATTACGCACCTATATCAATATATTTTGCCCATATTTGTGCCATGTTTCGAGAACAAATTATATATTTCATGCACTTTTAGTCCTTTTTCCTATAAGTGAGCTAACGAACATGATTAGCAAAGTTTCAGGTGTAAATGATGCAGAATTCAGCATTTCATGGATTACTTGACGCCAAAGAAATCTTCACGGAAGGAGAAAAGGAATCTTGGACGCCTAAGGACCAAAAGTAATGCATGGAAAATATGTCCCGGGCTAAAATAGCATTTCTGAAGACTTTGGGGACTTGCAGTAACTTATTTGGATTAGGATAATAATACATTAACCTAGTACAATTGGGTTAAGTATTTCATTAGTCTATTTGGATTTGGATAATGTTACATTAACTTAGTACAATTGGGTTAAGTATTTCATTAGCTTAGTAGGATTTGGTTAAGTATTTCATTAGCTTAGTAAGATTAGGATATGGGTATTATAAATACCCTATCATGCTAGAGATTTGGGGGGATCCATATTCATTCTTCAACTATTAATCTTTTCTACTCTTCCAACAATTCTAATCTTTCCATTAATTCTACTTTTTATTCTTCTTCTATTCATCTATTCTTAATTTCCGCAACAAGAGAAATGTTACTTGCAAGAAATCACGCCTAATGCCTACCACTCTTGTGCTACACGGAATTCTTATTGTGGTATAATAACAATGTCAATTGTGATTTCCTTCGCATTCATGGGTAACTAAACTTCTCTATTGGGGTTATGGAAGCCGAATGAGGTACTATCTATTACAATGAGCTTGTGAGTTCGTGACACGTATGCTACTTATATCATTATTCTCTTCATCTTAATCTAAATTCTTTGTGGTTGCAAACGCAAGAATACGCCAGTATAACCTTTAACTTGTTCGAAAGAAAGGTTATTTGTCTGGAAAAGAGATAGTGTCAAGGTAGTAGGGTCCCATCCCCTATTAAAAAGTTAGTGCCATAACTGGATTAACCTCTTGGAGAATTTGTACCGTTAGACACGCTTTAATCTCGAAAGAGTTAAAGTGAAATAATCCTCAAATAGATCGAAAGACGCCTGGATTTACCATCGAATACAATTCTCTATAAGCACATACATGTCTGAATTCTACACACTCATAGCCAATAGAGACGTATAACTCAGAAGGTGGACATAATCCCAACTCTTCAATTCTCATTGTTTACAACTTAATAACTATTCTTTCTTTTTACTTTGCTATTTTCAGTTTTTACTTTACTATTTTGTTTACATTACTTGCACGATACAATCCCCCCTTTTTACGAGACTTGCACTAAAAGTCTAGTAATCTTTGCTTACTTGTTGACCAAGCTATTCCCTAAGGGATCGATACCTAACCCAGTTGGGTTCTATATTTGCTAGCGACCGCTTTACACTCCTACGAGAGCTGTAGATTAAGCGTTATCAAGGAACACCTACCTCTTGTCGATTTTTCTTTTAATCTTGTTATCCATTCAACTATTTGTATGACTCCATTTGAATGTATTTATGGTTTTAACCCCCTTACCTCTTTATATCTCACTCCTTTGTCTAGTGATGTTTTGATAAGATTAGATGGATACATAAGGGCAGAAACCATAATGAAGTTTCATGAGAAGGTGAGAATTTACCTTGAAAAGAAGAATCAAGAGGTATCCAAAAGAGTAAATAAGGAAAGAAAGTGGATTATGCTTGACGTAGGTGATAGGCTTTGGGTGCTCCTCCGAAAGGATAGGTTTCAAACCCAAGGGAAAGCCAAATTGATTCCACGAGGTGATGGTCCATTTCAAGTGCTTGAAAGGATAAATGATAATGCTTATAATATTGACCTTCCTCAAGAATATTATGTGCAAAATACCTTTAATGTGTGCGATATTTCACTCTTTGACATGATAGAAAATAATAACCCTTTGAATTTAACATCAATTCTTCTCAATATAGAGGGATGATACAATCCAAATAATCTCCAGGACATTCTATAGAAGTCAAGTCGTGCAACTTCAAAGGTTACAAGGATGATCATAAGGTTCAAGGTATATGAAGAAGCCTCCTTACCATCAAGAGAGTATCATTGCTTGATGATCGAGCTCACACTGGTCCAAGGAAAACTGAAGGAGGCAAAGGAAGGAAAAATGGGGCTAAAAATACCTTGGAAAGGACTTTCTCCTCAAGAGCTTTGGATCCACTTTTGATCCACTCTAGCATTTCAAAAGCTAATCAAAATAGCCCCTAGTGGGCCTTTTCTTGCAATTGGGTCACTTTTGGGCCCTAAAATTATCATAATTATCCTAAACTATAAATAATTTTGAGACTATCTCATTCTCATAGTTTTTCGTTTATTATTAATGAATTGCTGAATGTCACTCTATTGAGTGAGAGTATTAGACAATTTTGTTGAACTTTGATTTTGATGGTGTTAAAGGACGAATGATTTCAAGGGTGAAATAATGTAACAACCCACATTTCTGGGAAAGAATTTAAATCATTCTTCCTAGGCACGTGAACTTGAACCCAATTATTCTATGTATATACATGTGTGATTAGCAAGTATATGATGTGGAAATGTGTTCGTATAGTGATCGATTTCATAATACCCTCCTAACTCACAGATGAGTTGAGGATTTTTATATCAATAGAGTTTTGACAAATGCTTCAGATAGGGTCAACTTTAATAAAGTGTATCTCCTTGAATATATCAATTCAGATTTCCTACTTTATACCAAATGAAAGGTATTTGAGTGTATTTTTTATTGCCCTTGGTTTCACCTTAATCCAATATCAGAGTGGAATGTTATACTCATTTTACCTTAGTATGTTTGTCTGTAAGAAAGTGGCGACTTCAGTTGATTAGTCATCAACTAGGTGATGACTTGAGTTGATTAGTCGTCAACTAAGTGACGGCTTATCAGCCCAAGTTGTCAGCCTTAAAGAGAATGCCATCAATTTCAGCTTCAAATTGACGAATTGAGGTGATAATCCTTCACCTAAGTGATGACTTATCAACTCAAGTTGTCAGCCCAACCAGAAAGTCAACAATTTCAGCTTCAAAGTGACGATTTGAGGTGATAAGTTATCACCTAAGTGATCACTTGTTAACCCAAGTCATCAAACATGACCAGAAAGGGCCCAAATTCAATAATGAGTTGATGACTTAAGTTGATAAGTTATCAACTCAAGTCATCAACCAAAAATTTCAGCAATCTGATTCAGTTTTCGTAGTGGTATTTTGGTCTTTTCCTCTGCTCTGACCTTACACCTCCCATGAATTAAAGCATCACAAGGCATTATTTTCCTCATATTCAATTACATAGCACGTTATTTCTTCTTCCACTCCAAAGAACAAGATTAGGGTTTCCTCTTAAGATCATCTCCCAAGAACATAAAAACACCATTAATCCTTCTTCAAGATAAGCAAGAATCTACGCTCTATAAACCAAGAAATTCAAGAAAAGAATCCAAGAACATAAAATTAAATTCATCCTATTCAAGAAATAAATCAATAATTAAGTTATCTAATTTAAGAATCTTAAGAAAGCTTTCAAGATCATCTCCTAAGTTTTCAAAGTCAAGTTGTCTTCATTAGATCAAGTCTATTAAGGTACCTGGGGTTATTAAAATAGATAATCCTTTCATCCTTGTTCCCCAAACTTGATTTTTATTTAAGATTTCATATTTTTCAAATTAGGGTCCATAACCAATTATCATTATTTGAAGATTATGATGTTGCAAGTGATTTAAATGTTGAACTGCATGTCCATTTTCACATCTCTATGTGTGTCATGATTTTTTAGATTTTTAATTGAGTTATAAGCATGATATTGTAATTCTTGATTTTGTTATCTTGATATTTTTGAAATATTTCAAGATGAATATGGAGAATGACATTTTTCTATGAATTTGCATGAGTTTAAAGCAGGGGTTTTAAGCCCTTAGTCTAAGTTTTTATATTTCAAGAAGATTGTGATTTTAAGCATCTTTTACAAGTTGTTTTCCAAGATTTAAGAAAAACAACTGATCATTTTATCCGAAGGTAAGATAAGGAATCCACATTGTTCATACAGTTTGAGATTTAATGAAAGAGAAGCATAACCGATTTTCATTATAAACCCTAGTACTATTTTAAAGTGGATTTCCTAAAGTCTGAGCGAAAGTATAGGAGTAGTATTTAGCATCGATTTGGGTATGATTCTAAGGTCTCATTCCCTAGAAATACGTGCCCCCATAAAATTAAGATTAAGTGCCTATAGTAGGCTAAGTCAGTGATCACTTAACACAAGGTTATACTCGTTGGAAAGAGTATGACACCTCTCCCCAACGCGAGGTTTTCTCCTTAGGGGAATGTGATATTGAACATCATGTTAGCTCACACAATGTATGTCAGTTAGAATAAACTCCCAAAGTCCTTACGCGCTAACAGAAAAAGAATACCAGAATTTTTTTTTGGAAATTAAGTTTAAAGGCTCACAAATTTACTCAGATATTGTCTTTCATAAGACTTCGGTTATCAGATTTCAGCTTTTAGTTTTCGTATGATAAAGGTGATTTCTTTTTTACACTTAGCTAATATGATTTAAAACTAGAATAAGAATAAAACTTTTTAGAAATAAGTGTTGTGGCTCATAGAATTATCTTTATACTTTAATTCTCATGATTTATGATTATACAGTTTTGATTACTCAAGCCAAGGTGAGTCACTTACACTTACCATGCAGTTTTTGACAGTTTGTATGGATAGTGCATTATTATTTTACTTATGCATTTACCCTCATATTATCAGTACATTCCAAAAGTATTGATTCACATATATGTCTATGTGCTACATTGTTTAATAATGTAGGTACAAATTGTAGCATGTATATCATAATTAGATAGTTGCAAATTCTAGCCAGCACTTGATGATTCCTTCTAATTCGGGGACTTTTGTTAGAAGTTATTCATGTAATTTACTTTCTTACTCATATGTAATTATTATTAGTAGTTGGAGTCACATCCCAGCTATCTATAGTCAGTATAGTAGAGGCTTCATAGATGTCAATCAGAGTCAATCATGTAATTTTAGTTTCTCTTTTCAATTTTATCAGAATGTAAAACTCTATCAGTATTGTATTTTTCCAAGATTTCATCATGATTATCTTTTTGTACAATAAACTTAGTTATTTTATATATATTTAAATCGCTTGCTTAACAGTATGCTAGTTCAAGGGTTACCTTGTGATCAGTTGTTGTCCTAATCATTGTGTGAAGTCCAGAGGGTAGCCTTGGGGCATTACAATCTCCCTCTTTATCAACATAGGAATTATGTGTTCAATTAAATTGTAATTGAAAGTATTATAGTTTTATACTCTTTTGTTCTTAGTTACTTCTTTTCTTGTGTGTAATTATCTATCATATTGTTTATTTTTACTTTTTGTATTGAAGTTAGTTTTTATGTTTTGATTCCATATCAATGAGCCAAGGGGAGAAGAAACTAGTGTGCAGACTCTTAAAATCCCTGTATGGACTTAAACAGGCTCTTACGCAATCGAATGCCAAGTTATCTGAAACCTTAATTAGGATGGGGTTCAAAAAAAGTCAACTTGATCATTCTTCATACACAAAATAGACTGATAAAGGCATTACTATTGTTTTAGTCTATATGGATGACATGTTGATCAAAGGTTACTCTGAGGATGATTAAAGATACTAAAGAAAAACTTCAGCAAGATTTCAAGATAAAAGATCTTGGTGAAATAAAAATTTTCTTAGGAATTGATTTTGCTGGGTAAAAGGAAGGTATTTTGATTCGTCAAAGGAAATATACATTAGAACTTATATCCGAGATGGGATTAGGAGCAACTAAACCATCTGATACACCTACTGACACAAACATCAAGCTTACTACAAAAGAATATCATGATCATGTTTACAAAAAGAAGCATGAAGTTAATGATCCACCAATAAATGTACAGGGTTATCAGAGGCACATAAGGAAATTATTTTATTTAACATTTCCTTTACTGTCCAAACTATCAGCCAATTTCTATAATAACCCAAAAATTCTCGCATGGATGTAGTTGTTAGATTAGTGATAACGATCAAACTACACCTCTCATGTGAAAATGTAAGCGATCGTTGTCAATATATAACCCAACTAGGTTGGATTCTAATCCTAGAAGGAATATGGTGTGAACATAAATTGTTTGTGACTTAATCAACTGATAGTTGGATTTTTCCTGAAACGGGGGTTTTGGAGATTAGCAAATAACTGTTGGTCACTTTAGTTCAGTGTTTGTAATCAAGAGTTTATGGAAAACCAGTATTATGTTCACTATGGGTTTTGGTACTTGATAGATGCTAATAGTGATTAAAGATTCTCACGATAGGTAGGAACAAGAGCTTGTCTTTATCGAAGTTATTCCTAAATGTCTCTCGGCCTACTTAAGCATTTAATTACCTAATCCTCTCAGACATAGGAAATTTATATTCACTGACCAAACTTCCCCTCAGGTTAATTAACCTTTGCTACAACATCAATTATTAAACGGAAGGTTGGTATCTTCCAAGTCATTGTCAATAATTCACTTCCTACTATAGTTGATTTCTTATCTCAAGCAAATCAAAGCAGGTGCTATCTATCGTTTGCAACCAATAGACAATAATTAAAACCTCAAAATTATCAAGGAGTCCTATTATCTTTAGAATCCTGAACACTTAGCAACTTACCAAAACCTAACCCATAAATCCCATAATCAGGGTTAAAGGGATTTAGCCATCATAATGTAATAAATGATACAACAAGTTGAATTCATAATTTGAAAGATGAACTAATAGCAAGATGAAGAAAAATGAGTGTTTCTCAGATTAGATCAAAGTAGAAATCCCAAAATATTTATGATAATCTTTTCAAAAATTAATGTTTTGTCCAAGCCAAGAAACTAGAGAGAAAATAACAAAATACGTGCGATCCAAAATAGGTTCAGAATCCTCCTTAGAAAACCCTAAACAATCCTTTAAATACTTATCACGGATGTCATCAGCTAATCTTTAATTTTTCCAATTTCTGCTTAAGGCTGATGATGAATCCCGACGGCTTAGCAAAACTGTGATGATGTATCAAACAATGTCGTCACTTATCCACCTGAGCTCCTATATTTTGTCTAAGGCTAGAGACGGCTCTTATGGCTTATCTCAAGGCTAATGACTTATCACATATCATCGTCACTTGTTCCAACTAAATCCCATTCTATGTTTAAGGCTGACGATAAAGCTTATAACTTATCTGAGTGCTAACGACTTATTAGGAATACGTCATCCACACTTCTCTTATATTTTCTTTAGATTTCAACTCTTTTACTTCCATCATTGTTGGTTCTCTTTCATCTTGATTTCCACTGCAAAATCAAAGATAAAAAAATCAAAAATGACAAAAGTTGCTTAAGACTTTGCAATTATTCTCAGTTAAAAGCCTAAAATGTGTTAACATCTACTCATACATCAACACCTTTAACTTAAAACAATTTCTTGTCCTCAAGAAACTAAAACACAACAAAGAGAATACAAAGTACATAGTTAACCATCCATATTATATCAAAACATCTTCACCATCTCCAAGGTTAATCAATTTAAAATCAACTGTATATGTTAATGAAGAGAAACAATGTAACACACAGGAATCAAGATATGGCATCAATTCAGCAACAACAACCATGCATATATCAAGCTTACACTATCAAAACAAGTTAGCAACTAGCAACATAACCAGTGTCCCCTCACTATAAAGAAGTCACATTTCACTTATATCAGACATTACATATGTAACCATGGGGACATTCACCAGATATACACTCTCATAATAAAGTTCCAATCAATGTATGCTGAATACCATAGGCTTGCCTTTATTTTTATTTCCAAAACATTCAAAAAGGTCAGCTAGGATCACTCTAGGTCTTCTCTTAGGCTTCTAATGTAGTATAGGGGACGGTACTTGATGATATTTAAAGTGACTAAGCCTCCTTGACACTACACTAGCTTTTGGGGTCTCACTCATTTACCTTTTTCTACTTCTCTTTTCTTGATCACACTTATTCAGGATGGGTGAGGTTCTTTTCTACCATCTCTTCTTTGATTTCACAACTTCTCTTTTCTTGCTCTTTTCCACCGCACCTAGCTTCTTATTATTTTCTTTTATTCTAATTTTCTTTATATTCATTTTACATCATGCACCACTATGGTAGCCTCCCTTAACATAGGCTATTTGCCAAAGTTAAAGTGCATAATGTCCAAGGATGTCAAGGGACAAAACAGGTTCATGATGATACAAATGGGAAGGTGATAGGTATAATAAAAAGAATAGGTATTTAGGGTCAATTAGGATCAAGGGAGATTATTTACACATGGAAGGTTATTTAGGCTAAAACTAGACTGATATTAAGAACGACCTATGATCCTTTCCTAACTAGTATCCTACAACTAAGGCAAGACCAACCGGGCAAGTTCTGGATTTAACACACAATAAAAACTAGGTAGTAGCTCACCCACACACGGCACAAAGGTATATCACAAGCTACTACCCATTCGGTTCATGAAATAATTTAGCAATGGTTATCATCTCACTAGTACTAATGCCATAACAAGATGCACAATGCTCACACATAAATGCATATCACACAATTATAAAATAGACCATTGGAGAGGTGTTCAAAAATGAACAAAAACATGCTAAATGTCTAAGGTACTTGTATTTATCCTAGTCAACTACAACATTTTTGAACAAATCACAATATTCTTAAACATGTCAGCTCTACTACGAACAAGACTCTGTGGAAAGAGACACAGAAACAAAAACCGCAAGAGGACATCAAAACCCACATGTAGTCTATAATGATGAGTATTCTCGCATATTATGTGGGTGATCCAAGTTTGATCCCAGGCAATGATGCCATTTTTTATAATGCTTAAACTATACCTCTCATGTGAGAATGTAAGCGATCATTGTCAATATATAACCCAACTAGGTTGGCATCGAATCCCACAGAGAATATGGTGTTAACTTAACTCATTTGCGATTTAATCAACCGATAGTTGGATGTTTCTTAAAATTGGGGTTTTGGAGATTAGAAAATAATTGTTGGTCACTTTAGTTTCACTGTTTATAATTAAGAGCGTATGGAAAATTGGAATTATATTCACTATGGGTTTTGGTACTTGACAGATGCTAATAGTGATTCAAGATTCTCACGATAGGTAGGAACAACAGATTGTCTTTATCGAAGTTATGCCTAAATGTCTCTCAACCTATGTAAGAATTTAATTACATAATCCACTCGGACATAGGGAATTCATATTCACTCACCAGACTTCCCCTCAGGTTAATTAACCTTGTTACAACATCAATTTTTAAATGGAAGGTTGGTCGCTTCCTAGTCCCTATCAATAATTCACTTCCTACTATATTTGATTTCTTCTCTCAAGAAAATCAAAGCAGGTGCTATCTATCATTTACAACCAATAGATAATAATTAAAACCTCAAAATTATCAAGGAGTCCTATAACCTTTAGAATCTTGAACACTTAGCAACTTATCAAGACCTAACCCATAGATCCCATAATTTTGGTTAAGAAGATTTAGCCACTCATAATGTAATAATCGATACAACAAGTTGAATTCATAATTTGAAAGATGAACTTATAGAATGATAAATAGAATAAAGTGTTTCTAAAATTAGATAAAAGTAGAAATACAAAAATATTGATGATAATCTCTGCAAAGCTAATTGTTTTGTTCAAGCCAAGAAACTAGAGAGAAAATAACAAAATAAGTGCATTCCAAAATATGTTCAAAATCCTCCTTAGAAAACCCTAAACTATACTCTAAATACTTCAGCCTAATTATGGAAACAAAATCATGATGTTTAGTGTTCTTCTCCGATTAGGTGAAAACATGTGTGATGCCTTATTAGGAGGATGATGACTTATCACGATTGTCGTCAGCTAATCGTCAATTTCTCCATTTTCTACTTAAGGCTGACGGTGAATCCTGACGGCTTATCAAAACTGTGATGACATATTAAATAATGTAATCACTTCTCAACCTCAGCTCCCATGTTCTGTCTAAGGCTGATGGCGACTCTGATGGCTTATCACAAAGCAAACGGCTTGTCACATGTCATCGTCACTTCTTCCAACTGAATGCCATTCTCTAGTTAAGGCTGACAATAAAGTTGATAACATATCAGAGTGCCGATGACTTATCAAGAATGTCGTCAGCCACACTTCTCTTCTATTTTCTTCAGATTTCAGCTCTTTTACTTCCATCATTGTTGGTTCTCTTGGATCTTGACTTCCATTGCAAAATCACAGATAAAACAATCAAAAACGACAAAAGTTGCTTAAGACTTTGCAATTATTCTAAGTTAAAAGCCTGAAATGTGTTAGCATCTTCTCACACATCAGCACCTTTAACTTAAAACAATTGCTTGTCCTCAAGAAACTAAAAGACAACCAAGAGAGTACAAAGTACATAGTCAACCATCCATATTATCTCAAAACATCTTCACCATCTCCAAGGTCAATCAATTTACAATCAACTGTGTATGTTATTGAAGAGAAACAATATGACACATAGGAATCCAGATATGGCATCAATTCAGCAACAACCACCACGCATGTATCAAGCTTACACTATCGAAACAAGTTAGAAACTAGCAACGTAACCACTGTGCCCTAACTATAAAGAAGTCCCACTTCACTTATATCAGACATTACATATGTATCCATGGGGACAATCACCAGACACTCACTCTCAGAATGAAGTTCCAATCAAAAAATGCCAAATACCGTAGGCTTGCCCTTATTTTCCTTACCAAGACTTTCAGACAGGTCAGCTAATATATACTAGGGTCCGGTATGATACTCGATGATATTTAAAGTGACTAAGCCTCCTTGACACTAAACTAGATTTTGGGGTCTCACTCATTTACCTTTTTCTAATCCTCTTTTCTTGATCACACTTATTCAGGATTGGTGAGGTGCTTTTCTACAATCTCTTCTTTTTTTTCACAACTTTTCTTTTCTTGCTTTTTTCCACCGCACCTAGCTTTTTATTCTTTTCTTTTATTCTATTTTTCTTCATACTTATTTTACATAACACACCCCTATGGTAGCCTCTCTTAACTTTGGCTATTTGCCTAAGTTAAAGTGCACAATGTCGAAGGAGGACTAGGGTCAAAACAGGTTCCTTGTGATACAAATAGAGAGGTAACAGGTATAATAAAAAGAATAGGTATTCAAGCTCAAAATTAGGATAATGGGATATTATTTACACATGGAAGGTCATTTAGGGTAAAAGTGGAGTAATATTAACAACGACCCATTATCCTTTCCTAACCGGTATCATACAACCAAGGCAAGACCAACCGAGCAAGTTTTGGATTTAACACACAATGGGAACTAGGTAGTAGCTCACCTACACACGGCACAAAGGTATATCACAAGCTACTACCCATTCAGTTCATGCAATTATTTAGCGATGGTTATCATGTACTTGTACTAATACCATACCAAGATGCACAGTGGTCACACATAAATACATATCACACAGTTATAAAATAGACTATTAGAGAGGTGTTCGAAAATTTACAAAAACATGTTAACTGCCTAAGGTACGTGTCTTTCTCCTAGTCAACTATAATATTTTTAAACAAATCACAGTACACCTAAACATGTCAGCTCTACTAGGAACAAGACTATGGGGAAAAGAGACACGAAAACAAAATCCACATAAGGACATCAAAACCCACATGTAGAATATAGTGGTGAGTATTCCCTCCTGTCATGTGAGTGACTCATGTTCAATCCCTTGAAATGATGTTATTTTTTACAATGATTAAACTACACCTCTCATGTGAGAATGTAGGTAATCGTTGTCAATATATAACCCAACTAGGTTGGAGTTGAATCCCACAATGAATATAGTGTTAACTTAAGTCGTTTGCGATTTAATGAACTGATAGTTGGATGTTTTCAACAATTGGGGATTTAGAGATTAGCAAATAATTGTTGGTCACTTTACTTTTAGTGTTTGTATCAAGAGTTTATTGAAAAGCAGAATTATGTTCACTATGAGTTATGGTTTTTGACTGATGCTAATAGTGATTCGAGATTCTCACGATAGGTAGGAACAACAAATTATCATTATTGAAGTTATGCGTAAATGTCTCTCGATCTACTTAAGCATTTAATTACCTAATTCTCTTGGATTTAGAAGATTTATATTCACTGACCAGACTTTACCTCAGGTTAATTAACCTTATTACAACATTTATTATTAAATGAAAGGTTGGTAGCTTCCAAGTCCCTGTCAATAATTCACTTCCTACTATAGTTGATTTCTTATCTCAAGCAAATCAAAGCAGGTTCTATCTGTCATTTGCGACCAATAGACAATATTTAAAACCTTGAAATTTTCAAGGAGTCCTATTACATTTAGAATTTTGAACACTTAGCAACTTATGAAGACCTAACCCATATATCCTATAATTCAAGTTAAAGGGATTTAGTCACTCATAATGTAATAATCGATACAACAAGTTGAATTCATAATTTGAAAGATGAACTTACAATCAGATGAATAACAAAAATTATTTCTCAGATTAGATCAAAGTAGAAATCCAAAAATAATGATGATAACCGCTTCATAGTTAATTGTTTTGTTCAAGCCAAGAAACTAGAGAGAAAATAACAAAATACATGAATTAAAAACTAGGTTTAGAATCCTCCATAGAAAACCCTAAACTATGCTTTAAATACTTCAGCCTAATTTGGGAAACAAAACCACAAAGTTCAGTATACTTATTAGATTAGGTGACGACATGCGTGACACCTTTTCAGGAGGCTAACGACTTATCACAGATGTCGTTAGCTTCTCTTTAATTTTTAGAATTTCAACTTAAGGTTGATAGTGAATCTTGACGACTTATAAAAATTGTGATGACATATCAGAAAATGTTGTCACTTCTCCACCTCAGCTCCCATGTTATATCTAAAGATGACGGCGACTCTGCTGGCTTATCACAAGGCTGAAGGCTTATTAGATGTCGTTGTCACTTCTTTCAACCAAATATCATTCTCTATTTAAGGCTAACGATGAAGCTCATAACTTATCAGAGTACTGACAACTTATCAGAAATGTCGTTAGCCATACTTCTCTTTTATTTTCTTCAGATTTCAACTCTTTTACTTCCATCATTGTTGGTTCTCTTGCATCTTGACTTCCACTACAAAATCAAATATAAAATAATTAAAAATGACAAAAGTTGCTTGAGACTTTTTAATTATTCTCTGTTAAAAGCCTTAAATTTGTTAGCATCTGCTCACACATCAAGTACTCAAACATATCAAGCAAAAACTTGGACAAAGGGTGTTACTATCAAGACAACCAAAATAGAATTCACAGTCTACCGTAATGCAGATTGGGCATCATGTCCATTCTCAGGAAGATCTGCTAATAGATACTTTGTAAAGTTATATAAGTTCATGGTCTATTGGAAATCTAATAAAAACACTAGTTTCAAAAGCTTAGCTAAAGCAGAATACTGAAGCATCGCTGCAGCTATAGCTGAACTTGTCTAGTTACTAGATTTACTAAAAGAAATTGGTGTTAAAGTGAAAAAACTAGCTAATATTTATACTGATTGAAAGTCATATATTATACATACAACCTAGTATATCATGAAAGAAATAATCATATTGAGATAGATTATCACTTCATAAGGGAGAAACTCAATCAAGGACTGCTGACTGTGAACTACATTTCTATCAGGGATCAACAAGCTGATGTATTAACTAAAGGACTCAATAGATCTCAACATGAACAAATTATATTCAATCTATCCATCCTTAATCTATTTGGGATTACCTATCTTGAGGGGGAGTGTTAAAAGAAGGAGCTTCAGCTTACTTCCAATGAAACAGTGTTTAATTATTTTTTGGAAGTTAGTTAAATAACGAACTCTATGAAATGTAGCTTAGTGAGTTAGTAAATTAGTTATGATATAGAATCTTCCATAGTCTATTATATATTCATGCTATTTATTCTATGTAATAAAGTTAGTTTTACAAGATTCATTCAATGAGAAATCCCTTCTTCTTCATTCTTCCTTTGGTTTTCTTTTACTTTCTTCTCCAATCTGCATATAGCACAGTTCAACAAAAAAGAATTTTGATTAAGTTCAAAAATACACTAAGATCTTGGACTAAAAGAATGAAGAAGATACCTGGTGCTACAAAAGTTGCAACATTCAGGAGCCATTTAGTAGGGGGATTATTTTACTAATCCATGTATTAAAATGTGGGATAAATTAATACAATATTTGGTAGAAAATAAAGAGAAATGTATAACTAGTACATAAATTAGTTATATACTCTACATGGTATTATAGGGTGTACAACTAACACACCCAATTTGGTGGAATTAGTAATCCATGAATAGATATGAATAAAGACAGAAATGCCTTCAAATTCTTTTAAATGTTTTTCAAATGTTTATTACCTTATTCAATGTGAGTTATTTGTTTTCAATTTTAAAGATGATAGTATCCCTCCAAATAATTTTATTCATAAAAAGACCTACTCCGATAACTTAAAAAATACTTATTGGTCAAAGCCGGAAAATAAATTGGATGATTGGAAAAGCTTTGATTTTGTAAATAGAATATGTCACAAATCAAAATAATTTTTTTCTTAGATTTAACACTTTACAAAACACTATTTTATTTTAACAATGATTAAATTGTCTCATTAAGAAGTTAAACGTGCCCCCTCCAACTTAAGAACACCACAAAGTGTGAACAACAAATAAATGATGAACAAATAAAGAAAAGATAACAATTTTTTTTTTGCAAGTGAATGATGAAATCTTAAAATTCCAAAGTAAGTTATTACTATAGTTATATTGCTTATCCTTTTTAAATTTTAAAAATGAATAATAAAGCTTTGCAAAGTAAATATACAAAGTTATTGTATGTAGAGGGTATTTTTATAAACAAACAATATTCTTTTTAAAATATAACAATACATATTGTTTTCAAAACATCAAACAAAACATTGCATAAAAATAATTCCACCATTACTAATCCTAGGAATACTAATTCCAGCATTACTAATACACCCTATTCAGTATTATCTTATACACTCTACCAAACGATCCTTTATAGTACTAGGGTCTTAAGTATCAAGGAGATGAGAATAATATATATACATGGGATTCATTGATCTTGTCAGAACATAGTAAATCCATCAATATCTTACCTTCAAATAGATACAAGTATTTACAATCCTCAGAAGTTTTATGTAACCATTGTAGATTGCAGACTATAGGAGTTTTTAGTATTTTATGAAAAAGCAGTGAAAGAAATCAAATATTCCAATCAACTAAATACATTACAAGGTAAAATTAAAAAATAATGTTAAACTATACACCAGGAAAGAACTAATTATTGTTGTGATACAAAACAAAGTACAAAAGAAATAAACACAATTTTTCAAAAAATGGCAGTGTGTTATAGACGGAGAAAAAGTAATTTAATTTCAATCTTGAATCCCAAGTTCAACCTCAAGATCATCATCTTTGTCAAAGAACTTTAGGAGATGAGATTGTTGCTCTTCCCTTCTCTTCATCTGCCATATCTTGAAAAGGATATAACAAAATCCAATAAAGCCTAAAATTCCAAGACACACAATCACTACTCTCACACCATCAGAAATTCCAGATAAATGTCTTTTTGCTTTATTTTTAGTTTATGTAGATGAGGTATCTGCTAAACCTTTATAAACACCATAAAGGATGACTCAGCATATAAACGATAAAAAGGGATGAGCAGCTATTTAATTTCTCATAGACATTGTAATGATACTTGCAACAATAAGCATAATTCGATTTATCATGTCATAATAGAAAACTCAATCCAATCGGAGGTCAATATTTGAAATTTATAGAGTCCTCTTAGAAATAATTAAACTCCAAAACAATATTACCAATAAATCAAAGCTTAATAGTAGTAGAGCATACTAATTGACAACGTTGAATCTTAAAATTGAAAATATAATAGAAGTCCAATTGAAAAGTTTTGAATCTAACCCATTTTTAACTAGGACTAACTAAGATAATAGCTTATCATGAGGCATACAACTCAGTCCTAAGACAATATTAATGACATAAAGCAAGTGGGCATCTCAAGATTTTTTTTGAGTATGAAGAAAAATAGTGTGGAAAATGGAGAAAAGGGTACTAACTTGGAATCAAAACTGAGAAAAGAGTAAAAATGAGAATGATTAAAGAGGTCACCAATTAGGGGTTTTGCCCATCTACATCACTATTTCATGGGTTCTTTATTTCTGAGTTTTAGAAGGGGAAAATAGAAGACACTAGTCATTGCTTGAAAATGTTGTTTTGTCATCAACTTTCAGTAGCGGCTACCGCTAGCCTTTATTAGCTTTGTCAGACAAGTTTGTTGTGAAAAATAGATGCTATGAGGAAAAGATAATGTCATGTGACATGCTCTTAAGTTGGATCATTGCCAACTAATTTCCCACCTCTTTAATTTGGATAAGTATCCATCTTTACGTTTTGTATAAAATAGCAACTATGAATAATAAATAACAACTAATCTTTCTACTCCCTATTTAGTATATTTTTACCTTTGATTACTTTAGCTAATTTATATCACATTATTAGCACGAGTTTCTACAAAAAAAAAAAATTCAACAACAATAAAGGTAAGTATTTATTTTTCTTAAATAATATCAAATATATCCAAACATGAATTTGTTTTATATCGGGCAAAACCTACATGTCCTGGGCATTGGATGCTGAAATACATTTGGATACAATAGGTATGGCAGACACCATAAAAATGATAATCAGGCATCAAGCCAAGACCGGGCCAAGACCGTGATATTTCTCCATCATCATCTTGATGAAGGTTTAAAAATGGAATACCTCACTATAAAGGATCTCATTATATTGTGGAATAATTTAAAAGAAATATACGACCACCTAAAAATGGTCATTCTTCCACAAGAACATTATAAGTTTACTCACTTGAGGTTACAATATTTTAAAAATACAACTAATTATAATTCTATGATGTTTAGAATAAATCAAAATTGAATTTATACAGAGAAAATATCACTGATCACGGCATGTTACAGAAAATATTCTCTAGCTTTTGTGCCTCGAGTATGCTTCTACAGCAGAAGTACCGATAAATAGGATTTAAAAAATATTCTAATTGATTTCTTATCTTCTTTTTGATAAACAACATAATGATCTTTTAATGATAAACCATGTAGTCGTGGTTATGGTCGAGATAGATATTTTAATCAGGGTGATCTCCATACATTAAACAATGACCCTCAACACCAATTGTGTAAAACGAAGAGTACGGATACTAAAGTAGTGCCAAGCACGAACTCTAAAAGTAAATGTTATCGATATGGTGGAAAAGGGCACTGGTTGCATACCTGTCGTATGCCAAAACATCTGGTGAAACACTATCAGGTGTCCCTTAAGAAAATAGATAATGAGGTAGAGGAAAAATTTATCTCTGAAGATAATGTTGAGCTCATCAATTTTGATGTCTCAAAATTAGTTACAAACCTCTAAAGATATGTTAATCATCCTAGTGATGATCAATGTGAAATAGTCTAATTTTTTGACTTTCTTGTTAAATTGTATTAGTTTACATTTCTTTTAATAGTATCTCACTAGTCTTGTAAATAAATAATGTTTGTGTAATACATTATATGCTAGTAATACTATACTATTTACTTTGTAGATATTTTAATCTTGAAGAAAATTTGGATACTCCTCAAGTTTTATTTGGACAAATATTCGATTGTGACGATTATTATGTAATTGATAGTGGGATAACACATACAATATTTAAAGATGAGATATACTTTTTCAACTTACTTAGAAGAAAAGCAAATGTTTCAAAAATCTCTGGCAATTCAAAATTAATTGAAGGCTCTGGAAGAGCTACTATATTTTTACCTAAGGAGATAAAATTAGTTATAGAAGATGCATTGTTCTCTTCTAAATCCCTAAGAAACTTATTATGTTTTGAAGATATAAGCCAAAATAGAAAACATATGAATACAATAAATAAAATTAATATTGAATATCTTTGCATTACTAAGAATGTCTCGGGTTGAAAAAAAGTGTTGGAGAAATTACCAACTTTGTCTTCTATCTTATACTATGCAAAAATTAGTACAGCTAAGGAAAACTCTATCGTAAACCAGAAGTTCACCGATCTAAATACGTTTGTTCTTTGACATAATCTAATAGGCCATCCTGGCTCAATAAATATGAGAGGAATCACTGAAAATTCAAATGGGCACCCATTAAAGAACCTAAAGATTCTTACGAGTGATGAATTTTCATAAGTTTCTATCGCCACTTAAAGTTGGTGTCAAATCCCTTCTTTTTTTAGAACGTATACATGGGATATATATGTACTTATTCACCCACCTAGTGGGTCATTTAGATATTTTATGGTCCTAATAGATGCATCTTCAAGATGGTCTAATGTGTGTCTGTTATCAACTCACAACCTGGCATTTGTAAAATTACAGGAACAAATAATATGATTAAGGACCCAATTCTCAGATTATCCTATTAAGGCTATTCACCTTGATAATGTGAATGGGCCAAAATAGGTTATTACAATACAAATGTGAAGGTGAATGGTGAAACAAAAAAAAATAGGCTATAAGGCTCAAAGTTGGGATTGAGGGATACTATTTCACATAGAGAAGGTCATTAAGGATAAAAGTGGACTAAAATCAAGAACAAACTATGATCCTTCCCTAACCGACCATCCTACAACCTAGGCAATACTTACCAGGCAAGTTCTAAATTCACCATACAAAGAGAACTAAGTAACATCTCATACATACGTAGCAAAGAGTCAATATTTCAAGATATTACTTATATGTTTAATACAACTATTAACATATGATTATCATATTCCTAACTCTAATACAATAACAAGATCAATAATGTTCACACATATATACATTCACATAATTCTAAAACAATGTTTTGAAGGGGTATCATTTGCCAAAAAAATAAATAAAAACATGACAACTTCCCTAAGTACTTACGCATCTCCTAATTAAAAAAAACACAACACAATACAAAATAAATTTTAACCAAGGCAGGACAGTTCTATAGCCGTAACGTCATCGATAGAAAAAGAAGGACGACAACAAAAACCCATAGTGACTATGGTATACCCCACCTCAAACTAAAAATTATGCATTTTCCCTAATGCATTAAAATAATATAAAACAAAGGGAATATGGATATTCCTAGGGCACACTAATCATCCGTGGTTAGATCTTCCCCTGAAAAGGGGTATATCCACTAGCGGAGGCCATGGTGTGGTGGTGCACTGTGAGAAGATGCACCTGTATCTAGCTTGACATGCCTCTGCCTATCAATAAATATAGTCTCCATCGAATCATGGGTAGCCCATTTTAAGGCTTGCTCATATGGCTTGTCCACTGTAACTAAATCATCATCCACAACATCTATCACATCAACCACTCTCATATCATCTGACTGTTACACTGTCATACATATATTAAAAACTAATTTCTCATTATTTTATTTTAAAATAATCTCCTTTAAGTCCATATCAATCAACACCCAGCTAATAGATATGAAGTGTTTACATAAGATTATCAGAGCATGACATCCACTCACAGTTTAAAATCATGAAATCTATTAGATATGTGAAGGATGACACCCTCACTTCTGCGTCACATAAAATACCCAATGGCTCCTTTACAGATGAGTTATCCATTAGCAAACTTGCAGATGTAGGTTTGAGTTCTCTAGCCCTAATACCTTATATATCAATAATGGCATAAATTTATGCCCACTTCCAAGTCACATAGAGCATGATTGATATTAAAGCACTAAAAAGAATATGGGATAGTGACTGCCCCTATTTCCCTCTTATTTTCTACAAATGGTGTAGGAGAAACCATGCTAAAGTGTTTTATCTCATCCTTGGGCTCATTTGTGATCTAGTCGTCATCGTATTCATACTTATAATCATCATCACTATAAGTCAGCTTTCAAAACTAATATTTTGGTGGCTCGTCAGTAATAATTGCATCCTTCTTTGGCTCATTAGTAGTAGGAACACAATGCTCGTAAGGTTGGGCGTCATTACTAGTGTTAATAGCCAGAAAATGAACAAGTGTTGGAGGATTCTGCAATTTGTCATACCTAACTATCAGTGAGTCAAAGTGTCTAAACTCTGCCCATATTGCTACTCCAACTGATTGATAGCAGTTTTATGTGACTTAACTTTCTAGGTCAAACCTGAAATATTAGCCTTAAGTTCTTTAAGGAATGTCTTTTGACTCTATTGACCATTAATCAATTTAGATAACATTTCTTATATTTTTGATTTTCCATCTCTTCTACTAGGGGAATCTATTTGTCTCTCTTTTCCTTGTAATAAACTCTCCATCTCTAGTCACTGCCTCTATCATTATAATAGTTTTGACCATAGTTTCCTTGCCCTTATTCTCAAAAACCCACCGCCTAATAATCTAATTACTTTGTCTCCTTATCTGACTCAGACTCATAAACTCTAGAGGTTGCACTCTATACACCTACAACATTAACCCTTGCAGATTTATTATTGCAAATTATTTGGCCAACTCACCAATATCAGTTCATAATAGTGAAATCTTCTAAGTTATATCATCCTCAACCACTTTTTGCTAACTAGAAACCTAAATGGTATAAGTGCCAGAACCTTTCTCAACCTTCTGAGTATTCCAACCTTAGTTAGTTAGCGAGATCTAATCCATAAAACTAGAGGGTATATCCCATCGCAATATCATAAAGGATCCTCAAGGATAGTATTTTCCATATCTCTATAACTAATGATAAGGGCTCAATAGAATATCTCCAACAAGCTTGGCCCTAAAATTTGATGGTTGGGAATTATACTAAGCTTTTTCTTAAACCTGAACCATGCCTCGAACATATATTCTAACTACAACTGCTTGAAAATAGAAATCTCATCCTTAAGCTGCAGTACCCTAGATGGTGGAACGAACCTATTAAAGAATTATCTATGTAACTCATCCCATGTAGTGATAGATACTCTTAGAAGTTTCCCTATCCATAAAGATGCATCGCCTATAAGTGATAACTGGAATAATCTCAGTCTAAGTACCTCTATATCTACCCTAGGAATGGTATATGATGTATAGATCCCAGTAAAATTTGCCAGATACATGTTAGCATCAGCTATAGGCAACCCCTCAAATACACCCTTCAAGTATAAGAGCTGCATCATAACACAAGAGATATGAAAGTTTACATTAGGGGAAAGATAGGATAAATATGACCACCTCTATCTTTGTTCTAGTTTCCACCGAGTAGTTCTCGGTTGTCCACTTCCTAGCTCTTCTCAACTAATTTAGCTTCTCTATCTATATGTTGAGCTGATTGTGTTATCCTCTTATCATTAGAAAATTATGCTAAAATCACACTCATATTCTAGTTGACAATATCCTAAACTCCTTTAGGAAGAGGGGGAGACACATTATCATGAACCCCTTTAGGAATATTATCTCTTTTTAGTTCCTTCATACTACTAAGTAATTATAAAATACTCTTTGGAATCAAATTCAATAGGAGTAAGGGATTTCCTCAACTCCATGTACTAGGAATACACTGGCGTATACCTAACTATTCACAAAAACAAAAAGAAAACCAAAAAACTTCAAAAACCTTAATTCACCACTCAACATTGTATTCCCTAGAAACGACACAAAAATTTGATAATACCAAAGCTAAACCTTCACTTTGAATATTATGTGGTCGTTCTCAAATATAGTAACCTAACAAGAGTTGTGGTCGAATCCCAAGGGAATAAGTGTAATCGTAGTTCTTAGCTATTGTAATCAACAAGCAAAACTGGAAAAGTAAATAAGGGGTTTTAAGTAGAAATATAGAGCAAGTGGCAAATATCAACTTCGGTTGTAATCAGTCATAAGTGAACATTAGGATTGTGTTTCCTCTGGATTCTCAAATCCATAGGCTTATCATGGTTTGTTGAACCAAGCCGATACCTTGCATGCAAAATCTGATAAGTTATGTACCATCAAAAGTCTTTTAGATAAGCTAACAGATTTCACCTTTTACCTTTTGAGACTCTGGAAGTCACCATATTAATCCTTATCTTGATATTTGTTAACTATTACCTTTTGAGTTTCAATTTATTAGATTGCAACTAACTATCTTACCTAGATAATTCCTAGTAGTGCAGATCTACAGTTAAACGTCAAATTATTGGTATGATTATCTTTTCCTAGTCACTACTTTTCTTTTGAAGTAAGTAGTAATAATCTAGGTGGGATCCTAACATTTTCAACTACTAAGATAACAATTAAAGTGACGATAATACAATTCATGCATGGGTATTGATTCAAAACAATAATAGCACTTCCCCTATATCGCCAATCCGCAAGGATTTCCACAACCCTAGCTATGGGTTTTTAGCCGCTCATGATTATAAAGTAACCAACAACATTCATGCTTGAAAGCATAAGATGAAATCATAATAATCAAATGTAAAAACCCAAAACCTTAACTAAATTAATCAATCAAAATCAATACAAAAGAACTCCAAGACTAAAATCGAATCTCAAAATCAAAATATATTTGTGAGTATCAAGAGTGTGTTATTCTGCTAAAAACACATAAGGGTATTTATATTACATTAGTAAACTCTAAAATCAAAGACAGGATAAAAAAGAACAAAAGAGGGTCGGTGGCCATATGTGTTGTCCACATTCGGCCTAGCCTTCAGCATATGTGCCACATGTGGCCTGAGGTTGGGTTCATGTAGACACCTACATGTTCAAGAACAAAAAATCTTACATCTTCTTCTCTTAGGATTTTGGACTTATGACACTTACTTTACCCACATGTGGTTCACATTTGCTACATGTGGTCCATATCTTAACATAGGTAAGTGCTGGAAGTTATTTTTCAGCTCTTTTACTCTTGGCGTCTTCTATATTGTTACTTACCTTTGTCTTATAAAGACCACATGTGCTACACATGGTCCACATGTAGATATAGGTAAGTGTCAGGCATTCCAATACTTGAAACCAAGCTTCAAATCTTCAACTTTCTTCTCATGCTTTGGTTACAAATATCCAAGAAGATTCACTAATACCCAAAATAGATTAAAAAAAGCAGACAAAAACACTCTTTTTTAGCTTTTTCATGAACTCAACATCATAAACCTAGTTTCCTGCAAAATATATCTAAAACACATCACATCTATCAAAACAACCTAAGAAACTTGCATATTTTCATAGTTTTAAGCATTGAAGGTGCTATATTTCTATAACACATTAGTGATAATGAATAGAAGAATTTACAAGTGAATAACATATGATAAGATAATGATTGAAGTAAATCAAATTGTTATACTATTAAAGATCGCCAAAACTCTTCTTCACTTTAATTTTGGAGAGAAGCTTGTTTCTCTTATCATGTTTTGTATCACTACTTTCTCAATTTCCATCTTGTTAAACGGATGAACTACATTTTTTTTTCTGCCATTCAAGAGGAATCCAGGACGGATATCCCTTCCCCATTTTCATATTTATCCTTTTGCATGGATACAATTTCAAGACGTATTGATTCAGAGGATGATATTATCAATTTGCAATAGAACAAAGTTCCTTCTTTTCAATTGCTATAATTTTTTCCCACTTTAGTTTACTATCTGTGTAAAAATTTAACGTGACAAAGTCAAAGATTTTTTTGTCAAAAAATATCTCACCTTCTTAAAAAGAAATAACCATTTCTACCTTGACCATTCAAAAAGGTCATATGTTTTACAAGTACTTAGGCTACCCTTTTTTTTAATAGGCCGACCAACCTAGATTTTCAATTCTTTACTAAAAATTTCAAACATCAGTTTACCATTTGGAAGGCTCCTTTACCAACAACTATTGGGAGGACTTCTTGATGAGTGGTGAGTTTACCACTCATTGACATCCAATTTGTGCATACACTAATATGTTTGAAAGGTATGAATGAAGCAAAATATCATGAAATTGCACTAATGCCCATGTGTTACAGGTACACAAATGTTGAGATAAAAAGAGGCAAAATAAGGTGAAAGAGGATCAAAGCGGGAATTAAAGTGTAAAAGCTTGAAAAACTATTTAGACTTGGCCTCCAGTACCGCGATCATGGATTGACCATTGGAATTGTGGTAAGTAGTCTATTGTCTATGATTACTATAAGAATTCATCAATTATGGAGTCATGATCACGACCGATCCTCACATAATCGAGCCATATTTTCAGTCAGAAGCAAAGTTTTAAGAGCATATATTCGACCCTGAATTCTCAATAAAAGAGCTCAAAACCATTATTCCATTCATACATTGTATATTTAATATTCATCCATCCAGAGCTTAGGGTTTTAAACTTGTTGGAGCTTGGAGCTTAAAATTGTACTAATTTGAGATAAGATTTACTTAGAGAGACTCCAAAGAGTGGATTTGGTATCTTCTATTGAAGATTTATTGGAGCTTAAGGTGTGGTTTGCTCTATCCTTATTTTTTATGAATTATTTTGGTTGATTTTTTTGTTTGTTCGTGTTTATTATCTTTATGACTTACTAGATATACCTCTCGGGTTATGTTTGAGTAGGGTGCAAGTGTGTGGGTATTGATTGTTAGCTCCAACTTGTGGTTAATGTTGATGGGTTACCCAAATGTTTAAATTTAAAATGGGAATTGTTGAAGAATATATCAATTCCCCCTAAAATTCCTGCATCATCCTTGAAAGAGAGATGTAGGTGACATAAATATTTGTGAAAAAATACGTAGCTAGTTGTTATTCCCATTTTGTTTTCATAGAAATAAGGGTAAAATATGGAATTGATAATAACATTATCCTAGATATAGGGATGTTAAATTGAGGTTTTGGTTGGCTCTAGCTGGCAACACCCTTGAGGTATTCGAAAGAATACATGAGCGGCATTTTTGATGTTTTGTAGAATAGATAACATCAAAAACCTCTAATCTAGCCTACCCACTCATGCACTAACATGAATTGGATGCTATTTTCATATAACCTCATATGCTAAACTGTACCCCTAGGAAAGCATAACCCCAAAGCCCATTCCTAAATGATTACCCTCTAATTGATTTTTTCCTTAAATTAGTCCCTTAGAATCGCAAGAGTTGCCTTCACATTTGACAAGATTGAAAACCACCATAGTAATTTTTTACCATAGGTTTGAACCTAGCAAGCAACTTTTATTTCAAATTTACTCAATCATCACTCATATTGTTCCTTATGAATTCGATCCCAACTCTTAGTTGGGTAAATATATTGACAATGACTACCTTGCACTTAAATTGATATGTAAGTTGAGTATTGTCTAAAATGGCATCGTTTCCAGAGAAAAATTTGGTGTATTGAGTTAGTTTAAAATTCTAGCCTACTTTCTTGGATTTAAACTTTTAAACATTTGTTTGTTATTTTTTTTGTTTTGTTTCTTCGGTAGGGATTTATTTTTTTACTTGTTTCTATGGAATATTGGGACAAGTATGATTTTTGTAGTTTGAAATCCTATCTAGATGATCCATGTCCATATTATGACGGACCCCACTTTTCATGAGACTATAAATATGCTCCTCGAAAAGAGATATGCAATCCTGTTAGATGTATGATTGTTCTTTGTATAGTGGTTGAGATGGAGATTAGAGTGATTGTCCAAATGCCTACTCCCCTCTTTATACTTACCCAAATGCTAGTTCTTGATAGGTTTTATGTTGCATCAAAGGAAAAACAGCATGCCGAATACAAGGTATAAAAGCAATGCTTCAGCTTATCTTGGATTGGGTGAAGATAATGAGGGATAACATATATTACATGAATCAGGCCGTTAGGGCATGTAAAAAGGAAATTAAAAGGATAAAAAAAGTGGTTGTGGAGTCTAATCATTAAAATACCATGACTATACCCATTATCCCAAATGAGCTCTATGTTGAAGAATCCTTGGTGATTTCCCAACAAACCAAACCAAATTTGTGAAATGATGCTAAAATCAAGGAAATGGTGCTAGTGTCAAAAAACGAAACTATGGTATCTCTTATGATGACTCTATTCCATTTAAGGGTAAGGGTGATAATAGGGATATAATTCTAAAGTTAAGGGATAGGCCCTATTCAAACTATTTTTCAATGTTGTGTTTAGTGGATGTGACAAGAGTCTATCCAACTAATCCAAGGATGGATCTTGGGGAAAAGGAATACCATCCCTATATTTTAGAGTTTGATATTCCAAATGCACACATTCAAACCCCACCATGTAAGGCTATGGATATCAACTTCCTATTTGCAACTGCTGTCCTATTGATATTTAAACCTTTACCCAATGAGACAAATAGGAAGTTTGATGTGAAGTTGGGTAAAAGGTTCAATTCTTCAAAGTGGCACGATAGAACATGTATAATTGTGCCCTCACCCTTGTAAAAAGTGACTCAAAGATGCATTGATAAAAAAATTGGGCAGGAAATTCAAATCCTCTAAGTGGAGATACAAATTAGGATAAACACGCGTCATGGTACGACATTAAATGAAGCTCTTGATTGGAGGCAAACCATCAGTTTCATATTTTCATTTTTATGTTTTTGAATATGTCATAATAGTTTTGATGCTTTGTAGGTGTTTCAGACAGATTGGAAGGCAAAAATAGGGGAAAACCAAGTCTTCAATTATGGAAGCAATGCAACAAAATAGGGTAGAACAGGGGAAAAATCTATCCCAGATACCACAAATACAATTCTAGCATGTATCATGATAGAGAGAACATGGCCAATCCTATTGCGATAATAGAATATTGCTATTTTCAATCCTTGTGAAATCATAAGGAGTCCCTACTTACCTTTATTGTGTGCTTGTTTTCATAATTCATTCTTGGTTGATAATATCAAAATCTACTTCACACCAAGCATAGAAACGTTGTTAATAGATTGTTTCAGTTTTAACTTTTGATCTCCTTTAACAATGATGGTAAGCAAGCCTTTCCTTATTATTGATTGAGTGATGACATTCTTAAGGTAAAAGCATCGTGATTGGGATTTGGTCCATAAATACAGGGAAATTCTAAATGCCTATAGCATTTAAACTTTAAATAAAAGGAAAGTCTGAGTAACAGTGGCATTATGAATTTGGGGATCACAGTCATAACTATGGAGAAGTTTGAGTAGCCATATGGTTTTACCAGATGAAATCCAACTATGATACTAAGGCTTGGGTTGTTACCATTAGCTATCAAATTGTGCTTGGTGCAAATGCAAAACGGACAAACAAATCAAAAACAAACAAGCCCCCTCCATTTGAATTTTTTTTATAAAATCAAGGGCATAGATGTGAGCAACCTTGTAACAAAAATTCTCTTTTTGTGACTCCAAAAATTGTTTACTTGTGAATATTGATAGATACAATCATTTTTGTCTCTAGTAGGATGGGCAACTGAGATCCCTTGGCGATTTCACATGCCATATGTAGTTAGTTTATTTGTTTAAATCTCATGCATACTTGTGTTATCTAGAACTTGCACGATTAGTCTTTCAAAGCTAATATTAATTGTATTTGGTTGGAGAAGTGATCTTAGGCCATATTTGTGTTATTGGAAGCCCACATTAGCCTAAAAAGCCTACCCGTGAAGAAATGCTATCCTTAGTCATTCATTTTCAACCTTTTGACCTTTATTTGGCAAACACATTACAAGCCATGAGTATTTCAACTTTTATCCCTCTTTTGAACCATACGCTCCTTGAACTTAGAAGGAAAACCTGAGGCTAAATGCCTAAGTCGGGGGTGATTAAGACTAAAGAATGAAAATTTGGGCCATGAAGTGTTAATGAATGCACACATGCTTAAGCATTGAAAGAAATGAATAATAAAAAAAAAAGAACCAACAAAGGAAATATTTGGAAGAAAGTTGCAAGAAAAATAAATAAAATAAAAATGGGTAAAATAAGATAATTAGAGAGGATATATTTGTAAAAGAAAAGAAGTGTTCCATAGTGAAAGGTAGATTAAATAAGCATGATGTAGATGTTAAAGGAGGGTATATAACATGATTGTTCCTAATTGATATCCTACCCTAACCCGAACCTATGTTATAATCTCAGAAAGACCTTTCAGATCTCAAACCATTTCCTTTCATTGTAGTGGTGATTCAAAATAAGGGAAACACTAGGGTATGGAATTTGTTATCATAGAGAGTTCTTGTGAGGGAGAGAGTTTTTCACTATAAATTCCTTGTTGCATATTTGGTAACTTGTTGTGTGAAATTTTCCTTCTTGTGAGGAGGCATATGAGAAAGTTAAGGTGCGTGAGATTTTCATCTCCCAAAAAATTAGGAAAAAAGAAGTATAATGTGGTTGAGGTCACAAGGTGAGTCATTTCTAGAGTATTATAGATTGTTGCATGGTTGTTCCTTAGAATCTTGTGCATCTTTAAAAATTGCATATTTTGTTAGGTTTCTTCATATTTACTTAAACCATATGTTAAGAGTTATTTATGGTAGCAATCAACTTGAAGTCATTGTAATCATTAAGCAATAAAATTTAGGCATACATATGTTTTGTCTTATGGTGACAAGTAGTGTTGCTTGAGTACAAGCAAAGATTTAAGTTGGGTTGTTGATGAGTGGTGAATTTACCACTCATTGAAATCCAATTTATGAATACACTAATATGTTTTGAAATTAAGAATGAGGAAAAAATCTAATAAAATTGCGCTAATTCCCATGTGTTTTAGGTACACAAATACTTAGATAAGAGAGGCAAATTATGCTGAAAGAGGATAAAAGCGGGAAGACAGGTGCAAAATCTAAAAAAGCTATACAGACTGGGCCTCAGGTACTACAATCGTGGATTGGCCACCGCGATCGCGGCAAGTCAAGAAGTCAGCAAACTATGATCACTTGAAGAATTTAGCAATCGCAGAGTCATAATCACGATAGATTTGATCGCAGGATTGAGGGATTTTCAATTAGGGTCAAAGTTGTTAAAGCATATAGCTGACCCAAATTCTCATAAAAAGATCGCAAAACCCTTATTATATTCATACATTGTACATTCAACACTCATCTATTCTTATCTTAGGGCATTCAACTTCTTGGAGCTTGGAGCATAAATTTGTACTAATTTGAGCTAAGATTTAATTAGAGGAACTCCAAAGTGTGGATTTGGCATCTTCCATTAAAGATTTATTAGAGGCTAAAGTATGGTTTTCCCTATCTTTATTTTTGATAATTAACTTTTGTGGAAGTTTTGGTTATTTGTGTTTATTATATTTACGACTTGAGGTTTGGAGGCAAACCCTTGAATCTAAGGGGTTCAAGTTGAGTATGTTCAAGATGGATTATATGGAATGCAAGTCTAGTGACTCATGTCAGGAGGACAATATGGTGGTGAGGTTGGATTCCCAGGATATTTGTAAGAAAGATAGTTTAAAGTATCTTGGGTCTATGATTTAGGGAAATGGCGAGATTGATAAGGATGTCTCTAAACATATTGGAGAGGGTTATATGAAGTGGAGGCTCACCTCGGGAGTGTTGTGTGATAAGAAGGTGCCCCTTAAGCTTAAAGGAAAATTTTTTAAAGTGACAGTCCGTTCGACCATGCTGTGTGGAACAGAGTATTGGCCAGTCAAGAACTTCCACATTCAATGATTGAAGGTGGAAGAAATAAAAATGTTGCATTGGATGTGTGGACTTACTAGAGGGGATATAATTAGGAATGAAATTATCAGGAAGAAGATGAGAATGGCTTAGGTAGCGAACAAGATATGAGAAGGAAGGCTGAGATGGTATGGGCATATGATGAGAAGGGTCATGGATGTCCCATTTCATAGGTATGAGAGTCTAGATTTGGATGGATTTAGGAAGAGTAGATATAAGTCAAAAAAATACTAGAGGGAGGTAATTAGACATGACATAGAGCAGTTATATCTTATTGAAGACATAAACCTAGATAGGAAAGCGTGGAGGCCGCGGATAAGGGTCGAAGGGTAGTGCAAGTGTGTGGATTATAGCAAGGTGTTAAGAGAGGTCTTGTGTAGCCGGGTTAGTAATCCTAGGACTATGTCCATTAGTTGAAACCTCTAGTTAGGAGAGTTTTAGTGTGGAGGGTTTCTTTAGTTTGTGAGTGTATGTTACTTCAAAGTGGGTGTCCTATCTCTTTTTTCTTATTTTGAATTGCTCATATTTCTATTATGTCATATTTATCTAATATCTATTCTATAGTTTCTTATTCCTTATTTATGTTATGTCATTCATCCTGCTTCATGTTTCACTATGACCTTGCATACTATTCTCTATTCTAAGCTGGAGGTTTATTGAAAATAGCCTCTCCACTTCTTCAGAGGTAGCGGTATGGACTGTGTGCATTTTACCCTCCTAAGATCTTACTTTCTGGGAATACACTGGGTTTGTTATTGTTGTTGTTGTATATTTATGACTAGTTAGATCTACCTCTTGGGGTTATGTTTGAGTAGGGTGCAAGTGTGTGGATATTGATCATTAGCTCCAAGTTGTGGTTAATGTTGATGGGTTACACAAATATTTAAATGTAAAAAGGTAATTATTTGTGAAAATCTCAATTCACCCTAAAATTCCCACATCATCCTTGAAAGAAAGATGTTAGTGACATAAACATTTGTGAATATTTACATAGATAAAAGTTATTCTCATTTTGTTGTCTTAAAAATAGGGGTAAAATGTGGACTTGGGAACTCTTGAACATTATCCTCTAAATAGGGGTGTTAAATTAAGGTTTTGGGTTTCTTTAGTTGGAAACACCCATAAGGTATTGAAAAGAATCCAATAGTGACATTTTTTATGTTTTGTTGAACAGCTAACATAAACAACCTTTAACCTACACTACCCACTCATGCACTAACTTAAATTGGATGTTATTTTCATATATCCATGTATGATAAACTTTCCCTAGGGAAGCATAACCCCTAGACCAATTCCTAATTGATTACCCTCTAATTGACGTTAGCCTTAAATTAGTCCCTTAGAATCCCTAGAGTTGCTTTCATATTTCACACGATTTAAAACCCCCAAAATCATTTTGTACCATAGGTTTGAACCAAGCAAACGACTTTTAACTCAAATTTACTCAATCATCACTCACATTGTTACTTGTTACTTGTAGATTCAACCCCAACTTTTAGTTGGGAAAACATATTGACAACGACCGCCTTTCACTTATTGGGAGTATGATTGTTCTTTGTGTGGTGGTCAGGATGGACATTCGATTGATTGTCTAAGTGCCTCTTCCCCTCATTATACTAACCCAAATTCTAGTTCTCTATATGAGGTTGATAGGTTTTATGATGCATGAAGGAAATAACAATGTGCCAGATGTAATGATGTTAAAGCAATGCTTCAACTTATCTTATATTGGGTGGAGACAACAGGGGATAACATACATTGCATGCATCAAGCCGTAGGGGCATATAAAAAAATTAAAAGGATCAAAGAAGTGGGAGCGGAATGATGCTATTTTCAATCTTTGTGAAATCACAAGGAGTCTCTCCTCGCCCTTCTTGTGTGATTGTTTTCTTAATTCACTCCTGGTTGATAATTTATGACTCTAGTTTTCACCAAGCATAAAAACTTTGTGAATTGATTATTTTATTTCAGTTTTCTATCTCCTTTAATAATGATGATCGGAAATCTTTTTCCTATGATTGATTGAGTGTTGACATTTTTAAGGGAAACACATTATGATTTGGTTTTGAGCCACAGATTCAGGGGAATACTAAGTACCTGTAGAATTTAAAATTTAAATGAAAAGGAAGTGTGAGTACAAGTGGCATTGTGAATTTGGTGATCACACTCATGCCTATGGCGAAGTTTAAGTAGCCAAATGGTTTTCCCATATGAAAGACAAAAGTTAAACAAAGTCTTAGGTTGTTACCATAAGCTAGCAAAATGTGCATAGTGTAAATGCAAAACGAACTAACAAGTCCCTTCTGTTTTAAAATTATTCACAAAATCAATGGCATGGATGTGAGCAACCTTGCACGAAAACTTCTTATCTTTTTGTGACTCCACAAAATTTTTACTTATGACTATTTATTGATACACTCATTTTTGTCTCTTGTGAGAGGGGAAATAGAGACCCCTTAGCGAGTTCACATTCCATGTAAGGTGAGTTTATTTGACTAAATCTCATACATACTTATGTCATCTACAACTTGCCCCATTATTCTTTCAAAGATAATTTTGATCTTATTTGGTTGTAGAAGTGATCTTAGAAAATCTCCAAGGAATTCATTCTCCAAACCCAATACGGCTCAAAGGTACCAGCCGTGTGCTGGGGTTCGAGTAGTATGGTCCAATCGTATGCTGACTAGTGTTAGTGGGTTGGATGGTTTTGGTCACTGGAATGGGTACGACTTAAGGGTATGATTCGTAGGGCTTGGTACGAGTTATATCAGGGACTCGTATGGTGGGCAGTGTTTGATCATCCTATTACTTCATTCTTCTAGGGAATGGGTTATGGATATAGATCGTATACTATGGTTATGTCTTTGTTGGATGATTCATATACTATCAAGTGTTTGATCCAAAGGTTGATACTTGGATACGATTAGTGTATACCAATTGTATAGGAGGGTACGACTCAAATGGGTCAGTTGTATTCCTATGATGGGTTTTTAAGGGATTTAAGTGGGGGTATTTTGGACATTTCCCTAATTACCCTAACTAGGACCCGTGACTTCTAATACTCTTAGGATATTATTTACCCTATTATTCTATTCATTAACACTTATAAACTATTCCAAAATATCTCATAATTCTCTCAAGAGCTTTCGGGGTAAGAAAGCTAAGATTTTATCTTGTTGAATGCTTTGGGGCCTGTCTTGGTCATTTCTTTCCATGAATTCTTCTGTATAAGGCATGATTCTTTTCTCTCATTGTAATATCAACTAAATACATTCTTTAAATGATTTATTTCACTGTTTTACTATTTTATGATTATGGTTTTCAACTATTATTTGGGGGTTTTAATATTTAATGCCTTGTTTTGATTTCCTATGGTTTAACTTAAACTTTTTTATACATTGATGGTGTAAATTTGGATTGCATCGTAATGGTTTAATGGTCTTTAAAATTCGTTTTGGTTATATTATGCCCCTATGGTGTTTGATAAAATTCTTTGTATTGAATTTTTTTAATGGAACTCTTGCATATTTTAAACTTGGTAAAGGATTTACACATGGCTTAAATGGTTTGGAAAGGTTAAAGGATAAATTTTTATATTTATGGAGAATATGGATGTCTCTAAGTTGATTTAATATGGTAACTGGAAGGGCGCCTAAAGTCCCCTTAACCAAAATAGTTTGGCTATGGATATTACTTGGAAGTAAGGAGTGGTATGATGATACCACTAATATTGGCCTTAGTTAATAAATGGATAATGTTTCGGTTATTTTGAAATTTGTTTTAATTATGCATTAATGGTGGGTTGTGTACATAAGTCGTGAAAGGTGGCAGTCTGGGAGGACCAAAATCGAAAGCTCATATTTGCCGATATGAGGGGTTTTGCTGATCGTGTCCGTGTGTCATATTTTATATTAGGGGATGTACTAGCCATCCCATGGGATATTCCATGGTCATGCAGCTACATGTACTGTGGCCCTTTCAGTAGGAGAGGTAAACTCATATGGCCTATGGATGGTTACGACAGTAAAGCTACACAACCCAGGTAATGGTTTTAAATACATGCTAAACCAGGTTTCCTTTCCTGGAACTTATATATTTATGGTTGTATGTATTATGGGTGGTTTTACTTAGTTTTATAACTGGAATAATTTTACCCTTATCTTGAAATTCGTGTTAGCGGTCATTCTCTAATCTCGGCTACTAGAGGTTGTATACCAATGCTATGCAGGAACTGATTATTCTACTTCACATATTTAGCACACAGATTTGGTATGAACATTTCGACTGTTTCCATTCTTTTGGAAGGCATCATTCCATGTTATAGATTTATTTAGACACTTTTCTTTTATTTTGGATATTGGTTTTGGCTATAGTTGGGGGCATGTCCCAAGAAAATTTGGTTAAACTTTTAGATAGAGGATTTATGGTACTGTTGGGGGTTGGTATGGGTGGAATCGATATTGCTATCTGCCTTAGCAATGGAATAAGCCAGTGGACTCACATCATTGGATGATATTGTTGGTTGTTCCAGTCTATTAATTTTGGGATTGATTTTCATATTATGTTTCCGCATTCCCTTTGGCTTATGGTCTATGGTTTGGTTTGGTATGATTGGCCAAATGGTATGGTACCATCGGACTCTATTGGGACGGTGATGTGCCGGCTATATGTTAGCATATTTAAGACTTTTAACTTGGAATAATTATAAGTTCTTAGGTAACTATTTTTTTGTTTTATGGTATTTCATGTGATTTTTTAGGAAAGTCAAGAAGCATGAACATTTAGGAAAGATACGTTGAGAAGGATTATTTTTCGTGAAAGATGCAAGAAATTAAGTTATGGAGATTTCATCCGATAACTTGGTCTAATAAAAAAAGAACAATAAAGGTGAACCATTTTTGACGACATTTTCTAATAAGTCATCAACTTCCTGATAAGCCGTCAGGACTTATCGTCAGCCGAAGGCAGCAAACATGGAATTTGATGAGGAGTTGACGACATTTTCTAATAAGTCATCAATTTCCTGATAAGCGGTCAGGACTTGTCATCTGCCGAAGGATGCAAAAAAAGAATTTGAAGAGGAGTTGACGACGTTTTTTGATAAGTCGTCAGACTTCAATAAGTCGTCACACATGTCATCACATATGTCGTCAGATTTATGATAGGTCGTCACAAATGTCATTAGCTAATGTAGCAAAAATCTGAATTTTTAGTTTAAAATTTCCTTAAAGTTAAAGATATAAACAACAACTTTTAGGGTTTCATTCAGCATCTGCAACTTATTTTGAAGGCAAAGTCACCTCTTTTTGGTCCTCTTAACTGAGAATTCAATTTTAAACTCTGTGATTAGGGATTTGGGAATTTTTTCTTGAACTTGGAAGAGAATCAACTTCAGACTTCATCTTTTGTAAGTTTAATTTCTTTAAATGAGGAATACAATTCTTTCTATATCTTTATTTCTCATGTGGAACTAAAACCCATAACTAGGGTTTTGGGATCTATGATTATTCCTTTATGGATTTAATAGTTGGTTAGAGATTTAGTGATTGTGGGAACATCTTGATAATTCCTTTGTTATGATTGTTTACTATTGGTTACAAACAATAGATCTAGCCTTATGTTTGCTTGATCGAACAGAGAAATAAACTAAAGGTAGTGAATTATAAACGGGGATTTGGGAAAGTTAATTTTCCATCTAATGATTACTACTGTAAGAAGATGAATCAACTCGAGATAAAATTAGTGTGCATAGAAGTTTTTCCTAAGTTCGAGAGAATTAGGGAGTACAACATCTAGGTAGGTTGAGAAACACATAGATAGATTGTGGATACTGATAATTTGGTGTTTCCCACAAGTCACGAGAATCCAGTACTACAACTATTATTCAATGAGGGGTTAATAATCATAGTAATCACAATCCTAGTTTCTCTCTATCATTGATTTAAACTATTAAAATTTTAGCTTTGAGTTATGAACCAAGTCAAAACTTTAATAATCATTTGGTTGATAAAACCCCCAATTAAAGAAACCATTATCTATCAGTCATTTTAATCACAAATAGACTTGAGTGACACCTTATTCCCTATGGTATTCGACCCCAACCTAGTTGGGTTATATATCTGGCAATGACCAGTTACTCTCTCTTAAGAGAGGTGTAATTTGGGCGTACCAAATTTTGGCGCCGTTGTCATGGAATATGATTTCAAATTGATTATATTTGTGATAATTGACTCAAAGTAAGTTTCCCGAGTTTAATTTTTTTTGTTGTTTTTGTTCTCTGCAGGGTAGTTAGTGTGTATGCCAAGTACATGGAGTTTAGGTGAACCTTTATTACCAGTACATCTGAAACATCAGTTGATCGGTAGAATGGCAGACCCACAAGAAGCAGGAAGACTAGCCGCCTTGGTTATGGATTAGTTAAATCAACAAAATATAGATAATCCAGGTCAGGTACATAATACAGATGAAGAGGACTTAAGAGATGATGATTTAATTGACCCGGCTAATAGGAGGTATGCAGCGGGAGTAGTTGCACTTGTAAATCAAAATCGTCCATTAAGAGGAAGACAAGACCGCCAAGTTGTGCAGTTTGATATTGACAATGATGAGGACGATTTAGATGGAGTTGGAGCTACAGGGGCAATCATTCTACTACCACTAGCTCCTAGGGTGAAATTCAACTTCACTAGTACTATGATCCAGCTACTGAATTTGAAATGACTCTTTGGTGGATTACCTGGTGACGATCCAAATCTACATTAAGTGAATTTCATCAATATTTTTAAGTCATTTGATAATCTTGAAATGGAACAAAATGCTATTTATTTGAGATTATTCCCACTGTCTCTATCTGTAAAGGAAACTATGTGGTTAAATAAGATGACTATTGATTCTATAACAAACTGAAGGCAATTGAAAGGAGCTTTCCTAGAAAGGTTCTTTCTTCCCTTCAGAATGTTACAGTCGAGAGGTGAGATCAACAACTTTAGGTAATTGGTTAATGAAGCTTTGCTTGAAACTTAGGCGAGGTTCAAAAAGATTTTGACGCAATGACCAAACCATAAGATAACTGATGAACACTGGATGGAAACATTCTAAAGAGCTTTAAACTCACTGACAAAGCCAATAGTGGATAGTGCTGCATGATGAGCTTTTATGGAGCTCACCTTTACTGATGCTGCATACATGTTAGAAAGAATGACTAAGACATATAGAGCTTGACATACCAAAGATTTTGTGGTAGCAAGTAATACTGGGTCTAGTGTAAATATCAGCAGAGCAGTGTTGGAAAGAAGAAGAGCGTGATCAGGATATGGCTTACATGAAAAACCTGATGGATCTACTCACGAAATATTTGCTGTCAGGGAATATAGAAAAGGTAAAAATTATGGGCTCCTACAATAAGAGAGCTGAATCAAACACCGATAAAGAGGCTAACTACTTATTAACCAGGGGGTTTCCAGACTAGTGGACAAGGAAACCAAGGATATTGGAAGAATAAAAGTTATAGGAGTGGACTATATATACCTCCTGGAAGCCGTGATAATGTTGTCACTAGTTTAGGAAAAATGTTCATGGAGGACATGATAGAGAAACTATTAAAGGGAGTTAAGGCGACCAATTCTAGGGTGACTACAATAAAGAGTGACTTATCTTCCATGAGTCCACTCATAAATTTGCATGCAACTGCTATTAAACAACTGAAGAAGCAGATGAGCCAAATATCTACAGCATTCAACCAAAGACAAAATGGGACTCTACCAAGTGATACAGTTCAAAATCCAAGGACTGATGGATTATGTATGTCTATTACCACTAAGAGTGGTAAGATGTAATATATTCAAAGATTGGGGGCATCATCTCATACTGATATAGTCAAAATGGATTGGGAGATAGTTGATGAATCTTCAGTGGTGCTAGTGGAGTTGGGAAGTTTGGAAAAAAAGAGTGCTGAAGTGGAACAACCACCTAAGCCGAAGCATGTTAGTGAGATGGGTCAAGGCATATGAAAGGATGTAAAAGTTTCCCTAATTGAAATCCCAAGGCCTCCACCCCTATTTCTACAATGATTAAAGAAGAAAAAAGATGAAGGCAAGGTTAATAAATCCTTGGCTATGTTGAAAAAATTAACAGTGAACGTCTCTTTAGTTCAAGCACTTGAGCAAATGCCAGGATATGCTAAATTTATAAGGGAACTTTTGACGAAAAAAGAGCAGTGAGCTACAAACTAGTGTATAATCTCCATTATTGAAGTGCTATTTCTACAAGATCCTTGGTGAAAAAGAAGGCAGACCCAGGGGCGTTCATTATTCCTTATATGATTGGATCTCTAGAATTTTCTACGGCCTTATATGATCTGGGAGCGAGCATTAATCTGATGTCACTAGCTATTTATAAAAAGTTGGGTTTGGGATACTCCACACCCACCAAATGAGACTAGTTATGGCGGACAGGTCTGTGAAATGGTCGATCGGTATGCTACATGATGTACTTTTAAAGGTGGCTTATTATATATTCCCTGCTGACTTTGTAATCCTTGATTGCAAAGTATACCTTGAAGTGCCTATAATTTTAGGCATTCCAATATTAGAAATTGGGAGAGTGTTAGTTGACATAGAGCTGAATAAGTTAAAGTTTAGGTTCAGCGGGAAAGAAGTTAGTTTTGAAGTGCATCAATCCATGAAATAGCAAAAGAAGATAAGTGTCTTCTCAATCGTTGATGTATTCTATGAAGATGGGAAAGATGCACCAGCTAGGGATGAAGCACTTTCAATTTATCTTGATGAATTTTGAGTAGTCAAGATAACCTAGTCATATTGCGATATTCAATCAGGCGTTTATTGGGAGGCAACCTAAGGCATTTTGTTTTTTGTATTTGAATTATGTGATTGACATCATATCTCTGCACCTATGGTTCCATAGGTATGTTTCTAACTCTCTTATTTTAGTTTGATGCATTGGGAACAATGCATGATTTTAAGTTAAGGGTGAGACTGCTTGTGGGTGTTGATGTCCTCTTGGAGTTTGTGTTGCCTTGACTTTTTTCTAGGGAGTCTTGTTCCTAGTAGAGTCGGTATGTTTAGGCGTACTGTGTTTTGTTTTGTCATGTGTTGTGGTTAATTGGGAGAAAATTAAGTATCTGGGGCAATTGACATATTTTTTTGTTAATTTTAAGGAATGATAAATACCTCTCCAATTGTCTATTTTGTAACTGTGTGATGTGCATCTGTATGCTACTATTGTGAATCATTTCATGGCATTGGTATTAGGGACATGATAATCATTGCTAACAATTGCATGAACTGGATAGGTAGTAGCTTGTGATGTACCTTTGTGCCATAATTTTGTAAGATACTACCTTGTTCTCATTGTATTTTAAATCTAGAACTTGTTCGGTTGGTCTTGCCATGGTTGTAGGAGAGTGGTTAAGAAAAGATAATAGGCCATTTTTTATATTAGTCCACTTTTAGCCTTAATGACTTTACATGTTTAAATAATATCCCTTGAACCTGATTTTAAGCCTGAATGCCTATATTTTTTTATTATTATACCTATCACCTTCCTACTTTAATCACAATGAACCGATTTTGGCTCTGGTCCTACTTGGGCATTGTGCACTTTGACTTAGGAAAATCGCCTAAGTTTAGAGTGGCTATCATAGGGGTGCATGATGTAAAGTGAGTATGAAGAAGGTAAAATTAAAAAATTAAAAAATTAAAAATGCTAGGCTAGGTGTGGTATAAAAAGAATAAGAAAGAAAAATTGTGAAAAAAAGAAAACAAAAGACTAAAGGACCGCATCAAGCCTGAATTTTCTTTAATAAAGAAGAGGAGAAATAAGTTGAAAATTGATAAGTGAGACCCCAAAAATAGTGTATTTCCAAGTAGGCTTAGTCACTTTAAATATCCTTGCGTATCTTACTAGCCCCAAGCCTTCAATACGTGTTGAAAAAAGTCCTATAGTTATCCTAGTTTAACTATCTGAAAGACTCGGTGATGAAAATAAGGGAAAGCTTATGGTATTTGGCATACATTGAATGGAACTTCATTCTGATAGTGAGCGTCTCTTGACCATCCCTACATTTATGTGCTTGATTTCAGATATGAGTGAAGTGGGATTTTTTTGTATTGTAAGGGCACATCAGTTGCATTCCTCGCTGCTAACTTGTTTGGGTAGTATAATTTGTACATATGCATGGTTATTGTTCCTAATTTGATGCCATATCTTGATTCCTTTCTATCACATTGTTGATCTTCATTGATATACGCAGCTGGGTTTAGAGTTATTGAACATGGAAAGGATAATGTGTGTTGAGCTAAAATTAATAATAAACTATCGTAGGTATCTTATGTTTCAATTAGTTAGCATCGTAGTATGGTGTTATATAGTTAGTTGAGGACAAGCAATTATTTTAAGTTGAGAGTGTTTTTGTGATGGCCTTCTGTTAGCACATTTAAGACTTTTAACTTGGAATAATTGTAAGTTCTCAGGTAACTATCATTGCTTTTTATGGTATTTCATGTGATTTTATAAGAAAGTCAAGATGCATGAATATATAGGAAAGCTACGTTGAGAAGGATGATTTTTGGTGAAAGATGCAAGAAATTAAGTTCTGAAGATTTCATCCGACGACTTGGTCTGATAAATAAAGACAAAGAAAGGTGAAGCATTTCTTACAACATTTTCTGATAAGCCATCAGGACTTGTCGTTGGCCGAAGGCAGCAAACATAGAATTTGAAGAAGAGTTGATGACATATTCTAATAAGTAATCAACTTCTTGATAAGCCATCAGGACTTGTCGTCAGTCGAAGGCAACAAACATAGAATTTGAAGAGAAATTGATGACATTTTCTGATAAGTCGTCAGACTCCTGATAAGTCATCACACATGTCATAAGATTTTTGATACGTTGTCACAAATGTTGTCAGCTAAAGGAGCGGAAATCAGAAGTTTTAGTTTCAAATTTCCTTTAAGTTAAAGATATAAATAGTATCTTTTAGGGTTTCATTCAGCATCCGAAACTTATTCCAAACCCAAAGTCATCTCTTTTTGGGCCTCTTAACTGATAGTTTAATTTTCAACTCTATGATTGGGTTTTGGAAATTTTTTTCTTGAACTTGGACGAGAATCAACTTCAAACTTCATCTTTTGTAAGTTTAATTTCTGTAAATGAGGAATACAATTGTTTCTATCTCTTTCTTACTCATGTGGAACTAAAACCCATAACTAGTGTTGTGGGATATATGATTATTCCTTCATGGATTTAATCGTTGGTTAGGGTTTGAGATATTGTGGGAACATCATAATAATTCCATTATAATGATTGTTTTTTATTGGTTGCAAACAATAGATCTAGCCTTATTTTTGCTTGCTCGAACTGGGAAATAAACTAACGGTAGTAAATTATCAACGAGGATTTGGAAAGTTTAATTTTCCATCTAATGATTACTATTGTAACAAGATTAATCAACTTTAGATAAAATCAGTGTGAATAGATGGTTTTCCTAAGTTCAAGAGAATTAGGGAGCACAACAACGAGGTAAGTTGAGAAAACTTAGATGGACTGTCGATACTGATAATTTGGTGTTTCCCACAAGTCATGAGAATCCAGTACTGCAACTATTATTCAATGAGGGGTTGGTAATCATAGTGATCATAACCCTAGTTTCTTTCAATCATTGATTTAAACCATTGAAACTTTAGCTTTATGTTCTAAAGAAAGTCAAAACTTTAATTATTATTTGGTTGATAAAACTCCCCAATTAAAGAAAACCAATATCTATCAGTCTTTTTAATCAGAAATAGACCTGGGTGTACCTTATTCCCTATGGGATTTGACCCTAACCTTGTTGAGTTATATATTTGACAATGATAGCTTACTTTCTTAAAGAGAGGTGTAATTTAGGCATATCAGACGTCACATTTATGACCTTATCCTAGAGTCTTAATGAGTACAACATTACTATCTTGTTGTATATTCTAAATTTAGTCTATCTAAGGCTAGATATAGGTGGTTAGGTTTAGTAACAAGGGTGGTTCACGGATCTAGTTAGACTTGGGATGCCCATTATGACAAGGCCCAGCGTCGGGTCATGTAAAGTTGGTATCAGAGCGTAGGTTAATGGTTAATTGGGAAGTCCCCAAAGCTGTGTCGAGTGGAGTCTCTTTTAGGGGTGTGATGCGTGCCTCACTATAAGAGAAAGGGTGTAAGACATTTAGGAATGTTTTACTTGCTTTGTATTCTATCTTTAAGCTTGAGTTCTCAATCCTTGCATTTCCTCTAATCCTTGTCTGTTCATCTTTCAAATCATGCCTCCTAGATCTGGAACACAAGAAAATTCTTTTATCCTATCTAGGGATAATGCTAAAGGGTTACGTCCTTTGTCTAGAGTACATCTCTGATATTTATGGTCTAATTCCTAATGGTGCTGGAGTTCCTTTTATTCTGTCTAGTTCTCTTTAAGTTCCCCAAGGTAGCATGACAAACACAGAATTTCATTAGTCTATCCATGTTATTAGCTAATTGGTTGCTGCTCAAGATGAGCAGGGTGCAATAGATGCTTTGTCTGCTGAGGCCATAAGGGTTGGTCAATTTATGAAGATGGGTCCTACAAATTTTACTGGGGTAAAAGTGGAGGAGGATCCACAGTGATTCTTAGATTAGATGGAAAAGATCTTTAAAGTGATACAGGCTACTATTGTTGATGGGGTTAACTTTGTAGCTTATCACCTCAAGGATGTTGTTTATCAGTAGTATGAGGAGTGGGAGAGAGATAAAGGTGATATGGAAGGGGAAGGATTGTGGAAGGCCTTTTCTAATGCCTTCTTTGAATGGTTCTTTCCTCAAGAGTTGAGGGAATCTATGATAGAGGAGTTTGTGAACCTTAGGTAGGGGAGGATGTCAGCAAAGGAATATGCTTTTAAGTTCCATTAACTATCAAGGTATGCTCCTAATTTGGTGGCTGAAATTACCTCGGGAATAAGAAGGTTTGCTTTAGGGTTTAATAAGGATTTAATTCTAGATAGCAAGACTACCTTGCTCATTAATGATATAGATATCTCGAGATTGACTATTTATATGCAATGGTTGAGAATGAGAAGAGGAAGCAAACGGAGGTTGGGGATTAGAAGGAAAAGAGGAGAAGGTTTTATGATCAGGGAGGTGCTCAGTCTCAGGGTGGTAGAGATGGTAGCAACTAGCAGAAAAAGAAGTGGGGGAGTTTTGGAACCTTTTCTACTAGTGCTTCTTATTAGTTGGGAGACAGGCATGATCAAGGTGGTGATAATTCTTAGGCATAGGATACCCAATCTCGGGAGAGCATAGCTCAGTCAGTTTCTTTGTATCCTTCTTATTAATTTTATGGTCATCCTCATCGGTGCTATTGTGACAAAATAAGGGAAAATGCTTTAAGTATGGACAGGTAGGTCATAAGATCAGGTATTGTCCAATAAATAAGATTGGTACGGGGGCGAATAAGATTTATGTGGATTTATCTTCTGCTTTTACACCTGGTAGTGTGGAATCTACTTCTGTTGCTGCTCTTGGTTTTAGTGTTGGTCGGAATAGGTTGTATCCTTTGGCATACCAATGGAATCCTCGGCATTACCTAATGTTATTATTGGTTCATTACAGGTTTTCTCTAGTGACATATATCATTTTCTTGATCTCTGGTCCAATCTTTCTTATGTAACTCCATATGTCACTATGATTTTTGGTTTTGATCTGAAATTTATTTCAAGTCATTTTTTTATTTCTATCCTAATAGTTCACTCGATTATTGCTATGAGTTTATTGGGGGTGTGTAGTACCTTTTGGTAGGAAGAAGACCATGGTGGATCTATTTAAGGTTGGATATGGTAGATTTTGATGTAATTCTAGGTATGGATTGGTTGCATTATTATTATGCGTCTGTAGATTGTCGGACCCATAAGGTTATCTTTAAGTTCTTTGGTGAACCAGTTATAGAATGGGAAGGTAGTTTCTTAGCTCCTACGGGGAGGTTTATTTCTTATCTTAGAGCTTAAAGTTTAATCTCTAAGGGTTGTCTTTAACACTTGTCTAGGTTAAAGATTCTAACTCAGAAGGTCCCTCTTTGTCTTCGGTCCTTATAGTTAATGAGTTTCCAGAGGTCCTTTTAGATAATATTTCCGGTGTTCCTCCAGGTAGGAAAATAGAGTTTGGTATCGATTAGCTTCCAAGCACTAATCTAATTTTTATTCCTCCATATAGAATGGCTTCGGTTGAGTTGAGAGAACTCAAGATGCAACTTAAAGTTCTTCAGGACAAGGGGTTTATTTGTCCTAGTGTTTATCCATGGGGTGCATTGGTGTTGTTTGTGCACCAGAAGGATGCTTTCCTTTGGATATGCATTGATTACAGGTAGTTGAACAAAGTAATGGTCAAGAACAAGTATCCTCTTCCTTGGATAGATGACTTATTTGACCAATTACAAGATGCCAAGTTCTTCTCTAAGATAGATCTTCGGTCTGGGTACCATTAACTTAAGATTAGGGAGGTGGATATCCCTAAGATGGCCTTTTGTACTCAGTATAGGCATTTTGATTTCTTTGTGATATCATTTGGGTTCACTAATTCTCTGAAAACATTTATGGACTTGATGAATAGGTTGTTCAGTCATTATTTAGATCTCTTCATAATTGTATTTATTAATGACATTCTAGTTTATTCGAAGAGTGAGATAGATCATGCTAATAACGTCTGTTTAGTGTTGCAGACCTTAAAAATGAATAATGGTATGCCAAGTTCTCTAAGCGTGAATTTTGGTTGAACATTGTGACTTTCTTAGTCAATATTATTTCTATAGAAGGGATCATGATGGATCCATAAAAGGTTGTTATGGTGAAGAGGTAGCCTAGGCCCATGACTCCATCCGATATTCAGAGCTTTTTGGGTTTAGCTGGGTATTAATGGAGGTTTATAGAAGGTTTTTCTTTGATAGCTGCTCCTTTGACTAAGTTGACTCAAAAGAAGGTTAAGTTTTCTTGGTCGGATGCTTGTGAAGGGAGTTTTGAAAAGTTGAAGGATAAGTTAACTTTAACTCTAATCCTAACCTTGTTGGAAGACAATGATGGTTTTGTGGTTTATTGTGATTCATATCGGTTAGGGGTTGGATATGTTTTAATGCAGTATGGGAAGGTGATTTCCTTTACTTCCAGGGAGTTGAAGGTACATAATAAGAATTATCCTACTCATGATTTGGAGTTATTGGCAGTTATGTTTGCTTTGAAGATATGGCGGCATAATTGTTATGGTGTTCACGTGGATATCTTTTCTAATCACAAGATTCTTCAGTATGTGTTCCTCAGACAGGGCTTAATCTCAGGTTGAGAAGGTGGCTTGAGCTTCTCTAGGGTTTTGATATGAGTCTTCACTACCACCCAGGTAAGACTAAAATGGTTGTTGATGCTCTTAGCAGGTTATCTATTGGTAGTTTGGGTCACGTGGAGGAAGGCAAGCAGGAATTAGTGAAGGATATTCACCGTTTGTCTAATCTTGTAGTTCATCTCTTATACTCTAAGAATAGTAGTATGATGGTGCAAAAAAGCAGTTCAATTGTCTCATGGTGTATCTATTAAAGAGAAGCAAGTGATGGATCCTGTTTTGATGAAAATCATAGGCGTTATTAGTGGGAAAATAGTAGTGGTGTTTGAGATTTGTTCAGAAGATACTTTATGGTACAAAGGGAGGTTTTGTGTTCCTGATGTTGACCGGTTATGGAGAAGGGTTTTTGCTGAGGTGCATGAGTCACACTTTGTTGTTCATCTAGGCTAAATTAAGATTTATCAAGATCTCAAGGATTTCTACTGGTTGAATGGAATGAAGAATGATGTTACTGATTTCATTGCCAAGTGTACACTGTCTCAACAGGTAAAGGTTGGGAACATAAAGCCCGGTGGGTTACATCAAGAAATTTATTTTCCTGAGTGGAAATGGTAAGTAATCGATATGGATTTTGTCACCGGTCTTCCTCGATCTCGAAATTAGATTGATTTTGGTTTGGGTCATCGTGAATAGGAGGATCATATCTACATATTTCTTGATAGTGCAGACTACTTATTCGATGAATGATTGTACGCGGTTGTATCTTTAGAAGATTATGAAGTTATATCGGGTACTTATTTCAATTATCTCTGATCATGGTACGCAGTTTACGTCTCATTTTTGGCGGTCTTTCCAAAAAATGTTGGGGGACTAAAGTTAGTCTGAGTACTTCTTTTCATCCACAGTCAGATGGGAAAGCAGAGAGACCTATTTAAACATTGGAAGATATGCTTCGGGCCTGTTTGATAGACTGTGGTGGAAATTGGGTTGAGCATCTACCTTTGGTAAAGATTGCTTTCAACAATAACTATAATTATAGTATTGGTATGGCTCATTTCAAGTAATTGTATGGTAGTAGGAGTAGATATCCTATTATGTGGCTTGAGCTAGGAGAAGCAGACATTTTTGGTCTGGATTTGGTTTATCAGGCAATAGAGAAGGTCAAGGTGACTCGGGATAGGATTAAAGCTTCTCAAAGTCTCCAGAAGTACTATATGGATATTAGGCAAAGATAGTTGGAGCTTAAGGTCGGGAATAGGGTATTCCTCAAGGTGTCTCACATGAAGGGAGTGGTATGGTTTGGCAAAAAAAGGAAGCTCAATCATCAATTTATTTGTCTTTATGTGATTTTATGGAGAGTTAGCAATGTTGCTTATGAGTTGGAGTTTCCATCTAACATAAGTTTGGTTCTTTCGATCTTTTATGTTTCCATGCTGAGGAATTGTCTTGTTGCTCCTTCTTTGGTTTTCCCTTTGGAGGGATTGGGTGTTTCGAATTCTCTATCTTATGATATGATCCCGATTTAGATATTAGTTAGGAAAGTTCATTGGTTGCGGACCAAGGATGTAGCTTCGATTATGGTTCTATGGCAGAACCATAAGTTGGAAGAAAATACGTGGGAAACAGAAGAGAAAATCATGTTCAAGTAACCGCATTTCTTTTCTTCTCCTGGGATTCATGTGGAAGGTATGTGACCTGAATACATCTTTATTTCTAGTATGTCTTATTCCTAAACCCTTAGAAAATTTCTTGAAAATCAGTTCTTCGATAACAATACTACTCAAGGGTACGAGCTGTATGCTAGGGTACGAGTGGTATGGTCCTATCGTATGCTGACCAGTATTAGTGGCTGGGATGATTTTGGTTACTAAAATGAGTACGACTTAAGGGTATGAGTCATGGGGCTTGGTACGAGTAGTATCAGGGACTCATATGGTTAGCAGTGCTAGATCCTCATGGTATTTCATTCTGCCAGGGATACGGGTTATGGATACATATCATATGTTGTTGTTACAACATAGTTGGATGATTCGTATACTGGACATTGTTTCATTCAAGGGTTTATACTTGGATACGAGTGGTGGATGCCGACCGTATAGGAGGGTACGACTCACATGCATCATCCTTATCCTTGTGACGGGTTTTTAAGAGATTTAAGTGGGGGAATTATAGAAATTTCCCTACTTACCTTAAATAGGACCCATGACTTCTAATACACTTAGGAAGTTATTTAACCTTTTATTCAATTTATTAACACTTAGAAACCACTCCAAAAAATCTCATAATCCTCTATATAGATTTTGGGGCATGAAGGTCAGCGTTTTATCTAGTAGATTGCTTTAAGGCTTGTCTTGGTGATTTCTTTCCATCAATTCTTTGGTATAAGTCATGATTCTCTTCCCTCATTGTAATTTCATCTAAAGGCATGGTTTATATGATTGATTTTATGGTTTTACTATTTTATGATTATGCTTTTCGGCTATTAATTGGGGATTTATATATTGAATTCTTGGTTATGGTTTCCTATGGTTTTACTTATGCCTTGATATTCATCATTGGTGGATTTCGATAATTGTATTGCATAGTATTGGTTTAATGGTCTTTGGAATTGGTTTTGGTTATATTATTCCCCCAAGGTGTTTGATAAAATACTTATTAAGATATGTTTGTTGCATTGACTTCTTCTAATGGAACTTTTGCATGTTTAAACTTGGTGAAGGATTTATACATATTTTAAATGGTTTGGAATGGCTAAAGGCTAAATGGTTATGCTTGTGGAGAAAAAATAAGTCTCCCAAGTAGATTTAATATGGTAATTGGAAGGGCACATGAGGTCCCCTTAATCCAAAATAGTTTGGCTGTAGATATATCTTGTAAGTAAGGGGTGGTATGACGTTACCACTAATATTGTCCTCGGTTAATCGATGTATAATTATTTTTTTACTTGGAAAATTATTTTAATTGGGCATTAATGATGGGTGTGTATGAAGGTCATGGAAGGTGGCAGTCCCTGTTGGACCAAAACTGAAAACTCATATTTGCCGATATAGAGGTCTTGATGACTGTGTGCATGTGTCACATTTTATATTGGGAGATGTACTCGTCCTCCATTGGGATATTCCCTGGTCGTGAGGCTACACGCGTTGGGGCCCATTCAGCAGGGGGAGTTGAACCCATATGTCCTGTGGGAGGTTAGGACAGCAAAGCTACACAACCTAGGTAAGGGTTTTAAATGCATGCTAAACTCGTTTCCCTTTCCTGACATTTATATATGTATGGTTTTATGCATTATGTATTGTTTTACTTGGTTTTATCATTGTTATTATTTTATCCTTATCCTAAGATTCATGCTAGCGGCCATTTGATAACCCCATCTACTGGCAGCTCTATACCCACGCTATGCAGGAACCAACCATTTTACTTCTCCTATTTAGAACATGGATTCGGTATCAGCATTTGGACTGAAATTGTGAGTTTTCATTCTTTTGGAAGGCATCATTTCATGTTATTGATTTATCTTGACACTTTTCTTTTATTTTAGATATTGGTTTTGGCCATGGTTGAGGGCATATCCCAACCGGATTTATTTACTCTTTGGGATAGAGGCTTTGTGGTATTTCTTAGGGTTGGCATGGGCGGAATCATTATTGGTGTCGGCCATGGTATTGGAATAAGCCGATGGGCTGACATTATTGGACGATATTATTGGTTGTCCCATCCTACTACATTTGGGGATTCATTTTCATATTATGTTTTGGTATTCCCTTTGACTTATGATCTATGGTTTGGTTATGTATGGTAGGGCGGATGGTTTGGTACGATTGGACTCGCATGGGTCGGTCATAGTAGTGATCCTATCCTAGAGTCTTAATGAGAATAATAATGATATATTATTATATGTTCAAAATTTAGTCTATCTAAGGCTGGATATAGGTTCTTATGTTCGGTAATAGGGGGCAGTCCACAATCCTGGTTGGACTTGGGATGCACATTACGACAAGGCCCAAGGTCGGGTCGAGTCACACATTTTTGTGTCTAGTGGAAGAGGCAACTGAGACACCTTGTCAAGTTCACATACCATGAGTGGTGAGTTTATTTGTCTAAATATCATGCATACTTGTGTCATCTAGATTTTTCACCATTAGTCTTTCAAACCTAATCTTGATTGTATTTGGTTGGAGAAGTGATCTTAGGCTATCTTTGTGACATTAGAAGCCCACTTTAGCCTAAAAATCCTACCCGTGCATAAATGTTATCCCTAGTCACCCATTTTGAGCCACTGGACCTTTCTTTGGTAAACATGTTAAAAGCCATGATCCTTTCAACTTCTATCCTTCTTTTGAACCATACCCTTGTAATGAACCAAAATCAACTCCCGGGACGCCACACGGTGCTTATGGCTACAAGTATCCCTAAGCTAACCCTTTGAGCCTATCACTTCTCATAATACTCATTCAAGAAGGAATATACAGATCATTGGCACCATCCTATCAATTGAAAGGAAATATGAAGATAATACTCGGTACAAACGACCACAATACTATAAATCTCAACACAACCACAGTCTAATAACTAGTCTGACAAATCCTCTACTACTCTATAAACTCGAGAGCCATTGGAACAGGTCCCCAACTGACTCAAACTGAACTGAAAGTAATAACATAAACAGTCAAATACTGAAATGTCTAAAGATAGATCCTTGAACCATGAGGACTCACCACTGTAGAAATGTAGACGAAGGTACTCAGGAATCACTAACGCGGCTGGGACTGAGGACCTGAACTTACATTATAAGACAATGTAGCACAGAGACATATATGTAGATCAACACTTGGGAATGTACTGAGTATGTGGGGGAATATGCATTTACATAAAACAATATCAATACACTTTAATCAAATCATGAATGCACATAGGAATGACTCACATGGCTTGAATAAGTCTATAATGAAAAGCTCATAAATCATGTAGAATGATCCATGTAACACAAATCTCGTGAGTCATTATACTTTGGCTTTAAAATTTGTACTCTCCTCTTATTCTCATTACTCATAGGATGAAGGAAGCTTTAAATAATACTGTTAACTCATGCATATATCTCATGGAGTATAAAACTTTTTTATTGCTCAAGGCCTTATAACTCTTTTGAACTCAAACACTTGGAACTCGAAATCATATGACTTTTGTTCAAAAACTGTTGATCAACTCTTATTAGTAGAGAAAACTACCTACTTCATTGGATAATACTCAAAACCAATTCGTTCACTTTAGAAAATATCTCATCTCAAATCTTTAGGGAAAATATTCTATCTCAATGGAAAATACTTTAGTTTAAGCAGGTTCTCTTAACCGACATAAACCATACGAGCTACATAGAGTCCAACTTCTTGTCCTCCTAAGGTAGAAACCTCATGTTGGGGAGACGCGTCATACTCTTGCCAAGAAGTATAACCTCAATTCAGTGATTATTTATCTCGACCTCTAGCCCTATCATTTAGGCCTCAGACCCAAAATCTCAAACCTACGGTGGCACATAGTTCTGGGGTAAGAAACCATGGTAACTTACCCAATTCGGTGATAAATACTATTCTCTTTAGTTTATGTCACTCATCTCATGGAAATCCACTTTCAAAATAATCTCATGGTTCATAAGAACCCAATAATCAAATCTGCAATCTCATGTGGTAGAGTGAATTTCAAAACTCAATGGCCATTAGGTCAAAATATTTCTCAATAATCTCAAAATACTCAAATCATGGGTGCTTATAGCACAATAGCTCATAAAATTGTAAGTCTCAAGTAGGGCTTAATGACCCATAATTCAATCTCAAGTTAAAACTCATCATAATAGATAGCATATAGATTCATAATTCATGTAGAAATCTGGAATTTACAGCAATATATCTTAAAATCTCAACATACTCATATACTTCAATATCTCAAACATTGCAACTATTAACTTCTCAAGGATTAAAATCATGAGGTATAAATTCAGCTTCAACTTCTCAATTAACATGTAAAAATCATGCTATTAGACTCTAATCCATGGGAAACATCAAAATCTTGTAACCAATAACAATGGGCGAAAAACCCTAATTCAATTTCATGTAAAATCTCATAAGTTGCAGAAAATTGTAGTTTAAATAAGCCTTTAGGCACAAGGGTGAAAGGATTACCCTTGTACAAAACCCCACATACCTTAGATTATGAAATTTGATGAACAATCTTTTTTTAAACTCTTCTTCTAACTCTTGAGAGAGGGTTCTTGCAACCCTTGAACTTGGGAAACATACATCTCAACTCAATTTGTAGAAATTTATGGTAAGTTCTTGGATTTCTTGAAAAAGGGTTTTAGGTTTGATCTTGAGGGAGAAACCCTAGCTCTCTTGTGTTTTGGATGATGAATGAAGCTCTTTGTTTTTCTTGGAATATATCTATTTGATAAAAGAGTTGAGATTACCGAAAAACCCTTTTCAAAATTAGTTAAAAATATTGAATGGGGCCTGTGATGGTCCATTACCATTCTGACGGTCCGTCGGATCGTTTGTCACATATTGGTAAAAAACATAACACACTGCTTTGGTATGATGGTCGAAGTGATGGTCCGTCATAGTCATAAAGGTCTATCAGATCATCCGTCACACGATGGCCAGGATGAGACCACACTGCCTCAGTGGCGACGGTCTCAACGACGGTCCATCACAGCCTTGAAGGGCCGTCCTATTGGCTATCGCACTTGGGTAAGGAAAGGGAGTTACTTCCTTGGTTACAATGATCCGTTGCAAACTCGACTATCTGTCACATCATCCATCGCACCTAGGCGGTTCTGACAACTCTTAGTAAAATGGACATACCTTCTCACCCTGATATCGGATTTGGAAAAAATTGGTATCATTGGAAAGCTAATTCAATTATCTGTATGATAAAAAGTCAAATCAAATAAAATTCTAATTGTTTTAAACTCTAATCTATTGGTTAGTCAATTCTTAATCTTTTAGGTCTAGAATTACACTTCACTCGACATTCTCTAAGGCCCGAACTAAGAGGGAACTTTGTGGGGTCTTATGGTAACGCCCAAACTACAGCTCTCGTAAGAGTGTAAGCGGTCGTTGTCAAATATAGAACCCAACTGGGTTGGGTGTCGAATCCCATAGGGAATACTTGGTCACTAAGTGTTGCAACTATTAGTAGACAGTTGGTCAAAAATTTTACGAAAAGGGGGGACTGAATTATGGCGTGAATTAGAGTGCACAAAGTAATGAATAAAATGATTTGTGTAGTAAGCTTTAATAACAGAGAATGATAAGTTAGGGTTATGTCCACCTTATGAGTTCTACGTATCTATTAACTATGAGTAATGCGAAATTTAGACATGCATGCACTTATAGAGATTCGTATTCTAATGGTAAATCCTAGTGTTTCTCAACCATTAAGGATTATTTTACTTTAACTCTCTCAAGCTTAAAGTGTATAACTAACAGTACAAACTATCCAATAGGTTAATCCGGTTTAGGCATTAACGTGTAAACAAAGGTTGGTAGCCCTATTTCCTTGTCACACTCTCTTTTCCAAACATGTAACTTTTCTCTCGAACAAGTTAATGCAATAATGGCGTATTCTATATGTTTGCAACCACAAGAATTTAATTAAAACGAAGAGAGTAATGATATAAGTAGCATACGCATCAAGAATTCACAAACTCATAGTAATAGATTGTATATCAAAAGGCTTCCATAACCCTAACAGAGAAGTTTCGCTACTCATGATTGTAAAGGAAAGCAACGAAGACATCATCATCATACCAAAACGATAACAATCTCACGATGGGTATGTATTGGCGTCACTATGAGAATGACGTGATTTCCTCTCTAGCCATTCTTGTAGCATTTTTCTCTGTCTAAAGTTACACAAAATTGTAACGTGAATAATACTAAAACTCGAATGAATAGAAAAATCAGATCAATAATAATAATGCTTAAAAATTCATCAAATAAGGTTTTTATAACATCTTTGTCCTAGTCCTACTAGGTTACTGCTGCACCCCTAAGTATTAAGAAATACTGATTTTTCCCGGGACAGATTCTCCATGCATCATATTTAGTCCTCAATCTTCCAAAAGCTGCCTTCCTTCTTACGTGAAGTTTCCTTTGCTGCCCAAGGGTCCACAAAGTGCTGAAATCTTCATCATTAATACCTGAAAACATGCTAATCACATAGGTTAGCTCACTTACAGGAAAAAGGACTAAAAGTGCAGGAATTACATATTTTATCCTCCAAACTTAGCCTAAAATATGGGTAAATTATGGTGTTTAGGCGTGTAAATACGCCCAACATCACCACCCCACACTGAAAGCTTTGTTCGTCCTCGAACAAAATATTACATCCATGCAAACATCTACTTAGGATTTCACAGTAACAACACAAAATGTTCAACAAGACGTGTACGACAATCATTAACAAAGAGTAGTTTTCTTGATCACTACAAGAAATAATTCAACCTCGAACATAGACTCGTGATGATGGCTAATTCGTATCCACAAGTTAAGGCACAAAGAATCATACAAAGCTACCCAACAATCATCAACCATGTGTGTCTCACACAAGATATCACCCATAATCACTCACAGTTTTGCATTTTTCGAAACATGGGTATAAGATTCTCCTTGCTCTCACTCTCATAAAGAATTCATATGTTGCAACTAATGACCATAGGCTTGCCCTTAGTGTAATTCTCCACTAATATCAAAATGCTAAGCTTAGGATCAAATAGGTCTTTTACAGGTTGTAATGTAGGCTAAGGGACAGGTAGGACTATTTTGGCCAGAAATAGTGACTATGTTCCCTAAGCGCTTTAATACATCACGTTATGCCATTAACACTCTCTTTTAAACAACCTTGATACCATTCTTTCATATACCACCCCTTTTCACCTATTTTGTTATTCGAACAAAAACACAACTATCTTATTATTTTTCTATTTCTTTTTCTTTTTTCTTTTTTTTTCATGTTTTCAAAAGCACCTCTATGATAGCACTCTTTTTCACAACAATTTCAAGCACCAATATACTCTGAGGTATCACTCTCACCATTTTCCTCTTATTTTATCACATGACTCCACAATTTAAAGTGCTTAGGAATTTGGATCAAATTATGGTCATAAAAAAATGGATTAGGCTACATATGAGGCTATCAAGGAAAATAGCTAAAGGCTCAAAGGGGTTAACTAGGATAATGTACACGGGTAGGTAAAAAGAAGGTAAACAATCACAGGCTGCCAAAGAAATGCCTAAATCATCTCCTAAACTCACACTCTTTATTTTGCTTTACACACATGCCAGACAAGTTCTAGCATCAGTCACAACACAGAATATACTACATCCTCACACACAAAAAGAACATGGTAAACTTTATAGGGAGCAGTATAGACTCTTGACCCAAAAGATGAAGGAATTAAACCACACAAATATCACACAGTGAGTCACACTTAGAGCCTAAATGTCTCAATAGTAATGATTTTAGCACAAACTCCTGTCATAATACCATGCCGCCTATCAGAACAATTTCATGCAAAATCTAAAAAAATCTAAAAATCTAAAAATAACTACAAACAAACATAAATAAATGTAGGCAAGGAAGTACATCATACAAATACCAGCACCCCACACTTAGACGGGACACATTGCCCTCAGTGGAAAATAAATAAGCAAAACCTAATTAGTCGGACTCCGCCTCTATGTTTGGGGTCATACCCCCTGCAGCGATAATCATCAGTCGACACGTCATCATCGAGAGATTCCTCAAAATGTACCCCTACTCCGCACGTAGCCCGCGCATACTCATTCATCAGGTAGTCATAATCCAGCTACTGAAGCTATGCATCAGTTGGAACACGACCCCCACTCATCATGGTAAACATCTTTATACCATATAAATGGCGGAAGAAGCTTTCGCCGCGAGCATGTCTTTCTGCAGTGGTCAGGTTGACGCCATGCATAGTTTCAGAATCTTTAACCTTTGTTAGATCAACCTTTACCGGGTTGTGTAGAAGCTTATGATCTGCAGTTTCCTCTTCAGTGTCTTCCTTCCTTAATATTGCAGTCAACAGATTGCCAAAGATGAAGTGGGACCTCGTGTGTAGCCTATCTTTACAATTTAACGATCGTATAACCGCACCAATATTGATGGACATATTAGTCATCAGAGCGTACACCAAGCACACTCTATCACGTGTGATCTTTGTGTACTGTGTCCCAGGAATGAGTCAAGAGTTGACTATCCTCAACCATATACGAGCTTCTCTATTTAGGGAATCATACGGGAAGGTATTGTGTCGACCGGTATCCTTGTGACAACTCCAACGTGCCATTGATCTAGTTCCGCACAGTGTGTGTCTGATTGCCCTGTACGGAGGTCTTTGTTGAAGCTCCTTGAGCGGTGATGGATCGACAGATGGAAGACCCAGAAAAGTGTTGAAGAACTCCGCATTTAGTTACAGGACTTGGCCCCTAATCTTCACTTCACTTCCAGTAGCCTTTGGGGACCAATTTGCATAAAACTCTCGTGTTAGATCAAGATTGTATTCTCCCATGTCTCGAAAAATGAAATCAAGATTTAGCGCCATGATTTTAGCCAAAATGCGCGATTTTCTCTTCGCTAGACTCTCCTTCTGTATCAACTCCACGTGAACATACTTTTTCACTTTGTTGTTCTTGTACCACTCTTTTCCTTCCTCCTCTAGGACCACTTTACCCCGAACATGCGTCGCGGTATTTGCAGCGAGGAGGATTCAGCTTGCTCTTTTCTTCCCCTTTTCTTACCTTTCTGTGAGGTAGACGCATTTTTTTTCCTTGTCGTCCTTTTGGTGCCATTCTACCTGAGATTAAAATAAATTCATATTAGCTCATCTCGGAAGATTTAATCGACAAACCAACAATAGTGGCACCACACCATACTTAATTTGTTGGTACAAACTAATTAAGTGAATGGTGTCGATTACTCAGACTTCATCGACATACATATAGGCGATACGTTCCAACAACATGTTTAGCACAGTCATTCTTTCGTGTCATATTACCTATCTTTGTCCAACTCTATTTCATGTAATCTTGACTATACTTTCATGTTTTGGATAGATGCACTTTTTGAACAAGACTACTACATAGATATCGAATCAAGTATGGCATAGAAATAATCATGACATCTCATGCTTGTATTCAATCATGATCTTTATCTCGATGAACGAGTTATTCAAACATTCAAGCATTCAATTTTGAAGACTATGCAATTAACTTCATCATGTCTATTCCGCAAAAGTATGACATTGTATCAAAATCAAATACAAGTTGGAAACAAGTGAAGAACACCCACACGTATTCATTCACTCAATTAGATGTATCATAAAAAATCAACCATATTCCAATCATCAACACCACTTTAAAATCTAAAATACCATTATCTACGGAATATAAAAGAAGAACTTACTTGGTGATGGATTCGGAAGATGATCTTTCAAGGTTAGATGAGCAAAAAGAAAAGTTTTGAGAGATTTGGGAAGGGTAGGCGGCGCTTAGGTTGAGCAAACAATGACATTTTATTCTAAGATTAAGGTTCTATTTATAGACCAAGGCTTGGGTCGGTTTTGACCCATGTGAAATCGGGTTAGGAGACCAAAAAGTAAGGTTAGGCGGCGCCTAATGCTTTGCCTATGCTTGGCATAGGTGGCGCCTAATGCTTTGCCTAGTTGGGCATAGGCGCCGCCTATGCTATGGCATAGTTGGGCATAGGTGTCGCCTATGCTATGGCATTGTTGATTCAGAGAGCTTAGGCAATGGCATAGGCGGCGCCTTTAGCTTTGCCTAGTTTAGCATAGGCGGCACCTATGCTATGGCATTGTTGACTTAGAGAGCTTAGGCCATAGCATAGGCCTTGCCTTGTCCGTTGCCTAGATTTACATAGGCCTTGCCTTGTTCGTTGCCTAGATTTACATAGGCCTTGCCTTGTCTATTGCCTTTTCTACTTCATTCCTAACTTACCACCTTCAACATGGCACACTTCCAAATCAAAATGTGGGCTATATCTCCTTCTTTATACGTCTTGCACCTACACTTACTCAAAAACAACAAAAATGATTAGAACGATGGGTTGCCTCCCACCAAGCGCCTTAGTTTTGGTCGTGGATCGACTCCTCTTTTTATATTTTTATTTAACAAAAACAAACTCTTAGTAAAACAAAATGATTAAAACCGATGGGTTTCCTCCCATGTAGCACTTGATTTATTGTCGCGGCATGATATAGTTATCTCGATTACTTAGACTTCGTCGAGATAGATGGTTGTCATGCATTTTATCGAGTCAAAAGGACCGATGTATGGCTTCACTCGTTGGCCATTCACCTTAAAGACACCACCATTATTGTCTTCTAACTCTACTACTCCAGACGAGTAGACTTGGCTAATTCTGAACGGACCAGACCATTTAGGCTTCAACTTACCTGGAAATAGCTTCAGTCTGAAGTTAAAAAGAAGTACCATATCAACCTTCTAAAAGATTCATTGGATAATCCGCCGATCATGATACTTTTTCATCCGTTCCTTGTAGAGGTCTAATCTTTCATATGCATGTAGACGAAATTCATCCATCTCATTCAGCTGCTCAAATCTCAGATTAATAGCATCATCCCAATTAAAGTTAAGCCGCTTCAACGCCCACAATGCTTTATGTTCTAGCTTAATTGGCAAGTGACAAGCCTTCCCATAAACTAGTTGGTACGGGGGCATGCCAATTGGTGTCTTGAATGCAGTCTTATAAGCCCATAAGGCATCGTCCAGCTTCCGAGACCAATCTTTCCTACTAGCATTTATAGTCTTAGTAAGGATCAGCTTGATCTCCCGATTAGAAACCTCTACCTTCCCACTAGTTTATGGATGGTAAGGTGTGGCTACCTTATGTTGCTTGACCCTATATTTCACCAACACATCTCTGAACAGCTTGTTGCAAATGTGTGATCCTCCATCGCTTATGATGGTAAGTGGTACCCCAAAACGTGAGTAAGATATTTCTCTTCAAGAATGCTACAACACGCTTACTTTCATTATCAGCCAGCGCTACTGCTTCGACCCATTTGGATACATAATCCACAACAACTAGGATATATTTCATCCCAAACGAATTCACAAATGGGCCCATGAAATCAATACCCCACACATCAAATAAATCTACTTCAAGAACCTTAGACATGGGCATCTCATGATGCTTTGAAATCACGCCTTGCCTCTGACACTGATCATATCTTCTCACAAAATCATAGGCATCCTTAAATACTGAAGGCCAATAATAGCCACTTTGCAATACCTTTCTGGCTGTTCGATCACCTGCATGGTGACCCCCAAATTGGGAAGCATGACTTGCTTCCAATATGCTAGGCACCTCCACATGAGATATGCATCTCTTAATAACACCATCCGCACATTGTCGAAAAAGATAGGGTTCATCCCAGAAGTAGTGTTTTACATCATGCATGAACTTCCTCTTTTGATGAAAAGAGAGATTCTCAAGGATCACATTACTTACCACGTAGTTTGCAAAGTCTGCGTACCACGGTAACTCTTCCACCATTGTGGCTAGGATCTCTTCGTCGGGAAATGCATCATCAATCTCAAGATCGGGCTGCGCTATGTGCTCATTCTCTAGCCTAGAGAGATGATCAGCTACTTGATTTTTGCAACCTTTTCTATCTTTTACCTCGAAATAAAATTCTTGCAGCAATAATACCCATCGAATTAGTCTTGGCTTCGCATCCCTCTTTGCCATTAAATATCTCAGAGCTGTATGATCTATATGAACCACCACTTTGGTTCCCAACAAGTAAGCACGAAACTTTTCAAAAGCATACACAACCGCTAGAAGCTCTTGTTCCGTGACGGTATAGTTTTTCTGGGCTCCATTCAAGGCTTTGCTCGTATAGTAGATTGGATGAAATAACCTTTCTCTTCTCTGGCCAACTACAGCACCCAAAGATACCCCACTTGCATCACACATAACTTCAAACGGTAGAGACCAATCAGGCGATACAATGATAAGAGCTTCAACTAGCTTCCCTTTGAGGCATTCAAATGCCTTCAAGCAATCTTCACCGAAATCGAACTTTGCATCCTTCTCTAAGAGTTTGCATAACGGACTAGCAATCTTGGAGAAGTCTTTAATAAACCTTCGATAAAAACCTGCATGACCGAGGAAACTACGAACTCCTTTTATAAAAATTGGAGGTGGCAGTTTCTCGATAACTTCAATCTTAGCTTGATCGACCTCAATGCCTTTTTCAGAAACTTTGTGCCCAAGAACAATACCTTCCTTAACCATAAAGTGGCACTTATCCCAATTTAACACCAAGTTGAATTCAACACATCTCTGCAACGCCATACTTAGGTTCGCCAAGCACGATTCAAACAACTCACCCACAACTGAAAAATCGTCTATGAACACCTCCAAGGTGTCTTCAACTAGATCAGAAAAAATGGACATCATACAATGCTAAAAAGTGGCGGGTGCATTACATAGCCCAAATGGCATGCGTTTGAAGGCAAACGTACCATATGGGCATGTAAACGTTGTCTTCTCTTGATCTTTGAGAGAAATACAAATCTGATTATAGCCGGAATAACCATCTAAGAAATAAAACCATCCATTCCCTGCCAATCGATCAAGTATTTGGTCCATGAATGGCATTGGGAAGTGATCCTTAAGCGTCCATGAATTCAGCTTTCGGTAGTCCATGCACACTCTCCACCCTGTGACAGGTCTGGGTGGAATTAGCTCATTCTTTTTATTTGCAACTACCGTCATGCCCCCTTTCTTGGGCACACACTATACCGGACTCACCCATTTACTGTCGGAGACTGGATACACTACCCCTGCATCTAAACACTTAATAATTTCTTTCTTCACCACTTCTTGCATAGGTGGATTCAAACTTCTTTGATGCTCAATAGTGGGTATGAAATTTTCCTCGAGATGAATCCTGTGCATACATATCCCAGGTGGGATACCTATAATATCAGCGTTAGTCCAACCGATGGCCCTTTTGTATCTCCTCAGAACAGAGATGAGAGCCGCCACTTGCTGCTCACCCAAATTAGCCGCAACAATAACCGAAAGTGTGTTTCCACTTCCCAAGAATGCATAATTCAGATGACTGGGCAACTCTTTCAATTCTAACATTGGTGGCTCTTCAATGGATGGTTTCGTTGGTGGTGTAGGTCGATTTTTGAGATCAATGTCTAGCTTCTTGGGAGCATGATAATACGACCCTATTCCTGTGAGAGCACAAATAGTTTCTTCATAATCTTCAACATCCTCTCGCTCAAAATTCATTAGCACAGCAGCCAATGGCTCGACAATAAACTGTTTGTCTATTGATAATTCTTTCTCATCCTCATAGTACACATCAGCTACAGAGAACACATTCATATTTTTGGGCTTCTTCATTGATTCACATACATCAAAACGGACCACTTCGTCATTCATCCGAAATAAAAGCTCATTAGCTCTTAAATCAATAAGCACACTTCCTGTTGCAAGGAAAGGACGCCCCAGGATTATGGAAACTTCAGAGTCCACCTCACAATCCAAAATAACAAAGTCTGTAGAAAAAATGAAGAAAGAAACCTTCACCAATACATCATATAAGATACCAACAGGTCGTTTTATCGACCTATCTGCCATCACGAGCCGCATATAGGTTAGTGTAGGTTCGCCCAACCCCAACTTTCTGTAAATAGATAGTGGCATCAAATTGCTGCTAGCCCCCAAATTGCATAATACCTTGGCAAAATCCAAGGATCCAACAGTGCAAGGAATAGTGAAAGCACCAGGATCTGCCTTTTTCTGAACTAATGATCTTGTAGCGATTGCACTGTAATGATGAACATTATCTGCCAATTTATAACATGCTGCCCTTTTCTTTGTCAAAAGATCCTTCAAGAATTTCACGTATCCAGGCATCTTTTCCAGCGCCTCAACTAAAGGAACATTAATAGTCATCTTCTTCAACATAGTCATAAATTTATTGAACCTGGTATCATCAGCTTTCTTCTTCAGTCTCTAAGGAAAAGGTGCTGGTAGAAGCGGAATAGTTTTCTCCACCACTTTCTTTTTATCTTGCTTTCGATTATTGATCTTTTCAGGTTGCAGACGTCTAGGGGTGACGTCATTTACAGTTTCCTTAGCTCCTACGACCTCTTCACATTCTGCATCAACAACATTATCTGCTATATCGTCAACCACCTGCTTGCCCTTGGATGGATTTTCCAACACCTTACCACTCCTGGTAGTAATAGCCATGCATGATCCGTCGTTCCTAGTATTTTGCACAGTGTCACTAGGTAAAGTGCCAGCCTTTCTTTGATTAAATGTCGCTGAAAGTTGACTCAATTGTTGTTCCAGCTGTTTGATTAAAGTGGAATGCAAGTCAACCAATTGATTTATTGATGACAAATCACTCTTTACCTCATTTACTCCCGTATTGGTTGCCTCCACTCTTTTCAATAGCTTGGCCATCATATCTTCCATGGACATCTTCCCAGAGCCAGATGCCATGGCCTCACGGTTTCCAGGAGGAACATACAAACCACTCTTGTCAGTATTATTCTTCCAACTACCTTGATCACGGTCCTTGTTTCCAGATTTATCATAATAGTTCCGACCTTGATTTCCTTGGGCATTGCCTTGGAAACCCCCCTGATTATTCAAGTAGTTAGCTTTTTCCTCAGAATAGGATTCATCTCTTCCCTGTGACACAACAGCTTTGACTTTTTTTGTCTTTCCTGATAATAAATGCTTGGTAAGAAGATCCATCTGCGTTTTCATATGCGCCATATCTTGATAACATTCTTCTTCTCTTCGCCTTTGTTCTGCAGTCATGCCAATAGATACAGTAGAGCTTGCTACCTCAGAATCCCTGGTATGCCAAGCTCTACTCTGCTTTGTCATACAATCTAGCATATTACTTGCCTGAATAAAAGTAAGGTCCATGAATGACCCTCCTGCAGTATTATCAACCACTGTCTAAGTCACCGAATTCAAAGACCTGTATAATATCTCCCTCAAGTGGACATTGGTCATATGATGATTTGGGCACCACATAAGCTTCTTCTTGAACCTCTCCCATGTTTCGTGGAGAGCTTCAGTTGTAAGCTTTCAAAAATTGCTGACCTCATCTCTCAATTGCACTCTCTTAGATGGCGGAAATAATCTTTCTAGGAAATCGTATTTCAATTACCTCCAATTAGTAATAGAATCAGGAGTTAACCTGTTTAACCATAGAGTTGCCTCCCAAGATAGAGACAATGGAAATAAGCGCAGTCGAATTGTATTCTGTCCAACTCCTGGATTATTGAATGACTTGCATGTAGAGATAAAATTTATCAGATGCATATTTGGATCATCGCCTGCAAGTCCACCAAATAACCCTTTGAGTTGCAATAGCTGAATGATGGTGCTAGTGATATTGAACTTGGCTCCAGCTGCCAAGGGCGGAGGAATAATAGACCCTGTAGCACCAGCCCTATCTAGGTCATCATCATCATCATCAAAAGGAATCTGCACAGCTCGGCGTTCAGCTCTAAATCTAGCTTGACGATCTCTTCTGTTCACAGGTGCCGCCACCTCTTCAGCATGCCTCGGGTTTAGTAACTCCTTATCACCCAGGTCCTCATCATTTGAATTTGTTAATTTCCCTGGGTTATCAATATTGTGTTGATGCACTTGAGCAGCAGCTAATGCAGCTAATCTAGCCTGCTCCTGTTGAGCAACCCTTCTTTCAATGTCTCATTGCGCCTCCATCCTGCCAATAAGTTGCGGTTTAGGGTTTATGGGTAATAATGGCTGACCCGAACGAAAAGTAAAATTCGAAAATCTTTGACGAAAGGGTCTAGTAACTATCACAAACTTAGTTGACAACCGTATTCCTCGATAACGGCGCTAAAATTTGGTAACGCCCAAACTACAGCTCTCGTAAGAGTGTAAGCGGTCGCTGTCAAATATAGAACCCAACTGGGTTGGGTGTCGAATCCCACAAGGAATACTTGGTCACTAAGTGTTGCAACTATTAGTAGACTGTTAGTAGAAAATTCTACGAAAAGAGGGGATTGAATTATGGTGTAAATTACTGTGCACAAAGTAACGAATGAAATAATTTGTGTAGTAACCTTTAACAACAGAGAATGATAAGTTAGGGTTATGTCCACCTTATGAGTTCTACGTATCTATTAACTATGAGTAATGCGGAATTCAGACATGCATGCACTTATAGAGATTCGTATTCTAATGGTAAATCCTAGTGTTTCTCAACCATCAAGGATTATTTCACTTTAACTCACTCAAGCTTAAAGTGCATAACTAACGGTACTAACTCTCTAAGAGGTTAATCCGGTTTAGGCATTAACGTGTAAACAGGGGTTGGTAGCCCTATTTCCTTGTCACACTCTCTTTTCAAAACATGTAACTTTTCTCTCGAACAATTTAATGCTATAATGGCATATTCTATATGTTTGCAACCACAAGAATTTAATTAAAACGAAGAGAGTAATGATATAAGTAGCATACGCATCAAGAATTCACAAACTCATAGTAATAGATAGTATATCAAAAGGCTTCCATAACCCTAACAGAGAAGTTTATCTACTCATGATTGTAAAGGAAAGCAACGAAGACATCATCATCATACCAAAACTATAACAATCTCACGATGGGTATGTATTGGCGTCACTATGAGAATGACGTGATTTCCTCTCTAGCCGTTCTTTTAGCGTTTTTCTCTGTCTAAAGTTACACAAAATTATAATGTGAATAATACTAAAAGTTGAATGAATAGAAAAATCGGATCAATAATAATAATGCTTAAACATTCAGCAAATAAGGTTTTTATAACGTCTTTGTCCTAGTCCTACTAGGTTACTGTTGCACCCCTAAGTATTAAGAAATACTGATTTTGCCCGGGACAGATTCTCCATGCATCATATTCAGTCCTCAATCTTCCAAAAGTTGCCTTCCTTCTTACGTGAAGTTTCCTTTGCTGCCCAAGGGTCCACAAAGTGCTGAAATCTTCATCATTAATACCTAAAAATATGCTAATCACATAGGTTAGCTCACTGACAGGAAAAAGGACTAAAAGTGCAGGAATTACATATTTTATCCTCCAAACTTAGCCTAAAATATAGGTAAATTATGGTGTTTAGGCGTGTAAATACGCCGAACATCATCTTACAACCCTCCTTGAACTTAGAAATTCAAGTTGAGGATAAAAGCTGAAGCTGGGGGTGATGAAGATTGATAGAAGAAACTTTGGGCCATGATGCGTTATTTAATAACTATGTGCTTAAGCATTGAAACAAATGAATAAAAAAATGAAGGACCCAACAAAGGAAATAATTACTTGAATGATGTAAGAAAAAGAAATGAAAGAAAATGATCAAAACAAGATAACTAGAGTACGCATATTTGTAAAAGAAAAGAAGTGGTCCATAGTAAAAGATGGATTGAATGAGAGTGATGTAGATGTTCAAGGAGGGTAGAAGCTATGATTTCTTATAAATGATATTCTACCATAACCCAAATCTATGTTTCAAGATCAGAAAGACCTTTGATATCTCTAACCATATACTTTCATTGTAGTGGTGATTGAATATAGGGGCAAGCCTATGGTATGACACTTGTTAGCATAGAGATTTCTTGTGAGTGAAAGAGTTTTGCATTCAAAATTCCTTGATGCATATTTTGTAGATTGGTGTGTGAAATTGTCCTTCTTCTAATAAGGCATGTGAACAATTTAAGGTGGGTGATTTTGCCATCTCTCAAAAATGAGAAAAATGGGGTATAATATGGTTGAGGTTACATAGTTGTTTTTAGAGTCTTATACATCTTTGAAAATTGCATATTATGTTGAGAGGTATCTTCATATTAAATTTTCCAATATGTTAATAGGTATGTCTGGTATAAATCAAGTTTAAGTCATTAAGATCATTGAGCAATAAAATTTGGGATACATGTGTTTTTTCTCATGATGAGAAGTAGTGTTGCTTGAGGACAAGCAATGATTTAAGATGGGGGTGTTTATGAGTGGTGAATCTACCACTCATTGACATCCTATTAATGATTATACTACTATGTTTCATAGGTATGAATAAGGAAAAAATATCTTTAAATTTCACTAATTCCAAGGTGTTACAGGTACACAAATACTGAGATAAAAAGAGGCAAAATGAACTAAAAGAGGATCAAAGCGGGAAGAGAAGTGCAAAAGCTTGCAAACCTGTGTATACTAGGAATTAGGTAACATGATTTTGAATTGGCTACCATGATCATGGCAATTTAAGAAGTAAACAGGCTTCAATCGCAGAAAATTCACACGTGATCGTAGAATAGCCAGATAGCGGGATTTTCTATTAGGGGCAAAGTTGTAAAAGCACATAGCCGACCCCAAATTCTCATAAAAAGCTCAAAACCCTTATTCGTTTCATAAATTGTACATTCAATATTCATCCATCCTTATCTTTGAGTTTTTCAACTTCTTAGAGCTTGGATATTAAATTTGTACTAATTTGAGCTAATATTTAATTAGAGGAACACCAAAGAGTGGATTTGGCATCTTCTTTTGAAGATTTATTGGAACTTAAAGTGTTGTTTACCCTATTTTTATTTTTGATGACTAACTTTGGTGGATGTTTTGGTTTATTTGTGTTTATTATCTTTATGACTTGCTAGATCTACCTCTTGGGGTTATGTTTGAGTAGGGTGCAACTGTGTGGGTATTGATGGTTAGCACCAATTTGCGGTGAATGTTTATGGTGTTCACAATTTTTTAAATATAAAATGGGAATAGTTGGTGAAAATCTCATTCCCCCTAAAATTCCCACATCATCCTTGAAATAGGGATGTAGGTGACATAAGATTTATGAACAATTACTTATATAGTGGTTATTCCCATTTTGTTGTCTTAGAAACAAGTTTAAAAAATGAAATTCCAAATTCTTGCATATCATCCTAGAAATAGGGATGTTAAATTGAGGTTTTGGTTAGCTTTAGTTGGCCCATGAGGTATTCGAAAGAATCCATGAGTGACATTTTTTTATGTTTTGTTGAGAAGTTAACATCAAAAATCTCTAACCTATCCTACCCACTCATGCACTAACTTGAATTGGATGCTATTTTCATATATATTTGCATGCTAAATTGCACTTAGGAAAGCATCACCCCAAGAAACATTCCTAATTTACTACCCTCTAATTGATTTTAGCCTTAAATTAGTCCCTTAGAAGCCCAAGAGTTGCCTTCACATTTGACAAGATTGAAAACCCCCCACTTAATTTTGTACCTTAGATTTGAACCTAGCTAGCAACTGTTATTTCAAATTTACACAATCGTCACTCATATTGTTCCTCGTGGATTTGACCTCGACTCTTAGTTGGGTAAATATATTGACAACGACCTTCTTGCACTTAATTTGATGTGTAAGTTAAGTGTTATCACTACTTTTATTTGTTCCACCCTCAACAGCCTCCCAAACTATGTTATGTATATTTTGAGACTTGATGTTAATATTATTACCAAGATGGAATCCTACTAATAAAATTTTTTTGGGGTACTACTCGGACCCATAAGAAAATCCATCTTGTTAGTTGGGCTGCTATCATAAAGCCTAAGGACCTTGGAAGATTAGGTATCCGATAGATTTCCATTAAAAACTCAGATTTTTTGGCATCTTTGGATTGGCGTGCTTTTCACTCCCAATCTCTCTGGGAACACATCTCATAGGCTAAATACTTAAGCCATTGAGGGAACAAGTCAAGAATTTGGAAAGCTCTCACTTTAAGTTGGGCTCGTGCCAGCTTAGCTTACAATGGATATCGAGCAATAGAGATAATATTAGTTTATTTGAAAAATCAAGGATTGAACCAAATTACCCTCATTGAAGTATTATCCACGGTCCCCTCCAACAACATAAAGCTGGAGCAAAATTATCTTTATTTAGAAATGGAAACGTTTGGGATGTATCGCATCTTTCCTTTATTCTTCCCCCAGACATCTTATCTCGAATCAACTCTATCTATTTTCCACTTCATGATATGACCCTAATGTATAGGATTAAATGAGGCCCAATGGACTCAAAATCATTCACTATTACCTCTTGCTATAATGCAATTTCCTTGGTTAATAATTTATGTATTTCTTCTAGATCATGTGTGAACTCATTTAGTTGGATTTGGTAGATAAATTTACCACCTAACATTTGCCATTTTATGTGGCTCCTAAATCATAATTGACTCCTTAAAACCTCCTACCTTTACCATATCCACTGCATACCTACAAAATATGTAAAAGTGACAACTCATCATTTGAGGAAAAAGAACCCATATTTTCTTAACCTGTCAATCTATAGAACCACTATGATTTTATCTCGGGATCCTGAACCAAATTCAGTCCTTAGAGCATTTTATTATAGGACGCTATTTTAAATTTATTCATTGGTTAGAACTCTTTTTTAATTTTACACCTTGATAGACGACATTGTTTACAATCCCTAATAAAGTTTTGTTGAGATATAACTTATGAATGATTTGGCTCGCTCAAAACAAGTGTGTTTTCCATAATACATCCTTTCAAGTACCCCTTGAAGCTATTATAGCTAGTGTAATAGAATTCTTGTTGCTAGCCGGTAATTTTGATCCTTCTAGAAGAGTTATGCCCATGTATGTGAAATGGATGATCCTTGTGTGTCCTTTCATAATGCTAAACACCGATGATACCATTGATAAATAGTTACATCTAGGATCTATAGAAGGTGTGCTTAGAAACTCGAAAGGAGACTAGTTAGTATGATGCACAAGTAAGGTTTATACCTCAGTCTCTTTAGAAGCTAAACTTCATTCCTAATGCTTTGGACTCTAGCTAGCTATTCAACATCTGTATACAAGCTTGGAAGTCAATTTCACTTTCTTTCAGATTGCCAGAGCTTGTATAGTGGCTTTGCCGCAAGTTACTTCCCTATAGATAGTGATATATATATATAAATATATATATATATATTATATATATATATATAATATCAGTATTGTATTTACCAAAAAAAAAGAGCTTGACAATTCAAGCAAGAGCCTGATAGGAAAAGTTAGGTAAACAAGCACTACAAAATTATTTGGAACTAAAAATAAATATGCATTGCAATAATAGAACTGAATTGAAAAGAAGTACTAGACACGTGCCAAAGTATGACTAGAGAATTCGAGGCTACCTAACAAGTACATATAGGTAACAAAAGCATGACATGGCTTAGGAATATTGTCGCCCAAAACTACACTCCAAGACTTTAAATCGGTAGATGTCCAAATGTAGTAACCTAACTAGGTTGTGTCGAACCTATAGGGAATAGGGCAGAACTATCTCTAAAACTTGTAAAAATAGTTGGGCTGTGTAAAAAAGTAAATGGGGGGATATGTTTTAATAAGTAGAAAGCAACGCAACTCGAATACTTTTATTTATAAATAATTTAAAATAAACACTAGTCTTGTATTCCCCCTGGAGTGTAACTCCCTAGGTTTATCGTGTTCAAACAAACTATCTCACTACTACACATGTATAAACATACAAGTTATGACTCACTAATATCCTCTCGACACCATTTGTCGAATCTCATTCATCTCCTCTCAGTCTCAAAGTGTTTCATTACTTATCCTTGACTTGGATCGTAGTTTAACCATATCTTCTCAGTCTTAAGTAATTAGATGAGGGTTGATAGCCTCGAATCACTGTTGTAGTCTTATTTTCCCAATAATACCCTCTATTGAGTTTGTAGAGAATACATGCGGGTTTCTAATGTTTGAAACCATTATAAAATCAATTAAAAGAAAATCATAATGCATGTGGTAACAATAATTTTGAAGGATTGCACACTCCCCCAACTTTATTAATTTGCCAGGGTTCTTCTTTTCCCAATCAATACCCTCTCTTGATTTTGTAGTGAATACATGTGGGTTTCTAATATTTGAAGCCATTACAAAATCAATTAAAGCAAAAAAAATCATAATGTATGTATTAAAAATGATTTTGAAGGATTCCACACTTCCTCTACTTCATTAATCTGCCAGGGTCCCCATAACTCTAGATAAGAGAATTATCTGCTCATAGTTGTGAAGAAAGCCATGAAATTCATAGTTGAAAGCATAGAATAAATATCACAATAATATAAGAAGAAAACCCAAAGTGTCAAATCAATAAATCAACAAAAAACTAACACAAGAATCCCAAGATCAAAATCCAATATTTGAATCAAAATATATGTTTATTAATAGTATGTATGTGTTAATTAACTAAACATCATCAAAAGATTATTTACAGATTACATGGAAACCTTTTCAAAACTAAAGCAGAAAACTCGAGTAGGTGGCCACCTATGGTGCCACTTACGGGCCGTAGATGGCACTTACAGTCCGTAGGTGCCTCCACGTAGGTTACAAAGTCTTCAAATCTCATGTGGATCTCTAAAATTAACTTTTGGTACCTACTATGGAATCTACGCACCATAGAAGCCTCATCATAGGTAGTAGGGCCAAAATTTCAACTTTTGAATCTCTGAAACTCAACTCTCTAACCCTTGTTCTGGCACCTAAATCACGTAGGTAGTACCTACGGGTCAGAAGTGACCATGTAGGTGGTCTAATATCTTAGTTTTTACTTCTCTTATTTAGTTTCAAAAACCTTGTTTCCTGCTAAACACAACACAAAACATATCATATCAAACAGAATGACCTAAGTAACTACATATTTTTGGTAGTTTTAACCATCAAAAGTTCTATGAAGCCTTAGAACATCAATACCCTCAACTTAGAACATTTACATATCCTCAGAAAGTAAAAACATAGTAAACAATACAACAAAGCTTAACCAAGAGAAACCTAATATCCATATAGTAGCCAATTATCAAATTTAGCTCAAAAGCATTACCCCATCCAATTTTAACACTTTAAAACTAACTATGTGTATCAATGTAGTACATTAATGTGACATAAGGGAATAAATATATAGTACTACATTAGCAACAAATAATCATACATATATACATGTTACACTACCCAAACAAATAAGCAGCTAGAAACATAACCCATGTACCCTCACAACAAAGAAGTCCCACTCACTTAATGGAATCATGCATGTTAATACAAGGATGAACACGAGACTCTCACACTCAAAAAGAAGTTCCAATCAATGTGCAGAGAAACCATTGGCTTTCCCTTATTTTCTTTACCTTAGATTTCATACAGTCGGGTTAGAATCACTATAGGACTTTACTCGGCATGTAATGTAGGCCTAGGGGATCAAATTATACATATGTGAATTTAGTAACTAAGCCTCCTTGGCACTACACTTACATTAGAGGGGTACACCTATCAATCAAGTTTCTTTTACTCCACTATTGTTTCTTCCTTTTAATTGTTTTACAACTCATTTAGGTTGGGTGTGGTTTTCTTTTTATTCTTTCTTTTTTTTTCTTTTTCTTCTTTTGCTTTTCTACTACACCCAACCTTACTTTATTTTCTCTTATTTACCCTTCTTCATACCTATTTTACATCATGAACCCCAATAATAGGCCACCCTTAACTTAGGCACTTTTCTTGAGTTGAGGTGCACAATGTCCAAGAAGGACCAAGGCCAAAATATCATTGTAACACAAAAATGAAGGTAAAAGGTAAAATAAGAAAAATAGAATTTATAGGCTCAAAATAGTGATCAAAGGGTACTTATTGATATTTGGAAGGTTGTTTAGGCTAAAAGTGGACTAATTTCAAGAATGACCTATGATCTTTTCCTAACCGACTATCCTAGAACCTAGGAAAGACTAATCGGGCAAGTGTCGGATTAAACACATGAAGGGAACAAAGTAGGCATTTCACACACAGATGGTATAGGGTTGAATCACAAACTGCCACTTATTCTGTTCATGCCTATGTTAGCTATGATTATTATGTCCTTAATCCTAATGCTATAATGAGATTCACAATGGTCACATATATACTCATTATATAGTTCAAAGAAATATTGAGAGGGGTATCTTTTTTTAAAAAAATAAAACAAAATACCTCAAATTCATTATATAATCATTTTTCTCCTAGTTACACAAAAATACTTTACAATACGACACAATGTTTCCTAGACCTGCTAGCTCTACAATCATACCGCGACCGATAGGAAAAGAAACAGGGTAATAGAAACACGTGGCGGCTGTGGTATACCCCACCACCAATTAAAATACTATGTATTATCCTTAGTTGTGATAATAATATTTATAAAGAGAATAAGTACATACCTAGGATGCAGTTGGCGTCCGTGTCATACTCGTCCCCCTCCGAGGGTATCTTTACTAGTGGTGGTGGTGACTAGAATCATGGGTGGCCCATTTCAGGGCCTAATCAAATAAAATAGATGGGTCCTACATATCATCCATCGTAGTTCTCTTGGTCCCTATAGTTGGGACGTCTCTATTTTCTCTGTAAACAAATTAAACCATCTAGGTCTATACGGAGGCATAGTCTTAGCAAATAAAGGGATAACTAGAGGAATGGATAGGATATGTCTCTCACTAAGAGAGCATACCTCTACTCACAGTGTATCCATGTCTTTGTGAATCCCACCTAGGTCAGGTGCCTCTATATTATGGAAACGAGCCAACATCCATTTCTCAAAAGCATAAACGTAGGTGTGTAACTCAAAAGTAAACTAAAATATCTTAGCCTGGAGTGTATCCCATATCCTACTCTCAGTAGCCTCTAATTTCTTTTAGACCCGAGGCTGGATCTTCCCATAAAATGATGCAAGGTCAAACTCAACATTCTAAAGCCGGGTAGTAGTCACATCCTGATGCTCTACTAAGTGATATTAAAACTCCCATGGAAACAGTATCAAACCTGTGGATGGAGCTATAGTAAAGGAATTAAGAGCCCAGAAGATGCCCCAACCATCTCATAAGTGGAAGATTGGGCTGAAGTGGAAGTGGATGGGGCACCCTCTCCTTGAGTTCTCATCTTAGGCATCTCTATACTTGTCCATCTCAAAATCAACATCAAATCCCATATTATCAACATGCTCTTCCATAACTGAGGTCCCCTCGAACTAGGCCAAAATCACTATCAGAGTTGCACAAATTTTTTGGGCAAGGACTAGGTTTTCTAGATCCTTAATAATACTCATCTATACAATGATCATCACCTCTATTTTCCTATTAATATTGAAGATCTCAGGAACTCCTATTTTATCATAACGCTCTCTCATGCAACTTATACCTGATAATACCAGTAAAGTCAATCTCATAACCCGCTATAAAGCTCATAATTAATGCAGCTCAGTCCTATTTTAATAGATTGTCCACAATAGTTAGATACAATCAAAACTAAACTTCGATACACCAAAACTTTTTGGTAAAATTTTGTGTTGCTTTTTTAATCTACCCATTTTCCCTTAATCTAAGCAGCATCATCTCTTAAATAAGAAATCAAGTTGGATGATCCATTTCGCAAAATGTAGCCTCTGTCTCTTAATAATCTGCATTCCTCATTGTGTGTCTATTCTATGCAAATCTCAATATCAGATCTAACTTAGCAGTGAATGTGATGTCTACATAATTAGGCCCCAAAATAACCTGATAGATAGCAGCCACTGAGAGACCAACCTAAACCCCTCTATTTAAAGTGGACTCTAGCTGGGGCTGTGTTGTGCCTCTGCCATCTCTAGGACTGGACAAGGCAACTATGGCAGTATAAGTTATGTATAACTCTTAGACCACCCTCTGATTGTAACAACCCTAGGGTATAGTCATCTACCTCGGCTATTATCGATAAAATGTAGCCCACAGGTTTAGTCCCCCTATTATTGATGTTGGGCGTATTTACACGCCTAAACACCATAATTTACCCATGTTATAGCTAAGTTTTGAGGTTAAAATATATAATTCCTGCACTTTTAGTCCATCTTTATGTAAATGAGCTAACCAACGTGATTAGCATGTTTTCAGGTATTAATGATGAACACTTCAGCACTTTGTGGACCCTTGGGCAGCAAAGGAAAACTTCACGTAAGAACGAAGGCAGCTTTTGGAAGCTTGTGGACTGAATGTGATGAACGGAGAAATTATCCCTGGCAGAATCAGTATTTCTTAATACTTAGGGGTGCAGCAGTAACCTAGTAGGACTAGGACAAGGATGCATTAACGGAGTAGGACTAGGACAAGGATGCTATAAAAACCCTATTTGCTGAATTTTTCAGCAATTAAATTCTTATTGTCATTATTTTTCTTTCATTCGACACTTGGGATTATTCACGTTACAATTTCTGATAGAGGAACACGGCTCTCTTGAGAGCAGCGGACCAAGAGAAAAAACGCCATCCCTCTTTGACGTTAAAATCATCCCCTCGCGAAGATTATTCGAGTTGTGGTATGATGATTATATCTATTGCGAATTCCGTTGTTATCATGAGTAGCTAAACTTTTCTATTAGGGTTATGGAAGACTTGTGATATACTATCTATTACTATGATTTTGTGAATTCTTGATGTGTATGCTACTTATATCATTACTCTCTTCATTTTAATTAAATTCTTATGGTTGCAAACATATAGAATACGCCAGTATAGCATTAACTTGTTCGAGAGAAAAGTTACATGTTTGGAAAAGAGTGTGTGACAAGTAAATGGGGCTACCAACCCCTGTTTACACGTTAATGCCTTAATCGGATCAACCTCTTGGAGAGTTTGTACCGTTAGTTATACACTTTAAGCTCGAGAGAGTTAAAGTGAAATAATCCTGGATGGTCGAGAGACACTAGGATTTACCATTAGAATACAAATCTTTATAAGTGCATGCATGTCTGAATTCCGCATAACTCATAGTTAATAGATACGTAGAAAACATAAGGTAGACATAACCCTAACTTATTATTCTCTGTGATTAAATTTTACCAAACAAAGCATTCAGTCGTTAATTTGATACTCTTAATTCAAAACACAAGTAAATCCCCCCTTTCCGTAGAATTTTAGACCAACAGTCTGCTAACGATTACAACACTTAATGACCAAGTTGGGTTATATATTTGACAGTGACCTCTTACACTCTTACGAGAGCTGTAGGTTGGGCGTTATCAGTTATCCCTACTAACTCATTCCTTTTCTCAACCTAAATAGACCTTATAGGTCGACCTGCCTTAGTAATAAAACTATTCAGATAATAAAACATTTATATTCTTGCTACACACCACCTTGGGTTTACTTAGCTTTTGGCACAATAAAGGTTTCTGCAGTCTTAGAAGCTGGGTAAGCCTTTGGTGAACTGGGAAGCTAACGTTCCTGTCCAAGGAGCTTTGTGGATGGTGTCGAAGATGATGATACCCGATGTGATGACAAAGTTGTACCCTCCTCAAACTGGGGTACAGTTGATGCTAACTCAGTAGATATTGTTATAAACTTATCTTGTGACCTCTTTTTAGATTGGGAGTCCTGTGTAGCCTCCTCCTTTAAATCCTTCTCTCCCATCTCAAACTGGGGAGGGGGGGGAGAAGTCCTGGCTTATTTTATCCTCATCCTAGGAACTAATATGGTTGCAACTATCTGGGCCCCAGCCTTTGTAAATGTAGGACGAGTGCCCCAATATGTGCGTGCTAGAAGTTGAATACTCAGGGTGCCTACAATAATGAATTTAGTTGCAGCCTTTCTCTGGCTCATAATTCATGGGGATACTAGTTTTTCTTGGACAACCGGGTACTCCTCCACTAAGCCACTATGCTTAGGGAACTTGTCTTGATGTATCGACTTCCCTACTCTCTTCATTGAAAAATTTAGTTCCATAGTACTAAAAATACAAACTTTTAATGTTAGGAGGATGATAAGGGAGTGTAAAATTTGAAAAAAAAAATCAAAATTGTGAAACTTCAAAAATTTCCAAATTTTATATCCCTATATGGTGTAATCAAGTAATTGTAGTCCAATTTTGCACACATAACTTGTAAAAAGTTTTAAAACACAGGTAAAGCACATAAGACTTTTAGGTATCATAAACCTTTTACACTTCTACCTCCATTTAAGGCATGATCACAAATTTTAATTCAAAAACAATGCGCTACTTTCAAGTTTTTGATTATTCTAGGATTATACAAACAAGATTTTTGAGTTTCACATAACTTTTAAGCACCAACTCATGTTTTATTTTTTAATATCACATTGTAATACTAATAGGCGCCAAGAACGTTACCTTGATTTTTTTATTTTGAAAGATAGAAGTAGAAACTTTAAGAAGTGTTGAAACCCTAGCCATTAGAGAATGTTCATGTGCATAGGTGGACTGACGGATGAGTCTTGCATTTTACAAATTTGGAGAGGAAGTTTGAAAGTTTGAAAATTTGAAATTTTAGAGGGAGTTGGAAATTTGGATATTATAGGGCTAATGAACCAGTTACTATCCTTTTAAAAAAGGTTGGTAGGCTATTTTTAGGTCGGGTCCCCTTGGAGCGTGCCCAAAATTTTAAAAGAAATATGGGCCTATAAAATTTGCCACCTATAGATCCACTTATGTCCCATAGGTGGCAGGGCATAGGCATCAGACATTTTTTTTGGCCCTCTACACTTTATGTTCTGACATTTAAAACTCCACTTTAGAGGTCGTAAGTGGTATTTATGACACCATAAGTAGGTGTATAGTTAATAGTTCAAAGACCCCCAAAAATCCTCTAAATTTCCCTCTAACAGTTATTGAATAACTTACCTGTCTCGAGTGGGACTTATGGCCCCCGTAGGTAGGTTAGTGAGTACCCTTACCTGGAAGTTTTTGTGTTTAGAAATGTCTTATCTTGTTTTAGGTAGTCCCTCATGCTATATACCTACAAAAAAAAAGAAAAACAGCATGAACACTAAAATAGTGGGTTGATCCCCACACAAATCTTGCTTTAACATCGCGGCACGACGTTTCTATATTAGTTACTTAGACTTCACTAACAATCCCATGGTTTTCCTTCCATACATTGCTTTATTTAGCATTGCAACACAATACGGGTACCCTTATTACTCATACTTCATCAACGTAACCATAGAAGTGGCCTCTAGGTCATCAACAAAATTTACTACAGAGACAATCCTCATGATACTTAGCTGCTTCATAGTTTTCTGAATATTGAAGCTGAATTTCTCATTATTCAACATGAAGTTAAGCACACCCTTCTCTATATCCACTAATGCTCTACCAAAAAATGGTCTCCCTAAGATTTTGGGCATTTCAAAGTCAACTTCATAATCTAAGACAACAAGGTCAGCCAAAAAAATAAGGTTGTCCACTTTCACCATCATATCAAATGATATGCCCATGGGATTCTTTACTGTACAATCTACCGTTAACAAACACATTATCATTAGTTTAGAGGTCTTATTCCAAACTATTTAAATATTTCCAAAGACATCAATTTAATGCTGGGACCCATGTCGCACATCCTTCTGGCAAACATAGATGAGCCAATGGTGTATGGGATCATGATTGCTCTTGGATCAACCTTCATTTTTGGCAAAGATTGTTAAGTTATAGAACTATAATAATGAAACCTACCAACATCCTCATAAATAACTAATCTATTTTTTTTACTAAATCTTTCGTAAATTTTGTGTACCTAAGCATTTAATTGAGAGCTTCAAGAAGAAGGATATTTAGACTCCATTATTTCAGCATAGGAATGAACTTTTTGAACCTAAATTCTTCTTTCTTCTACTTCAAACTTTGAGGAAAGGGTGGGGAAAGTCATGGTATTATCTTGACTACTGGTTTATCAGACTTTCCTTTACCTTTATCCTCCTCGACACTATGATCAACACTTATTGACTTTTCAGACTCTTCTTCAAGTGAATTATCAACCTCAACACTATTATTCCTTGGCTCATTAACTGCAAAAATGGAAGGATCAATTGACCTTATCACTTTGAGTGATGATGGAAAGACAAAGATCGTCGTTCTTAGGATTTTGAATTGTGTTGCTCAGAACTGTGCCCGATTGCCGCTAATTCAATATTATTGACCTTTGTTCAAACCACTGGTACAATTGATTTATCATAGTAGCATGTGAATATAACTTCTGGGTTAACCCTAAAATCTCTATTTTAATCTCCTTAAGGTAATTTTCCTGACTTTCTTGACCCTTTACTAGCTTGGACAACATACCCTTCATCCTTGATTCAATATCACAATTGACCAGTGAATCATATACACCATCCTTCTTTTTTTAATCATCCTTGTGTCTCCAGTCACCATCTCTCTTTCATATCCAATCTCGTATCTGTATCTATAGTAGTTCCGACCTTGGTTCCCTTACCCTTTGGCTCGAAAACCTTCCAACTCTCTATCTAGATATTTTGTCTCTTCTTCTAAATCACAATCATGTGATTTATAAGCCTTACCTTATGATCCCACTATGTTCACCTTATCAAAATTCATTGTCTCAAATTGCTTTGTCAACAAGGCAACCTCTATCCTTAGCTGAGAAACCTCTTGCACCATGGTGTCATCAGTAACTCTGTACTTACTTAAATCCCTAATAGCATAAGTACCAGTGCCTCTCTATCTTTCTAGTATGCCACCCTCAATTGGTTAGAGAGATCTAATATAATATCTTTGATACTGTCTCCCAATGAAGGCGCATAAATGCTCAACAAGTGATAGTATCTTCCATAGCTTTTGAATTGGTGTTAAGGGATCAATAGAATATATCAAGAAAGTTGCTACTCATAATTCTATGATTTAGAACCATCATCAACTTCTTCCTAAACAAAAACCATGTCTTGTACATTAATTTAGAGTGCAACTACCTAAAGTTATATATCTCTTCCTTCAAATGTAGCAATCTAGATGGGTGAAATAAATGATAAAAAATGTCTCCACAACTTATTCAAAGTTGTAATTGATCCTTGACGAAGTTCCCTTAATCATAATGTAGCTTTACCAATCAGAGAGAAAGGGGACAACTTGAGTCTCAGAGCTTTCAAATCTACTCTAAGTATAGTGTAGAAGTGTAAGTCCTAACAAAATTAATAAGGTGCATGTTTTTATAATCAGTGGGTAAGCCTGCGAACACACCCTTTTAGGTTCAATAGATAGATCAAAGCACTGGTAATATCATACTTCATATTTAGTGGAAATGTGGGAAGAATAATATCACCTGTCTTGATTGGCTCAACGTATCCCAAGCCCTTCTTTGGATCATCATATAGTGGGAAGTACTGGTTGGTTGGGAGTGTCTGAGCTCTATCCGTTCTACCTCTATCTCAATTTTCATCAAGTTTTTCTAGATGATCAACTCCTTGACTTTGCCTCGCCAGCTCCTTCTCCTAAGCTATACAATGAGCTCCTACATCCCTTGCTGCATTTGATTCTGCTAATAACATATTAGTAGTTTGATCTAAAGTCTCTTAAATTATGCTAAGAAAAGGGAGAGAAAAATTATTCATGTTATTTCAAACTCCGTCAAGCTTACTTTCTCATCCCTATTCTAACTTCCTAAAATTTTTATGTAGGAGTAATTCTGGTTCAAAATTAATTTGAGTAATAGATTACCTTGACTCCTCATTCTAGGCATACACCGGCGTATGACCTAAGAAGAACAGAAAAATAAAACTTGAAAAATTAAAAAACTTCAATCAATAAATCCCAATTGTATTCGCCGATAATGGCGCTAATATTTTGATGTTGCCCAAAACTACACTTCCAAGAGTATAAAGTGGTTGATGTCAAAATATAGTAATCCAAAAAGGTTGGTGTCAAACCCACAAGGAATAAGAAAGAACTATCTCTTGAAATTGTTCACATAGTCGGGCAGTGAATAAAATTAAATAGGGGAAGGAGATTTTTTTTGAACAGTAGAAACTAACAAAACTTGAATGCTTTTGGTTGTAAAAAATCTAAAATAAGCACTAGGCTTGTGTTTCCCCTGGCTTCTAACTCTGTGGGTTTATCTGTTCAATACAACTATCTCACTATTACACATGTAAAATCTAAAAAGTTATGTCTCACAAACAGCCTCTCGACACCCTTTGATAAATCTCACTTATCTCCTATCGGTCTGAAAGTGTCATCTGACTAACCCTTATCTTGGATTCTAGTTTAACCATCTCATCTCAGTTTTAGGTTATTAGATGATGGTTTATAGCCGGGAATCATTGTTTTAATATTTTTTCCTATCTCTCTCGAGTTTATAGTGACTACATGTGGGTTCCTAATATTTGAAATATTTAAGAAATCAATTAAAGAAAAGAAAATCACAATACATGCAGCAATAATGATTTAGAAAGATTGGAAACTTCCCTTACTTTGTTAATCCGTCAGGGTTCCCACCATCCTTGCTAAGGGAATTAGACACACATTGGTTGAAGCAAGCTATATAATTGATAATTAAAAGCATTGAATTAATTTCACAATAATAGACAATGAAAACCCAAAGTCTCAAATCAATAAATCAACCAAAAACTAAGAACACAAGAATCCCAAAATTAAAATCCAATCTTGGAATCATAATATATGCTTTCTGAATAGTGAGAGTTAGTTAACAAACTAAAAAAACATCAGTGGATTATTTATAGATTATATGGAAACCCTAGGAAACCTTTCCAAAATAAAAGAGCAAAACTCAAGTCGTTGGCTACCTATGGTTCCATTTACATATTGTAGGTGGCCCCACATAAGTGAAAAGAACTTCAAAATTCCTGTAGGATCTCTAAACTTCAACTTCAGATACTTACTCTAGCACCTATAAGTTGTAGTTTCCCCATCATAGGTAGCAGGGCCAAGACTTCAACTTTTGAATCTATGAAACTCAGCTCTTTGACACTTTTTCTGCCACCTAAGCCACAAAGGTAGTACCTATGGGCCATAGGTACTACGTAGGTGGTCCGAAAATTCATTTCACTTCTTTTATCTTATTTGGCTCCAAAAATCTAGTTTCCTGCCAAAAAAAAAACACAAAGCATATCATATCTATCAAACAACTAAAGTAACTGCATATTTTCATAGTTTTACGGGTCGATAGTGCTATGAAAGTATATCACATCAAAGAACCAAAGTGAAATCGAATTGGAGCTACCTAGATAGAATGGTACTGCATTATTCATTGCCCGGAGCCAATTCTCTTTGATATTGCTACCCTATAAATAAGACACTTAGTTTCAATTCTAATTATTCTGGGTTTTAGGACACAAAAATACATGAAAGTGTCTTCAAATAGAATTTTAGCTTCTTCTCTGTTCTATTACTTAATTTGAACATGAACTGCATTAGTTTTGTAATTGAGAATTAAGTTATGACTCACTAAAAATATTCTTTCTTGGGTTGAGGCTACTAGAAATGAGTGTAAAGCATAATTTTAATTTGGTTAAAACTATTTATCATGTTTCGTTGTTCTTATACTCAGGTATTACTATTTTAATGCTTATCTACCATTAAAATATATGTATAAATCATTTGTAAACTCAAAAGGAGGAAGATTAAATTAGAACAAAGAACATAAGGAATGAGTTCTTATATCTTAGAGTAATTAAAGATAGATTTCGTGGTTAAGATAAGAATATATTTAATACACATTATTTTGAGTTCATATATGGGATAAAATATAAATACATTTGAAGTAGAGCCTCACATCCCCGCTAAACAATGTTTTCGTAAGGCTAGTTTAAATAGACAATTAGAGGCTCGAAAGGCCATAATTATGATAAACCCCATGAATCAACAACCAAGATGGATAACTCAACCAATGAGAAATTTTTAATATACATGATAGTGAAATAAGCCTTGACCCTGGAAGTCTCATAAATATTTTGTACAACTAAATTTACTTACGGTTTTTTCATGATTCAACCCACCGAGTCATGCCAGGCACCTACCACATCTTCCCCAGATAGGAGAACCTTGATAACCCCATCAATCAAAGAAATGTGAAAGTTAACCTATGAATACTTAATTATATTAATATTCAATATCTAAATGCCTAATCAAGTTGAAATACTGTTAATCGTTCAATTCTTATCAAAACATGTTTTAGTACATTAGGTACAAAAATTAAATGAGAAAAATAACTATATGTGACTTCTCAGAATCTAGCCTAAACCGATACAAGAGCACTAAACAAGAAGTAAGGACATCCATGGAAAAAGATTCATGAAAGATCGAGCTAACAAAAGGTGTTGCAAAATGATCACCCTCACTGCTACAAAACCCTAACTAACCTATAACATGGCTATATACCTAGAAAGGGATAGTGTAGTATCATTATGTATAAACCACACATATGGATAGGTATCACCGGACGAACATGGTTAGAAAAAATAACAATAATAGTAAGTAAGAAAGAAAAATGACTTTAACGTAATTTTGGGTTACTATATACACAACTGTATAGGCAGAACTGCTAACACTAGTCTCTTTAGACTTACTTTTCTTGTAACATATTCGTATAGTGTATTCATTGGATAAGTCATTCCACCTTACACTATTTCTCCACTTTATATAACCCCAATTCCATCGTAGTATGGATAGCTCTGCAGGGTTCCCTATATCAACACCTTTGATCCATTGGTGGTAATTGAATTTCTAATTTCTTAGGAGTCGTGGCACCTCTGGCTATGTATAGTAAGGTACCTACAATAAAATATTATTTCTTAATCAAGGGAAATAGGCACAACAAAATACATCAACGTTACAAGTCTATACACAAAAGAGTAACATTTATACTAAATTTAGGACATACCTAATATTCACACTTGACTACAATGCAAAAACACAACCATTATTCCAGCCAAAGGACCATAACATCTCACAAATAGTTTGTCCATACAAGATTTACTAACAACATATAAAACTAAATGCGATAAAACTAAATGCACATTCAAGTGTATATGAATTAATATATGAATGCAATATATGTGCATCATCTGTTTCTCGTCTCAACCTTATCAACAATATCATATCCATATCGACATGGTCCCTGATCTATCATCATAATATATCATATAATATCGATGTGGTATCTGACCTATCATCACAATGTATCATATCCATATCGATGTGGTACCTGACCTATCATCACAATATATCATATCCTTAGTGTCATGGCACCTGACCTATCCATAACCATCAATCATCCACAATATTTAAAAATTTGCAACACCATCAATAATTATTTGTGCCTAAAGTCAAGTCACAAACATCCAATTAAAGTCAGATAAAAGCAACGACGATCAAAATGAAACCTACTATTGAAAACAACCATTTGGATACAGTCAAAACCCAAAATCATCATTTCTAGATTTTAACAAGTAATCACTACCAAGAGAAATCAGAAGTATAGTTGAATACCAACTCACAACTTATTCAATCAAGAATTATCAAATATAATCATTAATCATAATTGATTTGAAGACCAATAAAATATGTATCTATTGTAATTTACATTTCACCAAGGTTTACATCTGTAATCTAAATCATCAACCTATTTTGTTCACCTATCTAACCTTTTTTTATCCATGTTAGAATAAGCTTAATTTAGTTACTAACTAGTAACCCTTACACTCAAGTCATCACTAGATTTTAGACACCATCTCACTTTAGGTAGTTACTCAACCTCTCGGCAATTTTCAACTTACTATTCTCTTGCAATATTTAACCTTAGGTTTTCAATTTATATCTTCACATTATCTTATCCCAACCAATCCTTATGACTATCTCCTAGAATGAATGTCTTTTACTTTGACCATATACCATATTAGGTGGTTCACCCTCCTTAAGATAATATAGACTAGTTTTATAGATTAGGAGGTTGCTTAGCTCTTTTGTTTTTAATAGCATTCCCATATTACCTCTATAAAACATTAAACAATTCATACAATTCCAAATACCCATCAAGGGACCAACAAAAACATAGTAAAATAAAATTACCTTATTAATGTATTATTTTCATGTTTTATCCACATGTCCTCTACTATTTCACAGGTATTCAATTTAGGTGATCGTTATAACCCCTGAATCTTCATAAGAGTGCATCTAGCACATAAAATATCTACTAAAATGGGTTATTATTCAACCTACAAAAACATAAATCTAACAGGTTTTAATGATAGAATGATATTTTTGTTGAAACAATAGCTTGAAAATTGAGGCCACAAATAGTGAAAACCAAGCATAATTGCTAGAATAAAATGGTACATATGAGAATAACTATGCAGGCACAATGGCTTTCAACCAAATTCTCATAGTTAACTAATAATTGATAATCATTGCATTGTATTGAAATAGGACATAATTAAAACAATATATATACCCAACTATGTCAATTAAATGTACAATCTCTCACTACAATCTCCATTTACTCCAATGCTAATCAAATTTTCATATTAAAAAAGGGGACGACCCGGTTCATACCTACTCCGTAGGTGTCAGGGAGGGGGGACCACTCCGGGCCTGACCTACGCGCCCTCACCCCAGCTTTGCTGGAGGGGCATTTCGAACCCCCGACCTTGGCACACCACGGTAAGCAAGCTTACCGCTGAGCCAAGGCCATCCCTTAAATTTTCATATTACATACATCCAAACACCATGCTCAAAGGTGTAAGACATGGAATATCCTAACAGTACTATTATTATCATATGCATCAAACACAAAATCTACTAAAATAACTTCAACCTACCTGGTTGACAAATCTTACTACTATGGTAAGGACAAGGTTATTCCACATACTTAGTATGTTCTCATATTGGGTTATTCATCATGTGAGACCCAAATTTCTCCAATGAACTCTGGTCTTTGAAATTTTCTAACTATAGGGGTATGGTTTATTCAGAGTACTTTTGGTGAGGAAAAATGACCTGCAGAAATATTAAGGGTCGGGGGTGATTTTAATAATTATTCTGTTGGCTACTTTTGGGAACTATTGTAGTGGTTCTTTTACTAATATAGCGGTATCCTGTTGACAGCCTAGATTCTTTGTGGCCTTTTAGCCCAATCCCCTTGGGCCTCATTTACCTTTCCATTAAAAATTTCCTAGCCCAACATGTGCATATCATTTGTCATAAATTATTTTTGGAGTGTTTTCACATATAATGATGGGTTGGATCATTATATTAGATACCAATTTACCCACGGTTCATCACTGAATGATCCTTGGTGAAGAGGGGAGTTGTTAGCATGACTCACAAAATTCAAAATACATCATGCCTAAAAAAGTAATGTGACCTCCCGTAATGCCAATATATCTACCCAACAAACCTACCTTCCCCGACTAAGGTCTAGGCACAACTTATAACCACTATTAAATTTGGTATATGATTCATAGTAAAACATATTAAATGGGTCATCTCTAGTACTTTGAACAACAAATAATATTACAATGCACAAACATTTAGGGCAGTGACAAAGATAATGGGGGATGAAAGTGTATAGTATTGTAGTGGTAAAATTTTTTGTTGTAGCGGCCCGAGGTAGTAACTTGGTATATGGTCACTGTTCAGGCCATTACACAATGCACTTCTTAAAATTCGACATTATGAAATAGCCCCTTCATGATAATTGCTATAAATGGAGTTCTATCGAGTCATTTTACACATCAAAAGTTTCTCTGACTTTCTAAGCTTGTCCTCTAACACATTAGCCACTAAAATCCACCAATCGACACATCATAATCCACCCTTAAACACTAATCTATAAAACAAAAGTTTTAACACAAACCATACTACTACGAGGTTGTCAATTCTATACTAGGAACAAGTTTAGTGGGGTAATTACCCCCTAATTAATGCTATGACTGCACAACACAATTAAAACACCACTACTCATAGTAGTTTATTTGATCCTACAAAATACCTCAACCACACAAAGGGGAAATACCAACTAAGTATTATTATGTATCGACAGGAGGGTTGTGAATATACATAACACATCTAATAATTGTTCTCTCTCAATCGATCCTACTACTAATGATCATCAACCATAGCCAAACTAACTCACTTTACCCACATTATCAACTTATAGCACTTATAAAGACCAGTTATATGTAACAAAACTACTACAAAGATTCAGACGATGCTATTAATCAATATTTATTTCAATACTCTAGATATATGCACTACATCGAGTCATTGTGAGCTACTTACAAGTTCCATCTAATAGACTTTCCTCCTTAGTAAGCCTAGGAACATATCCTACCCTTACATTATTCATATCCTTATACTTAAACCATAATATTCAGTCATAGTCACCATGGGTTTTCTATCACCAGTTAGTCCACCTTTAGGAAATCAACATCCTTAACTAATAAGATTATTCATGTCAGTTAGCCACATAAGCTACATACGAATAATTCATGTAGTTGAGGTTTATCTTATAAACACTAAGTAAAAGAAATATTATGACATGTTTTATTCATATTACAAAAACAACAACTTTTATATCCTTAGTAACTTTAACTTATGTTAGTGACATCGACTACATAACTCTCCGTAAGTTCGAGTCACTAATGTTGTGTAAAACAATTAGGTTTATATCAGTTTTAAGAACTACTTACAAAGGCATCACTACAAAGTCAACTTATTAATAGGGATATTCAAACCAATAACCCAACAACACTTCAAACGTAAATATAATCATCAAAGATCAGACCACATAAGGGTCTATCCCTAATCACCAATAATTTGGACCACACAAGGATCCAAATAATAATCAGCACAATATGGACCAATATCACAACCTAATTTAAAATTCATGCTGGCACCTTCTTTATCCCACAAGTAGGTAAGCTAAATAGTAGCCCAAAGCTATAAGCAATGGGCTAACTTGGTGTGAAAGCGCCTAAAAGTTGGAAACTAAAAATTAAAGGTTTGTAATAACAAAAAAGACAGTAATAATAGTCTAATAGGTAGATAAAATGTCAATAATCATCCCAATGTCTAGTAGTGTCGGTACAAGAGCTACCTTAAATGGAACATAAGTATTGAAATAGTCAAATACAATCCGCCTCAAAATCTGAAAAAATAGACATAAATAAATAAAAGGAAAAACCTATACCTCCGACTCTAAGAGTTGACCCTATCTCTGAAATCAACCCAACACGAATGTGATGTCAGTGTCAACTACTAGTACTAGAATCTATACCAAAAAGTTAAAGAAGTCTATTATGAGTACAAAGATCATGGATACTCAGTAGGCATTATAGGTCAACTAAGCTAAATCATGGTATAAATATGATAGGATACAAGATAAACTAAGCTAAGTCAAGGTAATAGGGAAAACCTTGAAATAAGATCCAACACTGTGATGTGCTGTCACCCAAATTATACCTCCTAAAAAATACAATGGGGCCATTATAAATAAATAACCAAACAGAGTTATTAGTACAACCAAAAGGGAATAGGGAAAATCTCTATCAAGAACTTGCTAATGTAGTCGAAAAGTGCAAAAAGTAATTGGGGGATTTTTTAATACCTATAGTAGTGCTAAAAAATCTTTAAAACATTATGTTAAAATCAACATGAAACGAGTATGAGGACTGTATTCCCCCTGATTTCCTCACTCCATAGGCTTATCATTCTCATCAAACTATCTCGATGCCTTACATATAAAATCTAACAGGTTATTTATCACCAACGGTCTATCGACACTTTTTGGTGAATTTTACTCATCCTCTCTTGGTCTCAAGTGTCCCATTACTAACCTTTGTCCTGGTTCCTTGGTAAATATTTTAGGTTAAAATCAATATGAGATGAATACCAAGACTGTGTTCCCCCGAAGTTCCTAACTCCATAGACTTATTATTCTTATCAAACTATTTCGATGCCTTACATAAAAAATCTAAAAAGTTATGTATCACCAAACATCTATCGATACCTTTTAGTTAATTTCACTCATATCCTCTCGCTCTTAGAGTGTCACATTACTAACCCTTATCCTGGATCCTAGATTAATTATCTCCTTCCAGTCTTAAGTTAATTAGATAAAGGTTGGTAGCTTTAAATTACTATCGTGGTCTACTTTTCCTAATATCAACCTCTCTCTCGAGTTAGTATCAAGTACACACAATTTCTTAGCATTTGCAGTCACTAAGAAAATAATCAATACGAATAAAACCATAATACATGCATACACACCAATCATGAAAGACTTTGCACTTCCTCTATTTTTTTACTCTATCAAGGTTCCCACAACCCTAGTGAATAGGTTCAATCCCTTAAGTTTGTAAGAAAATCCATAGAATTTATAAAATAAAGCATATGAATAATATCATAATAAATTAAAAATGAAAACCAAAAATTTAAAATTAATTTAAATTTATATAACTCAAGAACAAGAATTTCAAGATCAAAAGTGTATCTCATAACTCAATATAATGTTGTAAGAATGTAAAGTGCATAATAAAGTAACAAAACATCAATGGGGTATTTATAGGTTACATAAAGAACCCTAAAAATCTCATCCACAACAAAGCTAGAAAATTATGAAGGCACCTACCCACGACCCCACTTACAGGTGTATGTACTACCTATAGACCCTAGATGGGTTTATAGCTATTTAAGGAACATCCAGGCTTCAAATCAGATACAAACAAGGGTAGCTACAGGGGTCGTAGTTACCACTTAGGCCCCCATAATTCATAGAGAAAAATTAAACCTTCATAAATTTCTTTTGCTACTAATGATGAAAGTAAGCACTACTTATGACCCCACTTACGGTGGGCATAAGTATCTTTTTGGATCATTTCATCATATTTTTTCTCCGCTTTTGCTCCAAATCCTATTTTCCGACAAAACCAACATACAAACACATCACATCTAACAAAAATGCCTAAGTACTTGCATAGTTTTCATGTTTTAAGAATCAAAAGTTCCACGAAACCATGACACATCAACACCCTCAACTTAGAACATTTACATGTCCTCAGGAAACTAACACCAAACAAAGAAATATGATTCTTAACAACAAGAAACCAAAGGCACCAATAACAGTTAACTCTCAGCTTTCAAACTCTTACCCACTCTGTCGTAATGTAGGGGGTTGCACAAAACTATGAAGGACCAGGTCCCTTAAAGTCAGACATGAGCAATAAAATATTAAAGAAGTAGGAAAGAAAAACTTTAATGGTAATTAAAGAACATAAATATTTAACATGGAAGACTCCCTTCTCAAAGGAGGAAAACCCATTGTTTGCCTTCGCAAGCACTCAACAATCAACTATGATCAAACTCTTCATTACAGAGTTAATAGGATCTAAACTCTAAGCTCCACCATTTTGCACTAACAATATTACAAACCCACCTTGAAAACTCTGCCAAAAACTCACCTCAATAGTGATTAACTCTAAACAATATCAAACTCAGGTAACTCTACCTAAGCTTCTCAAGAAAACAAAAAAAAGCATTATTCCTATAATATGAGTAATTTAATAACAGACCAAAACTTGACTCAAGAACACACACTCTCTCAGTACATAAATGATTGGGATTTGAGCAATATGTGGGTTTTCTCTAATTTCTCCTTGAACAATCAGATTGCAAAATCTTGTGAATTGAGGAACATTCTTTTTTATTTATAGCTGGATAATGATTAGGGTAGAAATACAATTGGTCTAGGTGTCTTAAAAATTATTTGCTCACCTGAGTATTTTGATACACTAATAGATAAAATTGCATAGGAAGTGTAAGCTATACTGAACCTATGAAGACCCAGGGACCTGATACCTTGATTTCAATTGATCATCACCAAAACAAGATATAGCAATTTACCCTTCTTATAATTACAAACTAACCATATATTTTTGAGCATTAATGTTGATTCATCTCATTACTCAAAGTGATTCCCCTTGTCATTATGCACCATGCCTACCAATATTTTTCCTCTATCAATACGCGATCATATCACCAATATTAAATATATATGCACTTGGTACCTGATCCCTATAATATAAATTCAGTATTCCCCCTTTTAGCACCATTGAATAGTTATAAAATTAAACCAAGAGTAAAATAAACACAAGTTAGTTAACTCATGGCCATTGGGGAAACACTAACATGAAGAACAACTTTAATTAAGTAAGAGATGGATGAAACACACCAAAGAAGACTCATTCATATGTAAAAGGTTAGTACCATTTCAAGGCATAATTTAATCATTCTAGAGAAAAAACACATGAATCAAGAAATTTTAAATAGATGGAGGACTTAGGATGAGGGTTTGGATAAGTAGAGCCATGTTATTATTTTTCGTAGCATGACAGTGTAATAATTCCTTGGTTAGATGTCTTATCTCTACATTCAAGCTAAGAACTTTATCAGTTAGAGTGGAAACCCTCTTCTTTATTTTATTATTCTCAGTTCCAAGATATTTAGAGACACTTGGGTCTTATTATAAAGATGTTGAATTATCATTTGCAATTTGTTAATCTCTACATCCTTAGCAGCTGAGTTGAGTTTCAACACCTCTATTTCTCTCTTGAAAGATATTAACTAATTTTTTTTCAAACACTCTGTTTTGATCAACATTTTCATACCAAATGGTTGTATCATAATTCTAGGAGTTTTATTTTCCCAGACAACACCAAAATAATAAAACACTCTTGTCAATCAATATCCATAAGGCATACCATGTTTTCCCTTTTTTTCATGAACAACTTTATACATATGCTCCATCATTAAAGCAGGTAAGCTAATGAACTCAAAATTCCTAAGACATTCCATCATATACAAATCAGCAGGTAAAGCAATGTTTCTCTTTTGTGATCTAGGTAAAATTACATTTTTAACAAAATCAAAGATTAATTGTAACTCACTCTTTAGTGATTTCCTATTTACTGCAGCCACAGATATTTCTTTAAGCTTTGATGTATTTGCCATGAACTTTATTGGGGGTTGTTGTTTTAAGATAGTCTTCACACCACTGACAAGAACATCCATAATTTTCCCAAGTAATTCATAATCAAGATTCAGCTTCATCCTTTGCACTACAACAGTCAACTTTAGCTTTTCTTTGAAAAAACCCAAAGTGGATTAGAATTCCTTGACTACCTCATCAAAGATTGAAGGAATGGGTCCTTCCCTAAAATGGAACCATATTTGTTGTTTAACAAGCTCAACTAATTCAATCCTAACTAGCTTTATTAATCCACTTGAGTCAAAAATCCTCTCACTTAGCACCTTTTGACTTTTCAAGAACCTATTTCACACTTCTTTAGACACAATTTTCCTTCTTTATCCAATTTTCCATTTTTAGATAAACTGATAGGTTCTCCTTTAATCATTTTCATCCTTTTAGGAAGAGTCCCTTTAGAATTCTAGTTCTTCCAAGTAGAAGTTCTAGACTTCTCTCTTACATTTCTCATCATCTATTGACATTTTGTTCCTTAGGATCAACCACACTCTTTCTTGGGCTATTTTTGAACAAGATGAGATTTTTAGCAACCCAATAATCATCCATAAGTATACTACAAGAAAGGTTATAAAGCCTTGGGGAAAAATCTTCATCGACGAGCTGAGTGAAGAAGGAGTTTGACATTGGAAGGTAGGAGAATAAAGGTGATTTCCAAGAGGGTTTGAGAGAGAATATTTAAATATGGTAAGTTTAGAGTCCTTTGAAAGATATGAGAAAGAGAAAATAGAAGCCATATGGAAATCCTTGTCATAAGAGGGCTATTTGTGGCTAGATTTTTTCTTTTAACAAGAGAAGGTTTAGGGACAATAAGATTTAAGGGAATGAATAAGCATAGAGAAGGGATTTTTAAAAGAATGAGAGGTGATCAATACCAATTTTAGGGTTACTCATTTTTTTATGAGACAAATTACTAACACACCGAGAAAGAAGATCCAATTTTTTCTGACAGAATAAAAACTAATGCACATCTGTCACATTTGTCCTCCTCCAAAGTTGTTCTCATTGGTGTATACCTGCAAAGGTGTGGTACTGAGTTAGAACACCAAGTACATACTATATCAAGGATACATGTCTCCTGATCATGGCCATTTTTAGGGAGAAAACTGACTCATCTAGTAGGTCATGTTATTTAGATCAACCCTAGCCTCAACCTAGTCTTCACTAATTTTTCCTTATGAAGAGTCTTAGTGAAGATGTCTACTATTTGATTTTCAGTCTTGCAAAACTTCATGCAAATATCTTCCTTCTCAACACTATCTCTCATAAAGTGATGTCTCACATTAATATTCTTGGTCCTCTTATGCTGCATTAGATTCTTTGCAATGTTGAGAGCACTTTTGTTGTCACACATCATAGAGATAGTGTTTTATACACTCCCAAAGTCCTTTAGTTTCTGTTTGATCCATAATAATTGAGCACAACAGGAAGTAACAACCACATACTATGCTTCAGTAGTAGATAAATAAACTAAATTCTACTTCTTAGAACCCTAAGAGATTAAGGAAGAACCCAGAAAATAAGTCATTCCTGAGGTACTTTTTGTATCCACCAAATATCAAGTATAATCAGAATCAACATATCCTACTAGATCAAAACTATTTCCAGAAGGATAGTACAGGTCCAGGTCCCTTATACCCTTTAGATATGTAAGAATTCTTTTTATAGATTTTAAATGAGACTCCTTAGGATAGCCCTAGAATCTTGCACAGATTCCATACTAAACATAATATATGTCCTTCTTATAGTGAGATATAGTAAGGATCCAATAATCTCTCTATATATGGTCTTATTAAATGAGTGACCAAATTCATCATTATCTATATTGGAACTGGTTTAAATTGGAGTTTCATTTAGATTGGCATCTCCCATGTTGTATTTCTTCTGTAGCTTCTTGATTTACTTCTCTTAATAGATCATTGTCCCTTGATAAGTTTGATTGATATGCAAACATAGGAAGAAACTCAGTTCACCCATTACACTTATTTTAAATCACTCCCCATTAGCTTTTCAAACTCTTCACATAGGGATTCAGAATTATCTCCAAATATTATATCATCAATATCTGTCTGAAAAATCAGTTAGTTGCTACCTCTAAACTTTAAAAAGAAAATGTTGTCAATTTTTCCTTTTTTAAAGACATTTCCAAAAGAAACTTTAGAAGTCTCCCATACCAAGCCCTAGGTGCTTGCTTTAACCTATAGAGAGCTTTGTCCAATTTGAGTACATGATGAGGAAAATCTGCATCTTCAAAATCTGTAGGCTATTTACATAAATTTCTTCCTTCAAGTTTCTATTTAGAAAAACACTATTGACATCTATTTGGAAGAGTTTGAACCCCGTATAGTCAACAAAAGCAAAAAGACTCCCGATAGCCTCTATCCTTGCTATTATGGAAAAGGTCTCATCATAATTAATTCTTTTCTCCTGATTATAGCCCCGAACAACTGACCTTACTTTATTTTTGTTGATAGTCCCCTGTTTATCCTGCTTGTTTCTATACACTCATTTAATCCCAATAATTATTTTGTCATTAGGTCTACGGACCAAGTGCCAGACTTTACTTCTTTCAAACTGTTGAAGCTCTTCTTGCATTGCATTGATCCAATCAACATCTTTTAGAGCTTTCTTTATATTTTAGGCTAAATTTTGGAAAAGAATGTTGAAAATGCCATGAAATTTCTAGCCTGAGCTCTTGTTTGGACTCTAATTCCAAAGGTGTTGTCTGATTCTCAAATGGATGAGAAAATTTATGCCTGTAATTTAACCTTCGTAGATTAGTTACACTAGGACCAAGTCCTTGTGAATTTTGACTAGGCCCTTCTTGTTATTCTTCAATTGGAGTTGGGTTCTATGACTGTGATCTTGGATCACCATCACTTTCATCATTCTCATCTGCACTATTTAGTTCTTGAGCATCATCTTCAGTTACATCATCCCTTTGAACAAGAATGAGTTCTTCTATTTTTGAATCTTTACAATCACCTAGATTCACTTATCTTCTTAACTCATCAAAGACCATATGCACACTTTCTTCAACACACAAAATTCTTTTCTTGAAAACTTTATACGTTTTTCTTGTTGAGGAATATCTCACAAATACCGCTTCATCATTTTTGTAGTCAAACTTTACTAGATCATTCTTCCCATTATTTAGAACAAAGCATTTGCACCCAAAAGGTCTATAGTAAAGGTTAGGCTTTATATTCAATACAAGCTCATATGGGGTCTTGTTAAAGAGTTATCTAATTAAGCACCTATTTTGTCACATAGCAGGTAGTATTCACACCTTTAGCCCAAAAGATCTTTGGAAGCCCACTATCAATCAACATGGTTCTCGAAGTCTATATGAGGGTTCTATTATTTTATTCAACAACTCTAATTAGCTGAGGAGTCCTTGGTGCAGCGAAGTTATGACTGATTTTATTATTAGCACAGAATCCTACAACTTAGGAGTTCTCAACTTGGAAGGTTTCAGCCTTTGTTCTCAAGAACATTGTCTAGGTAAACCTTGAGTAGTCATCCATAATCACAGACACACACTTCATTCCTCCGCTACTTTGGACTTTAAGAGGTCCAAATAGATCTATAATAAGCATCTTAAGGGGTTTGGAAGTACTCACTTGCTTTTTTAACTTAAAAGAAGACCTAGTTTGTTTACCCATAACAAGGGCAGTACAACTTTATTGCCATGAAATTTCATCTTTGGCATGCCACGGACCAGGTTCCTTGAAATCAACTTGTTTAGCATAAAGGAACTTATATGTCCCAGCCTTCTACGCCATAAATTCACAGCTTCACTTTGAACACTTAACCAAGTTGATTCCCTATCAGCCACAAATTCCAAATAAACCATATACATATTTTTGATCCTCTTGGTTTTGATAATAACTCTTCTAGGCTTCAAGCATGACGCATGCATCCATCAGATAAGAATTTGACCTCATTACCTTTGTTACAGATTTGAGAAACACTTAGAAGATTGTACTTTAGGCTATTCACTTAGGAGACGTATTCTATTACTTGATTTTTTGATCTTCCAATCTTTCACACACCATGAATATAACCATTTTTACCATTTCCAATAGAGACACCTCTACCTATAAGTGTCTTGGGAGAAAGACAAAAGTCTATCCTCCTGATCATATGCTTTCACCATCTACTATGCATGAACTAGTTCTAACTGCATTCCCCTCTTCCTACCTATAAACATAGTCATTTGTCAGATTTGGTAACCCACTTGAGTTTGAGTTCCCAATGGGAAGGCACAGGTGTGATCAAATATTTCTTAGCCCATATTGGTAGAGAGTTACTATTCTTTACATTTTCAAGCACTAAAACCATTAGGATAATAGTTCTCCTACTACATATATTTAGTACTGCTCATTCTAGCTCTAAGCCTATGCTGACAGTTTTCCTTCAAGTGTCCATCTATTTCATAATGAGTACATAGACGTTTGTGGACCCTATTTCTAATACCATTAACTTCTATCCCTTGAGACCCAAGAAATTAGGTTTTATTCTGATACTAAGCCCTTTATCACTATTGATATTCTGACAAGTTAAATTAGAAAGGATTTGAGATAATGTAGTCCATTTTAGTGATTTGTTAAGTTCCTACCTTAGAGGAACCAGGTTCTTTTCTAATTTGTTTATTCTTATGGAGTTCAATCATAAGATGTTTTTGAGAATCCTTCAACTTTTCTTCATGCTCAATTTGAAGCCTTTTGTCTTCTTGCTTCCTTTTACCATTAGAATTATCCAGTTCCTTTAGTTTATTCATTAAACTCAAATTTTTGTATTTCAACTTAATAACCTGTTCCTCTATTTCAGATATCCAAAGAGTTAAAGAAATTAATAAAAGCTCCTAATTCTCTACTTTCTCTTCTATTGGATTTTTTTCAACAATCAGTTCACACACAGGATCAATTAACACATTATCTAGCTTCTTTATCTTTCTAGCATAGTAGTTATCTAAATTTTCCTTAATGTGAGAGAGAGTTACCTCATTTTATTTTACATCTTCAATGTTTTTCATGAGAGAAAACAAGAAATCATAGGTAAATTCACACTCCTCCACAACTAGCATAGATATATCTTCAGCCTTCTCGGCTTCATCAGATTCACTAGAGGAATCTTCTCGCACTGCTTGGGTCTGCTTCACTGCATAATCAACTGCACCCTTTTTTCTTGATTTTACAGGGACCTGGACCCTATTATTTTGTCACCACTAATCTTAAGATATTCCTAATAATCCATTTTGTGCATTAGATAGCCCTTAACAAAATGGTAAGGACTTCTATATTTGTGACAAACTTCAACAGCGACAAATTATTGTTGCTACTCCCTCTCTTTTAACACTGACCATTTTTCTTCATAACACTAAAAAATTATTTTTGCCAAATAGGAAACATCAATGTATTCTTCACCTAAATCAGATTTTGAAGCCTTCAATGCCAAAGATTTATCCTTTTTTGCTTCCTCCTTCTCTTGTCCTTGCTGGTTCTTGAGCTCATGAATCTTTAGATTACCAATGAGTTCATCTATAGAGAGAGACTTTAGGTTTCTTTCCTCACTAATAGCATCCACTTTTCTTTCATTATACTTAGGAAGAACATCTAGAATTTTTCTCACTTTCTTATACAAATGAATTATTTCCCTTAAGAAGTGTATCGCATTTTTGATAGAAGTGAATCTTGTATCCATTTCTTGAATTATTTCTCATTATTTCATGGTGAAGGTTTCATATTAAGTAGTCAGCATGTCAACTTTAGAAACCTTGACATCTGTTGTTCCTTTCTGAGCAGTCCTCAGCAATCCCAGATCTCCTTATCATTTTCAAAAGTAGAGATCCTATTATATTCATCAAGTCCTATGCCACAGACAAGCAATTTCATTACTTTGTAATTCTTCTCATCTTTATTTTGATCTTTATCATCAAACTCTCTCATGGTTTTGACAACCATCCTTGTTATATCTCCTTCTTTGACTTCTCTAACAAGCATATAAGGACCATCAAATATTACATCCATCAGCTCACTATCCTCAGTCATAATGAAGTCATACATCCTAGTTTTCCACCACCCATAGTACTTCCTATTAAAGCGGGGTGGACTAGTGGTAGATTGCCCTTCTTCCAAGTTAGGTGAAGCAACCATAATCAATAAATCACGCTTTATATGAACCTTTTAGAGTATCCTTGCTCTAATACCAATTGTTGAAACGTGGGTGGTTGCACCACACTATGAGGGACCATGTCCGTTAAAGTCAGACACACACAATCAAATAATAAAGTAGTAGGAAACTAAGTCTTTGCTGGAAATTAAAGAACACAACGATTTAATGTGGAACCCTCCTTGTTCAAGGGAGGAAAAACTATGTCTTCCCTCACAAGCACTCAACTATCCATTATAATCAAACTTTTGATTATAGAGTCAATGCGAACTTGAATCTAAGCTCCACCAATTTGCAATAAGTCTATTACAAACCCACCTTGACAACTATACCATGAACTCACCTCAATATTAATTAACTCTAACCCATATTAAACTCATGTAACTCTACCTAAGCACTCACAAGAACATAAAGGAAAAGCATTACTCTTATAACATGAGTAATTCAATTACAAAACAAGACTTGATTCAAGAACACGCACTCTCTTAGAACACAAACGACTAGGGCATGACCAATATTTAAGTTTACATTGATTTGTCTCTCGAAGAATCTAATTGATAAAACTAGTGAATTGAGGAGTATTCTCTTTTATTTATAGCTGGATAATGATTTGAGTAGAAATACGATTGGGTCAGGTGTCCTAAAAGTTACAAGCTCATCTGCGCAGTTTGTCACACTACAAACAAAACTGCACAGGATAGTGAAAGCAATACTAAACTTATAAGACCCAGGGACCTAGTCCCTTGATGTCAGATGATCATCATCAAAACAAGATAAAGCAACACAACAATATGCACAAAGGAATCAAACCATGGCATTACATTAGCAACAAACAATCAATCATGTATGCAATTTACAATACTTGAATAGATAAACATTTAACAACACAACCCATGTACACTCACAGAAAAAAGTCCCAACTCTCACAGTATCATATCATGTCAATCCAAGGGACTATCTCAAGACACTCATACTCACAAAAGAAGTTCTGATCACTATGCACTGAATACCATAGGCTTTCCTATATTTTATATACCTTAGCTTTTTGGACAGTTGAACTAAGTTCACTGTAGGACTTTACTCCACTTGTAATGTAGGCTACGGGTAGGTATGACACATTTTTTGATCTAATGAATCATCCTTCTTGACACTACACTTACATTTTAGGCTCCACTTCTCAGCCATTCCTCTTTTACTTCTCCCTATTTCCTTTTATATTGATTTTTTAAAATGGGCGTTGTTTTATTTTTTCTTTTCATTTATTCTCTTTTATTTTCAAGTTTTTCATTTTCTTTATTTTCTATCTTTTTTCTACCACACTCAAACTTAATTTTTTTCTTTTACATTTCACAACTCTTTGCATACCCAATTTTAACTATGCACCCCTATGATAGCCACCCTTAACTTAGGCAATTTCCCTGAGTTGAGGTGTATAATGTCCAAGGAGAGACCAAGGCTAAAACAGGTTCATTGTAATCAACTAGGAAGGTAAAAGGGGGACAACAATAAAATAGGTCAATGTAAGCTCAAATTAGGGATAAAGGGATACTTATTCACATTTGGATGGTTATTTAGGCTAAAAGTGGACTAAGTAAAAAATGAACTATATCATGTCCTAACCAACTATCCTACTCCCTAGGAAAGACCAACCAGGAAAGTTTTGGATTAAATTCAGACAAGGAACTAGGTAAGTACTTCACACACTCATGATACGAGGTTATATCACTAACTACTACTTATCTAGTTCATGCAATGTTAAGCTATGATTATTCTATCCCTAATCCTAATGCCATGGCAAGATTAACAATAGTTACACAGATATTTACATCACTTTTAGAGGGGTAAGATTAACAATAGTTACACAGATATTTCCATCACTTTTAGAGGGGTATCATTGTTTTAAAACACTTAAGAACAAACACAACATGTGTCATGACCCAATTTTTGAGTCATGATGGCACCTACCACATCCCACTGGTAGGCAAGCCAATACCGTAATCCAGAGCTAATGCAATGGATTACCTTGATAAGAACATCAAATATGGACCATATATAAGGATACAATATATAAAAAATTATGTTTCATAAATAAAGAAAATAAAAATTCAAACACAAATCCCATGAACTGATAGTATTAATACAGGAGCTTTAAGACTTGACAACAGGAATTTACAATCTAAAGGTCTAAACTATATAATCTCATACATTTGTCTCGAAAGTAAAGGAAAAATAAAAATAGAGGGGAAAGAGGGAAACTCAAACTCCAAGAGCTCATCCTATCTCCAAATAGTCAATGCCATACGAACTAGCTCAACGACGGAAACTTAAACCTGGGTGTACACCAAGAAAGTACAGATGTGTAGTATGATTACCAAAACACGGGTACACAGTAGGTATCATTGGAGGACTGAGCTAAATTGTAATATAAAGACGATATAAAATAAGACAATAACTTAAAGTCAAGGTATAGGATCAAACCTGAATCTCCTTCAATATCAATATACTCGATAATCGTCATACCAATTGAGAATCATTTTGGAAGTGTAAAGTCACATGTACAATAACAAACATTTTTCTACCATAATAATCACCAACCATCTTTAGAACACAAAGCAGAAAACTTACCATAATGTCCCATACTATCGGAAAGTACACAAAAAAGAATACAATAATGAACTTACCACGGTGTTCTATACCACCAAAAAGTACACCAATTATTCGCCTATCCCAAGGCCATTTTCTAGTTAGCACCCTCATTATAGAAGTCATCAACTAAGACACCACGACATTACATATTAGAAGTCAACCTAGTTATTCATCATGTAATATTAATCCTATTATCATTAGACATGTCATAACCTTAAGGACTAGTTCCCTTATATTAAACAAGTAAGGTCCACCAACTAGTTCACTACACTTCTAGTATTCCAGTCGTAGTCATTTATTAGAAATAACTAGTTATTGTATAAGCCACTTAACTAGGATAAATTCCAAAGCATAACAATTATTCCAAGTCAAATAGATTTTCTAGGTAAGCTTTTGGTTCTACCCAATGTTTTATATACCAATTAGCCTTAACCCATTAATAGACATAAGTTACTTCTAGTTCCAATTAGGGTCAACAAGGGTCACACCACTCTTTTAGTGAATAAGGATAAGGAATGAATAACCATTTACCAAAGAAGACATCATGACCCACGTACACAAGTGGTTGGCTCCACTTGGCCTAACCTTACAGGTATTAATGTATTTACGTAAATTTGACCCACACAGCATCATAACATCTTTACCTCTGCCAGATTCACCAGGTATTAACTAACATTAACATATCTGCCAGATTCACCGACTATCAATCATAACATCAACATATCCTCTGGATTTATAAGGTATCAACATAACATCAACATATTCTTTGGATTCACTAGGTATCATTATAACATCATCACCTCTTCCGGATTTACTAGTATAAACATCACATCAACATATCCTATGAATTTTCCAAGAAACATCAAAATATCAACATATCCTCTAGATTCACCAATAAACATTATACATCATTACCTCTTTTAGATTCATCGAGTATTATTATCCCATAAACACATCTTTTGGATTCACCAGGCATCATTATGTTATTTCACATTTATCAAGGGAATAACAGATATACACATTCATAGCCAAATTAATAAGCAGATATAAACTCTCTAATAATAGAGTAATAAGGATGTAAGAGAACACGTATCATCCTACTTTGCTATTAAGTATTACCACATAACTTGAGCATAAACATGACAATGAGTATTCATATGTTCTATACAATCATCAATTTTCTAAGGCTATCCATATCATGACCACAAGATAATCCATCAAGTATACATATTAGCCAACCATTATCCACATGTATAACCCAATAACCTAGGTTTAACAACCAATAATGTCAATACCATAATTTAGAGATTCATCTAGTATCTAGGTCTCCAAGGTATTTCATAGTTCAAGCTTAAGGTGGGTCAAGTCCCACTCCTAAATTAAAAAAATTTCAAAGTCCACCATTACAAGTCTAACATCTACCCGGACTAGGCTAAGTTATCTAAATCATATCAGAAGTGCTAATCTATCCTTACTAAGCCTATAGGGAAATCTTCTGAAAGTATTCCTCCTAAGTCAACCCAAAACCAAGGTCATTTCCTAACTAAGAACTAGCAAGGTCAACTACTCCTAAGGTTCGGGGCAAATTTATTCTCATCTATCAGAGAAACTAGAGTATTCTTATACGATTTTTTATGAGACTACAAGTAAACTATCCAAAGTTCTAGGCTAAGGGTCAAGCATCGTACCTTAAATGTTCAGTAACCTATAAGAATCCACCAATCCCCAATATCATCATTCAACCATTTATCATCTAACCCCACCCAATCTCATAAGATATCAACAATTATACTACAACTATGCTCAATCTAACTACAAGTAATCCTACCCTACCTTCAGTCAAAGAAACTCATGAGCAAATAAGTTTTTCCTTTCCTTTTGATGAAGCCACCTTTTCCACGAGCAAAGCTATCGATAATACAATCTATGCATTACAACAAGAATGACCATACCCATTATGGAACCATTATGCCATGGGTTAAAAATGAAACCAAACACCTAAGTGGGTTTCACCTTTGGAAAAAGAGTTTCAAAGACCAATCCATTAGTCAACTATCTTTAGGGAGTTATAACCCTTAAGCAATTTGAGTCAATAAATCTAATTTGGGGCTATAATTGAGCCTCAATAATTTAGTGGTTTTGAGTAAAGAAATCATGAAATCAATAAAAAACTAGAAGATATTTTACCTTAGATTGTATAAAGTTTAAATTTCACAAGTTGTTTAAGCTCTAACTTAACCCACAAGACTTACGTAGAAGATTTCACACTCCATTAGGGTTTAGAGTTTAAGAAGTAGGCACAAATGGGAAAATTTTTTTGACAAAGAAGCCTTTAAATAGGTTCCAACCAGCCTCGGGTAGCGTGGTCGTTCCCTATGCCTAACCACTGTCGTGGTACTGTGGTCGCACTCTAGGCTCCGCGGTTGTGGAATCTTAGTCTATGCAAGGCATGGATGGAGCTTGAAATTTGGTTTCGAGCTTCGTCCAATGCCTCAAGATGCATCCGGAGTCCATTTTGAACAATCAAGATATGTAACCCCATAGTTTTTAACATTATAGATGCATTGGCGAAGTCAGATTTTGCATACAATGCTGTTTTGCCAAGGTTTTTACTTAGTGGTCAATTAGGACCAATGAAGACTTCAAATTGAAAAAGTTGTTCAAGGAATAAAATGAACTACCAGGTAACCAATCTATCAGTTCTAGTGAGTCACTAATGAGTTGAAGCATCTATGGAGAAGCTTTACCGACGAAAATAAGAAAAAATGCAGAAAATGACCTGAAGGGTCATTACAATATCCACTACTAAGGAACTTTCATCCCCGAAAGTTAAAGACAAAAAAGTACCTGAAGTCTTAAACAAATATGAATATTGGGCCCGTATTTCACTCTCGACCTCCCAAGTTGCCTCCTCTACTGGGCGATGCCTCCATTGAACTTTGACCACCGAAATCTCTCTAGTATGCAATCTCCTTATATCACTATCCAAATCAAGTACGGGCTCCTCCGTAAAGGTTAAATAATTGTCCAACTGGACCGAGTCCTACCCAAGAACAAGAGAAGGATCTAGAATATGCTTCCACAACATGGAGACATGGAAAACTGGATGAACAACAGCAAAGTCTGGAGGTAAAGCCAACTCATAGGCGACCTCGCCAACTACTCAAAGAATCTTAAAAGGACCAACATAGCAAGGACTAAGCTTGCCCTCCTCCTAAATCTCATCATACCACTCATAGGTAAAATATGAAGAAACACACAATTACCAACTCCATATATCAACGAACAAAGTCTATGGTCGGCATAGGCCTTCTGCCTATTCTAAGGCGCTCTCAGCCTATCTGAATCACCCTGACCCTATCCAACGAATCCTAAAGCAAATCTATACCGTAGGGTCTTACCTCGGAAGTCTAAAACCATCCAATAGGAGAATGACACTGCCTACTATATAAAGCTTTATAAGGAACCATCTCAATACTCGAATAATAATTGTTGTTGCAGGCAAACTCTGTCAGTGCTAAGTTCTGATCCTGCTGACCCACAAAGTCCGTAACACAAGCTCAGAGCATATCTTCAAGTACCTAAATAGTATGCTAAGACTGACCATCCGTCTGTGGATGAAAGGCTATACTCAAATCCATTGGAGTACCCAACTCCTCCTAAAATACTCTCCAAAACCTTAAAGTAAACACAGAACCACAATCTAATATGATTGACACAAGGACTCCATGCAAATAAAATATCTCCCAAACATAAATCTAGGCTAATCTCTCAGCACTGAATGTCATCTAAATTGCAATAAAATAAGCCAACTTGGTCAATGATCCACAATAACCAAAATACCATTGTGACCAAGGGAAGTACGAGGCAAGCTACTAATGAAATCCATGGTAATGCTTTCCCATTTCCAATTGGGAATAGGCAATCTTTGAGTCAATGTGCCTGGACACTGATGCTCGGCCTTAACCTGCTGATAACATAGGCAACGAGCTACAAAGTCTGCCATATCTTTCTTTATACTATCCCACCAGTACAATTTTCTTAAATCTTTATACATCTTAGTTGTACTATGGTGAATAGAATATCTAGAACTACATACCTTATGCAGAATTGATTGAATGAATTCATCAAGTCGGGGGAAACAAATACGACCCTAAAACCTAAAGATATCCTTACCACTTACCAACCTATCATAGAGAAGGAACAACTTACTATCTTCTAACTGACGGTCATAAATTTGCTCAAATATGGAGGACCTCGCCTCCACATAAGCTAAAATCCTCTAGGATCCAAAATATCGAGGCGAACAATAAAATTAGATTAGGACTAGATGTCCCGTGCCAAGAGCCTATGGGAAACTGAAATACAAGCCAAACTACCCATACTTATAGCCTTTCGAATCACGGCATCCGCCACAATATTTGCCTTACCTGAATGATACAATATAGATATATCATAGTCCTTTAGCAACCCCATCCACCTTTGCAAGTGGGTATTAAGATCCAGCTGGGTCATAAGATACTGAATATTACGAAGATCAATGAAATTCTCACAACGTACACCATACAACTAATGCCTCCAAATCTTGAGCGCGACAATTATCGATGCCAACTCTAAATCATGAGTAGGGTAGTTACGCTCATGCACCTTAAGATGTCTAGAAGCATAGGCAATAACATAAACCCACTACATCGACAAATAACCAAGACCAATAACAGAAGTATCACGAAACAAAGTAGATCCCTCACCCTCAACTGGAAGAGCTAATGCCGGGGTTGAACTGAGACAATCCTTTAGCCTTTCAAATCTCAACTCACACTCCTCAGACAATCGGAGGGAAACTTCTTTCTAGGTCAATATAGTCACAGGGGATGATAGGGTAGCAAAGCTCTCAACAAAGCACCAAAAATAACTAGCCAAATCAATAAAATTGCAAACCTCAGTCGGAGACGTAAGTCTAGCCCAATCACAAATTGCTAAAATCTTAGTCGGGTCTATTGGACGCCATGTATCCAAGAAAAGATACTAACTCAAGATAAAACTAACACTTGGAGAACATAGATAAAAGCACAAGCTCTCTCAAAACCTAGAGCACAATTCTCAAATTTTATGCATGCTCCTCACTGCTTCTATAATACACTAGGATATCATCAATGAACATAATAGCACAAGGAGCTCAGATAAGTTCTGAACACACAGTTCATCAAGACCATAAACTCAACTGATGATAAACCAACCTTAAATCTATCTTAGACAATATAGTTGCGTCCTGAAGCTGATCAAACAAATCATTAATGTGAGGTATGGATAACAGTTCATCACCACCACCTTATTTAGTTGTCTATAGTTAATACACATCCGCATTGAACCTTTTCTTTTTACAAACAAAACAGGTGCTCCCCATAGGGACAAACTCGATCAAATAAACCCCTTGCAAAGAATATCCTAGAGCCGAGAGTTCAGCGACTTAAACTCTATAGGAGCCATAAGATAAGGTGACATAGAAATAGGTCGAGTACCAGGCTCAAGGTCAATAGCAAACTCCATATCATTGTTAGGAGGGATACCAGGAAGATCGTCAGGAAACGCATCAATAAACAGACATAGAATAAGAACTAAGTGAAGTGTCAAACTCTCTACATAAGTATGACATACATAGGCAAGACTAAATCTCAACCCCTTGATATAAGTCGTCTAGCACAAACATAAGAAATAATCCCCATCGGCTCATGGCTAATCGCTCCCTACCACTCGACTAGGGGTACACCGGGCATGTTTAAGGTAACAGTCTTAGCAAGATAATCCATGATTGCATGATAGTGGGATAACCAGTGCATGGTCAAAAATGCATCAAAATCAAACATATCCAGAATAATAAGATCAACATAATTATCAATATTACTAAATTGAATACCTGATCAACTACTAAAGAACCACCTATGAGAGTAGATACACGCAATGGCACAGATAATAACTCACTAGACAACTCTAACAGTGGTGTATAATAAGCAGATATATTATAATAAGTGGATCCAAGATCAAATAAAGCAAGAGCTGACTTACGTCATACCAAAATTGCACCTATGACTACTGCATTTAAACTCTCAGCCTCGGGCCTAGCAGGTACTTGATACAACTAACCACGCCCAAAATCTAGCTGAGCACCTCAATGGCCACTTGCCCTGTCTACTAGAGTACCAACTCGAGCACCCTGGTAACCACCTCTGTGACCTCGCAGACCACCCTTACCTGAGGAATGAACTACCCTAATGGGAGTAGCTCTTTAGGCCAAAATGACTATCGCCCCACGACTAGGGAACTCTCTAGAGAAATGACTAGGAAGTCAATAAATAAAATAAGACTCACGAGAAGATCCATAACTCACCTATTCAGCTGATCTGGCATAGCTACCACACCTAGCATGGTCCATAGATAAACCTCTCATAGACTAATCACTGCCCTTACTAGGGTGCCCACAAGAAATAAATTGATCCCTACCACCATCCTAAAGAGCTTACTAAACTGGTCGACTAATCTGACCCTAAGGCTATAAATATGGATACGGGGGATGTCCATCATAAGGAATACCACTTCTAAATCGGGAACTACTATGGCACCTACCAAATCTACCCTGATACTTTATCTTGTTATTATGACCCTCACGTTGCATTTCCTCCATCACATTAGCATGATCAACAACCTCAACAAAGGTCATACAAGTAGCAACTAAACTCTAAGTAGCCATCCAAATAGGAAGTCTCAATCCTCTCACAAAGCAGCAAATGAGAAGCCTATGGGTTTTTTACCTGTATGATCTGAAATTAATAACTTCATCATTGTGGGTTTGCACCCAAGTTAAACAAATCCCTGACAAACCTACATATCCCAATAGTATAAAGAAGAGTGAAATCTTCAAGATCACCTTTCTTTTGCATGAGAGATCGAGATTTATTTGTGCTACAATAATGAAAGCCACCTACATCCTCATGACTGACAGTTTTCTTATTCAGCACCAAATCCTTTTATAAACTTTGCATAGCCAGGCATTTGCTCAAGAGCTTTAAGAAGAGGGACGTCCAAAATCAATTTCTTCAACAAAGCAATAAACTTCTTATACTTTTTTTCTTTCTTCTCTATTTCAACCTTTAAGGAAAATGTAAGAGAGGTCTTGGAATAGGATTTAATACTGCTTTTACCTCCTTACCCTTTCCCTTATCATTATCTACTTATTTCTTTACACCCATTGATTTCTGTGACTTCTTATGATTAGTCACCAACTTCTCAATTTTTTCTTTGGGTGCATCACCAATATCATCATATCATTCCTTACCTCAAAAACTATAAAAATAGATGGATCAATAGTATCCTTATTATTTTGAGTAGGAAGGCTAAGCAGTGAATGTTGTTATTTCAGATTCTAAATAGTATTATTTGGAAGAGTGTCCAATTAATGTTGATTGAATATAGTCGATATCTGACCAAACTGTTGCTCAAAAAGCTTAATTGCAATATCAATCAATTTTACTTTCTAGCTCAATCCTGAAATATCTACCTTAATATCCTCAAGGAAATTATCTTGGCTCTCTTGACCCTTCACCTATCTAGTAATGCTTCCATCCTTTAATCCGCATCACAATTCCCCGATGGAACATATGCACCACTCTTCTCCTTACAATCATTCTTTCTCCTTAAGTCATCATCTTTTTGTCTGCTTTATCACTATATATGTCTTCTTAATAATTTTGACCTTAATTCCTTTGCCTCGAGTTCCAAGTGTCCTTATTAGACACTGGACCCTTGGTTATGAAACAAGCCATTTCTTTGTCCAAATACATAGCCTCCTCCTTAGAGTTAGACTCATCATATCTAATAGATTGACCTTGTTGACTCACAACATTCACCTTTTTGGCATTCATAGTTGTAAATTGCTTTGTCAATAGTTATACTACCTCTTGAGCCATTGTATTACATAGGGATATCTACTTATTATAAGCACCAATAATATAAGTATTGACTCTTCTTTTTTCTTCCTGAGTATGCCATCATTGGTTAGTTTTATAGGCCCGATCTAAGATTTCTGAAGCTAACCCCAACAAATGCTCTTAAGATTCCTACCCATAAATAGTATTAGCAATAACTTTTGTTTTTTCATTCAAGGCTCTATAGAATACCTCAAGTAAATTTCTCCATGAAATTCTATGATTAGGCAGAGTCATCAACTTTTTGTTGAACCTCAACCATGTCTCATACAGTGTATCTAATACAATTTCCTAAAAATAAAAATCTCATCCTTCAATAAAAGTCTTCTAGACGATGGGAAGAATAGATTCATGAATTGCGTCCATGACTCATTCCAAGAGGTAATGGACCCATGAGGTAGTTACCCTAACCATATCATCACTTCACCTTTAAGAGAGAATGGGAACAAACTGAGTCTAAAAAATTCATCACTCGCCCTACGTAGATAATACAAAGTAAAAATCCCAGCAAAATTCAAGATGTCCGTGTTTGCATCATCTGTCGGTAAACCAGCTAACAAACCCTTTATATTAAGCAACTGAATCATAGCTCTCATAAGTCAAACTTCACTCTTTAGAGTAACTCAGGAGTAATGATAGCTCCTATCGATTTAGGCTTAATATACTCCAAATCTCCAGCTAGATCACCAAACATAGGCAACTACAGAAAAGCTGGGGATGGTTAAGCTCAATATCTTCTAACTTTGTCTATGTTGAGTGTTGCTCAATGATCTTCTTCCTACGTCACTATGTCCTCTTAAACTTAGTGACAGGAATTTTCCAACCCCATATTCTCTTCAACTAATAATTGTATAATTGTTTGTGTGCCTATTTCTTGAACACCAAGCGGAGGTGGCAGATTACAGGGATCATCTTGACCCCCATCGTGCTAAACTCAATGATCATATTCTTCTATCTTAAAATTATATCATAAGTTCTACTCTAAATTAAGATTATGTGGGATCAAGATATTAAGACTCTGATTACTAGGCATACACCGATCGTATGACCTAAAGATAGCAAAAAACCAAACACAAACAACCTTAACAACCTAAATCAATAAATACACAACCATATTCCCTAATAACGATGCAAAAATTTTATGTCACCCAAATTACACCTCCTAAAAATTATAACATTGTAATGGTTAAATAAAGAACACAACAAAGGATTGGATGGAACCCACAGGGAATAGGACGAATCTCTATCAAGAACTTAATGATATAGTCGGAAAGTGCAAAGAGTAAATGGGGGGATTTTGTAATAACTATAGTAATAGTAACAATTCTTGAACACTTTATGTTGAAATCAATATGAGAAAAATTCTATGATTGTGTTCCTCCTGACTTCCTAACTCCATATACTTTTCATACTCATAAAACTATCTTGATACCTTGATGGAAGAATCTAACAAGTTATATATCATCAACAAATTCTCGACACCCTTTGGTGAATTTCACTCATCTCTTCTCGGTCTCAAAGTGTTTCATTACTAACCCTTATCCTGGATCCTAGATTCACTATCTCTTCTCATTCTCAAGTTAATAATATGACGGTTGGTATCTTTAAATTACTATTGTCATCTTATTTTCCTAATATGTAACTCTCTCTTATGTTAGTATTGAATAAAGGTATCTTCATAGCATCTACAATCGCTAAGAAAGCAATCAATATGAAAAAAGCCACAATACATGCATAAATACCAATCAAGAAAAACTTTCTACTTTATCTACTTTATTATTCCATCAGGGTTCCCACAACCTAGTTAAGAGGTTTTCCACTCATGTTTGCAAGAACACCCATAGAATTCATAAAATAAATCATATGAATAATCTCATAATAAATTAAGAATGAAAACGAGAAACTCAAATTAGTGTCAAACCATAGAAGTCAAGAACAAGAATTCCAAGATAAAAAATGTATCTCAGGACTCAATATAATGTGGTAAGTTTGTAAAGTACATAATAAAATTACAAAAACATCAATGGAGTATTTATAGGTTGCATCAGAAACACTAAAAATTTTATCCATAATAAAGTAGGAAAATCATGTCGGTACCTACCTATGACCTCACTTATGAGTCATAGGAACTACCTACAAACCCTAGGTAGGTTTGTAGCTATTACAGGAACTTCCAGGATTCAAATTACCTACTTACGAGGGTACCTACAGGGGTCGTAGTTACTACTTATGCCACATGAGTAGGACTTCATAGGCCCCATAGATAAATTAAACCTTCAAAAATTTCTTCTTCTACTTAAAACCCCACTTATGATGGGAGTACATACTAATGGACCTGCTTTGAAGGGGCATAAGTGTCACGACCCAGGATTACCACCTAGTCATAACAAGGTTTTTAGAACCACACCCAAGCTAACCCATTTACTGGCATGATACTTGAGCAACTGATTTAAAATATATATAATAGATAAATTTGTTGAGTGGAAGCATACACATGAGATAATTTGAATAAATGTAATACTAATAAAGTTTACAGCCTGATAAATTTGAAGAAAGAACTTAAATTACATATCATAACTCTAAGTGACTATCTATGAAGCCTCTACTATATTAGTTGTAGGTGGTCGGGACATGCCTTCAGCTACAACAAATCAATTCATATGAATAATAATAATACAGTATATGAACTACAAATGACTAGAGTCCCCAAAATAAGAGAACGAATCACTTGCTGATGAAAGCTGAGAACTTTTTGACTCTAGTTTGTGGACTACTTCTGGCACCTACATCATGAACGAATGTAGCCAAAAATACATATATGTGGTTAGTACTTCAAAATATATTGAGCATATGAGGACATGCACTAAATTATGGAATTATTTAAAACATGCTTTATAACTAAAGATATAAGTTATTTGCTAAAACATTCATTTAAATCATGGCTATACATGAAAACTGTAAGTCATAGTAAAGTTTATAAATCATGAGATAAAGGCAACTTTGTATGTTGGGAAGTAGTAGAAACATGAATGTTATATGTAAATCTCATGTAAATCTAGACATGCTTTAAAGCTATGTTGAGGATCATGAACGAATATTGAGCATAAAAACATAAGCATGTAAAATGAATGCAAGACCAAGCAAAGCATTTACTGACATAAACTGAATACTAAATAGTCTATGAAAACTCTTTGATTCAATAACTGGTAGATTGATTGCTTGGTCAAGCAAATCGGAATTGACAAAAAATGAGTACAGACTGAAACTATAAGAGCTATAATGTATCCGACATGCCCCAATTTAAGCTAATTGGGGTCCAACATGTAATCCCAGTTTGAAGGATGTTAGTACCTTGGCATGGGTACTAACACAGGACTATGTGGATCCACTAATATTGTATTCCAAAGGACCAGGGTGTCACCCTCTACTAGCAGGTTCCCATAAGAGAATGTCAACCTTCTACTAGAAGAAAGACCTTTCCAAACCTATGCTTGTTACATAGTTCTGGAACTCACGGACATCTACTAAAGGTCACACCCTCTGCTGGAAAGTGAGACTCCATCCTTGGGTTTACTCGGTGTTAAATCCTACTCCCAACTGAACTAACACGAAACATAACTGATACATGCATTGATAATTGATCTTCTCATAAAATGTGTTCTAAAAAAATGAAGTGCATGTATAATCTGAAGTGACCATGAACATGTAAAATGATGTATTTAACATGAAATAATACTAATGAGTTCAATGTAAAAATGATAATTTGAATATGGTGATAAAATCATGATTCTGCCTGACTTATTACTTAACACTCTTAAGCAAGAATAAACAAATAGGTATTGGGTGATCATAACCTTCCAGAACTGAATGATATAAAAATAAGATAATATCACTAAAAACATTGGTAGATAGACATAATTTTAGATTCCCAAAACTTAATAAATTTTAAACGAATGAGGTACATGAATTTGAACATGGGGATGAATTGAACTTTGGAGGATATCAGATTCACATGGTTTAATATATAAATTTGAGAATTTTTAGTAAACGTGACATGGGGGTTTGAAACTTCAAGTATATAGATGTGTGAATCACATGGGTTAGAACTATTAGCATGTCTTGAATGTAAATTAGTGAGGAAATATGTATAATTTCATAATTTCATTGAATATTACATGAGTACTTGAAATTTAAAGAATAATATAACCTATTTTAGATCGAACACATGTTGACATGGCTTGAATTTAGATTTACAAAGAAAAGCATGGATTAATTCATCTTGAACATGTATATTTTCATCAAAAGAGAGAAATTCATACTTTAAACCTAAAAGAATATTTTTAGGCTTAATGGGTGGATGGAACCCATTGATGAATACCCCACACACCTTGATCGCTTGACTTGGGAAGAGAGCTTGAATTTTGAGACTTGAAAGATGACTTGGTAAGAGAAACCCTAATCTTGATGATCTTGAAGATGGGAGGAGAAAAGTATTATTAATTGATTGGAAAAAAAGGAAAATAATGCCTCCTTGAGGGTTATAGGTTGTGGGTGGGAGTTATAAGAGGGGAAAAGACCAAAAAGCCTTTTAACTAAACTTTACAGAAATTGCACACCAATATTTATGAGTCAAACATACTACTTGTATGGTGAGGCTATGACTAACTCCATTAACACTTAAGCTTGGCAGAATCAAGGATGGTATACACTGATTATCATATGAGTGGCAATATACGACTAGTATCATCTTTATATGACTTGTAGCCCTACCCATATCTTGGACAAAATCATAGGGATCCCTCACTGATAGACTTACTACTTCCCTTCATACAACTCGTATGGTGATCTTTCGACTCTAAGACTTAAGTCAAACCTACATCAGAATGTATACCATGCCACACTATCTTTGATATGAGTACAACATACTTCTTTTATGTTGTATGCATGCCTCAAGGGAGTTAATCGTATGATGCACAGAGACTTCCAGACACGGGGTATACAGTATCTCCCCATTGGGATCCTTCATCCTAGAATGATACTTACTTGGCTAAAATACTAAGGAAAGGCTGAGAGGATGCACTAATCACTTAAAAGTTGAATCATGACTTAATATTTGAATCTTAAACTGATGCATGGTACATAGACAGAGCTGGATACTTAATTTGCATTGATGTAAAATTTTATCTCATGGAATAGCCATGCTTACGAAACTTCAGTTAGTAAGACTAGATTGAAAGATGGAAAACCATAGGAGTTTATCTATTTGATTGCTAAACTGAATTGTTAACTATATAAAGTGAATCATACTTAAAGTTGATATCCCAACTAAAGTATCCTGGGCAGAAACAAATGTTTAGAACTGTAAAGTGATATTTAATGGCATGAAATTTCTAGTAGTAACTTGAAAAAAATATTTGATGCCTTCAACACCTTGTCAGAGGTTCTAATAACATTAGAGAGCAAGGGATTTTATGGCATTATCTGAGTAAGATATTCGTATAAGGAATCGCAACATGGCTACTACTCTATAACATGGAACATAGGCATATAATTCATAAGCTAGGATAGAATTGCTTTGCCTTAGGATATGCATCTGCCCACTTTCAAGCTTAGCCACACTTCTCAAATACTCCCACAACTATACTTTTCCTCTCAAATATAGGCTCATTTGATGCCACTTATAATTTTCACATGGGTACATATAACCAGTCTAACCAAAGTTAGAGTTGAACTAGATGACCTAACTATGTTCAAGCCTAACTCGAAATCACAAGATACAACACACAACGTTATAATACTAGTCAAAATCATGAATTCAATACCCTTTACATTTTCACATCTCTCATCTCAAGAATAATTTTTGTTACCACTTCAACAACTATCTTCAACCTCTTACTAGGAATTCACTTATGCACAATGCATTGTTCCACACATATACCAACATGACATTCAAGCCCATCATTATAACCGCATATGAACTTCTAGGAAACCAACCCATCTAGGAATTTTTCGATATTCTCTAATGCCTTCATCAATAACAACTTTTATGCACTATCCCAAGATACACACATAAAATTTCAAATAACCATGACATGTATCAAAAGCTTTACCACAATATTCCATCAAACTGATAGACTTAGATAAAACAAGCATACAACAATCTTTTCCTTAATAAGGAATATTTACTCTCTACCATCTAAATCATTATTCATCTAATTTTATCACCACTATTTTTACATAAGGAGAGGTCACTGAAAGGTTAGGACATGAGGTCCTGAAGCATGAAAGAATACTATGCATAACCTTACACTTAACTGAGAGTGAGTAATAGAGTATCAAAGTCATGGATTCACTAAAGAGATCAAAACTAAAGGCACGCATGCCATAATATTAATTTCACTAGTCATTAAGGGTGTACCATGAGTTATGGGAATTGAGCAGACTGGAAAGCATGAGTACATGAATCATGAGTTGCATGACTTGAGTTTGGATTTCATAAATTCATGGAATATGATTTGTACTTCTGAGTGAACTAGAATTTCTCATACTAGGAACTAGGAGCATGCATGATTCTTTATGAAGTGCAAGAATTTGAGTTATGAGCTTAGAGACGACTTGTAAGGTATGAGGTGATTTCATAATGTCTGAAGTACAAAACATTTGCACTGAGGAAAGAATGGGTCAAGGATTTTCCTCCCTTAGTGTCATTCTACAACACACTAGCTTCACTATTAGAATCTGAAAACTTAACTTGGTTTCTTGTTCTATCATCTCCCCCTTAGATTTAAGCCATCATTCTAAGTTCGTGAACCCGTTTAATAAACTCTAAACTAAATTGCAGCCACCCTACTCTAGAATTCAAGATATAACAATACACATAAATAAGAAAATCACCCTGAAAGACTATACATAAAAGTGTGAAGCCCACTTCTAATACTTCTTTCTAAAATAAAATTCTAAACTTTATATAGCCTAACAATCATCACATAATAACTTAAATGCTTACTAACTTAGAATCTTCTAGAGTATCACCATACCCTAAGTTAACACTATCTAGAATTTTAACTCTTATTTCTATCAACTCAATCCTCCTAAATTCAAACTTATATTCTAGTACTTAACATGGATATTACCAAAATTTTAATGAACAATAGTAACTTCATTCTAGGACATTACCTTAATATATACTATCCCTAACTTTCCTTAGCTTCAGCAATCATCACATACATATAGACTTCTTGACAACCTACTTGCCTCACCAAATGCATAATCTACCTCTTTTACTTCATAACCTACTAATACCACATATCTAAGCTTCTATTTTTCCCTAAACAATGAGAATTACCATCATACAAACATACCCAACATCATCAACCTATATCTCATAACTAAGATGGTAAGAATATCATATACTACATAGCCTCATTCTCACTTAACAATTCAAGAGTACTATCTATGCACACACACTATTAAAACTTTTAAATAATACAATTCTGTATCACCTTGGGTGCACCTATAGATCATACACACATAATACTACTTAATTTTAAATAAATAAACTTACATTCTTGCATAAACTGTTTCAAGCCTACTAGTTCACTTTTCATACAACTAGTCCTATGGATACATAATCTATTAAATCTAGACATAGCTTCATAGACACCCTAGGACACTTGAACCATGGGATTTGATACCAAGTTTGTCACGAACCAAGAATACCCCTAGTCGTAACACGGTGCTTAGAACCATAATTGATCCCAAACTAAACCATTTAGTGGCATGATACTTGAGAAATTAACTTAAAATGTATATAATATCAAAATTTGATGAGTGGAAGCACACTCAGGAGATTATATAAGTTAATGTAATACTAATAAAGTTTACAACCTGATAAATCTAAAGAAAAACTTAAATTCCATATTATGACTCTTATTGAAAAAATCATAATTCTATCTGAGTTATTACTTGAAACTCAAAAAAAAAGTAAACACATAGGTATCTAATGTTCATAACCCACCAGCACTGAAACATACACTAATTACTAATTCACTCATATAAGGTGTTCTGAAAAAATGCACTATATGTATAATCTGAAGTAACCATGAATATGTAAATTAATGTATTTAACATAAAATAATAATGGTGAATTAATTATAAAAATGATGATCTGAATATGGTGATAAAATCATAATTCTATCTGAATTATTACTTGAAACTCAAAAAAAAAGTAAACACATAGGTATCTAATGTTCATAACCCACCAGCACTGAAACATAAAAAAATAAGATAATATCACTTAAAACATTAGTAGAAAGTCATAATTTTAGAGTCCCAAAACATATTACATTTCTATGAACGAATGAGGTACATGAATTTGAATATAGGATGAATTGAACTTGGTAGGATATCATGTTCTCATGGTTTAATACATAAATTTGATATTTTAGCATGATATTGACTAAATGTGACATGGGAGTTTGAAAATTCAAGTATACAGGAGCATGAATAAAATGGGTTAGAACTATTAGCGCGGCTTAAATGTAAATTAATCAGGGAACATGCATAATTTCACAATTTCATTGAATATTACATGAGTACTTGAAATTCAAAGCTTAAAATAACATAATTTACATGGAACACACATACACATAGATTGAATTTAGATTTATGAAGAAAAGCTTGGATTAATTCATCTTGAACATGTATATTTTCATAAAAAGAGGATAAATTCATACTTTAAACCAAAAAAGGTATTTTTGGGCTCAATGGGTGGAAATAACCCATTGATGAGTACTCCACATACCTTAGTTGTTTAGCTTGTGAAGAGAGCTTTAATTTTGTGGCTTGAAAATGACTTTATAAGAGAAACGCTAATCTTAATGATCTTGAAGATGGGAGGAGGTAAGTGTTGTTAATTGATTGGAAAGATGAGGAAAATAATGCCTCTTATAGGGTTATAGGTCGTGGGTGGGAGTTATAAGAGGGGAAAAAAACCAAAAATCCCTTTAATTGAACTTAACAAAAATTGCTCGCAGTTTTTACGTGGCCAACATACTACTCATATGGTGAGGGTATACCTAAGTCCATCATCTCATAAGCTTCGAAGAATCAAAGATAGCATACAATTATCATCATAAAAGTGATAAAATACAACTATTTTAGTCTCCATATGACTTGTAGCCCCTGATCTAAGGTGGTTTTATACACTTATGTGTCACTATACTAGCTTATTTCTCCTTGTTTTGAGAGTAACTTGAGTTCTTAACGTGTTGATATTGATGAAAATAAGCATTTAACTGACAACATACTTGATTGCAATGTTCAAAGTGTTTTCCAAACAAGTGTGTATTTAATTAAATCATTTTGAGTTCAATCGAGAAAACTAGTTTTACTAGATTAAGCAATGTGTGTGTCTAGTTACTTTTGATGGATTCTATGGTATTTAATGAGTTCCAATAGATTTATTAATGTAATTATAGGTTTAACAACTTGTTGGTAAGATGTAAAGTTCAATTTGAGTATGTTAAGAGTCGAAACATAATGTTGAAGATCATGGAAACTAGCCTCGTCTTAGCTTTTGTTTTCGACTTATCATTGAGGATATCGTATTGATTATGATCTTTAATTCGTGGTGTGACTATATAGGAAGTGTTGTTATATTAATATGATTATATATTGATGATACGAAGGCTGGAAATCCATTGAAATTCACCACGATACAAGGGATGAAAGATGAGACGTTAAAGACTTAACAAAATTTTGGACGCAACCTCTAGTGTGTGCGTACGATTTGCCAGTATCGCATGGTCCATAGAGTTCTGTTGTGCCTTATAAAATATTGTGAGGATCAATTCTAGTGGCATTACATGGATATCCCATGACGCACCCATCATTTTGGTGCAGCCATTCCCGCGATGCGGGCATCATTTTGGTGCTCCCAGGCGTGCGTTGCCCCTTGCATTTCACTGCTCAAGTTTTTGATAAGTTCCCATTTATACACCATTTGGTATTAACCTACTATAAATAAAATATATTCTCATATGATTAGGTGACTTGGAATGTGGTAATCTTTACATTTTCTTTATCCGACAAGTAGTAGGATTAGGGTATTATATATATACACACACGTTACACAATCTGGGGACATTCTTGGGATGTCTTAGTCAATGATTGAGGGGGCTGCACATTAATTGAGGTCTTAATATTTTATTTAATTAGGTTTTAATTATATAATATCATGTATTTGATTATTTGAATCGTGATTATGAATATTATCAGCTAAAAACTCTCTTTCTAGGGTTAAAGTGAAGAGCATGAGTAGTATTGTTTTGGATTAAATTCATTTAATTTTGCTTATCATTATTGGTTATTTTTTTATTCTTGAGTTAATTATTTAATGGATTGATCACCCAGAAAATACATCTATTGTCACACTTGTGATCTCGGGATAGGGAATAGGGCGATAGAATGTGAGAGTAAACAAAGTATGGTTCTTATTTCTTTATAAATAAGGAATTTGAATTAGCGTCTAGGACAGAGATATAATTAGATACCTTACATGATTCAAACATAGGATGATAGATTAAAGAACTTAATTGTATTATTATATCCCCACTCAACGTTGTAGTTGTAATGTCCAAGTTAGGTAAATGGTTAGAGGTCGAGTGACCATGATCATGTGATTAACCCCACGAATCAACAATAATGATAAGCAATCTAACAAATAAAGTTCAATGGCATAGTATGTTTGTTTAAAGTTCTTTATCCCTGGGCTATATCCTATTGATTGTTTCAAGACTTTATTTTACATATTGTTTACTTTACTTGCAATTTACAATTTCCCAACTCTCTTTTTTGGTTAATCTTGCATCAAGTGAATCTAAATTGTGAACTAGAATTGGATAGCTGTTAGATCAAGTCCATATGGGATCAATACTTGTCTTCTTGAAGGCCACTTTACTACTTGGTAGAACACATACACTTGTGTGTGCGCTTGGGCGTTGTCAACCTCTACTCATATCTTTGATAGAATCTGAGGGAACCTACATTGACAGACTTACGACTTTCTTTCAAATGACTCATACGGTGATCTTACGACTCTAAGATTCAAATATACCTACAATAGAATGTCCACCATGACACATTGTCTTTGATAAGACTACAACACACTTCTCATATGTTGTATGTAAGACTCAATGGAGTGAGTCGTATGATGCATAGTGACTTGTAGACATGGGGTATTACAGTATGTAGCCTTTTGAATCATTTCATCATCTTTTTTCTCCTCTTCTGCCCCAGACCCTATTTTCCTACAAAATTAATATAAAATACATCACATCTAAAAAAAAGGCCCAGGTACTTGCATAATTTTCATGTTTTAAGCATTTAAAGTTCCATGAAACCATTTCACATCACTCTGCATAAATAAATCGAAAAAAGTAACGTGAAGATGAAACTATCATAACTACTAAATTGTTCCCCATAAGCCAATAAGTTCAAGAAAATAAATAACCCAATGTGGCCCCCCATAATCTTAGAGGGTATAATCATGGGAAAGTTAATAATCTAAGATCCATGACCTTACCTAATAACAACTATAACCATCAAAGTGTGCATATCGTATCATAAAGTAACTCAAATGTCGTACTTGAACCAAAACTCATACAAACATCATCATAAGATATTCAAATAAATCAACATCATAACCTGATTTACTGAACATGAATCAAAACTCATATTATCAATATCATCATAACATCCTCAATAGTATCAACATCATAACATAATTTACCATACTTGAATCGAGACTCATATTATCAATATCATCGTTAATTGTTGGACTTGAGCTAAAACTCATATCAATAAACTATATCAATTAATCATACCAACAAACCATATCAATAAACGATATCAATAAATAATGTTAATAAACCATACCAGTAAAAATACCTATATACCAGATCAATAACAAAATCCATAAGCCAAACCAAAAACCACATCCATAAACCATATTGACAACCATTTCAATTACCAAACCAACAATTATATTTATAAACCTTAACAATCATTGTATCTATATATCATACCAGTAGCCATATCTATAGACCATTAATTTTTATCCGAATTATCACCAATTCCCAAATATCGAACTACCATAAGTATTACATATTTAGTCTCCTCAAAGTCGCAAAATAATTACTACTAAGGGTGTAACTGCATTTAAAGTTCTACAAAATCTAACACAATTCTTGACCTAAGGAGGGCAAGAAAGGCCCAATTCTAATCCCTAAAATCCATTTTATGGAAATTTTTACCCCAGACTAGGCTAAGGTATCTAAATTCATTTCCAGATATTAAGCAAGCCATAAGTAGCCTTAAGATAGAACTTCTTCCTAAAAGATAAGTTGCTAAGTCACTTCCATCTAAAATGAGAACAACTAGGCCAATTTACCTAAACATGAGTAACTAAGGCAATTTTACCTAAACATGAGCAGCTAAAGCTATTTTACCTAAGCATGAGCAACTAAGGAAACTTTACCTTGATTATCGTTCCAAGATAGTTTAAACAGTGCCAATAAGACTAATAATATCAATTATTCTTTCAATACCTAAATCTCAGCCCATATCTATCATAATATCATAGTTATACTATGAATTAGCTCAATCTATAAAAAAAAAGGGTAAACCTAGCCTCTCTGGATGCCCAAAAAATCCTAAAGAATTTGCAAAGCCACCAATTTCCCCTTCCAAGAATCTGGCGCAAGATGTCAGGCTATCAAAATCATAATCGATTCATCAATATGAGAACAATGCTACTAATGTTGCACTATTATAATTTGGATTCAAAATTACATAAAAATCCCATGTAGAGCCCATTTACTGAATCACACTTTCTAAACCAACCCAACATCCCTTTATACTCAAAGATCATTTAACCTAAAAAAAATTATGAATTTTGAGCCCTAATGGTGTAACAATCAAGACACCAAGCTTTTAGGAATTTTTAAAAAAGAATGTAGAATTAAACCAAGAAATTGATGGAAGCTTACAATAAATTCAAAGAAGAAACACATAAATTAACTTTATCAAAGGTACAAAATCACCCACCAATGATTATATAATGTTTTCCCACTTTTTAGTGCTCCACACCTGAATATGGAAGAAAAATAGAGAAAATTGGGCTAATTGGGGTTTTTATACCCGTACCAAATATACGTGTGTTTCTATAGTAGAAACTGGTCCACTTAAGTAGTCACCTTTTATGAGGCCTAGTTTTGCTTATGTAATGTCTCAAAATTTGATAAATTATGCGAAATGTGTGTTTTTATATGATTTGACAATTTTACCTCTCCCTGTGATTATGCTGCGGTGTTTCTAGGGTGTGGGGATGATTGACACAGTGTCTGATGTATTTTGGTGGTTTTTGGTGGCTTCAATAGCCTTATAGTTTACTTTAGTCAACATCTTTTGATCTGCACATCGAATAAAAAAATGAACTATGTTAGCAGATTTGGTATGTAGATTTTAGGGTGGTAACATGGTTGGTGTGGTTTTATGGATTTTAAATCTCATTTTGACCCTCGATTCAGAAAGCTGTGATTTTGGGTTTTGGGGGTCAACTCTGTGAAAGTTATACTTATCAAAAATATGATTTCGCCATTAAGTCTGGAGCATCAAATTTGATAGGGTAGCATTGTTCATTTGCATTCACGGGATTTTGAGTAAATTTTGAGGGGTCCATAGAGATATAGAATTTCACCAAGTCATCACATGGTGCACCACTAAGCTATTGTACTCGAGATCGTGAGGCTACTTCCGCGATCGTGATTAGGCATGCGGGCTAAGTGTCGCAATCATGACACCTAACCAGTATCGCGATAGGTACTTCTACCATGTACCTTGATAATGACACCTAGTCTGCAATTGCCATTCCTGAGTATATAAATACCCATGTTTCACTATTTTTCACCATTTTTGAGACTTGGAGCTTAGGGTTTTATGGTTTTGAGCAACTTTTTTGACTCTTAAGCTTAAGTAAGCTCCAAAACACTTATTTTAATTATTACCTTCAATCTTTATCATCTAATTCTTGTTTTAAACCTCAATTTCAAAACTTTTTCACTTGGGTGAGTCTTGATTCTTGTAACAATAGTTTTCCTCAATTTCATCTTCAAAACAACTTCAATTTTCATTTTTTAAATGGATTTTGGAGATTTTACTTGGTGAAGCTTTAAAGTAATTTTTCTTTAATTTGGACCTTATTTTAAACTTATTTTATTACATTCTCAGTTGTATACTTCTAGAAATATGAGGAACATATTTTTAAAATAAAATTATGGTCTTACTTTTTTTTTGAAAACCCATTTCAAGGGTCCATTTGACCCCGACATGAAAGTGGTAAATATGGGTATCGTTGGCTTTCTTTTGATTTGTAGATTCTATATTTCCATATTATAGTTAATTTTGGAACTATTCGTAAGGAGTGAGGCTTTAGGATTAAAGGCTGCTATTTTGATTTTTAGCATTCGAGGTGGGTTATGGCTTAACTTCTTTAAGATTTTTTTAAGTAGTTAATTTTGATACAAAAACTCTTTAAGAGTATGGGAACTAATCATGAAAAATAGATATCTTATTGAGTTCTGCCCGCGTGGGGGCCTATATGTGATGCATTCGCTAGTTTTGTGATATTATGTGCTATGTGTGACGTGTGGGGTCCTATGTGATGTTGATAGCCAATATGCATAAAAATAATTATATCTTGTTTGATGAAAATCCTATTATGGTACCAATTGTGTAATGTAATTTTCTCATACACTATTAGCATGTGAATCATGTTGGTTTACATGGATGGTTGAAATATTAAGTTGATATTAGGCTTACTTGGTTTGTATATTTGTTATATATGGAAATAATCATTATGGCTGGTTGTGATCATCACATCCTCATATCATTAACATTCATTAAACATTTGTACCACCATAGAAATACTGAAAACATTATTGAACACTAGCTTTTTCAAACTAAACATATGACATCATATAAAAACCCTTCCCGAGGGATGTTCCTTGGAGGGGATATGGATATATATTTTATACGGCTTGGCGATCCCCTCATGCGTCCTATTTTGGGAAGATTTAGATCTGTAGGTATATATAGAGGTTGTCCGATAGTCTCGGAAATTGTGCAACGACATCATGGATCATCATGTACTTAATTTTTTATTATGCTAGTGATGTGATTGTATTTTTGCCTTGACTCATTACCTATCTATCTTTTATATCTTCCTTTACTTGTACTTAATATTTTTGTATGTGTTATCCTTTAGTGCTTTACTTGTATATGGTATAATCTATACTTATTGTCCTTTCTAGTATTTGTTGCATTATATGTATGTGTTATATAACTGTTAGTGCAAGTGGTGTGGGCTACCATTATGGGAAATTTTCTAATTGCAGGTGATGTGCCTTAGTGTGTTTTTCGTTTGTTTTATTATCTACTTTTCTCAATCAGCCTACGATACCTACAGAGTATAAGTGGAACATACTCACTCCTACTATGCCTTTTTGGTGCAGATCCTGGTTTGGGTATGCCCCGCAATGGTTAATAAGAGCGATATTTACAGCTTTATCAGGTAGAGATGGATTTCACATGTTCGAAGTCCACTATTGGCTCATCTTATTAGACTACAACTTTATTACTATTCAGAGTTAGAGTTATTCCTATGTATTTCCTTTTCTTGAGTTGTACTAGTAGTTTTTACACTGTGACACTAGGTTTCTGGAGTCATGACATTATTATTTATGTGTCTTTCCTTTTTCATTATATTGAATATGGTTCATCTTCATTCTAGGAACCTTGCCTTAGGTTTTGAATGTTTATTTCTCTTTTGTATTAGTTTATGTGATGGGCATAGTTTTCAAGGTTCCCCGCAATAACTACCATCAGGACCCTTGGATTTTTGGGTGGTGAAAAATTGGTATCAGAGTAGCCAGGTTCATTAACCTCAATGGTCTAAGAATGGGATATCTAATGGAGTCTCGCGGATTGGTACGTAGATGTCCATATCTATCTTTGAGATGCTATAGGATGTCTTTAGGAATTTCCCATATTTTGTTCCTTATAATGTAGATTTCTTTCATACCTTGTGTTCTAATTCATATTTCACTATTTTTCTATGCAGACGGTGATGACTAGGTCTTGAGAGGTTAGAGATGCAGAGCCTTCATTTGGGGATAGTGATACGCCCAAATTACACCTCTCTTATGAGAGAGTAAGAGGTCGTCATCAAATATATAACCCAATTAGGTTGGGGTTGAATCCCACAGTGAATATGGTGTTAATTAAGACTATTAGTGATTTAATGACTTATTGTTAATAGTTTTCTTTAATTGGGGGGGGGGGGTATCAATCAATCTATTATTAATGTTTCAACTTATTTTAGAAACTCAATCAATGTTGCAGTATTCAAAATCAATGATGTAGTGAAACAAGAGTTGTGATCACTTTGAGTAATAGTTCTCCTTGAATGATAGTTGTGGTATTAGATTCTCATGACTTGCGAGAAACACCAAATTATCATTATCGATGATTAATCCAAGCGGTTTTCAACCTACTTAGATGTTAGATCCCTAATTCTTACAAACTTAGGAAAGACCTTCTATTCAAACTGATTTTATCCCGAGTTGATTAATTTTGTTATAGAATTAATCATTAGATGGAAAGTTAACCTTTCCAAATCACCATTGATAATTCACATCCTTTAATTGATTTCTCAGTTCAAGAAAACCAACACAAGGCTTGATCTATTGTTTGTAACCAATAGACAACATTTATTACAAAGGAATTATCAAGATGATCCCACAATCAATTGAATATAATCCAACTATCAAATTAACAAATGATACTCTCAGCTCCCACAACTCCAGTTATGGGAGTTAGTTCCTCATGAAAAAGAAAAAGATATCGTAAATTGAATCCATAATTCAAAGCAATTAATTTACAAAAGATAAAATCAAAAAATTGTTCTTCTCCAAGTTCAATAGAGAATTCCCAAAACTAAATCAACAATTCTAAGAAATCCAGTCAAAATTTTTCTCAAAAATATGAAAACTACTGTCTTTGGAATAAGTTCAAGATGCCTAATTAAACATAAAAGCTGCCATAAATATCCATGACTTTAAGAATTCGAAATTCAAAATCATGAATTTTTGCACCATAGTTGACGCTAAGGTTGGCGGCTTGTAAACTTATTGATTGCTTGTTAACCAAGTCATCAACTTGATTCTTTAGCATCTTTTTTCTATTTTGAGGTGATGACTACACTAACGGCTTATCGGCAAGCTTATGAATTGTCACCTAAGTCATCAACAGACTTTTCCAATAACTGCATTCTGTCTACAAATGATGATTTCAACTGATACTTATCAACAGGTTACGAGTTATCACCTAAGTCGTCAACTAACTTGTACAATACTTTGCTTCATATATACTTCACAAAAAATGTCCTTCTTTTCATGGTTTTTGTAGGTCTCCATGTATCTTCATTCTTCTTGCAAAATCACATCAAATATGATAAAAAAAATAGCAGTAGTTACTTAAGAACTTGCAATTATTTCAAGCTAAAATCTTTCATTGTGCTAACACAAAGCCAGCACACCCACACTCTCAAGTTAAAACACTTGTTTTCTTTCAAGAAACTATTTAACTCAATGTTATACACACAATCAAAACATCAATGCAAAGCGTAGAATTTTTGTTTTTCATTTCTAACCCATTAAGAAACATGTGATCTTCTTCTTCCAAGCGACATAAATATTCCATACATATCCTTGAAGTTCAAACCGACAAACTACTACTTAAACTCAGAGTATTCAATCAAATGTTCAGCAATTTCCACTACCATTCACATGCCTCACACAGAAGAAAGAAGTTTTTTTCACCAAATATTTTTTATTGCTTTTAGGAACTAAAAAATCAAAGCTCTCACTCTCAAAACAAAGTTTCAGATTGTGCACCTACAATACCATAAGCTTTCCCTTACCATTCATTTTGGGTCATATAGTAGTTAGACTAAGATCACTGCAGGGCTTGCTTGGCTTGAAATGAAGGCTTAAGTGCTAGAAAGGTCGATTTAGGATTAGTGACTTAGTCTCCCTTTGTTCATTTACACCATTTGGCTAAAACCACTTATTCATTTGTATTCTCCTCTTAATCAATTTTTGTATCCTTCTCAGCATTCCCACTTAGCACCATTTATTTACTATTATTACTATATTTTTTAAATTATATAGATATATTTATATACAAAAACTGTCACAACATCTTTTACACCTTCTAATCATTATGTCCTCTACCGTGGCCACCCTTAACTTAGGTGATATGTCTAAGTTGATGTGTAATATGTCCAAAGGAAGAACTGGGCTAAAACAAAGGCTTAACTGTTAAATTAGTAAATAGTGGTTAGGTTATGAAACAAAGAAAAATTTAATGGTTCAAAAAGGGATCTATTACAACCTTATGGGTTGCTTATCTTGGCTAAGTGGGTTACTTATCAAAAATGGCGTATGATCACTTCTTAGATGACTACTTCCAATCCTAACAGAATGATTTGGGCAAGTTCTAGATGCACACACACAATAAGAAAATATTCACAGAAAAACCTCACACTGTCATGGCATGGAATTGTACTGTCATCACCAATTACTCAATCAAAACCCCAAGCTTGAGCAGGGAATGCCATATTTGCATACTTTTGCAGAGAAAAATGGTTTCTCATGTACCTAGAATTAGTCTCACAAAAATTTTGATGGGCTGTTAATTTTCAAATCATAATTTTCAAACATTCATAGATTTTGCAAGTTGCTACTCAGTCACATCTACTCCTCTTTCATACATAATACATAAACTAAAAACATACAACACAAAATAAAATTCATAAACATTCAGTTTCTAGATAGCACTCAAGGGCATAAAACACAAAAAATACACCCCTAAGGTTGAAAATACCCCCACCCCCACAATTAAAAGCATGCATTTTCCTCAATGCAAACTTATTGAACTTTAAAAACAAGGGAGAGAAAATACCTGAAGCGCCTTAAGTGCTTCTATTACAAACTACTGACTGTGTTGTTACATCATCAGCGGAAAGAATTTCAACAGTAGTATCAGGCCATAGCTCGGGCCCTCAATGCTTCTTCTAGTGGTTCACCATCCATTTTTTATTTCCTCAATGCCTCTTTAAGTTGTTTTTATTCTTCTTCTTCTCTTTCTTTTCAAGTCTCCTCTTCTCATCACTCTCATTTATTTTTGCTTTGCCTTTTGTATCAACTGTTTTTCCAGTGATATCAAATAGTGCCTCTTTTTTTGATTCGTCATCAGCCGGGACTAAAAAATCAACATGTGACATCTCTACAAAGCTATAATCTTAGATCTAACCTTTTCCAAGGCTTCCACAAACACTGTAAGATCAGGAATAGATATTTCCCTCATCCTTTCATTTACCTACCTCTCTATGTCATCAATGCGGCCGTGAAGTTTCTCAAAAAGAGTAATGGTTTCTTTTATTTTCTTGTCGACAAATAGTTCAAATTGTTCAACAAACAGTTTTAACTGTGCATCAAACCTTTTTCATTGCTTCACTAATTTATTAAAATTTCTTTTTTTGAATGCATACTCAGATTCTGCTACTGTGATCACTACATTTTCTTCTGCCTTCGGATTGGGCAAAACACTTGCAGAGGACATAGCTAAAGAGATTCTAGTAACTACTTCTACATATTTTACGTAGATCCTGTGGCAATTCAGGGGTCTGAACTCCCTCAAAAAATGGATTATCACTTCTCGTACTCACTCTCTTACCTAATGTCAACATAGGCCTACTCTCATCTCTTCTATCAAAGTTATGGGTCTTCTTGGCCTGAACCTTAGTATATATACCTGTGATTATCATAATATGGACTGCTTCACACAAACTTGTAATCAAACAACAAAATTGGATATGATGTTTTAGGTTATGTCACCCAAATCTTAATAGCATCTGCAATGATCTACCTACAGTTCAGGGTGAAACCGGACATTAAATTTTCCACTAGCACCACTCTATCCTCACCTATGATATTGTCTCCTGTAGTAGGCATCAATCTACATCTTATAACTCCCCACTAAAATTTTGTTGCATTAGACAATGAAGCTTTAAAAATCCACGTACATGGGTTGTTCAATGCCTCAGGCTTTCCTTCTGCTATGACTTGTGCTAACCAAGGGCGTTGAGTTGACTTATCAGTTATTCTATGATAAAACACTAGAGTAGTAACTGGAGAAATGGACTTAGGTCCATGCAAAAACCTGTTGATGGTATGATCTGATAAATCTACCATGACCCCTCCCACTAGTAACCGGTCCATATTTGGCTTTTCTGTGACCTTTTCTCCTTTTTGGCACAAGATCTCCAAGGTTTCCGTGTAGTTGGTATAGAACAACCTAATCAAAATTGGACAATATGATTATCCTTCTTTAGGTTCTCATGCTAGGTCATATGTCTTGAAACCCCTTTCTTTTTGGAGATATTTGCACAACCTGGACGTGATTATTCTTACTTATTTGCAAAAGGGCCTCTTCATACTCCTTTTGCCAGTAGCTAACAATCCCTAATGATAGATCTTGGAGGCTTTATTCACTTTCCATCATACACTATTCTGAATGCTAGGATTTTTGCTCTCTATAACATCACCTCATTTTAGATAGTCTTCTTCCATAGGTTTCTCAGAAGAAGAAGAATAAGATTCTTCATCATTAGAACTCTCTTCCTCAACCACCCTTTCTTCGGACTGGGAAGTTGGTTCCGTTATACGAAGACTCCGCCTCGTACGACGTCTTTATTATCAGAATTAGTTAATGTACAATAGTATGAAAACACTAATAGTTATGATATTCTATACAAACTCAAATTCCAATTAGTATCTTATGAACCCATTGGTTTGCAATTCAATTATTTTTAATGAAAATTGGTTATACATCAACATCTTAATTATCATTCTAGAAAAGAATCAATCATATTTAGTATACATATGGGTGATGATTTGGTTAATTAGTCATCACTTAGGTGACATCTTATTAGCCTTATCGTTAGCCTCGGGCATAATTAAACATACTTTAAAATGATAGGTGAAAACTTGGTTGATAAGTCATCACTTGAACGATGGCTTATTAGCCTTATTGTCAAGATAAGGCAGAATTCAAGAACTTCCTCAACTTAGAAGATGACTTGGTTGATAAGTCGTCACTTACGTTACAGATTGTTAGCCTTGTCATCAACCTAAGAAAGAATCCTCTGCAATTTCAATGTTTGAGTGATGACTAAGTTGATAAGTTGTCACTTGGTTGATGACATATCAATATGGTAGTCAACTCAAAACAGATTTCAAAACTCTTACATAACTAATTAAAATGCTACAATTTAAAACTTATTGCCCCGATTTCTAAATTATTAACCCTAATCATCAGTCCCCAAGCATGATACATCACCAATTTTAATTTAATAATCTTGAAAAATGTTAGGGTAAGTGATTTTCACTTTTCCCGGGTCAATTAAAACTCAAATCTTTCACCTAAAAAGGATGATTTTCTCAACCCAAAGAGAAATTGTTCATAAGCAACCTTTGACAATACAAAGTTTTGTTGATTTGGGTGACCAAATAAACTTTGTGCTGATTAAATTATCCCATGAACACTTTTTACTCTTTAAATCTTACATTTAAATAAAATTCTCCTCACTATCCTCTTGATAAAAGTAAAGCTTTTGGAACATACCTTGAATGCGACTTAAACTACATACCCTGCCTTGTGAATACTCAACTTGATCAGAAAAAAAACAGCTTCTATATCCTTATGCTTCGTAAGTTCAAAAATTTTTCATAAATAAGAAGGGCTCTTGTACTTATTTAACTTGCTTTTGAGAGGTTGAAGAGAAAATGAGATAGAAATTGAAAAGAAAGACGGGAAATATGAAGAGTTTGCACTGATGTAGGCATCTTTTTGTCTTTTAATTTTTCAAATTATTTTTTGTATTAAATAAAGAATAATATGTAAAAAAAATATAAATGGTTACATTTTTTAATCGAGAGTTGAAAATCCAAGGGATATTTGGTGTTCTTGTATCTGGTTAGGGCTTTGGATCGGGCCCTGTGGTTGGATCAGGTTAAAGTGACATAACTAGGCCAAAATTTAAGTGACGGATTATAAGTGGATTGATAGCCCATAACTTTTCTCATCATCCTAAGGTATAAAATTGCATAATTATGCTTCATCTGACCACAAGGAGTGACGGCTCATCACTTGGTTGATGGCTTGCCAACCTTGTCGTCACCCTATCTAGAATGTACCATTTACTTGCTTTAGTTGATGACCTCAAGTGATAGGTCTCCAAGCTGTTGATGGCCTATCAACTTAGTCTTCAACTCTATCTATTTTTTTCATCTTCCTTTGCTCTTATTGATAAGTATTAGTGATGGGTTATCAACTTCTTGATAAGCCATCAAATTTTGTCGTCAACTCTATCCAGCAACAACATTGATCCCTACTCTATTCCTGGACATCTTTGCAACACATTACTCCTAATAAAACCTTAAAATAAACAAACTACTTACAATACAACATTGGGTTGCCTCCCAATAACACCTAATTTAACATCGTAGCACGACTCATTTATCTTGACTACTTAGACTTCATCAAGATAATCCTTAAACAACAAATTTTCTTCATCCATTGATCCAATGTAACTTTTGATTATTTTATCGTTGACCATAAGAAAACTTTCTTCTTTATTTTTAAGTTCTATCACACTCGATGAAAGAACCTAAGTTATTCTGAAGGGTCTAGATTATTTCAACTTTAACTTGCCAGGAAAGAGCTTGAGTTGAGAATTAAAAAGGAGTACCCAATCACAAGCTTGGAAGTCCCACATTTTATTTTTATGATCATGATACTTCTTTATTTGTTCTTTGTATAGGTCAACTCTCTTATAGGAATGAATTCGGAACTCATCTACCTCATTTTGTTGATCTAGTCTTCATTCAACTTTCTCTTTCAAGTTTAAATTCAATCTCTTAAGTGGCCACAGTGCTTTATGTTCTAGTTCCACTGGAAAATGACAAGATTTACCAAAAACAAACTGATAAGGCAATATTTCTATTCATGTTTTGAAGGTGGTCCTGTAAGCCTATAGATAATCACCAAGTTTCTTTGACCAATCACTTCGATTTGCTTTTATATTCTTGGCTAAAATAGACTTAATATCTCCGTTCGATACCTCCACTTGACCACTAGTTTGCAGGTGATAAGGAGTGGCTACCTTATGTTGTTTTACCCCATACATGAAAAATGCCGCTTGAAATGTCTTGTTATAGAAATATGACCCTCCATCACTTATAATAGTTCTCGGAACACCAAAAGATATATTTTCTACAAAATTCCACTACTTTTTTCCCTTCACTATCCACCAAAGCTACAACTTCAACTCACTTGGACACATATTTTACAGCAACCAGAATATATTTGGGACCACAAGAACTCACAAACGTTCTCATAAAGTTGAAGCCTCAAATGTTAAATAGTTCCACCTCTAGAATCTTAGACACAGGCTTTTCGTAATGCCTAGCTATAGAACCCTTTCATTGGCATTGATCACATTTCTTTATGAATTTGTAAGCATTTTTATAGACTGAAAGGCCAGTAGTATCCACTCAATAAAATTTTCCTTGATGTTCGATCACCAGCATAGTGTCCCCCTACTGGAAAGATTGTAAAGCCTCTAGAATACCCTGCATCTATACCTCCGGTACACACCTTCAGATGATAGTATAAGCACAATGTCTAAACAAATAAGGCTCATCCCAAAAATACCTAGTGACATCATGTAAAAACTTCTTCTGATAAAATGATATGTTTTCTGGGATAATATCACAGACCACAAAGTTAGAAAAGTCTACATACCATGGTACCAAATTAAGAGTAGCCGCTAGAATCTACTTATCTGGTAAAGAATCATCAATTTTCTACATCTTCATATACATTTGATCATTTTCTAAGCTTGACAGATGATCAACTACTTGATTTTCATGTTTGTTTTGATCATTGACTTCAATGTCAAACTCCTGAAGTAATAGCACCCATCTTATGAGTCTTGGCTTAGGATATTTATTTTGGAGGAGTGATTATATCTGCATCAGCAAACAAAAATTAGTTAATGTACAATAGTATGAAAACAAAAATAGTTATGATATTCTATACCAACTCAAATTCCACTTAAGTATCGTATGAACCACATTGGTTTGCAATTCAATTGTTTTTAATGAAAATTGGTTATACATAATATCTTGATTATCATTCTTAAAAAGGATCAATCATATTTAGTATACATATGGGTGATGATTTTGTTGATTGGTCATCACTTAGGTAATATCTTAGAAGCCTTGTCGTCAGCCCTGGGCAGAATCAAACATACTTCAAAATGATAGGTGATGACTTGGTTGATAAGTCATCACTTGAACGATGGCTTTTTAGCCTTATTGTGAAGCTAAGGCAAAATTTTAAAACTTTCTCAACTTAGGTGACGACTTGGTTGATAAGTCCTCCCTTAGGTTATGTCTTGTTAGCCTTGCCGTCAACCCAACAAAGAATCCTCAGCAATTTCAATATTTGAGTGATGACTTAGTTGATAAGTTGTCACTTCGTTGCTGACATATCAATATGGCAGTCAACTCAAAAAAGATTTCAAAACTCTTACATAACTAATTAACATGCTACAATTTAAAACTTATTGCCCCAATTTCTAAATTATTAACCCTAATCATCAGTCCCCAAGCATGATACATCACCAATTTTAATTTAATAATCTTAAAAAATGTTAGGGCAAGTGATTTTCACTTTTCCTGGGTCGATTAAAACTCAAATCTTTCACCTAAAAAGGATGATTTTCTCAACCCAAAGAGAAGTTGTTCATGAGCAACCTTTGACAATACAAAGTTTTTTGATTTGGGTAACCCAATAAAATTTGTGCTGATTAAATTTGCCCATGAACAGTTTTTAATCCTCGTAGTTAAAAAAAATTCTCCTCACTATCCGCTTGATAAAAGTAAAGCTTTTGGAACATACCTTGAATGCAACTTGAACTGAACACCCTGCCTAGTGAATACTCAACTTGATAAGGAAAACAAAAGCTTTCTATATCCTTATGCTTCATAAGTTCAAAGAGTTTTCATAAAAAATAAGGGCTCTTACACTTATTTAACTTGCTTTTGAGAGGTTGAAGAGAAAATGAGATAGAAATTGAAAAGAAAGATGGGAAATGTGAAGAGTTTGCACTAATGTAGGCGTCTTTTTGTCTTTTAGTTTTTCAAATTATTTTTTAAATAAAATAAAGAATAATATGTAAAAAAAAAAAATGGTTACAGTTTTTAATCGGGAGTTAAAAAGCCAAGGGATATTTGGTTTTCCTGTATTAGGTTAGGGTTTTGATCGGGCCCTGAGGTTGGATTGGGTTAAAGTGACATAACTGGGCCAAAATTTAAGTGACGGATTGTAAGTGGATTGATAGCCCATCACTTTTCTCGTCATCTTAAGGTAGAAAGTTACATAATTATGCTTTATCTGACGACAAGAGTGACGGCTCATCACTTGGTTGATGGCTTGTCAACCATGTCGTCACCCTATCTAGAATGTACCATATCCTTGCTTTAGTTGATGACTTTAAGTGACAGGTCTCCAGATTGTTGATGGACTATTAACTTAGTCATCAACTCAATCTAGTTTATGCATCTTTTTTTGCTCTTATTGACAACTATTAGTGATGGGTCATCAACTTGTTGATAAGCCATCAACTTTTGTCTTCAACTCCATCCATCATCAACATTGATCCCTACTCTATTCCTGGACATCTTTGCAAGACACTACTAAAAATAAAACCTTAAAATAAAAAAACTTCTTACTACACAACGTTGGGTTTCCTCCCAATAGCACCTGATTTAAAATCGCGGCACGACTCTTTTATCTTGACTACTCAGACTTCATCAAGATAAAACTCAGATAAAACCTTTACTTCATCCATTGATCCAATGTAACTCTTTATTCTTTTCTCGTTGACCATAAGCAAACTTCCTTCTTTATTTTCAAGTTCTATCACACCCGATTGAAAAACCTATGTTATTCTAAAGGGTCTAGACTATTTAAACTTTAACTTGCCAGGAAAGAGCTTGAGTTGAGAATTAAAAAGGAGTACCCAATCACAATCTTGGAAGTCCCACATTTTATTTTTGCGATCATGATACTTCTTTATTTGTTCCTTGTAAAGGTCAGCTCTCTCATAGGTAAGAATTTGGAAGTCATCTACCTCATTTAGCTGATCTAGTCTTTCTTCAGCTACCTCTTTCTATTTTAAATTAAATCTCTGAAGTGGCCATAATTCTTTATGTTCTTGTTCCACTGGCAAATGACAAGATTTACCAAAAATAGACTGATAAGGTGACATTTCTATTCACGTTTTGAAGGCGGTCCTGTAAGCGCATAAAGCATCATCAAGTTTCTTTGACCAATCACTTCGATTTGCATTTACTTTCTTGTCTAATATAGACTTGATCTCTCTATTCGATACCTCCACTTGACCAATAGTTTTCAGGTGATAAGAAGTGGCTACCTTATGTTGTTTCACACCATACATCAAAAGTGCATCTCGAAATGTTTTGTTACAGAAATACCACCCGCCATCTCTTATGATAGTTCTTCGAACACCAAAAGGTGAAAAGATATATTTTGTAAAAAATGCAACTACTCTTTTTGATGATAGGCGAATTTACGCGCCTATATCAATATATTTTGCCCATATTTTAGCCTAGTTTTGAGAACTAATTATCTACTTCATACACTTTTAGTCCTTTTTCCTGTAAATGAGCTAACAAATGTGATTAGGAAAGTTTCAGGTATAAATGATGCAAAATACAGCAATTTATGGCTTACTTGACGCAAAAGAAAGATCACAAACGAGATGGAAAGGAGCTGGACGCATAAAGGACTAAATCTGCTGCATGGAAAATCTGTCTCGGGCTAAAACAGCATTTCTGAAGACTTTGGGGACTTACAGACACAAAGCTGGATTTTTGCCATAATACATTAACCTAGTGCAATTAGGTTATGTGTTTCATTATTCTATTTGGATTATAATTTTGTAACCTTACCCTAGTACATTTGGGTCGAGGATTTCATTAGTATATTAGGATTTGGTTATTTATTTCATTAGCTTAGTAGGAGTAGGATAGGAGTATTATAAATACCCTATCATGTTAGAGATTTTTTATCACATTCTTACAATTCAATTAACTCATAACTTAAGACATCTTCCTACAATACATTCTTAATTCTTCATTCTTCTATTCTTAAATTCCACAACAAGAGAATCGTTACTTGCTACGGAATCACCAAAACCACACGCCAAACACCTACTATTCACGCCATCCACCATGCAAAACGTGATATCCTTCGCATTCATGGGTAACTAAACCTCTTAGTTGGGGTTATGGAAGCCGAATGAGTTACTATCTATAGCTATGAGTTTGTGAGTTCAAGACAAGTATATTGCTTATATCATTATTCTCTTCATCTTAAATCTACATTCTTTGCGGTTCAAACACAAGAACACGCCATTCTAACATCTAACCTGTTCGAGAGAAAGGTTATTTGTCTAGAAAAGAAGACGCATAGACCAACGCCAGTCTAACATTTAACTTGTTCGAGAGAAAGGTTATTTGTCTGGAAAAGAGATAATGTCAAGGTAGTAGGACACCCTTTCCTATTAAAAAGCTAGTGCCGTACCTAGACTAACCTCTTGGAGAATTCGTACCGTTAGACACGCTTTAAGCTCGAGAGAGTTAAAGTGAAATAGTCCTTGTTTAGGTCGAGAGACGCTTGGATTTACCATCGACTACAATTCTCTATAAGCAATTGCATGTCAAGACTCTACACACTCATAGCCAATAGAGACGTATACTTCTGAAGGTGGACATAACCCCAACGCCTCAATTCTCATTGTTTCACAACCTACGAAATACTCTCTTTTTACTTTATTATTTTCAGCTTTTATTTCATTACTTTGGTTACTTATTACAATCCCCCCTTCTTACGAGACTTGCACCAAAAGTCTATTAATTTTACTTACTTGTTGACCAAGCTATTCTCTGTGGGATCGATACCAACCCAGTTGGGTTCTATATTTGCTAACGACCGCTTTACACTCCTACGAGAGCTGTAGATTGAGCGTTATAAAAAATTAGCGCCGTTGCCGGGGAATACAAGTGTCAATCAAGTTCGTTAAAATTACTAGACCCTTTGGTCAAAGATTCTCGTACTTTTACGTTTAGTTTTTGTTTTTGTTTATTGCAGGTTTTTCTTTTAGTGCATGCCCCATACTAGAAGTTCTGGTCAACCGTTATTACCAATCAATCCGGAACCGCAACGAATTAGAAGAATGGAAGCACAAGCGAAAATCGACAGGATGGCTGCTCAACACGAGCAAGCAAGATTAGCTGCTCTTGCCGCTGCTCAAGTCCAACAACAAAACATTGATAATCCTGGACGAGCAACAAATCCTGACGATGAAGATTTAGGAGATGACGAGTTGACCAACCCAAGGCATGGCGCTGAAATGGCAACACCTGCCAACAGACGAGGTCGACAAGCTCGGTACAGATATGATCGCCAACCTTTGCAACCAGCTTTTGACGATGATGATGATGATCTTGATGGTGCCGGAGCCACTGGAGCTATAATTCCACCACCATTAGCGCCCGGAGCCAAGTTCAACATCACTAGCACCATGATTCAGTTATTGCAACTCAAGGGATTATTTGGTGGACTAGCAGGCGATGATCCGAATATGCATCTCATCAACTTTATTTCTACATGCAAGTCTTTTGACAATCCTGGAGTTGGTCAGAATGCTATTCGATTACGTCTATTTCCATTGTCTCTGTCTGGGGAGGCAACATTATGGTTGAATGGGCTGACTCCTGATTCTATTACAAATTGGAGGCAATTGAGAGACGCTTTCCTAGAAAGATTCTTTCCGCCATCCAAGAGGGCTCAATTGAGAGATGAAATCAGCAACTTTCGTCAGCTTCCCTCTGAAGCTCTTCACGAAACATGGGAGAGGTTCAAGACAAAGCTCGCGAGATGCCCAAACCATCACATGACTAATGTTCACCTCATGGAGATCTTATATAGAGCCTTGAATTCAGTAACTAAACCAGTGGTGGACAACGCAGCTGGAGGTTCTTTTATGGACCTCACCTTTGGTCAAGCAAGCAACATGCTAGATCGTATGACGAAACAAAGTAGAGCTTGGCATACCAGGGATTCTGAGGTAGCAAGCCCCACTTTATCTATTGGCATGTCTGCAGATCAAAGAAGGAGAGAAGAAGAACGTGATCAAGATATGGCGCACATGAAAACCCAAATGGATCTTCTTACAAAGCATCTATTAGGGAAGACTGAAAAAGTGAAATCTATTGCGTCAAAAGGAAGAGACGAATCTGATTCAGAAGAGGAGGCCAACTACTTGAACAATCAGGGTGGTTTCCGTGGGAATGCCCAAGGAAACCAAGGTCGGAACTATTATGATAAATCTGGAGGTAAAGACCAAGGTAGTTGGAAGAAAAATAATGAAAATAGTGGTTTGTACGTTCCCCCTGGTAGACGTGATACCACCACATCTAATTCTATGGAAGACATGATGGCTAAGTTATTGAAAGGAGTGGAAGCGACGAGCGCGGGAGTTAAGGAGGTGATTGACGATTTGGCCTCCATGAAGCAATTAGTTGATTCTCATTCCACTTCTATCAAGCAACTAGAGCAGCAATTCAGTCAACTTTCAGCAGCACTCAACCAAAGAAAAGCCGGCACCTTGCCTAGCAATACTGTGCAAAATCCAAGGACTGATGGGTCATGCATGGCCATCACTACGAGGAGTGGTAAGGTGCTGGAAACTTCAGCAGAAGGCAAGCAAGTAGTTGACAGAACAGCAGACATGGACGCCACGCCTAGTGACGCCACTAGGGAAGACGCCACAATACCCACTTCCAACGTCAAGGACGTGTTGCCTAGTGACGTGCAGCCTGAAAAAAATAATAAACGGAAGCAAGAGGAGAAGAAAGCCATGGAAAGAACACTTCCATACCCACCACCACCTTTTCCACAAAGATTGAAGAAGGTGGCCGATGACACTAAGTTCAGCAAATTTATGACCATGTTGAAGCAGCTAACTATTAATGTCCCATTGGTAGAGGCACTTGAACAAATGCCTGGGTATGCGAAGTTTATGAAATATCTTTTGACTAAAAAGAGGGCAGCAAGCTATGAGCTGAAAGAAGATGTGCATCATTGTAGTGCAATAGCTACCCGATCCATAGTTCAGAAGAAGGCCGACCCCGGAGCTTTCACTATTCCTTGCACCGTCGGATCTTTGGACTTTGCTAAAGCATTATGTGACTTAGGAGCCAGCATCAACTTGATGCCATTATCAATCTACAAGAAGTTGGGGTTAGGAGATCCTACACCAACTAATATGAAGCTTGTTATGGCGGATAGGTCGGTAAAACGACCGGTTGGTATTCTATGTGATGTCTTGGTGAAGGTATCTTCATTCATATTTCCAGCAGACTTTGTCATCTTGGATTGCGAAGCAGATTCAGAGGTTCCCATAATCTTGGAACGCCCTTTCCTTGCTACGGGAAGTGTGCTCATAGATTTGAGAGCTAATGAGCTTTCATTCCGAATAAATGATGAAGTGGTGCGCTTTGATGTTTGCAAATCAATGAAGCAACCCAAAGATCTAAGTGTATTTTCTGTGGCTGATGTTGTCGTTGATGACGAGGATGAGTTACTTGCTGAAGAGCAAATTCTTGATGATCCTTTGGAGGTTTTGCTCATGGAAGAAGATGATGATGATGCTGAAATTTCTGAAGATGATATTTGTGCTCTATCGGGATTAGGAGCATATCGCTATCCTCCTAAGAAGCTGGATCTTGATCTCAAGAATCGACCCACACCACCAGCTAAGCCATCTATTGAAGAACCACCCACATTAGAATTAAAGGAGCTGCCAAGCCATTTGAAGTATGCATTCTTAGGAAACGGAAACACTCTTCCAGTCATAGTGGCAGCCGATTTAGGTGAGCAACAAGTTGCAGCTCTTATTGCAATTTTACGCAAGTATATTAGAGCTATTGGATGGACCATTGCGGATATCCTTGGTATTCCACCTGGGATTTGCACTCATAAAATTCAGCTCCAAGAAAAGTGCACACCCACCATCGAACACCAAAGACGTCTAAACCCACCAATGCAAGAGGTGGTGAAGAAGGAGATTATCAAGTGGTTAGACGCAGGAGTTGTGTATCCTATTTCTGATAGTACATGGGTAAGCCCAGTACAATGTGTTCCCAAGAAAGGAGGTATGACGGTGGTTGCGAATGCAAAGAATGAGCTTATTCCACTCAGGCCCGTCACTGGATGGAGAGTATGCATGGACTACCGCAAGCTGAATTCTTGGACTCTCAAGGATCACTTCCCCATGCCATTCATGGACCAAATGCTAGATCGATTAGCGGGAAAAGGATGGTTTTGCTTTCTTGATGGTTATTCAGGTTATAATCAGATTTTTATTGCACCAGAAGACCAAGAGAAGACAATGTTTACATGCCCATATGGTACGTTTGCCTTCAAACGTATGCCATTCGGGTTATGTAATGCACCAGCCACCTTTCAGCGATGTATGATGTCTATTTTCTCTGATATGGTAGAAGACACTTTGGAGGTATTTATGGACGACTTTTCAGTTGTTGGGGAGTCTTTCGAAGCATGTTTGGTGAATTTAAGCATGGCATTACAAAGATGTGTAGAGTTCAACCTTGTGCTGAATTGGGAGAAGTGCCACTTCATGGTAAAAGAAGGAATTGTTCTTGGGCACAAGATCTCCGAAAGAGGAATAGAGGTTGATCGCGCCAAAATAGAGGTAATTGAGAAGCTACCACCTCCAATTTCGGTGAAGGGAGTTCGTAGTTTTCTTGGCCATGCTGGGTTTTATCGTAGATTCATCAAAGACTTCTCCAAAATTTCTAGTCCATTATGCAAGCTATTGGAGAAAGATGCGAAGTTTGACTTTAATGATGATTGCTTAAAGGCATTTGAATGCCTTAAAGAAAAACTCATTGAAGCCCCTATCATGGTAACACCAGATTGGACGCTCCCGTTCGAAGTCATGTGTGATGCTAGTGGTGTAGCCGTTGGTGCTGTTCTTGGACAGAGAAAGGAGAAATTATTTCATCCTATCTACTATGCGAGTAAGGTCCTCAATGAAGCCCAAAGGAACTACACCGTCACTGAACAAGAGCTATTAGCGGTTGTGTATGCGTTTGAGAAGTTCCGCGCCTACCTATTAGGTACTAAAGTGATCGTTCATACAGACCATGCAGCTCTTAGGTATCTAATAACAAAGAAGGATGCAAAACCAAGGCTGATTCGATGGGTGTTTCTGCTGCAAGAGTTTGATTTCGAAGTCAAAGATAGAAGAGGTTGCGAGAACCAAGTGGCTGATCACCTATCTAGACTTGAGAATGAGTATGTGGCGCAATCAGAAAATCAGATTGGCGATGCATTCCCTGACGAGGAGATACTAGCGACAACAATGGAGAACTTACCATGGTATGCCGACTTTGCAAATTTCGTGGTGAGTAATGTGTTACCTTCCAATTTATCTTACCACCAGAGGAGGAAGTTTATGCATGACGTTCAGCACTATTATTGGGATGAGCCTTATTTGTTTCGAAGATGCGCGGATGGTATCATTCGACGATGTATATCCCATGAAGAAGTGCCCACTATATTAGAAGCATGCCACACTTCGCAAGTTGGAGGCCATCATGCAGGGAATCGAACAGCAAGAAAAGTCTTGCAAAGTGGTTATTATTGGCCTACAATATTCAGAGATGCACACGACTATGTGAGAAGGTGTGACCAATGCCAACGTCAAGGTGCTATTTCAAAACACCATGAAATGCCCATGTCCAAAATTCTGGAGGTAGAACTCTTTGATGTATGGGGTATTGATTTCATGGGACCATTCGTGAATTCGTTTGGAATGAAGTACATCTTGGTTGCTGTGGATTATGTGTCGAAATGGGTTGAAGCTGTAGCATTGGCCGATAATGAAGGAAAGCGTGTTGTAGCGTTTTTAAAGAAGAATATCTTCTCTCGCTTTGGGGTACCTCGTACTATCATAAGTGATGGAGGATCTCACTTCTGCAACAAGCTATTCAAATCTGTATTGGCCAAGTATGGAGTCAAGCAACACAAGGTAGCTACGCCTTATCATCCCCAAACTAGTGGACAAGTAGAGGTTTCCAATCGTGAGATCAAGCAAATCCTTGCCAAGACGGTCAATGCGAATCGGAAGGATTGGTCTCGGAAGCTAGATGATGCACTATGGGCGTATAGGACTGCATTCAAGACACCCATTGGCATGTCACCTTATCAGCTAGTTTATGGGAAGGCTTGTCATCTACCCAACGAGCTTGAATACAAGGCATTATGGGCATTGAAGCACTTGAATCTGAATTGGGATGATGTGAAGAACCTGAGGTTGGAGCAGCTGAACGAGCTAGATGAATTCCGTCTCCATGCATATGAAAGATCAGATTTATACAAGGAGCGGATGAAGAAGTATCACGATCAGCGGATTGTTCGACGACACTTCCAAAAAGGTGACATGGTACTACTCTTTAACTCCAGATTCAAGCTCTTCCCAGGTAAGTTAAAATCAAAGTGGTCTGGTCCATTTAAAGTCACCCACGTCTACTCGTCTGGAGTAGTCGAACTGGAAAATAATGAGGGTGTTATCTTCAAGGTGAATGGCCAACGTGCTAAGCCATATATCGGTCCTCTTGACTCGATGAATGACATGGCCATCACTTATCTCGACGAAGTCTAAGTACTCGAGATTACTACGTCGAGCCACGACAATAAATAAGGCGCTAGATGGGAGGCAACCCTTCGTTTTATTGTTTTATCGTTTTGTCGTTTTAGTATTTTTTCTTTTTGATAAATGAAAATCCAAAAATAAGAGTCGTGCCACGACCAAAACTAAGGCGCTTGGTGGGAGGCAACCCATCGTACTAATCGTTTTCATTTGTTTGAGCAAATATAGGTGTAAGAAGTATGCAACGAGGAGATTGATTTCAATTGACGATTTGGTCGCATTGTATGGTAAAGTCGGTAAGTTAGGAATGGTGATGCATAAGGCTATGGATTGAGCCTTTCTCACGTCATAATAGGCTTCGAGAAAGGCTAGGCCTTGGTAAAAATAGGTCACGAACGATGCACAACCTATTCTATAGCCTAAGGACTCGGAATCTAGTGTGCAATACACTATGCGCCGCCTATTCCTAGGTGTGCTTTTGACTATGCGCCGCCTATGCTATGGCATTTGAGATACGGAGACCAAATGCCATACCATATGCGCCGCATATGCCTATATATGCCATACTATGTGCGGCGCATATGTCCCATTATGCCATGGACAATGCGCCGCATATACATGTGATATGCCGAGGGATATGCGCCGCATATAGGGTGATTTTGTCCCCAAATCCGATTGTAAATGGGTCATAACCCGACCCATACTCCTCCTATATAAAGGGGACTTGGTTTTTTATCACAAACACATTAGAATCAACCCTAAAGGCGCCGCATATCATCCCAAATCCTCTCAAATTTTTCTTCCTTTGTTCTTCCAATCCACAACAACTTCTCCACAATCTTCAAGCAAGTAAGTGCTCTCTTATTCTTCATCTATTTATCGTAAGTACTACTTTACTATGCTTATTATAAAATGCTAACTCATGAGAGATTAGTGGTGATGTTCATGTGTGTGGATAATTGTTGCAAAATCGTGTGATTGATTATATACGTATGGAATTCATGACTTGTTTCCGACTTGAATTTTGTTTCAATGGCATTGTTGTGATACTTGCTGAACATATGTGGCCATGAATATTGATTGAGAGTGTTGTTTGGATGCTTGCATGATTAACCATCCCGGCCATCGGGATAAGGTTATAGTGACTATCGACTTAGGTGGTGGTGTTTGTTGTTTGAATAGCAATTCCATGTGGTAACCCCTATGTTGTAACGTTGCTATGCAAGTCGTCCAAATGGCTGCTCATGAGTGATGTAATACTGATTTTCTTGTCGGAATACAATCCTAAGACGTATATCGACGACGTCTGAGTACTCGACCACGTTCACTTCACCGATTTGTGCCAACAAGATTAAGTGTGGGGTGGTACCCCTAATGCTTGCATATAGATTGTCCAAAGTGCGATTGTGCTGCATCTAACATTATTTCTAGTCTCAGGTTCAATGGCACCGAAAGCAAGGCAAGACAAGGAGAAGGCTACCACGACCCGCAAGGACAAAAAGAGAAGCCGAAAAGACCAAGGCGAATCATCTTCCGCACACCTACCACGCAGAATGTTCGGAATCAAATGGGTTCTTGAGGAAGAAGCCAAGGCATGGTACAGCAGCAACAAAGAAAAGAAATATGTGCACGTCGACTTAATCAACAAGGAGACCTTAGCAAAGAAGGAGCCGCAACTGTTGGCTAAGATAATGGCTTTGAAACTGGATTTCATCTTCCGTGACATGGGAGAGTGCAATCTTGACTTGACAAGAGAGTTTTATGCCAACTGGTCGCCAAACACAACAGGCAACGAAGTCAAAATTCGAGGCCAAGTGTTACAGCTTACAGCGGATTGGATCAACTCGTTTCTAGGCCTACCTTCGGTCGACACTGCACCATACAAAGAGCTGTACAGCAGGCCTCCTTACAGAGCTATAAGACACACGCTTTGTGGAAGCAGATCAATGGCAAGATGGGGCAGACATAAGGAAACAGGCCATCACAACACATTCCCCTATGCTCCACTAAATAGGGAAGCAAGAATCTGGATGCGCATTGTCAACTCATGCCTTATTCCTGGGACGCAATACACAAAGATATCGAGAGATAGAGTGTGTCTGGTTTATGCATTGATGACAAATGTCCCTATCAACTTTGGGGCAATCATTCGATCCACCATGAGGAAAGCCAGACTCAACAGCAGGTCCCATTTCACATTCGGCAATTTGTTGACAGCAATGTTGCGGAAGGAGGATATAGAAGAGGAACCAGCTGACCACAAACTCCCACATACCCCAAAGAAGGTTGACCTCACCAAGGTCAAAGATGCTGAAACAACGCATGGAGTCAACCTTACCACTGCGGAGAGACATGCTCGTGACGAGAGTTTCTTCCGTCATCTCTATGGCATGACGAGATTCACTATGATGAGTGGTGGACGTATTCCAACTGCTGTAGAGCTCCAACAGCTGGACCACGACTACCCAATGAACAGACATGCCCGGGAGATGTGTGGAGTGGGAGTCTATTTCGAGGAACCTCTTGATGATGACATGCCAACTGATGATGATAGACGCTTGCCTGATTCTGATGCTGAGGAGAACTCTGACGACGACTCTTACGATGACTCGGACGAAGGGGGTATGACCCCCGACATTGAGGAAGAGTCCGACTAATCAGGTTCTTCGACTTTATTTTCCACTGAGGGCAGTGTCTAGTCTAAGTGTGGGGTGTCGGCAGAATCTGCATGCTATGTTTGTATGTTTGCTCTTGTTTATTTTGTTTTGAGTCCATTTTTTATTTTTTTGTGATTTTTTTCGTGTGACGTTTTTTTTATTTTTTAGGAGTAAAATTTTTCTAGCTACGCATGAAATTATTTGGATAGGCAGCATGAGATTAGAACAAGAGTATGTGCTACAATTGTGACTATTGAGACATTTAGGCTCTAGTTGTGACTCATTATGTGATATTGTGTGATTCGATTCCTTCACTTGTTGGGTCGAGAGTCTATATTACTACCAATCAAGTCGACCATGTGCCTTGTGTGTGTGAGATAATAGTATATTCTATGTGTGTGGCTGATGCTAGAACTTGCCTGGTATGTATGCAAAGCGAAAATAAGGAGTGTAAGTTAGGATATGATTTAGGCATTTCTTTGGCAACTTATATTTGTTTACCATCAGTTTTACCTACCCATGTAAATCATCCTAGTTAAACCCTTTTGAGCCTTTAGCCTATTTCTTTGACAACCTTGTATGTAAGCCTAATCTATTTCTTTCAAGACCATAATTTGATCCAAATTCCTAAGTGCTTTAAAGTGAATAAGTCATGTGACAACATAAGAGGAAATTGGGTGAGTATGATGCTTTAAATTGTAAAGGTTCTTGAAGGTGTTATGAAAAAGAAAAAAAAATGCTATCATAGGAGGTACGTTGTGAAAAGAAAAAGGACAAGAAAGCTGAAAAGTGAGTTGTGCTTAAAATTGAAAAACGAAAGATGATAACAAGGGTGGAAAAATAAAATAAAGAAAGGTTGAAAGAAAAAAGTGTCAATGATACAATGTGATGTATTAAAGTGCTTAGGAACTTAGTCACTATTTCTGGCCAAAATAGTTGATCCTACCCGTCCCTTAGCTTACGTTACAACCATCAAAAGACCTACTTGATCCTAATCTTAACATTCCGACATTTAGTGGAGTACTACATTAAGGGCAAGCCTATGGTCATTAGTTGCTACATATGAATTTTTTGTGAGAGTGAGTGCAAGGATACTTTGCTACCCATGTTTGAAAAATATGCTATACTTGTGAGTGATTATGGGTACTATATTGTGAGACACACATGGTTGATGAGTTTTGGATAGTTGTATATGATTCTATGTACCTTAACGTTTGCATGCGAGTTGATCACCATCACGAGTCTATGCTTGAGGTTAAATTGTTTCTACTTATAATCGGAAAGCTACTCTTTGTTGATAATTGTTGTGCTTGTCTTGAAGAATGTTTTGTGTTGTTTCTGTAAAAACCTTAAGTCAATGCTTAGAAGGACATGATATGTTGTTCGAGGACGAACAAAGCTCTAAGTGTGGGGTGTTGATGATAGGCGAATTTACGCGCCTATATCAATATATTTTGCCCATATTTTAGCCTAGTTTTGAGAACTAATTATCTACTTCATACACTTTTAGTCCTTTTTCCTGTAAATGAGCTAACAAATGTGATTAGGAAAGTTTCAGGTATAAATGATGCAAAATACAGCAATTTATGGCTTACTTGACGCAAAAGAAAGCTCACAAACGAGATGGAAAGGAGCTGGACGCATAAAGGACTAAATCTGCTGCATGGAAAATCTGTCCCGGGCTAAAACAGCATTTCTGAAGACTTTGGGGACTTACAGACACAAAGCTGGATTTTTGCCATAATACATTAACCTAGTGCAATTAGGTTATGTGTTTCATTATTCTATTTGGATTATAATTTTGTAACCTTACCCTAGTACATTTGGGTCAAGGATTTCATTAGTATATTAGGATTTGGTTATTTATTTCATTAGCTTAGTAGGAGTAGGATAGGAGTATTATAAATACCCTATCATGTTAGAGATTTTTTATCACATTCTTACAATTCAATTAACTCTTAACTTAAGACATCTTCCTACAATACATTCTTAATTCTTCATTCTTCTATTCTTAAATTCCACAACAAGAGAATCGTTACTTGCTACGGAATCACCAAAACCACACGCCAAACACCTACTATTCACGCCATCCACCATGCAAAACGTGATATCCTTCGCATTCATGGGTAACTAAACCTCTTAGTTGGGGTTATGGAAGCCGAATGAGTTACTATCTATAGCTATGAGTTTGTGAGTTCAAGACAAGTATATTGCTTATATCATTATTCTCTTCATCTTAAATCTACATTCTTTGCGGTTCAAACACAAGAACACGCCATTCTAACATCTAACCTGTTCGAGAGAAAGGTTATTTGTCTAGAAAAGAAGACGCATAGACCAACGCCAGTCTAACATTTAACTTGTTCGAGACAAAGGTTATTTGTCTGGAAAAGAGATAATGTCAAGGTAGTAGGACACCCTTTCCTATTAAAAAGCTAGTGCCGTACCTGGACTAACCTCTTGGAGAATTCGTACCGTTAGACACGCTTTAAGCTCGAGAGAGTTAAAGTGAAATAGTCCTTGTTTAGGTCGAGAGACGCTTGGATTTACCATCGACTACAATTCTCTATAAGCAATTGCATGTCAAGACTCTACACACTCATAGCCAATAGAGACGTATACTTCTGAAGGTGGACATAACCCCAACGCCTCAATTCTCATTGTTTCACAACCTACGAAATACTCTCTTTTTACTTTATTATTTTCAGCTTTTATTTCATTACTTTGGTTACTTATTACAATCCCCCCTTCTTACGAGACTTGCACCAAAAGTCTATTAATTTTACTTACTTGTTGACTAAGCTATTCTCTGTGGGATCGATACCCAACCCAGTTGGGTTCTATATTTGCTAACGACCGCTTTACGCTCCTACGAGAGCTGTAGATTGAGCGTTATCACTTTTCCCTTCACTATCCACCAAAGCTACAACTTCAACTCAATTGGACAAGTAGTCCACAGCAACCAGAGTATATTTGTGACCACAAGAACTCACTAACGATCCCATAAAGTTGATGCCCCAAACGTCAAATAGTTCCACTTCTAGAATCTTAAACGTAGAAATTTCATCAACACCCATAAAGTTGAGGCCCCAAATGTCAAACGTCAAGATAGAAGTTAATAAAAAGTCCTTTATGAACCTTTAGTAAAACCCCGTGTCGCCCAAAAAACTATGAACTCCTTTAACTTAGATAGGAGGGGGTAGTTTTTCATTAACTTCTATCTTGTCTCTGTCAACCTCAATCCCTTTTACTGATATTTTGTGTCCCAACACTATGCCTATCTTCTTCAACATGAAGTGATACATCTCCCAAATTAGAACAAGGTTGAATTCCTTACATCGCTGCAAACCCTTCTATAAATTCACCAGATACCAATCAAATGAATTACCTACCATAGAAAAATCATCCATGAAAAATTCCAAAGTGTATTCCACCATATATGAAAATATCGACATCATAGACCTTAGGAACATAACAGGTGCATTACACAATCCAAATAACATTTTATTAAATGAGAAAGTTTCGTGGGGGCACATGAAAGTTATTTTCTCTTGATCTTTAGGAGCAATAGATATTTGATTATATCCTGAGTAACCATTGAGGAAATAGTACCAACCCCTTCCTGCCAACCGATCAAGCATTTGGTCCATGAAGGGCATTAGGAAATGATCCTTCAATGTCCAAGAATTCAAATTTCTATAATCCATATAAACTCGCTAACTATTCACCAGTTTGAGTGGAATTAGTTCATTCCTCTCCTTAGCTACAACTGTATGCCTCCTTTATTAGGAACGCACTGCACAGGGCTCACCCACTTACTGTCAGAGATTGGGTAAATTACCCCAGCATTAAGCCATTTTATTATCTCTTTTTTACTACTTCTTCAACTGGTGGGCTCAACCTGTGTTGATGTTCAATCGTACAAGTACATTCTTCTTCTAACTGGATCTTATGTGTGCAAATGCAAGGTGAAATGCCTATGATGTCGGTGATAGTCCACCCAATACTTCTTTTATAGCATTTTAACACAAAAATAAGAGCCTCAACTTGATGCTCCACCAAATTTAATGCAATAATAACCAGTAAAGTGTTTCCATCACCTAGAGACACATACCTCAAATAAACTGGCAGCTCTTTTAGTTCCAACACTGGTGGCTCTCGAATAGATGGCTTGGCAAGTGGTTTTGGATGATTCTTTAAGTCCAAGTCCAGCTTCTTAGGGGAATAAAAATAACACCCCATTCCGATCAATGCACACATAGTCTCATCGTACTTGTTAATTCCCTTACTATCAAATTTTACCAACACTTCAGCTACTATCTCCACAGCAAACCTTTCCTCAATTGGTATTTCTCACACATCTTTATAGAATATATCAATAATTAAAAAAATATTTATCTCTTTCTATTGCTTCATAGATTGGCATACATCAAAACTAACTCTTTGTCATTAAACTTGAATTTCAGCTCATTGAACTCCCAATCAATTAGTACTCTCCCAGTCGCTAGGGTCTAACTAAGATTATGGGTACTTCAATCTCCATCCCATAATCCAAAATTACAAAATCTACTGGGAATATAAAGAGAGCCACTTTAATAAGAACATAATAAAGAATTCACATTTATCTTTTAATCGACCTGTCAGCCATCAAAAGTTTTATATTAGTAAGCATAGGATCTCCCAAACCTAATTGTTTAAAAATTGTCAACGACATGAGGTTAATTGTTGCTCCAAGATAGCAATAGGAATTTGCAAATTTAAATGATTTGATAGTACACGAGATAGTAAAAACTCAAGGATCATCTTTCTTCTGCATAAGAGATATTTTAACAATAGCTCTATAATGATGAAGATTATCCACCGGTTGATAGCTCATAGTTCTTATCTATCACAAGGTCTTTCATAAATTTAGCATATCCTAGTATCTGCTCTAGTGCCTCAACTAAGGGCACATTCTCTATCAACTGCTTCAACATAGCCAAGAATTTCTTGAAATTAGCCTCATATGCCTTCTTCTACAATCTATGTGGAAATGGAGGAGGCAATTTTTTTATTCTTGTAGTGGCCTCTACCTCCTTTCCTTTGACTTTCTTAACATCATCATCTTGCTGATAACGTTCAACTTACAATTCAATTTAAATGCAAGGAGGTCATCGTCAATATACTTACCAAACTTTAGAGTCGGGGTCGAATCCACAAGGAATAATGTGAATGGCAATCAAATTAATTTGAAATGATAGATACAAGTTAAATTTAAACAAAGTGTACAAAATTATAAAATAGGGGAGATATATACTAACACTAATGTTTCTATTTTTGGGTTTTCTAGTAAAAATTCGGGGCTATGAATAATTAGAGTTGTAATAATTATGCATGGATCTTGGGATTATGCGTTGCTAAGGGAGTGACTTATGGGAGCTAATTATTAACGTCACTTTAGTAATTCAAATATAGGTCGGCTTGATTATAGGTTTTGATGTTAGCCTTTTGATAAAACACCAAACTTTCACTCATTGATTCTTTTGAATACCTAATGGGTGTCTTCAACAATTAGCAACCACAACCTTAATCAAGGCATCCCTATTTCTAGGATGACACCTATGGCATAGTCAACTTCATATTCACCCGTATGTCTAAGATAATGAAGGTATAGCAAACTACACACATATTTGTCTATCATTTCTTTGGCCTCTACATCCCTCTTTCTATAATGATATGGATTCCCAATGTTCACCCAAAACCTTTTTTGCGAAGATGGCCTTGGACTTTTTAGAGCTTGAAACTTTCATCCATAAAACCCATGTGGGTATTTGGAGTGTCCGCCCATCAAATCCCAACCAAATAAGCATAGCAATAATATAACCTATAAATATGAACTACAAAATAGATGCTAACAACATCAACCCACATGCACTATAACTCATATTCACACATAACCCTAAGAGGAAGATTTTACTACACATAAGATAAACAAGCATAGATATACCCATAATCTCCATTAAATCAAAGTCGTAGAAGATCTAACTGAATGTTACTTCAAACTTGGCTCTCACACTATATCAACAATGGAAGTGAGAAAATCTTTCACTTAAAAAGTCTCCAATGTATTCTTCACCCAAAATTTACACAATATTTTCTTCTGTAAAAATGGAGTCTACAATTGCCTATCGATATTTTGAGTTTTGTTAGCTTGGTAAGTTATAATTGATGTTTTGTTAAGGATTTTTGTATCTATTGTAGCTCCATTAACCAAGTTGACTCAGAAAAAGATTTCTCTTCTATGGTCAGATGCTTATTAGGCAAGCTTCCAAAAGCTTAAGGATTTATTAGCTTTAGCTCCTATCTTGAATTTTCCTAAGGAGGGGTGTGGGTTTCACCATCATTTGTGATACTTCAGGTGTTGGGATAGGTGTTGGTGTTTATATAGAAGGATAAATTAGTTGCATGTGCTTCTCAACAGTTGAATCTCTATGAGAAGAATTACCCTACCCATGATTAGAAGTTGTGCGTGGCTATTTTTTCTTAGAAGTTGTAGAGGTACTATGTGTATGGAGTCTGTTATAAGATTTCTCAAATCATCATAGCCTTCAGTACTTATTCACCTGGCGAAATCTTAGTTTGAGTCAATATCATTGTCTTGAGTTGCTTAAGGATTATGACTTGGCTATTTTCTATTATTTGGGCAAGACCAATATGGTTGCAGATGCCTTGAGCTGAAAGTCGGCTAGCATAGGTACCGTGGCGCATCTTTTGACTAGGAGAGGCCTTTGTCCTTAGAGGTTTAGTATTTAGCTAACTAAATGGTTAGTCTTTATAGTTTGACCCCTGGCATGTTTTGGCATTTGTGGAAGCTTGGTTTTCTTTGATGGAATTGATTCGAGATCATCAGTTTGATCATGTTGGATTGAGGCTAATTCAGGATAAGATATTGAGTGATGAGGCTAAGGAAACCTTACTTGATCCAGATGGAGTTTTGAGGATTCGATGCTGAGTTTATATGTCGAGAGTAGGATACTGGATTAAATTAATTTTTGAGAAGGCCCAATGTTCCATTTATTCCATCCATCTAGGAGTGACTAAGATGTACCGTAACTTAAGATAATATTACTGGTGGGGTAGTATGACAAAGGATGTAGCACACTTTATAACTCATTTCCTATGTTGCCAGTAGTAAAGGTCGGACAGTTAAAACTAATTGGATTGCTTCAGAGGTTACTACTTCATAAGAAGAAATGGGAATGGATTTCTACGGGTTTCTTGACTGGTTTGTCTCGCACGTTGAATTGTTCTGATAATGTTTTGGTCATATTGGATACATTGACCAAGTATGCCTATTTTCTCCTAGTTCAGGTCTCTTTCAATGCTAAGAGAATGGTCGTATCTATATTTTTCAGATTATGCCTCTTAATGGTGTGTTAGTGTCTATCATTCCAGATTGAGGTTCTATGTTCACATCTCACTTTGGAAGACTTTTCAGGATGGGTTAGATACTCGGGTTGATCTTAGCACCATATTTCAACCCAGACTGATTGTCAGTCAAAGTGGACTACCCAAGTTATAGAGGATATCCTCCACACTTGCGCGATAGATTTTTGAAGTCAGTGGGAGAAAAATTTATCCTTGATAGAGTTTACGTATAATAATAGCTATCATTCCTGTATCGATATGGCTCCTTTTAAGGCTTTGAATGGTAGGCATTATTTCTCCCTAGTATGTTGGTTTGAGGTTTCTAATTTTACACCTTGAGGTAGGGACTTGCTTTAAGAGTCTATGGATAGAGTTTGAATCATTCGAGATAGACTTCAAGCAGCTCAGAGTAGGTAAAAATGTTATACAAACTATAGACTTCTTTTCTTGAGATTTGATGTTGGTGATCGTGTTTTCCTTGGCGTTCTACATATGAAGGATGTGATGAGGTTTCAAAAGAGAGGCTAGCATAGCCCCAGGTATACTGGCTGGTGATGTGGCTTATGAGTAATATTTTCCCCCAAACTTATCAGTTGTTCATCCAATTTTTCTTGTTTCCATGTTTTGCTGTGACGTTTATGATGAGTCTCATGTCATTCGTTGTGAGTCATTTCAGTTATATGCAAGGTTGTCTTTTGTTGAGGAGTTTGTCTCCTTATTGACTAAAGATGTTAGACAGTTGTGCTCTAGAGTTATTCTGATGGTTAAGGTCTAGTGGAGGCATCAACCTACAGATGAGGCTACTTGGGAGGTCTCGTCTGATATGCATAGTTCTTATCCCCAACTCTTTGCTAACTAAGGTATTTCTCTTACCTTTAGTTCGAGGACAAACTAAATTTTTAGTGATGGATGATGTAACAACTCAAATTTTGATGAATTATGTGAAATGTGTGTTTCTATATGATTTGACAATTTTACCCCTCTCTATGATTATATTGTTGTGTTTTTGGCCCCAGGGGATGAATGTCATGATTCCTGATGCATTTTGGTGTAATTTATCCAATATTGTGTTTTTTGGTGGCTTCGAGAGTCTTATAGTTGACTTCAATCAACCTCTTTTTATCTGTGCATCGGATGACAAAACAGACTTTACCAGCAAATCCCTAATATCGAATTTAGGTGGTAACATGTTGGTATGATTTTATGGCTTTTAAATCTCATTTTGACCCTCGATTTGGAAAGTTATGATTTTTGTTTAGGGGGTCAACTCTATGAAAACTATGTTTGTTCAAAAATTAGATATCGGCATTGAGTTTGCAGCCTTTAATTTGATAGGGTATCATAGTTTGTTGGCAGTTTCACTTAAGTGGACATCCGTTGGACCTCACTTAATGTGCTAACTCGATGGAAAATGACCTGAAAGTCAGAAATTTTCAATTTAGCACTTAAGTAGTAATAAAATAGTCATGATAGTCTAATAGATAGATATAAAATCAATAGCCATCCCAAGACTTAGAAATGTCAGCAAAAGAGCTCAAATGCAATCCGTCTCGAAGAAGAAAGACTAAACATAGATACATAAAGGAAAAAATGTAACTCTGATTTGAAAAGCTCACCCAATCTCCTAAATCAACCATGCACGAACATCAAATCAGCAGCAGCAACTAGTACTCAGATCAATACCAAAAAGTTATAGGAGTGTAGTATGAGTACCAAAACCATGGGTAATCAATAGGAATTATCGGTCAACTGAGCTGAATCATGATATAAATACGATAAGATACAACATGAACTAAGCTAAGTCAAAGAAAAAGGGCCAAACCTAGAAATGAGCTCCTACACCATTATACATAAATAATTAAATAGATACAATGTAACACATAAAGATCATACAACTATAACTACAAGATTGGCTCCCATAAGCCAAGAAGTGCGGAAAAGTAAATAACCCAATGCAGGCCTCGATAAGCCTGGAGGGTACAATCAAGGAAACTAAGTAATCAAATAGCCATAAATTACCAATGATCATGCCCTAATAAAGAATCCACCCAAACTGTATAATCTCATACATAATTCTCAAATGTAAAATATGATTTGGAACTTGATAGTATCATCATGATTATCGTCATTTGCCAGAATTGAATTGAAACTTATACTATAAATATCATCATAAGTTGCCGGACTTGTACAAGAACTCATATTTATAAATCGTATCAATGAACTATATCAACAAGCCATATTAATAAACTAACTCAATAAACACAAGTTATATCGACACCCACACCTATAAGCCATACCAATACTGCATCTATTAAGGCACGTTAATAACCATTCCCATAGTCCATGTCAATCATCATATCCATAAGTTATTTCAATAATCTTGTGTAAAAGCCATTTATTATATTTATATATGTATAAGCCATTGATCATATCTATAAGCCATTAATCATATCCATAAGCCATATCAATTGTCACAATATATATAATATATATAAATATATATACATATATATATATATATATATAACTATAAAAGCCATATCCTTTCATATCATTAATCTTACTCTAAAGTGATACCAATAATTATATATATATATATATAAGCCATGTTATTAGTCATATCTAGAATTAGCATCAATCTTTAAATATCCAACTAACATAATTATTAAATATAATCAATCTCCTCAAGTCCTAAACTAAAAATTAATAAGGGAATATCATGCGCAAATAAGTCTACAAAGTTAACAAATTCTAGTTTAAGGTAGCTGGAGGGACCCACTTCTAATCCCGAAAATCTATTTTGTAGGAAAATTCTACCTCAAACTAGGCTTTTTAGGCAAATTCTACCCCAAACTAGGCTAAGGTATCTGAGTTCAATTCTAAATGCTGAGTAAGCCATTAATAGCCCTAAGGTAGCAATTCTTCCCAAACATGAACAACTAAGTCAATCTCACCTAAACTAATAGAAACTAAGGAAATTTCAATTAACTTAAGTAACTAAGGCTAATTCCACCCTAAACATGAATGATTAAGGCAATTTTACCTAGCTTGAATAACTAAGGCTGTTCCATTCTAAGCATGAGCCATGAAGCTAGATTCACCTAAGATGTGTAGCTAAGCTAATTTTACTCTGGGCTACGGTTTAAAGTTAAACTAGACAGTACACCTAGGCCAAATATTCTCATTCATACTTTCGACACCTAAATCTCATCCCATATCTTTCATAATATCATAATCATACTAAGAAATATCTCAATCTATGAGGAGGGTAACCTAGCCTACCTAGACACCAAAGAAAGGCCAAAAGAATCTGCTAAATCACTGATTTTCGTTTATGAGAAGCTTTCGCAAAGTACAACACTATCAAAATCACAATCTACTCATCAATACGAGAACAATGATACTTATATTAAACTATTGTTCTTCGGGTCCAAAATTATGTAAAAATACCATATGGGGCCTATTTATGGAATTGCAAATTTGAAACCAACACAACTTCCCTCTATGCACAAGGAACATTTACCCTAAAAATGGGTAAATTCTATGCTTTAATGGTGCTATAATAAAGCCACCAAGATCCTAGTGATTTTATAAAAAGATATAGAATTTATTCCTAAAATAGATAGAATCTTACCATGAATTCAAAAGAGAAACACGTAAATAAACTATACCAAAGCTCCAAAATCACCCACAATTGTTTCTCCAATGAGTTTCCATTTTTAGGGTTTAAAACACTAGTGAATGGAAGAACAATGGGGAAACTCTATCTAAGTGGGATATTTATACCCTTCCAGGTATGCGTATGTCGCTAAAGTAGACACTGGGCTGCTTTAGCGGTCGGCATTAAATCTCCCAGTTGACTACTAAAGTGGTTCACCGCTGACATGCTAGATCGATAAAGCAGTCGATTAGCGCTAAAGCAGCACTTGCCAAGTAGGTCAAGGCCGCAAAAGAGCCAAAAATGTCACTGTAGCAGTCGCACTAAATTTTCTTGCATCAGCTAGAGACATAGAATATTTTGAGTCTCCGCCAACTCCTTGAGGTTTATTTGGAATCTCATATATATAAATGAATCATACTACCCCATTAAATCTGATATTTTAGACTCAATGGCCTATTTAAAATTTTCATCCGAGGTTATTTCAGTGAAAAGTGGGTCCTGCATCGACTATCCATATTTATTAACTTCCGACCAATAGCACAAAGTAAGTCTATGAGCCTCGGGACTCAAACCAAGGATCCACCCATCCTAAAATTGATGTTTTGAAGCTGTTGGAACTATCAAAAATAAATGAACTACCCATTAATCAAATTGTCAGTTCAAGCATGTAATAAATGACTTGTGGCAACTATAGGAAAGCTCTAAATGACAAAAATGAGCAAAAATACAGAAAATGACCTTAAGGGTCAATACAATTCTAGACTTAATAGCAGAGTCAAAATTTCCATCCGAGGTTGTTTCAATAAAAAGTGGGTCCCACACCAATGTGCCTTTTTCTTAACTTTTGGCCAATAACCCAAAATTAAATTAAAAAACTCGAGACCTAAACCAAGGGTCCACCTAACCTAAAATCGATGTTTTAAATTTGTTGGAACTAATAAAATTGGCATACATGATCATTTGACTAAAGTTTCTGTCTATTAGCTATTTTGAACCAGCGAAGACTTAAAAAGAGGGAATTGGCTCTAAAAACCAAACAAATTAGTCGGAAACCAAATTGTTAGTTCCAGGAAGACATAAATAACTTGGATAGCTATAGGAAAGCTCCAAATGGACAAAATGATTGGAAATATAGAAAATGATCTAGAGGGTCATTACAACCATGCAAGAATTCTAAGCATATTCTCAAAACCAAATAGAATTCACGACATATCTCTAATCAGACCATATAATTATAATTCACAGATATTATTTGTAAGAACCTATCTCATATCTCTTATTATGGTCATATGCACTTAGGAAGTTCAACCATCAAACCCCTAGTTAATAGCACAATCAAAAGAATAATCAATCATATAAGTAATATTTGTAGCATGCTATCATATCATAGTTCCTTTATCAAACAGCTAGTTATTCAGGTAACTTGTTGGGATTTAAACAGAAGTCAGAAAGAAATCCAAATAATAGAGAGGTGAGACATATCTCCAATTACAAAATAAAGACACCTCTAATATTGTATCTAGTCCTTTTGATGCCTGGGTTACTTTTCCACACACCATTCAAGCACACACATAACAAAAAGTTACATGTAAGAACCATTAAATAATAAGCCACCTTGTATCACACTTAGCACAATACAGACCACACATTTCCATACATTATTGCATTACCAAAAGTACTTCACACAATATCTGGCAAAACATAATAAATCAACTTCTTATGCTTCTTATCGACCTCTACTAGTTTGAACATTTTATCCCAACCTTCAATGCTACAAGATACCAATTGGGACCAACTAGTACCAATTATAATGATCAATATACCAATTAGACTCAACCCAAGGATACGACATTGAGATGGCATGATAGGAAAGAAAAAAGTGAGATGGATTTCTAAATACCTTGTAGCTCCCTATGGATTTGATGTGGATATTAACACACCAATAGGACTCTACTCAACATTTACTCTTTTATAGTGAGACTAGTAAACTAGGCTCTGATACCTCTTTGTCACGATCCAACCCATAGATTTGTACAGGGCACCTACCTACACCTAAACCAGATAGGAGAACCCTAATAATCCTATTAATTAGAAAATATAGAAGTAACCCATGAACACTTAATTATTTAATATTCATCATCTGAATATCTAATTAAGTTAAAATACTATTACTCATTCAGTTTTTCTTAAAATACATTTTAATACATTAAGTTTGAAAAGTAAATACAAAAAATAACTACAAGTGACTTCCCAAAACCTTGCCTAAATTAATAAAATAGCACTAGACAAGAAGTAAAGACATTCATGACACAACACTTATGCAATATTAAGAGGGTAGGAGCTGTTGAAGAATGATCATCATTCCTGCTATAGAAACTCCAACTAACATGCATGGTTAAATTCCTAGAAAGGGATATAGTAGGTGTATTATTAGTACAAACAACATATACTGGTAGATATCATCGCTAGACCAGGGTTAGAAACAAATAATAATGATCGAAAGTAGGAAAGAAACATGACTTTAACTTAAATTATTGTTACTATAGGCACAATTGTACATGCATAGCTACTGATACTAGGGGAGAAGGTTGTCCCAAATGAATTAGAATGTTCTTGCATTGGGTTTTTCACGATGTGTTCCTTGAACCACTCTCATAAATTGTGGTCTTTGAAATCTTCTAACTATGGAGGTATGGTTTATTCAAAGTATTTTGGTATGGGAAAACAACATGACGAAATATTTAGGGAGAGGGTTTTTAATTATTACATGGGCCGACCAACCTAAATTCTCTTGGGCCTTTTTGCCCAATCAAATTAGGCCTTATTTTACCTTTCTTTTTTAAAATCTCCTAGCCAAACTTGAGCGTATTATTTATTGTAAACTATTTTTGGGGCATTTTCATTTGTAATGATGGTTTAGGTTGTTATATCTTTACTTTTAGTGATTATTTTCTAATCAAAAAACAACAAATCTTTAGTGACAATCGTACTTGTCTAATTTTGTAAGTATTATGTGAATTGGACTATTACTAAGTAGCAAAACCATATGGGATCGATATTTGTCCTGTAAGAACTACTTTATTACTTGTACGACCAGTACACTTGTGTGTGTATTTTGATGCAACATATTTTTGGAATAATTTCTAGAAAACTCTTTAATTTTTAGTTTTACTATTTTAATCGACAAGTGCTAACAACTTGGTCTTTGCAACTAAATTGCAGGTACAAGTGTGAATGTATCGCAAGCTGGCAAGGGATATGGATTTGATAAAAAAACATTCTATTCCTGAGGGTCACTTACACCAATTAAGAACATAAGTAACCCTTCGCTATCCAATCCCATAATTTTAGCAAGGCGAGACTATTCTTGCTAATATGGGAATCAAGCAACCAGTGGGAAGGACGGTGCACGAAGTGACAATCCTATTCGCAACCAATGTCACCTTCAGTATCCACAAACCAGAATAGAAGGTCAATTTAATCTAAAAGAGAACATTGTGCAATTATTGCACACCAATTGATATTTAGAGGTTTGTCATATACGGATCCACAATAACATTTTATAGAACTTCTTGGAGATCACTGATACATTCATTCCCATAAGAGTATCTACTGATTATAAAAGACTCACTCTTTTCCCATTCCTACTTTTGGGATAAGCATAAAGATGGTTAAAGGTAGAACCTTCAAATTTGATTACTACATAGGATGACCTAGTAAGAAAGTTCTTAATTTGATTCTTCCTATCTATCAAAACTAGGAGGTTAAGGAATTAAATCTTGCACTTCAAGAAAAAAATTGAGTAAAATTATATAAATCTTGGGAAATTCAAGGTCATTCATAGAGATTGGCCATATTACAAACAGTCAAATGATGTGACGGCCTGTACTTTTATTAAAAGTCTTTACCCAAAAACAAGGATCATGTTAGATTTACCAAAAGTTGGTCAATCTTTGGAGAAGACATATGATGAACTTTACATTATTCCTAATAATATTATACATGGTAATCCTGGTTGGCATGGTAAAGCAACTAGGGGTTTGGAAAAAAATTCTGTAGGTATGTTAAAAGTTGATAGTATCACTGGTTTGGCTGCTCAAATGGTAGCTTTTCAAAATTTCATGATTTAATAGCTTAACAAGTTGATACTATCACAATTGTAGGGTTAAACTAATGCAGTTTAGTGGATGTAGACCTGGTGAAAATTTTGATAAAGTAGTGGTTATTCTGATATGATGCTCCTTCTGAGAATTTTAGCAATGATCATGACTGTGATGATGGGTTTTATGAGATTTGTGATGGTTTGTGTGATAAAAAATAACATGGTCATGATAATTACTACTCTAAAATATATAAGAAATGGATCCATCTTATAGCTCTTATGGTGAAATGGGAAAGGTAGAAGAACCTTATAGTGAAGATGGAGGTCATGAAGATTCTCAAGATTCACATCAAATTCATAAGGACAATGTAAGGTACAATGTTCTCTCTTATATATCTTACAAACCCTTAGAAGAAGGTTATAATAGAAAGGGAAGTAGTGGGGATGATTTTCCTTCCTTATATTGTGGTACTTCTTATACTAGTCAAGAAAATATATATATATATATATATATATATATATATATATATATATGGGTATGAATAGTTCAAAGATGTCATAAGGACCATAGGGAAGTATATTTACTACTTATCAAAATCCAAGGTTCGGAAAAAGGCATAAAGCAGAGAAAAGAATGCATGGAACAAAAGTGAATATAAATGGTGTCATGAGATTTGTTTTCTTACTTGATAATTGATATTTTTCTAATGTGATATCCTATAAAGTGGTATAATATATGATACAAGCCAAATAGGCATAAACACTTTTATTCACACAAATCTAGACTGACAAAAGGAGTTCGAAGCCATGATCACCCTAAGGATTCAAAAATGTACTTAGAGGACTTTCTTTGAGCTCATAATTAAATAATGTGGTATTTGGAATATAGATTGGAGCCGAGGAAAGCCATGGCACAAGGAATAAAGAGAGCCCATGTGGGTTATTTCCAAAATAGCCACTTTTAGGCTACTTTTTAATAAGTTATTTGTGCAAAGGCAAATACCAAAATTAGGTGCCTTATACATTTAATTTCCTTAATTATATATGAATTATGAATGACTACTCCTTTGTATGTGAGTGGAAATCTTGGATTAGCTTGTTGCAAGCTTGGATTAGCTTGTGTTGATCTTTCATTTAGAAACATTGGTTTCTTGGGAATCTGATTCCTTTGTGGTCTACGTAAGAGATCATGCTCATAGGTAATCAATAAAAGAGGTCTTTGGGATTGATGCACTCTTTGCTTTCCCTTTTGTTATTTTCTTGTGTTTATTTATATATCCTCTCTTCCTATCCATTACTTTATTATTCTTTCATTTTGTATCTTTGTTTAGTTTTTTCTACCATATTTTGTTCCTCTATCATTTGGTATTATATTCAAGCGTGATTTCATTCCTATGAAGTCAAACTTGGGTCTAGTCATCTTAGAAAATCAAAAAATCACAAAAGAAGTTACTACTCACATTTTTATTATTAGTTCAGATTTTGAATTTTTGATTTTATGTTTTTGTTTTGTTTCTAGTGTTATATTTCTATTCTCTAACACTATAGGAGTCTAGATTTCATATTTGAGCAAAAAGAGAGTCATATTGAGTGAGCTACCATTGTTAGAAGCTTAAACTTAAAGAAAAGTGAAGTGGGTTGAAAATAAAAAAGAATTAGTGAAAATTTAGGGAAAATGATGTTGGAAATGAGTTTAGAAGGTTGGAAAGTGCCAAATTTCAACTCATTTTGATCTAAGGAAAAAATTTGGAAAAGTTAGTGGTCTTGGCGTTCATGGAGAGATTGTTATCTCCATGCTAAAAAATTTAGCGAAATTTAGTGTTTGATCCAAATGGAAGTAATAAAAAAAAATTATAAGTGTTTGTACTAAAGTATCTCAAAAGATTCCAAGGATATTCCCAAAGAATTGTACAAAAGGAGGACCATTGGAGGGAAAATTCGTCCATTCAAGAAAGGGTAGCGGGTGATCTGCACCCAAGGTGCTTTCCAGCTGCAGCACCTCAAACCAGCTTCCAAGGCTACTCACCTGAGTCCAAGATGTTGTGTACACGCTCCATATCTTCTAAAGCAGCTCCTCAATGCAGATGAAGTAACCCAAACACATTTTAAACTTCCAAAACATATATCCAACTCTCCGATTCCATTTCGCTCAAGATTTGATTCCTTAGTTTCATTTTGTTGATTCCCAAACTCTTCTTTTAATTATTAAAGTACTCAGCAACTAATTAATTCATCTACTAAGTTGATTGATTAGTTCTTGAACGTCCAATTTCTTCCAAGTTTTTCTCTTTTTCAATTCGTTATGATTTCTAGATTCAAGTCCTTAAGTATTTTTTTGACTCTTTCAAAAAAAAATCCATTCCTACCTTAAGCCATAATTGGTACCAATCAAAATCATTGGAGTACGATCTATCAATGCTTCTGATGCCAATTGAGAGACAAACCAAAGATGTGAACTTTGAGAGCGTGTGAGGTTAATTTCCTAACATTAGCTTGTTTGTTGTTTCTGTTTTTGTTTATCATTTTTTTTATTAGGTACCATGGATGAAAACACCTCAAATGTTATATTAGCGGTCCTTGAAACTCTCAACTATAAGATAGATGACATGTGTGGGAGGATGGATAACATGATAGATCATCTAAACTATCGTTAACTCCAACCTTTAAGCTCCCTTGAGTGGACATGATCCAAACAAACTTCAAGGTAACCAAGATGACTCTTGCACTCTAGTAAATATGAAATATAATTGTAAGGCTAGTATCTAACAAAGTCTGAATGATAGCTTATCATTAGAAGATCCTAATATCTCTTTACTCCATGATGATAATGTACAACTTGAGAGCATAGATACATTAGTTGATCCTAATGATGACAAAATTGACTCCAAAATTGACTCTTCTAGTAAGATCAATTTTTGTCTGCCTAGTATTGAATCTAATGTGATGAACGATTGTACATTTTCTTGTGAAATTTGTATTTATCAACTTGTGTGTGAAACTAGCCCACTACTTGAGGATGTTTATATTGTGATTAATGAACCTCGAGTTAGTGATGATATTGAAAATGTTGGTCAAGTAAATAGGAGTGACCCTTTGAACATAACTTTTAGTGAGGTTCATATTGCTCGTTTGGCTCACAGGGATAACCATGTGTTTGAAATATCTCTGACACTTGATAGTAGTCTCTTAAAGAGTGAACTTACATGTTCTAAATCCTCTTAATGTATAGATCCTTCTCTCTTTAAGAACAATATCTTGTTAGATGATAAAATCACTCCTAATGGATTACATAGTGGTGTGGATAGCATTAGTGATATAGCTCATCTTGAGGGCTATATCACATATGAGAACCCAACTATAGTGTGACAACATTCATCCTAAGGATGGAACTCTCTTCTTTAAAGATGAGAGTACTCTTAAAGGGAAGAAATGTGAAGTTTTTGAAAGGAATGACCAATTGGGTAATGATAACTTTGATTTACTTGAATGTTTGAGAAACCTAATCAGTGATTATTTCTATTAAAATGATTGTGGTTGTGATCCTTTATATGATACCCTGCCCTTGTTTTATAATTATAAGGATAAATTTCTTGATTCTTATGATGATTTGAGTAAAGAATCCATTAATGTTAGTGGTGGTTTGTTTCTACTTGAGGATTAACCCCTTGAAAGAACAGGTATTACTTGTTTGGAAATTGCTCCTTCTTCTTTGTGTGCCGCTATTGATGAGAATACACATGATGATGATCATAAATCTGACAATGAGTCTATGAATGAGGACACCTTAGTTAAAGTTAATTTGTGAGATACCTTTCTTTACCATCATATTTCTTATGAAATTGTATATGGTTATGACCAATGTTCTTGGATAATTCTTCTATTTGACCCCGGTGACCTAATGGGATGTGGTGATTTCCATACACCCAACTTGATGCTTGGTGTATATGAAGAAAAGTTTTAATGAGGATGTTGGGAACCTTCCCAATGATGGAAGTCTTTATTGGGGATTTACAATTCACTTGATAGACCTAAGTTGTGCATAGGAGGCATCTCAAACAAAAATGAGTATTATAGAAGGGTTATGTACATATTGAGATATGGAGCCCATATGAGCCTTCATGAGTGGTTGATTGATTACCATATTTTCTCTAGCCTTCCTCGTTGTCCAAATCTTTTGAATGGCCAAGTAGCTTTTATATTATTGGGTTGCACATCCTTGATTGGTCATTTTGATGCTTGGTTATCTTAAGTATGTGCAACCTTGGTATGATGTTATGATTGATTTTTCTAACTCTAACCCTCATGCCATGAGGATATTGTGTTTATTTGTCCTTCCTTTGATTTTGCAAGGTATGGATTTTAGATCGAATCCTTTTCATGAAAAAAAGATGATACAATACAAATAGGCATCAACACTTTTAGTCACATAACTCAAGATCAACACAAGGAGGTCAAAGCCATGATCATCTTAAGGATTCAAAAATGTGCTTAGAGTACCTTCTTTGAGATCCTAATTAAACAATGTCACATTTGGAAAATAGCTTCGAGCCGGGGAAAGTCGTGGTATAAGAATAAAGAGAACCTTTATGGGTTATTTCCAAAATAACCACTTTTTGAGATATTTTTGTAATAAGTTATTTGTGCAAAGGAATATACTATAAATAGGTGCCTTAGTCATTTCATTCCCTTAACTATTGATAAATTATGAATGATTACTCCTTTGTGAATGAGTGGATAGCTTGGATTAGCTTGTGTTTATTTTTCATTTACAAATGTTTGTTGCTGAGGAATCTGATTCCCTTGTGGTCTACATAATAGATAGGTGGTCATAGGTAATCAATAAAGAAGGTCTTTGGGTTTAATACACCCTTTTGTTGTCCTTTTGTAATCTTGTTGTGTCTATCTATCTATCTTCTCTTTCTATCCTTTTTTATTGTTCTTTCGTTTTTGTATCTTAGTGTAGTTTTCATTTTTGTATTTTGTTCCTCTATCAATAGATGTCATTAGCTTTACATTGGTTGCAAGATTCTATTCTTAATTAAGAGGGTTTTGGATTGATCAACAAGTATGGGTACTCATTTCACTTATGGAATACCAAGAGAAGGTATGGTATGTTATAGGTTTGTTGTATACTTTTCACCTATGTTTGGGGTATGGTTGGTTCCAAAATCATGGAATACTATGTGTTTAAGATTAGCAAAATTATTTTAAGACTATAATTGGAATTTTCTCTTTCCTTAAACACCTCCTAGAGCGCTGAGTACAAGTGAACCACTTTCAATTTAGGATGCTTCAATTCTAAGAGAACCTAAAAATATATCTCAATTGGTCACCAAGATTACACCTGGAAAAATGGAAAAGATTACAAATACAACTACTCCTCATGAAGATAAATTTATGAAGTTACATTTGGAGGCAAAGTAGGATACTCCTTAAGGGGTTTGTCCTACAGAGTTGAGCATAAAAGTCAACACATCTACTCTGTGTGCACTAAATTGGAAGAAAGATTTGAAGGTATATCCAAACCATTCCCACGAGATACTTGACACATGTCCTAACTCCAATAAAATTCAAATTTAATATATTGAGAGAATAAAAGGTGTGATAAGTGAAAAATCTAGGGTGGAAAAATGAGAGGTTGTGTAGAGTGATGTCAGAGAGTTTTCATGACGTTAGACCCTATACTAACTCTTTTAACTTCTCTTTCCTTTTTAGTGATCTTGATTCTTGTTCAGGTATAATTAGAAGCAAGCCTAGTAAGGAATCTTAAGATATGAAGAGCGCAACTTGGTTCTAAACTAGGAGAAGTGTCACTTCATGGTCAAAGACGGGATAGATCTTGGTCACAAAATTTTAAAGAAATATAAAAAAACTAGGCAAGGCTAAAATTGTAATGATTGAAAGACTATCCCCACCAATATTGCTAAAGGGTATTCAGAGTTTATTAGGTCATACGGGGTTTTATTGGCAACTAGGCAACTCATTATGGCAACTACACAAGCCACCGGAGAGTACACCAAAAGATCAATCCATCAACATATCAAGGCACAACTACACAAGCAAATCATCAAAGTCGCGGGTTGTATATTCCTGCCATGGCCTCTTACCAAGATCTACAATCAGCATGAATACCGCAATTTTTCACAATGAAGCCGATATCCTATAACATGGTTATATAGTTATTTAATCTTTGACTCATTAATAAACTTCATATTTAGCCAATACTAACTAACCTCGATTTCCATGAGCCACTAGTTTGCAAGTCTAATAGTTTACTAGTCATCAATTAAGGAAATGCTACAAGTTACCAACACTATTATTTATTCACCTATAACAAAGACATCTTATAGTTAGCCTCCTAATTATATAAGTCATCAATTAAGCCACCACAAAATCATATAGTATATGTTAACATAATCACTTATCAAACAAAACTAGGTCAATTATCATTGAGCATGTCACAACCTTAAGATCTAGTTTCCATATTTTAGCTAAGTATGGTCCACCAACTAGTTCACTAGGCTTCTAGCCTACAAGTCATAGTCATTTATTAGGGACAACTAGTTATCACATAAGCCACTTTACTAGGCGAAATTCCATAATGTAACCATTTATCCAAGTCAAGTAGATTTACTAGGTGAGCCCTTGGTTCTACACAAGATTACACATATCAATTAGTCTTGACCCAATACATGGCATAATCTACTTCTAGTCACTAACCAGAGTTAACAAGGGTCACACCTCTTATCTAGTGATTAATGCCAAAAATGGATAACAATTTACCTAGGAAGACATCATGCCCCAAGTACACAAATAGGTTTATCCATACACGGTATAACCTCACATATATCCATGTATTCATATATATATATATATATATATATATATATATATATACATACCACACATAATATTATTATAACATCATTACCTCTTCCAAATTCATCGGGCATCATCATTACATCATTATATCCTACGAATTCACTGGGCATCATCATAACATCATTATATCCTACGGATTCAACAGGAATCACCATAATATAAATATATACTCTGAATTCACTGGGCATCATCATAACATCATTATATCCTATGAATTCACCGTGCATCATCATAACATTATTATATCCTCCGAATTCACCGGGAATCATCATAACATAAATATATCCTCTGGATTAATCGGGCATCGTCATAACATTATTATATCCTACGGATTCACCGGGCATCATCATAACATAAATATATCCTTCGAATTCACTGGGCATCACCATAATATCATTATATCCTTCGAATTCAGCGGGCATTATCATAACATAATTATATCCTTCAAATTCACTAGGCATCATCATAACATCATTATACACCTATATATGTAGACAATTCAATAAGCATATACAACCCATAATGATAGAGGATAAGTGATGTGAGGTAACACATAACATCATTATTTACTATTAATCATCACATCATAATATTAGTAGATGCATGAGAATGAGTATCTAAATGATATATGCAATCACACTTTTCCAAGTTAACATGTTTATAAGCAAGTCAATAATAATCCAAGTGCATGATCTCTAGATACCTCTTTTACTCCCACTTTTCACAATACTAACCCCAAAGGAAAATCTTTCACATAAATCTTAGCTTAATCATTAGGCTTGGGTCATAGCAATAGTGGTAACATAATTAGAGGTTCACTTAGTGAAATCATCAATAAGCCAAGCGATAGCATAACCATAGGTTTAATTTACAAGACTTTCCAAAGCTATCATATCATGACAACAAGATAATCAATCAAGATACACATTATCCAACCATTGACCACATACATATCCAATAACTGAGTTTAACCATTATAATCTCAATAACTTAACTTAGACGTTCATCAAGTATCTAGGTCACTAGGGAATTTCATAATTCAAGCTTAAAGTGGGTCAAGTCCCATTCCTAAATCCCAATAATGCTAAAGTTCACTTCTATAAGACTAACTTTGACCTGGAATTAGGCTAGGTTATCTACATCACACAATAAGGGCTTAATAATCCTTACTAACCCTATAAGGGAAAATCTTCTTCAATTATCCTTTCTAAAGAACCCCAAACACTAAGGCTAATTCATAACTAGTCATATCTAGGTCAACATACTCTTAAGGTTAGTCAACAACATCATTCTCCTCTACTAGAGCAACTAAAGTATTCTCATGCTATTAATGAGACTACAAGTAGAACTATCCAAGGTTCTAGGCTATAGTCAAGTATCACATTTTACAAGTTTAAGAGCCAACGAGGATCACCTAATCCTAAGTATCATCATTCACCTATTTATCATCTAACACCACACATAATCTCATAAGATATCATAATTATACTATAATTAAGCTCAATCTAACTACAAGTAAGCCTAACCTACCTTGATTTCAAATTACTCACAAACTAACGAGCTTTGACTTTTCTTTTCTTGGAGCTTCTTCCATGAGCCAAGGTATCAACAACAAAATCTAACCGTCATTTCAAGAATAAAAAAAACCATTATGGCACCATTATTCCATGGGCCCAAAATGACACCAAACTACCAAGTGAGTCCCACCTTCGAAAAATCAGTTTACGAGACCAAACCATTACTCAACTATGATTAGGGAGCTATAACTCTCAAGAAATTTGAGTAAATCAATCACATTTATGGCTATAATTGAGCCTTATGGACTTAGGGATTTTGGGTCTAAATATCAAGAAAACAACAAACTAGAAGGAATCTTACCTAAAATTTGTAGCAAAATGGTTTTCACTAGTTATTAAGCTCCTACTAAACCCACAAGAATCACTTGAGCATTTTACACTCTATTAGGGTTTAGAGCTCAAGAGGGAGGCACAAAATGGCCAAAATTTCAGGCAATATAGCCTCTAAATAGGATTTTAGAATAGGCCCCAGGTAGCGCAGTTGTGGACCCCGCTTAGCCGTGGTCACGGTATCTCTCTCTATGCCAGGTTTTGGCTAAAGCTTAGAACTTGATTTCGGGCTTCAACCAATGCCTTGAGATGTATCTGGAGTCCATTTTAAATAAATGATATATGTAAGCACATAGATTTTGACGTTCTAGATGTGTTGCGAATTCAAATTTTGCATTTAAGGTTGTTTTACTGAAGTTTTTGCTTAGTGGTCAATTTGAACCAATGAAGACTTCAAATTAGGAAAATGGTTCTAAAAACCAAATGAACTGCTAGGTAATTAAATTATCGATTCTAATAAGTCACTAATGACTTGGGGTAACTATGGACAAGCTCCATCATCAAAAATAATCAAGAACACAGGCAGTGACCTGAAGGGTCATTACAGCATCTACTACTATATTTCCCCTTCTCGACGATATAGAATAGAGATGTCACAATACTTCAACAACTCTATCCACTCTTTAAGTAATAAAGTGTTGAAGACTACACTAATCTATAATACCCAAATTTCAAGCTCTAAACCCCTTAAAAGATTGGCTACTAATTTGGTTTATCCAACATTGCAAGTCTCGCCTTAATCTTCTCTCGTGGCAAGAAGTTATGTAATTATCCCTTCAAGTTTCAGTCAACTTCTAGTGGCTATGACATATATAATAATCCATAAAAAGATGTTACAATTTATTTCGAGTAGTTGTAGTCATAATAGAAAGAACCTTCAGTTTCAACCCAATGACTACAACTCCACTCCATGATATATAATCAGCCATTTTGAGTCATTAGGAGGGACTCATAGTCATAACAGTGTTCAACAAAGAATATTCCAGTGGTAACGAGTCCAGAACAAGACTTCCAGACATATATTATGAATCATTATATGGACTCACGACCTATCAAGTAAAGGATCCAAGAATCAAGCCTCAGACTATGACTCTACCTAACGACTCATAGTCAATCGTAATGATTTGTAGGAGAAAGGTTGTAGTCATAGCTGAAAGAACACCAAATCCTAGGACCTTAAGTTACGATTTAGAATATGACTCATAACCAGATGTGATGAGTAATATGGTGAATTGTAACGAGTAGAACCTAGAATCTTTACACATTTGAGAAGGGTATTTTTAGTGAATTCCACCCTTTACTAACCCAAACCCAAATCATTTACCCTTCCAAACATCAGTTATCAAAGCTAAATATTACCCTAATCTCTCATAACTTCAAAAATCACTTTCCTTAGCAAAGATAAAGCAATTATTATCTTCCTCAAGAGCAAACTAAGGTTTTCCAAGAACAAGATCAACTTTAAGGATTTCACCAAGGCATCTATTCTCAGGCATGTAGAATTTTATCAGTGGGTCCCTTCTACCCTTTGAGTCCCAAGAACTCTATAAATTTACAAATATAAGACTCTTTTCTCTTTTATGGGATTCTAAGTTAACCATGAATTTTATGAATTTTCTCTTAATTAATTTAACTATGAACTATGAAAATATGCTCCCTCATGGGAATTGTGTTCTTATATTTTTGATAATACAAATATCTATATCATGATTATTTATTGAAATAGTTAGAATTATTCATGATTTTTATGTACTATAATTAGTTCCATAATTACCATAATCAGTTTACATTGGTCTATGCTGGTGGGTTATGAACACCCAATACTAAAGTTTTAAACATGCATCAATTTACAAGTTCATGATTCCTTCAGTTATGTATATAATATTAATTTTAGAGTACCATGACTTGAGCATATAATTATTTAGTTTATGTTTTAGTTAAACTTCATGGTCATTCAGTTGGGAGTAATACTTAGCATCGAGTGAATACAAGGATGATGGATCCCCTGTCAGTTAGTCAAAGTCGTTAATAGCAGTCACTGAGTTCCAAAACTATGTTGTCAGCATAGGTTATGAGGGGTCACCTATCAATTTAGGTTTGAAACCCTCTTAGGGGCACCCATCAGTTTAGGCTTGACGCCCTAGTTTTTTTGGGATATCGAATTAGTGGATCCATGCCAGCCAATGTTGGTATCCTTTGTAAGGTACCAATACCCTTCCAACTGGGGTTACAAGATAGACCCCAATTGCCTCAGATTAGGGTATGTTGGTTGTGGTTAGCTCCCGCAGTTTCTAGTTCAATATTCAGATGATGCTCAGTTCAGGTTTGTTTGACCAAGTGTTCAGTATATCAATTATTTATTTCTTTAGATAATTGCAGTATATATTCATACTTGGTCTTGCATTCAATTTTCATGTTCATGAATTCACCCCCAGTACCTTTATGTATATTATCTAGCTTTCATCTCACATACTTATACATTCAAAGTATTGATCGCCTACTCTCTTTTGTGCTATGCTATCTTATAACATAGGTTTGGACGCTCAGTTTCTAGATCATACATAGATCATTCTTGTGCCCCTCAACTATAGCATTGGCGATTCCTCATTAGTCGAGGACTAGTTATATTATTATTTATTCATCCTAGTATTTTATGTCATGTTATTTCAATTAGTCAAAATTAGTTAGGGACCTATCCTAACAACTCATCATGCTTAGAGGATTTCAGACAGTTAGATAGCAAGTCAAATTGATATGTTTTTGTTGATGTATTTCAGCTATGCAACACCCGGATTTAGTCCATAAAAAATTTATAAAATTTTATCCTTACTTCCTTGACTATGACTCACCTTGAGTCATAGGGTGTCTTAATTAGTCATATAACCCTAGTCATAAGGCGTCCAGTGAATGGTTCCTGAGGAGTTGTCCTAACTACGACTCATGATGATTCATTATGTCTTAATCGTAGCTGGACCAGCTTGTTACCTAAACTTTCTATCTTGAGTATAACCATACTCAATGAATATGATGACTCCATACAAAGTGTAATGTCCAAATCTTAGGGTGTCCATTGTATACCCAAATAGTTTCTATGTTGACTATAACTAGACCCTAAGAGTCGTAGGATCTTATTATGAGTCATTGTATACAAGTCATAGGGTCAATAGTATGTGACTAGTGAAGTTGTCTTGACAACGAGTCATAATAAGGCTTAATAGGTTGTTATGAGACCCATAACGAATGGTATCTTATTTTCTAGCTTTTTAATAAGGGCATTTCAGATATTTCCCTTTTATCCCAATATTAACCCATGACCTATAAACATACATAGGACCCTATTTTCATATACAATTTACTCCAAAACATACGGTCTTCCCTCTCAAATGCTATCAAGCAACAATACTTAAGAGTTTTCAAAGAGTGGGTTAAGTAGGGCTTTAAGGTTTGAATTCTCTCCATAATCTTAGATATTTTAGTCCTATAACTCCACCCTTAATTTGTTTTTATTAAATTCATGAATATACATGGTAAATTTTGTTTATTTGAATAAGGGTTTTGATGTGATTGAAGGATTTTGATATGATTGGTCATATAATTTATTTCCCATGGTTTGTTATGCACTATTCATCTTTTATTAATGGATTTGAAACTATAGGTTGCATAGGTTTAGTTGATGAATAAAGGGGTTATGTTTCCCTAAATTTAAAGGTTTTACCTTTATTAGTGGCTTTGAAAATTGTGTGCCTTCAACCTAATGGAGAAATTGATAATAAATGGCTTTGTCATATGATTTGACTTGCTCTCTTGAACTGATGCATTGTCATAAAAGGTTAATGACCTGTGGTATGATTTTATTGATCCTTAGGGTATGTGGATTCATCATGTGAATGTTTAATTAAACCTAAGGGGTTACAAATTTCCTAGTATGATGGTTAATGAATTGTGGCATGATTATGAGCTTGCAAGTGGGGTTAGTATGCCAATACCAATAGGATGCCTTCATGCTTAATTGGTTCAATAAACTAGGAATGTGCATTAAATGTTATAATTGGGATTAAAAGAGGATTGTGTAGTCAATCCATGAAAGTGGAGGTCTCGAGAGACCAATACCGAGAACTGCGCTCGCTGGTTCAGGGGTCTAAATGATCGAGAGGTTTGAGTCCCCCTTATATCAAATAATTGAGAGGTTCAGGTCCCTATGTTATATAAATTGGTTCTTAAGTCACTTTGATTTATGTCAGAATATTGAAATCCCCCATAAGGCATATAACATATAATTATCCTTTAGTTTGTGTAGCTACACACACTAGGGACCCTCCGACTGGGGAAGAGATAGGACCATATAGCCCTATAGGTACCTTATCTATGACTGTTATGCTACACAATCTAGGTTAAGGTTTTCAAAGTTCATGCTAAGCCTTATTCCCAACCTGGACATGTGGTATTATGTCTATATGTACTTATATATGATTATGTCTATTTGATTTTGGTCTAGTTTTGAATTTTTACCCATGGAATTATTTTATCCCCTATCCCTGAGTTATATTCTAGCACTCCAATCGCTAACCATCTCCGAACATTGTATTTTTCACGATACAAGCATTGGAACTTCTTCTTTTTCCTATGTAGTGATCAGGTGTTAATGGATAGTTTGTAAGTTAACTTAAAGTAGTGAACTTTCATGAATTTGAAGAATTCATTTCATGTTTTGGTTTCTTATGTCTTATACTTTGTTTCAGACTTATTTTTGGCTATGGTCGGAGAATGTACTAATAATTTATTGGTACTCAATTTTGTTAGAGTCTTTGTGGGTACGGTGGACTTGGGTGTTGTGTTGGTAGTTGGTATTGGTAATCAATACCGATTTGTTATTATTGATATAACCTAGAATATTTAAACTTATATTACCCTATCTTGTTATATGTACGGACTTCAGGCCATGTTAGTCTGTTATAAGTTTTGTTAATTAGAAAATATGGTGGTCTCCGGTCCTTAGCAAATTTGAGATACCCGTCATAACCTGGCCCTGGTTTGGGTCATGAAAAAAATTGTATTATAGCCTAGGTTCATGGTCAATTGGGTGTCCACAAAGATGTGTCAAGTAAAACCTCTTTTGTCAGCGTGTATCATGCCACACATATAAGGGATAAAGGAGGCATTTAGGAATATTTCACTTTCTTGTCGTTTTATATCAATCTATAGAGTTTAAGATCTTGAAATCTCCTCTAATTGTCATATGTTTTCTTTTTAGATCTTGTCTCACAGAAGATCTTATATTTTTGGAAACCCATTTGTCCCATCTTAGCATAATATGGATGAAGCTTGTCTTACTCAAGGAGTTCAAAACCGGTCTAGGTTTGCTGCTTCTAGTTGCCCTGGTAGATTTCACTGATCTTTATGTCCCATCTCGATTACCTCAAGCTGGTGTGTTTCATACTGAGTTTTTCAAGTCGATCCATTTGTTTACCTAGTTAGTGGTCTCTTAGACTGAGTGTGTTGCTGATGTTGCTCTATCTTCTGAGGGTACTAGAGTTGACCAATTTTTGAGGTTGAGTCCTTCGACTTTTACTGGTTTCAAATTTGAGAAAGATCCTCAAAATTCCATTGATGAGATGGAAAATATTTTTTATGTGATGTATGCTACGGATATGAAGGGTGTGGAATTTGTCACTTGTAAGTTGAAGGGCATGGAATATCAGTGGTATGAGGAATGGGATCAGTATAGGGGTACTGATGTTGAGTTTTCTTTATGGGATGACTTTTTTAGTGCTTTTCTTTATTCTTCTTTTATCAGAAGTTAAGGGAGGTAAAGGTTGAGGAATTCATAAATTTGAAGAAAGGCAGAATTACAGTAAAGAAGTGTGCCTTGAAGTTTCATTAGTTGTTGCGTTATGCTCCAAAATTAGTGTCTAACATATGGGCTAGAATGAGGAAGTTTTCTTTCAGATTATCCCATAATTTGATCTTGGAAAGCAAGGTTGCATTATTGAACAAGTACATAGACATCTCTAAACTTATGGTGTATATGATACAAGTGGAAGAGGAAAATAAAAAGTAATTAGAGATGAGTGAAAGGCAAAATAAGAAATTTTGGTATTTGGATCAGGGTGGAGGCCAGCAATAGAGTGGTAGAGATGGTAGAAAATGGTTTAAGAAAAAGTGGGGTATTTCTAGTTCCTACTCTATGGCTAGTGCTCCTTATATGAAGTCCTTAGGTGATCATTGATTTTAGAATAGTTTTAGTCCCAAGGTATAGGGTGCCCATCTTCAGTCTAGTGGGGCTCAGTCAGCTTCATCATATCCCTCTTGTAGATTTTATGGTCAGGTACATTGTAGTGTTAGTGAAGAACGAAGGAATAAGTGTTAAATATAGTTAGATTGGTCATACGCAGTTGCATTTTCCTTTTAGATTTGCCTTTGGGGAAAATAAGATCCCTATTACTACTTCATCAGCTTCTGCACCAAAGGTTACTACTTTTACTTTTGGCTCTGGCTCTGGCACTGGTCGAAACCATCTCTATGCTCTTACTACCTATTAGGAGTTTGATATATCTCCCGATGTCATTAATGGTATGGTGAAACTCTTCTCTCGTGATGAGTATTTCTTGCTTGATCCAAGGTCTACTCTTTCTTATATGACCTCATTTGTGGTTATGCATTTTGGTTTTGGTCCTAAGTGTATTTCAAAATACTTTTGTATTTCTACCCCGATGGGTGACTCTATGGCTTCTAGAAGAGTATATTGGGGTTGTGTGGTATCTGTTTGTAGTAGGGAAACTTTGGTAGATTTGATTAAATTAGAAATACTAGATTTTGATGTCATCTTAGGCATGGATTAGTTTCATTCGTACTATGCCTCCTTAGATTGTATGGGAAGTTATTTCACTAGTTCCTAATGGATGGTTTATTTCATATCTTAAGCCCGAAAATTGATTTCCAATGGGTGCCTCTACCATCTAGTGTATTCTAAGGATTTTAGATCCAAAGGTGCTTCATTAAAATTTATCCTAGTGGTCTAGAAATTTCCTGAGGTGTTCCCTGATGATCTTCTTAGCATTCTTCCCGATAGGTGAGTTTATTTTGTGATTGATCTTCTTCCAGACACTCATCTTATTTTTAACTTCTTATAGAATGGCTCTAGCCGAGATGAAAGAACTTAAAGAGCAGTTGAAAGATCTTCTAGATCAGGGTTTTATCCTCCCTAGTATGTCTCTGTGGGGTACTTCGATTTTCTTTGTACGTAAGAAGGATGGATCCTTTCGAATGTTTATAGATTACCACTAGTTAAATAAGGTGACTGTGAATAATAAGTATCTGCTTCTTAGGATTGATGATCTCTTTGATCAGCTTTAGGGTGCTAACAACTTTACCAAGATTAATCTTTAATCGGGTTACCATCAGTTGAAGATTAGGAAACTGGATATCCCTAAGACTGTCTTTCAAACCTTATTTGGTCATTTTGAATTTTTGGTGATGTCTTTTGGTTTGACTAGTGCCTCGACAGCATTTCTGAATCTTATGAACTGGGTATTCCATCAGTTCTTGGATTTGTTCATAATTGTGTTTATTGATGATATTTTGGTGTATTCTAAGAGTAAGGTGTATCATGTCAATCATCTCCACCTTATGCTAAAAATATTAAAAGATCAGTGGTTGTATGTAAAGTGCTCTAAATATAAGTTTTGGTTAAGTGTTGTGACCCCTCTGGGTTATGTTGTTTCTAGTGAAGGTATTATAGTGGATCCAAAGAAAGTTGCGATGGTTAAGAAGTGGCCTAAACCAACGACTCCAATGGACATTCAGAGCTTCTTGGGTTTAGCCAATTATTATAGGAGGTTTATGGAAAGTTTCTCTTCTATTGTTGCCCTATTGACTAAATTTTCTCAGAAGAAGGTGAAGTTTTTATGGTCTGATGCTTGTGAGAGTAGTTTCAATAAGTTGAAGGATAATTTAACTTTGGCTATGGTTTTGACTTTACTTGAGGGTACCGACAGTTTTGTTATTTATTGTGATGCATCCCTGGTGGGACGGGGTTGTGTGTTGATGCAGCATGGTAAGGTAGTTGGATATGCTTCTAGCTAAATGTACATGAGTAGAACTATTTGATGTATGATTTGGAGTTGTTGTTTTTGTTCTTTGCTTTGAAGACTTGGATTCACTATTGTATGGAGTCCATGTTGACATCTTCTCAGACCATAATAGTTTTAATATGTGTTTCCCCAGAAGGAGTTGAATCTCAAGCAAAGGAGATGGCTTGAGTTGCTCAACGACTACAATATGAGTTTCCATTATCACCCAGGTAAAGTTAACATGGTTGTTGATACTCTTAGCAGGTTGTCCATGGGAAGCTTATCTCATGTGGATGAGGAGAAGAAAGGACTGGTGAAGGATATTCACCATTTGGCTATACTTAAAGTTCGTCTCTTAGACACTGAGGATGGTGGTTTGATTGTGCAAAAGGTGATGAAGTCATCTCTTGGTGCTGAGGTAAAGGAGAAATGGGTTTTAGATCTTATCTTGATGTAAATCAAATATGATATGGGTCACCAGAAGATGATGGCTTTCAAGATCAGTGGTGATTATGTCTAGAGGTACCAAGGCAGACTATGTATTCCAAATGTTGATGGGCTGCAAGAGAGGATTTGGGATGAAGATCATAAGTTGAGGTACACTGCTCATCCTGGTTCGATGAAGATGTACCATGACTTAAGAGAAATTAATTAGTGGAACAACTTAAAGAGGGATGTGGCTAAGTATTTGGTTTGTCAGCAAGTGAAGGTAGAGTACTAAAGGCCTAATGGGGTATCTTAAGATATTGAATTGCCCAAGTGGAAATGGAAAGTGATTAATATGGATTTCATTATTGGTCTTTCGCAATCCCATCAATAGTTGGATTCCATTTGGGTCATCATGGATAGGATGACTAAGTCCACTCACTTCTTGCCAGTGAGGACTAATTTTTCAATGGAGGATTATGCTAAGCTTTTCATTAAGGAGATCATGAAGTTGCATGGTGCTCCAGTTTCTATCATATATGATTGAGGTACTCAGTTCTCATCTCACTTTTGGTGCTCTTTTCATAGAGGTTTGGAGACTAAGTTGAAGCTTATTGCCACTTTCCACACTCAGATAGATGGACAAGCAAAGACGGCAATATGGACTTTGGAAGATATGTTGAGGTCTTGCGTGATTAATTTTGGTAGTAATTAGGTTAACCATTTGCCTCTCATCGAGTTTGTGTATAATAATAGTTTTCACTCGAATATTGAGATGGCTTAGTTTGAGGCTTTGTATGGTAGGAGGTGTAAGTCTCCTATTAAATGGTTCGAAGTTGGTGAGGCTGGATTATTTTGTCTTCATTTGGTTTACCAAGCTATGGATAAGGTGAAGGTGATTCTAGATAGGCTTAAGACCGCCCAAAGTTGCCAAAAGCCCTATGCAAATATGAGCCAAAGGGAGTTGGAATTTAATAGTGGTGATTGGGTGTTCCTGAAGGTGTCTTACATGAAGAGAGTGTTGCGATTTTTAAAGAAGGGTAAGATCAGTCCCCATTATAATGGTATGTATTTGGTTTTGAGGAGGGTTGTAAATATTGCATCTGAGTTGGAGTTGCCTTTTAGTTTGGTATCTATCCGCCCGGTGTTTCAAGTTTCAATGTTGAGAAAGTGTGTGGGTGATCCTTCATTAGTTGTTACTTTAGAAAATGTGGTCATTTCAGATTCCTTGTCTTTTGAGGAAGTCCCAGTGGAAATTTTGGATCGTCAAGTCCGTCGGTTGCGGACGAGAAGGTGGCTTCGACAAAGGTTCTTTAGAGGAACCAAAAGTTTGAGGAAGCTACTTGTGAAGTCGAGGAGGACATGAAGTCCAAGTATCCATTCTTGTTTTCCCTTTCAGATAATCATGCTTAAGGTATATGTTAATCTCAACATCTTTGTTTTCTAACATTGTGAAAGAAAATTGTGATTTCCTTGACCTCTTTGCTTTTTTTCTTTGTTAAAGGTAAGTGTGGGAGTGTTTCGGTGTGAAATCCTACTAACGTATTCCTTCACCCATCATTCGAGGATGAATGATCCTAAGGGAGGGAAAATGTAACACCCCAGATTTTTTGTCCTTAAAAAATTTCAAAAAATTTACCCTCACTTCCCTGGTTGCGACTCACCCAATGAGTTGTAGGGTGTCTTTATGGGTAATATGACCCGCATCGTAAGGCATCCAGTAAATAGTGTCTGAGTTGTTGCCTTACTACGACTTGAGGTCATAAGTTGTAAGGACTCATGATCAGTCGTTATGTCCTAATCGTGTCGGACCATCTTGTTACCTAAACTTTCTTTTTTTTGTACGAGTAGACTCAATGAGTCGTGATGATTCCATATGAGTCATAATGTCCAACTCACCAGGTATCCAATGTATTCCCAAATAGTTCCTGTGTTGACTACGACTAGACCCAACAAACAGTAGGGTCTCATTATGAGCCATTGTATACGAGCCGTAGGGTCAACAATGTATGTGCCTCGTGACATTTTCTTGATAACAACACATGGAGATGAGTCATAATGAGTCTTAACGAGTCATTATGAGACTCATAACGACTAGCGGCTTATTTTCTAGCTTTTTAATGAGGGTATTTTAGACATTTTCATCTTATCTCAATAATAACACATGACCAATAAACATACTTGGTACCCTATTTTCATCCATAATGCACTCCAAAACATACTCTTTTCTCTCTCAAAATCTCTCAATCAACAATATTTAGGGTTTCCAAGAAGTAGATCAAGTAGAGCTTCAAGGGTTGAATTCTCTTCATAATCTTGGATATTTCAGGAATGTGACTCTACCCTTAATTTGGTTTTGTTAAATGGATGAATGTATATGGTAAAACTTGTGGATTTGAATTAGGGTTTTTATATGATTGAGGGAATTTGACATGATTGGTCATATAATTGATTTCCCATAATTTCTTATGCATTAATCATGCTTTATTAATGGATTTGAAACTTGTAGGGTGCAAGGGTTTGGTTGATGAATAAAGGGGTTATGTTATCCCCAAATTTAATAGTTTTTCCTTTACTGGTGGCTTTGGAATTTACCTAATGGTGAAATTGATAATATATGTCTTTTTCACATGATTTGACTTACTCTCTTGAACTGATGCATTGGCATAAAAGTTTAACGAATCATGGTATGATTTTATTGAACCTTGGGGTATGTGGATACCCTGTGTGAATATTTAATTGAACCTAAGGGGTTATAAATTTCCTCATGTGATGGTTAATGAATTGTGGCATGATCATGAGCTTGCAAGTGGGGTTGGTATGACGATACTAGCGGGATGCCTTAATGCTTAATTGGTTCAATAAACTGGGAATATGCATTAAATATTTTAATTAGCCTTAAAAGAGGGTTGTGTAGACGGGCCATGAAAGTGGAGATCTCGAGGGATCAACACCGAGAACCGCACTAGCTAGTTTGGGGGTGTAAATGATTATGTGCATTGGAGTTTAGTCTGGTATTGAATTGTTACCCATGGCATTTTTTCCCCCTATCTCTGAATTACATGTTGGCGCTGTAACCGCTAACCATATCCAGACGTTGTATCCCCACATGATGAAAATGCCAAAATTTCTTGTTTTTTTCCTACACAGTAATTAGGTGTTAGTGGATAGTTAGTGAGTTGACTTAAAGTGGTGATCTTCAATCTTGACTTGAATTGGTGAGCTTCTATCCTTGGAAAGACTTCATTTTATTTTTTGGTTTCTTATGTCTTAGAATTTGTTTCAGACTTGTTTTAGTCTATGGTCGAGGGCAAGTCCCAACACTTTATTGGTATTTGGTTTTATTAGAGACTTTGTACGTATTGAGGACTTGGATGTTGTGCTGGTAGTTGTTATTGGTTATTTGTATTGGTTGGTGGTCATTGATATAACCTAGAATCTTTCAAATTATGCTACTCTATCTTGTAATATGTTTGTACTTCAGTCCATGTTGGTGTGTGATATGTTCTGTTGACAAGGAAATGAGGGTGTCTCCGGTCCTCGGTGGAATTGAGATACCCATCATGGAAAGTCCTTGGTTCGGATCGTGACAAATTACCTTTGATACTATTTTAGATTATTAGATACGTTTAAATGACTTTCATATAGTGTTTCATAGTCCTTTTTTAGTATTTACAGCTTGTGCCAGATCATGGGTTAGCTTGGGGTCACTTTTGACCTTAAGCACCATTTTATGACTATGGGGTGGCCCCGAGTTATGACATGATCTGTGTAAATCTCACAAATTAATGCCATATAGATAATGCCTTCAAATCTTAAGTGCAAAAACTGTCGCCACCTACTCCAAATCATTAGTAGGGTATTTGCGCTCTTAAACCTTTAGTTTCCTCGATGCATAAGCAATAAGTAAGTCCTGCTGCATCAAAAAACACCCCAAACCAGCACTGAAGGAATCACAATATACGGTAAACCCCTTGCCCTCAACAGAAAGGGTCAATATCAGTACTAGAGTGAGAAAGTTCTTGAGCTTGTAAAATATCAACTCACACTCCTCAAACCACTAAAAAGGAACCTCCTTCTAGGTAAAGTTTGTTATCGGTGATACAATAGTAACAAAACCCTCAAGGAACCTCTTGTAGTAACCTACCAAACCAATAAGGCTATTGACATGAACCGACCCAGGGCCTTGCCGTAATGGGCATCCCATGTCCAACCAGGACCAAGGGCCACCCCCAATATCCAACCCAACCATCAAAACACATACCCTGAGTCTGATGAATTCCGAACATATAACAAGATAGCATAGTTGTACAAACCTAGACTCTAGGATAGGTCTCAGACCATGACCGACCCAAATGAGTCCAACATTCCAAACCCATACCAATAACCAATGGCCAAACAAAATCTTAAACCAAAACCATAACAATAACCAAACCAAGTTCTATAACATAATATAAAAGGATAGAACAGTGAGAGATTTAGTCCAACAGCATCATCCCGAATACCAATCTCAATACTAAGGCTGACACTAATACCTATCCCACCTATACCAACCCATAGTAGTTCCACAATAGCCTCAAACCAAAAGAAAATCAATATCTAGTTAGGGCATGCCCCCAACCATAGCCAAAACAAATATCTATAAATAAATCAAAGCGTGTAAAAACATCCATAACATTAAATGGAGCCTTCCAAAATATGGAAGCTCACCACGTCAATACAGTAATTGATCCCAAATTCAAGAGCTAAGAAGGAAGAGTAGAATGGTCGGTCCCTACATCGCGTGGGGATACAGCCAGCCACCCGAGGACAGGTTAGTGGGTAAAAACTAGCAAGTACTCAGGAAAAGGATAAAATAATCGCATCAAGTAAAACTAAGTAAACCAACCATATGCATACAAACAATACATATATATATATATATAACCATCTGAAAACCACTCACGACTATATGGGTGCAGTGTAACCCCCTGAATGGGCCCTGATGCGTGTAGCCGCACAAACCGGGGATACCATAAGAGTAAGGGATTACTTAGTACCCTACGCTTTCCATGATACATATGTACAGTGTACTTAGAGGACTCTCATTACCTCATAGTATTATATATTGTCGCTATGAGCAACCCCTCATGTCGAAAAACATGAGTTTCCAGTGTCCACCAATTAGACTCGAACTTTCACGGTTAGCTATCACACCCCGCCATTATTGCCCAATTAAAACCATTCCCAACCAACCAGACCATTATTCCATTATTATTAACCAAGGTTATTAGTAGTGGTACCGTAATACCGACTATATCTTGCAAGCAATGTCCTTAGACAACCTTTTAATGTAAAGGGATTCCCATCTACCCATATATTACATTATTAAGTTAGCTTGGAGTATTCCCATGTACCCCACAAGTGTTCCATTATTAAGTTTTCTTGGAGGAATCCCTTGTACCTCACAAGTTGTTCATTAACATGTTTACTTAGGGGATTCCCTTGTACCCCACGAGGAAGTTTATTTAACCATGACCACCAAACCCTACCATTTAAACTATTAATACCATTTAGGGCTCTATCATCAAACCATACCAAGCAATAGTTCCATTAGAAGTCCAATAATATAGTAAAAGCATTATCATAGGATTTTATCAAACATGTTTGTGACATAGTGTTTCCAAAATCAAATCCAATCCCATGCAACCAATTGCCAAAGCCACCATTAAAATATGTAAAAACATAATTAAAGCATAAGAAAACCATAACCATGCATTTAATACCAAAACCCCAACATATATTTGAAAACCTCAAGATCATACAACAATCATGCCATAAAAACATTGTGTAAAACATGCCTTTATTTGGAACTAACAATGAGGGAGAAGTATAGTGCCTTAGATGATGAAGATGATGAAGAGAAATCACCCAATCAATCCCCAAATTGTTTCTCTAGATGAAACCCTAGCCTTTCTTTACCCAAGATCCATAGAGAGAACTAGATAGTGTTTCTAAGTGTTTTAGATTAGAATAATAGGGAAAATAACCTCCCAAATGTGATATAAGTCATGGGGTCTTAATGGTTAAGAGGGGAAATGTCCAGATTACCCCCAACTTAATTTCATAAAATCCCCCCAGGCGGGTACGACTCTACCATACTAGTCGTACCCTCCAATATGAGTGATACCCGCCATTCGTATCCTAGACCTCCATTATACCCCCATATTGGTCAACATACGACCATACAATCCAAACTGTATCTAAGTATACGACTAGTACCCTCAACCCTCACCCATAACAGAACCAACAGGACTTACCACTATCCAACATATGAGTGGGACAATATGAATCGTACCCTATCTCACAACGCATAGTGAGCCACTCGTACTCAGATCCAAGTTACTTTAGTAAGTTTTGGATTAATTGAAGGAAAACCCAAACCATATGACCAGTATCTGACCATAGAACTCGTACCAACCTAAGTCATACCCATTCCAAAAACCAATCCAACCTACCAACCATCACTAGTTAGTGTACGACCAACCATACCCCAGCATACGACCTGTACCCCCTAGTCGTACCTTGACCAGAAACTAGAAATAGAGGAAATTTTCTGAGGGTCTTAAACCCAGGGTGTTAGTCTCCCCCACTAGGATCATTCATCCCTAAATGATGTAAAAGGTAGGTCAACACAAGCACGATTTATTTGCATTATCAAATATCAATCCAACCTTTAACCAATTTAGAAAATAAAGATGCAAGGATATATTCTAACCTTAACTAAGTTAGAAAATAAAAATGTGATCCAAAACACATACCTTCCGCATAAATATCTGCAGTAGAAAACAAATGCAGATATTTGGACTTTATGTCCGCTTCCACTTCCCATGTAGCCTCTTCCACCTTATGGTTCGACATAGAACCTTAACCGAGGCCACATCCTTGGTTTGTAACCAAAAAAACTTCCAATCCAATATCTAAACTGGGACCTCTTCATATGACAGAGAATCTGAGATACCCAATCCTTCCAAGGAAACCACTGAAGAAGGATCACCAAGACACTTTCTCAACATAAAGACATGAAATACCTGATGAATGCAGCTCAACCTAGAAGGCAACTCCAATTCATACGCCAAATTACCAACCCTCTGCAAAACCATATAAGGACCAACATACCGAGGACTGAGCTTTCCCTTTTTACCAAATCGTATCACTCCTTTTATAGGAGATGCCTTCTTTAGGAACACCTTATCTTCAACCTCTAACTCTAAGTCTCTACACCTTACATTCGTATAGGAATTTTAGCAACTTTGGGCAGACTTAAGTGTATACCAAATCACTTTAACCTTTTCCATAGCCTGATAAACTAAATCTGGACCGAACATATCAGCTTCACCAAGCTCAAATCACCCAATAGGAGATCTATGCCTCCTATCATATAATGCCTCAAAAGGGGCTATTCAAATAATAGAATGGTAACTATTATTATAAGCAAACTCTACCAAAGGTAGATACTTAACCCAATTGCCTCTAAACTCAACCACACATTCCCAAAGCATATCTTCCAATGTCTAAATAGACTTTTCTGCTTGTCAATCCGTCTGTGGATGAAAAGTAGTACTCAAACTAACTTTAGTGCCCAACCTTTTCTAAAAAGAACGCTATAAGTAAGATGAAAACTGCATACCACGATCAGAGCTAATAAAAACAGGTACCTCATACAGCTTTGCAATCGCCTGAAGATAGAACCTTGAATAGTCTTCAGCCAAAAAGTTAGTCTGCACCGGCAAGAAGTGAGTGGATTTTGTCATTCTATCCATAATAACCCAAATCAAATTGATTCTGATACCGAGGAAGACTACTAATGAAATTCATATTAATTACCTCCTATTTCCATTACAGAAATTCCATTTCTTGATACAACCCGCCAGGCCTCATGTGCTCAACTTTGACTTGTAGGCACACCAAACATTTGGCAAGAAAATCAGCCATATCACTTTTCATACCATTCTACCAATACATCTCTTTGAGATCATGATACATCTTTGTCAAACCAGGATGAACAACATAGCATAATTCATGCGCCTCAGCGAAAACCTTTTTCATTAACCCATCGACTTTAGGAACATATAACCGCCCTGGGTACCTCAAGGTACCACCACCACTGATCACAAACATCATCACCCTTTGCCCACTAACATCACTCTTGATTTCATTAAGATGGAATCTAGCATTTGTTTATCCTTGATCTCTGCACCAAGAGACGACGGAACCACTTCCTATGCCATCACACCACCATCATTGGAGTCCAAGAGATAAATTCCAAGATTAGACAAGCAGTAAATATCCTTAACCAATTCCCGTTTTTCCTTTTCCACATGAGCTAAAATCGCTATGGATAACCTAGTAAGAGCATCAGCAACCATGTTAGCTTTACTTGGGTGGTAGTGAAGACTCATATCATAGTTCTTGAGTAGATCCAACCATCTCTTCTACCTGAGATTTAGCTTCTTTTGAGTGAACACATATTATAGACTCTTATAGTCAAAAAAGATGTCCAGGTGCACTCTACATAAACATGTCCACGTGCACTCCATATAAATAATGCCGCTAAATTTTCAAAGAAAAGACCGCCGCTAAATTCTCCAAATCATGAGTAGTATAGTTCCTCTTATGCACCTTCAATTGCCTGGAAGCATAGGTAATCACCTTCCCATGATGCATCAAAACACAACCAATCCCCACCCAGGATGCAACACAATAAACCACAAACCCTTCATTACCTTCAGGCAATATCAAAATTGGAGCCAAACCTAGCTTATCCTTCATCTTCTCAAAAATCCCCTAACAAACATCCGACCAAGAAACCTTTGCCTTCTTCTGAGTCAACTTAGTCAATGGGGCAGCTATCATCAAGACACCTTCTATGAACCGCCTATAATACCCAGCCAAACCCAAGAAACTCTAAATGTTAATTGGAGTCGTGGTCTAGTCTACCTTTTAACCACATCCACCTTTTACGGATCCACCATAATCTCCTCACAAAAAATAATATAACCATGAAATGTCACAATGTTCAACCAGAACTCACTCTTAGAGAACTTGCCGTACAATTGTTGCTCCTTTAATGTTTTGAACACCATACAAAAGTGGTTAGAATAATCTACTTCACTCTTAGAATACATCAGGCTATCATCAATGAACATAATCACAAAAATATCTAAAAACTACCTGAAAACCCTATTCATCAAATCTATAAATGTTGTTGGGGCATTAGTCTAACTGAATGACATAACCAGGATTTAAAGTACCCATACCGAGTATGGAAATCTATCTTAGGGATATCGTCCTCCCTAATCATAAGTTGATGATACCTAGACCGAAAATCTATCTTATAAAAGAATTTTACACCTTGCAACTAATCAAACAAGTAATCTATTCTCGAAAGAGGATATTTGTTCATAATTTTTACCTTATTCAATTATCGATAATCAATGCACATCCAAAGAGAACCATCCTTCTTGCGCACAAATAAAACTGGTGTACCCAAGGGGACACAATTGGACAAATGAAACTCTTATCCAAAAGATCCTTAAGGTTCTCGTTGAGTTTCCTCAACTCATCCGAAGTCATTCTATAAGGAAGAATAGATATTGCATGAGTGTTCAGAACTAAATCAATACCAAACTCAATCTCCCTCTTCAGAGGAACACCAAGAAGATCATCCAGAAAGACCTCAAGAAACGCATTCACCATCGAAACCAAATAAAAATAAAGATATTCCAAGTTAGAATCTTTAACCCAGACCAGATGAAAGGGACACCCTTTAGAGAGTAACCTCTGAACTCTAAGATAAGAAATAACCCCCTTCCCCCCATGATCTAGGGAACCACCCTCCCACTTAATAACTATTTTATCCGGGAGCCTAAAGACAAACTTATAGGTTCAACAATCTAAGGATGCATAAGAAGGTTGTAACCAATCCATTCCCAGAATAACATCAAAATCTACCATATCCAGTTTAAACAAATCCACCAAAGTCTGTCTACTGCCAACAGATACCACACACACCCTATAGACACTTTTACCAATCATAGAGTCACATACCGGGGTAGAAATAGAAAAAGGATCTAAAATAACCTCAAGATCGAAACCAAATACACAACCACAAATAGGTCACATAAGAGAGAGTGAACCCCGAATCAAGCAAATAATACACGTCATAAGAAAGGAGTTATAACATACCAATCATAACATCAGGTGATGCCTTAGATTCTTGCTGGGTAGCAAAAGTATAGAACCTATTCCAACCTGTGCCAGTACCAGAAGCACAAATAGATGTAAAAGTAGTACCATTTTATGCAGGAGTAGAAGATGAAGCAATTAGAGCCTTACTCGCTCTCGAAGCACCATTACCAACTCAATAGTTTCTAAGTATATAGACTGGATGGCCATATTTGAAACACTTGTCCCTCCTATCATCATATAAACCCATATGCAACCTACCATAAAACCAATAAGGAGGGCATGATGATGCCGACTGGGCCCTACTTTCCTGAGATTGGGCACCCTATGCTTGGAAATTATTGCCACCTTGCTGACTCCTATCACCTAACTATTTTGGGTAAGGAACACTAGCTGTAGAGAAAGAACTAGAGATCCCCCACTTCTTCTTTGTCCACTTACCACTATCCCAGCCACCTTGTTGTTGCCCACCACCTTGTTCAGATGACCTGAACTTCTTTCTCTTCCTTTACCCAAACTTAGCTTGCTTTCTCTTTTATTTCTCCACCTGTTGCATATGAACCACCAACTAGAAATATCTATATCCTTGATCAACAATGCAGTCTTGCTTTCAAGGATCAAATCTCATGACAACCCTAAGGCAAACTCCTCATCCTGGTCCACATATTAGACACGAAATCCATACCATACCTTAACAATTAATGAAATTTTAAGGCATATTCCTTGACAAATATCTTCCCTTGTCTTAGATTAATAAATTTCTTCAACTTTGCTTTCTTGAACTCCCGAGGAAAGGAGTGGTCTCAGAAAGCATTGGGGAAAGTCTCCCATAAAGTCAACTCCTCAACATTACCTCTCACCCTATACCACTCTTCATACCATTGGTACGCCACATCCTTAAGCTAGTAAGAAGCAAAATTCACCCCTTCCATATTCATGACCTAAATCATCCAAAATATTTTCTCCATTTCATCCAGGAAATCCTGAGGATCCTCCTCAACTTTCACACCAATAAAAGTAGGAGGATACATCTTCATAAACTAGCTAACACTTATGGCCTTAGCAGATGGAACACCAAATGAATCCCGTTCAGCCTAAGCAGTAACCAACTAAGCAATAACATGAATTAATTGGCAAAATTTTGTATTAGTCACCTCACCTTGAGGAGGACTAGTAGCAATAGATAAAACTCTATAAATATTAGGTTTTGGCCCCCTAAACCGAGTATGGCTTCCCTGAGTAGTACGTGTCCCTTCAATATTATCCCCAATTAGGACAGAAGAGTTACCTTGTATCTCAGATCATTGAGGCATAATCTGAAAAATGAACAAACCAAGATTAGAAAGAACCTTAAACCTTGTAGCTTGAAAATAGAATACCAATAAAGTGAAACATTCTTAAATGCCCTGTAGCCTCTCCTTTATGAGTGTGGTACACTACACACCTCTAAGAGAGACTCCACTCGACATGGCTTTGTGGACTCTCAATTGACCATGAACCTAAAGTCTAATACCAACTTGACACAACTCGACCCGGGGACTTGTCGTTATGGGAATCCGAAGTCTAACCAGGAATGAGGACCACACCCAATATCCAACCCAACTATCTAAATGCATACCCTGAGTTGGATGAATTCTGAACATATAACAAGATAGAGTAGTTGAACAAACCCAAACTCTAGGATAGTTCTATGACCATGACCAAATGAGTCCAACCATCCAAACCCATACAAATAAGAAATTGCCCAACCAAACTAGAAACAAAACCATAACAATAACCAAACTAAGTTCTATAGCATAATATAAAAGGGTGGAACAGTAAGAAATTTAGTCTAATAGTATTAGCCCCAATACCAATGCCAATACTAAGGATGATATCAATGCTGATCCCTTCCATACCAACCCATAGTAGTTCCCCAAAAGCCTCTAACCAAAAGAAAATCAATATTCTTGGTACATGCCCCCAACCATAGCAAAAACCAATATCCATAAATAAACCAAAGTGTGTAAAAACATCCATAAACATGAAATGGAGCCTTCCATAGTATGGAATCTCACCACTTAAATCTAGTAGTTTATCCCAAATTCGAGTTCTAAGTGAGAAGAGTAGAATGGTCAGTCCCGGTATCTCATGGGGATATGTCGCCCGAGGATGGGTTAGTGGGTGAATGCTAGCAAGTTCTCAAGATAAGGATAAAATAAGGCCATCCTATAAAGCCAAATAAACTAACCATATACATACAAACCATCCATATATATATAACCATGAAAGGGAATCGGGTTTAGCATTCCTTTAAAGCCATTTACTTGGGTATATGAAGTTTAACCGTTCTAAAACTACCCACGGGCTATATGGGTCTAGTGGAACCCCCTGAACGGGCCTCAATGCATGTAGCCGCACGAACCAGAGATACCATAATAGTAGGGGATTCCTTAGTACCCTTCACTCTCCATGATACATATGTACAGTGTTCTTAGAGGATTCTCATGTACCTCATAGTATCATATATGGTCGCTATGACTAACCCCTTATGTCGGCAAACATGAGTTTTTAGTGTCCGTCCATTGGACTCGAACCATCATGGTTAGATATCAATACCCGCCATTATTGTCCTATTAAAACCATTTCCAAATAACCAAAAAAATATTTCATTATTATTAACCATGGCTATGAGTAGTGGTATCGTCATACCTACTATAGCTTGCAAGCAATGTCCTTAGCCAACCTTTTAATGTACAGGGATTCCCATGTACCCATAGATTATATTATTAAGATAACTTAGAGGATTCCCATATACCCCACAAGTGTTGCATTATTAAGTTTTCTTGGGGGAATCCTATGTACCCCAACAAGTTATTTATTAACATGTTTACTTGGGGGATTCCCTTGTTCCCCACAAGAAAGTTAATTCAACCATAACCATGACCACAAAACACTACCATGTAACCATTCCAAACCATTTAAACTATTCATACCACTTAGGGTTCCATTACCAAACCATAACATACAATAGGCCCATTAAAAGTCTAATAATATAGTGAAAGAATTATCATAGGCATTTTATCAAACATATTGGGAACATAGGGTTTCCAAAATAAAATCCAATTACTAATTAACCATTTCTATGCAACCACCAATAAAGCATGTAAAAACATTATTAAAACATGGGAAAACCATAACCTAGCATTTAATACCAAACCCTAATATATATTTAAAAACCCTAAAATCTTACAATAATTATGCCATGAAAATATTTTTTAAAACATGCCTTTAGTTAGAACTAACAATGAGGGAGAAGTATCATGCCTTAGATGATGAAGATGATGAAGAAAAATCACCCAATCAATCCCCAAATTGCTCCTCTAGATGAAACCCTAGCCTTCATTTACCCAAGAGCCTTAAAGAGAACTAGAAAGTGTTTCTATGTGTTTTACATTAGAATAATAGGGAAAATAACCTCCCAAGTATGCTATAAGTCATGGGTTCATAATGGTTTAAGAAGGGAAATATCCAGATTACCCCTAACTTAACAGCATAAAATCCCCACAGGCGGGTACGACTCCACCATACTAGTCGTACCCTCCAATATGAGTGGTAAACACCACTCGTATCCTAGACCTCCTTTATATTACTATATTGGTCAACATATGACCATACAAGCCAAACTATATCTAAGTATACGACTAGTACCCTCAATCCGTACCCATAATATAACAAATAGGAGTTGACACTATCCAATATATGAGTGGGCCAATACGACTCATACCTTATCTCACAACCCATGGTGAGCCACTCTTACTCAGATCCAAGTTACTTTACTAAGTCTTAGATTAAGTAAAGGAAAAACCAAACCATATGCTTGTACCCGACCATACGACTCGTACCAACCCAAGTCATACCCATTTCAAAAACCAATCCAACCTACCAACCATCACTGATTAGTGTACAACCAGCCTTACAAATCATACCCTAGAATACAATCTGTACCTCCTAGTCATACCTTGATCAGAAACCAAAAATACATGAAATTTTCTAAGGTTCCCAAACCCGGGGTGTTTAAACTATGAACCTCAAATTGATGTGTAGGTCTGGCCCAACCTCAAATGGCCTCAATATTTGTTGAATCCTCCATCCTTAGAAACCATAAGCCCTAGAAATAAAATAGACTCAAGCCAAAGCTCAAAATTTTTGAGAATTTGGCAAAAACTAGAGAGTGTTTCTAAGTGTTTTAGATTAGAATAATAGGGCAAATAACCTCCCAAGTGTGATATAAGTCATGGGGTCATAATGGGTTAAGAGTGAAAATGTTCAGATTACCCCCAACTTAACTGCATAAAATCCCCGCTGGTGGGTATGACTCTACCATACTAGTTGTACTCTCCAATATAAGTGGTACTCATCACTCGTATCCTAGACCTCCCTTAGATCCCACACTAGTCAACATACGACCATGCAATCCAAATTGTATCTAAAGATACGAGTAGTACCTTCAACCCATACCCATTACAAATCCAAAAGAAGTTGACACCATCCAATATATGAGTGGGACAATATGAATCATTCCTTATCTCACGACCCATGGTGAGCCACTATTACTCAGATCCAAGTTACTTTACTAAGTCTTAGGTTAAGTGAAGAAAAACCCAAACCATACGTCTGTATCTGACCATACAACTCATACCAACCAAAGACTTACGCATTTGAAAAGCCAATCTAACCCACCAACCATCACTGATTAGTGTACGACCAACCTTACCAATCATACCCCAACATACAACCTATACCCTCTAGTCGTACCTTGACCAAAAACAAAAAATACAAGAAATTTTCTAAGGGTCCCAAACCCAGGGTATTTCAACTAAGAACCTCAGATGGATGTGTAGGTCTGGCCCAACCTCAAATGGCCTCAATATTTATTGAATCCACTATCCATAGAAACCATAAGCCCTAGGAATGAAATAAACTCGAGCCAAAACTTAAACTTTTTGAGAATTTGGCAAAAAGTCTGAGATCTCTCAAAGTCTGGAGCGCAATCCTCAAATTTCATAGATGCTCCTTCCTACTCCTCAAATAAATAAGAATGTCATCGATAAACACAATAACAAAGGAGTCCAATAAGTTGTACATGGTTTATTAAATCCATGAATACAGCTTGGGTATTGGTCAACATAAAAGAGCTCATAATGGAATAGAGAGTTAAAAAAGTTGTCTTTGGGATATCCTCAGCCCAAATCCTCAATGTACGATAATTTAATCTCAAGTCAATCTTATAGAACACCGCCCCTCCCTAAAACTGGTCAAATAGGTCATCCAAATAAGGCATATAATACCTATTCTTCAATGTCACCTTATTTACCTATTTATATTTAATACACATATACAAAGAACCATTATTTTTATTTATGAACAAGATAGGAGTAGCCCAAGGTAAAACACTCAGCCTAATAAAACCCTTACCTTAAAGATCCTAAAAAAAGGAATTCAACTTATTAAGGCTAACAAGAGCCATACAGTAAGGTGCCATAGAAATAGGTTGAGTGCCTAACTCAAGATTAATAAGTAACTAAATATCACGCTAACAAGGAAGGCCAGGTAGGTCGGTAGGAAAGACATCAGGAAAGTCACAGACTATAGAAATAGAATAGATCGATGGACTCTCCACACTAGCATCACTAATATAAGAAAGATAAGACTCTAAACCCCTTGATATGAATCTTCTAGCCTAAACATAAGAAATAATCCCCATCAGCGCATGGCTAATAGATCTCTACCACACAACCAGGGGTATGTCGGGCATGGCTAAGGTAATGGTCTTGGTGAAATAGTCTAGGATCGCATAATAGGTGGATAACCAATTCATGACTAGAATCATATCAAAGTACACCATATCTAATACAATAAGATTAGCCGAAGTATCAAACTCTCAAATGGTCACAATAGATGATCTATAAACCCGATCAACTACTAAAAAATTACCTATGTGAGTAGACACACATACTAACATAGATAAAGAATCCTAAGACAACTCTAACTGTGGTGCATAATAAGCAGACACATATGACTAAGTGGATCCTTGATCAAATAAATCATAAGCCGGATGATGGCATGCTAAGATCATACCTGTAATAACATCATGATACCAAACAAACTATGAAAAGTAAAAGTTGATGATGAAAAGTAAAGATAGAATTTAAGATAGATCTTAATAAAATACAAGAAAAAAATAATCAAGAACAATGGGTATATTAAAACCTAATCCCCTTGATTACAAACCTAATCTCCCACCAAACTTCTACGATAAGAAAAAAGGGTTGGACGGCCTCAAATTTACATGTTTCTAAGTGAAATGTTCAACGAAAGCTACTAACTCTCTCTCTCTCAAGGAGAAGTACTCATCAATATTCAAGCAAAAACTACCAAAGTGAGGTAAGGTTTTTGGTATTTATACCCTTACACTAATTATTATATATTTGTGATCGAAAGTGAATCATTTACAACAAAGAATACAAGTCAGACCTCTTTGGCATCTACCCAAGCAGATGGGATGCACCTATCCACAAGTGGAATGCAGATACCATTATTGGCATATGCTTGAGTATATGGCGCTCACCTAGGGCACAGATGGGGTGTATTTCATCTCTCATAGGCCTTTTAGCCCCATCTTGCACTCCTTTGACCCTTACAAGGTTACTTGATCCATTATAGATGCAACCACCAACACATAACACCCTTTTAATAGTGATATAACATCTTCAAGCACCTCTCTTTTCATAAAAACTACTTAGAGAACTTAAAGTTCCTGATCTTGGATACTAGTTAAGGGTCTTGAGCTAACCTAAATTGTATCATCCTCACCAACTTAGGAATAATTTGACCTAAAATTCATGGGGTGATCATCTTCAATCAAGTTAAGGAGTGAAAGATCACACACATTAAAGGTATTATGCACTTGATATTTTGGAAGAAGGTTAATCTTGTAGGTATTATCATTTATCTTATCAAGTACTTAGCAGATCATCTCCTCAATGCATCAATTTGGATTTTCTTTAGGTTAGGAACCTATGTTTCTGGAGGTGCACCCATAACCAATTACCTAATTCAAGCATAAGCCGTTTCTATCCCTTGTTCACTCTTTTAGGCACCTTTTGATATTTTTTCTCAAGGAAAATCCTTACCATCTCATGGACATTTTTCATTTCTTCCACCCTCTTGTTCCCATCAAAGCTAATGATGACATCACTAGATAAAGGGTGATATCTAAAGGAGTGAGGGTTTAAAATCATAAACACATTCAAAGGGAGTTATATCAATAGTCAGATAGATAACACGATTATAAAAAAATTTAACTAAAGGTAGGTGGTCCTCCCAAGAGGTCATTTTTCCTTTTACTAAGGTGTGTAACCTCTATTTTCCAATCGGTTTATGGGTGGCAAGATACTGAAAAAAAAAAGCAAATTAGTGCCAAGACTACCCTATAATAACCTCCAAAAGAGACTAAGAAACTTAGAGTCCCTATCACTAACAATGGCTCGAGGGATTTCGTGTATTTTAAAAATATGCTCAATAAATAAATAAGTCATATTTGGAGCATCATCACTTTTATGACACAAAATAAAATAGGCCATCTTATAAAACTGATCAACCACAATAAAAATACTATCTCTACCACTCCTCATCCTAGGAAAACCCAAAACAAAGTACATAGAGATGTTAATCCATAGGTATTAGGGAGTGGGTAGTGAGGTATGTAATCCTTGAGGGAACAGGATGGATTTTGCACTTCTATATCCATACATTGGCCACAAATTGTAGAAATATCTTGATGAATCTTGGGGCTAATAGAATTATTCTTCTAGGATTTCAAGGGACATACCAATCCCAAAGTGGCCCATCATACCACCATCGTGGCCCTCTCTTACAAACAATTCTCTTCATGAGCTAAAGAGAACACATAACCTCTTTTATTTAAACAAGAATCCATCAAACATAGAATAGGGCATAGTATTTCTATCCCTCATACATCTTTTCCTATTCCATTTTTTGTAATCTTTGAAGATTGGAGAAAACTTGGGGTACTCCAGATACAATGTCTTCAAGCATTCAAAACCAATCAATTTTAAAGACAAAGAGGTAGTGAAAACATGCTTACGAGATAAGGCATCAGCTACTAGATTCTCTTTTTCCTTTTTGTATTGGATTACTTAAGGGAAAGTCTCTAGTAATTTAATCCACTTAGTATGCCTCTTGTTAAACTTATGTTGGGCCCTAACGTGTTTCAAAGATTTATGGTTGGTTTGAATCATAAATTCCTTAGGCCAAAAGTAGTGTTTCCAACTGCTTAAAGCTCTAACCAAGGCATACAACTCCAGATTATATGTGAAGTAGTTCAAGGTTGCACCTTTGAGCTTTTAACTAAAGTATACAATGTATTTTTGGTCTTGCATTAAGACGGACCATATCCCTACCTTGATAGCATCAAATTCAACATCAAATATTTTTCCAAAGTCAGGCAATTATAACAAAAATGTGGAGCTAAACATTGTTTTCAAAGTTTCAAGCGCCTTTACTTACTCTTCACCCTACTTAAAAGGCTTATCCTTTCAGACTACCTCAGTCAACATAGCGTCTATGGTGCTAAACCATTTGTCAAAATCCAATACATGAAACTTCTCATATCACTAATATATTGTAAAGTTGGCTAATTTTGTATAGCATCTATCTTGGATTCATCCTCTTTAATACCTCGAGATCTCACAAAAAAACCCAAGAAAATAACATTATTTACATAAAAGGAGCATTTTTCAGGATTATCAAATAGTTGTTCCTTCCAAATCAATTCAAAAATACACAACAAATGTGGATCATAATCATCAATGCAGTTTCTATACACTAAGATATCATCATAGTAAACTATCACAAATGTCCCTATGAATGGTTTCATCATATGATTCATTAACCGCATAGAGACCAAATTTGGTGAGCGCGAATGGCATAACCATTCATTTATAGAGACCAAATTTAGTCTTGAAGGTTATTTTCCATTCATCACTGAGATTTATCTGCATTTAATGATATCAACTCCTAATATCAACTATAAAAGAGACAAGAATCATTCAATTCATCCAACGTATTATTTAATCTAAGAATATATGATATGCATGTGCCATGTCCCATTTGTCTTTACCATTATCTTATTGATAGCCTGGCAATCTATACACATGTGCCATGTCTCATTTGTCTTTTGTACTACCAACACCGGGACCACATATGTACTCATGGTTTCCTTGAAGTATCCTTTGTTGAGAAGTTCATCAACCTGCCTTTGGAACTCTTTAGTGTTCGTTGGATTACTTTGATAAGAAGATTTATTGGGCAATTAAGAAATCAACATGAAATCAATCCAATGCTCAATTCCCCAAACTTAGGGTAATCCTTGGGGTAACTCCTTTAGTAATACATCATCAAATTCCTAGAAAAATAGCATTATAAATAGGAGAAATAGAGTGGTTAGTGTGAAAATCATGGGCTAGGAGGAGCATATGTGCTCTATCATCATGTTCCTTGAACAAATCTTTTCCTAGCCAACATTACCATGGGACTCTTCCCCTTCAACCTCCTCTTCTCCTCTTCTTCATACTTCTCCTTGTTTCTGTCTTCTTCTTTACCTTATTTCTTACCCTTATCTTTCAATTCTCTTATTATTTGGTATACCTCATTTATTTAAGATAGTGAAAGTGGATGGAGAGTGAATTGTTTACCATTCATATCACAAGAATACTAATTGGTCCTCCCATCATGCTTGGTTGAAAGATGATATTGCCATGTCCTTAAATTAAATCACCACTTGTCTAGTAACCTTCAACTCTCCACGTTCATTTAACCATCAGATCTTGTACATTATGGTATATTTGGTTATAGGCAACATATAAAATCAACCATAGTATCACTAGCTATGTTAGCACAACTCCCATATCAATGACCAAGAAGCACATATTCTTCTTGATAAGGCACTTAGTATGGGATATATTTTTCCTTTGACTAGATAATCTATTATATTACTAATCATTACTTGTCTCACAACAAAGTTTGGAACCTTAACTCTCCATATTGAGGCCAAGCATCGTCATTATCTTCCTTTACCTGCTCATCTTTATTGGGACCCTCTTTATCTTAGGATTTTTCATCATTTTCATCATCCACCCTAACCTCTTCTTTAAGGTAATACAACCTCTCTTCCTGAAGAATCATATTTCTCTGATTGGGACATTGACTTACATTATGTCCCTATCCTTGGCATTTAAAACATATAAAACCTTTAGAATTATGATTAGGATATTTGTTACCTTTATTCCATGGTGGTACTTTTGAGTGGTCTTCTCTACAGGCTTCTTGTCATAGGACTTATTGCAGTCCTTGTTATTGTTCCATCCTAATAAAAATTGAGCTACCTTTTTCTTCTTACTACAAGAGTTGGTAGATAAGTACCCTTTGGTTTTGGTAGTTTTCCTCTTCTTGAGATCCCTCTCAATTTCCAAAGCTTCTTGGATGCATTCTTATATGGTTTCAAAGTTATGGATAGTCATAGATGAGGAGATATCTTTGCTCAACTAAACCTTGAAGCCTATATGGCAGTTTTCATGTTATCATGATACTCTAGCTTTAAGATCAATTATTGGAATTCATCATAGTAGGTCAAAACACTATTTTTTTCCTTAGCTCAAGTTATTTAGCTTAGCAAGTAACTCATGTCTATACCTTTCAGCATGTACTTTTATCTCATGAGTCCCTTCAATGTATCCTATGGGGGTGGTTGTCCTTTATTTAACATATTTCTAAACCGCTTGGCATAATCCAACCACGTATTCATAAACCCTTCAAAGTGGGTTATGTCATAACAACTCTTTCTCTCATCAATAATATCATTAACTTGGAAGATCCTTTCACAAGAGGACTCTCTCAGATTAAATAAGCATTAGGATCACTCTTGCCTTTGAAGGTTGGAAGACTAATCTTGACTGAATTGATACCCATATCTCAATCCTTATTACCATGTTGGTTCCATTGATTATGACCTTGGGGTCAATTTTCCAAATTTACCTCCTATAAGGCACCAGACCAAATCTTCCTCCTCAACATCTATGACCTCCTTGACCCATCATCCTATCTCTTATAGTTCTCTACTCACACATTCTCTTTATCAAAAACTCTAAACTCTCCTTGAGGCTTCTCCCTCTTTTCTTTGATTTAGATGGGTTGATTGTGGTTATAGGGTACTTGGAGCAATAGATTTTGGTTTGATTGAGGTTGATGTATTTGGTTATATGTTTCACCTTAGTTGGTTGGTTAAATTATGGTCAGAGTGGATGAATGGGATTTTGGTTATACAAATAGGCAGTGGTCTGGGTAGGGTTTTGTATTGGTCTTGGTGGATTAAACATTTGGTAAACTCTTTCTGGGTAATGGTAGAGAAAGTGCTTTAAGCATGTCTTCCAGACGGTGTATGGAAGTTTCAAAGGGTGGTTTGGTTTGAGTTTAGATGCCCCTCCAAATTAACCAACCTCTTATTCAATCCCATTACTTGACTTTGAAACTCACTCATTTCTTGTTTCACACTCAATGTGGATACTATTAAAGCTTCCATGTTTACCTTTCCTAACAAACTAGGACTGTCATCTCCTGGAGTCATAGTAACTATTAGAAAAGACACTAAACATAAACAACAAACATGTTAGTGTTAGAGAAATAACCTAAAAAATCTTCACATCTTTGTATGCCTCACACCTACATCACAAATATTGAAGGATGGCTTCTACTTTGAGTGATAGTCGAGGTGTCAAATCTACTCTTAATCATATTGGATGTTTGAAATACTTAACAGAAATGTGTACAAACTTGAATCAAGAACTAACAATGAAATAAAAATGAGAAAAACTTGAAAGAAGTGGGACAATAAAAGAATTTAGACTCTAGAACTAATCAACCTAGTAGGTCAATTACTAAATATTGAGTAGTTAAAGAATCAAAATATGAGTTCAAGAATCAAGAATTAAAACTAGATTGATTAAACCTGAGCAAAAGTGATTTCAGAAGGCTTGATATGAGTTTTGAAGCAGGTTAACACAAATTGGGTGCAGGTTGGGTGCACTTTGGACCTGCTCACATAGACTAGACACAGATCAAACCAGAACTGATTTGGTGACATGTGTATGACACCGATGGGCACACCTTGGGTGCACCTTAGGCGCAGGTGCAGCGCATAGACCTAATAGATTGTCCTCTTTGTAGGCCCCCTTACCTTTCTCTCTTGGAATACTCTTTGAGCCCTTTTGATATTCCCATAGACCAATATTTCTACTAGATTTTTCTTTCTCTTTATTCAATCAAACAATAAGTTTTTAGACGTATATGCCTCATGAAGATATGAAGGTCTTCAAGAATAGCATAGACACAAAATTTCCAACAATTGCATCTTTGCTCAGAAAGTGCTAAAATTTTGACTGTAGGCTCTCTTTGATATAAGGAGCATTTTCTAACAACCTTATCTCTTTGTTCCATACCAAAACTTGTAGGTCTGAGAACCCATTTTTTTATTTTTTATAAGTTTCAAGACTACAATGGTAGGTTTATCTTCAACACCTTCAAACCACAATTAGATCTCAATTTCATGACTTGAAATACTAGATGAACTAAATTTAATGTTGAAACTCCGAAAATCACTCAAAATCAAAACTAAATTTTGGGTACTTTCCCTAAAACGTATTGTTTGGACTCTTTTTTTTATTTTCAATTTCTTGATATCTAACTCGAGACTAGAATCGTTAGAATGATCCTAAGCCTTGCTCTAATACCAAATGATATCAAACAAACTATGAAAAGTAAAGGTATAATATAAGATAGAGGTTAGGAAGACATAACAATAAGAAAGAATAAAGAACAATGGATATATCAAATCCTAATAACCTTGATTACAAACCTAATCTCGCACTAAATTTTTATGGTGACCAAGAGGGATTGAACGCCCTCAAATTCATATGTTTCTAAGTCAAATATTCAACTAAAGCTACCAACTCTCTCTCAAAGAGAAAAAGTCATCAGTATTTAAGGAAAAACTTCAAAGTGACATAGGGTTTGGGGTATTTAAACCCTTAACTAATTATTACACATTTAGGGCCAAAAGTGACCCATTTGTAACAGATAAAACAACTCAGCCCACTTTGGCATTTGCTCAAGCAGATGGGGCATACCTTGGGGCACCTTGGCACAGGTAGAATACAGATGCCAATGTTGGCATCTTCTTGAGCATATGAGGTGTACCTAGGGTTAATATAGGGCATAGGTCAACTCTTGTAGGCTTTTTAGCCCTATCTCGCGCTCTTTTGACTGCTTAAGGTATTTTTCTTCATCGTAGATGCAACCACCAACACATAACACCCTTTTGATGGTGATAGAATGTCTTCAAGCACCTCTCATTTCAAGAAAACTCCTTGGAGCACTTGAAGTTCCCAAGATTAGCTTCTAGTGAAAGTTCTTGAGCTCACCCAAATTTTATCATAGCATTTGAAGACTCTACCTTTGGTTTACCAGGTAGAATATATAAATAACCACACCTACCACCTGGAAGGGCATCGACTGACCAGCTTTCTGCCCTGCCTAAGGACCACCCTGAGAACTCTAGGGACCACCTCGAAGAACCTGCATACCACCACTATTTTAGGGCGGCACTACCCTTATAGGTGGAACACTCTATGTTGTAGGTACAACTTTCCCATGCCAGGACACTGTATATAATAATGGTTGAACGACCTATACTCATAACACAACCCAGGAATTATAGTGTGCCTAGAAGATTCGGTGGCTTAGAATAGCCTTCTTAATTAGAAAACCTAGAATATGCATCTAGCTAGGATGATCACTGTAATTAGACTGACCCTCATCATTAATCTAAATTATGGCATAAAGAAGCCCACTAGACTGACCCTGATGTTGATAGGACTAGCGTGGAGAGTACCTACCCTAAGACTCTCTATCTCTAAACTATAAGTCGCTCTAGATCTCACTATAAATACCTTGATAATGTAGTCTTTTATTATTGGCCATTTGGGACCCACGATGCATCTCTTCCATTGTCTAAGCATAATTAGAGACCTTAATAAAAGGCCTGCTAGCGGAAACCAAACTCTGGGAGCCATGAAAGAGAAAGTCTCAGTCCCCAAATAAAACACCAAATAAACTCATACTTGGTTGGTAAAATAGTTGTAACATACCTGGATAACTCGTGGAATCAAGCCTCATACTCCAAGAAAATCATAGAACCCTACTATAATCTTGAGACTGATCTCCCATCTAGTTTTTAAGGCCACGGGGCATATATTTCTACAAGAAAATCGAGAACTAAGTCCATGTCAATAGAGGAGATCCATTTGGCTTGGAATTAAGATAATCTCTCCACTAATGTATAACTAAAAAGTAGTATAGTAAATGACATGAGTCTCATCCAGTTCCAAAATTCGGAGCATATCCTCACAAGTAGTTAAGAAATCAAATGCATCCTTACTTGGTGCCTACAAAAAACTAGGTGGATTCAATCTCAAGAATCTACCTAATATCTTCTACTCCTTAATATATATATATAGTATGTTGGACGACTACTGGATAAGAAACTATCGATGTTAGAGGGACATCAACTCTAGGGGCCGCAGCTACAGGTTGTGCCCCATGCTCTGTACCACTCTATCCATAAATTATGCACCAATAGACGATGCACCACCAAACAAACCTATCAACTGCACTAAACATATCTAAACAGTGATAAAGAAATAAACCTTAGTAGAGCCTGGGCTGCCCCCTTGCCCACTACTGGCTGGGGTGGTGGAATCTCTAGTGCAAGAGTAGGAATATGGTCTAGTGAAGGCTCCCTATTCAAACCCCTAAATAGGGATGCAACTCTCTCCAGCCCCCATCCTATGGTTATCCATGACCTCTAGTAGGATACCTAGTCGTAGACTCGGGGTCCTTGCCTCCAGTAGTAGTAGCTCACATCCTAGCCATCTATAAAAGAGTGAAACTTAAAAAACAATATAGACTCGTAGCATGAAATAACTGATGAAAAAGATGATGTCTAAAGAATATCCTATAGCCTTTCGAAGATAAGAAACGAACATCATCATTCTGATCTACGAAACTCTACTAGGCACTTACTTTTGTATCAACAATAAAAGTGAACCTATCTTTGATACCAATTTTTCATGACCTAATATCACAATTCATGATGGCATCTACTTTAACCTGCTAGTAGGTAAGCCAAACTGTAGCTCAAAATGACAAGTAATGGGCTTGTTGGTGGAAACTAGAGTAAATATCGAAATTATGCAAGTAATTATATTAAAAGTCATAAAACATAAGGATAATAGCACAAGTGGAGATAAATAAAGAGAAAGAGTAAGATATCCCATGACTAAGTAAGGTCGGTATAAGAGCCTCTTGCAAAATAAATAAGAGTACTATAAGTATCAAATGTAGAATAGTCCTGAATAAAAAGACAATCCAGACTAGAAGAAGCAGAGAAAGCCAATTTTGGCTTTGAGAGCTCACCCTATCTTTGAACTCCGACTAACACTAGTACAGATGTTAATAGTGGAAACTAGACTCGAATCTACATTACAAAAAAGATGAAGAAGTGTAGTATCAGTACCAAAACAATAGGTACTCAGTAGGAATCATCAGTCGCCTAAGCTAAATCATAATATAAGTACAATAAGATGTGAGATAATAAACTAAAGTCGAGGAAAAAGAGCAAACCTAAGATAATGATCCAAATGGTGAAAATAAATAATTTAGTTAATAATATTAAAAAGGACACGACTAACTCCAACCTAACTGTTGCCATAAGCGCAAAAGGCTCAAGTAAATGTGATTAATCAAACTGATCCCCAGTAAGCCTGATGGATGCAGTCAATAAAGAAATACCAATTGTAACACTCATAAAGTATTTTACCCTCAAAATCGTAATCGCAAATCCTATCATACCATAAGCACCTGACTCAAACTGGTACCTTTATCATCATAAGGAACCTCTCAATACCGGACTCAAACAAGAAATAATATCATGAATACCAGACTTAAACTGAAAATAATATTACCATAGATTCCAAATTTGAACTAGTCTTAAAATCATAATCTCCAAACTTGAACCGATTTTAATATCATAATTGTCTGACTCGATTCGGTCTTAAAATATACCTAAAGTCCGATCCTAGTCAAACTCAAAAATGATCAAAATCCTTCATGGGCTCAAGAATGTAAGCAGGCTCAAATATTTTATCTCATTCAAATATGAATTATAAAATAAATATATATATTTTTCAGAAAACAAATTGATAAGAAAAAGTAACAACATAATATTTTGATAACAAATTGATATGATATTTAATTTGAATTTAAAAGAATTTGAGATGGAATGAAATTCTATCTTCTTAACCTCTCTTATTTATACTTCTACAATAATAGGTTGTGTTAAGCTTCTTTCTCTTGTTTTGTTATTAATCATTAGCTTCATTTACTGTATTTTTATATTTTTTTTTTTGTTTTAATATTTTTATTTTTTATATGTAGATAAGTGATAATCATATTGCAGACAATTTTTTCTACTATATCCACCTCTGAATTCAAGGAAGTAAATATTATTATGATATTAAATTTCAATTTTAAAAATAGTTGAATTGAAATAAAGTTCAATCTCCATAACCTTTCTTATATATACTCCTGTCTCCTATATTGATATATAATTTAAGCTTTCTTCTCCTTATTTTGTTATTGATTGTTATGTTCATCATATTTTTCACTTTTTATAAATTTTTCGTTTAACTGTTTTATTGTTACATTTACCAGGCTAATTTTTATATACTACATCCAAATCTAGAGTCAAATAAATGATATTTTTTAATCTTTGTTCATCGGATTTTTTCTAAATATTTGTCAAGTTGGCGTTTATTGAAAAATTAAGCTTATTTCTTCTATAATTTGACGTAAACTTAATTTTTTAATTAAAACTAATAATTTATAATTGTGTAAAGATTTTTTTAAAAAATAAAAAAATATATCCACTAGGTAAGAAAATGTGTTAAATTACCATAAAAATAAGAATTTTTAAAATCAAACCTCATAGAAAATAAGCATTTTAAAAAAGATGTACAACATATAAGTTTAGTCATTCAATCATGAGCATGGAAAGTACATGTTTTTATAATAAATATATTAATTAATTATTAATTTAATAGATAATATCGCATAAAAATATCTTTCAATAGACACAAAATTAAGTTACTTGAAACTAGCCAATTATTTTGAGAAAAATAAAAAAAATTATGTTTTAGATTTTAAGTTATGCTCAATAGATTTCTTTGACAATTGTTAAGGTGTGTTCGTAGCTTTTTTTTTATTATTATTATTTATAATTAATATTATATTTATCTTTTATCATAGGTGTAATTAAATAATCTGAAGTTATCACTAATCTAATGTATATAAATATCTCAAAAATGTGAAACAAAATATTGAAAATAAAACTAAAAATACAATGAAAAATAAAAATGTGTAAATGATATTTATCAGATCATTCATGTAAAGAATATCATATTCACATCTCTACAATTTTAAGATAATTATAAATTAAATTGCAGGCATTTGGCCATTTCAATTGATTTTTTTTATTTTACTGGTGAATTTTCAAAAAAAATTATCGAGTTGAATGTTTTTTTGAATCTTATAATAACATTATTTTTCTATTAGGCTTTAGTATAATGAAAGAAAAAAAAGATATCTTTTAAATGCATTTATATAAAACTAACACAAAACAAAAAAAATAGGTAGAAAAATAAAGTGACACATGTTGTGATAGTCGAGGGAGAGCTGAGGAGATTGTGGTGGCTGAGGTAGAGTAAAGGGAAGGATAGGTGGGTAATGTAGGTAGGAGTTGAATTTTGTAAAGAAAATACTGATACTATTCTTTTTATATCAAAATATTTAAAATAATTATTATTGTGATTATTTATTAAGTCAATTGTAATATTGCTATTGTAATTATTTTTAATATTTTATTGACTTTCAAATATGTTAATGCTATGTAACAAAATTGACTAATTTTATGTGAATAAGTTAATATATTTTAATAAATAAATTTTAAAAATAAATATCTTATGCATCGCGCGACTACCTATACTAGTTATAATAATGACCTAAGGAGGGTTGGAAGGGTCCACTTCTAACCTCCAAGAGGTCATTCTAAGGCAATTTGTACCCCAAACTAGACTGAGATCCCAAATTCTTACTACCACGTACTAAATCAGTCTTATTAACTCCTAAGGCAGCCATTCAATACATGATATGGATAGATAGGTCAAATTCACCCAAATACGACGGACAAATCAGCTAATTAACTTGAATTTTCCTAAATATACAATCGATTCTTAAGGTCCCAACGCAAAACTAGCAAAATATCATACCAATATCATAATAAAGCTCAATCTAATAAGAGAGTAAGCCTAGCCTACCTGGACATTGAAGGATGTCCGCTAAAGTCCGTTAGTTTAGAGATTTTTCCTTATAAAAGTCCTTCACATGGTGCTACGCTAGTAAAATATTGATCTACACATAAATACGAAAATGATGATACCAATAAAGAATTTTAATGCTTTGGGTCCAAAATCGAGTCTAAATCCCACATAGGACTCGCTTATAGGATCACAATTTTTAAACCATCAACATGTCCCTTTATAGTCAAGGATCATTTACCCTCAAGAATGAGTAAATTTCGAGCTCAAATAGTACCAAAATCAACCCATCAAGAAGCTAGGGAATTATGAATAAATCAAAGAATTTAATCAAGGATTAGATGAAAACTTACAAGGATTACGATGGGGTAGTGACTTTCTCAAGCTCACTAACACCCCGTGATCACTCAAGGATGAACCTCCAAACTTTCTGAACTCTCTACAGTTTTATGGCTTTTGGAACTTGGATTAAATAGGAGAAAATCGGGTGAAGAAGGGAATTTAATGCCCCTACAATTACCGCTTAAGAAGTCACTTGATCGCTTAAGCAATTATTGCTAAAGTGGCACATGGTCGCTAAAATGACCCTTGCATCAGGCCGACCTCTGTTAACAACATCCTCTAAAGTGGTTAGACCTTCGCTTGAGAGAAAGGGCAAGGACTATCTTTGCTGCTAAAGTAACCAAAGGTAGACTTAAGCGGTTGCACCACCTGAAACTTGGTTTTTACCAAGTTTCCATCGACCCCTTGGGATTTATTTGGAATGCCATAAATACAAAAAAACTATGCTACCTCATCAAATTTGATATTATGGACTCAACGACACTATCAAAATACCCATCCAAAGTACTTTTGATGGAATTTGGTCCCTACAATCGAAGGCCACATTTTTTTAAATCCAGCCAATAGGTTGAAATGAGTCTTGAAGCCTTGGGACCCAAACCAAAGGTCCCCTAGAACAGTATAGGTGTTTCAGAGCTTGTGTAAATGTTAGAATTAGTATACAAGGTTGTCAGCCTGAAGTTAACACATGATATTCAATCCTTACAAGTGAAGACTTCAAAATAAGAAATTGACTCTAAAAAACAAACGAACTATCCAGTAAATGAATTGTTAGCTCCAGCAGGTGATAAATAACTTGGGGAATCTATAGGAAAGCTATAAATTACAAAAAGGTATGGAAGTGCATAAAATAACCTGAAGGGTTATTACCGAAAGAATGAGAGCTATAGTCAAAAGAGTATTGAGCTTTTAAAAGCTCTCTTTATACTTGTTAGACCATATAAATGTCACCTTTCTGGGTCAATCTTGTCAAGTGAGTGGAAATAAAGGCAAAGTTCTTAAAAACCTCCCATAGTAACTAAAAATATCCCCAAAACTCCTAGCCTCAGTCACAGAGCTAGGCCAAACCTAAATCTTGATAGCCCCAATATTTTAGGGATATGATTTGAGCTTTGACTGTAGAAGCTCATAGTTCTCAATAATCTATTCATTTGGGTGTAACTAAGATATACCATTACTTGATATGGCTATATTTTTGGCCCAAAATAAATAGAGATATAGTGAAGAATGTGTTTTGAAACTCCAACTATCAACAAGTAAAACACGAGTATCAAAGATCTGCGGGTTTTCTATAGATAATGCCCATTCATGGGTGGAAGTGGAAAAATACAACCATGGATTTCATGGTGTATTTATAAGACCTTATGGAAGTATGAATCGATATGGGTTATCATATACAGACTAACTATATTTCATTCCAGTTAGAGTAGACTACAATTCAAAAAAAATTGGCCAAGATTTATGTCAAAGAGATTCTGAGGTCGCATAGGGTACCAGATTCCATCATATTTGATAGGTTTACCCAATTCACCTCTAATTTTTGGGATAGGTTATATAAAAAGTTAGACACTAAGCTGGACTTATCACTTTATTTTATCCGCAAACTAATGGGTAGTCTAAGTGGACTATTCAAGTGCTTAAGGATATGTTAAGGGCCTGTATGATTGATCCTGGTGGTAATTAGGACAAGTTCTTACTAGTGTGTGAACTATCATACAATAATTTTTACCATTGTATCATTGACATGGCTCTATTTGAAGCACTCTATGGGGGGATGTGTAGATTGCCCATAGGTTGGTTCAAAGTTGGTGTTTTTTTGGGCATCGACATAGTAAAAGAAGCTTATGAGAAAGTGAATTTTTTGTAAGACAAGTTATTGGCAGCCCAAAGTAGAAAAAAAGAGTATGTATATCATAAGATAAGGGACATGTCATTCTAACCTGATAAACATATATTATTAAAGGTATTTCCCATAAAGGGAGTTATGCAGTTTGGCAAGAAGGGTAAGCTTAGCCCTCAATATATTTGTCCATTTGAGGTCCTTGATAATTTGGGATTGGTAGCTTATAGGTTGGCTTTGCCACAAAACCTGTCGGGGTTCACCTAATATTCTATGTTTCAATTCTCATGAAATACCATAGGGATAGGGATTATATTACCAAATGGGACTCAACATTACTTGATGAAAATCTTTTATATGAAGAGGAGCCAATTTTATTTCTTTACTGGAATGTTCAAAAATTAAGAAAAAAAGAGATTCAATTTGTGAAGGTTCAGTGGAAGCATTGTCCTACTCAAGAGTCTACTTGGGAAATTTAGAGGGACATACTTCATAAGTACCCTCAAGTTTTTTTAGGATCCAAGTACTTCCTTGTTTCTTTCTTGCCTCATTATTCTTGTTTGATCATTCAGGGATGAATAATAGGTAAAATTAGTATTTGTTGTAATGGCCCTTTTCATTATTATGGTTAACCTTAGTGTGCAAAAATTTGGACTATGGTTTTCCTCGAATAAAGAGTTAGAAATTTCAAGCTAGGCTAGCCTTGGACGAAGTCCTAGTGTGGTATGGTCTAAGGTAATATAAGAATGGATTAGTTAACTATTAAGTGATTTTGGTAATCCTATGATATCTAAGACAATCAATATTTCATAGAAACTTTAAAAAATAAATTTTGAATAATAGGACTCATGATATTAAATTTGACGTAAAGGGGTTAGATTAGGATGTCAAAATCTGAGCATGTGGTGTGAAAATACAAAAATTGAGAAAAATCTCAAGTTTATACCTCACCCACCCTTCTATATAGGGAGGCATTCAACTACCACTATACTGATCTAGTTGGTTTATTTACGCTATAATGGGAGTCAGCTTTGGTCAATCCCGCCATATCGAGCGAATCCCGCTACAAAGATGCCTCTATAGTGGGATAGGGCCTCTATAACAGGATAAGCATTGATTAATATAGAAAATTCCCCAAAAAATCATTTTTCAATCAACATTCAACCAAGTTTTGGAGACATGAGGCAGAAACTCTAGATTTTCCCAATTTTGCCATTTTCATAATACATGCTTAGTCCCAGACTAACCCCTTTATATCAAATTCGATATATTAAGTTCCACTAACCTGAATTAACTTCCAAAAGTTTTTATGAATTCCTTATCATCTTACCTATCAAAAAATTACCCCAAATCACTTAATCTTTAACTAATCCATTCTTAGATCACTCTAGACCATACTTTTCTTGGATTTCATTCATGATAGAATATCTTGAATTTTCTAACTTTTAATCCAAGTAAAACCTTAACCAAAATTTTGGCACACTAGACTTATTCATAATGATATAAATGGTTGCTACACTATCATATTTAATTTTTATCTTATTGGATTTTATGTTAAAATATGAATGAAAAATAGAGAAAAGGGCACATTGTGCCTTCACTTTCTAAATGAAGTATTTTTCCCATATTGCTGGAATAAAGGAGCTTTCTTGTGCTTAAATATAGAAACACTGCTCCATGTCAATAGTGAGAGATTATAATAAAAGCCTCATGCCATCATATTCACTCTCTTGGCTCATCTTTGCCTTTGTCTTTAAATTTGAATTTGTAAAATGATTGATCGAGAGTCTATATTTTTGGAAAATATTCACTTGAAACTTAATTGTCTAATAGTTAAAATCTAACCTTAAGTTTACCTCTATTTTTGAACAAACAAATGTATTTGTGGACGCGTATGCAATGCAAATCACCTCTCAAACTTTCTTTTTTCATTTGTGGACTGATTTATGACTGTAAATAGGTATTTGCATTCGCAAACAGCTCTACAGATAACCTTGTCGCTCTAGAATAGTACAACTTTTCAAAACCATTGCTTCTTCTCTAAATCAAAACCTTTTGGCTATAAATATCTAATCTTTCATTAAATATTTGTATGAATATTTTGAAGTTAAAAAGTCTTTCTTCTTGCAAAAATTCAAGTGTGATTTGCTACTATTTCATAAGTTCAAATTTCAATGAAATTTAAGGCACTGCTATTTTTTTAAGGTGAATTATTTTATTGTGAGAGAATATATTCCATTTGACCTTGGTCACTTAAGGGAAATAATTTCCATAAGGACACATACGAATTCAGTTGACTTGATTCTTCTATCTTTATCTCTTTCTAAGTTTGTACTATTTTTTAGAAATAGTTTAACCTTTATTTTATTGTTCATAAATTGGTTTGAACTTATTTTTCAAGTTTATATTTGTCAATAAAGCTTTTTCTTAATTAGAATAACATATTACCAATACATTCAATTATATTGATGCTTTAGTATGCTAAATCATTTAATGATGTAGATTCCAATACTCGGATCGAGGCTCACGGTCAAACATACCATTAGCCTTGCACATTCAGCTCATGGTGAGTCCTTTTTGTTTGTAGAGGACCTAGATATAGGCACTAGTATCAATCTAGTTAGCAATCAGTTTTATTAAATAAAGGTAGACGGTGGGGGTATGTCCCAATAAATATTACTTATTATGTATTAGAAGATTCATAGATAGAATAGTCAGTCAGTTCAATTCAGTTGTAATATCTTTTAAATAATTATTTATCATAGTTTATTTTAAGTTGGTATCAGAGTTTAGGTCCATGGTCAGTTGGGTTTCCATAATACCGTGTCAAGTAGAGTCTCTTTTATGGGTGTGAAGCACGCCACACTTATAAAAGAGGGGCTATGGATAATACTCGTCCAACCTCTGGAGTTTGAACGCGGGCTAGGGTTGCAGCATCTTACCATCTTTATGGGGTTCCACCTATCCCCACCAACTCCGACTTTGAGAGTGACCTTCTTATTCCATCACCTCAAGAGGATGCTACTAGTGCCGAGTTTTATCGCTCTATCAACCTCTTGACTCAATTGGTAGCCTCTCAATCGAATCATGGTGCTATAGCTTCTATTTTTTCTGAGGCCATAGAAATTGACCAATTCATAAAGCTGGGCCCTCCTATGTTCTTCGGTATGAAGGTTGAGGAAGATCCTTAAGGCTTTATTGATGAAATAGAGAAGATCTTTCGAATCATGAATGCTTCAAATATTGAGGCCGTTGAGCTTTCTTCCTACCAATTTAATGATGTAGCGTAACAATAGTACAAAGGGTAGAAGTTGTCTAGAGGTGTTGATGATAGTCCTACCCCGTGGGAGGATTTCTTTAAGGCTTTCTTAGACTGTTCTTTTCTTAAAAGTTGAAGGAGGCAAATGCGGAAGAGTTTGTAAACTTGAAGCAAAGAAGGATTTCTATTCAAGAGTACACCTTGAAATTCCATCAATTGTCAAGGTATGCTCCATAGATGGTCACTATCATGAGGGATAGGATGCATAAGTTTGTCTTGAGATTGTCTCATAAGTTAGTACTTAAGAGCAAGAAAGCTTTGTTGATTAAAAATGTGGACATCTCTGGTTGATCGTGTATATGCAATAAGTTGAAGAAGAGAAAAAGAAGCAAGTTGAGTTTAGTGAGAGGCAAGGAAAAAAGTTGAGGTCTTCCGAGACTAGTGGTAGAGATTGGGTTAAGTATCCATGGAAGAAGTGAGGGAGTTTGGGTTGTTTCTCCTTGGCTAGTGCTTATTCTCCTTACTCAAAGTCGTCGGGTGATCATCGGTCTTAGTTGAGTAGTGGGTTCCAAGAATAGGGTGCTAAATTCTAGGCTAGTGGTTCTTAGTCGGCTCCATCTCGCCCTCCTTACAGATCCTATGGTCAGAGTCATTATGGTCAATGTGAGAAAAGAAGAAACATATGTTTTCATTGTGGTTAGATTAGACACATGCAACTTAAGTTCCCCTCTCTAGCATCTTCTTGGGCTAACAGTCTATTGTTGCTCTATCTACTCCTGCACCGAAGGGTGCTATGTCTTCCTTTGCTTCTATTTCTGGCACCGACACTGAAACCACTTGTATGCACTTAATACTCACCAAGATTTTGAGGCATCTCCTAATGTTGCTATGGGTATGTTGACACTTTTCTCTCGTGATGTGTGCTATTTGTTTGATCCAGGGTATACTCTTTCTTATGTGATATCGTATGTAGATATGCATCTTGATTATGGTCTCGAGAGTCAATCATTTTCGTTTTCTATTTCTACCCCAGTAAATGACTCTATGATTGCTAGAAGGGTCTATAGGGGGTGTGTGGTATCTGTTGGTGGTAAAGATACTCCTGTAGACTTGATAGAGTTGGTATAGTCGATTTCAATATCATTTTGGGGTTGGATTGGCTGCATTCGTATTATGCTTCCTTAGATTGTCGAACCTATAGGGTCATGTCCAAATTCCTCAATTAGCTGGTCATTGTATGGGAAGGTGGTTTTTCAGTGCCTAGGGGAAGATTCATTTCTTATCTTAAAGACCAGAAGTTGATTCAAAGGCTTGTTTATATCATTTGGTATGAGTTAAAGATTCTAACTAGGAATAGCTTTCTCTAGAATCTGTTTTTGTGGTTAATGAGTTTCCCGATGATCTTCTCAGTATTTCTTCTGATAAGAAAATTAATTTTGGGCTTGATCTTGTTTTGGAAACTCGTCTAATTTCTATCTCTCTTTATAGAATGGCTCCGACGAAGCTAAAGTATCTTAAGGAATAATTGAAGGACCTCTTATATAAATGTTTTATCTACCCTAGTTTGTCTCTATGGGGTGCTCCCGTGTTGTTCGTGCACAAGAAGGATATTTTCATTTGTATATGCATTGATTATTGTCAGTTGAACAAAGTGATCGTAAAGAAAAAATATTCTCTTCCTAGGATAGATGATTATTTTGATCAACTTTACGGTGCGAAGTGATTCTCTAAGATTGATCTTAGATCGTTAAAATTAGGAATGCAGATATCCCTAAGTCTTCCTTAAGAACCCGATATGGTCACTATGAGTTTCTTGTGATGTCTTTTGGATTGACCAATGCTCCGGCGACATTCATGAACTTGATGAATAGGGTCTTCTATCCGTTCTTGGGCATGTTTGGCATTGTCTTTATTGATGACATCTTAGTCTATTCTAAGAGTTACATGGATCATGTCGATCATCTACGTGTCGTATTGTAAACTTTAAAAGATCATCATTTGTATGCCAAGCTATCTAAGTCTGAGTTTTGGTTGAAAGCCATAGCTTTTCTTGGTCATGTCATCTCTAGTGAAGGGATCATGGTAGATCCCCAAAAGGTTATGGCGGTTAAGAAGTGGCCTAGACCTATGACTCTAATTGATATTCAGATCTTCTTTGGTCTAGCCGATTACTATAGAAGGTTTGTGGAGAGTTTCTCGACTATAGCTTCACCATTGACCAAGTTGACCCCAAAAAAAAGGTCAAGTTCTTATGGTCTGATGCGTATGAGGGTAGTTTTGAGAAGTTGAAAGATAAATTAACTTCGGCCCTGGTTTTGACTTGCCCAAAGGTAATGACGGTTTTGTGGTATATTGTGATGCTTCTCATATTGGCCTCAATCGCGTGTTGATGCAACATGGTAGGGTGGTGGCCTATGCTTCTATGCAATTGAAAGTTCATAAGAAGAACTACCCTACTCATGACTTAGAATTATTAGTCGTGGTGTTTGCTTTGAAGATTTGGAGACATTATCTTTATGGGGTTCATGTTGATATTTTTTTGATCATAAGGGCCTCCAATATGTGTTTACTCAAAAAGAGTTGAATCTCCAAAAAGAAAGTGGCTCGAGTAACTAAAAGACTATGATATGAGTCTTTATTACCATCCCAATAAGGCGAATATAGTCGCCAATGCGCTTAGTAGAATGTCCATGGGAAGTTTGGCTTATGTAGATGATGATAGGCGAGAATTTGTGAAGAACAATAACCGTTTGGATAATCTTGGAGTTCGACTTGAAGACTCTGAGGATGGTGGTGTTTTTATACATCTGGTATCACAGTTGTCTGTTGTTGTTGAGATAAAGGAGAAGCAAGTATTGGACTCTGACTTGATGAAGATCAAGGGTAATGTGGGTCAACACAAAGTTGTGGACTTTATTGGTAGTGAAGTTGTCTTGAGATACCAAGGTAGACTATGTGTTCTCGACGTTAATAGATTAAGGGAAAGGACCATGGCCGAGGCTCATGAATCTCAGTATACTATACATCTCGATTCCACCAAGATGTATCATGATCTTAGATAGTTCTATTGGTGAGGTAATATAAAGTGAGATGTGGCTAGTTATGTGGACAAGTGTATGGTACGCCAACAACTAAAGGTTTAGCACATGAGGGCTTGTGGGTTGTACCAAGAATTTATATTGACCGAATCAAAGTATGAGGCAATTAATATAGAATTCATTATGGGTCTTCCTAGATCCTGGAATCAATGTGATTTATTTGGGTAATTGTTGATAGAGTGACCAAGTCTGCTCATTTTTTTTCCCGTAAGGACTAATTACTCAGCAAAAGATTATAGTTAAGTTGTATCTTACGGAGATCATGACGTTACACGATGCTCTAGTTTTGATCATCTCAGATCATGGTCCTCTATTTTCATCCAACTTTTGGATTTCATTCCAAATGGGTTTGGGTACTAGAGTGTGCCTTAGTACCGCTTTCCGCCTATAAATAGATGGGAAAGTAGAGAGAACTATCCAAACATTGGAGGATATATTACAGGCTTCTGTGATTGGTTATGGTTGAGTTGGTATGACCACTTTTCTCTGATTGAGTTTGCTTATAATAATAGTTACCACACTAGTATTGGCATGTCCCCTTTTAAGGCATTGTACGATAGAAAATATCGATCTCCTATTAGGTGATTCAAAGTTGGTAAGGGTAAGATGCTTGGCCCCAATTTAGTTCACCAAGACTTAGAAAAGGTGAAGGTGTTTATTGACAAATTGAGAATTGGTCAAAGTCACCAAAAGTCCTATACGTATGTGAGGCATAGGGACTTAGAGTTTAGTTGGCGATTGGGTATTCTTGAAAGTGTCTCCCATGAAGGGAGCGATGCGGTTTGGTAAAAATGGGAAGCTTAGTCCCCGGTATATTGGTCCCTACCTGATTATGAAGAGGGTTGGCAATGTTGCCTATGAGTTGGAGTTGCCTTCTAGTATGAACTCCATTCACCTAGTTTTCCAAGTTTTTAGGTTTTGGAGATATGTGGGTGATCCTTCATTGGTTGTTCCCTTGAAGTATGTTGAAATAGTCCTATGAGGAGATCCTAGTGAGGATCTTTGAACGGCAAGTTTGCTAATTGCAAACCAAAGAAGTGGCTTCAGTGAAGGTTCTATGAAGGAACCAAAAGCCCGAGGAAACTACGTAGGAAACGGAAGAGAACATGAAGTCCAAGTATCTGCATTTGTTTCCCATTCTGGAAACTTGTGATGGAGGTATGTATTAATCTCCCTATTTTGATTAATGTCTTTAATCAACAATGGGTTTAAGTCCCCAATGTTTGAAATTGAGCTATGCCTTGTTAGACCATGGGTTCAAATCCCCTAATTCTTTGAAGCTATATGTGTCCTTGTTGTGATGTGTTTAAGTCCCTAGTATCTTGAGTTGATTCATGTCTTTGGTAAATGATGGGTTCAAATCCTTGAATTGAGTAAGTATCCTTGATAAGTTGATAGATTAAAGTCCCTAAGTTGTGAAATGTGTAAGTGTTGAAAATTAAGGGGTTCAAGTCCTTAATCTTTTAAATGAGCTAGTGTCTTTGATAAATAATAGGTTTAAGTCCCAAAGTTGATGAAATGAATGATTGATTGATAATGAGCATGATGTGTGTTGCCCTTTTTGTATGCTTGTTCTAAATTGTTCAAGGGTTGGTTTGATATGTGATAATGTGTTAACTTATCTTTATTTCTTGCCTTACCCTTCATTTGCGGATGAATGATCTAAGTGGGGTAGAATTGAAACACCTAGACTTTGAACCATTGAAAACATTTCTTCAATTGATGTCATTGGGGTTGGTACGACTAGGGGTATGAGTTGTACCCCTTGGATATGAGTCATATCCTCCTTACCCTCCCCTCTAATATCCTAGGCAGTGTGATGAGGGTTACTTACTATCCTAGGTACTAGTGACCCCCTCCTAAATCCTACTAAAGGGTAGGAGTCATACCAAGTGAGTCATATAGAGTTTGGACTTGAACTTTGAGTGGACTATTTTTGAAAGGGGTAAAGCATACAAGTTAGGGGTTAAGTTATACACTTTGGATACGACTCAATGGTGTGTTGTAGTACCCTTAACATTTTAGGTGACCTAGGAGAAGCCTAGGGTACGAATCAGGGTACCACTCATACCCTAGGGTATGGTTCCCCAAATGACTCATACCCATGGACGAGTCTATTTTCCAGCTTTTATTGAGGTTCTTGTGGTTATTTCCTACACCCTAAACCCTAAGTACCTTCACTATATAAGTTTATATGGCCTCCTCAAACACATTTTTGAGTAGATTAAATATCGAAGACACTCTCTCAAACTCATATTTGAAGAATTGGAGGCTAGGGTTTCAAAGGTGATCTTCAAGAGGAAAAGTGAAGTCAAGACTCTTGGTGAATCAAGTTGTATGAGGCATTTAACTCTTCCCCCTTATTAAATAACTCTAAACCCATGTATTTTACACTTGGATTAGTAAGTGTACATGGTGATTTTGAAATCAAATGAAAAGCGTTTTGTTGCCTAACGATGAATATTGTTGTTTCTTGCTTAGACTTGTGTTTATACATGTTATTGATGATGAATTGCATATGTGGGTGCTTGTTGTATGTGGCTTAGCATGAAGGTCTTGAGTAACCCTAATCTTGATTATTTCTACCATGAAAATAACCTTGTTAAAGGTATGCACATAAGGTGTTTGTGAAAATATCTAAGTGAATTGTCTAGGCACATGTGGTGACGTGTTGAACTAGGAAAATGGACCAATAAGTATGAATGACTGATAAATGATGTTGTAAAAGTAGGGTGAGTCATGTATTGTTAAATGATGACCTTGTTGAGTTAATGACTAATAAGGGGTTGAAGTCCCTCAATATGAAGATGAGCTTGAATTGTGTGTTGACTAAAGTGTGGTGAGAATGTGGTATAAGATTGTTAATGAAATGTAAATAGTTTGTGAGGGTCAAGATGACCATAAATTGAATTGTATGATAAATTGAATAAGGGCAATGGCCTAATGAAGTGGTTGAGCAATGAAGGCTCCCATAAGGACCATGGGATCATGTATACTGTTGAATTAGCTAAATGGTTAAAGTCCTTAAGTGTTGTATGGAATGAATGCTGATGTATGGTCAAAGGGTTAAAGTACCAATGTTAACTAATAATAGTTGTGATGGATTGACGTTGAAGTCCCTTGCCTTATGAAATGGATTGAGGTTGAAGTCCCTTGACTTTTAAAATGGCATGAGGTTGGAGTCCCTTGCCCAATGAAATTTCTTGAGGCTAAAGTCCCTTACTTAAAGAGCTCTCTTGAGGTTAATCTACCTCACCTAATGAAATGACTTGCAATTAGAGTCCCTTGGCATGAGTCTAGAGTCCGTTGTCTAATGATAGGCATGAGGTTGGAGTCCCTTGCCTAGATGAATGTGTGTATGGTTAGAGTCCCTTGTTGTAATAATTGTGTATGTAGTTAAAGTCCTTGTCTAATGAAAGTGTGAGCGTGGTCAAAGTCTTTTGTCTAATGGAATGTGAAAATGGTTGAAGTCCTATGCCTAATGAGAAATGCTTGAATCTATAAGTGTTGAGGGTCGGAGTCCCCCACTTCATGTCTAATGGATGAATGTTCAAGAATGTTGTTAAGCCTTGACTTCTTAATTTGCATGTGATATACCCATATTTTAGGGTAAGTGTATGAATATGATTAAATATGATAGATTGACTTATTATTGAATGATGGTGCTTTATATCCTTATCCTTGAGTTACATGCTAGCGTTCCAACTGCTAACTGTCTCCAAATTCTATGTCCTCATGCGACATAGGGGCCAGAGCATCATCTTCTCTTCCTGTGCAGTGATTAGGTGATAGAAATGATTCATGAATTGACTTCGGAGTGATGAGTTTCCTTATTTCGGAAGACAATTATTCTTGGTCTCCTATATTTAGACTTAGTCTTATTTTGACTTGGTTTGGCTATTGTAGGGGACTTGTCTCGACAGATACATTTCTAAATATCAGTTTGTGTAGAGGTATTGTAGATGACTGTGGACTTGGGTGTAATGGTTAGATTGATGAATCTAATGAAGTGTTTAGACATATTTAAGTTATGTCTTGTAGTATGTTTCTGCTATCTCATTATATAGTCAGGATTTATCTACCTCTTGTGATTTATAATGATGATTAGGTTGGGTTATCAGAGCGACCTTCGGTTCATATGGGCTTAAGGCGCCCATATGACATGGCCCGATTTTGGGGCATGTCACCTAAGATCAAATTCATGAATCATTCTTTTATTCTAGGGTTTTTCTACCTTTATTCACATTAATTTTCTCAGTTTCACACCAATGAGAGTTAATTCAAGAACTATAACCAAAATCTAACCACACTTGTCCAAAACCCAAGGCTTTAGACCTTGACTACTTTGTACAAGAAAATCATCCTAGGTCAAGTTAATTCATCCCCTAATACCAAAACCTAGTTATTTTAGAAACTAATAAACTAAAAATTATTAAATAGGTGAATTAACTTACCTCAACAATGAAAAATAGCTGGGAACTAATGAAAATTATGTCGAATCGCGCTTCTCTGGCCTTAAATGAATTTGGAATGGAAATAATGTTTTAAGTCTGAAAAACTAATTTTTACTGTACTTAGCCTGCTATAGTGGCCCATTTTTTGCTATAACGGCCCCAATATAGGGGGATCTTCCTACTATCATGGGACTAACAGATATTGACTTCCGTAAGTGGTAAAAGCATTCTATTACTAGAAAATGGTAGTTACATGCCTTCCCTTTAGTGGCGTAGGTGAGGTAGAAAATCCAACAGTCCTAGTTTTTAGCCAATTTTAATAGACACTTCCAAATTTCAACCTCCTGAACTAATCCTTTATAACAAATACTATGTCTGGAGTTCTACTAACTCTTTCCAAAAGCTTACAAACTCTTTAACCTCCTAGAAAACACATTATAATTAAATATCATCAAATCATTAACTTATCTAATATCAAATTCGCCCACACCATACCATACTCTTAATTCATCCAAGACTAGCCTTGCCTAAAACTTTTAACTTTTCATTTTGGCATAATCTTAACCAAAACTTTTGCACGCTAAGCTATATCCTAATGATTAAAAGGGTCAGTATAACAATTAATTTACACATCATTCATCTCTAAATGATAAATCATAGAAGAAAAAGGAAAAATAGCAAGGAAAGTACTTGAATCCTCAAACAAATAAGGGTGTTTGTTACGTATATATGTCTTTGTCTCACTAGTGGCCTCCTTAACCAGTTGATTTTTCTACTCGACTATATATATATGTGTATGTATATATATATGTATGTATGTATGTATATGTATATATATATGTGTGTGTGTGTGTATATATATATATATATAAAAACGTGAAATGGACTCCCAAAAATATTTTGGACAATGTAAGTTTGTAAGCCACCAGGCCCATATCGTCAAGGATTTTAAACGAAATAATATAACTAGGGCTAATCTTGCCCTTATTGTCATACCGCATCACTCCTTTTATAAGAGAAATAATAAGTAGCACATGTTCACCCTTCTTGAATAAAATGTTTCTTACCTTGTGATCCACAAACTCTTTCTATCTTCTTTGTGCTGCCAACAACCTATCTTGAATAAGCCTTACCTTCTCTTGATCTTTCTTTACCAAATCTATGCATAAGGGTTTCACATCACCCACCCCAAACCATCCGATGGGTGATCTATATCTTCTTCCATGTAGAGCCTCAAATGGAGCCATATCAATGCTAGAGTGATAATTATTGTTGTAAAAGAATTCACACAAGTATAGGAGTTGATCCCCGTAATCCCCAAAGTCAGTACACATTCTCGAAACATATCCTCAAGCATCTGAATGGTCCTCTGAAATGCCTATCAATTTGTGGATGAAAAGAAGTACTGAGATCATGATTTATGCACAACTCTTCATGCAACTTGTGGCAAAACTTATAGGTAATTTTCATACCTTTATCAGATATAATAGACTATAGAACCCCATGCAATCTCAAAATATCCTTCACATAAATCATACCTACATTGTATAAGTTATAATCTACTTCAACTAGAATGAATAAAGAATATTTTCTGAGCCTATCAATAATAACCCAAATTGAGTCATATTGTCCAAGGTCTTACGATGACCTACCGCGAAATCCATAGAAATTCTTTCTAATTTCCACTTAAGAATCGGCATCCTTTAAAGTAAAAATCTAGGCATAATATTTAACATGTTAATAATTCTGATATTTTACCACATACTCTACTATATCCATCTTAATTCGAGGCCACTACTAAGTTATGTCGAGTCATGATATATCTTGGTTGCACCAGGATGTATTGAATAAGTAGAACCATGATTTTTTGTAAGTAAACTAGGAATCACATCATTAACATAGGGATCACGCATACATCCCCTTACTCTCTACTCACTAGTGCATCAAGTGTGTCTTCCTAGGCCTCAGCACACACCACCTTGTTTTGAATCTTGTTCCACTGTGGATCTTCAAATTTCTTGGCCTTGATCTGAACAATAATGTTGACCTTAATTCAACATTAGCAAACACTCTCACCCCTATCAAACACCCCATACTGCATAAATTATATTTCTAAAGCTTGAATCTCTCTTGACAAAGGATGCCTTATTGTTCTCCAATAACCTAAGCTACCCATACTTACAGATTTTCTACTCGGTAAAACTACCACCACATTGGCCTTTACTGTATAATATTGGGTGTTCATGTCATAGCCTTTAAAAATTCCATCCATCACCTCTCCTTAGATTCAAGTCCCACTGAGTGAAAAATGTTGTAGGCTATGATAGTTAGTGAAAGAGTTACACTTGACATCATAAATGTAGTGTCCCCTATCTTAAGTTCAAAACCCACTGATGCTAGATCCAAGTCATAAGTGTAATAATTCTTTTCATGGACCTTTACCTACCTTGAAGCATAGGCTATCACATTATTATTTTGTATCAATACAACACCCAAGATAGAATGTCAATCATCACAAAGCACTATGAAATCCTTACCTTTAATGGGCAAAGCAAGGATATGAGTTGTGGTCTAATGAGAATTGAGATTATTAAATCTCTCTTCATAATTATCAGACCAATCAAAGTATACCTCCTTTTATGTCATTTTTGTCAAGTAAATAGCAAAAGAAACAAAGTTCTTGACAAATATCTTATAATAGCTAGCAAGACCTACAAAACTTTGAACATTGGTCATAGAGGTAGGCCTTTCCCCACCCTTAACAACATCAATCTTTTGGGGATCCACTATCACCCTCTTTTTAGAATCTACATGCCAAAAAAAGGATATACATGACATCCTAATCTCACATTTAGAGATCTTTGCATAGAGCTTCTTCTCTCTCAAAATATCCAAGACTATGTGCAATGCCTTGCATGCTCCTCTATACTCTTTGAGTAAACCAAGATGTCATCAATAAATACAATAAAAAAAGAATCTAAGGAAGATTTGAAAACACCATTCATCAAACTCATGAATGTTGACAATGTATTGGTCAACCCAAAGGACATTACTAAGAATTCCTAATGCCTATATCAAGTCCTGAGAGATATTTCTGGGATATTCTTGGTCGGATATTTAAATGAAGATACCCTAAACTCAAATATATCTTGAAAAACGTGAAATCACCCTACAAATGGTAAAATAAGTAATCTATTATGGGTAATAGGTACTTGTTTTGAATAGTTACCTCATTTAGTTTTTGGCAATCTATACACATTCTCATACTACCATCCTTTTTCTTAACCAACAACACTAAATCACCCTAAGGTAAAACACTTAGATGAATGAATACTTTATTAAGTAACTCTAACAACTGAGTCTTAAGCTTTCTTAACTCAGTTGGAGCCATCCTATAGTGAGGAATGGAGATAGGGCAAGTGCCCAGCTCTAAATTAATGCAAAAATCAATATCTCAATTTGAAGGCATACAAGGCAATTTGGTAAGAAACACCTCTTGAAATTTAGATATTTTAGTAATAGACTCAACAAAAGGGACCACCTCACTAGTGTCTCAAAGATATATCAAGAAGGATGAAACCTTATTCCCTACTAACTTTTTGGCATGAATAAAGGAAAATATTTTCCCTAGACCAAACTTTAACCACATTTCTATTCTAACTTACCCATCCTCGGCATATATAAGGTAACATTCATAGCACTACAATTTAAGATAGATGGTATGGGTAAAACCAAGTCATACCCAAGATGATATCAAAATCTAGCAAATCCAAAATCACCAAACCTACCCAAATCTGAAAGCCCATAAACTTCACAGAGCAAGCACAATATACTTGAGTCACTACCACTAAATCTCTAAATAGAGTAGATACATATACAGGTAAGTCAAGCATATCATAAGCCATGTCTAAACCCGATGAAAATTTAATATATATATATATATATGAAAAAGTAGAACCCATATCAAACAAAATTGTAACCATCTGATCACATACAAGAATTGTATATGTAATGAATACATCTGAAGCCTCCACTTTAGATTTTACTAGGAACAAATAGAATTGGTTTGTGTCATCAATTTGAGAAACCTCTCTATCATGATGCACCTACCTACATTACCACCATATCCCATCTAATAACTGCCTCGTGCACCCTATTGACCACTTCTATCTTTCCCTCTACTTCCCCTACCAGTTAGAACTATGGCGCTAGTCTGCTGCTAAGTATAAAAACTGGAACTCCTACCACTAGGGTAGTCCTCTTATAATGCCTAACTTCCCCATAAGTAAATTAAAATTGATCCAATCAAAGCCAGCTAGAAGAATAATATGATTCCCCTTAGCTTCCTATACCTTAAGGCTACTGACCTATCCTTAATGGACCCTACGTAGAAACTAGTAGAGTCAACTATATCAAATATGTAGGATAGGCCTAAGAACTACGATCTCTAGAGAAATATTGACTGAAGTTGACTATGTTTTGGGTCTTCTTCCCTTCCATCTTGGAATAACCATCCTGCCTTATTCCCTTTACTTTCTTAACAAACTCCATTATATTATTAAAGGTTTTTCAAAAAGAAGTTACTTAAAGGTATATAAGCTACAAGTTAGTATTCAACCCCTTTACAAAGTGATGGATCTGCTCTTTCTTGGTATCAAAACATTGGGTGGAAATCCTAGATAAGGGATGAAACTTAGACTTATAAGCTACCATTGACATGCTACCCTATCCAAAGGAAAGAAACGTATCCTTGTTTTTATAACGCAAGGTGAATGGCACATACTTCTTTAGAACAAAGTGTAGAAATGAGTCAATGTCAATATGGGGGAAGGCTGAAGAATGACATTTCACTTAGGGCCTCCACTACTACTTAGCATTACCCTGCAGTTGAAAGGTCACAACTTCAACACGATATTGCTCCATAATGCCCATCTTGTCTAGCCTCTACTGGTAGTATAAATTAAACTCAAATGCATCCTTTATCTCTATACCAAAGAAAGATGGGGGTTTCATCTTTCAAAATATGTACAGTAGCTCATGCTTATCTCCTTTCATCATCGGACCCCAATACTATGTGATATAATACCTCAGTACAAGAAAGTTCATCCAACCAAGAATACATAGCAGCCATCTCCTGGATCCCTAGATACTAATTAACAAACACTATAGGCATGTCCCTAGTATAACCTAGCTTACTAAAAAATCCAAAAACCCTAATTAATCAACTTAGAAGATATATGTGAAGCAGCACCATCACAAACTGGTGCGACCTCCTCTTGCTCTAGAATCTTCTCATCTATAACCTCATAATGATTTTCCTTGGGTGAGGGAGGGGACTCAACTCTTTGCCTAGTTAGAGCAATTATAATCTGGCCACTATTCTTGGTTGCCCTGGCTCTTCCTCTTCTTCTACCCTATCCCAACCCCAAATTGCAGGCTCAACAACTGGAACAGCTAGTAGGAACTTGCTCTAGTTCTATTTGCTAATCATCTACTAAAACAATAGAATTAAGAGGTCAAATACAAATTTGAATCACTAGATACAAATTGGAATCAAGTCATAGCATAAAAGAAAAAATAAAATAAAGTTTTCCTATAGCCTTGTAGCCTCTTAAAGAAAAGTACTATTGTCTTTGTATTACTCCACAAGACTCTACTAGACCCATTCTAGTATGATGAGATCAAAAAATGTAGGTCTCTGATGTCAACATTGTCACAACCCAAACCTTTCATGAGTGGAACCCACACTAACCCTTCGATGAGAGAACTATCTAACCTTAATAAACATTATCCATACTTAACCATATTTTAATTGTGAAAAATACCAATCATATATTATATATTCAATGTTTGAATGGTTAAAACAAAATAATGCAGAAATATATAGAACGACAAAAATACTCTCAAAAATTGAAGGCCATTATGCTAGAACATATACTAAAACAATATTCATAGGTACAATCCAAAGAACTAACATAAATCCGAACTGTCTATGTTGAAAGAAATTGACAAGATCATAATGCAGGAAAGATCCATGGTGCTTAGAAGATGATGCTCAACCTTAGGTCAGGAATCATTCTATAGTCTAAAAATGATGTCTCATTGAAGCCATTGAAATATACTTTGAATAAATATAAAGAATAACATAGGATAGTATTAGTACAAGACTATTATGTACTAGAAGGGTCACAAACTCAACTTATCAATATGAACAAGTAACCAATAGTATACAAACAAGAAGCAACCACATCATCTAAAAAGACACATAAGTTTGATACTTTTTCATAACACTTTTGTACTATCCAGCCATAAGTATTTGTCTAATTCAAGTACAATATTGGAAACTCGAACCACACAATGATCCCAAAATATCACCAAGTAAAACCAGACCACTCAAGGATCCTAATTATATCATCAAGTGAATCGCATTACACAAAGATTCTAAATATATCATCAAGTAAAATAAACTACACAAGAATCCCAATAAAATAACAATAATGCAAACCCGATTTACCTAGGAAACCGTGAATTCTTAATTATTGTATGCACAAATGATATAGATCTTATTTCTGCTTAATAGGTATGACCTGCTAGGGAAACGCTTAGTCCATGTACTCATCTTAAAATATCAATAATAGCAATTCTATATGATCAACCTTTACTGGCTCATCTCACAATATTAACAATACCAATTCTGCAATGATCAAGCTTTACTGGTTTATCTCTCTATTTCAAAACATACCAAATTCATTTATAATTACAACATGAGATAATTCCATCACACTTGCATATCAAGAATATTTTTTAAGTAATTCCATTTAGGTGATCAACCAACTAGTAAATACATTCAACAAGTTTACAATTTAATAGCATGCATTGCACCATGAAGACAAGTAGTCAGTTTAACAAGCACAGATAAATTAACTTGAGTTTTTAGCTCCAATTCTACCATCACATACCTTAATTCAAGCCCTGTATTGCTCTAACAAACTTGAGCCTTGCCCTTTCTTGAAGATTTAACTTGATTATGGTCTAAAACAATATAAATAACACTAATCAACTAATATTCTAACAATAGTAAGGATTGTAACCAAATCCCATAGCCCTAACATCAAATGCATGAATCATTTCCATATTCTAGAGTTTTTGGACCTTCATTTCCCTTTAATTCTATAAATTTCAAAACTATAAGAGTGAATTCTAGCAAAGTAACAAAAATCTAACCACCCTTGGAAAAGCCTAAGACTTTACACCTTGCTTTTTACTCTTTGTACAAGAAAATCAATCTATGTTGTGTTACTTCCTCTAACAAGATAAAAACCTAGAAATTTTAGGATTAATTAACAAAAAGTTGTCACAACCCAACCTACTGGATCATGCCAAGCACCTACCAACACCTACTATAGATAGGAGAACCCTAAATATCCCACCATTAAACCAATGCAAAAGTTACTGCAATGTTCACTTAATCAATATTGGGTATCACCATAACAACAACTCAATAGTTTAAATAATAATTAAATCAATTAGTTCTATAACTGTCTTTTGATAAGTAAGATATGAAAAATAAAAATGGAAAACAACTACAAGTGTGTCACAGCCCAAACCAAGGCCTAGACGTAATGGGCATCCCAAGTCCAACCGAGATTGAGGACCACCCCCTATTACCCATCCCATCCACCAAACACATACCTTGAGCCAATTGAAGTCCAAACATATAACAAGATAGTGTATTTATCCATGTGGTGACTCTGGGATAAGTCTAAAATCGAGACCTACCCAATCAAGTCTAACCACCCAATAACCAACCAAACTGATGCAGAAACCATAAACTAAAACCAAGATAATGATCCAATGTATGTATATATATATATATACACAACATATGTGACATAAATAGTCCACACCATACCTAAGTCCACAGTTGTCCATATAAAGCCTCTAGACCAACCAAAGAGTAACTAGTCGGGATATGCCCCCGATAATAGCCAAAAACTAAAGTCTATGAAAGACAAGAATTATGTAAAGTAAACCATGACATTAAATAGATACCTTCCTAACTATGGAAGCTCACTATTTCAATCCAATATTTACTATACCCGAATCCAATTACTAAGTAAAAGGAGTAGAATGGCCGATTTCTGCATAGCATGGGTATACAGCCACTAATAGATGAGTTAGTGGGTGAACACTAGCATGTACTCAAGATAAGGATAAATTAATGCCAGTTATAAAACCAAGTAAAACAATCCATAATACATACAACCATACATGTATAAGTGTCGAGAAAGGGAATTGGGTTTAGCATACATTCAAAACCTTTTTACCTGGGTTGTGTAGCTTACCGTTCTAACCACCCATGGGCCATATAGGTTCATCTCCCCCTGCTGAAAGGGTCCCAGTGCGTGTGGCCACATGACCAGGCAATATTACATGGGATAACTATTACATCCCCCAATATAAAATGTGACATACACACACGGTCATTAAGACCCCTCATATTGGCAAATATGAGTTTCTAGTTTTGGTACCCCTGGGACCTCCACCTTCTACGGCTTAGTTACACACTCTGCCATTAATTCACAACTAAAACCATGTCCAAATAATCCAATTACCATATTATTAACCAAGGCCAATATTGATAGTATCGTCATACCACCCATTACTTGCAAGTAATATCCATAGCCAAACTATTTAGGTTAAGGGGACTTTCGAGTGCCCATTCCATATACCATATTAAACCACTTGGGAGACTTCCATGTTCTCCACAACCATAACTATTTAGCCTTTAGCACTTTCAAACCATTAAACCAATTTCGTTAATGCATTCACTTGGTGGATTTCCATGTATCCCGCAAGGTTTTTAAAATAGACCAATCATGACAACCAAAACCTTTACCCTTTAAACCATGCCAAACATTTAAAGCATTTATATCAGTTAAACCACAAAAACCATAAAAAAAAATTGAAAGTTCCATTACCAAAAAAAACCTTGCAAAAGTTCTAATAAAAGTTTAATAATATAGTAAAAATGTTCTATGAGGCATTTTATCGAACATATTGAGGGAACACCTTTTTACCATGGCCAAAACAAACGTTTAAATCACCATAATTAGGGTTACTTAAGACCCATTAGTTAAACCATAGATAAAAAACAACCAAATATGCAAACCATTACCAAAAACATGTAAAAACATAGTTTAAACCAATACCAAACCATATGCATAAAGACCCTCAACAATATTTCAAAATCCACCATTATAGATCCATAAACCAACGTTTAAAACACAATACACATGCCTTTATTTTGAAATAATAGTGAGGGAAGGAAAACATGCCTTATACATGAAGATTCACGGAAGAAATCTTGGCCTTTGAGCCCTTTCAATAACATATGCATAAACCCTAGCCTCCAATCTTCTAAGAGAGTGTTTGAGAGAGTATTTGAAGTGTTATAATCCTTTAATAAGTGTTATGGAAGGCCATGTAGGGTTATATAATATGATGATGTAAGGGTTTAGAAGTAGGAAATGTCCAAACTACCCTTGACTTAAGAATTAAAACAATACACGTCCAGGGTTATGACTCACCTTACCATTCGTATCCAAGGGTACGAGTGATACCCCAACTCGTATACAACCTTGGCAAGACCTTACCTGCTGGTTTCTATACGACTTACCCTCCCTAATGCTTAAGTAATGGTATGAGGGGTAATCTCAATCGTATCCCCCAATCGTATGGTGGACAAATTACACTAAATAACTTAAACCTGCACTATACGACTTGTCTTACACCACTCGTAAGCTATCATACGACTCTTGCCCACAAGAATTGTACCTTGGGTAGTAGATAAGCCTCCCATGATTCCTAGGTTCAATTCACCTAGCCACTCTATGACTCATATCCAAGAGGTACAAATGACTCCCTTGAGTCGTATCGAGCCAAAGAGGTCCAAAACCAACATAATTTTCAAGGGTCCTATTTCTGGGATATTTCAGTCTCCCTCACTAGGAACATTCGTCCTTTAATGATGGGTAAGGGTAAGGATAAGCATGAGGTAACAATTTAACACACATCAAATTGTCCCTTAACTGAAATAGAGAACAAGAACTCAAACCAAGATAAGAAGATTACCACATAGCCCATGCACGATTTACGCCCCAACACCTTCGTCCTGACCTCTAACTAAGTTAGGAAACCAAGATGGAAGAGAAACCATTCCTCACCTTTAACAAAGTTTTAAAACAAAGAAGTATTAAAGAACACACCCATACACACTAATTTCCGAAACAAAGAACTAATGGAAATCCTTGAACTCAATGCCCACTTCTACATCCCAAATGGCTTTTTCAAACTTTTAGTTCCACCTTAGAACCTTTACCGAAGCTACTCTTTTTGTTCGCAACCTATGAACCTATCGATCCAAGATTCCCTCTAGAGAACAAGGAATTCAAGATACCAATACCACCCAAAGGAACCAACCATACCTTACCCCAATACAAACAGATAGGATACGAATGAATGGAACTTACGCTATAGAGCAAATCCAGTCCAACTTAGAAATTACCGAGATACATCACTATGAGAGCTTGGGTCTAACTATACACTACCAATTCCATGTTCAATCCTATCAAAAACACAAAGGAGTTAACTTAAGCCACCGAGCTCTACTCATTAAATTTATCCCGAAACACTACTCCACTTCTATCACCTTTATAAAATAGAAACTATGAGTAAAGAACAAACAATGTCTAATGATTGTAACCAAAAACCCCAACCTATGAAAGCCATGCAATCACTATTCTAGGAAGATCATTCATAAAAAATATGCCTTACCAAACCTCTCAAGCACCCAACACAACTATGGGTATATCTATCAATCAAAACATTCAAGCTTACTACTTATATATCCATGGTATGATCTATCCATCAAAAGATCTAACACCAATTAATATTTCAAAATGAATTTTCACCACCTATTCCATTCCTAACCATTTATCATGACAACCACCTTACCTCACCTTTAAACCTTAACCCTAGTAACCACCCTAGAATCTCCCTCACTTAGGGACTTTTACATTCCCTTTTACAAAATGTCACCATTTCAAGCCACTACCACCCTAACATAAGAAGAGTCATTTAAGAAACACAAAGTATAAGAATTATACATGCCAACCAGGGCAAAACAAAGACCACTAAAACAAGACACTACACCATAGAAATGAAGTACTACATAACAACCATCTATACTACAACTATTGCAATATAGAGTCAAGACTTATATCCCGGGAACAAGGCAAATGTGAAATGCTAACCTTAGGCATAAGTGATAATAGAATGCATGCAACACTAGTAGAGTACTTCTCTAAACCAAGGTAGGAGAGAATCATTAGAATATGCAACCCGACCCTCCATTACACCTACAAGCACAACACTCCACCCTAATGGGTATCACAAAGAATGTACACAAGTGAAACTTAATTTTCCTATAACATAATATCATCCACCCCAAAGGTCACCTAGAGCCCAACAAAGACATGCAAAGACCATTTAGACCAAATTGACTCCAAGGTTTATAATTAAAACAAACCAATAAAAATTAAATCGTGGACACCAAGGTCTTTTCAAAATCATTTGAATCCAACTAAAACCAATTCATGTTGCCTTAATCCTTTATGTAATGCAAAGATTTAAGAATAGTCAAACCATATGACAAAATCATCTTCATTTGAAATTTCACAAACAATTTGAGGATATATAATTTCTAAAACCAAAACCAAGTAATTGGGGAATCCATAGTGACCCAAAATCCATTTGCCATTTCCATGCATTCCTACATTGTTCAAAACATTTATAAAACACGAATAATGCATCATAATCCATCGAAAATCAATTAAATAAGTAATCATGTCAAAGCACTCCAATTGTACCAAAACTTCATATTCAAAACCATGAATTTAGAAATTGATTTTATGCCAATAGTAGAGTACAAACATAGGGACCAAGATATATGGAAGCTCTATGATCTAACATGTCCAATGACTAAACCCCCAATCCATATTCAATCAACTTAAATCCCCATCCTAAGTTACAACCTTTCCACTATTGTATTCCTTAAGTCATCAACCTCATCCACCCTTTTATTTTACCTCTGTAAATTTTGCATTGCTATCCCGAGCTATTATACCCCTTTTACCAATATCAGGTATCTAGATTCAAGACTAGGATTTACTAACCACCATGTACAACTAGCAAAGTACCCTTATATCAAATGTAATATACCTATAAGGTCCACCCTACAAGGAGAACACTCCCAATTCCTTAGTCACCACCGACAACCTATCCATTCCAAGGAAAAACCGTTCCCCTTAAGCATGCAAGAGTGAAAACATCTCACAAAGAAACATTAAGGTGGATGAAATCTTCATCTAAGAGATCCCTTAGTACCTACTTAAGCTCCTTTAACTCTACTGAAACTATTCTATAAAGAAGAAATAGAAATTGGACAAATGTTCGAAATAAGACCAACACCAAACAAACCTCCTTATTAGAAAGACGCCATTAAAGTCATCAAGGAAGACCTTGAAAGATTAATTCATCAATAAAACCAAACCAAGAAAGGACTTTTCGAGTTAGGATCTTTAATTCAAATCAAGTAACTAAGACAACCCATTTTTGGAAAGCGTTCTCCAAGTTTTAGGACATGATATAACCTTCTACTTAACAGCTAGGGAATGAAACCATCATCCCAATCCACAACTGACTCACCATGAAGCCTAAAGAAAATCCTTATGAATTCTAAAAAATCTAATAATGAATAGCACTAGTACAACCAATACATTTCCCCAAACAACATCGATATCCACTATATTCGAGTCAAATAAATCCACTAATACCCCTTTACTACAAGTAGATACCACACATACCCATATACTCTTTTGGTAATTACAGAGACACTTACCAGGGTAGAATCAAAAGAAGAAAAGAGTCAGAAACAACCTTGGAACCATAAACAAAATATATAACCATAAGTGAGGTCACAAGAGAGAGAGTACCCTAAACCAAATAACCCATACACACCACAAAGAAAAGAGTTTTCGACACTTCAGTGTTGGCATCAAAAGATGCCTTAGACTTTTGAGGGATAGTAAGAGCATTGAGATGATCTCGGCCAATACCAAAATCCAAAGTAGCACCCCTTAGTGCCACCCCTTAGTTCAGAGAACCGAAACCTCCTTACCTTACCTATTTCAAACCTCACCTCATTCCTTCCCATACCAATAGGACTAGACTGGCATGATAGAGTTTCCACTATCTAGGTTTATAGATTAATAGAATGTCAAAACTTAACATTGGTAACCTCTTCTTGAGATAACCCAGAATGAGTTTCTCCTCCCAAGATAGGGTCAGTGGAGACTGGTGAGACTCCACAAGAAAAACCAGAAGTTGTGACCCTGGACCAGGTATATGCCTCATGAGTTGGACTAGATTCATCTATATAGTCATCAAGTGGGATAGGTGAGTTTCAAAGAAACTTTGGATCATTGAGAAGACACAATCCAAAAAGTGAACAAGGAAAGATTTACAAAATAGTTCAAGACCTTAGACTTTATAGCCTAAAAGTAGAATATCCAAGAAAGTGAAACATTCCTAACTGCCTCATAGTTTGCTGATTATAAGTGTGGTGCAAAACAAACCTATAAGCAAGACTCTACTAGACACGACCTTGTGGACACCCCATGACACTAAAAACTAAAACTCTGATACCAACTTTTCATAGCCTGAACCAGGGCCTAGAAATAATAGCCATCCCACGTCTAACTGGGATCGGGGACCACCCCTATTACCCAACCCATCCACCAAACACATACCTTGAGTCAGCTAAAGTCTGAATATATAACAAGATACGTGTTTATTCATCTGGTAACTCTAGGAAAAGTCTACAATCAAGACCCACCCAATCAAGTCTAACCAACCAATAACTAACCAAACCAATGAGAAAACCATAAGTAAAAACCAAGATAATGATCCAATGTATGTATATATATATATATAACATATGTGACATAAACAGTCCATACTATACCCAAGTCCACAGTTGTCCATACAAAGCCTCTAGACTAACCAAAGAGTAACTAGTTAGGTTATGCCCCCGACCATAGCCAAAAACCAAAGTCTAGAAAAGACAAGAATTTTGTAAGGTAAACCATAAGATGAAATAGATGCCTTCTAAACTATGGAAGTTCACCACTTTAATCAAACATAGATTATATCCAAATTTGATTACTAAGACAAAGGAGTAAAATGGTCGGTTCTTGTATAGCATGGGTATATAGCTTCCAGTAGACGAGTTAGTGAGGAACACTAGCATGTACTCAGGATAAGGATAAAATAATGTCAGTTATAAAACCAAGTAAAACCATCCATAACGCATACAACCATACACATATAAGTATCGAGAAAGGAAATTGGGTTTATCATGCATTTAAAACCTTTTTAATTAGTTTGTGTAGCTTTATCATCCTAGCCACCCATGGGCCATATGGGTTTAGCTCCCCCTATTGAAAATGTCCTAGTACGTGTAGCGTATGACCGGGTAATATCCCATGGTATGACTAGTACATCCCCAATAATACAATGTGACACATGCATACAGTTATCAAGACCCCTCATATCGGCAAATATGCATTTCCAGTTTTGGTCCGCTAGGACCTCCACCTTTCATGGCTTAGCTACATACCCCGCCATTAATGCCCAATTAAAACTATGTCGAAACAATCCAATTATAATTTTATTAACCAAGGCCAATATTGATGGTATCGTCTTACCACCCCTTACTTGCAAGTAATGCCATAGCAAAACTATTTAGGTTAAGGGGACTTTTTAGTGCCTTTTTAATATACCATATTAGACCACTTGGGAGACTTCATGTTCTAGACAAGCATAACTATTTATCCTTTAGCCTTTTAAAAATATTTAAACCAATTCCATTAATGCATTCACTTGGGGGATTTCCATGTATCCCACAAGGTTTTCAAAATAAACCAATCATGACCGCCAAAACCTTTACCCTTTAAACTATTCCAAACATTTAAAGCATTTATATCATTTAAACCATTAAAACTATGCAAAACCATCCAAAACCCTTTGAAGTTCCATTACCAAACCAAACTGTGCAAGATTTTCAATGAAAGTTTAATAATAGATTAAAAACATTCTTTGAGTCAGTTTATCAAACATGTTGGGGGCACACCTTTACCAAGGTCAAAAATAACGTTTAAATCACAATAATTAGGGTTACTCAAGACCCATTAGTTAAACCATAGCAAACAACCAACCACATATGCAAACTATTATCAAAAATATGTAAAAACATAGTTTAAACCAATACCAAACCATATGCATAAAGACCCTCAATAATATTTTGAAATCCACCATTATAGATTCATAAACCAACGCTTAAAACGCAATACACATGACTTTGTTTTGAAATAACAATGAGAGAAGGAGTACATGCCTTATACATGAATATTCATGGAAGATATCTTGCTCTTTGAGCCCTTTGTAGAACATATAAAGAAACCCTAGCCTCCAATATTCTAAGAGAGTGTTTGAGAGAGTATTTGATGTGTTATGATCCTTTAATAAGTGTTATGGAAGTCAATATAGGGTTATATAATGTGAGGATGCAAGGGTTTAGGAGTAGGAAATGTCCAAACTACCCTTGACTTAAGAATTAAAATAATTCACGTTCAGGGGTACAACTCACCTTACCATTAGTATCCAAGGGTATGAGTGACAACCCAACTCGTACCAAACCTTGCCAAGACCTTACCTAATGATTTATATATGACTTAACCCCCCTAACTCGTACCTAAGGGTACTGGTAGTAACGTCAACCATATCCCCCAACCATATGGTGGACAAATTACACTAGATATCTCAAACCTGTACCATACGACTTATCCTACACCACTCGTAAGCTCCCATACAACTCTTACCGAATATGAGTCATACATTGGGCAGTAGATAAGCCTCTTATACTGCCTAGGATACAATTCACCTAGCCACTCTACGACTCATATCCAAGGGGTATGAATGACTTTTTTGAGTTGTATCGAGCCAAAGAGGTCTAAAACCAATAAAATTTTCAAGCGTTCAATTTTTGGGATGTTTTAAAATGACTCCTCAAAACCTAGTCTAAACTGGAATAGGAGCACTATACAAGGGGTAGGGACAACTATAACACAATGTCTATGTTGAATAAAACTAGTAGGAGTTATTGCTGAGTGATCAACACCGATGCTATATAAATACAAACTAACCTGCACCATAGCTATACTCCTGAGTTAAGGTATGGTACTTATGGCATGATACATCCACACATATTGGAAAGCATTATCGGTTGACTAGTGTTAGAAATAATTAACATCAATAATAAATTCAAAAAGTCATAACGTCAAGTAAAGTTTTAGTTCTAAATCCAAAATTAGAGAATCCTTAACATATCATTTAAGAGTCTCTGAGACATGCCAGTCATTTAACATATCCTTATATCTTTGTGCTTTGACAACTAATTCTAACCTATACCTTTACTTTTGATACCGACCCATTCTTATGGTACCTACAATTCTTTAATCTTCATACACCCACGACCTCTTAGTACTCTCTATTATGAGACATCACCGTACCACATACCATAATTATCATAAGTTCTACCTATAATTTCATACCATAATAGGTCCTCATAAGGGGCCATCGAATCTCACCTCTAACACCATCCACACAAGGGACCTAAGGTACTTTCATAAACCCTCTTTTATTATTTACCATAATAAAAACATGTATGAGAATATAAATATAAAATAATCACATTCAGAAAAAATATATAAATTTATATATGAAATATTTGTGCATCATCTATTAACCTTATCAGCCTCATCATTAACATAAAATCGTACCAGCATGGTACCCAACCCATATAATCATAATGGTATCTGTAACGACGTGGTACTTGATACATATCACAACAATCATGTATGTACCAGCATAGTAGCCAACCCATATCATATCAAATCCTCAGCATGGTACAAATAAAATGTGATACTATTAATAAGTGACAAACATGGTTGAAGGAATCATAGATGTCATGTCCACAAACTAAGCCCAAATCCAAGAAGTCTAAGTGCTAGAACAACCACCTAACTTAATTGATTAGTAACCTTAATATATATATACATATATATATATATTCCCCAAATATCATATGTCATACATCTTTATGTATTGCAGTAGCCCAAGTTCATGCTATCATACACTTCCTTCTCATTCTATAGCCTAACCTCACATTTTCCTCATTATTCTTCATTTCTTTCTAATTTCATATAAAATGGAATACCATTTATTATTTCACATTATGTTCAATTATGCTTGGTCATTAATCATGAGATTTGGTTATGCTAGATTCTAGCACCCTCTCCCACTTAGTGGTACCACTGCAGTGGTAGAGGTAATCCAACTACAATAGCCATTTACGACAATCATATAGGGGAAATTTTGTTTCTTTCTTTTCAAATCCCTCCCTTAAAACTCTCTCAACTCTCATTATGAAATCCCCCCGACAATAAAGTTAAGGTATTTTCTTAGTCTTCACTACTTACTTTATGTATTTTTTCATTATAGAATTGTAGAAAAGAGAGAATTTAGCTAGTTTTTAGTGTAACTTGTTGAATTAGAATTTGGATGGCGTGTTTGATAATATGTTTTGACATTCTATGTTCTCTTTCATTTTCAATGGTTCTACAATATTTAAGATGTCAGATTAATGTAGCTTATAATATATTTTGACCATAAGAGAAGTGAAAGATGAAGGATCATATTATCCAAAAATTTCATTTGATTTGGGTAGAATATTGGGGTGTTTCACACCCCAATGTTAATGTAAAAAGTCTCACAAAAACTTCTCCAAGCCCGATGCATAATTAATTTTCAAAACCTCAGAGAAAATTCAAAAAAAATACCATAGGAGGGGAGGTTGATGGGTTGAAGATGATGAACCATTGCAATGTTAACTTTTATGCTGCAGCGATATCACTTTAGTGGTAAGATTCCTCCATGATGGTATTGTTGTAGTGGTTAATATATTGTTGTTGCAGTACTTGGGAATAAGCCCCCTAGTTTTTAATTTTCTAAACTTTTAAGTTTTTTTTTCTCATTTATAGTTTTGATATAGTTCTAAACTCGTGGTTTGGTGGGTTTTACAGGATCATTAAAGCCCAAAAACCTACGTACTGTAATTTCCTAATGCTACTAGCCATACCCGATATAAGAAAGAGCGGCATAATAGAAATTTTCTTTATAATCAAAGGTTTGCAATGGATGACTCAAAGTATGATTTCCTAAATTTAGCAATCTGCTGAAAGATTTTAGGTAGAAGATGCTGGCAGAACCAATCTTACAATGAAATTTGGACTAGGTCTGAGAATTTTCTATTATACTTCCTACGGTAGAGTGGGTAGTACCTCTTTATACAATATTGATACAAGGACAGAATATGTTTGTGGATGCCACTACTATCAATGAAATATTAGGGTTTTCCAATGTTCCTAATGCAACCTTTGAGGCTAAGAGTTGAGAGCTGAACTTGGGGTGGGAGACGCGATATTTGTCACCCGAGGGTAAGGATAACAAAGTGAAATGGTCCAATTAGAAAGGGTCCAAGAGTTTCTATTTCTTGGCTAAAGCTAAAATTTGATTATAGCTAGAGTCTTAAAGGATTCATTCAGGAAATGTTATAAATACGATGTTCCATTAGTCTATGGTGGTGGCATGCACTATGGATGGGATCAAGGTGAATATGGGGACTCAGTTCATGGATGAGTCACAATACTTTTATGCCAGGAAGAGGTCGGAAAGGGATTTTTTCTTACCTTCCTTGATTATAAAGTTGTACAACCAGGTGGTATTCCAAAGGTAGACCATAACGTCTACAATAAATAGGATGCGTCATATATCCCTCTTAGATAAAAGAGGACCCAAAGTGGAGGCAATATAAAAAGAAAGATAGAAGAGGAGGGTAGGAGTGGAGGTGCTCTTTATTCTCACACACCCATTTCTCCGAATGACTAGGTAAATAATCTTGCTGTTATGTGAGGATACATGAAGAGGAGCCAAATATTTGAAAGACCCCACAAAATTCTAAGCTTAATTCAGTCCATTTATGCTTGTTAAGGGAGGGGGGGGGGGAGTCCCATACTTAGAAGGTTCTAGCTAAGTTTCCATACTTAGTTTATTTTAGCCTTCAAAAGTTTGCAGTCTCATTTTGTGACTTTAATGTCTTTTAATGATCCGTATTCTTACTAATTTATGACCAGAAATGTCAATAGGTATTCCTGAACAAGTTTTAAATTTTTTGAAACTCATTTAGACCACATTTGGAAGCCCAAAACAATGGACCAATGCGATCTTGGCGCGCCGCATCGCCAATCAGGTTGGTTGATATTGTTGCAGGTTGCCAGGGTCAAATTACTGAGACTAACACGATGATGGCATGATACGTCGACTATTATATCAATGTCATCGATGCGTCACATCGATAATAACATTTATACCCAATTTTAGTCATTAAATATTTTCATTTTTAAGGGCAAAAGGGTCAATTTTCCACCCCTATATAAGTCTAAAACAATGGAATTTGGCCCCAATTCAACTAAAATATAGTGTTTCTCTCAAGTTTATCTCAAGAACAAGTTAGGGTTTTCAATTAAGAATTCAAATTCAATACTCAAATTCAAGAATCTCTCCATCAATCTTCGTATAATCAAGAACTAAGGTATGCATATTGTTCATTCACGGATTCCTTTCATCCATGAATCTCAAGAATCAAGTTTTAAACTATGAATTCTGATATTCATGTTATGGATTGATTATGTTCATGTGGTTATCGTTGTATGATTCCCAAGTTAGAATCTTTATTCGTTTTATGAAACTATGTTGGCATGCAAGTTGAAAACTATGAACTTAGATGGTTATGGTGTGTTAATTTGATGATTATTCCTATGCCCAAAGTGATGCATGTAAGGTGTTTGATAAAATGCCTAAGAGAATAGAAATTATGCATTATAGCTTAATTGTGACCCAAACAATAAATACATGGTTTACCGTTATGTTCAAATGACTCTCATGCTATTGATGTGCATTGTAGATTTTTGTTGGAATACTCATGATGTTAGAGTATGAAATTATGACATAATTATATGCATTCCTATCCACGTACAACATTATGATAACCATGTGCTTCATAAAATCCCTAACTTATTGTATGATGAATTGTTGATATTAGTCATGTGTTCAAGAAGTATCTAGTCTTGCCAGTTTCACACTATTGAATCCTGAGGGTACTTGTACCCTACAATTTAGATATGTGCCTAGAGCCAGTGTCAGTTGTCATGATACTCTAAGTCAAGCCATGATCATTAGAATTCAGTCAGTCTTATGACTCAAGAAAATTCAGTGAATTCAATATTAGTCTAGTCCTACTCAGTAACCTGAGTAATCTCAATAACCTCAGTAATCTCAGTAATATCAGTAATATCTGTAATCTCATAATCTCAGCAATCCCAGTCAGTTATCAGATCTCAGTAGTATTCATCAGTCAACAGAATTTATTGAACCCAATCCAAATCAGTTATACAATACGATCAGTAATAGTTTAGTTTAGTTAAATCAGTTCAGTGTCTTTTCAGTTGGGAGTAGAATTCAGCTTCGAGTGAACCCAAGGATGAGGGCTCACCTGTCAGTCAATAGAGGGTGTGATCCTTCGAAGCAATCCTCGAGATGTACTCCTATGAGTCTAGGGACTATACATCTCCTTTGAGTTTTTCCTTATAGGAGGGGTTGACGGAAGAGCTCCCTTCTAGAAAGGGTTTACTCACAGCTTGCCTTTACGCGTGGTACGGTACTGACACCTTTCTAGCTGGGGTTATAGGTTGGACCCTACCAGTTTAGATTTGGGGCATATCGATTAAATGATTACCTCTCATAGTCTCAGTTTCATATTTAGTCTTAGTAATAGAACTCAGTTCAGTTCTACAGATACAGTCTCTCAGTTTAGTACGAAACTCAGTTGGTTCCATCAGAATTAGGACTATCAGATACAGTCAGCCAGCTCAGTATTGAACTCAGATAGTTTTTCATATTCAGGACTGTCAGATATAGTCACCTAGTCTAGTAAAGAACTCAGATAATTTTTTAGTATCAGTATACTCAGTTATCAGTTATCACTAATATAGTACCAGTAACCTCAGATATTGGTTACCTATAAACTCCATAATTTATATCATTAATAGAATCTGTTATTCAGTATCCCAGTATTAGTAAACTCAGATTTTAGCACATCAGTATTCAGTATTGTCATGACCCCAGCCCCAATTTACGTATTCATGCATATATTTCTCACACAATTATGTTCATGTCATCAGTCAGTTATTATTGTTCATGCATATGAACCCTTGCATTCAGCCTACCTCACTTGCATACCAGTATATTCAATTGTACTGACTTATTTGCACTATGGTATTTTATACCATAGGTTTAGAAGAACGAGCTCTCGAGCTTCTTTAGTAGATCAGACGCTCAGCAGTCAGACTAGAAGTGAGTCCTTATCATTCGAGGATAACATTATTATTTTATTACCTTATTATTTCATTAGTTTGGAGTTAGTTGGGGACATGTCCCATCAACTCCACAGATTTCAGAAATTTATAGGTTTTCAGACTACAACATGTTTCAGATAGTTTATTTTAGTTTTGGGTATTGTTATACCCTATTACAGATATTGTTTTATATTTAGTATTAGTTCATTTTTTAACCTCATGGACTTAAAACTTAGTTTTTACATATTTACAGTATATTATTCAGTGCTTAGTAATAGATATCAGTCATGGGTTTGCTTATGGTCTTTCAGGATTATGAGCACCGTGTAGTGTTCTGGGTACCAGATTTGGCACATTACAATCTTGGTATCAGATCCTAAGGTTCAATAATGTCCTAGGAAGTCTGAAAAGATGCATCTCGTAGAGTCTTGTACATGGTGTGTTATGCACCACACTTATGTGCAGGAGACTATGAGATGATTTAGGAATAGTTTCCCTTCTTTCAGTATTCATGTCGTTCCAGTGAGCATAATATCCAATTATTTTCTTAGTCTAATCCATTTCTTCCTTTCGCTTACAGAATATGCCTTCCTAAGGGGATAGCAAAAGGATAATCGGTAATCAGTCAGCACCTCGGTAATTAGGCAGATCCCCTGGAAGAACATATTTCCCATGCAGAATTCAGGACTGGATTTACTACTCTAGCCATTTCAGTCACAACTCAGAATGAACGGCCAGCTGCTGTTCTGGCTAACCCAGTGGCCTATTCTACTGCAGCCAAGATTTGGAACTTCACCCAAATAAATCCTCCCTTATTCTCAGGTTCTAAGTCTGAAGAAGATCCATAAGAATTCCTCAACTAGGTTCAGAAAGTCACAGACATCATAGGAGTGACTTCCAGTGAGAGTAAAGAGTTATCATCTACAAGATATAGCCCATACGTAGTTTAAATAATGAAAGGTAGACAGGGGTATAGATGCAGAGCCCATAAAATGGGAAGAATTTGCTATGACCTTCTTAGATAGATTTTTTCCCCTAGAGCAGAAAGAATCCCAAATGTTAGAGTTCATCAATCTTAAACAAGGTACATGAGCATAAAAGAATACTCCCTTAAGTTTACCCAGTTAGCTAGGTACGCTCCCCATGTAGTAGCAGATAGTAGATCTAAAATGAGTAAGTTTGTGTCTGGGATATCAGGTAGAGTGGTTAAGGAGTGAAAGACTACGATATTGATTAAGGAGATGGACATATCTAGGCTTATCGTCCATGCTTAATAGATTGAGGAACAAAAACTTAAGAAGAAGGAGAGGGAAAATAGGAGAGCAAAAATTGGTAGTTATAGTTTTTCCTAGCTAGGGTCGCAGAGTGGTAACCATTCTTAGCATAGATAGAAGTTTCCAACCCCAGTTCCATCTTCAGCTAGTGCACCGGCACTAAAGTTCAAAAATACACATAGAGATGGGGTGCTAGGCTCTAAGGCCTATGGTGGTGAAGGCAGGGTTTTTACTCATCTGCTTTATGAAGAGTGTGGTAACCATCATAACGGTATATGTAGAGCCGACAGTGATTTGTGTTTGGGATATGGCTAGTAAGGTCATAACAAGTTTATCATTGAAATTTAAGCATGAAACTGGTATATGTAGAAGTCAGCACAATCGTTCTTCAACTTAGTTCGGTCACCCGAATCAGCTGGGTGCCATTTCCAGTGCTGCCGGTGGGCAACGCCCTAATAAACTCTATGCACTTCAGTCCCAACAAGATCAAAAAAGTCCTCCTAGTGTAGCCACTGGTATGTTACAGATCCCTCATTTACATGTTCATGTTTCTTCTAATTCAGGAGCTTCTTTTTCTTTTGTAACTCCTTTCATAGTAGTCAAATTTAAGGTCACACCAAATGTTAACAGGACCTTTTACAGTCTCTACCTCAGTGATACGGTCTAATACAGCTAGACAGACAAGTTTAGATGGTGTTGTTTCCATCTTTCCATCTAGTCGCACTATCTAGAGTCTTATGAATGTGATCATTATAAGATGCACTAACCAGGTAGTTGCGTGTTCAGCCCAGTTTATGTATTATGTCTTAGTTTTAGATCTTAGATATTCAGATAGAAGGTGCCTCATGCATCACCATAATTTTTCTTATAGCTCAGCGAAGTCAGCCTAGTATTTTTCAAAGGACATAGTGCCCCAAGGGGGAGATACACTATAATTCCCCAAACCTTCATGATAATAATATTCCTCTCTCTCTTTTCATACCGAATCCATTTTGGAGTAAGGGGTACTCATGAGTTGACACTCAAACTTCGATCTCAGCCGTAAGCCATATATTTAAGGTACTCAGTTTAGATCATGATATCTAGCTTATGCATCATGTTCCAAACTAAGTTACGTTCATGTATTTCCACTCATGTATATCTAGTAATTAATTTTAGGCTCATTAGCATTTCAGTTTAAGGAAACAATCTCCCTTGAACTTATCCAGTTTCATGCTTAAATTTCAATAATAAACTTGCTATCAATTACCATTGCATATTTAGTCATGCATTCATGTGTCAGATCAGTTATGTATTCATGCATTAGATATGCATGTTCAGTATAATATATTCAGCTTATCAGTCATGCCAGTCATGAAATCATGCATCAGATATGCATGCTCAGAACAAATCTTAGCAAATTAATGATGTCAGTCATGTACTCATGTTATAGTTGTTCATGTTCAACATGTACTTCAGATTATCATTTCCCCCATCTCAGTCAGTCTCATTTGAGGAAGAATATTCCCAAGAGGGAGTTATTGTAAGACCCTACAAAATTCTAAGCTTAATTCAGTCCATTTATGTTTGTTAAGAGGGGAGTCCCATACTTAGAAGATTCTAGTTAAGTTTCTAAACTTAGTTTATTTTAGCCTTCAAAAGTTTACAGTCTTATTTTGTGACTTTAATGTCTTTTAATTGTCCGTATTCTTTCTAATTCATGTCTAGGAAGGTCAATAGGTGTTCCCGGACAAGTTTCAAATTTTTTAGAACTCGTTTAGACCACGTTCGGAAGCCCAAAATAATGGACCAATGCGATCTTGGCGCACCGCATCGCCAATCGCGTTGGTTGATATTGTTGCAGGTTGCTAGGGTCAAAGTACTGAGACTCAATGAGATGATGACATGATGTGTCGACTATCGCATCGAAGCCATTGATGCGCCGCTTCAATAATAGCATTGATACCTAGTTTCAGGCTTTTTTAAGGGCAAAGGGATCAATTTCCCACCCCTATATAAATCTAAAACACGGGATTTGGCCCCAATTCAACCAAAATATAGTGTCTCTCTCATGTTTGTTGCAAGAACAAGTTAGGGTTTTCAATGAAGAATTCAAATTCAAGAATCTCTAAGTCAATCTTCGTATAATTAAGAACTAAGGTATGCTTAGTGTCCATTCATGGATGCAGTTCATCCATAAAGCCCAAGAATCAATTTTTAAACTATGAATTTGATATTCATGTTATGGATAGATTATGTTCATGTGGTTGTTGTTGTACGATACCCAAGTTGGAATCTTTGTTTGTTTTATGAAACTATGTTAGAATGCAAGTCAAAAACTATGAACTTACTTGGTTATGGTGTGTTAATTTGATGATTATGCCTATACCCTAAGTGATGCATGTAAGGTGTTTGATAAAATTCCTAAGAGAATAGAAATTATGCATTATAGCTTAATTATGACCCAAACGATAAATACATGTTTTACCCTTATATTTAAATGATTCCCATGCAATTGATATGCATTGTAGATGTTTGTTGGAATGTTCATGATGTTAGAGTATAAAATTATGACATGATTATATGCATTCCTATCCACGTACAACATTATGATAACCATGTGCTTCATGAAATCCCCAACTTATTGTATGATAAATTGTTGATATTGGTCATGTGTTCAAGAAGTATCAAGTCTTGTTTGTTTCACTCAATTGAGTCATAGGGGTACTTGTACCAGAAAATTTAGCTGTGTGCCTAGAGACAGTGTCAGTTTTCACGATACTCTCATTCAAGCCATGATCATTAGAATTCAGTCAGTCTCATAACTCGAAAAAATTCAGTGAATTCAGGATCAGTATAGTCCTACTAGTAACCTCAGTGATCTCAGTAATATAAATAATCTCTGTAATCTCAAAAATCCCAGTCAGTTATTAGATCTCAGTAGTATTCCGTAAATCAATGGAATTTAGTGTACCCAGTTCAAATCAGTTATAGTATACGATCATTAAAAGTTTAGTTCAGTTAAATCAGTTTAGTGTCTTTAGTTGGGAGTAGGATTCAGCACTAAGTGAACCCAAGGATGAGGGTTCACCTATCAGTCAGTAGAGGGTGTGATCCTTAGAAGCAATCCTTGCATTCCATAACTATGTAGCCAGCGTAGTTTGAGATATACCCACACGAGTCTAAGGACTATACATCTCCTTTGAGTTTTTCCTTGCAGGAGGGGTTGACAGAAGAGCTCTCTATCAGATAGGGTTTACTCACAACTTGTCTTTACCTGTGGCATGGTACTAACACCTTTCCAGTTGGGGTTACAGGTTGGACCTCACCAGTACAGACTTAGGGCATATCAGTTAGATGATACCTCCCACAGTCTCAGTTTCAGATTCAGTCTCAATAATAAAACTCAGTTCAGTTCTACAGATATTAGGACTATCAGATACAGTCGCTCTGTTCAGTATGAAAATCAACTGGTTCCATCAGAATTAGGACTGTTAGATACATTCATCCAGCTCAGCCCAGAACTCAGATAGTTATTCATATTCAGGACTATCAGAAATAGTCACCCAGTCTAGTAAAGAATTCAAATAGTTTTTTAGTATAAGTATACTCAGTTATCAGTTATCAATAATATAGTACCAGTAACCTCAGATATCGGTTACCTGTAAACTCTATAATTCCTATCATCAATAGACTCAGTTATTTAGTATCCCAGTATTAGTAAACTCAGATGTCAGCATATCAGTATTCAGTATTGTCACGAACCCAACCCCAGTTTATGTATTTATGCATGTATTTCTCACACGTTCATGTTCATGTCATCAGTCAGTTATTATTGTTCATTGTATGAACCCATGCATTCATCCTACCTCACTTGGATACCAGTACATTCAATCATGCTAACGCATTTGTGCTATGGTATTTAATACTATAGGTTTAGAAGCACAAGCTCCCGAGCATCCTTAATGGATCAGATGTTTAGCAGCCAGACTAGCAGTGAGTCCTCATCATTCGAGGATAGAATGATTATTTTATTACTTTATTATTTCAGTAGTTTGAAGTTAGTTAGGACATGTCCCATTAACTCTACAGATTTCAGATAGTTTAGAGAATTTTAGACTATAGCATGTTTCAGAAAGTTTATTTCAGTTTTGGGTATTGTTATACCCCATTACAGACATTGTTTTATATTTAGTATTAGTTCAGTTTTGAACCTTATGGCCTTACAGATTATATTCCACATATTTACAGTATATTATTCAGTGCTCAGTTACAGATATTAGTCATGGGTTAGCTTGTGGTCCTTCAGGGTCATGAGCACCGTGTAGTATTCTACGTACCAGAATCGGGGTGTTATATTGACCCACCTTGAGTTGTCTCCTTCGAGCCCTACTTCCCCCTTATATCCAGCCCACGCTTATGCTATGTTTTAAAGAGAACTAGATTAGGAGAAAAAGAAATTTTATTCCAAATACCGCATGCTGGTGAGGATGTAAAAGTTTATGCGATTCATGTTCACGTAAACCTTTTTAGATAAGGAGATCCTAAAGCTGAGTATAGAGTACATCAAGGATTTTTCCTTCCTTAGCAGCATAGATAGAGAGGACCCAGATGCTGCAAGCCTTAAGGATGATTCCACAAGCTAGATGTTTTCATTCCCTCTTATCATGTTTCAAGTACTTGGATTTGGATTGCCCCCATTTGGGTTATGTAACAGAAAATCTTTGTTTTTATTTCTTACACTTTTAAGACATTTTTCCTTCTGCCACTTTAATAATAATCGCTATTATTTATAATGTGTGTTGGATGTATGTTTGTCATTTTATTATTTCAAAAATAGGGCCACTTTACAACAATTGCAAAACTAGAAAAATAGGGAAAGTGTGCTTGGTAGGATTCTTCCTGGAGCCGCTGTAGCGGTAGCCTCAGTAGCTCTGCCATTAATTTTGTTACCCCATCCCAGGACCCCTTTTCAACACCATACTCTTCTTATGAATGCTCTAGTAGTATAATAACCTCTTGTTTACACACATATAAACTGACTTCATAATTCTCTTATATCCACACATATTTCATTCATTAAACTAAACTATGCTACCCTTTAATCAATCATTTTACTTACTAAATTCACTATCCTCAAAAGTCTTCTAACAATAGCTAGGAACTTGGGTAGTTTATTAGGATTCTAATAGAAGTTTAAAAATTACTCCAAGTCACTGGGAGATGAGCCATAGATCAAGTCACAAAAATAAAGACACTCTCGAGATCACACTCGGTCCTTATGTCCATTAGTCTTCTTGGATACACACTATCCGATCATAGTAAAATCAACAATCATATTCAAGATTTAACATGTTCATATATCTTTGTCCTTCGACTGCCTATTCAAATCTATACCTTTTCCTGTTGTACTAACCCATTATTCTGGTACCTATAATTCCTTAATCTACATCCACTCATGCCCTCTTAGTACTCTCCATCTCAAGTCATCATAATACCACATACCATAATTATCATATATTCCACAAATTATATCATACCATAAATATTACTCACCGAGAATCATGGAATCTCACCTTTAGCTCGGTCTACATAATGAATGGTAATTTTGCCACTCATTTACATCTAACTTCTTGCACACTATAGTGAAATAATGGAATATATGCAACTAGTTCTATATAAAATGCACTAATTTCTAGTGTCTGTGATCTTATAGGTAAATCTGATAAAAATAAGTTCAGACAAAGCTGGAAGAAAAGAAAAGAGGGAAAAAAAGGAAAAACTAAAGATTAGTCCCAAGAGGCAACCCTTAGGTGCCATGATAGCACTCGTAGGGTAGCAATTATGATTAGTCCGTCAAGTCAAACATTAGTAATCACAATTTGACCACCGCGATCGCGAGAGTTACAACCATAATCAAGGGGGTGTGGTCATGATAGGTCGGGTACACTACAAGGGCAGATGTGTCATGTTGTTAAGCACCAAAATATAAAAGGCTTAACCTTTTCACATTTTCATCATCTTTTATCCAATTTCCAATTTCATGAGCTAAGAACAATTTTGTGGAGAAAAAAATACAATTTGTTAGGGTTTCCAAGTGTGATTTTGGCTATTAATTAAATTGTGAAGTTTGAAGATTATATTGATTTTGTTTTCCATGGATGAGCTAGGTGCAAATCTTGGTATATCTCTTTTTTACTTTTATGAGTAGCTATTACTTAGGATTATGTTGAATGGGTGGTGAATAATGTGTGGATGTTGAGTTTTAGTCCAATTAATTAGTTAATGGTTATGGGGTTTGCTTTTATGTTATGTTTGAATTGAGAATTGTGGGTGAAATCCCTAATTGCGTTGAATCCCATATCATCCTTGAAAGAGGGATATTAGGCGAGGAACATTTGTAAACAATAACTTGAGTTATCTTGTGTCATGACTCGAGACTACTCCCTAGTCATAACACGGTGCTTAAGGCCACAAGTTACCCCAAGCTATCCTATGGTCTGTTACCTTCTGTGAGCACTAAAGATAATAACAACATGATATAATATGTGGAAGCTAAACTAGGGAAAACTGATAACATATAATGCATAAACAATAGTTAACTGTCTGAACATCTGATAAAAATTAAATTCAAGGCTGACTATCTTAAAGCCTCTAACATAAGCAATTGATAGGAAAAAACCCTAACTAACTCTTACTGATTGTAAGAAAAAGTACTAAGAGTAACTATAAATAAATTATCCTTAAAGGATGAGGACTCACCACAACTGCGGTTGAGTGGCACATGAAACCTATGTTATAAGACAACATAGACCAAAAAAAAGAGTATAGGATTAGTACTTTGAATGTACTAGTATGCAAGATAGGGACTAGCTGATATAAATATAGATATAATGGTACTGAACATAAATGCATGAACATGTAAATTGAATACAAGACCAAGTAAAACACGTGCTAAACTAATCTGTAAAATTGAATAACTGATAGACTAAATATTTGGTCATGCAAACCTACACTGATATAATCTAATTATTGAACTAAGACTATGGGAGCTAACTACAATGACATACCCCAATCTAAGAAAAACTATGTTCCAACTAGCAACCCTAGTTGGATTGGTATTAGTACCATGCCAAGGGTACCAATACTGGCTAGCATGGATCCACTAATCTGATGTCTCAAAGGATGAGGATGTCATGCTTTTACTTATGCGAAACCCCTCAAAATTGATGGTGGAATCATACGTTTGAAATTTAGGGACTTCTACTAACAACTCATACCTAACTGATGAGGAAGTCTCCAATAATATGTTCACTCAGTGCTAAGTATTACTCCCAACTAAATAGCACTGGTATTATTATTTACATAACATGATTTATTACTGATAAGTGATCATTGTAATAATTTTATGAATTTGACGATACAAGTATGGTATGAATGCCTTGTAACATAAAACCTATGAGATGCATGAATATCTAAGTATCGGGTGTTCAGAACCCACCAACCCTTTTTATTGCAAACAAATCTTGGTAAATATTAAACAATCTATGGTGTGTTAAAATCATGAATAATACCCCATATTTCAATAACTAATCATGATGTACACATTTGCATTATCAAACATATGAAAAATACAATTATCATGAGGGAATATATTTTCATGGTTTAAAATTAAGAAAATTGAGAGAAGATTCATAAAATCCATGGTTAACTTGGAACCCCTTAAAGGAGAAAAGGGTTTTACCCTTGAAAGTTTAGAGAGTTCTTGGGAATCAATGGGTGGAAGGGACCCATTGATGAAATACCCCACTTACCTAGTAGTAAGAGCCTTGGAAAATTCCCTGGAAATGATCTTGCTCTTGAGAAACCTCAGTTTTCTTGAGAAAGATGTCAAAATCACCTCTTTGATCTCTTTTGGATGGAATATAGTTAATTGAGAAATTTGGACTTTAGGGTCTTTTATACCACCCCTTAGGAAGCCAAAACGACATGGGTTTGGCCAAAATTTTGAGAAGGGTGCTGATCTTGGTGACAACTCCGAAGATAAGGCAAGTGATGGGCAAGAAAATAAGAAAAAAGTAGTTGGACAATCCATGTAATGAGGCTTCCAAGCCTAATAAACTGATTGGTGAGCAACCAAAGGTAGTATAAGATAAGAGTGAGAGGGAAGAGCCTCATACAGGGGTTAAGGGTAATGATCAGAAAGTGAATGAACCTCAAATTGTCCCATTGCCACCAATCAAAATTCCTCCCTCATTCCCACAAAGGATAAAAAGGAAATATGATAATGCCTAATTCAAGAAGTTTATTGAGAAATTTAGCAACCTATCCATCAATATTCCATTGATAGAGGCTTTACAAGAATTTCTAGGCTATGCTAAATTCTTAAAAGACTTGGTCTCCAAAAAGCGAGTTGTGGATTGCAAAACTCTAGAGGTGACTCATAATTGAAGATCTATCATATCAAACACAATGGAATTAAAGAAAGAATAATTGGGTACATTCACCATCCCTTGCACATTGGGATATTTAAATTTTGCTAAAGCGTTGTATAATCTTGGGGAAAACATCAACTTGATGCCATTAACAATGTCTCATAAGTTGGGCTTAGGTACTCCTAAGCCTACCACTTTGAGGCTATTGATGGTTGATCACTCAATCAAGAAACCCATTAGGGTGTTATATTATGTGTTGGTGAAAGTTGATTGATTTATGTTTTTGGCCAACTTTGTTGTACTCAATTATGTGATTGATCATGAAGTTTCTATCATTCTTGGTAGACCATTTTAGCCACTAGAAAGGAATTAGTCAATGTCGAGTGTGGTGAGATAAAATTTTAGGTAAATAATGAGGAAGTCACCTTAAATTTATGCAAGTCCATGAAACAACCTATGGACTTGCAAGTGATCTCGGTGATTGATGTTATTGATGATGAAATGATAAACACAATTGATGCAGATCATATGAATGACCTCTTAGTGGGTGTATTGTGGAACTTCAGGTGTTGAGCAATTGAAGGGTATGATGAGGTGGTTGCTTGTTAGATGGGACGTAGATATTACACCAAGAACCTGGCCAAATTGGATCTCGACTTAAAGAATCGTGAAAGTTTACCTACCTAGACGTCCATCATTAAACCTCCCCAAATTGAGCTAAAACTATTTCCTTGTCATCTCTTGTATGTATTCTTGGGTGATAACAATACATTGCTAATCATTACCGCAGGTTATCTCGAGCCTTGCCAAGTGGTGGCCTTGAAACCTATAGTGAAGAAGTTTATCCATTCTATCGGATAGACTATAGCTGGTATTATTGACATAGCTCCAAGAATTTTTTCCTACAAAATGAAGTCAGAACAAGATCATGTTCAAGTGTGGAACATCAAAAGAGACTCAAACCACCAATTTAAGAGGTGGTAAAGAAGGAAATCATAAAGTTTCTTAATGTGGGAGTCATTTATCCGATTTTGAATAGCACATAGGTGAGCCTGGTTCAATTCCTCCTAAAGAAAGGTGGCCTTACGGTAGTACAAAATGAGAAGAATGACCTTATCTCCATTCGTCTGATCACGGGGTGGAGAGTGTGTATGGACTATCGTAAGTTAAACTCGTGGACTAAGAAAGACCATTTCCCCATGAATTTTATGGGCCATATGCTAGATAGGCTGGCTGGGCGGGGATGGTATTGCTTTCTTGATGGTTATTTGGGGTACAACCGAATTTGCATTACCCCAAAAGACAAATAAAAGACAAGTTTCAATTTCCCCATATGGCTCCTTCACTTTTAAGAGTATGCATTTTAGGTTATGCAATGCTTTGGTAATGTTCCAATAATGCATGTTATCTATCTTTGTGGATATGGGGGAGGATGCTATAGAGGTGTTCATGGATGACTATTTTGTAGTTGGGGAGTGATTTGAGTCATACCTTGATTATTTAAGCAAAGTTCTTGAAAGGTGTATGGAAACCAATCTAGTCTTGAATTAGGAAAAATGTCACTTTATAGTTAAGGGGGGAATTGTTCTTCGGCATAGAATCTCTGGGGATTGATACAAAACAAACCACGGAAGGCATGAAAAAGGCTAAAAAATAGTCCACAAATCAAGAGGAACCTGAGGACCCTTTGAGATCTAGTTTTGGCATCAAAAACAACAACAAGAATACAAAATAAAAGGTGTATTTCAAACCAAAAATCCTAACAACAAGATGAACATGAGATGATGAGAACAACAACAACACAATAGGCACAATACATGGTTTTACTAGAACAAGGACAACTACACATTTACAAGGAATGTAAAGATAGATAATGAGATACTAACCCTTACAAGAACTAAGAACCTAAGTGTATCTAAAATATTAATACCCTTAACTAATGTAAAAAGTGATACCAACACACTTACAATGATACAAGAGGGCATTAACCACTCAAGCACCAAGGTTTCAAACCAAGTTTTGCAACACTAGTGATTCCACTCTAGTATCACCCTCATTCTGGTATAGTTTTGAAACTTGTTTCAAGACAAACAAGAAAGACTAAAGTCTTCCACTTGGTCTTAAGATCAAACGCCACTATTAAAGGTTATTCTTGTCACAAGACATGAAGGTTGGTCAAGAACACCAAGAACCTTCAACAAGGCTTGAAGATTAAAGGTTCAAGTTGACCCTCCAAATAAGAACAACACCTTCTCAAACACAAATACTCAACAACAATGCCAATCAACACCTCCAAATCTCAGTTCCACAACAACAACTAACCAAAAACACACTCAAAATCTCAGATTCACAACAATAAAAAACCAACACACGAACAAGCCTTTAGTTCCGCAATAACAACTTCAATAATACAAGCTCAAACTATGATCTAGAACCAAAGATTTTAGTGAAGAAGCAAACTAACACTAGAAACACTCAATACAAGTAAGAAAGACACCTAGATCTATGTTCATAAGACAAGTCTTGGCTAAGACACAACAAGAACATCAAGTCTCGGCTAAGAACAAATTCAAGAACACTACTCTCTCTTTCTTTTTTATTCTTCAAGTAAGATAGCCCAAGATTGATTTTGTTGGAACAAAATAAACCACAAGATCTTATACCAAATGATACAAAAAAAACCATGGAATGCACGAAAAAGGCTAAAAAATAGTCCACAAATCAAGAGGAACCCGAGGACCCCTTAAGAGCTAATTTTGGCTTTAATTACAACAACAAGAATACAAGATACAAGGTGTATTTAACACCAAAAAAGCCAACAAAAATATGAACACAAGATTATGAGAAAAACAACAACACAATAACAACAATGCCCAGTTTTACTAGAACAAGAACAACTACACATTTACAAGGAATGTAAAGAGAGATAGTGAGGCATTAACCCTTACAAAAAATAAGAACCTAAGTGTATCTTAAACACTAAGACCCTTAAATAATGTAAAAAGCAACACTAATACTCTTACAATGACACAAGAGGGTGTTACCACTCAAGCACCAAGGTTTTGAACCAAGTTCTGCAACAATAATGATTCCACACTAAAATCACCCTTATTTTGGTTTTGTGGCTTTTCCAAGCCCTACAACTAAAGTGATACACTCTTCATAGGAGAATAAAGGGTTTTACAAGTTTTGGTATTTCAACAACATTCAACAACTAAGATAAAATGACCTAACAAGAGTCTATTTATAGACTTATTATAAATCAAACTGAAAGGTCCAAATAGCCCTTAATAAAGGAAGCAAAAGAGAAGCCATTGGAGTGTATGTAGGGGCATATTTGGATGTCCAAAGCCCTCTTCAAACTTTAACTTGTACACTCCCTTGGCTTGATTCCATGCATGCTCATGTACGTTTATATTCATGATCATTCTTGTATTAGGAATGGCATCTAAGTAGATCAAGCAAAAGTTGAGGTAATTGCTATGTTTCCTCCGCCTATTTCTGTGAAGGGTGTTATAAGTTTCCTTGGTCATGCACATTTATATAGATGATTCATCAAATATTTATCAAATATTTCCCACCCATTATGCAAGATCCATGAAAAAAAAGTAAATTTTGAATTTGATAATGATTGTTTGAAGGTGTTTAATCATCTCAAGGAACTCCTTGTAGCGGCTTATATCATTGTTGCCCCAAATTGGTCCTCACTCTTTGAACTAATGTGTGGTGCAAGTGGTATTACTCTAGGCGTAATACTAGGACAACGAAAATAGAAGTTGTTCTATCCAATCTACTAGGCAAACAAATCATTGGATGATGCCCAACACAATTAGATAGTTTTGAAGCAAGAGTTAATTGTGGTGGTCTATGCTTTTAAAAATTTAGAGCTTACTTTTTTTATATGAAAGTTGTTATGCATACGGACCACACTACTCTTAGATACCTCATGGAAAAGAAAGAGGATAAGACGTGCTTGATTTGGTGGATCTTGCTCTTGAAAGAGTTTGATTTTAAGGTGAAGGATCAAAAGGATTGTGAAAACCAAGTGGCTAATCATCTCTCCAGACTCAACTAATCATGAGAAGTTGGGTGAGATTGAGATTCATGATACCTTCCATGATGAGATAGTCATGTCAATCTTGGGAAAAATAGTACCTTGGTATGCGGATTATGCTAACTATGTTGTATGTGGTGTACTTCCTGAGGATATTAATCATCATTAAAAAAAGCGGTTTCTATTTAATATAAATAAGTATTTTGGGGATGAATTATTTTTGTCTAAGGAATGCGCAGACAGTATGATTCATCGATGTGTTATGGAAGAGGAAATGAAAGATATCCTTGAAGGTTTTTACTATTCACCTTTTGGTAGTATGTAATACCTTGGGAAATTTTTCGTTGAAATTTTGTACGTAAACGTGTTGGGTTCTATCTTCTAGAATGAATTATAAATTTTTCGTGCTGAATGTCTTAGATTATGACCCACCATTGTATAGAGTATTGAATAATATTTCCAATGAAATATGGATCATCCAAAATTGACACTCGAGCGATGAGTTATGAACATTCCGATTGAACCGTGAATAGTAGTGAACAGTAAAACGTGCAGGAAAAAGTACTGAGGTCTGGCGTATTTTTGCTCCAACTTTAAATGATCATAACTCCTTGTACATAATGATATGGGTGATATACTATATATCAACGGAAAGCTCTGCGCGTTCTCTTTCCAATGAAATTAGTTTCATCCAATTAGTCTATCGGAGCAAAATGTTATGGTTGATCTACTTCAGCCTATCAAAAGTGAATTTTTGGGTCAACTTCAAAGGATCATAACTCCTCGTACACAATGATATGGGTGAGATACTATATATCAACGAAAATATATGAGAGTCCTATTTCTAATGAAATTGGTTTCATCCAATTTGGATATTGGAGTAAAACGTTATGGTTGATCTACTTCAGACTATCAAAACAGTCCACCAAAGGACAGATTCGAGAATTATTTGATTTTTAGGGGCGTTTTGGTCATTCCTCCTCACCCAAAATCCATCCAAACCTTATATTAAAGCCTATTAGAAGCATTATATGTTATATTACATCAAATTCCCTCAAAAAGAAAACCCTAAGCTCCTAAATCCAACTTCAAGAACCTCCAAAGTTCACCATTAATTCTGCAAATTTATTCAAGATTCCAAGTTCCTAGTTCAAGAACTCCAAGAACCATCATTCAAAGGCACGATTAACATCTCAAAAATGAGTATCAATCTAAAGTTCATCATTCAAGGTATGTGGGGGTTTTCCACAAGAACTCTCTTTCGTTCTTGTGCCCAAAAGTAATTTTCTTTACAAAGGCATAATTTTTATTTGAATTTTTACGAATTTGAAGCATGAACCCATATCTTATGATGATTATTATAAAATCTTGATGTTTATGATTTTGAAAGATGAATTTACATGTGTGGAGATATAAAGCATGAATCTTGAACGATATTTGTCATGATTTTGATATTTGGGTCGTGAATCCCCATTGAAAAATTATGTTTTTTAAGAAAGTATGTGTTATAAATACATTGATGTTGAATATTTGAGATATTTTGAATGATTTGACATTTTGGTCTTAATGGAGTTATTTTGAACTCGAGTGAAAGAAATCCACAATGTGGTTGATTTTGATAGATGGGAAGCATGATGTCTCCCGATGTATATTTATATATTACTAAAATTATTTTGTTGTAGATTGTCTTTGAAATGATCTGAGCTAAGTCTGGGAGAAATCTTTAGCACCGAGTAGGAGGTATAAAGAAACCTTACTTCCCTAGAACTACGTGCCCTCGTAGGAGTGAGCCTGAGTCTAATTTATATAGTGATCACTAGTTTGTGTGGATTAGATATCAATAGTCCTACTCCGATGGCAAGGATGGGAAGGCTCTCCCCAACGTGGGTTGTACGTTGGATTCCATATAGATCACATGGTTTATGTCGGTTATAGGATCTCCCAGTGTGTGTGTGTTTCCTTGTGTCTATGGTGAATGGTGAAGTGATTTGAAAGTGGAATTGTGAAAGTTATTCTATTGAAAGATTTAAATGATATTTACATTATGAGAATTGATATTCTTGATGAACTGAAACTGATTGACAAATTATATAATGACTCACATGTTTTATTATACTTATTTCATCCTCTTATGATTATGATTATTTTCTTCGGGCTATGTGAGTCTTTCATACATCCTGCATATTTTTTATAAATATTTATGATGATGATGTTTATACAACTGCATACACCCCCATATACTCGGTTCCTTTCCATGGTACTGACCCACATCTTCGGATGTGGGCTGCATTTTCTCGAAATATAGGTTTAGGTGCTCAGTTCCAGGTTTGACAGTGATTCTTCTGGCACGTTGTTCTATATCCTCTGTTGTGGTGAGTCCTCATGTTCTGAGGATGTGATGTCTGAAGTTGGTTTCACGGAATTGTTTACATTTGATAACTGAGTATGAGTCAGTTGGGGCATGTCTCAATGGCTCACTGGTTTTATTGATTTTCTTAGAGACTTGTCAGACTAGTATAGATGTTGGGAGTTGACTAATAAGTTGTATTTTGTTATCTTTCTTAAAATATTTTATTCTTGGATTATGATTACTCTGTTGATATTTGAGGGTTATTTATGGAAACCCCGTTGATTTGTGTTGAACTGAATAAAAATGGCTCAAAGGGTTAGCTTGGGGCTACTCGTAACCTCAAGCACCGTGTGATGCTCCGGAACCCATTTTCTGGGGCGTTACAAACTTGGTATCAGAGCCTAAGGTTTTAAGGTGTCCTAGGGAGTCTGACAAGCCAGGTTAAGTAGAGTCTTGATCATCGGTGTGTAGTGCACCACTTCTATGAGCAAGAGGCTATAAGATATTTTAGGAAAAAGTATGATTCTTTCTTTCAAAAGTCTATCGTGCTTAAAGTGTCTCTCTTTACTATAGATTCTTGCTCTCCCCTTTCAGAAATATGCCTCCACGTCAAGCGAGAAGAAATAATGATGGTCAGAAGCCTTAATTCGCTGACCCATTGAATGAAAACGTGTCTCATGCTGAATTTTGGGTAGCCTTTTAGGTGCTGGCCCAAGCTGTTACTGCAAATGTTCAGGCCAACCCAGCCCCGGCTCCACAGTTGTAGGGAGGTGATTTAGCTGCTGCCAGGATCCGTGACTTCATGCGGATGAATCCACTAGAATTCTATGAGTCCAAGTCTAATGAGGATCCACGATTATTTTTAGAGGAGGTGCGGAAGATTACTCAGGTGATGTATGTATCTGAGGAATATAGTGTAGAGTTGGCTTCGTATAGGTTGAAAGACCTTGTTTATGAATCGGTTGTTTCTTAGAGAAAAGGTAAAGGTGAGAGAGCTGTCCCTACAACTTGGCAAGAGTTCCAGGATGCATTCTTGGATAGGTTTTTACCTTTGGAGATGAGGGAGGCGAAGGTGGAAGAGTTTATGAACCTGCGACAGGGCTCTATAACTGTTAGGGAGTACTGTCTAAAGTTTAATTAGTTGGACAAGTATTCTCCTGACTTAGTGGTTGATAATCAGGATAGTATGAGTAAGTTTGTGACTGGAGTGTCTAGTTATGTGGTTAAAGAGTGTAGGTCTGCTATACTGAATAGTGAGATGAATCTTTCTAGGCTGATGACTTATGCCCAACAGATTGAGGTAGACAAGATTAAGGAGAGAGATAGAATAAGAGGGAATAAGATAGTTTGGTCCGAGCAGCGTGGATAGGGTCAGACTAGATCACAGGGAGGGAGTCGCCCTCAGTATCAGGATCGTTCATCTATGCCAGCACTGTCATCTGCTAGTGCTCCCATGCCTAGAGGTAGGCAGGATCAAGGTAGCTGGTCATATGCATCCAGGTCCCAGTACAGTGCTGGCATTAAGCCAAATCGTCCCCTGTGTCCTAAGTATGGTAGGGCTCATTCGGGTGAGTGTTGGGGTGAGAAGAGGGGTTGTTTACGATGTGGTGACATGGGTCATAGAGTTAGAGATTGTCCACAAGATATACAAGGGCATCGTGCCTATCGCCCTCTGACCTAGACTCAGACTGTTAGTGCTCCAGTTTCAGCGACTCGCCCAGCCCCAGCTTAGGGCGCCTCTTCTAGCAATGTTGGCAGGCAGTGCCAGAATAGATTCTATGTTTTACCGTCCTTCCAGGAATAGGAGGACTCTCCTGATATTGTTACTGGAATGCTTCGTATATTTTAGTTTGATGTGTATGCTTTGTTGGATCTTGGATCTAGTTTCTCATATGTTACACCTTTGATTGCTGTGAATTTTAAAATAAGTCCTGAGGTTATTCCTGAGCCTATCCTAGTTTCTACCCCAGTGGGTGATTCGATTGTTGCCAGAAAGTGTATAAAAAGTGTCCTATTATCGTTCTTCATAAAGTTTTGTTGGTTGATCTGATTGAGTTAGACATGGTAGATTTTGATATGAATCTGGGTATGGACTGGTTGTATTCTTCTTATGCCTTTATTGATTGTAGGACCTGAGTGGTTAAGTTTCAATTTCTGGGTGCATTCGTGTTTGAGTGGTCTGGGAATTCTATGTCACCCAAGATTCATTTTATCTCTTACGTCAAATCTAGAAAGCTTATTTCCAAGGGGTGTATTTACCATTTGGTTAGAGTCAAAGACACTAAGTCTGAGATTCTAACTCTCCAATTTGTTAACGTCGTCAATGAGTTTTTTGATGTCTTTCCAGATGATCTCCCAAGGATACCTCCTTATAGAGAGATAGAGTTAGGGATTGATCTTTTTCCCGATACTCAGCCCATTTCTATTCCTCCTTACTATATGGACCCTGCAGAACTTAAGGAGTTGAAAGAGCAACTCAAATATCTACTAGATAAGGGTTTCATAAGGCCTAGTGTTTCTCCTTAGGGTGCTCCTGTGTTGTTTGTAAGAAAGAAAGATGGCTCTTTGCGTATGTCCATTGATTACCGCCAACTGAATAAAGTCACCGTAAAAAATAAGTACCCTCTTTCGAGAATAGATGATTCTTTTGACTAATTGCAAGGTGCAAGTTATTTCTCAAAGATAGACCGTTATTCCGGCTATCATCAACTCAAAGTTAGGGAGTGTGATATCCCAAAAACTGCTTTTCGAACTCGTTATGGCCATTTTGAGTTTCTTGTTATGTTTTTTGGGTTAACTAATGCCCCAGTAGCTTTCATGGACCTCATAAATCAAGTGTTCAGACCATATCTGGATATCTTTGTCACAGTGTTCATCAATGAAATACTGGTGTACTCCCGTAGTGAGGATGAATATTCTGATCATCTTCGAACTGTCTTGCAAACCCTTAGAGATCACAAGTTGTTTGCCAAGTTCAACAAGTGTGAGTTTTGGCTAAGGTCAGTTGCTTTTCAGGGTCATATCATTTCTTCCGAGGGTATTAGAGTTGATCCCCAAAAGACCAAAGCTGTTAGAAATTGGCCTAGACCAATTTCTCCGACTGATATCCAAAGTTTCATGGGTTTAGCTGGCTATTACCGCTATTTTGTTGAGGGTTTTTCCTCTATACCGTCTCTCCTATGACTCGGTTGACCCAAAAGAAAGTGAAGTTCTTATGGTCCAAATCTTGTGAGAAGAGTTTTTAGGAGTTGAAGACTCGACTCACTTCAGCCCCTATTTTGACTTTGCCTGATAGTGTTGATAGTTTTGTGGTGTACTATGATGCTTTGAAAGTTGGGTTAGGTTGCTTATTAATGTAGAGGGGTAAGGTGATAGCTTATTCTTCTAGATAGTTGAAACCCCATAAGAAAAATTACCCCACCCATGACCGTGAGTTGGCTACTGTTGTGTTTGCTTTGAAAATCTAGAGACTATTTGTATGGTGTCCATGTTGATGTTTTCACTGATCATGAGAGTCTGCAGTATGTGTTTACCCAGAAAGAATTAAATCTTAGGCAGAGACGATGGTTAGAATTGTTAAAGGGCTATGATATGAGTGTGCTGTACCATCCGAGCAAAGCCAATGTTGTGGCAGATGCCATAAGTAGAGTGTCCATGGGTAGTGTTTCGCATGTGGTAGAAGGTAAGAAAGAGTTGGCTCGTGATGTACATCATTTAGCTAGATTGGGAGTTAGGTTGTTTGACTCTTCTGAAGGTAGTATAGGGGTTCAGAGTAGTTCCGAATCCTCCTTGGTTTTAGAAGTGAAGGAAAAGCAATACTTAGATGCTAGTTTGGTCAGATTGATGGAGTCAGTCAAAGACCAAAAGCTAGAGGTTTTCTCCCAAGGGGGAGATGGTGTGTTGAGATTGCAGGGTAGATTGTGTGTCCCAAATATTGATGATCTGAGACAGAGGATTATTGCTGAAGTGCATGGGGCGCGCTATTCTATTCATCTTGGTGCCACCAAGATGTACCGAGACTTACGGGAAATCTATTGGTGTAGTGGCATGAAGAAAGATATAGAAGCGTTTGTAGCTAAGTGTGCAACATGCCAACAGGTTAAGGTTGAATACCAAAGACCTGGTGGTATGATGCAAGAGTTTCCTTGTGTCTATGGTGAATGGTGAAGTGATTTGAAAGTGGAATTGTGCAAGTTATTTTTTCGAAAGATTTAAATGATATTTACATTATGAGAATTGATATTCTTGACGAACTGAAAGTGATTGACAAATTATATGATGACTCACATGTGTTATTGTACTTATTTCATCCTCTCATGATTACGATGATTTTCTTTGGGCTATGTGAGTCTTTCATACATCCTGCATATTTCTTATAAATATTTATGATGATAATGTTTATACACCCGCATACACCCCCATATACTCAGTTCCTTTCCATGGTACTGACCCACATCTTTGGATGTGGGCTGTATTTTCTCGGAATGTAGGTTCAGGTGCTCAGTTCCAGGTTTGACAGTGATTCTTCGGGCATGCTGTTCTACATCCTCTATTGTGGTGAGTCCTCATATTCCTAGGATGTGATGTCTGATGTTAGTTTTACGGAATTTTTTACATTTGATAACTGAGTATGAGTCAGTTGGGGCATGTCTCAATGGCTCGCTAGTTTTATTAATTCTCTTAGAGGCTTATCAGACTAGTATAGATATTGGGAGTTGACTAATAAGTTGTATTTTGTTATCTTTCTGAAATTCTTTTATTCTTGGATGATGATTACTCTGTTGATATTTGAGGGTTATTTATGGAAACCCCACTGATTTGTGTTGAACTTGATGAAAATGGCTCAATGGGTTATCTTGGGGCTACTCGTAGCCTTAAGCACCGTGTGACGCTCCAGGACCCATTTTTTGGGGCATTTCATAGTCACCATGAGGGGATTAGGACTCTCACCAAAATTCTTCAAAGTGGTTATTATTGGCCCTCTATTCATAGGAATGCTATTGAGATAGTCAAATTATGTAATCAATACCAATGACAAGGTGGTCTTTCGAGAAGGCATGTGCTGCCCCTAAACCCAATCTCAAAATTTGTAATGCCCCAAGTTTATACCCCGAATGCTACACGGTGCTTACAACCCCGAAGGACCATAAGTTATCCCACGACTGGTATCTATTGTTAGCATTGAATAATATACTATAATAAATATGGAATAATAGGCTGAAAAGCCATAAGGTTCAAAACATCTGAAATACTGATGAAAATGTCAAATTGTTATAACAATCATTAACACCTAAATACTGTCTGAACTCTAGTCTGAAAAGCCTATAACTAAATTATCTGAAAGTGGAGTTAATGGGACAATCTACCAACTAACTCTATCTACTGAAATATCTAGTCTACTGAAATAATGAATTAAAAGAATATCCTCGATAGATAAGGACTCACTACTAAATTTGATATACTGGATGAAGATGAAGTTGTCTATGCGTGGTCGAGAACCTGAGCATCCGAACCAATGATATAAGACATCATAGCATAAAGAAAGAGTATGCATCAGTATGTCAAATATACTTGTATGCTATATGAGGTAAGGCTGAATATAAGGGTTCATATGCATGAATAATAACTAACTGAATGATATAGAGTAACCGTACATGAGAGTACATGGATGATCTGAACTGCTGTAAATACTAAGCATCCAATACTATGCATATATCTATGTACTGTAATTGATCTTTTCTGAAGCTGAGTACTGAATTCTGACACTAAGTAACTAATAATCTAAAGTTACTTATAACTGAGTTACTGATACTAATTGACTGTATCTGACAGTCCTGCTATTGTAGAACTAAACTAAGTTCTATTCTAAGACTAAAATTAAAACTGTGGGAGGTAATCATCTAACTGACATGCCCCAAATAAGATAAGATAACTGAGTTGGGGTCTAATCTATAACCCCAATTGGAAGGGTGTCAGTACCGTGCCACGAGTAAAGGCAGCTGAATAGATACCCTCATCTGGAAGGTACTCTAATGAGAATGGTGGAACCCTTAACTGGCAGGTTAAAACACCTCATCAACCCTTAATTGGAAGGTTTAATGTTTCAACCTACACTAGCTACGTAGTTCTGGAACACTAGGATTGCTTTTAGGGATTAAAACCTCTACTAACAGGTGATCCCCCATCCCTGGGTTTACTCGGTGCTAAATAGTACTCCTATTTGGAAGACATTGAACTAATTGTACTGAACTGAACTGGACTGATACTGAGTTTACTGAGTTTTCCTGAGTTTTGTAACTGACTGAGTTCTGTAACTGACTGAGAGTACTACTAATCGTGACATGACTGATACTATTCTATAACTGATATTGACTCTAGGTAAACAGCTAAATTATCGGGTATTAAATACCCCCAGGACACGATAGCATGAAAAGTAAAGCATAGCATAATCTTGAAAACATAATAATGGCTACTTGATCACAATCCATTCATTGAGACATTTTAGCAAACACTTATAATGCATTTACTCATACATTAAAGGAGAATACATTCTATCATGTTATAATGACACTATTTTATTCACATAGGCATTTTATTAAACACATGGGGCGCATGTTAAGATCATACAACAATCAACACACATATTTATCATGGCTTACATCAATCAACTTGTAAATTGAAGGGTTTATCATGAAGATCATATAATTCAACACATAAAATTATTAATTTCATAAAATCTTATAATTTAATCATGAACTAAAACCCAACACTAACATGAACATGGATTCAATTCAATTCAAACATAGAAGTTCATAATTCAACAATCTTATAGTTTGAAATGGATTCGTGGACTCTATGGGTGAAAAGAATCCATAGATGAAAACCTAACATACCTTGGGTTATTAGTTCTTGAAGGTGCTTAAAGAAATTCTTGAGTTTGTTCTTGATTTCTTGAAGCTAAGGTTTTGCCCTTGAAGAGAGAATGCTTTTAATTTGGGGAAGAATGAGTGAATAATGATACAACTAGGTTAATTAGGGGTGAATTTCGTGTTAAAGGCTTATTTGGGTCATGGAAATATACCCAATTACCCTTAGAACATATTTAAAAATCATCTCTAAAAATTCTCAATTTGGGCCCTTGGCGTGATGTGCCACCATCGCGCCATGCTACTGCAATTTCACTGGAAACTGTTTAAAAAGGACGAATGGGAATTTGGCCTGTCTCGCGATGCTGTACAATTGCAGAGCGCCACTGGAAATTGAAAAATATGAAAATGAGCTATGGCGCGACTCACCGGTATCGCAATACCTCACTGGAAATTGACGATTGCCATTTGTACATGCTCCGCGATGCGCTACTGGCCGAAATGACGGTGTTTAGCGACTGAAACATAAAATCACCATAACTTCTTACCCGGTTATTTAATTTATGCAAACTTTATATCATTGGAAAGCTGACTAAATTTCCTACAAGATGGTAAGCTCTAAACTGAAAAATAGTGAGTATTTTAATAACTTTATATTAGATATCTCATGTACTTAGAGCTAAGCTAAGCTTGAGTAATATGAGGTATTACCATATCTTCCCCTTGGGAACATTCGTTCTCGAATAAGACTGATTAAGTTGAGAAACACTGATAGACCAAGCTGACACACTGTACATGCATACTGAAACATGAATACATGACTAGACTACTGACAAGATAAGTGTTTATACTGAACTTGCATATCTGATGCATGGGATACATGACTGAAGGTACTGATAAGATGAATTTTCATACTAAGCATGCATATCTGATGCATAAGTACATGTTTAAATTGATTCATGAATGCATGACTGAATATGCAACGGTAAATCTAAGGAAGATTGTTACCTTAAGCTGAATCTGAGTTTGTGGAGAAGAGGTGAGGAAACTTGGTTCGTATATCTGCCTCTGCTTCCCAAGTAGCTCCATCAACGAACTGATTCAACCAAAGAACTTTGACTAAGTGAACTTCTTTGTTCCTCAATCTGCAAATATGATGATCGAGGATCTAAATTGGAACCTCTTTATAAGAAAGATTATTCTGAATATTTACGTCCTCTAGAGGGACTATGACTGCTGGGTTACCAATGTATTTCTTTAGCAAGGAAACATGGAACACTGGGTCTACTGAAGCTAGATTTGAAGGCAACTAGAGCTCATAAGCTACCTTTCCAAAATAGCTGAGAATTTTATAAAGACCGACATATTGAGGACTGAGCTTTCCCTTCTTGCATAACCTCTTTAGAACACAAAATCACTGATCTCAAACTCGAGATCTTTTCTTCTCATATCTGTATATGATTTTTGTTGGATCTGGGCAGCCCTAAGCCTTCCTCTGATTAACTGAACATTCTCTAAGGTATCAAACACTAGATCAGGCCCTACTACTTTAGCCTCACCTACCTCAAACCAACCAATTAGAGATCTATATCTCCTACCATGGAGAGACTCAAACGAAGCCATCTAAATACTGGAATAATAGTTGTTATTGTGTGCGAATTCGATCAAAGGCAAGTGGTTATCCTAACTGCCCTTAAAATCGACAACGTATGTTCTCAGCATATCTTCTAAAGTCTGAATAGTCCTTTCTGCTTGACCATCTTTCTGAGGGTGGAAGGTTGTATTGAGGTAAACTTAGGTACCAAGACCCTTTTGGAATGCTTTTCAAAAATGAGAGGTAAACTGAGTACCTCTATGTGAGATGATGGATACTGGGACTCTATGTAACCTGACCAACTCTCTAATATAGAGTTTGGCATATTCCTCGACTGAATAGAAGGTATGGACTGGCAAGAAATAAGTTAATTTGGTCATCTTGTCTATGATAACCCATATAGAATCATGCTGATGATGAGTACGAGGCAAACCTATCACAAAGTCCATATTCATTTCTTCCCATTTCCATGTGGGAATACTGAACTCCTGCATGGACCTACTAGACTTCTGGTGCTCAATCTTAAATTGATGACACGTAGAGCATTTAGCTACAAATTCTGGAATATCCCTCTTCATCCCACTCCACCAATATATCTCCTGCAAATCACGGTATATCTAAGTGGCACCTAGATCAATAGAGTAACATGCACCATGCGCTTCTACTAGAATTCATTGCCTCAAGTCGTCTACACCTGGCACACATAGCTGACCCTGGAAATAAAAAACACCATCTCTCTCTTGAGAGAAAACCTTAACTTTCACATCTCTGACTGACTCTTTCAGCTTAACAAGACTGGGATCTCTATCATAGTTTTCCTTTACCTCAGAATCTAGAGAGTATTCGAAACTGTTCTGTACCCATACACTACCTTTTACTGAATCGACTAAGTGGATACCTAGACGGGCAAGCTGATGAACTTCTTGAACTAACTTCTTATCATTATCAATGTGAGCAACACTACCCATAAACAATCTACTGAGAGCATGAGCCACTAGATTGGCCTTTCCCGGATGATAAAGAACACTCACGGCATAATCTTTCAATAACTCTAACTACCTTCTCTAATGCAAATTCAAATCTTTCTAAGAAAAGACATACTGTAAGCTCTTGTGATCTGTAAACACAACAATATGCACCCCATACAAATAGTGCCTTCAAATCTTTAAGGCAAACACTATAGCTGCTAACTCAAGATCATGAGTTGGGTAATTCTTTTCATGGGGCTTAAGCTGTCTGGGGGAAATAGGCTATGACCTTACCTCTCTGCATGAGGACACAACCTAAACACACTCTGGATGTATCATAGTACATAACAAACCCATTTAAACCATCTGGTAGAGTTAAAATTGGGGCTGAGGTGAGTTGAGTCTTCAATCCCTGAAAACTCTTCTCACTAGAATCTGACCACTGAAACTTGACTTTCTTCTGAGTCAATTTGGACATGGGAGATGCAATAGACAAAACCCTTCAACAAATTGACGGTAATAGACAACTAAACCCAAGAAACTCCTAATATCTAATGGAGAGATGGGTCTAGGGCAGTTTCTTACCACCTCAATATTTTGAGGATCAACTCTAATGCCCTCACTGGAAATAATATGACCAAGAAATGCTACTAAACTTATACAAAATTTACACTTACTAAATTTGGCGAACAACTGATGAGTTCTGAGAGTCTAAAGTACTATTTAAGGTGATCTAAGTGATTATTCTCTCTACGAGAATAGACAAGAATTTCATCGATGAAGACTATAATGAACATGTCCAAGTACTACTTGAACATATGGTTTATTAAATCCATGAAGGCTGATGGGGCATTAGTAAGACAAAAGGACATAACTAGAAACTCAAAGTGACTATATCAGGTTTAGAAAGCTATTTTTGGGATGTCACATTCTCTGAATCTGAGTTGATGATAGCCTGATTTGAGGACTATTTTATAAAATTAACTAGAACCCTAAAGTTGGTCAAACAAGTCATCAATTCTAGGAAGTGGGTTCTTATTATTGACTGTGACTTTGTTCAGCTGATGATAATCTATACATATTATGAGGGAACCATCTTTCATATGCATAAATATGACTAGTGTACCCCAAGAGAAAAAGCTAGGTCTAATGAATCCCTTATCTAAGAGCTCCTTTAACTGTTCCTTTAACTCTCTGAGTTCTGCTGGAGCCATTCTGTATGGCGGAAAGAAGGTCTATTCTGAAGTTTACTTGCCTAATGGGAGGAACTCTAGGAATATCTTTGGGAAACACATCTAAGAATTCATTGACCACTGGAACTGACTTAAGACTGGGAGCCTCTGAACTAGAGTCTTTGACTCGCACAGGATGATAGACATACACCTTGGATATTATTTTTCTTGCTCTAAGGTATGAAATCAACTGACCCTTAAGCGTTGTAGTACTACCCTTCTATTTAAGGATAGGTTCATTTGGAAACAGAAAGTGAATAATTCTATTTCAACAATCAACTGAGGCATAGCATAAATAGAGCCAATCCATGCTGAAAATGACATTGAAATTTGTCATCTCTAATTATACTAACTCTGCTGAAGTGACTTTCTGAGATATTATCACCGGACAGTTCCATATACCCACCGAGCTATGATAGACTGACCCACTGGGGTAGAGACTAAGAATGGTTCTGTTAAGATTTCTAGTTTGACTTTAAAATTAATTGCTATGTTAGAAGTTATAAAAGACAAAGAAGCTCTTGGATCTACTAAGGAATAAACATGTAAATAGAATATCTATAACATACCAGTGACCACATCAGAAGAACTTTCCTGATCTTGTCTGGATTGAAGTGCATAGAGCCTGTTTGGGCATTGACCACTGGTGGCACTGGAAGCGGCACCCTACTGATTCGGGCGACCGGACTGAGTTAAAGAACGATTATACTAACCCTGAGAACCTGACTAAGGACAATCACTAACTCTGTAGCCTAGCTTGCCATACTCTACAGACACCCTGATGGTTCCTGCCATATATTTGACATATATGATTTGTTTGGGCACTGCTGACACTACCGTGAGATTTAGAGCCTAGCGCCCTATGTTTGTTACCATTTTTGAACTTAGGTACTGGAGCCCTGGCTGAAGACGAAGATGGAACTGAAGACTTTGGGTAAAGCTAGGAACAGTTACCGCCCTCTGACTTAGGCTGATTAAAATTAAATCTACCTATTCTACCTCTCTTGTTCTACCTCTCTCTCTCTCGCTCTGATCTTAGCCTCTTCTATCTATTGTGCATGGACCATGAGTCTGGATATTTCTATCTCCTTAATCAACATCGTTGTTCTGTACTCCTTAACTATACAACTGACAGCCCAGATACAAACTTACTCATTTCGGACCTACTGTCCACCACTATATATGGAGCATACCTGGCTAACTGAATAAACTTGAGGGAATACTCCTTCACGCTCATACTTCCTTGCCTGAGGTTGATGAACTCTAACACCTTGGCTTTTCTTATCTCTAAGGGAAAGAATCTATCTAGAAAGGCAGTAGCAAACTCTTCCCACTCTAAGGGCTCTACATTTGTGCCCCTGTCTACCTTTTACTACTTAAACCACATATGAGCTACATCTTATAGCTGATAGGCAGCTACCTCAGCACTCTCACTGAAAGTCACTCCCATGATGTCTGTGACTTTTTAAACCTAATCAAGGAACTCATGTCGATCCTCTTCTAACTTAGATCCTGAGAATAAGGGAGAATTTATTCAGGTGAAGTCCCAAATCCTAGTTGTAGCAATATTGGCCGCTTGGTTCGCTGGAACAGCATCTGGCCATTCATTTTGAGCTTCTACGGAATTGGCAAGAGTAGTGAATGTAGCTTTAAATTCTGTATGAGAAAATGCTCATCCAGGGGATCTACCTGAACGGGCTAACGTGCTGACTGATTTTCGGTTCTTCTTTCGTTATTCCTTTTGGGAGGCATTTCTATAAATGAAAGGAAGAAACGGATTAGACTAAGATTTTAACTTGATATCATGCTCACTCACATGACATGAATACTAAAAAAAAAGAAACTTTTCCTAAAACATCTCATAGCCTCCTGTCCATAAGTGCGGTGCGCTACACACCTATATACAAGACACTACGTGATATGGCTTTTAGACCTCCTAAAACACTATTTAACCTTAGGATCTGATTCCAAGTTTGTAACGCCCCAAGTCTGTACTCTAGATGCTACATGGTGCTTTCGACCCTGAAGGACCACAAGCTAATCCTGACTGATATCTGCTGTGAGCACTAAATAATATACTGTAATAAATATGGAATAATAGGCTGAAATTCCATAAGGTTCAAACATCTGAAATACTGATGAAAATATCAAACTGTAATAAACAATCTATAAAACTAAATACTATTTGAACTCTAGTCTAAAAAGCCTCTAACTAAACTGTCTGAAAGTGGAGTTAATGGGACAATCTCCCAACAAACTCCATCTGCTAAAATACTGAATCTACTAAAATAATGAATTAAAAAATATCCTCGATAGATGAGGACTTAGTAGTAAATCTGATATGCTAGCTGAAGCTAAATCTCCTATGCGCGATCGAGGATCTGTGCGTTCGAACCTATGATATAAGACATCATAACGCAAAGAAAGAGTATGCGTCAGTACGTGGAATGTACTGGTATGCTGGATAAGGTAAGGCTGGATGCAAAGGTTAATATCGATGAATGATAACTGACTGAATGATATAGAGTAACTATACATAAGAGTAAGTGGATAATCTGAACTACTGCAAATACTGAGCATGCAATACTATGCACATATCTATAAACTGTAACTAAGCTTTTCTGAAGCTGAGTACTAAATTCTAATACTGAGTAACTAATAATTTAAAGTTACTGATAATAGAGTTACTAATACTGATTGACTATATTTGCTGATTCTATAGAACTAAATTGAGTTCTATTCTTAGACTAAACTAAAACTATGGAAGGTAATCATCTAACCGATATGCCCCAAATAAGATAAGATAACTGAGTTGAGTCCAATCTGTAACCCCAATTGGAAGGGTGTCAGTACCATTCCATGGGTAAAGATAACTGAAGAGATATCCTCATCTGGAAGGTACTCTAATGAGAATGATGGAACGATCAGCTGACATGTTAAAACACCTCATCAACCCTTAACTAGTAAGTTTGATGTCTCAACCTACGCTAGCTACGTAGTTCTGGAATGCAAGGATTGCTTCTAAGGATCACTGATAACGCTCAATATACAGCTTTCGCAGGATTGTAAAGCGGTCGTAGTCAAATATAGAACCCAACTGGGTTGGGTATCGATGCCTCAGGGAATAGCTTGGTCAACAAGTAAGCAAAGATTACTAGACTTTTAGTGCAAGTCTCATAAAAAGGGGGATTGTAAAGTGTAACCAAATTATTAAAGTAAAAACTGAAATAGTAAAGTAAAAAGAAAGAATGTTTAGTAGGTTGTAAAACAATGAGAATTGAGGAGTTGGGGTTATGTCCACCTTCTGAGTTTACGTCTCTATTAGCTATGAGTTATGCAGGATTCAGACATGTATGTGCTTATAGAGAATTGTATTCGATGGTAAATCTAGGCGTATTTCGACCTATTCGAGGATTATTTCACTTTAACTCTTTCGAGCTTAAAGCGTATCTAACGGTACAAATTCTCCAAGAGGTTAATCCAGTTACGGCACTAACTTTTTAATAAGGGATGGGACCCTACTACCTTGACATTATCTCTTTTCCAGACATATAACTTTTCTTTCGAACAAGTTAATGCTATACTGGCGTATTCTATGCGTTTGAAACCACAAAGAATTTAGATTAAGATGAAGAGAATAATGATATAAGCAACACACGTGTCACGAACTCACAAACTCACAGCAATAGATAGTATCTCATACGACTTCCATAACCCCAACAGAGAAGTTTAGTTACCCATGAGTGCGAAGGAAATCACAATAGACATTGTTATTATACCACAATAAAGATTTTGTGTAGTAATAGTGTGGTAGGCGTTAGGCGTGAATTCCTAGCAAAGTAACGTTTCTCTTGTTGCGGAAATTAAGAATTGAATAGATGAATAGAAGAAGAATAAAAGTAGAATGTATTGTAATTGATGGAAGAAGAATTGATTGTAGAATAGAAAGATTGTCTTAAAATCTCTAGCAAGATAGGGTATTTATAACACCCATATCCTATTCCTACTAAGCTAATAAATTACTTAACCCAATCCTACTAGGTTAATGTATCATTATCCTAATCCTAATAAATTACTGCTGGTCCCCAAAGTCTTCAGAAATGTTGTTTTTGCCCAGGACAGATTTTCCATGCGCTACTTTTGGTCCTTGGCGCCCAAGCTTTGTTTTCCTCCTTTCGTGAAGCTTTCTTTGGCGTCAAGTAATCCATAAAATGCTGAATTATGTATCATTTATACCTGAAACTTTGCTAATCATGTTTGTTAGCTCACTCACAGGAAAAAGGACTAAAAGTGCATGAAATATATAATTTGTTCTCAAAACATTGCTAAAATATGGGTGAAATATAGCACTATAGGCGTGTAAATTCGCCTATCATCAACACCCCACACTTAAAGCTTTGTTCGTCCTCGAACAAACTATCATGTCCATCTAAACATCAACTTATGGTTTCACAGTAACAACACAAAATATTCGTCAAGACAAGCACAACAATTATCAACCAAGAGTAGATTTTCGATCGTTAGTAGAAACAATTTAACCTCTCGCATAGACTCGTGATGGTGGTCAACTCATATGCAAAAGTTAAGGCATAAAGAATCATACACCACTACCTAAAACTCATCAACCATGTGTGCCTCATAATATATTACCCATAATCACTCACAAGTATAGCATATATTTCAAACATGGGTATAAAAGTATCCTTGCTCTCGCTCTCACAAAGAATTCATATGTTGCAACTGATAACCATAGGCTTGCCCTTAGTGTAATGCTCCACTAAATGCCAAAATGCTAAGCTTAGGATCAAATAGGTCTTCTACAGGTTGTAATGTAGGCTAAGGGACGGGTAGGACTATTTTGGCCAGAAATAGTGACTATGTTCCTAAGCGCTTTAATACATCACATTGTATCATTAACACTTTTATTTCAAACAACCTTTCTACGTTCTTTTATTCTACCACCCTTTTTCTCCTCTTTTGTTTTTTTTCAATTTTGAACATAACTAACTTTATATTTTTCCTTTCCTTTTTCTTTTCATAACATACCTCTTATGATAGCACTTCTTTTTCATAGAAAATTCAAGCACCATTACATTCTAAAGCATCATACTCACCCAATTTCCTCTTATTTTGTCACATGACTTTACATTTTAAAGCACTTAGGAATTTGGATCAAATTATGGTCTTGAAAAAATGGATTAGGCTTACATATGAGGTTGTCAAAGAAAATAGGCTAAAGGCTCAAAAGGGGTTAACTAGGATAATGTCCATGGGTAGGTAAAAAGAAGGTAAACAAGTATAGGTTGCCAAAGAAATGCCTAAATCATCTCCTAGACTTGCACTCTTTATTTTCGCTTTACATACATACCAGGCAAGTTCTAGCATCAGCCACAAACATAGAATCTACTATTATCTCACTCACACAAGGCACGTTGTCGACTTTATTGGGAGTAGTATAGACTATTGCCCCAACAGATGAAGGAATTGAACCACACAATATCACATAGTGAGTCAAAATTAGAGCCTAAACGTCTCAATAGTTATGATTTTAGCACAAACTCTTGTTATAATCTCATGCTGCCTATTAGAATAATTTCATGCAGAGCTAAGTAAAAATAATTTAACTACTAAAAAAAACAAAAAACAAAAAAAAAAACTAAAACAAACAAACATAAATAAATGCAAATGCGGATAAAGGAGTATAGCATGCAAATACCACCACCCCACACTTAAACGGGACACTGCCCTCAGTGGAAAATAAATACGAAGAACCTGGTCAGTCGGACTCCTCCTCTATGTCGGGGGTCATACCCCCTTTGTCGAAATCATCATAGGAGTCGTCGTCATCAGAATTCTCCTCCACGTCGGAGTCTGGCATTCGTCGCTCATCATCGGTCGGCACATCATCATCAAGAGGTTCCTCAAAATATGTACCTACTCCACACATCTCCCTTGCATGCACATTCATTGGATAGTCATGATCCAGTTGCTGGAGCTCTGTAGCAGTTGGAACATGTCCACCACTCATCATTGTGAACAGAGTCATGCCATAAAGATGGCGAAAGAAACTCTCATCCAGAGCATGTCTCTCTGCCGTAGTAAGGTTGACGCCATGTGTGGTTTCAGCATCTTTGACCTTTGTGAGGTCAACCTTCTTTGGATTGTGTGGGAGTTTATGATCAGCCAGTTCCTCTTCGATGTCTTCCTTTCTCAAGATTGCAGTCAACAGATTGCCGAAGCTGAAGTGGGACCGCTTGTGTAGCCTAGCCTTCCGCATTGTAGATCGAATGATTGCCCCAATATTGATAGGGACATTCGTCATCAATGCGTATACCAAGCACACTCTATCTCTTGTTATCTTAGTGTACTGGGTCCCTGGTATGAGGCAAGAGTTGACAATACGCAACCATATCCTTGCTTCCCTATTCAAAGGAGCATATGGGAAGGTGTTGTGTCGTCCGGTGTCTTTATGTCTGCTCCACCTTGCCATGGATCTACTTCCACAAATTATGTGTCGAATTGCTCTATATGGAGGTCTACTGTACAGCTCTCTGAATGGTGATGGATCGACTAAAGGCAAGCCAAGAAAAGAGTTGAAGAAATCTGCATTGAGTTGTAAAACTTGGCCCCAAATCTTGACTTCGCTGCCTGTGGTTTTCGGCGACCAGTTGGCATAAAATTCTCTTGTCAAATCGAGATTGCATTCTCCCATGTCTCTAAAGATGAAATCAAGATGTGATGCCATGATCTTTGCCAACATGCGCGGCTCCTTCTTCACTAGGCTTTCCTTGTTTATCAAGTCCACATGAACATATTTTCTTTCCTTGTTGTTCCTATACCATTCCTTCGCTTCCTCCTCAAGAACCCATTTTATTCTAAACATGCGGCGTGGTAATTGTATTGAGGATGAATCTCCTTGCTCTTTGCGGCCTCTTTTCTTGCCTTTTTGGGAAGTGGTAGCCTTATCTTTGCCTTGTCTTGCTTTGGGTGCCATTGTACCTGAGACTTAACACAATGTTCATGTTAGCATCATCTCAATGGATACAATCTATACACAAGCAATAGGGGTACCACCCTACACTTAGTTTGTTGATACAAATTAGTGAAGTGAAAGTGGTCGATTACTTAAACTTCATCGACCTACGTTGTAGGTGCTATATTCCAACAATAAAATCAGAGATGTCACACTTCTTGTAATCTTTGCAATACTTTCATGATGGATATAGCAAGACTACTACATAGGGATTGAATCAAGGTATCATATCTAACAATAATCACAACCTCCTATGTCGGTAGGCAACCATAAGTCTCAGTCCGATGAACAAGTCATTCCAACATGTAAGTATACAAGTGACAAGATTATGCAATGTTAATGACTATAACAATTCCGCAAGTAGTATAACAATGCATCAAAATCAAATTCAAGTTGGAAATAAGTTATGATTATCCTAACGTATATGTTCACTCACTTGGTTGTGTATCAACAATTCAAACACATTCACATCACCAATACTTCTTCAAGATTTAGCAATTTATAATAGACGTAGTAACGTAGTACTTACGAAAAATAAATGAGGAACAAAAGAGTGCTTATGTGATTGAAGCCTTTGGAGATGTTCTTGTGAAGAAATAGAGCAAAAGAAAATTTTTTGAGAGGATTTGGATGCTATGGGCGGCGCCTAAGTTAGGTTTTCAATGTGTTTGTGTTTTAAGACTAAGTCTCCTATTTATAGAACCAAGTTGGTTCAGGTTTTGACCCATTTAAAATTGGTTTTGGAGACAAAAAGTGACTATAGGCGGCGCCTTTAGCTTTGCCTATGCTTGGCATAGGCGGCGCCTTTTGCAAAGCCTTGTCTAGCATAGGCGGCGCCTTTATCTTAGCATTTGGTGACCATAGGCGGCGCCTTTCACTTTGAATATGAGATTCAGAGACAATAGGGTTTAGCATAGGCGGCGCCTATGCTATGGCATACTTGAGCATGGGCGGCGCCTATGCTATGGCACACTAGATTCCGAGGCCTTAGGCCATAGTATGGGCCTTGCCTTGTTCGTGGCCTAGTTTTACCTAGGCCTAGCCTTGTTCGATGCCTATATTTTCATGAGCAATGCTCAATCCATAGCCTTTTGCATCTTCATTCCTAACTTACCACCTTTCACATGCAATACGTCCAAATCATAATTTGCAACCGATCTCCTCATTTTATACCTCTTGCACCTACATTTGCTCAAAACCAATAAAAACGATTAGAACGATGGGTTGCCTCCCGTCAAGCGCCTTAGTTTTGGTCGTGGCACGACTCTTCTTTTTGGATTTTTATTTATCAAAAGAAAAAGACAAAAAATGCAAAATGATAAACGATGGGTTGCCTCCCATCTAGCTCCTTGTTTATTATCGCGGCATGACATAGTTACCTCGAGTACTTAGACTTCGTCGAGATAAGTGATGGCCATATAATTTATCGTATCAAGAGGACCGATATAAGGTTTAACTCGTTGGCCATTCACTTTGAAGACAACACCATTATTGTCTTCCAACTCAACTACTCCAGACGAGTAGACTTGGATAACTTTGTATGGACCAGACCACTTGGACTTTAACTTACCTGGGAATAGCTTCAATCTGGAGTTGAAGAGACGTACCATATCATCCTTTTGAAAGTTTCGTCGAACAATCCGCTGATCATGATACTTTTTCATCCGCTCCTTGTATAGGTCTGACCTTTCATATGCATGGAGACGAAATTCATCCATCTCATTCAGTTGCTCCAATCTCGGATTCATTGCATCATACCAATTCACATTCAATCGCTTTAATGCCCACAATGTCGTATGCTCAAGCTCAATGGGTAAGTGACAAGCCTTCCCATAAACTAGTTGATAAGGGGACATGCCAATTGGTGTTTTGAATGCCGTCCTATAGGCCCATAGTGCATCGTCCAACTTCTGAGACCAATCTTTCCTATTAGCATTTACCGTCTTTGCAAGGATTTGCTTGATCTCCCGATTGGAAACCTCTACCTGGCCACTAGTTTGTAGGTGATAAGGCGTGGCTACCTTATGTTGCTTGACACCATATTTAGCCAACATGGATTTGAATAGCTTGTTGCAGAAGTGAGATCCTCCATCGCTTATAATAGTACATGGTACTCCAAAGTGAGAGAAAATATTCCTCTTCAAGAATGCTACAACACGCTTTCCTTCATTGTCGGCCAATGCTACGGCTTCAACCCATTTTGAGACATAATCTACAGCAACTAAGATGTACTTCATTCCAAATGAATTTACGAATGGACCCATGAACTCAATACCCCATACATCAAATAACTCTACCTCAAGAATTTTCGACATGGGCACCTCATGGTGTTTCGAAATAGTGCCTTGGCGCTGGCATTGGTCGCATCTTCTAACAAAGTCGTAGGCATCTCTAAATATTGAAGGCCAATAATATCCACTTTGCAATACCTTTCTTGCTGTCCGATTACCTGTGTGATGTCCTCCAACTTAGGAAGTGTGGCATGCTTTCAATATAGTAGGCACCTCTACATGGGATATACATCGTTGGATAATACCATCCGCACATCATCAAAACAAATATGGCTCGTCCCAAAAGTATTGTACGTCATGCATAAACTTCATCTTTTGATGGTAGGATAAGTTTGCAGGTACCACATTACTCACCACAAAATTCATAAAGTCGGCATACCATGGTAATCCTTCCATTTTTGCTGCTAAGATCTCCTCATCAGGGAATGCATCATCAATATCGATTTCAGGCTGAGCCACATTCTCGTTCTCGAGTCTAGATAGATGATCAGCCACTTGGTTCTCACAACCTCTTCTATCTTTAACCTCGAAATCAAATTCTTGCAGCAGCAAAACCCATCGAATTAGTCTTGGTTTTGAATCCTTCTTTGTCATTAGATACCTTAGAGCTGCATAGTCTGTATGAACGATCACTTTGGTACCCAACAAATAAGCTCGGAACTTCTCAAATGCATATACAACCGCTAGGAGCTCTTGTTCTGTGACAGTGTAGTTCTTTTGGGCTTCATTTAGGACCTTGATCTGATAGTAGATAGGATGAAATAGCTTCTCCTTTCTTTGTCCAAGTACAGCACCAACGGCTACCCCACTAGCATCACACATGACTTCGAACGGGAGAGACCAATCTGGTGCTACCATGATAGGAGCTTCAATTAGTTTTCCTTTGAGGCATTCAAATACCTTCAAACAATCTTCATTGAAGTCAAACTTTGAGTCTTTCTCCAAGATTTTGCACAATGGACTAGTAATTTTGGAGAAATCTTTGATGAACCGTCGATAGAAACCTGCATGACCGAGAAAACTATGAACTCCCTTCACAGAAATTGGAGGTGGTAGCTTCTCAATGATTTCAATTTTCGCTCGATCAACCTCAATTCCCCTTTCGGAGATTTTATGCCCAAGAACGATACCTTCTTTTACCATAAAGTGGCACTTCTCCCAATTCAGCACTAGGTTGAATTCTACACATCTTTCCAATGCCATGCTTAGGTTTGTCAAGCACGCTTCAAAAGACTCACCAACAACTGAAAAATCGTCCATAAATACCTCCAAAGTGTCTTCAACCATATCAGAGAAAATGGACATCATACATCGCTGAAAGGTGGCTGGTGCGTTACATAGCCCAAATGGCATATGTTTAAAGGCAAACGTACCATATGGGCATGTGAACGTTGTCTTCTCTTAGTCTTTGGGGGCAATACAAATCTAATTATAGCCTGAATAACCATCTAGGAAACAAAACCATCCTTTCCCCGCTAATCGATCTAGCATTTGGTCCATAAATAGCATTGGAAAGTGATCTTTGAGTGTCCATGAATTTAGCTTTTGGTAGTCCATGCATACTCTCCGTCCGGTGACGGGTCTAAGTGGAATAAGATCATTATTTTCATTTGCGACCACCGTCATGCCTCCTTTCTTGGGAACACATTGTACCGGGCTTACCCATGTACTATCAGAGATTGGATAAACAACTCCTGCGTCTAACTACTTGATGATTTCTTTCTTCACCACTTCTTCCATAGGTGGGTTTAGACGCCTTTGATGCTCAATGGTGGGTGTGCAATTCTCTTCAAGCTGAATCTTGTGTGTACAAATTCCAGGTGGAATACCAATAATATCCGCAATGGTCCATCCAATGGCTCTAATATACTTCCTTAGAATAGCAATGAGAGTTTCAACTTGTTGCTCACCCAAATCTGCTGCCACAATGACTGGAAGTGTGTTTCCATTTCCTAAGAATGCACACTTTAAATGACTTGGCAACTCCTTCAATTCTAACGTGGGTGGCTCTTCAATAGATGACTTAGCTGGTGGTGTGGGTCGATTTTTGAGATCAAGGTCCAGCTTCTTGGGAGCATGGCGATATGTCCCTAATCCTGATAGAGCACAAATAGCTTCTTCACAATTTTCAGCATCCTTACTCTCACCATTCATAAGCAAAGTCGCCAATGGGTCATCAATGAACTGCTCCTCTTCAAGTAATTCTTTCTCATCATCAAAGTAAACATCAGCCACCGAGAATACATTCAGCTCTTTGGGTTGCTTCATTGATTTGCAAATATCAAAGCGAACTACTTCGTCATTTATTCAGAATGAAAGCTCATTAGCTCTCAAATCAATAAGCACACTTTCCGTAGCAAGGAAAGGGCACCCCAAGATTATGGGGACTTCTGAATCTGCCTCACAGTCCAAAATAACAAAGTCTGTCGGAAAGAAGAATGAAGAAACCTTTACCAATACATCACATAGAATACCAACAGGTCATTTTACCGACCTATCCGCCATTACGAGCCTCATATTAGTTGGAGTAGGATCACCCAACCCCAACTTTTTATAGATAGATAGTGGCATCAAATTGATGCTGGATCCTAAATCACATAATGCCTTGGAAAAATTTAAAGATCCGACGGTGCAAGGAATAGTGAAAGCACCGGGGTCAGCCTTCTTCTGAACTATTGATCGGGTAGCGATTGCGCTGCAGTGATGAACATCATCTTTCAACTCATAACTTGCTGCCCGCTTTTTTGTCAAAAGATCCTTTATAAATTTCGCATACCCAGGAATTTGTTCAAGTGCCTCCACTAATGGAACATTAATGGTCAGCTGCTTTAACATCGTCATGAATTTGCTGAACTTCGTGTCATCCGCCACCTTCTTCAATCTTTGAGGGAAAGGTGGTGGTGGGTATGGAATTATTCTCTCCACGGTTTTCTTCTCTTCTTGCTTCCATTTTTCAGCTTTTTCAGGTTGCAAATCGTGAGGGGTGACGTTATGGACGTCAGGATCAGCTGCTGCGGCATCTTCCCCTTTCGCCTTACCATCAATGTCCACTACTTCATTAACCACTTGCTTGCCTTTTGCTGAAGTTTCCAGCACCTTACCACTTCGGGTAGTAATGGCCATGCATGACCCATCATTCCTTGGGTTTTGCACAGTGTCTCTAGGTAAAGTGCCAGCCTTTCTTTGATTGAGTGTTGCTGAAAGTTGGCTCAATTGCTACTTTATTTGCTTGATTGAAGTGGAATGAGAATCAACTAATTATTTCATAGAGGACAAATCATTAACTACCTCCGTTACTCCCGCACTCGTTGCTTCCACTCCTTTTAATATTTTAGCCATCATGTCTTCTATACTTCCAGAACTAGATGTGGTGGCGTCACGTCTTCCAGGGGGAACGTACAAACCACTCTTTTCATTCTTGTTCTTCCAACTACCTTGGTCCTTTTTTTCAGATTTATCATAATAGTTCCGACCTTGGTTTCCTTGGGTATTCCCTCGGAAACCCCCCTGATTGTTCAAGTAGTTGGCCTCTTCTTCCGAATCAGATTTGTCTCTTCTTTTTGACGCAACAGCTTTAACTTTTTCAGTCTTCCCTGATAATAGATGCTTTATAAGAAGATCCACTTGTGTTTTCATGTGCGCCATATCTTGATCACGTTCTTCTTCTCTTCTCCTTTGGTCTGCAGTCATGCCAATAGATAAAGTGGGGCTTGCTACCTCAGAATCCCTGGTATGCCAAGCTCTACTTTGCTTCATCATACGATCTAGCATATTGCTTGCTTGACCAAAGGTGAGGTCCACAAAAGATCCTCCAGCCGCATTATCCACCACTGGTTTAGTTATTGAATTCAAGGCTCTGTATAATATCTCCATAAGGTGAACATTAGTCATGTGATGGTTTGGGCACCTCGTTAGCTTTGTCTTGAACCTCTCCCATGTTTCATGAAGGGCTTCAGTTGGAAGCTGACGGAAGTTGCTGATTTCATCTCTCAATTGTGCTCTTTTGGATGGCGGGAAGAATCTTTCTAGGAAAGCGTCTCTCAATTGCCTCTAGTTTGTAATAGAATCAGGAGTCAGCCCATTCAACCATAGAGTTGCCTCCCCAGACAAAGACAATGGAAATAGACGTAATGGAATTGCATTCTGACCAACACGAGGATTGTCAAACGACTTGCATGTAGAAATAAAGTTGATGAGATGCATATTCGGATCATCGCCTGCTAGTCCACCAAATAATCCCTTGAGTTGCAATAACTGAATCATGGTGATCCTGATGTTGAACTTGGCTCCGGGCGCTAATGGTGGAGGAATAATGGCTCCTGTGGCTCCGGCTCCATCAAGATCATCTCATCATCGTCGAAAGCTGGTTGCATAACTCGGCGTTCAGGCCTAAACCTAGCTTGACGATCTCTTCTGTTGGCAGGTGTTGCGATCTCAGCGACGTGCCTAGGGTTTAGCAACTCGTCATCACCTAGGTCCTCATCGTCAGGATTTATTGCTCGGCCAGGGTTATCAATGTTTCGTTGATGCACTTGAGCGGCGGCAAGAGCAGCTAATCTCGCCTGTTCCTGTTGAGCAGCCATCCTTTCGATTTCGTGTTGTACCTCCATTCTGCCAATACATTGTGGTTCAGGATTGATAGGTAATAACGGTTGACCAGAACTTCGAGTATGGGGCATGCACTGAATAAAAACCTGCAGTAAACAAAAACAAAAACTAAAAGTAAAAGTACGAGAATCTTTGACCAAAGGGTCTAATAATTATCACAAACTTAATTGACACTCGTATTCCTCGGCAACGGCGCCAATTTTTGATAACGCTCAATCTACAGCTCTCGCAGGACTGTAAAGCGGTCGTATTCAAATATAGAACCCAACTGGGTTGGGTATCGATCCCTCAGGGAATAGCTTGGTCAACAAGTAAGCAAATATTACTAGACTTTTAGTGCAAGTCTCATAAAAAGGGGGGATTGTAAAGTGTAACCAAATTATTAAAGTAAAAACTGAAATAGTAAACTAAAAAGAAAGAATGTTTAGTAGGTTGTAAAATAATGAGAATTGAGGAGTTGGGGTTATGTCCACCTTCTGAGTTTACGTCTCTATTAGCTATGAGTTATGCGGGATTGAGACATGTATGTGCTTATAGAGAATTGTATTCGATGGTAAATCCAGGCGTCTTTCGACCTATTCGAGGATTATTTCACTTTAACTCTTCCGAGCTTAAAGCGTATCTAACGGTAAAAATTCTCCAAGAGGTTAATCCAGTTACGGCACTAACTTTTTAATAGGGGATGGGACCCTACTACCTTGACATTATCTCTTTTCCAGACATATAACTTTTCTTTCGAACAAGTTAATGCTATACTGGCGTATTCTATGCGTTTGCAACCACAAAGAATTTAGATTAAGATGAAGAGAATAATGATATAAGCAACACACGTGTCAGGAACTCACAAACTCACAGCAATAGATAATATCTCATACGGCTTCCATAACCCCAACGGAGAAGTTTAGTTACCCATGAGTACGAAGGAAATCAAAATAGACATTGTTATTATACCACAATAAAGATTTTGTGTAGTAATAGTGTGGTAGGCGTTAGGCGTGAATTCCTAGCAAAGTAACGTTTCTCTTGTTGCGGAAATTAAGAATTGAATAGATGAATACAAGAAGAATAAAAGTAGAATGTATTGTAATTGATGGAAGAAGAATTGATTGTAGAATAGAAAGATTGTCTTAAAATCTCTAGCAAGATAGGGTATTTATAACACCCATATCCTATTCCTACTAAGCTAATAAATTACTTAACCCAACCCTACTAGGTTAATGTATCATTATCCTAATCCTAATAAATTACTGCTGGTCCCCAAAGTCTTCAGAAATGTTGTTTTTGCCCAGGACAGATTTTCCATGCGCCACTTTTGGTCCTTGGCGCCCAAGCTTTGTTTTCCTCCTTTCGTGAAGCTTTCTTTGGCGTCAAGTAATCCATAAAATGCTGAATTATGCATCATTTATACCTGAAACTTTGCTAATCATGTTTGTTAGCTCACTTACAGGAAAAAGGACTAAAAGTGCATGAAATATATAATTTGTTCTCAAAACATTGCTAAAATATGGGTGAAATATAGCACTATAGGCGTGTATATTCGCCTATCATCAATCACACCCTCTACTGGCAGGTGAGCCCCCATCCCTAGGTTCACTCGGTACTGAATCCTACACCCATCTAAAAGACACAAAACTGATTATACTAACCTAAACTGGACTAATACTGAGTTTACTGAGTTTTCCTGTATTCTATGACTGACTGAGTTCTACTGAGTTCTGTAATTGACTGAGAGTACTAATGATCATGACATGATTGATACTATTCTTTAACTAACACTTGCTCTAGGTAAATAGCTAAATCTTTGGGTATTAAATACCCCCAGGACTCAATAGCATGAAAAGTAAAGCATAGCATAATCTTGAAAACATAATACTGGCTACTTGATCACAATCCACTCATTGAGACATTTTAGCAAACACTTGTAATGCATTTACTCATACATGAATGGATAATACATGCTATCATATTATAATGGCATTATTTCATTCACATAGGCATTTTATCAAACACATGGGAAGCATGCTTAGATCATACAACAATCAACCCACATAGTTATCATGGCTACATCAATCAACTTCTAAATTGAAGGCTTTATCATGAAGATCATGTAATTCAACACATAAAATGATTAATTTCATAAAAGCTCATAATTTAATCATGAACTAAAACTCAACACTATCATAAACATGGATTTAATTCAATTCAAGCATGGAAGTTTATAATTCAACAATCTTATAGTTTGAAAACAGATTCGTGGAATCTATGGGTAAAAGTAACACATAGATGAACACCTAACATACCTTGGGTTATTAGTTCTTAAAGATGCTTGAAGAAATTCTTGTGTTTGTTCTTGATTTCTTGAAGCTAGGGTTTTTCCCTTTGAGAGAGAATGCTTTTAGTTTTAGGAAGAATGAGTGAATAATGATGTAACTAGGTTAATTAGGGGTAAATTTAATGTTAAAGGCTTATGTGGCTCATGGAAAAATACCCAATTACCCCTGGAACAGATTTAAAATTTTCACTAAAAATTCCTAATTTGGGCCCTTGGCGCGATGCGCCCCCAATGCACCATGCTACTAGAATTCCACTAGAAACTATTTAAAAGGAATGAATGGGAATTTGTCCAGTGGAGCAATGTGGTACAATCACGGAGCGCCATTGGAAATTGACAAATGTGAAAATGAATTATTATGCGATGCACCGGTATCGCGGTACCTCACTGGAAACTGACAATTTCCATTTGAACATGCTTCGTGATGCGCTACTGGCTGAAATGAGGGTGTTTAGCAACTGAAACTTAAAATTGCCATAACTTCTTACCCGGTTATTAGATTTAGGTGAATTTTATTTCATTGAAAAGCTGACTGAATTTCCTACAAGATGGTAAGTTCTAAACTAAAAAATATGGAGTATTTTAATAATGCTATAATGGATAGCTCACGTACGTAGAGCTAAGTTACTCTTGAGGAATACGGGGTATAACAAAAATTGAGCTATTCGATATGTGGGGAATTGATTTCATACTTTTTCTTGAAGAAGTACATTTTTACACGGTTAGAAACTCCACGAGCCATTATTAGAAATGGAGGTTCTCATTTTTACAATTGGGATTTTGGCGCTCTCCTTGATAAATATGAAGTAAAGCACAAGGTTGCTACCCATATCACCCCCAAACGAGTGACCATGTCGAGGTATCAAATTGGGAAATCAAATCCACTCTTGAGAAAAATGTGAATATTGGCCGAACAAATTAGGCAAGGCAACTCGACGATGCACTTTGGCATATAGAATGGCCTACAAACTCCAATTGGTGTGTACCCCCACCAATTAGTGTTTGGAAAGGCATGTCACTTGCTAATCAAAATGGAACATAAATCTTTATGGGCATTAAGGAAATTAAATATAAATTGGGTGGATGCATCTAAATCAAGAGTGACTCAAATTCATGAGTTGAAAGATTTTTTACTCAAAGCTTATGACAGCTCTACTCTGTACAAAGAAAAGATGAAGAAATGGCATGATTCCAAAATCCTAAATTGAGTCATATAGGTAATGATGTGTTCCTTTAAAATTCAAGGTTGAAGCTTTTTATGAGTAAACTGTGATCGAAATGGTCAGGTCTATTTATAGTATCAAATGTATACCCGAGTGTTGTTATTAAATAGGAGAATTTCGAGAAGAAGAAATTTTTGGTGAATGGGAAAAAATTAAAATGCTACCATGTTGGTGGTCCCGGAGCATCGAGGATTGAGGCATTTCTCTGTAAGGATCCTAACTAATGATGGAAAGGTCATCGTGCCATAATGTTAAATCAAGCGCTACATGGGAGGCAACCCGTTATTTTGGTTGTTGATATTTATTTTTGACCAATCCACAATATTTTGGCATGATGCGGGTGCTTTGAACTGATTGGGAAGCCAAAATAGGGGAACTTCAAGTATTAGAGACAATACCCTCAAAAATAGGGAAACTGAACAGGGGAGTTAAAGAGGCTTAGTTACCATGATCGCGATATGCAAATCATAATTGAGATGTAGAAGTGCAAGGTGCCTAAATTTTAGCCTTAATTCTCGTAAATGCCAAGGGCATTCGCGATGACATATATTGGGATAGTAGCATCCTGACAGCAATCATAATAATGTAAAAAAATACAATTTTAGGGAGCCCATTTTTACTCTTTTTATGCCTTTATGATATGCAGTGAGGACACTACATCTTTCTAGTTGGGGGCAACCTCTTTCCATATTTATTTCATATTTAGTCTGTCAAATTGGTTTGTAATTTGATCTTTAGTTAATATTTAGGTTGTAGTGCTATTTGGTTGTCTCGATGCTTTGGTTTGTAATATCAGGCATCTGACGCTACTTAATTATGTGGATTTATCATTTGTATTTCTCATTATTTTTAGATTTTTATTTTATTTTGATAAAAATTTTAGATGAGCCTTTCACTATGATAGATTGAGTAACAACATTCTTAAGGAAAAATCATCGTGTGTAGGGGTTCAGAGTCATAAATGCAGGGGAAGTCTCAGTACTCATGGAATTATAGATTGGGATTTCCATTATTCCAATGGTAAAGTTTGAGTAGCCATATGATTTTCCCTTGCGAGAGCCAAATTTTGATATGACGTCTTGATTTGGTGCTAAAGATGGCTAATCTTGTGTGGTGAAATACAAAGTAAACATCCCCCTCTGTCCAAAAAAAATTGTGAAAATCAAGGGCATAGATGTGAATGATTTTATAACTACATTTTACCTTCTTTTATGACTCCAAATGCTTTAGTTGGTAGTGTGTAATGAAAAACTCCTTTTTCTATCAAATAGGAAATCCAATTTATCCTCTTAGAAAAGTTTGTATGTCATGTGTGGTGAGCTTAGTTGATTGATTTTCATGCTTATTTGTGTCATCTAGAACTTGACCTATTGGTTTTTCAAAGCTAATCTTAATTACGTGTGGTTGGAAAAGTGATCTTAGGCCTTCTTTGTGATCATGGAAAACCACTTTAGCCTAAAAATCCTACCCGTGCATGAATGGTATCCCTAGTCACCCTGTTTTAGACTTTGAGCCATTCTTTGGAAACCATATTACAAGCCTTAAACATTTTGAAATTTATTCCTATTTTGAACCCTACCCTCCTTAAAATTAAAAGTTAAACCTGAAGCAAAAATACTAACCTGGGGATGGTGGATCTTGAAAAATGGTGATCATGGTCAATAGTTTTGTAAGTGAGTGACTAGGATCAAATTAGTGATGAAAATTAAAAGAGAGATAAAAAGGATCAAAAAAAGAAAGAAACGGATGAACTTAAAAAAAGAGAAAAAGTGAGAAGAAAATGCTTCCAAAAGATGGGTAGACTAAAGTGATATAGGTAGGCACACATATGAATCAAAAAAGAATTAAGTAGCTCATAATCCAAAGTTTGGTATAGTTAGATTGTTATGTGGAGTTCAAGGAGGGTGTAGTCACTTTCTTCATAAATTTTTATCCTACCCTACCCTGAGCCTACATTACAAACTTCAAAAATCCCTTCGAGATCTCCAACCAAAAGTCTTTGAGTTAGCAATGATAAGGCCAAGCATATGGCATGATACTTGTTTTCATTGAGAAATTCTTTATGAGTGTGAGTGATAGTGCTTTAGTCCCCTATTGCATGATTGAAATTATGGTGTGATGGGACTTTTATTCGTGAGAAGGCATGTATACTAACCTAGATTGGATGACATTGTCATGTTTCAAAAATGAGGCGGATGAGTGTGAGTGAGTTATTATTGATAGAGAGTCACATCTTGAGAGTTAGTTGTTGTTAGTTGATAGTTCTTCAAAGTCCTTTGCATCCTTGTACGTGAGATTGATTTTGAGGGGATTTGTTCGGACATTATTTCTCATGCTTATTGACTAACTATTGGTGCTAATCAAGTTTGAAATCATGATGATTATTTGGTTGAAAGTGTGGGCTGGAAAGGAGATAGTCTTATTAAGAGTGAAGTAGTGTTGCTTGAGGATAAGCAAGATCTTAAGTTGGGGGTGTTGATGAGTGGAAATTTTTCCACTCATTTACATCTAACTTCTTGCACACTATGGTGAAATGATGGAATATATGAGACTAGTTATATATAAAATGCACTAATTTCCTGTGCTTGTGATCTTACAGGTAAAGTAGGCAAGAAGAGCAAAAACTAAAGATCAGGCCCAGGAAGGGACCCTCTATCACGATCCGAGACTACCCCCTAGCTGTAACAAGGTGCTTAGAACCACAAGTGAACCCAAGCTAACTCATGAACAGGCATGATACTTGAGCAATTGATTTAGAATAAATAAAATAGTTAAATTTGCTATGTGGAAACATAATCATGACATAATCTGGATAAATAAAATACTGATAAAGTTTACAACCTGATAAAACTGAAGAGAAAACTGGAATTTATATTTCATGACTCTGAATGATTATCTATGAAGCCTTTACTATACTGACTATAGATAGCTGGGACATGGCTCCAACTACCACTAATCAATACACATGAATAATCAAAATAAATTACACGAACTACAACTGACTGGAGTCCCCAAAATAGGAGAACTCATCAACTGCTGGCTGGAAGCCTTATATAGAACAGCCCACAAAGCACAAGATTACAAAAGGAACAACAACACAAAGAAAGCAACAACCAATGATTTCACTAGAATAAGGAACAACACTTAAATGATTACAAGAAAACAAAAGGATAGGTAGTGAGACTATACTATTACAAGAGGTAGGAACTAAAGAATGTATCAAATCCTAGAACCCCTAAGACCAATAATAGCAACACCACTCTTACTTGAACCCAAGAGGAAATTAACCACTAAAGAACCCAAGTTTCTAGCCAAAATACAACACTAGTGATTCCATACTAGGTGTTACCCTAGTTACGATTTCAACACTCTCTCTGAAGAGATGAGTTTTTTCAATATCATTCAACAACTAAGTGAAATAACCCTAGTATATTACAAGATGAAGACAAAATGACCAAGGTTACCTTAATGAGTGGGTGCCTATAGAGTGGAAAGGAGGGACATAAAATGACTAAGACACCCTTAATGAAAGGGGAGATCATAGAGTGTTAAAAGAGTTTTTCTTCATACTTTAACATATGCAATCCCTTGTGTTAGTTTTGGCCTTCAAAATTGTTATTCATCACTTGTAATATTGGGTGTCTCATCAAGGCAAGCTCCCAAGCGACCATCCACACACAGAATTGATCTATTTTGGACTCAAAGTGGGTCTCCCATGCTTGTCCCCATTCCCTCAATGTGACCATACCTGGATTCTTCATTTGTTGGCCTTGAATAATGTCATCTAAAACTATGATGTACATTTGGCTCATATCATCCTTCCCTTCATAAAAAGGATTCGACCTCGAATCCGTACCTTGCAACATCAAAGAAAGGACAAACAAGCACAACATCCTCATGGCATGATGGTTAGGGTTAGTGGAATGTATAACATCATCATACCAAGGTGGTACATGCTTGAATTATAGCCAAGTATCCTTCATGTTAGACATTAGAAAAATAAATGTTTAGAGGATATACTGCGAGCATATGCGATAAACTTTAAAGTAAATTGGGATGACCACTTGCCTTTGATTGAGTTCGCATATAACAACAGTTATCATTCCAGTATTTAGATAGCTCCATTTAAGCCGCTCTATGAAAGGAGATGTTGATCTCCCATTGGTTGGTTTGAAGTGGGTGAGTCCACAGTGGTAGGGCCTGACTTGGTATTTGATACCTTAGAAAAAGTTCAATTGATTAGGAAAAGGCTTAAGACAGCTCAAAGCTAACAAAAATCGTACGCAAATATGCGCAGAAAGGATCTCTACTTCGAGATTAGTGATTATGTGTTTTTGAAAATCTCTCCTATGAAAAGAGTGAACAGGTTTGGCAAAAAGGGGAAGATCAATCCCCGATATGTCATTTCTTAACAAATTCTCAATCGTTTTGGAAAGGTAGATTACGAGCTTGAGTTGCCTTCAGACTTAGCTTCAGTCCATCCAGTGTTCCATGTCTCCTTGCTAAAGAAATGCATAGGTGAACCAACAGTTGTAGTTATAGTCCCTGTAGGGAGTATAGACATTCAGAACATCCTCTCTTATGTGGAGATACTAATCGAAATCCTTGATTATCAGATTTATAAACTGAGGAACAAAGAGGTCCCTCTAGTCAAAGTTATTTGGCAAAATCACTCCGTTGAGAGAGATACTTGGGAAGCAAAAGAAGATATACAGACCAAGTATCCTCACCTCTTCTTCGAAAACTCAGACATAGCCTAAGGTAATAGTTTTTCCTTGAACTTACTCAGTTCCATTCTTGGATTCTCCTTTATATTCTTGGTACCAGTTATGATTGTATATTTAGTTGTGACTTTCTGCATTAGATATGAATGTTCAACATGAGAAACTCAGCTTACTAGCAATCCCAGTCATGCATTCATGAATCATGTTCAGCTATGTACTCATGCATCAGATATGCATATTCAGTATGAAATTCCAGCATATCAGTAGTGTCAGTTATGAAATCATGTTGTAGTTTTTCATATCCAGTATCTAAATTCGGTCTATCAGTATTCCCAACTTAGTCAGTCTCATTCGAAGATGAATGTTCCCAAGGGGGAGATATTGTAACACCCCAGAAAATCCTAAGCTTCATCAGTCCTGTAAAAGCTAGTAAGGGGTCCAAGACTTGGAAAAAAATTCAGCTAAGAGTTCATACTTAGAGTTATTTTAGCTTTCGTAAGTTGGCGATCCTTTTTCACGACCCTCATGACCTTAAAGTAATTATTTTTAGGCTGAATCATTATCAAGAATGTCAGTAGGTGTTCTCAAACAAGTTTCAGATTTTTTAGACTTTGTTTGAAACACATTTGAAAGCTCAAATCATTGGATTGATGCGATCTCAATGCGCCACGTTGCCCATCACGTCAATGAATATTTTTTACTAGCTCCTACTTTAAATTCTAGTGAACTGGTGTGGACTCGACGCGGTTCGTTTGCTATTGCAATGATGCTAATGATGCGGTGCGTCTGTTTGGGCATCTCTAAATCAGTTTTTAGTCATTAAAAAATAGTGTCCTCAGTGGTAATTGCATCTTTTCCCATCTTATGTCAGCCCCCAAAATATGAAATTAAGCCCCTTTAGAGGCAAAATCCATTCATCTTTCTCAGAATTTCTCAACAAGCAAACCCTAGGACCTCTAATTCAAGATTCATCCTTCAAGAACACTCCATCATTCTTCGCAAATTTGAATACCAAGGTATATCAACTATTCATCCAAGGGTCCCTTCCACCCTTGGAGTTAAAGAAACTACTTTTAAAACTTCAAGTGTATTAATTTTATGAATTTCATATTGGTTTTGATTATATTCATGATTATAATGATTAATTGGGTTCCTAATCCATGTTTATTATAAGTTTCATGTGGAGTTATTTGATATATGTATAGAATCATTTGAATACATGCTAAACCCTTGAAATTGTAAATGGGGAATTGAATTATGATGCCTATATGTTGTTTAGTGACATGTGCATGGACTGTGTTCTCCAAGTGTTTGATAAATTGCTCATGAGAACAAAGAAAAAGGGGAAAACAATAATTTTATGTTAGCTTATGTGCAAATTATATCATCCAAGTGTTTGATGGAAAGTCTCTATGAATGAGTTATGATCAGGTGCATATGGTTATGGCTTTCAAGTCTATGCTATGATTTATTTTTCATGCTATCGAGTACTAGGGATATTTAATATCCTAATAATTTAGTTGTTTACCTAGATCCAGTGTCAGTTATAGAATAATCTCAGTCATGTCATGATCAATTGTACTCTCAGTCAGTTATAGAACTCAGGAAAAACTCAGTAAACTCAGTATCAGTCCAGTCTAGTTCAGTATTTAGTTCAGACCTCAATAAATTCAGTCAGTTAACAGAATTCAGCAGTGTTCTGTCAGTCAATGAAACTCAATGAACTCAATTCAGTTTAGTTAGACAATATAATCAGTAATAGTTCAGTCAAGCCTAGCATTAACAAGGAATCAGTTCAGTGTCAATTTATTTAGGAGTAGGATTCAGCATCGAGTGAACCCAGGGATGGGGGCATTCCTGCCAGTAGAGGGTCTGACCCTTACTAGTAATCCCTACATTACAGAACTACATAGCCAGCGTATATTGAGATATCTTCCTGCCAGACTAGGGTTGATACATCTCATATGAATTTTCCTACTAGTGAGGGTTGATGAAAAAGCCTCCTGTCAGAGAGGGTTAACTCATATTTGTCCTTACCTATGGCACGGTACTGTCACCATTTCAACTGGGGTTACATGTTGGACCCCAATCTATTCAAAAAGGGGCATATCGGTTAGATGATTACCTCCTATAGTTACAGTTTCAATCTTAAGAATAGAACTCAGTTCAGTTCTACAAAAATTAGGACAATTAGACACAGTCACTCAGTTCAGTATGGAACTCAGAATAGTTTAATAGAATTAGAACTATCAGATACAGTCACCCAGATAATAGTAACACAGATTAGTAAACTCAGATATTAGTAAATCAATAATTCAGAACTCAGTATCCAATGTTATCACGACCTCAGTTACAGTCTATGTATTCATGCATGTACTTTTATTCAATTATACACATGTTATTCAGTCAGTATTGTTCATGCATATGAACCCATGCATCTCAGCCTACCTCACTTAGCATACCGGTACATTCAAAGTACTGACACATTCCTTTATTTTGTGCTATGATGTCTTATATCATATGTTTAGATGCATGGGCTCCCGATTATACTTAGCAGCCCGATCCATCAGTAGTAGACTAGTGGTGAGTCCTCATAGTTCGAGGACATAATTATTACTTTAGTATCTTAGTTTATCAGTTTTTAGTAGTTAGGGTTAGTTGGGGGTTTGTCCCATTAATCCCTTATTCAAATAATAGAGGCTTATCAAACTAGAGTATTTCAGACAGATATATCAGTATTTATTTTTTAGTACTCAGTATTTATTTATAATTTTGAACCTTATGGCAAGTTTTTGCCTAATTTCCTCATAATACAGTATTATTAATCAGTTATTGTAGCAGATACTAGTCATGGGTTAGCTTGTGGTTCTTTGAGATTATGAGCACCATATAGCATCCAGGGTACAGACTCGGGGCGTTACACTCACCTTGTTTTTCACAAGGGTCAACTAGCGTGTGAATACTCTCATCACATGGAAATGTGACCTTATTCAAGTTAAGAGTGCTAGCACTAGGTGGACACAAATCATTCTTATCAGAAGAATCAATTTTGTCATCTATAAGATCAACTAGTTCTTGCTAACTTACAACAAGAATTGGATCTTCTTGCAACCTAGCAATATCAAGAGTATCACAAAGGGAAGACTCATGCAATCCTCCTTTTGGAAAACCACCAACTATATCCACTTGGATACTACTAGCCACATCACAATATTCTAAGTTTGTAGAAGTGTAGGAGATAGCATTTTAACCTTCTAGATCATATGTGGTATGCCCTTCACCTTGATGTGTGTCTTCGCAGCCCACTTTCTCCTTTGTAAAGGAGTGATTGGAGCTCCTTGACATCCCATGATACCCAACCTTTCATTTATTGATGACAAGTTTGTGTGTAACCTTTCACAAGTATGATAGAGAGATTCAAGGTAGGCCAAAATAGTATGGGCAACATTCTTATCCATGGGACCTAAGAAAGATAGTCAACAAAAAAAATGTTAGCTCAAAAAGTATCCTCACCATACTTTCCTCTCTTTGGATACCTCATACTTGGTTTCACAAGTGTTGTAAGTTGGCTTGTACTCCATGAGACACTAAAGGGTGAGTTCTACTATTTTTCGGACTGGATTTCCATTTGAAAAAAATAAAATGAAATCTAGTTTAGACTTTAGCCAAGCATGTACATTGAATCAAAAAGATAAAAGAACATAAGAAGCGCAAACACGAACAAAACGGAATCAAAACTAACTTACAACCTAGTAGGTGATTACTAGCTTGTCCATTAGTACTAGAATCAATAAATGAAACTAAAGGAACAAGAAAAAAGAAACTAATAAATCTAAAATTTGATCCTAAGGTCGTTTTTTGAGGGGTGATGATGTGGCAGCCTTGGATTGGGCGTTGGAATTGTTGAAATTTGAAAAAAAAATCTTGTCTTTAATTTGTATTAATCAATTTTGAACTAAGGATGAGTGGAAATAAGCCTTGGAAGAGAAACAACAAGATTTGGAGCCAATTTTTCAAATTCAAAAAGGTTTGAATCCCTTACACCTTTTTGGCGAGACACCTTTTTAAAAGGTTGTTGGCTCTTTCCTCTTTTGTTTTGTCTTGGTAGATGTTTTTTCTCCCTTTTGGTAAGACCACTTTTGAAACCCTTTTGTATCCATACTTCTTTAGTATTTTATTGGGATATGTTTCAAGACTAACAAAGACCACACCTTATTTCTCCACTCTTTAAGATCAAACAATACCCCTTTGAAGAATCTTCTTCAACACAACATGAAGATGGTGAAGAACAACAAGAACATTCAAGAATGGAAACCAAACCAAATGAGCCCTAAATTGAATGATTTTTGTTTATTTTAGCTCATGTTGAACTCCAAAACAAAAAAAAACACATTTTCAAGACCATATCTTCAACAACAACACATTTTCAAGCCACCAATCCTCAAAAAGCAACAACTTTCAAATTCTAAGAACAGCTCAAAAATGGCTCAAAATTCGGATCTAGACTCAATTAGTATTAGAGAAGAAGGGGATAACACTAGAAACAACAAAAACACATAAATATCTCCTAAATCTAAGACAAAAATTTTGGCTTAAACACAAAAATGGGATAGATTGCTATTTTTGCAATTTTTAGTTTTTCCAACACTTTTTCTTGTGATTTTCAAGTTAATAAGCCCATGATTGATCTCATAGGAAAAAAATAATTCCTTGCTCTGATACCAAATGATACGTAACAATCTATAAAACACAAGATATCAAAAGGAACAACAACACATATAAAGCAACAACCAACGATTTCACTAGAATAAGGAACAACACTTAAACGATTATAAGAAAACAAAAGGATAGGTAATGCAACATACACTATTACAAGAGGTAGGAACTAAAAGATGTATCAAATCCTAGAACCCCTAAGACCAATAATAGCAACTCCACACTTACTTGAACCCAAGATGGAATCAACCACTCAAGAACCCAAGTTTCTAGCCAAAATGCAACAGTAGTGATTCCACACTAAGTGCCTCCCGAGTTACGATTACAACACTCTCTCCCAAGAGATGAGTTCTTTCAATATCATTCAACAACTAAGTTAAATAACCCTAAAATGTTCTACTTATAATCTATTACAAAATAAATACAAAATGATCATGGTGCCCTTAATGAGTGGGATACCTATAGAATGCAAAGGAGGGACATAAAATGACCAAGACCCTCTTAATGAGAGGGGTGGTCATGGAGTGTTCAAAACGCTCTTCTTCACACTTCAACAAATGCAATCCCTTGTGTTATTTCTTGCTTTCACATTTCTTCTTCATCACTTGGACTATCGAGTTTCTCATCAAAGCAAGCTCCCAAACGACTATCCACACATGAAATTAGTCTATTGTGGACTCAAAGTAGGTCTCCCATGTGTGTCTCAGTTCCCTCAATGTGAACACACTCAGATTCTTTATGTGTTGGCCTTGCTTAATGTTATCTAAAGCTATGATGGTTATTTGGCTCATATCAAAGCTCCAACTATCTGATTCTGATATGTAGGCTACGATTGGCACTTATATTATGAGACAATGTAGTACATAGACATATATGTGGATTAGTACTTTGGAATATACTGAGTAAGTAGGGTTGAATGCAATACGTAAAATATAATAGGTACATAATCTTCAAAACATGCATGCTAGGTGCTAGTAGACTCACCAAGAGACTGAGATAAACTAAAAGTTATAGTAACTTAAGACATGAGTACAAACATAATCTAATAAGATGGTGAATTACTACACTTAGTTTCTTAAATCTTTACTTTTATAGAATAAGTAGAACTTAAGCTGGGAAGTGATAAAACATGAATACTATATGTACATCTCATGTAAATATGAACATGTTGTAAAACTATATTGAGGATCATATATGAATTCTGGGTCTAAAACTATGGAATGGAAACTGACATAACTCGAGGATATGAATATTCTAATATACTGAGCATGACTACATGAACATATAAAACCAAACATAACACATACTGAGTTGAGCTGATTAATTGATGCTTGGGTGATTGAATGATTGAAATATAAGTAAAAGTATAACTAATGTCTGTATACTGAGTAGCTAATATATGAATACAGACTAACTTCTATCCAAACACTTAATAGATGATAACTCAACACTGAATAACTGACATTTGAATACTGATTAAATGGTATTTTTTTAATTTAATAGGGAGATTTTATTAATCAAATACCCAAAACAACTTTTTTCTACATAGAATGGGCCAACCATTCAAAAATTTAATAAATAAAGTTGGGTTTTATTGTTCGAATCTAAAACATCGACCTAAACCCAATTGATTCGGACATATAAATATGCTTCTAGGGTTTTTTAATTCCACTGGCTTCTATTTTCGCTGATTGAGCTCACTCTCAGGTGAAAGTTGATGTCGAATCCATGCTTAAATCATTAATTTTTCTTGCTCCTACTTTGGATCATCAACACCTTGCCTTGGTCCTATACTTCTTCTTCTCCTTTTAGCTCTCAGATGTAAGTTTCTTCCTTTTTGTTATTTGAAATTGCTTATGTTCATCTTGATTTCTCTTTCTTTGAACTTTTTTCATCCCTTTTTACTTAAAATTAGATGATTTCTCTGGTGGATGGGACCATGCTTATTTTTAGTGCTAAATCAAAGGGTCTAAATCCCTGAGTTAGATTGCGTATCCAAGTAAGCCTTGTTATTTTCTTCTGCTCCATCTTTCTTTGCTTTATCATCTTACTAATTCTCTTTTATTTGCAAATATGGTTGGGAGGGAGATTTAGGATGGTTAGACTCACACATATTTGAACAACAATCTTTTACTCAGGTGTATTAGTTGCTCAGATATCATATGACCCTTTCTCTTTACTAAGAGTCCTTTTTTATGGCTGAATATGTATAGGCTAGTCTATTGTTTACCTGTTTTGATGCCCTCCTGGGATGTAAATATTTGCTTCTGTAAACTGCTATCACTATTAGTTGTAGATTTCAACCCTTTCATTCTACTCATTCTTTTGTTGATGTTATTTTGATGTATAGACATTGTAGCTTGTCACTATTTAGAATCTTTCTTCCTTTGATGTCTAATTGTTGGAATGTTGTTAATCTAAATTTACCTTTATCAATGGCTAAGTTTACACAATAATCAGCCAACTGATTCCCCTCCCTTATTATATATTGAAAATGTACCTGCTTGTCTTCTAATTTTGATCTAATATTCTCTATAGTATCTAGCAACCTCCATCAACAATGTTATTCACTAGTCAAAATCTTTAGCATGAATAGTGAATCGATTTGAATTATGACCTTATTGAATTTGGATTGTCCACAATGAATTGTTTCTTTTAGTATAGCATAGGTTTCTACTTTCACATTTATAGTATCATTAATTTTAGAACCCTCTGCATATATTATATCTCTTTTATCATCCCGCAGACAAAATGCATAAGAGCTTACCCCCAGATTATCTCTGGAAGCTCCATCTGTGTTGTATTTTATCCATCCCTCTTTTGGAAATTTTCATTCCACTTTAGTGATCTTCATCCTAGTTCTTCTATGTTCCAACTCTATCTGTATGTCTAGCCACATTGATAAGAATACTTTTCTAGGATTTCTCACTTTGAGCAATAATCCAATATTTCTGCTTATATTGAATAACACTCTTTGAGTTGACAGAATATTCCCATTATGTTTAGAGTTGTTTATCCTCTTCCATAGCTCCCATAATATCATGCTAAGAATAGATTGACATTATGCTCTAGCTCTTCCCTATACTTCAACATTCCACCAACCCAAAATAAGCTCTCTAAGACTATTTCCAATCCCTATAATACCTACATAAGAGGGAAAATAGGACCATGTCCTGTTAGTTATGCCTGATCTGAGAAACATATGAGAGAGTGTTTCTTGATTAGGCCTATTGCAACACCAGCATCTAGTAGGACCCTTAATAGACTATCTCCTCAAATTGTCATCCATTGGAACCTTTTCTTTCCACTTTCTCCACATTAAAGAAGCCATTTTAAAAGGCAGTCCTTTAATCCAAATATTCTTGTATATCTTATTCTCTTCTCATCTCTATCTAATGTAGTTCCAGGCTGACTTAACAGTGAATTTTCCATTTGATTCAAGGTTCCATACTGTACTGTCTTACTCCTCACTTCTATTTGAAATTCTAATTATCTAAATTATATGATTTTCCATGTTGTTTGAAAATAGTTGATTGATAAATTATACATTCCAAGCTCCATCAAAAATTAAATCCTTCACCTGTTGGTAATTAGTATCCCATTCCCTTGAATTCTACACCAAATTGTATAAGTCCCCTTTCCTGATCCAGTTATCAAACTAGAGGCTTGTATTTTCCTTTTTGACTATCCAAAAGATTTGATGCTCTACTAGATCCCTTTCCTACAATATCTTCTTCCAAACCTGTGATCCTGCTCCAGATTTTCAAACTATTTTATTTGGATGATTCTTCTTACAATACTTATTGTGCATATATCTACTCCAAATTGAATCCTTTGTTCTTAAATTCCACCAAAGCCTACAAAATAAAGCCGTTGATACATCTTAAATCTTTCTGAATCCCAATCCTCCTTCTTCTTTGGGACATAAAGGTTATTTCATTTAACCCATTGTCTGTTCTTCCCTCCTATGTGACTACTCCAAAAACATTGACCAAATATTTTTGTATTATAGTCATAAAATTAAAAGGAGGGTTCATCACTGACAAATAATGAATTGGTATACATTTCAACACAGGTTTTATTAGGACAGACCTTCCCCCATAAAACAGCAATTTCCCTTTCCATCCTTGTAATTTCCCACTGATTTTGCTCATTATGGACTGATAGTAATCCTTTTTTTTCCTTCTGTGAAATATAGGGCTTCCCATATATGTAAAAGGAAAATCCTTTCTCAAAATCCCAGTAGCCACTTTTTCCATTACAACAACACCCTAAGAAACTCCCTTGTGTAAATAAAGAGCACTTTTTTCCTTATTCACTTTTTGACCTGATATTCTTTCATATTTCTCTAATGTTCTTATCACTTTCTGCATTATGTGAAGTTCTTCTTTACGTAAGATTATCATGTCATCTGCAAATGCATAGTGATTCACCTTTGGACTTCCTCTTGGCATTCCAAACATCTTAAAGTCCTTGGATTGGACCAATGACTTTAATGCTCTAGACATCACTTCTGCTGCTATAATAAAGAGAGTGGAGGATAGTAGGTCTCCTTATTTTGACCCTCTATAAGAATTGAAGAATACCTTTGGTTTCCATTTAGCCGAACGGAATACCAATTTTTTCCTGCAAGTCTACATACCATATCAATCAGCATTTTACTAAACCCCACTTTCCATAATACTTTAGTAAGAAAGAGCCAATAAACTTTATCATATATTTTCATCATTTCTAGTTTGATTACTATATTAGGAATCTTACCTCTCTATCTTATATTAGCAACTATTTCAAGAACCATTAATATATTCTCTGCTATACTTCTTTCCTATACAAATCTAGCATGTTCTACTGAAATGATATCAGGTAACAATGATTTAATCCTCTTATGAATAATTCTAGAAAAGATCTTGGTCACAAAATTACTCAGTGAGATAGGTCTCATATCAGAAAATGTGTTAACTACTAACTTTTCAGGTAGAAGTACCAAATTTGAAAGAGTTACGAATTTAGAAAATTCAAATCCACAAAAGAAAGCTATAACCATATAATGAACATCTTCCCCAATGATCTCCCAAGAATCCTAAAAAAAAATTCCAGGCATACCATCAAGACCTCTTGCACTATTCTTGCTTAGCCCATTACTGCTTGTTTGACTTCTTGAATATCTTGAATCCTATTCAACTCTTCATTCTGGTTTTCTGATACTACAGTTGGTAACTCATTTATCATTTCAAAATCATAATTCTCTTCTTCCTTAGAGAACTTCTTTTGGAAAAAATTCATTGCCTCTTCTACAATCTCTTTTTGATCTTCTAACCATTCCCCCTCTATATTTTGTATTCTTGCTATTTTCAACCTACTTCTTCTCCCCTTCTGCCTTCAAAAATCTTTTTCTCTTCTCAATTGGATATCTAATTCTGCTTGTTCTTTGAAAAGAGCCTCTCTATTGCTCCCATTTAGGAACTCCTTGAATTGCTTCTCCCTTACTCTTATAAGCTCCTCTAGTGTAGCAATTTCCTGGAAAATGTTACCAAAGTAGTATTTACACCACTAAGACAAATTTGTTTAACCTTCTTCATCTTATGATGAAAAGTTATGAATAGATTCAATACTACATCTGTGTCCCGGTTATCCTTTATAACTTCAAAACATGCTTTCTCCCACAACCACATGTAAGAAACCTTAAAGGTTTGTAAATATGCTCATTGGTTGTGCTTAAGTGAATTTTCAAAGGATTATAATTTGACTCACTTCTAAACAAATACTCTACTTTTAAAATTGGGAAGAGGTTTTGTAACTTGTCATTACATAGAACCCTATCCAATCTTTTAAAAATACATTCCTCATCTGTTCTGCCATTCCACCAAGTGTATTTACTCCCCTTGAAACCTAGATCATCCAAATCACAAAGATTAATACAATGGTTAAAGTTTTCTATCTCTACTATAGTAACTAGAAGACCTCCTAATTTTTCTTCTTCACTTACAATCACATTAAAGTCTCCCCCTACTAGCCATAATTCATAAATTGATTGAGCCATATCCTCCATAAGTACCATAACAATAACTTTTCTAGTTGAGTATATTTAGCATACACTAATGTAACTACAACTGTAATATTAGAATCACAATTGACTAATTTAATAGTTAGTTGTTGTTCCCCATCCCTTATTATAGTACAATCTACCACTTTACCAAAAAAAGCCCCGATCATTCCTGAAGTATTTGTTGTTGCTTATTTCATTCCTAATCCTCTCTTGTAATCATCTATATTATGGTTATCCAAGAATGGTTTTATTAAACTAATGAATGAAGAGTGATGTCTTTTCTGTAGTGTGATCAGCTAGTGAATGCTTTCTGAGTATTTACTAATCTTATATTCCAGATTAATGCATTAATTTAGGCTTGTTCTTTAATGAACTTATTATCTGCAATAATGAAAATTTATCTCCTTTTCTTTCTTCCTACGTATCCGTTGTGTTGATTTTAATTGCTCTATTTGTCTGGGAGATAAATTTCCTTCAATTCCAATATTGTCAATATTTTTCCTCAACTCCCTTTCATCTAAAGATAACTTCTCCTTATCACGGTATTCAATCTGATTTTCCACTGGAATTGCCAAAGGTAAGATATTTTCCACCACTTTTTCTGTTATTTTCTCTTCATTGAACTTTACAAATTCTAAATTCTTTATTTGATCCTCATTCTATGCGGCATTATTTTCTCCCATGTCCTTGTTGTCTTTTGTATTAATTGTACTACTGGCCATCTAATGAGTGTTTTCTTCTTGATTCTCATTATTCTTCTCCCCTTTTATCTTCTGTTTAGTGATTGAATCCCCTGCTTCAATGGGATATTTTTTTCGAAACTATTCATTACCCACTCTTTTGTGCTTTTTTTACTTTGCTCTTCTTTTTTTCTTTATCATTTCCTTTGATATGATAAGAAGGTACCCCTGAAGGTTAAAGGTAAGTTCTATAGAGTGGTAGTCTGGCCAGCTATGTTGTATTGAGTAGAGTGTTGGCTAGTTAAGAACTCCCACATCCAAAAGTTGAAGATGGTGGAGATGAGAATGTTGTGATGGATGTGTGGTCATACCAAGAAATATAGGGTGAGGAATGAGATTATTTGGGAGAAGGTGGGAGTTGCCTCAGTGGATGACAAGATGCAAGAAGTGAGGTTACGTTAGTTCGGGTACATGATGAGGAGGGGCTTTGATGCTTTAGTTTAGGGGTGTGAGACACTGGCTATGGATAGTTTTAAGTGGGGTAAATATAGACCAAAGAAATCTTGGAGGGAGGTGATTAGGCTTGATATGGAGAAATTACAGCTTATAAAGTACATGACCCTTAATAGGAACATATGGAGGACGCGATTTAGGGTAGAGGGTTAGGGGGTAGGAGTGCGTTGGTAATAGTAGAGGAGCATTCTTGTGTTTGGAGTTTCTTGTTCGTGGTGTTGTGGCTATAGTATTATATTTTTACTACTGGTGTTAGTTTATTTTGCATACCGTACTAGTTTATGCACTTATCTTTTGTATTTGTTATATTGTTAGTTTATTTTGCATACCGTACTAGTTTATATACATTTATCTTTTGTGTTTGTTATACTATTATCGGTCCTAAGCCGGGGTTCTATCAGAAACAGCCTCTCTACTTCACCTGAGGTATTGGTATGGTCTGCATACACTCTACCCCCTTCCCTCAGACCCCACTATGTAGGAATACACTAGGTATGTTGTTGTTGATGATGATAATTCTCATGTGTAAGTAAACCAAAATTATTTGCAACTGGTATATCTGTTTGATTAACTTCTTCAACCTCCCCTACAATGTGGTTATACTTGTCTCTTTTATACTTGTTTCTCATGGTTAACCATTGTTTCTTTAAATTTCTGCTAATTTCGTAACTTTTTTACCTTTATGCTGCTTCATTCTCTTTCTCATCCTTTGCCTGCATATTTTGTTCATCAATTTTGTATTCTTTTGGCTTATCTAATAATTCTGGATGAATATTCCAACATAAATTTTCATCATGACCTTGGAAATAATATTCCTTACAGTATTTGGGTTTATAATCATATTGAATATTAATCCATTTAGACTTAATCTACCTTGTTACATCATATTCTTTGTTTATCTTCACTCTTTGAGGTAATGTTCCAATAAGGTCTACTTCTACCTTCACTCTTACACAGCTAGGTCTAGTCTGATTCTTAGATACCATGTCTACTGTTAATGGCTTCCCCACTGCTGAAGAAATTGAAAAAATTGCTTCCTTTGCAAAAAAATTAGGAGGTAGGTTCGACATCGATATCTACGTTATACCCATAGTAGTTTCCACATCCGGCTCAAACCATAGATCCCATTTAAGCATCCTTATCTACCAATACATCTCCTTGGCTTTTATATAATAAATAGCTATTAAAATTATGTTCACATAAACTTCTAATATTCTCAATAGAATGAGTATATGCCTTGAATATAACAATCCAATGTTACATTCTCCTTTAATACCACATTGAATGGATCTAATCTTTCTCGGCTCTATAATATCAGGTTTCCCATATGAAAATTTACCAATTACAGCAAATTGTAAATTTTTTTTCATAATCAAGCTTTTAACTTCAGATGATTTCCATACTATACTAGGATCCCTTTTAATCATTACTACCAGTTTAGAAAGGATTCTTTCCCTACTGCCTTCACTACATCTTGGTTTTAGTAGATATGCATAAGTCATCTTCTTATTCGAATCTCCTAGTTTATCCATAATACTTTTGACTTTTTTTACATTTAGATTATTCATCGGTGGGCCAATCCCACCAGAGGTTGTGGCCATGATGGTGAGATCTTATGGAAGGTTTTGGAATAAGGTTTGATTAACTGGTATTTGAATATTGATTAACGTATATCTATATACTCATTAACTGATATTTGACAACTGATCATGTAATACTGAACTGTATTTAGTCTGAATAACTAGACTGAAACTGTGGGAGGTATCATGTAATCGATATGCCCCAATCTAAGCTAATCGGGGTCCAACCTATAACTCCAGTTGGAAGGATGTCGGTACTGTGCCACAAGTACTAACACTGGTTATGTGGATCTACTAAACTAGTGTCTCGAAGGACTAAAGAGTCACCCTCTATTGGTAAGTGCTCTCATGAGATATGTATCAAACATCAACTAGCAGAAAGACATCTCAAACCTACACTGGTTGTGTAGTTCTGTAACTCAGAGACTGCTACTAAAGGTCACACCCTCTACTAGTAGGTGAGCCCCCATCTCTGGGTTTGCTCGGTGCTAAATCCTACTTCTAACTGAAAGACACTAAAATACTAATCGGTACATGCACTTATAACTGATAATTAATAAATTCAGGTCATAGTATATAGAAAATAACAATACGTACAGATTCTAAGGTAATTTATAAACATAAGAACAGATAATTATCAACATGATCATGGTGTTCTGAATATAACATTAAAACCATGGTCTGACTGACTTGTTACTTGAAATTGGAAACCATGTAAAACACATAGTTATTGGGTGTTTATAACCCGCCAGCACTGAATGATTATAAACAAAATACAATATCAAACTTGAAATGCTATTGTATGTAATCATGGTTCAAAGACTCAAAGCATAGACATTTCATCAAACATGTGAAAATCATGAACTTGAATATGGGAATGTCTTAAAACATGGGAAAATAGCATCGTTACGTGACTAAGATTATAACTTAACAATATTACATGAAATTCACTTGAATAGAACATGGGAGATTAAAACATAAAGCATGAAATAACTTGACTTTACATGCACATGAATTGAGTTCAATTACTAAGGAAAGATATGAACTTAAACCATCTTGAACATACAAAAACTCCATGATAAGAGAAAAATCCATACTTTAGTTAGAAAAGGTTTTTTTTTTTGGGGGGGGGGGGGGATCTATGGGTAAATGGGACCCATGGATGAACTCCCACATACCTTAATTGAATGAATTGTTGAATAAACTTGAAATTGGAACTTGAACCCTTGAATTCTTGAGGAAGAAAGCTTGAATCTTGGGACTTGAATGATGAACTTGTGAAAGAAACCATATTCTTGATGTTTTCTTGAAGATTCTTGAACTTAGAATCTTGAGTTCTTGGATTATTGGGTAAAAAGGTTTGGATTTTGTTCTTGGGAAGGAAGACAGTTTACCTAAGGGTTTGATGATGAAAGTGGGCAAATATTGCCCCTTTAGTGTTTTAATCTGTCACTTAGGTGCTTTGGGGCAATGGGAAATGACTAGAAATCCCTTTGGGCTTGTATTTATGGATGCAATAAAACACTACTCCACTTCATAGAGCTATACTTGGTAACTTAGTCCCACGACGGAGCTATCACTGCAGCTTACAAGTTCTGATGAAAATGATCATAACTTTTTGCTTAGGTCTCGGATTAAGGCGAAATTGGTATCGTTGGAAATATAATTCAATTATCTAAAATTAAGTGGGTCTTGAGCTGAAAAATTCCACAGTTCAAAGTTGACCCATATATAATTGAATACCAAAATTTGGGCGAATCAAAGGCTCTTAGCTCAATTTTACTCTAAGTGATTCCTATAAAGATTTTTCACCTTATAAGCACTTCACATACTAGGATAAATATCATGACACATGTATTCTAATATAAATCATGGGATTAGAGTTTACACACATAGAAATGATGGTTCAATTTGTAGCTCAAAAATGCGGGGTGTTACACCCTCAAGTATCGCGATTACACTCTGAGGGTCGCAACCGCAATCGGTCAATCAAGTCAAACATTGGATATTGCAAGGTGACCACTAAAATTGAAGGAGTTGTGACCTCAATCAAGGTGTTGTAAATGAGATAGATCAGGTAGACTACAGGGGAAGACTTGTCATTTCACGTTGTTCAGCGCAAAAATATAAAAGGCTCAACCCTTTTACATTTACACCATCTTTTATCCAATTTTCCAATTTCATGAGCCAATTCCAATATTGTGGAGCAAAAAAATACAATTTTTTAGGGTTTCCAAGTGGGATTTTGGCTATTAATTAAATTGTGAAGTTTGGAGATTGTATTGATTTTGTTTTCCATGGATTATTTGGCTGCAAATCTTGATATATCTCTTTTTGTTCTTTTCATGAGTATCTAAACATATTACTTGGGTTTATGTTTGAATAGGTGGTGAATAATGTATGGGTGTTAATTGTTAGTCCAATTAACGTGACCCCAACCAGGGCATAGCTGTATCGAGTATCTCAAGTCCTATGGGGAGTGGAATCACCCCTACACCTAACCAACCCAACCATAACACACCCAAATATTGGATGAATTTAAAACATATAACAAGATAGTGTGCAATATCTTAAGAAAATTTCAATGCATGTCCATGACCAACCACCAACGACCGGCCAAATGATCGACCGACATCACCCAATAACCATAGTACTGTAAATAAATCCTTATAAACTATGTTCCAAAATTGAATATCAACAAAGATTTGGGACATACCCTCGACAATATCTAGAAAAATAAGTCTAAGATATAAGAGGAACAAAACATAAAATGTAGACTTTTGATGTATCAAAGCTCACCACTTCAATGTCAACTCATGAGCTAATCTCAAATCCTAATCACTGAGCATAAGGAATAGAAGTGTGACCAATTCCTGCATCACATGGGGATACAGTTCGAAGATGATTAGCGGGGTGAACGTTAGCATGTAACTCAAGGATAAGGATGACATAATGACATGATCAACAGTTTAACGTAGTTCAAACCAATGCACATAATGAGATACACATACATATATATATCATATACCGGGAGAGGTAACAAGTCTTAAAATGCATTTTCAAAACATTAACTAGGATTGTGTAGCTCAATCATCTTATAATAGTACCCAGGGCTATATGGGCCCCAGCTCTCATCCCCTGGTCAGATCCCAGTGCATGTAGCTGCACGAACCAGAGAATAATCTCATATCAATTCACATGGGGGAGTCAAACCTCCCATTATATACTAATTTAACTTAATCACCCGATCATGTAATAATTTATGAGGGACTCAAACCTCTCTAATAGTAACACCCCTTATTTTTGCGCTAAAACATTATTCCTATGCGCATAAGCTCCAATACAAATGATTCCCATGATAATATTAGCTTAATTATCATTATCATAGTGTTTGAAGTGCTTTTGATGTGAAATATGTGCATAAGAATCACTTAGAGAGAAGTTGAGCTAAGAACCTTTGATTCGGCAAAATCTTTGTATTCGATTCTAAAAGGATCATCTTTGAACATGTATAAATTTTTTATTGCATAAAATTTTTCAGATAAATACCCACCAAATTGTACATAATTGAGTTATCGTTCAAATGATACCAATTTTTCCTTAATCCGATACCCGAGTGACAAGTTATAGCATTTTTCCTGAGAGGCATGAAGCCAACGCGATTGGAGCATAGTGAGCTGGTTTCTCGAAGCGATATGTGATGTGGAATGTTTCTGTAAGAATGCGATATCCAACGTGATGCGGAGCTTTTTCACATGCTACTTCAGTTCCTAAAAGTTCTAGGTCACTTTGGTCATTTTTCCTCACCCAAATTTGTCCATAACACCAAATCAAAGCCCCAAGGAGCATTATTTGCCCCTTTACTCATAATTTCTCTCTAAGAAAGCCTCCCTCTCTCAAGAAAAAACCCTAACCTCCATCCAAGAACTTCAAAACTCCATTACAATCTCTTCAAGAAAAAATAAGAATTAAGTTCCCTAATCTAAGAATCTCAAGAAAAGCTTTCAAGATCATCTCCAAGGATTTCAAGTCAATCTTTCTACCTCGAATCAAACCAATTAAGGTATGTGGGGCTATGAACGAGGGAATCCTTTCACCCTTGTGCCCAAAATTGCATGAATTAAGATTTGATTACTTGTTTTGAATTAGGGTTCATACCCAAACTTCTATGTATTCTTGAAGCATGTTATTATCATGAAATTTAAAGCTTTTAGTGCATAAATCAAGAATATGTCTATGTTATGTTTTTAACTTACATGATTTAGATTCTGAATGAGATTGCACTTTCTTGATTTATTATTGCGAAGTATTTCATGAATCATATTTAGCATGAAGTTTTGATGTGAATTGATATGAGTTTGAAGCATGGGTTTTAAGCCCTGAGATTAAGTCATGATATTTTAAGAAGATTATGTTTTATGAAATCTTTGTTAAGCATATATTCAGATTTTTAATCAAGAATTAATCTTTTAAACCTCAGTTAAGATATGGAATCCACACATGTTAGTTTTGATTATAGTTTAAAGAAAATAGATGCATAATTGGTTTTCATTATAAACCTTTATGCTATTTTAAGGTGAATTTCCTACATAATGAGCAAATAAGTAAGGGAGTAGTATTTAGCACTGATTTGGGTATGTGTCCCAGTTCACATGCCCCATAACTATAAGCCAATACAGGTTCAGATTATTCTCATTATTTTGGATAAATTTTAGATAGTAATCACTTAGCTCAGGTCCAACTCTGTGTTAAGAGAATGATAGCTCTCCCCAATGTGACCTTTTCCCCGTAGGGGAATAAGATGTTGAATCCATGATATCCCAGATGGTTTTTGTCAGTTAGAAGAACCTCCCTAATATAGAATAATGGAACAACTTTTAGAACTAAGCGTCATGGCTCACAAATTTCCATTATGTTTTACTACTTATGTTTTATGATTTTATAGTTTTGATTATTAAAGCCAAGGCGAGTCATTTACACTTAGCATGTAGTCTTTGAAATTTGGTATGAATATTGAATTATTACTTTACTTATGCATTCACCCCCACATGCTCAGTACATTCCAAAAATACTGATGCACATATATTTCTATGTGCTATATTGTTTAATAAAGTAGGTACAAGTTTGCAATTTCAATCAGCAAGTGATGAGTTCTTTTGATTCAAGGGCTCAAGTCAGTCATAGTTCAAGTAATATCTTATTTTTTTTATTCAGTTGTATTGAATAGGGATAGTTGGGGGTCATGTCCCGACTATCTATAGTCAATATAGTAGAGGTTTCATAGACAGTTAGTAGAGTTGATGTATTTGATTCCAGTCTTATTTTCTATAATCTAAATCATAATCATTTTAATATAGTTTTGTATTGATCATACAGAAAATATTTATCTTCTGCATTTTTCTTTTGGATTTTGGTATTTTATTTAATTTCTCATGAGTTATGATAGTATAAGGGTTAGTTTGGGATCACTTGTAGTCCTAAGCACCGTGTGACATCTAGGGGGTAGTCTCGGGGTATTGCAAACCTGGTATCATAGCACACAGTTCAAGTGTCCTATGATGTCTGTGAAGTCGTGTCTAGTAGAGTCTTGCGAAATAGTACCATGACGTCTGTATTTTTTTTGAGAGGCTATTGGACATTTAAAAAATATTTCCCTTCCTTCATACTCGAGATCATGCAATAAAGTTATTCTCTCAGAAACTTTTGTCGATTTATGTGTTACACCATAATCCTTTATCTATTACTTATTCCTAAGATGACATAACTAGTAAGTTCTAATTCCTCCCAAGATAACGCTCTTAGATTTACTATCAGTAATTTCAGAAGTCATGCAAGGGGCTTGAGAAGAGATCGCTAATGTGTTATAAGTTCCTCAAGTTGAAATTTATGTCTTCATCCAAATGAGTTACTCAGCTAAAAAAAAATAAGATCTTCAATATAGATATTACTTATGAGAGGAGGTAGTGTGAACCAAGATTGTAAAATAGAGTTTGCATTTTAGGGATACTGCAACCTAGAGTGTTATAATTTATAAGTAGTATAACCTTCTTATAGTTGGAAGTATAGGTTTAGAAGAGTAGTGACAAGAAAGGTGGAAATGGCGATTAATTAGAAGTATATAGATAAATGTATGCATGTTATTAAATTTGTGTTAAGGTGATATGACCTTGTGCGTTAGTTTATAAGTAATGAATGGGGTAAAGTTCCTTGGTGGAAGGTAGAGAAAGAGCTATTAGTTAAGGTGAATTGTTAAGGGAGTTATTGATGGTATTTATTGTGTTAGAAAAGTATAGGTTATTAATGAAAGAATTTGGTGGTTGAGTATTGTTAATGTAGGCTTCCCCACGTGGATATGAAAAAAATTGGTTGATGCCTTAAGAGATGTGAAAATAATTGGGGTATACAAATGGGTGATTAGTAGTGATGTGTAGAAGAAGGAAGTGCTAATGGATTATAATAATATAGTCCAAAAGGTCATGATCAATTGTTGTTATTATGAGGCTTTAGTGGACTAGTGTTTGTTGATGTCTTATTTTATAGCTTCCAGTGAAAATAGTATGTGCGGCTAGGTTATTAATCGTGCTTATCCCTAGACACTAAGTTTGAACAATAGATGATAATAGCGGTGGAAATAATGATTGTGTAGTTAGTTATATTAGTTATATAAAAGTGCTCTAGTAGTCTCAAACAGTGTATGCAAAAGTTTAAGTTGATATATTCCTAATTTAGTATGATATTTTTAGTATGATTTAAAGGTGTGCTCAATGTGATATGGGATTGCATTATTTTCTAAGGTTACTAAATGTTATGTATGGTTAGTAGTACCCTTGAGTTTCTAAGTGGAAGAAGGCTAGTTATATAGTTCATGGTGTTCTTAATAGATAAGTTGAGGAGTTATAGATAGATGGTGTTGATTTTTCTAGGTATGATTTTGATTCTTATGGTTTGGGAAGAATATAAGTATAGAAGTGTGATCTTGGTAAGCTATGATTATGTGTTTAGTGAGGCAGGTATGTTTGTCGAGTTGATAGAGCATAAGTCTATAATGATGATTATTGAAGCTAGAAAGCTAAGGATGGTATATGAAAGGGGTTGTCCATGAATAAAGTCTGTAAGTTCAAAATATAGTTTGTTCTTGTAAGTTTAGCATTTATGTGTAGACATTAGAATGAAGAAATTATGGCTCTGACTCGAGGATATGGAGTAGACCCATAAGCTTAGAATTTTAGGTTTGATCTAAGGAAGATATGGTAGAGTGAAGAACCAATTCAAGTTTTGAGAATTAGGTTGGGATACATCTCAATATGAGTTGTGATGAGATAGTGATCCCTTCTTACTCTAGAGCATTCCTTGGATTTCAGTTATTATCACACTAAATTCATGTTTTGCGTGATAGATCCATGCCAAAGGACAATGCTTACACTTCATGCGTATTAAAGTTTATTTTCAACATTTAGTAAGTAAGTAAAAACTTCACTCTGTGATTCGAGTTATCCCTCATAAATCTATGAACTCCAGTCTTTTGTTGAATAGCTCATGATAAGTATGAACTCTTATTTCAGAGTATGATCAGTTCTCAAAACTCATGATACTAGAAAAATTCAGTTTATGTCATGTATTCCCTTAGTTTAGATCTCTTTGGTGAATCCACAATATTGATACTCTATTCCTCAAGCCTCAGTAAAGTGTCCAGTTATGCTTAGTATTTCTTCATATTTCAGGTCCTCATGTTTTAAACTTTTAGTGACCTTTTCTTATAAAATGATAGTGGTAATAAATAGTTATTTAGATGGGAGAGAGTAAATATTTCTTATTTATGAATAATAGTTATATGCTTGTTGTAGCTAAGGCTATAAGTGTGATGTAAGATTGAGGCCAAATCTTTGATACATATCATGGTTAGTTGATATTGTGTGTATGTTCTTGGGGTAGTGCATGGAAGTTATTAATGATAGAGGTATAGAGAATGTGAGATGTATGCTATTATGGGTGTTTGTTTAGCCATTCATATATGGTTATAACAATAGGCTTGAATGTCATGTTGGTGTATAAGTGGATGAATGTATTGCGCATTAGTTTCCCACCTTCCTAACCTCGAAATGTAAATCATTAAGTTGCATCATGATTGGGGTTTTTGATAGCACATCTAGGGTATATTTTGGATTATTCGGGTAAGGTTTGAGACTTGTTTGGATGGTCAAAATAGTGAGGCTCCACGATATGGCTGTGGCGCATCACATTTTGCATTGATAGTTAGCAATGCGGCGCGTCACATATCGCATTGATAGAGCAAGGTGAAGTGGTAAGGTATGTTATGCTTAGGATATGAGATCTAAAAATATATAAAAGATTGAATCATATGGTTTAGACTAGTATTATGGTATGGCGTGTTGTACATTGTGATTTTGAGTTAGTCTTGATCATATGAGAGGATTTAGTTCAGTTTAGACATTAGTAGATGGATTTATCAATGCCCATGTGAGAACTACAAGTTGAATCAAATTAGTATGGTATTTAAGGGGAATAGTATAGTTGAGGGAGTATTTGAGAAGTGTAGCTAAGTTTGAAAGTAAGAAGTTTCATTGTCTAAGGCCTGGTAATTCTCTGCTAGCTTATGATTTCTATGTCTATGTTCCATGCTATAGAGTTGTATCGATGTTTTGATTCCTTAGTCAGATGTCTTATTCAGATCATGCCTAAAATTCCTTGCTCCCTAATACTATTAGAAATTCTTAGAAGAGTGTTGAATAAATACTCCATTTGAGTATGAGCAATTGGTATGATCTAGTCGATATATCCAGCAATCCAGTTTACCAATCAAGCAGATAAGTTCCTATAGATTTCCAACTTTCCATCTAGTCTTACTACTTAAATTTCATGAGTAAAGCCATTCCTTGAGGACAAATGTTTGCATTCATGCAAATTACGAATACAACTTAGTTCATGCATCATGCATCAGTTTTAGATTCAGATATTAAGTTATGAGTCAGCTCATAAGTGTTTTGTATCTTATCTAAGCCTTTCCTTAGTATTTTAGACAAGTCAGCATCATTCGGGGACGGATGATTCCAAGGGGAGATAATGTAACACCGTATATTTTTATGCTAGAATTCTAACCATCGTTCTTACACGTATAAGCTCCAATCCAAATGATTCCCATGTGATTTTTAGTTTCATTATCATTATCCTAGTATGTGAAGTGCTTTCGAGGTGAAATATGTTCATAGGAATAACTTAGAGAGAAGTTGAGCTAAGAGCCTTTGATTTGACTAAATCTTTGTATTCAATTCTACAAGGGTCATCTTTGAACATCTATAAGTTTTTGTATTCGTAAAATTTTTCAGATCAAGACCAACAAAATTGTAGATAATTGAGATATCTTTCCAATGATACCAATTTTTCCTTAATCTGATACCCAAGTAACAAGTTATGGCATTTTTTGTGAGAAGCAGGAAGCCAACGCGATTGGGGCACGATGCGCAAGTTTCTTGACGTGATATGTGACGTGACACATTGCTGTCCCAAAGTGATATCCAATGCGATGCGGAGCTTTTTCACATTCTGCTTCAGTTCCTAAAGGGTCTAGGTTCACTTTGGTCATTTTTTCTTACCCAAATCCATCCATAACATCAAATTAAAGCCCCAAGGAGCATTATTTGCCCCTTTACTCATAATTTGTCTCCAAGAAAGCCTCCCTCTCCCAAGAACAAACCCTAACCTCCATTCAAGAAATTCGAAAGTCCATTAAAATCTCTTCAAGAAAAAATGAGAATTAAGTTCCCTAATCCAAGAATCTCAAGAAAAGCTTTCATGATCATCTCCAAGAGTTTCAAGTCAAGATTTCTATCTCAAATCAAACCAATTAAGGTAACGAGGGAATCCTTTCACCCTTGTGTCCAAAATTACATGAATTTAAGATTTGATTACTTTTTTTGAATTAAGGTTGATACCCAAACTTCTATATATTCTTGAAGCATGTTATTATCATGAAATTTAAAGATTTTAGTGCATATATCAAGAAATGCTTATGTTATGTTTTTAACTTACATGATTTAGATTGTGATTTTATGAAATCTTTGTTAAGCATGTATTCAGATTTTTAAACAAGAATTGATCTTTTGATACTCAGTTAAGATATGGAATCCACACATGTTAGTTTTGATTACAGTTTACAGCAAATAGATGCATAACTGTTTTCATTATAAACCCTTATGCTATTTTAAGGTGGATTTCCTATAGAATGAGCATATAAGTAAGGAAGTAGTAGTTAGCACCTTGTTGGGTATGTACCCTATTTCACATTCCTCCAAACTACCAGCCAACGTAGGTTCAGATTATTCCTATTTATATGGATGAATTTCAAATTGTGATCACTTAGCTCAGGTCCTACTCTGTGGCAAGAGTATAACATCTCTCCCCAACGTGAGCATTTCCCCGCATGGGAATAAGACATTGGAATCCATGATAGCTCAGATAGTTTATGTAGGTTAGAAGAACCTCCCTAAGATAGAATAACAGAACAACTTTTAGAACTAAGTGTCGTGGCTCACAAATTTCCATTATGTTTTACTACTCTTGTTTTATGATATTATAGTTTTAATTATTCAAGACAAGGTGAGTCTTTTACACTTAGTATGCAGTCTTTGAATATTTGTATGAATATTAAATTATTACTTTAATTCTGCATTCACCCTTAACGCTCAGTATATTCCAAAAATACCGATCCACATATATGTCTATGTGCTACATTATTTAATAATATAGGTACAAGTTGTAGTGCGCACATCATAATGTGACAGTTTACAGCTTCCGATCAGCAGGTGATGAGTCCTTTTAAAGCAAGGGCTCGAGTCAGTAATAGTTTGAGTAGTATCTTATTTTCTTTATTCAGTTGTATTGATTAGGGATAGTTAGGGGTCATGTTCCGATTACCTATTGTCAATACTAATAGAGGCTTCATAGATAGTCAGTAGAGTTGATGTATTTGATTCTAATCTTGTTTTATATAATCTAAATTATAATCAGTTTGATAAAGTTTTATATTAATCATATTCAGAAAATATTTATCTTCCACATTTTTATTTTGGATTTATGTATTTTATTCAAATGCTCACGAATTATGATAGTATACGGGTTATCTTGGGATCACTTGTGGTCCTAAGAACCGTGTGACGTCCAGGGGGTAGTCTTGGGTCATTAAAAACTTGGTATCAGAGCACAGAGTTTAAGTGTCCTTGGATGCCTGTGAAGCCATGTCTAGTAGAGTCTTGCAGAATAGTACAGTGACGTCCGTGCTTTTCTTCGAGGGGCTAATTGACATTTAAGTAATATTTCCATTCCTTCATACTCAAGATCATGCAGTAAAGTTATTCTCTCAAAAGCTTCTGTCGATTTATGTGTTACTCCATAATCCTTCATCTATAACTTATTCTTGAGATGACATGACTAGTAAGTTTCAATTCTTCCCAAGATTACATTCTCAGATTTACCATCAATCATTTCAGAAGTCATGCAAGGGGCTTGAGAGGAGATCGCTAGTGTTTTATAAGTTCCTTAAGTTGAAAGTTATATCTTCATCCTTGTGAGTTACTCAGCTAAGACAAAATAAGATATGTATTTAGACTCCTCATTAACCCTTCAATATAAATATTGCTCATGAGAGGAGGTAGTGTGAACCAAGATTGTAAAATAAATTTTGCATTTGAGGGATACTGCAACCTAGATTGTTATGATTAATAAGTAGTATAACCTTCTTATAGTTAGAAGTATAGGTTTAGAAGAGTAGTTTCGAGAAATGTGGGAATGGAGATTGATTAGAATTATATAGATAAACTTATGCATGTTATTGAATTTATGTTAAGGTGATATGTCCTTGTGTGTTAGTTTAAAGGTAATGAATGTGGTACAAGTTCCTTGGTGGAAGGTAGAGAAATATCTATAGTTAAGGTGAATTGTTAATGGAGTTATTGATGATATTTATTGTGTTATAAAATTAAAGGTTATTAATGAAAGTCTTTGGTGGTTGAGTATTGTTAATGTAGGCTTCCCCGTATGGTTATGAAAAAAAAATTGGTTGATACTTTAAGAGCTGTGAATATAATTGGGGTATACAGATGGGTGATTAGTAGTGATGTGTAGAAGGAGGAGGTACTAATGTATTATAATAAGATAGGCCATAAGGTCAGGATCAATTGTTGTTATCATGAGGCTTTAATGGACTAGTATTTCTTGATGTCTTATTTTATAGCTTCAAAGTAAGAATAGTATGTGTGGTTGGGTTGTTAATCATGCCTATCCCTAGACACTTTATTGAACAATGGATGATCATAGCGGTGGAAATAATTATTGCGTAGTTAGTCATGTTAGTTATATAGAAGATATCTAGTAGGCTTGAACACTGTATGCAATATGTTAAGTTGATTTATTCAAAATTTAGTATGTCATTGTAAGTATCATATAAAGGTATGCCAAAGGTGATATAGGGTTGCATTATTTTCTAAGGTTACTAAATGTGTGTGTGGTTAGTATTACCCTTGAGTTGCTAAGTGGAATACGGCTAGTTATGTAGTACATGGTGTTCTTCATATCTAAGTTGAGGAGTTATGGATATATAGCGTTGAGTCTTTTAAGTGTGATTTTGATTCTTATGGTTTGGGAAGAATATAAGTATAGAAGTGTGATCTTGGTAGGCTATGATTATGTGTTTAGTGAGGCAGGTATATTTGTTGAGTTAATAGAGCATAAGTCTATGATGATAATTATTAAAGCTAGAAAGTTAAGGATATTATATGAAAGGGGTTGTCCAAGAATGAAGTCAGTAAGTTCAAACTATAGTTTGTTCTTGTATGTTTAGCATTTTTGTGTAGATATTACAATGAAGAAATTATGGTTCAATCTCAAGGATATGGAGTTGACCCATAAGCTTAGAATGTCATCTTTGATCTAAGGGGGAGATGGTAGAGTGAAGAACCAATTCAAGTTTTGAGAATTAGGATAGGATACATGCCAATAAGAGTTGTGATAAGATAGTTATCCCTTCTCACTCTACAGCATTCCTTGGATTTCAGTCATTGTCACATCAAATTTATGTCTTTCATTACAGATCCATGCCAAAGAACAATGCTTATACACTTCATGTGTATTCAAATTCATTCTCAAATTCTAGTAAGTTAGTAACGACTTCACTCTGTGATTTGAGTTATCCTTCATAAATCTATGAACTCCACTCTTATGTTGTATAGCTCATGATAAGTATGAACTCATGTTTTAGAGTATGATCAAGCTCATGATAAGTATGAACTCATGTTTCAGAGTATGATTAGTTCTCAAAACTCATAATACTAGAAAAATTTAGTTTATGTCATGTATGCCCTCAGATTAGATCTCTTTGGTGAATCCATGATGTTGATACTCTATACCTCAGGCCTTAGTAAAGTATCCAGTTATGCTTAGTATTTCTTCATGTTTTAGGTCCTCTGTTTTAACCTTTTAGTGACCTTTCCTTATGAAATGAAAGTGGTAATAAACAACTATTTAGATGGGCGAGAGTAAATGTTTCTAGTTGATGAAAGATAGTTGTATGCTTGTTTTATCTAAGGATATAAGTGTGAAGTAAGATTCTAGCCAAGTCTCTGATCCATATCATGGTTAGTTGAAATTTTTTGTGTATACTCTTGGGGTAGTGCGTGGAAGTTTTTAATGATAGAGGTTTGGAGGTTGCTAGAAGTATGCTATTATGGGTGTTTGTTTAGCCATTCATATGTGGTTATAACAATAGGGTTGAATGTCATCGGTGTATAAGTGGATGAATGCATTGCGCATTATTTTCCAACCTTTTCTACCTTGGAATGTAAATCTTTTAGTTGAATCATGATCAGGGTTGTCTATAGCACATCTCGGGTAAGTTTTAGATTTTTTGGGCAAGTTTCTAGGCCTGTTTGGATGGTCAAAATAATGAGGCTACGTGGTATGGCCACGGCGCGGTGCATTTTGCATTGATGGTTAGAAACGCGACATATCGCATATCGCATTGATAGAGCAAGGTTAAGTGGTAAGGCATGTTATGCTTAGGATATGAGCTCTAAAAAGATATAGAAAATTGAATCATATGATTCAGAGTAGTATTATGGTGTGGCATGTTGTACCTTGTGATTTCGAGTTAGTCTTGATCATGGTGAGAGGATTTAGTTCAGTTTAGACATTAGTAGCTAGATTTATCAATGCCCATGTGAGAACTATAATTTGAATCAAATGAGTATAGTATTTAAGTTGAATAGTATAGTTAAGGGAATATTTGAGAAGTATTGCTAACCTTGAAAGTAAGAAGTTTCATTGCCTACGGCCTAGTAATTCTCTCCTAGTTTATGATTTCTATGTCTATGTTCCATGCTATAGAGTTGTATCGATGTTGCGATTCCATAGTCAGATGTCTTATTCAGATCATGCCTAAAATTTTTTGCTCCCTAATATTATTAGAATTTCTTAGAAGATTGTTGAATAAATACTCCATTTGAGTATGAGCAATTGGTACGATCCAATCCATATATCTTGAACCTAGTTTAGCAATCAACCAGATAAGCACCTATAGATTTTCAACTTTCCATCTACTCTTACTACCCAAAATTTCCCGAGTAAGGCCATTTCATGAGGCAAAATGTTTGCATTCATGCAAATTATGAATTCAGCTTAGTTCATGCATCATGAATCACTTTCAAATACATATATTAATTCATGAGTTAGATCATAAGTGTTCCATATCTCATCTAAGCCTTTTGTTAGCATTTTATCCAAGTCAGCATCATTCGGGGATAAATGATTCCAAAGGGGAGATAATGTAACACCACATATTTTCGTGCAAGAATTCTAACCATCGTTCCTACGAGTATAAGCTCCAATACAAATGATTCCCATGTGAATATTAGTTTCATTATCATTATCCTAGTGTGTGAAGTTCTTTAGAGGTGAAATATGTTCATAGGAATCAATTAGAGAGAAGTTGAGTTAAGAGCCTTTGATTCGACTAAATCTTTGTATTCAATTCGACAAGGGTTGGCTTTGAACATGTATAAATTTTTGTATGCATAAAATTTTTCAGATAAAGACCCACTAAATTGATGATAATTGAGTTATCTTTCCAATGATAATAATTTTTCCTTAATCTGATACCCAAGTGACAAGTTATGGCATTTTTTGTGATAGGCAGGAAGCCAACACGATTGGGGCCCAGTGCACCGGTTTCTCGACGCGATATGTGACGTGTCACATTACTGCCCCAACACGATATCCAATGTGATGCAGAGCTTTTTAACATTCTGCTTCAATTCCTAAATGGTCTAGGGTCACTTTGGTCATTTTCCCTCACCCAAATCCATCCATAGTACCAAATTAAAGCCCCAAGGAGAATTATTTGTCCCTTCACTCATAATTTTTCTCCAAGAAAGCCTCCCTCTCTCAAGAACAAACGCTAACCTCCATCCAATAACTTTAAAACTCCATTACAATCTCTTCAAGAAAAACTAAGAATTATGTTTCCTAATCCAAGAATCGCAAGAAAATATTACAAGATTATCTCCAAGGGTTTCAAGTCAAGCTTTCTACCTCGAATCAAACCAATTAAAGTATGAGGGTTTATGAACGACGGAATCCTTTCACCCTTGTGCCCAAAATTGCATGAATTTAAGATTTGATTACTTGTTTTGAATTAGGGTTCATACCCAAACTTCTATATATTCTTAAAGCATGTTATTATCATGAAATTTAAAGCTTTTAGTGCATATATCAAGAAGTGCCTATGTTATGTTTTTAACTTACATGATTTAGATTGTGAATGAGATTGCACTTTCTTGATTTGCTATTGTGAAGTATTTCATGAATCATATTTAGCATGAAGTTTTTGTGTGAATTGATATGAGTTTGAAACATGGGTTTTAAGCCCTGGGATTAAGTCTTGATATTTCAAGAAGATTATGTTTTATGAAATATTTATTAAGCATGTATTGATATTTTTAAGCAATAATTGACCTTTTGATCCTCAGTTAAGATATGAAATCCACACATGTTAGTTTTGATTACAGTTTAAAGCAAATAGATGCATAACTGGTTTTGATTATAAACTCTTATGCTATTTTAAGGTGGACTTCCTACAGAATGAGCATATAAGTAAGGGTGTAGTATTTAGCACCGAGTAGGGTATGTCTTCATGTTCATATGCCCCAGAACTATGAGCCAACGCAGGTTCAGATTATTCCTATTTATATGGATGAATTTCAGATTGTGATCACTTAGCTCAAGTCCTACTCTATGGAAACAGTATGACAGCTCTCCCCAACATGAGTTTCTTCCCCAAAAGAACAAGATGTTGGACTCCACGATAGCTCACATGGTTTATGTTTGTTAGAAGAACATCCCTAAGATAGAATATCAGAACATCTTTTAGAACTAAGTATTGTGGCTCACAAATTTCTATTATGCTTTACTACTCATGTTTTATGATCTTACAGTTTTGATTATTTAAGCCAAGGTGAGTCATTTACACTTAGCATGTAGTCTTTGAAAGTTTGTATGATTACTGAATTATTGCTTTACTTACTCATTCACCCCCATGTGCTCAGTACATTCCAATAGTACTGATCCATATATATGTCTATATGCTACATTATTTAATAATGTAGGTACAAGTTGTAGCACGCACATTTTAGTCAGACAGCTTGCCGCTTCCGGTCAATAGGTGATGAGTCCTTTTGATGCAGTGGCTCGAGTTAGTCTTAGTTCAAGTAGTATCTTGTTTTCTTTATTCGGTTGTATTTATTAGGGATTGTTGGGGGTCATGTTCCGACTACCTATAGTCAATTCTAATAGAGGATTCATAGATGGTCAGTAGAGTTGATGCATTTGATTCCAGTCTTGTTTTGTATAATCAGAATTATAATCATTTTAATATAGTTTTGTATTGATCACATTCAGAAAATATTTATCTTCTTCATTTTTCTTTAAGATTTGTGTATTTTATTTAGTTGCCCATGAGTTATGACAGTGTCATACCCCAAAAAATCCAAATCAATATTAGAGCCATGTACCAAGCTTATGCATATTACATCATGGTTCTTTTATAGTTTTATGATTAAGTTAGATGTATATTAAGGCTTCAAATAACTCCCAGCTATCAGACGAATCAAAACATTCCTTACCGATTGAATTCTTGAGAAGGAAATTGGTATAGTCAACTTCAAATGAGCATATCTCTCATTATACTTGGAATTTTTGAGCTTATGATCTATCAACAGATAGATAATTGAATTAACTTTACAATAATACCAATTTTACCTAAATTCAATATCAGAGCAAATATTTATTCCAATTTTACTCCAGCATGTCAGGCTAGAAACTGTGTGATAACATTCGTAGTAGCTTACCACATTTGTGACGCCCTATCACGAAGGTCACCAGCCTTAGGTAGAAACCAGACCTAAGTGACGACATTCATGGTAGCTTACTACATTTGTGACACCCTATCATGAAGGTCGTCAGCCTTAGGCAGAAACCAGCTCCTAAGTGACGACATTCGTGGTAGCTTACCACATTTGTGATGCCCTATCACGAAGGCCATCAGCCTTAGGCAGAATCCAGCTTCTGTGTGATGAAATTTTTTACGGCCTGCCATATTTTTGATGCCTTTTCATAAATGTCGTCAGGCTTAGGCAGAAACCATCAATTCCAGCTCCTGTGTGACGATATTTTTGACGGCTTGTCACATTTTTTGATGCCTTGTCACAAATGTCGTCAACTATGATTTTCAGCAACTGGGAATTTATTTCATAAGGGTATTTTGGTCATTTTCTTCACCTTCCATGACTTATAACCCTAAATAGGCATAATTTTTCCCATTTTTCTTCAGTTAAGCATCTCAAAAATCCTCTCTTATGCTCTCAACCACAAGATTAGGGTTTCCATCAAACACATCTCTCAAAAGCAAGATTAAAGACTTTTTCTAAGATAATTAAGATATAAGTTTCCCAAATCCAAGAACTCTCCAGCAAATCATCAAGGTTTCCTTTCTAAGGTATGAGTAGTATTCATCTATTGATCTACTCTGGTCATAGAGCTCAAGAACCATGTTTTAAATATTATTTGTAAACTTTTTGTGGTGATATGAGTATGTACATGTTGACGATTGTTGTTTAAGTTTCAATGTGATGTCTAAAGGTGTTTTCATGGAATATATATGTTTGTTAATTGAAAACTATCAACTTTGGGTGGTTTAATATGGTGCAAGTATGAAACTCACCTATGTCTTAAAGAATGCATGCAAGGTGTTTGATAAAATGCTTAGGATGCTATAAATTCATGTTTACATGGTTCCATGATATCTAAATGACAATTCCATGTTAGCTATATACTTAAATATAAATTCCATGCTATTGATGTGTTGCTATTGTTGTGGTATAAAGCATGTATGATAATGGAGATATACTATATGTACATGAAATATATCCATGAACTCCCTACCATGCATAAGATGTTGAAGAGCTACGTGAAGTATAATATCCCCAACTTATGACAATGTGAATTGTGGACTCCAATTTTATGATCAAGTCAGTCATGTTGTGTCTGTTTCCTTCCATAGAGTCCTGGGGGTATTCGTACCCAAAAATATACCTGTGTGCCTAGAGCCATGTCATATTATCACGATACTCTCATTCAAGCCATAATCTTTACAATTCTGTCAGTCATATGACTCAGGAAAGTCCAGTAACCTCAGTAATCTCAATAGTTCAGTAATCTCAGTGATCTCAGTACTCAGTAATATCTGTAACCTCAGTATTCATAGTCAATCTCAGTAACTTCAGTACTCTCAACTAGTCCTCGGAGCTCAGTACATTCTGTTAGTCATCGGAATCCAGTAAACTTAGTTTAGCCCCGCTAAACAATACCACTAGTATCAATATAGTTAATCAGTATCAATTCAGCTGATCAGTTTAGTTCAGTTATTTAGTTCATTCCAGTTATTTCGTTCACTGTCTTTCAGATGGGAGTAGGATTCAGCACAGAGTGAGCCTAGGGATGGGGACTCACCCGTTAGATTAGGACTGAGATTCTTAGAAGTAATCCCTAAGTTTTAGAACTACGTAGCCAGTATAGGTACGAGATGTTACCTGTTAGATAGGATTGACATACTCAGGGGTCACCTGTTAGCACATTTATATGTATAGGACTGATCCCAGGAGTCACCCGCTAGATTAGAACTGACTCCACCGTAGATGTCTTTACTAGTGGCGCGGTACTGACACCCTTCCAGTCAGGGAAGAGATTGGACCCCAGTTAGCTTAGCTTGGGGCATGTCTGTTAGATGAATACATCCCACATTTTCAGTTATAGATTCAAGACTGTGAGATACAGTCAATTCAGTTCAGTAGTACAGATTCAGTACGGTTAGAGACAATCAATATTTATCATTATAAATAGACTTCAAGATCACCCATTAGATAGGACTGATCTCAATTATAGTTAAACAGTATGAGAATCATTAGATTTAAAGATCACTCGCTAGATAGGAATGATCTCAAATTCAGTTACTCTATATAAAACAGAACTCAGATAGTTCTATCATAACTTAGACTGTCAGATACAGTCGCTCAATATTAGTTACATCGGTTAGGCTGATCATCACTGTTATATAACTTATATCAATTTTTTGAACTCATGTATCAGTCATATCAGTTATCAGAATTCATAATATCAGTATTCAGCTTCATGACTGTTAGACACAGTCAACCAGACCATATCTTCATAATTCAAATTGTCAGAAATAGTCGTTCATCTATTCAGTATCTCAGTATTAGTACACTCATGTTGTTGATGATAGGCGAATTTACGCGCCTATATCAATATATTTTGCCCATATTTTAGCCTAGTTTTGAGAACTAATTATCTATTTCATACACTTTTAGTCCTTTTTCCTCTAATCGATCTAACAAATGTGATTAGGAAAGTTTCAGGTATAAATGATGCAAAATACAGCAATTTATGGCTTACTTGACGCAAAAGAAAGCTCACAAATGAGATGGAAAGGAGCTGGACGCATAAAGGACTAAATCTGCTGCATGGAAAATCTGTCCCGGGCTAAAACAGCATTTCTGAAGACTTTGGGGACTTACAGACACAAAGCTGGAATTTTGCCATAATACATTAACCTAGTGCAATTAGGTTATGTGTTTCATTATTCTATTTGGATTATAATTTTGTAACCTTACCCTAGTACATTTGGGTCAAGGATTTCATTAGTATATTAGGATTTGGTTATTTATTTCATTAGCTTAGTAGGAGTAGGATAGGAGTATTATAAATACCCTATCATGTTAGAGATTTTTTTTGAATTACCTTCTTACAATTCAATTAACTCTTCACTTAAGACATCTCCTTACAATTTAACCAATTTTCTTTCATCCCTCTCATCTTCCACCACAAACATTCAACTCTTAAATTCCACAACAAGAGAATCGTTACTTGCTACGGAATCACCAAAACCACATGCCAAACACCCACTATTCACGCCATTCACCATGCAAAACGTGATATCCTTCGCATTCATGGGTAACTAAATCTCTTAGTTGGGGTTATGGAAGCCGAATGAGTTACTATCTATAGCTATGAGTTTGTGAGTTCAAGACAAGTATATTGCTTATATCATTATTCTCTTCATCTTAAATCTACATCCTTTGCGGTTCAAACACAAGAACACGCCATTCTAACATCTAACCTGTTCGAGAGAAAGGTTATTTGTCTAGAAAAGAAGACGCATAGACCAACGCCAGTCTAACATTTAACTTGTTCGAGAGAAAGGTTATTTGTCTGGAAAAGAGATAATGTCAAGGTAGTAGGACACCCTTTCCTATTAAAAAGATAGTGCCGTACCTGGACTAACCTCTTGGAGAATTTGTACCGCTAGACACACTTTAAGCTCGAGAGAGTTAAAGTGAAATAGTCCTTGTTTAGGTCGAGAGACGCTTGGATTTACCATCGACTACAATTCTCTATAAGCAATTGCATGTCAAGACTCTACACACTCATAGCCAATAGAGACGTATACCTCTGAAGGTGGACATAACCCCAACGCTTCAATTCTCATTGTTTACAACCAACGTGACAATCTTTCTCTTTTTACTTTATTATTTTCCGCTTTTATTTCATTACTTTGGTTACTTATTACAATCCCCCCTTCTTACGAGACTTGCACCAAAAGTCTATTAATTTTGCGTACTTGTTGACCAAGCTATTCCCTGTGGGATCGACACCCAACCCAGTTGGGTTCTATATTTGTTAACGACCGCTTTACACTCAAACGAGAGCTGTAGATTGAGCGTTATCAAAAATTGGCGCCGTTGCCGGGGAATACGAGTGTCAAGCAAGTTCGTGATAATTACTAGACCCTTTGGTCAAAGATTCTCGTACTTTTACGTTTAGTTTTTGTTTTTGTTTATTGCAGGTTTTTCTTTTAGTGCATGCCCCATACTAGAAGTTCTGGTCAACCGTTATTACCAATCAATCCTGAACCACAACGAATTAGAAGAATGGAAGCACAAGCTGAAATCGACAGGATGGCCGCTCAACACGAGCAAGCAAGATTAGCTGCTCTTGCCGCTGCTCAAGTCCAACAACAAAACATTGATAATCCTGGACGAGCAACAAATCCTGACGATGAGGATTTAGGTGATGACGAGTTACTAAACCCTAGGCGTGATGCTGAAATTATAACACCTGCCAATCGAAGAGGTCGACAAGCTCGGTATAGATATGATCGCCAACCTTTGCAACCAGCTTTCGACGATGATGATGATGATCTTGATGGTGCCGGAGCCACTGGAGCTATAATTCCACCACCATTAGCGCCCGGAGCCAAGTTCAACATCACTAGCACCATGATTCAGTTATTGCAACTCAAGGGATTATTTGGTGGACTAGCAGGCGATGATCCGAATATGCATCTCATCAACTTTATTTCTACATGCAAGTCTTTTGACAATCCTGGAGTTGGTCAGAATGCTATTCGATTACGTCTATTTCCATTGTCTCTGTTTGGGGAGGCAACATTATGGTTGAATGGGCTGACTCCTGATTCTATTACAAATTGGAGGCAATTGAGAGACGCTTTCCTAGAAAGATTCTTTCCGCCATCCAAGAGGGCTCAATTGAGAGATGAAATCAGCAACTTTCGTCAGCTTCCCTCTGAAGCTCTTCACGAAACATGGGAGAGGTTCAAGACAAAGCTAGCGAGATGCCCAAACCATCACATGACTAATGTTCACCTCATGGAGATCTTGTATAGAGCCTTGAATTCAGTAACTAAACCAGTGGTGGACAACGCAGCTGGAGGTTCTTTTATGGACCTCACCTTTGGTCAAGCAAGCAACATGCTAGATCGTATGACGAAACAAAGTAGAGCTTGGCATACCAGGGATTCTGAGGTAGCAAGCCCCACTTTATCTATTGGCATGTCTGCAGACCAAAGAAGGAGAGAAGAAGAACGTGATCAAGATATGGCGCACATGAAAACCCAAATGGATCTTCTTACAAAGCATCTATTGGGGAAGACTGAAAAAGTGAAAGCTATTGCGTCAAAAGGAAGAGACGAATCTGATTCGGAAGAGGAGGCCAACTACTTGAACAATCAGGGGGGTTTCCGTGGGAATGCCCAAGGAAACCAAGGTCGGAACTATTATGATAAATCTGGAGGTAAAGACCAAGGTAGTTGGAAGAAAAATAATGAAAATAGTGGTTTGTACGTTCCCCCTGGTAGACGTGATACCACCACATCTAATTCTATGGAAGACATGATGGCTAAGTTATTGAAAGGAGTGGAAGCGACGAGCGCGGGAGTTAAGGAGGTGATTGACGATTTGGCCTCCATGAAGCAATTAGTTGATTCTCATTCCACTTCTATCAAGCAACTAGAGCAGCAATTCAGTCAACTTTCAGCAGCACTCAACCAAAGAAAAGCCGGCACCTTGCCTAGCGATACTGTGCAAAACCCAAGGAATGATGGGTCATGCATGGCCATCACTACGAGGAGTGGTAAGGTGCTGGAAACTTCAGCAGAAGGCAAGCAAGTAGTTGACAGAACAGCAGACATGGACGCCACGCCTAGTGACGCCACTAGGGAAGACGCCGCAATATCCACTTCCAACGTCAAGGACGTGTTGCCTAGTGACGAGCAGCCTGAAAAAAATAATAAACGGAAGCAAGAGGAGAAGAAAGCCATGGAAAGAACACTTCCATACCCACCACCACCTTTTCCACAAAGATTGAAGAAGGCGGCCGATGACACTAAGTTCAGCAAGTTCATGACCATGTTGAAGCAGCTGACTATTAATGTCCCATTGGTAGAGGCACTTGAACAAATGCCTGGGTATGCGAAGTTTATGAAAGATCTTTTGACTAAGAAGAGGGCAGCAAGCTATGAGCTGAAAGAAGATGTGCATCATTGTAGTGCAATAGCTACCCGATCCATAGTTCAGAAGAAGGCCGACCCCGGAGCTTTCACTATTCCTTGCACCATCGGATCTTTTGACTTCGCTAAAGCATTATGTGACTTAGGAGCCAGCATCAACTTGATGCCATTATCAATCTACAAGAAGTTGGGGTTAGGAGATCCTACACCAACTAATATGAAGCTTGTTATGGCGGATAGGTCGGTAAAACGACCGGTCGGTATTCTATGCGATGTCTTGGTGAAGGTATCTTCATTCATATTTCCAGCAGACTTTGTCATCTTGGATTGCGAAGCAGATTCAGAGGTTCCCATAATCTTGGGACGCCCTTTCCTTGCTACGGGAAGTGTGCTCATAGATTTGAGAGCTAATGAGCTTTCATTCCGAATAAATGATGAAGTGGTGCGCTTTGATGTTTGCAAATCAATGAAGCAACCCAAAGATCTAAGTGTATTTTCTGTGGCTGATGTTGTCGTTGATGACGAGGATGAGTTACTTGCTGAAGAGCAAATTCTTGATGATCCTTTGGAGGTTTTGCTCATGGAAGAAGATGATGATGATGCTGAAATTTCTGAAGATGATATTTGTGCTCTATCGGGATTAGGAGCATATCGCTATCCTCCTAAGAAGCTGGATCTTGATCTCAAGAATCGACCCACACCACCAGCTAAGCCATCTATTGAAGAACCACCCACATTAGAATTAAAGGAGCTGCCAAGCCATTTGAAGTATGCATTCTTAGGAAGCGGAAACACTCTTCCAGTCATAGTGGCAGCCGATTTAGGTGAGCAACAAGTTGCAGCTCTTATTGCAATTTTACGCAAGTATATTAGAGCTATTGGATGGACCATTGCGGATATCCTTGGTATTCCACCTGGGATTTGCACTCATAAAATTCAGCTCCAAGAAAAGTGCACACCCACCATCGAACACCAAAGACGTCTAAACCCACCAATGCAAGAGGTGGTGAAGAAGGAGATTATCAAGTGGTTAGACGCAGGAGTTGTGTATCCTATTTCTGATAGTACATGGGTAAACCCAGTACAATGTGTTCCCAAGAAAGGAGGTATGACGGTGGTTGCGAATGCAAAGAATGAGCTTATTCCACTCAGGCCCGTCACTGGATGGAGAGTATGCATGGACTACCGCAAGCTGAATTCTTGGACTCTCAAGGATCACTTCCCCATGCCATTTATGGACCAAATGCTAGATCGATTAGCGGGAAAAGGATGGTTTTGCTTTCTTCATGGTTATTCAGGTTATAATCAGATTTTTATTGCACCAGAAGACCAAGAGAAGACAACGTTTACATGCCCATATGGTACGTTTGCCTTCAAACGTATGCCATTCGGGTTATGTAATGCACCAGCCACCTTTCAGCGATGTATGATGTCTATTTTCTCTGATATGGTAGAAGACACTTTGGAGGTATTTATGGACGACTTTTCAGTTGTTGGGGAGTCTTTCGAAGCATGTTTGGTGAATTTAAGCATGGCATTACAAAGATGTGTAGAGTTCAACCTTGTGCTGAATTGGGAGAAGTGCCACTTCATGGTAAAAGAAGGAATTGTTCTTGGGCACAAGATCTCCGAATGAGGAATAGAGGTTGATCGCGCTAAAATAGAGGTAATTGAGAAGCTACCACCTCCAATTTCGGTGAAGGGAGTTCGTAGTTTTCTTGGCCATGCTGGGTTTTATCGTAGATTCATCAAAGACTTCTCCAAAATTTCTAGTCCATTATGCAAGCTATTGGAGAAAGATGCGAAGTTTGACTTTAATGATGATTGCTTAAAGGCATTTGAATGCCTTAAAGAAAAACTCATTGAAGCCCCTATCATGGTAACACCAGATTGGACGCTCCCGTTCGAAGTCATGTGTGATGCTAGTGGGGTAGCCGTTGGTGCTGTTCTTGGACAGAGAAAGGAGAAATTATTTCATCCTATCTACTATGCGAGTAAGGTCCTCAATGAAGCCCAAAGGAACTACACCGTCACTGAACAAGAGCTATTAGCGGTTGTGTATGCGTTTGAGAAGTTCCGCGCCTACCTATTAGGTACTAAAGTGATCGTTCATACAGACCATGCAGCTCTTAGGTATCTAATGACAAAGAAGGATGCAAAACCAAGGCTGATTCGATGGGTGTTGCTGCTGCAAGAGTTTGATTTCGAAGTTAAAGATAGAAGAGGTTGCGAGAACCAAGTGGTTGATCACCTATCTAGACTTGAGAATGAGTATGTGGCGCAATCAGAAAATCAGATTGGCGATGCATTCCCTGACGAGGAGATACTAGCGACAACAATGGAGAACTTACCATGGTATGCCGACTTTGCAAATTTCGTGGTGAGTAATGTGTTACCTTCCAATTTATCTTACCACCAGAGGAGGAAGTTTATGCATGACGTTCAGCACTATTATTGGGATGAGCCTTATTTGTTTCGAAGATGCGCGGATGGTATCATTCGACGATGTATATCCCATGAAGAAGTGCCCACTATATTAGAAGCATGCCACACTTCGCAAGTTGGAGGCCATCATGCAGGGAATCGAACAGCAAGAAAAGTCTTGCAAAGTGGTTATTATTGGCCTACAATATTCAGAGATGCACACGACTATGTGAGAAGGTGTGACCAATGCCAACGTCAAGGTGCTATTTCAAAACACCATGAAATGCCCATGTCCAAAATTCTGGAGGTAGAACTCTTTGATGTATGGGGTATTGATTTCATGGGACCATTCGTGAATTCGTTTGGAATGAAGTACATCTTGGTTGCTGTGGATTATGTGTCGAAATGGGTTGAAGCTGTAGCATTGGCCGATAATGAAGGAAAGCGTGTTGTAGCGTTTTTAAAGAAGAATATCTTCTCTCGCTTTGGGGTACCTCGTACTATCATAAGTGATGGAGGATCTCACTTCTGCAACAAGCTATTCAAATCTGTATTGGCCAAGTATGGAGTCAAGCAACACAAGGTAGCTACGCCTTATCATCCCCAAACTAGTGGACAAGTAGAGGTTTCCAATCGTGAGATCAAGCAAATCCTGGCCAAGACGGTCAATGCGAATCGGAAGGATTGGTCTCGGAAGCTAGATGATGCACTATGGGCGTATAGGACTGCATTCAAGACACCCATTGGCATGTCACCTTATCAGCTAGTTTATGGGAAGGCTTGTCATCTACCCATCGAGCTTGAATACAAGGCATTATGGGCATTGAAGCACTTGAATCTGAATTGGGATGATGTGAAGAACCTGAGGTTGGAGCAGCTGAACGAGCTAGATGAATTCCGTCTCCATGCATATGAAAGATCAGATTTATACAAGGAGCGGATGAAGAAGTATCACGATCAGCGGATTGTTCGACGACACTTCCAAAAAGGTGACATGGTACTACTCTTTAACTCCAGATTCAAGCTCTTCCCAGGTAAGTTAAAATCAAAGTGGTCTGGTCCATTTAAAGTCACCAACGTCTACTCGTCTGGAGTAGTCGAATTGGAAAATAACGAGGGTGTTATCTTCAAGGTGAATGGCCAACGTGTTAAGCCATATATCGGTCCTCTTGACTCGATGAATGACATGGCCATCACTTATCTCGACGAAGTCTAAGTACTCGAGATTACTACGTCGAGCCACGACAATAAATAAGGCGCTAGATGGGAGGCAACCCTTCGTTTTATTGTTTTATCGTTTTGTCGTTTTAGTATTTTTTCTTTTTGATAAATGAAAATCCAAAAATAAGAGTCGTGCCACGACCAAAACTAAGGCGCTTGGTGGGAGGCAACCCATCGTACTAATCGTTTTCATTTGTTTGAGCAAATATAGGTGTAAGAAGTATGCAACGAGGAGATTGATTTCAATTGACGATTTGGTCGCATTGTATGGTAAAGTCGGTAAGTTAGGGATGGTGATGCATAAGGCTATGAATTGAGCCTTTCTCACGTCATAATAGGCTTCGAAGAAGGCTAGGCCTTGGTAAAAATAGGCCACGAACGATGCACAACCTATTCTATAGCCTAAGGACTCGGAATCTAGTGTGCTATACCCTATGCGCCGCCTATTCCTAGGTGTGCTTTTGACTATGCGCCGCCTATTCTATGGCATTTGAGATACTGAGACCAAATGCCATACCATGTGTGCCGCATATGCCTAGATATGCCATACCATGTGCGGCGCATATGTCCCATTATGCCATGGACAATGCGCCGCATATACATGTGATATGCCGAGGGATATGCGCCGCATATAGGGTGATTTTGTCCCCAAATCCGATTGTAAATGGGTCATAACCCGACCCATACTCCTCCTATATAAAGGGGACTTGGTTTTTTATCACAAACACATTAGAAGTAACCCTAAAGGCGCCGCATATCATCCCAAATCCTCTCAAATTTTTCTTCCTTTGTTCTTCCAATCCACAACAACTTCTCCACAATCTTCAAGCAAGTAAGTGCTCTCTTATTCTTCATCTATTTATCGTAAGTACTACTTTACTATGCTTATTATAAAATGCTAACTCATGAGAGATTGGTGGTGATGTTCATGTGTGTGGATAATTGTTGCAAAATCGTGTGATTGATTATATACGTATGGAATTCATGACTTGTTTCCGACTTGAATTTTGTTTCAATGGCATTGTTGTGATACTTGCTGAACATATGTGGCCATGAATATTGATTGAGAGTGTGGTTTGAATGCTTGTATGATTAACCATCCCGGCCATCGGGATAAGGTTATAGTGACTATCGACTTAGGTGGTGGTGTTTGTTGTTTGAATAGCAATTCCATGAGGTAACCCCTATGTTGTAACGTTGCTATATACACCATGCAAGTCGTCCAAATGGCTGCTCATGAGTGATGTAATGCTGATTTTCTTGTCGGAATACAATCCGAGGACGTATGTCGACGAAGTCTGAGTACTCGACCACTTTCACTTCACTGATTTGTGCTAACAAGATTAAGTGTGGGGTGGTACCCCTAGTCCTTGCATGTAGATTGTATAAAGTGAGATTGTGCTGCAACTAACATTATTTCTAGTCTCAGGTACAATGGCACCGAAAGCAAGGCAAGGCAAGGAGAAGGCTACCACAACCCGAAAGGACAAAAAGAGAAGCCGAAAAGACCAAGGAGAATCATCTTCAGCGCACCTACCACGCAGAATGTTCGGAATCAAATGGGTTCTTGAGGAAGAAGCCAAGGCATGGTACAGCAGCAACAAAGAAAAGAAATATGTGCACGTCGACTTAATCAACAAGGAGACCTTAGCAAAGAAGGAGCCGCAACTGTTGGCTAAGATAATGGCTTTGAAGCTAGATTTCATCTTCCGTGACATGGGAGAGTGCAATCTTGACTTGACAAGAGAGTTTTATGCCAACTGGTCGCCAAACACAACAGGCAACGAAGTTAAAATTCGGGGCCAAGTGTTACAGCTTACAGCGGATTGGATCAACTCGTTTCTAGGCCTACCTTCTGTCGACACTGCACCATACAAAGAGCTGTACAGCAGGCCTCCTTACAGAGCTATAAGACACACGCTTTGTGGAAGCAGATCGATGGCAAGATGGGGCAGACATAAGGAAACAGGCCGTCACAACACATTCCCCTATGCTCCATTAAATAGGGAAGCAAGAATCTGGATGCGCATTGTCAACTCATGCCTCATTCCTGGGACGCAATACACAAAGATATCAAGAGATAGAGTGTGCCTGGTTTATGCATTGATGACAAATGTCCCTGTCAACTTTGGGGCAATCATTCGATGGACCATGAGAAAAGCCAGACTCCACAGCAGGTCCCATTTCACATTCGGCAATTTGTTGACAGCAATGTTGCGGAAGGAGGATATAGAAGAGGAACCAGCTGACCACAAACTCCCACATACCCCAAAGAAGGTTGACCTCACCAAGGTCAAAGATGCTGAAACCACGCATGGAGTCAACCTTACCACTGCGGAGAGACATGCTCGTGACGAGAGTTTCTTCCGTCATCTCTATGGCATGACGAGATTCACTATGATGAGTGGTGGACGTATTCCAACTGCTGTAGAGCTCCAACAGCTGGACCACGACTACCCAATGAACAGACATGCCCGGGAGATGTGTGGAGTGGGAGTCTATTTCGAGGAACCTCTTGATGATGACGTGCCAACTGATGATGATAGACGCTTGCCTGATTCTGATGCTGAGGAGAACTCTGATGATGACTCTTACGATGATTCGGACGAAGGGGGTATGACCCCCGACATTGAGGAAGAGTCCGACTAATCAGGTTCTTCGACTTTATTTTCCACTGAGGGCAGTGTCTAGTCTAAGTGTGGGGTGTCTGCAGAATCTGCATGCTATGTTTGTATGTTTGCTTGTTTATTTTGTTTTGAGTCCAAATTTTTTGTGATTTTTTTTGTGATTTTTTTCGTGTGACGTTTTTTTATTTTTTAGGAGTAAAATTTTTCTAGCTACGCATGAAATTATTTTGATAGGCAGCATGAGATTAGAACAAGAGTATGTGCTACAATTGTGACTATTGAGACATTTAGGCTCTAGTTGTGACTCATTATGTGATAGTGTGTGATTCAATTCCTTCACTTTTTGGGTCGAGAGTCTATATTACTACCAATCAAAGTCGACCATGTGCCTTGTGTGTGTGAGATTAATAGTATATTCTATGTTTGTGGCTGATGCTAGAACTTGCCTGGTATGTATGCAAAGCGAAAATAAGGAATGTAAGTTTAGGATATGATTTAGGCATTTCTTTGGCAACCTATACATGTTTACCTTCAGTTTTCCTACCCATGTAAATCATCCTAGTTAAACCCTTTTGAGCCTTTAGCCTATTTCTTTGACAACCTTGTATGTAAGCCTAATCCATTTTTTTCAAGACCGTAATTTGATCCAAATTCCTAAGTGCTTTAAAGTGAAAAAGTCATGTGACAACATAAGAGGAAATTGGGTAAGTATGATGCTTTAAATTGTAATGGTGCTTGAATGTGTTATGAAAAAGAAAGTGCTATCATAAAAGGTATTTTGTGAAAAGAAAAAGGAAAAGAAAGCTGAAAAGTGAGTTGTGCTTAAAATTGAAAAACAAAATAGGAGAACAAGGGTGGTAGAATAAAAGAGTAAAGAAAGGTTGAAAGAGAAAAAAGTTTCAATGACTCAAAGTGATGTATTAAAGTGCTTAGGAACTTAGTCACTATTTCTGGCCAAAATAGTCCTACCCGTCCCTTAGCCTACATTACAACCATCTAAAGACCTACTTGATCCTAATCTTAACATTCCGACATTTAGTAGAGTACTACATTAAAGGCAAGCTTATGGTCATCAGTTGCTACATATGAATTCTTTGCGAGAGTGAGAGCAAGGATATGTTGATACCCATGTTTGAAAAATATGCTATACTTGTGAGTGATTATGGGTACTATATTGTGAGACACACATGGTTGATGAGCTTTGGATAGTTGTATATGATTCTATGTACCTTAACGTTTGCATGCGAGTTGATCACCATCACGAGTCTATGCTTGAGGTTAAATTGTTTCTACTTATAATCGGAAAGCTACTCTTCGTTGATAATTGTTGTGCTTGTCTTGAAGAATGTTTTGTGTTGTTTCTGTAAAAACCTTAAGTCGATGCTTAGAAGGACATGATATGTTGTTCGAGGACGAACAAAGCTCTAAGTGTGGGGTGTTGATGATAGGCGAATTTACGCGCCTATATCAATATATTTTGCCCATATTTTAGCCTAGTTTTGAGAACTAATTATCTATTTCATACACTTTTAGTCCTTTTTCCTCTAATCGATCTAACAAATGTGATTAGGAAAGTTTCAGGTATAAATGATGCAAAATACAGCAATTTATGGCTTACTTGACGCAAAAGAAAGCTCACAAACGAGATGGAAAGGAGCTGGACGCATAAAGGACTAAATCTGCTGCATGGAAAATCCGTCCCGGGCTAAAACAGCATTTCTGAAGACTTTGGGGACTTACAGACACAAAGCTGGAATTTTGCCATAATACATTAACCTAGTGCAATTAGGTTATGTGTTTCATTATTCTATTTGGATTATAATTTTGTAACCTTACCCTAGTACATTTGGGTCAAGGATTTCATTAGTATATTAGGATTTGGTTATTTATTTCATTAGCTTAGTAGGAGTAGGATAGGAGTATTATAAATACCCTATCATGTTAGAGATATTTTTTGAATTACCTTCTTACAATTCAATTAACTCTTCACTTAAGACATCTCCTTACAATTTAACCAATTTTCTTTCATCCCTCTCATCTTCCACCACAAACATTCAACTCTTAAATTCCACAACAAGAGAATCGTTACTTGCTACGGAATCACCAAAACCACACGCCAAACACCCACTATTCACGCCATTCACCATGCAAAACGTGATATCCTTCGCATTCATGGGTAACTAAATCTCTTAGTTGGGGTTATGGAAGCCGAATGAGTTACTATCTATAGCTATGAGTTTGTGAGTTCAAGACAAGTATATTGCTTATATCATTATTCTCTTCATCTTAAATCTACATCCTTTGCGGTTCAAACACAAGAACACGCCATTCTAACATCTAACCTGTTCGAGAGAAAGGTTATTTGTCTAGAAAAGAAGACGCATAGACCAACGCCAGTCTAACATTTAACTTGTTCGAGAGAAAGGTTATTTGTCTGGAAAAGAGATAATGTCAAGGTAGTAGGACACCCTTTCCTATTAAAAAGCTAGTGCCGTACCTGGACTAACCTCTTGGAGAATTTGTACCGCTAGACACACTTTAAGCTCGAGAGAGTTAAAGTGAAATAGTCCTTGTTTAGGTCGAGAGACGCTTGGATTTACCATCGACTACAATTCTCTATAAGCAATTGCATGTCAAGACTCTACACACTCATAGCCAATAGAGACGTATACCTCTGAAGGTGGACATAACCCCAACGCTTCAATTCTCATTGTTTACAACCAACGTGACAATCTTTCTCTTTTTACTTTATTATTTTCCGCTTTTATTTCATTACTTTGGTTACTTATTACAATCCCCCCTTCTTACGAGACTTGCACCAAAAGTCTATTAATTTTGCGTACTTGTTGACCAAGCTATTCCCTGTGGGATCGACACCCAACCCAGTTGGGTTCTATATTTGCTAACGACCGCTTTACACTCAAACGAGAGCTGTAGATTGAGCGTTATCAGTTGTCAGTATTCAAAATCAGTAGTCAGTATCTCCACGAGTTCAGTTACAGTTATGTATGCATGTATGTATTCTCACGTTTATACTAGTCAGCATTGTTTATGCACATAACCCTTTGAATTTAGCCTACCTCACTCGTATACTCAGTATATTTAGACGTACTGACACATTTGTGCTATGGTGCTTTCTCTTATGTTAACCATAGGTTCAGATGCACGAGCTCCAGATCAGCAGTAGCATTCAAATGTTCAGAGTTGCAGTGAGTCCTTCTCATTCGAGGACTATATGATTATTACCTCATTTATCATTTCATTTTATTTTAGTTGTTAGATGGATTTAGTTGGAGATATGTTCCATCAACTCCTTATTCAGACAGTTTAGAGGCTTTCAGACTACAACATGTCAGACAGTTATTACAATTTTGGTTTGGTATTGTTATACTGTTTTCAGATATTATTCTTATTAGATGTTTATTCAGTTGAACCTTACTGCCTTGCAGTATATTTTTTCTATATTTTCATGCTATATTATGTAGTATACAAGTACAGATATCAGTCATGCGTTAGCTTATGGTCCTTTGGGGTCATGAGCATCGTGTAGCATTTCGGTTCAGAAAATAAGAGTGTTACAAACTTGGTATCAGAGCCTAAGGTTAAATAGAGTCCTAGGAAGTCTAAAAGCTGCATCTAGTAGAGTCTTGTACATGCGTGTATTGTGCACCACACTTATGTGCAGGAGGCTATGAGATATTTTAGGAACAGTTTCCCTTCTTTTATTTCTTAGATCTTGCTATAGAAAGGTTTTCTAAGAAAACTCATTTAGATTCTCATCATGCTTTAGTCATGACAAATTTACCTTATTTTCAAGGTAATAGAAGTAGTGAAGCTCAAGTCCTACAGATAGGGCTTTCTCAAATAGTCCCTACATATAGCTATGGGACTTCCCTCATGCTCAACAGTATCCTATCAGTTCAATTATGTCCCAAAGTTGTATGGATCTCATTCATGATCATGAGAACTCGTTCTCGAACCCAGATTTTGATATGCCGACAGATCACTTCTCAAAATCATATGATAGCATATGACTAGAGTTAGAAGCATGAACCCAAGAGTTTAGCAGTAGTAGAGTTGGGATAATGATATCCATATTGAATAGACTATATATTCATGGGGATAGTTGTGCCAGGATTAATTAGTAGTCTTGAACAGTGTGAGTTAAAAATTTATGTTTATTGACTCGAAATTAAGCATGAAGGTGTAAATGTGATACTAGTAGTATATGAGGAAAATAGGGGAAGATGATGTGTTTAGTAAGGCAAGCATGTGTTAATCAGAGTGTAAGTATGTGATGATGATTGCAGTTCCGTTCAGAGTTTAGTTTAGTGCTCACAGAATTATGATGATGGCTTAAATACAAGTAAGGATGGTAGATCAAGTACCCAGGTCAGGTTCTCAGATTCCAGTAGTAGTGCCAGTATGTACAGAAAAGCAGTTAGGGAAGACGATTCCCAACCCATCCTTATCTCAACATAAAGCTTCGTACTTTAGTTGGCATAATGCCTATGCATGCTTCATGTCTCAGATTCTATAAATATTGCTTATGTTCACACGTATTCCATAGAATTGTGTGTGCTTTCAGTTCCCAGTATAGGAAGTTCAGTTCTAGATCACTCAGTATTACAAATCATGTTCCATAAACTCAGAAATTCGAAACTCAGGTCATACAACTCATGACTCATGTACGCATATCATGTTTTACAATATACTCAGCTTTCATGACTCATGCTACATCCCTACTGATCAGTTAAATTCAGACTATGTCATGCATAACCTCAGTTTAGACATTTTGGTACACACATGGTATTTATATTCTATCCCTCAGACTTCAGTCAAGTGCCAAGTTCAATTATGTGTCTATTCATGTTTTTGATTCTCCTGACTTAACCCTTTCAGTGAGCTCTCCTTATGAAAACAGTGTAGTGTAGCAATGAGTAGTTGATTAAATAAGAGAGTGAATGATTCATGTTAAGAGAAGGTTATTGCATGCTTTCTTTACACAAGGGTGTAGTTACGAAGATAGGCTTGAATATCTTATTAGTATGAAAGCAAGGAGCTAGCGAGAGGTAGTACTTAGAAATGTGGAAAATTCAGAGTGTGAATATATATTTAGATCCTTGACTTATGCCAGCCTTTATTGTGCAACTATCACAACTCATTTTCTATCTCAATTACAGTCCAGTACTTAGTAATTAGTGTTCAGTCTCAAAATTAAGCACTTTAATATCAGTTTAAACCTCAGTTTCAATATTTACTTATCAGGACCAGCATTTAGATCCAGTATGGATTCCTGTTACAGTCTTAAGTTATAGTATCAGCTTTAGATTAGTATTCAGCTCAGAAATTCAGTTCAGTTTTAGACTTTCTTGACCATAGCATACAGTTATCAGCTACTCAGTTATAGGTATTTCAATAACTCAGTCTATGGAATGTTTCCAAATCATGTAATACGTTTGGTTCTGCATTTTCAGACAATATAGCTTTCATGAAATCCATGATTAGTTACCTCTTGTTACCTAGCCAATCCCTTATCATATGCATAATACTTTATAGCCTCAGCCCAGCTACTCAGATTAAGCGCAATTCAGTCTTGGATACCCAGCGTTCAGTTACCAGTTACTCAGTTAATTAGATAAGTCAGTATGTCTATGCATTCGTGCATCATGCTTCAGTTTTTGATCTCAGATAATCAATCATGATTTTGTACCTAGGTGCCTTGTGCATCACCTCAACTTCCTCAATATCTGAGCAACATCAGTCCAGCATCCTTCAAGGGAAATAGCATCCCAAGGGGGAGATACCCCACTTTCTCTTAACGCTCTCATGCCTTAGATCCTTCAATTTCTCCTTGCATAACGAATTCAGTCTAGAATAGAGGGTATACATAAGTTGACCTTCAAGTTAGACCTCATCTGTAAGTCAAGTATTCATAGGTTCAGATTAGTTCAGAATGTTCAGTCCATATGTCACGTAGCAGTATCAGTCATGTTCTCATGTTTCAGTTCAATCTTAGTCCTTTTACCATTACATATTCAGTCACATAGTCGTATTCAGTTCAGTCATGTATTCAGGCATCAGATAGGTATGGTCAGTTTATTAGTACTTTCAGTCATCCATTCATATATCATGTAAGGAATATAATCATGCATCAGATATGAATGGATTCAACTTATCAGTTAAGCATCAGATATGCATTCTCAGTTTGAGAAACTCAGTTTATCAGAACACTCAATCTTACATTCATAAAATAGCTACCCATGCATCAGATATGCATGTACAATATGATATGATCAGTTTTTAGTCATGTCATCCATGAAATCATGATCAGTCATTCATGCTATATATGTGTCATTTTATCTTTTCTCCCCTCTCAAGCAGTCATCATTTGAGGACGAATGTTTTCAAGGGGGAGATATTATATTACCCCAAAAAATCCAAACCAATATTAGAGCCATGTACCAAGCTCATGCATAGTACATCATGGTACTTTTATAGGTTTATGATTAAGTTAGATGTGTATTAAGGCTTTAAATAACTCCCAGCTACCAGACGAATCAAAGCATTCCTTACCAATTGAATTCTTGAGAAAGATATTGGTATAGTCAACTTCAAATGAGCATATCTCTCATTGCACTTGGAATTTTTGAGCTCATGGCCTATCAACAGATAAATAATTAAATTAGCTTTCCAACTATATGAAGTTTGCCTAAATCTGATATCGGAGCAAAGAGTTATTCCTATTTTACTCCATCATGTCAGGCTGGAAATAGTGTGACGACATTCGTGGTAACTTACCACAATTATGACGCCCTATCACAAAGTTCGTCAGCCTTAGGCAGAATCCAACTTCTGTGTGACGACATTTTTGATGGCCTATCACATTATTTATGCCATGTCATAAATGTCATCAAGCTTAGGCAGAAACCATCAATTCCAGCTCCTGTGTGACGACAATTTTGATGGCTTGTCACATTTTTTAATGCCTTGTCACAAATGTCGTCAACTATGATTTTCAGAAATTGGGAATTTATTTCATAAGGGTATTTTGGTCATTTTCTTCACCTTTCATGACTTATAACCCTAAATAGGCATAATTTTTCCCATTTTTCTTCAGTTAAGCATCTCAAAAACCCTCTCTTATGCTCTCAACCACAAGATTAGGCTTTCCATCAAACTCATCTCTCAAAAGCAAGATTAAAGACTTTTTCTAAGATAATTAAGATATAAGTTTCCCAAATCCAAGAACTCTCCAGCAAATCATCAAGGTTTCCTTTCTAAGGTATGAGTAGTATTCATCTATGGATCTAATCTGTTCATAGAGCTCAAGAACCATGTTTTAAATATTATTTGTAAACTTTTTGTGGTGATATGAGTATATACATGTTAACGATTGTTGTTTAAGTTTCAATGTGATGTCTAAAGGTGTTTTCATGGAATATATATGTTTGTTAATTGAAAACCATGAACTTTAGGTGGTTTAATATGGTGCAAGTATGAAACTCACCTATGTCTTAAAGAATGCATGAAAGGTGTTTGATAAAATGCTTAGGATGCTAGAAATTCATGTTTACACGGTTCCATGATATCTAAATGACAATTCCATGTTAGCTATATACTTTAATATAAATTCCATGCTATTGATGTGTTGCTATTGTTGTGGTATAAAGCATGTATGATAATGGAGATATACTATATGTACATAAAATATATCTATGCACTTCTTACCGTGCTTAAGATGATGAAGAACTACGTGAAGTATAATATCCCCTACTTATGACAATATGATTGTGGACTCCAATCTTATAATCAAGTCAGTCATGTTATGTCTGTTTCCTTCCATCGAGTCCTGGGGGTATTCATACCCGAAAATATAGCTATGTGCCTAGAGCCATGTCATGTTATCACGATACTCTTAGCCAAGCCATGATTTATAGAATTCAGTCAGTCATGTGACTCAGGAAAATCCAGTAACCTTAGTAATCTGAGTAGTTCAGTAATCTCAGTGATCTCAGTGCTCAGTAATATCTGTAACCTCAGTATTCACAGTCAATCTCAGTAACTTTAGTACTCTCAACTAGTCCTCAGAGCTTAGTACATTTTGTCAGTCATCGAAATCCAGTAAACTTAGTTTAGCTTCGCTAAACAATACCACTAGTATCAATCTAGTTAATCAGTATCAATTCAGCTGATTAGTTTAGTTCAGTTATTCAGTTTAGTCCAGTTATTTAGTTCAGTGTCTTTCAGATGGAAGTAGGATTCAGCATCGAGTGAGCCTAGGGATGGGGACTCACCCGTTAGATTAGGACTGAGATTCTTAGAAGCAATCCCTAAGTTTCAGAACTACGTAGCCAGTATAGGTATGAGATGTCACCTATTAGATAGGATTGACATACTCAGGGGTCACCCGTTAGAACATTTATATGTATAGGACTAATCCCAGGAGTCACCCGCTAGATTAGGACTGACTCCACAGTAGATGTCTTTACTAGTGGTACGGTACTGACACTTTTCCAGTCAGGGCAGAGATTGGACCCCAGTTAGCTTAGCTTGGGGCATGTGGTTAGATGAATACATCCCACAGTTTTAGTTACTGATTCAGGACTGTCGATACAGTCAACTCAGTTTAGTAGTACAGATTCAGTACAGTTAGAGACAATCAATCCTTATCATTATAAATAGACTTCAAGATTACCCATTAGACAGGACTGATCTCAACTATAGTTAAATAGTATTAGAATCATCATATTTAAAGATCACCAGCTAGATAGGACTGATCTTAAATTGAGTCACTCTATATAAAACATAACTCAGATAGTTCCATCAGAACATAGACTGTCAGATACAGTCGCTCAGTATCAGTTACATCAGTTAGGTCAATCATCATAGTTATATCATTTATATTAGTTTTCTGAACTCATGTATCAGTTATCAAAATTTATGATATCAGTATTCAGTTTCAGGACTGTTAGACATAGTCAACCAGACTAGTTTTTTATAATTCAAACTGTCAGAAATAGTCGTTCATCTATTCAGTATCTCAGTATCAGTACACTCATGTTGTCAGTATTCAGACTCAATAGTCAGTATCTCCATGAGTTTAGTTGTACTTATGTATGCATGTATATATTCTCACATTTATATTAGTTAGCATTGTTCATTATCACCCTTTGCATTTAGCCTACCTCACTCGTATACTCAGTACATTCAGACGTACTGATGCATTTGCGCTATGGTGCTTTCTCTTATGTTACACCATAGGTTCAGAGGCACGAGCTCCAGATCAATAGTTGCATTCCAGTGTTTAAAGTTGCAGTGAGTCCTTCTCATTCGAGGACTATATAATTATTACCTTATTTGTCATTTTAGTTTATTTCAGTTATTAGATAGAGTTAGTTGGAGACATGTTCCATCAACTCCTTATTCAGATGGTTTAGAGGCTTTCAGACTACAACATATCAGATAATTATTACATATTTATTTTGGTATTGTTATACCATTTTCAGATATCATTCTTATTAGATGTTTATTCAGTTGAACCTTACGGCCTTGCAGTATATGTTTTCTGCATTTTCATGTTATATTATGCAGTTTACAAGTACAGATACCAGTCATGGGTTAGCTTGTGGTCCTTCGGGGTCATGAGCATCGTGTAGCATTCCGATTTAGAAAACTGAGGTGTTACAGACAGTATAAGGGTTAGCTTGGGATCACTTGTGGTCCTAAGCACCATGTGACGTCCGGGGGTAGTCTCGGGTCATTATACTAATCATGAAATAATAATCAGGGGACTTGAACCTCCCTGGTCACTTTGTCCCCCGTATTGGCAAACTCGATTTCCAATGTCGATCACCGGACCTCCACTTTCACAACTCAACTACACAACCCTATTTATAGCTTAGTTAAAACATTTATCACACAATTCTATTCATTAAGCATGTTTCACATTATGGAAAACATTATTAGTATTGTCATACAAACTATACTTGCAAGGTAACAACAACATCCCAAAGCAATTTCCATTAACTCAGAGAAAACAACTCCCTTTGTTCATAATACAAGGTGGGAGAACACCGAATCCCTTTGTTCATTAAATCAGGCCATTGTATTTCAAACACTTCTTTACATCATGCAGTAGTTCAAGACTAGTTATATTTTACAAATTCTAACCTTTCTCATAACCCAAAACCAATTTCACACTATGGGTTGGGGTCATAACCACTTCAAAAGTAAAAAATTTAGGAAAATCATGATTCCCTAATTCATTCACCATACCTATGCACCCACAAGTTCAAAACCATATTTAAAGCATAAATAATCATAATTAAATCATGAGAAAACATTGTTCAACAATAAAAATTCTAAACCCACAACCATTATTTTCAAAAACAAAACAATTCCATGTGAACAACACTTTAATACATATGTTTTACAAAATTAACAATGAGGGAAGAGTCACATTCCTGTAATTGTAAGATGTACGGAGAGAAATCACCCGTGAGAGACTTAATTGATCAAACATTTGAAAACCTTAAGTATTCTTAACCTTGAGTAATTTGAGAGTGTTGAGAAGTTAATTTGATGTGTTTATGTGGGTAAGAGAGGAAATCTCTAGAATTCCCTTAACTTAAAAGCTGAAAAAGGTCACCTTTGACTACGAGTCAACCTTTGACTCGTAACCACTCCTTAAGACTCATCACCACGAGTCGTAACCAAGATAGTACCACCATGGCACCCTATATTGTTATCCTTACAAATCATTGACACCACTCGTAATAGGACCCATATTGGGACTTACACTGTACATCCTACGATTACATCTAACGACTCATAACATATCCTTATGGCTATTAGTGAGCCATTTGTACTTAGAGAAGAATCTAGCCACAAACTTGCTGATTTGGTTATGACTCGGCCCTACGACTCGTCACGCCACCCTACAAATCATAGGGAAAGTCATTACTAAGGCAGTAAGCTCAAAGCATGAGAAATTTCCAAGGGACAAAAATTCAAGGTGTTTCACTAATTAATTATTTAATGGTTATGGATTTGCTTTTATGCTATGTTTGAATTAAGATTTTTAGGTGAAAACCCCAAATGCCTTGGATCCCATATCAGCCTTAAAATAATGATATTGGGTAAGGAATATTTGCAAACAATAACTTGAGTTAGCTTGTGGAATAGCATCATCTTATAAATAAGGGTGTTCTATGAGTTAACCCATTTGATAGCACTATCTTAGAAATAAGTGTGCTAATTGAGGTATTGGATTGGTTGTTTTTCTTCCTTTATGAGGTGTTCAAAATAACCCACAAATGAAATTTGGTGTGGTATTGAAAGACCCACTCCAATACCCCTAATCTAGCCTACCCAAAACCTTGACTAAAAATTGGACTATTTGCTAACTACCCATGCATATGCTCCACCTTTGATAACATAACCCCAAGGATTCCTTCACATTGGTAAACCCTTAAATCTATACATCGCTCAATTAGTGTTATTATATTTAATTTCTCTTAAAATCAAACCCCCCACTTATTTTCAAGTATTGTTTAATTTTTGCATTGTAAGTTAACACTTAGTTAACTCTCAACACTTGCAAATTGCGAATACTAAGTTTGCACTTCTAGAGGATTCAACCCCGACTCATAGTTGGGTATTATATTGAAAATGTCCGCCTTGCATTAAAATTATGGTTTAAGTTGAGCATTATCACTTCACAAATGACCTAATATACATTCATAAACCCTCTTTTATCATTTAACACAACAAAAACACTCATGATAATATATATAGAATAAAATCAAACTGAAACATGTAGATGAATTCAAGTATGCAAGATACGCATATTATCTCTTAACCTTCTCAGCCTCATCATCAACATAACATTTTACCAGCGTGGTACCTAACCTATTTCACAACAATCATATTTGTACTGGCATGGTACTGACCCATATCATCTCAATACCCTAGCACAGTGAAAATGAAATACAATGTAGTCAATAAGTCACAAGCATGGTAAAACCAATCATAAATATTGATGTGCCATGGTTTCATAGAACTTTCAATGCTTAAAATCAAGAAATATGCAAGTTACTTAGGACATTTTGTTATATATGATGTGTTTTGTATCTTATTTTTCAAAAATCTAGGTTTTGGGAGCTAAACAGAAGAAAAAAAGTTGATGGCTGAGTCTTGACCAACCTACATTTGCACCTACTTGGTGTATGTGCCACTTAGGTGGCGTAGGTAATAGAGTAGGTGTCAGAAGGTTAAAGTTTAGAGAATCAGAAAGTTGAGAATTTGGCCCTGCTACCTATGATGGGGCACCTACGGTTAGTACATACCACCTACGTAGGTGCTAGAGTAAGTGACAGAAATTGAAGATTTAGAGAGATACTATAGAGTTGAAGACCCTGTCCCCTACATGGGGCCACCTACATCTCATAGGTTTTACCGACATCCCATAAGTGTCATCGTAGGTTGCCACCGACTCAGGTTTTCTCTTTTGTTTTGGAAAGGATTCCTAGGGTTTTATGTAATATATAAGCACTATTTTGACTTTTTCTAGTTAGTTTATGCTCTTTGACGTACCTTATAATCTTACAAACATATTTGAATCCAAAATTTACTTTTGATGTAAGGATTCTTGTGTTCTTGGTTTGGTTAATTAATTGAGTTAAGACTTTGGGTTTTTTATTTATTATTATGAGTTGATTCTATGCTTTATTTATCAAATTCAATGAACATTTCACAACTATGAATGGCTAATTCCATTAGCTAGGGTTGTGGGAACCCTATTGGGTTAATAAAGTAGGGAAAGTGTGAGGTTTCACTAATCCATTATTGTTGCATATATTCTGTTCTTCTTCATATTATTTGCTTACTAAGCTACTGCAAAAGCTAAGGACTTGCATGTATTCATGTTCATCTTCATAAAAGAAGTCAAGATTAGGAAAAGAAGGTTATAAAAGTGATTCGAGGCTATCAACCCTCGTCTAATAACTTGAGACCCACAAGGTAAAAGTTAAACTAGGATCAAAGACAAGGGTTAGTAAGGTGACACACTGAGACTCGCAAGGTAAAAAGTGAGATTCACCAAGGGCATTCACGAGATGGTTGGTGATACATAGCTTGTCAGATTCTGCATTTGTGGCCTTGAGATAGTCAAATTGAGTACGATAAACCTACAAAGTTAGAAGCCGAGGTAACACAAGCCTAGTGTTCATTTTAGATTGATTACAACAAAAAGAATTCAAATCCTATTACTTTTACTATTTGATATAAAATCCCCCCACACACACATTTACTTTCTTGCATTTCTTACTACTTTAGCAAGTTTGAGAAATGAGTTCAACCTGTTCCTTATGGGATCGACCCCAACCTAGCTAGATTGTTAGAATTTGACAGTGACACCATTATATCTTCTTAGAGGGTATAACTTTGGTCGACATCAAATGTGAAGTCCATAAACCAAGAACAAAACCAAGAAAGTGTAAGTGCTACAACAACCATCTAACTCACTTGATCAGTAACCTTAATCAATACATATATAAATATTCTCCAACCATCATGTGCCATATGTATTTAAAAACTATAGTAGCCTAAGTTTATGCAAACATATGCTTCCTCTCTATCTATATCCCAACCTCACATTTCCCTTATTATTATTTATTTTTCTCTAATTTCTTGTAACGGGAATTTTGTTCTTTATTACACATTATTGTTCTATAATTATCAATCATCAATCACAAGATTAGACTATGATAATTCCTAGCCCCCATCTTACCATATTTAATCTCTTAGCTACTCCTCTTTAGTAAAATCCAATCATTAAAACATTATACTTAATCAAGTTAACTTAACACCCATTATTATCCTTTCCATGTTATCCTATTCACTTTCCACTATATTTATGCCCGAAAAGGTATTAGGCTACTCATATTTGCACTATTATTTTACCCGTCCATCATTACAATTAATACATCAACATAAAACACAGTTACACCATCATATTTAGGTTTAATCGAATTTTTAAGGTGTCCATTCGTCCAGTTCTGTGTCAGAAGGCCTAATGCATGATATTTCTAACATTACCGTTAATTTTAAATACATTTAGATTAAGTCTAGTTGCTATAAAATAAACCTTGACTTACCTCTTAGGAAAACATACTGCTAAGGAGAGGGGAGAGTTATGCCATATGTGCTAAACATATTCCCACGTCAGGTTCCTATGGGTGTGTCTCAAACATGCTCTTATGAACCTTGGTCTTTGAAATCTCGTGGTTAGGGAGTTAGATTTTTTCATATTATTTTTGGATAAAGTGAGTAACCTGGGAAAATAAAAAGAAAAAGGTTTTTGAAAATCCAATAGCTAGGATATGGTTTTTTACTACTGCAACGGTACTGCTTTAGTAGTTATCCAACCGCGATAACAGTTACCAACAGTCCATCCAGTCCTTAATTAGGCCTCTTGACCAAATTCCCTTTAGCCTTACTTTTTCTCCTCAATTTAAATTTTTCCTGATCCATTTTTTAGTCTATTATTTATCATAAATATTGTAGGTCATTTTCACACATAACAACAATTTGGGTCATTACAAAAACTAGTTAAATAGGTGGAATAACTTTGCTCAATGATAAAAATTGAATAGAATCATCCTCCTCTGGCCTTAATTGAATTTGGAATGCTAATAATATTTTAATGCTTAAAATTTATTCTTATTGTTGTTATCCTATTATATCTTCTTAATTCCTACTATAGCAACCTGCTATAGTGAGATATACCCGATATCAAGGACTGATTCCTACTATAGCAACCTGCTATAGCAAGTATGTGGTAGGGCCTACCTCCCATGGAGTTGTCAAGGTAGAAAGTTTGACATTGTCAGTTTTTAGCCAATTTTACAATACACTCCCAAATTTAACTTCCTAAACTAACCCTTTTACGTCAAATGCTATAACTAAAGTTCTACTAACCCAAATTAAGTTTTGAAAGTTTTCACTGACTCCTTAACCCCTTAGCTAATACATAATGATTTAAAATTATGAAATGATCAATTTATCCATTATTAAATTTGCATATACCACACAGCAAATTGAATTTATATACGACTAGCATAGCCTAGAATTGTAAACTTTTCATTCAGGAAGAATTTTAACTAAAACTTTTGTACGCTAAGCTTTACCATAATCATGAAAAGGGTCTTTGCAGTAGTTGCATGATATTCTAACTTATGAAGTGATGTGTATGCCTAATTAGTACCCTTGAGCTGCTAATTGTGGAGAAGGATGATTATATAGTAAATGATACTCTTAAAAACTTAGTTGGGAGATTACAAATAGATCGTGTTGAGTCCCTCAGTATAGTTTTATTTCATGAATTTGGGTGTATATGAATTTAGAGGTGTGATGATAGTAGAATAGAAGGAAGAGGTCATATTGTTAACCATTAGAAGTGGCTATACAACCCAAAAGAGGACAAGTTATACATTAGTGATTCTATAAGCTAAAGAAAGTTAAGATAAGCAGGGGTATTTTATCTATAGATATGGTTTAACAAGGGCAGATTAAACCTAGTATTCCTTGGGTCAAACTTAATAATGATGGAAGTACTTTAGTAAGCCCTGGAGGCATAGGAGTAGGAGGTATATTAAGAGATCATGAAGGTAATTTTATCAATGTTTTTTCAACAACTTACAGAGTTGTATCAAATAAATAAGAAGAAGTTCAAGTAGTTATGTTACATGGTGTCTACAATATGGATACAACAAGTTCATACTATAAGTGGAGTCTGAACTACTGACAAAGTGGTTAAACCACACTATTAGACCACCTTTGATTATCCAGATAGACTTGACATCTCTATGGTGGCTATGCAATATGTTTGATAGTTTTCAATGCAGACATACATGTAGAGAGGCTAAATATGTGGAAGATGTTTTGTATAGACATAATTAAATAATGCACACTACTAAATATTTCTACTATCAACTTCATATACCAAAGAAGGGAAGGGGTCAAATTACATAAGACAAGTTAGGCATACCAACTTTAAGATGAAAAAAAGGCTAAAGAGGATTAAGAAACCGCCTTGAGCTTACCTTTTGTGAGATCTTTTATAAGGTCTTGTATAGGTTTTCACCTATTGTTTTTATATTTTACTTACCTTCTTTACCTAAGCTCTTTCTTGTCTAGTTATAGCTTTTTTTAAGAAGTTCTTAGTTGGTTTTGAATTTTTTTTTCTTACTTTGTAATGGAAGATTCTTCCTTATTTATGCCCTCATAGTTGCTTTGTACTAAGAGGAATCCTCTCATAGGTGATTAGTTACTAGGTTTTATTTTTAGTAATCGGGGATAAGTAAGCCAGCCTTATTAAGCTAGCCGACTCATGAATCACCATAGAATTAGAGCTAAGGTTTGTTTTTATTTATGATAAGGATCGGGGTTATTGCTAAGCCATTGACCCCCTCAAGAGTCATTAATTAAAAAAATAGTCTATCAGTGGGATTTTAATGCTCATGTGTTTCGTGATACCTTGGCCATTCGAGTAAGGTGAATATCACTTAGTGTAGAGAATATGGAATAGTTACACAGACTTAGAATGTTGCTTTTTATCTAAGGGGGATATGATCGTGTGATTAACCAAATTAGTAATTGAAAATAAGATAGTGGTGTGTTCTAGAAAGAGTTACTATGAGATAGTAATCCATTCCTACTTTAGCGTATTTCTCAGATTTTAGTTGTTATGACACCCTATTTATGTCTCATATACCAGCATTATGCCCATGAGCCCTGCTCATGCACTTCAAACAGATTCATTCCCATTCTAAATTCCTAGTACTAATCATCCTTTACAATTTCTATAAGTACCAGCCTTACGGCATGCACAATCCTATGAACTATTTATATGCCTAGTTTTATGAAATCTTTATATGCTCTTAATGGCTAGTGAAATTGTACTATGTTATTTATGTTGTCAAATCATATTTCTTCAACTATTCATGCAATGATATTTTTGTTAGAAGCCCTATATATGTCTACCTATCATTGTGATGGATTGATATAACATGTCAATATCTAGAACGTCACTCTATTTATGTTTCATGTTCTTGTTAAATAAAGCATTCCGGCCTATTATAACTCACTTTTCCAACCTTATTAGAGTTCCAAGGTTATGATAAGTATAAGTTTTGATTGATCAGTATCCCTCTTATTTGAGATCATGATATTCTAGTCCTTTAGTAACCCTTCTTATGTTATGGTAGTAGTATTGATAGCAGCCAAGTGATGGTTTAGATGAAAGGTTAGATGTATTTTACTATGAAAATCATAGAATATTTATTCCATATAGGGTTATAAGTGTGGAGTAAGACAAAGGCGATGGTTTGTTATATGTAATAGTCAGATGAAAATATTTGCTTATCTCTTTGTAGTAGTTCATAAGATTGCAATTTGTTGGGATGTTAGGGAAGACAATAAAATTCTTAGACAGTTTGGTTACCTTAAAGTCCATAAAGTGGTTATAGTGATCGTCTTGAACATTGTGTTGATATATATATATATGTGGATGAATGCATTGTGTACTTATGGATTATTGATTAAAGTTAAGAGTTAACTATTAGAAGTGGTAAGGAAAAGTAGTATTCTTAGGATAAAAGATTCTGAGGTGATATATGATATCGAATCCCATAGTTTAGATGAGTATTATTACCTTGCGTGTAGCACCTAGTAACTCGAGTTAGGCTTAAATGTGGAAACAACTTCTAGATTAACTTAGGCTCTGGTAGTTATGCATTTCACATGGATATAGTACATTGGAATTAATGAAATATAATATTCAAAATGAAGAGCATAATTGAGAAATGCTACTAGGCCAAAAGGCTATCAAACGCACTGCTTAAAGAGAGAGTAGTCCTATTTTTATTCCATTCCTAATGTACTTTTACTTCATGTCATGTAGAATTATATAGAGTGTGACCTATGATCAAATTGATATCCTTTATACTTTATGAACCCATATCAGATTCCACACATGAATTGTTTTAATGATTCCTTCCCTCAAAATTTTATGAAAATGCCCATGAAGGTGATGTCTAGGACAGTGATATAAGTGAAAGGTGAGTGTTGATATAGAGTTCCATTTCCATGTCTACAGAGGACAATAGAGGCAATGCTTATGTCCTTGCTTAAGTTCTTCATGCCTATGTTGGTTTCTCCATACTCATAGTTCATGTTTTTGCATTCCATAGTTGTTGATTGCCAAACTCTTATTCTTACTACAGTTTTGTTGAGTTCATGTTATTAAAGTGTAGCTCAGATAGCCAAAATAAATCTTGGTTTGCTCTACTTGAGATAAGCAGAGACCCCATCCTAAAGTAAGCCTTTATATCATCACTTTCAAAGATGTTAAAAGGATACACAGTGATGATTATAGAGAAGGAGTTCAAATCTATCATAGTTCCACAAGTAAGCTACATCAAGAATGTTATCTTCCAAGCCTTGGCTAGCATATGCACAAAGAGATCTGTGCAAACGAAGAACATCAAAAATAATTCAGTTCTTAATAGAGGATACAGTAGGACTAACTTTTTCACTAAATTCAACTGCTCCACTCAAGCTGCCAGGTGATATCTAAAAAGATAGTTGTAGTTAGGAAGTTCAAACTACCTAGACCTCCAGAGGACAAGTCCAAGAGAACCAAGCACAGTAGGTACTTCAGAAGAAGAAGTCCAATGAACTATAAGAGAAATAATGGTTGCTTCACCTGCAAAAAGCCTTGACATAATGCAAGAAATTGTTCTTAGACCAAAAATTCAATGGACTCAATCCATCTCTTTAAGGAGATAGAAGATCATACAAGCATCTATATCATCAAAGAAGATGACCTTGAATCTTCTTGCTGGAGAAAGAACTAATAGAGGAAACGCTCTTCTCCTAAGATGTACATGAGGAATCAGGTGATATCAATGCAAATGATCTATACCTATTATAAATTATAGGAGAGGATAACACCCACATGCCCACAAAAAATCTAGATAGACAAATTTACATGATTAACAAATTAAGGATTTTATCTTATGGAATAACAAGCAACCCCCAGATTGGTTCAACCGATATGTGGATCTTTTCGATCATCCATCCTCATAAAAATAAGAAATTTTTACGAGTTGTAAGTTTTGAGAAAATATGGAAGATCCATCCTGAAGCCAGACAGAGTACATCCAGAATATCCATTCTGTCATGCTGTTTGTAGCACTATCCAATGACTTTCCACAGAAGCTCCTTTGGTTATTCTAGCACCTATTCCACTAATAACACATCCTTATGGAATTGAAGTGTGATGCATTCAAGCACTTCGGTAGAATTTACCAACTCTCAGAAGATTTATGTTGTGGTTCAAGCCACTAAAATATTGGTTTCAATGCTTCAAAGATTTCTATAATGCAATGGTGTTCATGCTACATCATTCAGTTGAAATCACTAATCACAAGGTCTTAGCTTAGTCAAAAAATTTACTCTACTCGCATTTTGCCATACCAATCCTATCCTTAGAATACAAATATTATTAAGAATAATGTTTTATCTCCCAGCAAAGTAGGTGTATTCAAAAAGAAATATCGTTGAAATAATAGGGAAGTGGTACTACAATGATGACCATACCTACAGGGACAAGGTCAGACGAGCAACAAAGGAATATCTACCTCGATAAAATCACCAATACCATAAAAAGCATACAGTAGAATTTTTCACCAATAAATTGGGAATGCAAATAAGGTTCATTCAACAAGAAGGGTTACTTCACTAGGTCACTGAAATGGAGCTTGGAAAACCAAAATTGCCTCGACAAAAAACACGACATCAACTTATGAATGGAGTAAGGATACATGATCTCACCATTAACACCATCTGGGTAAATAGATGATTCCAGATTACATGTTCAATAAATTACCACTCATCGGAAGCTCCATGGAATTACTTGGCAAGGCTTACCGCAAAACCCACTCATAAGTATTTTCCAACAAGCTACTTATCTAGATACTTGGTAGACACCTACAAAGAACTTACCCATCTACTTGCAAGAATCACCTGCTTTTAAGTTGGCAACAAGCTGCTCGGTCACCTACTTGCACATGTTGTCATATGCCAACAACATGTTTAGTTTTTGTTTTATTAGGCTCTGTCACATGTTTGTGAGGATCTCTTTGCATAAATTAGGATATATATATATATATATATATATCATAAATGTGTGTACCCAGATAGAATATAGGATATGGCATTACTATTTTTAGAATAGTAGGCCATGTGTTATAATGTATTTTATTCTCATTTGCATGTATTAGGGCTTCCTTCTCCGAGAAAAGGATGCATAGGTCTTTAGTTGGAGATCATCAAACTATCCTCAAATCAAATTCTCCAACTAAAAACTCTCTAGTAATGTTTCATATTATTAATAAAATGATTATTGGCTAAATTCTTTTTGTTGCTCCTCTCTTTTGGAATGATGGTTACTTTGATCCTGTATGTCAAAGTAGTAAGGTAAAGAAACACTTAGGCAAGTATTCTTGTTGTGATTTCAACATGGATTTTGAAGTACTTGCCATGATAATGAAACTAAATTGGCTTCGTCCATACAATAATGTTTTTATTTGCTTGTTACTTAATCAAAACACGTAAATTTGAAGTTGGGTAGACTTTGATTCGCGGACTTTTAAATGCGCTAAAAGCCATAGGAGAGCCGCTAAACTCCTATGTATGTCATGTATGGAACATTTGTGATACAAAAATACAAAGGATTTATTCTGTTTTAAGATAGGAAAAGTCAAGCCATAACATAAAGCATTAAGAAGTAATTATTTTGTGGAAAACCATCCTTTAAGGTAGTAGATGCATAGGCAATCATAAGAAAGCTATTGTGGTGTTGATAAAAGCTTTAATTTTGTATTTCGTGCAGCCTATATGGACATAAAATTACCTTTCATGTTGGAATGTTAGAGGTTTGTTATTATTATCAAGCTAATACTATCTTGGGTGTCTTGTTGTGCCTTGCTCGCCCCCTCAAATGTCGATACCTCATGCCTAGCATCAAAAGTCTCAAACAAAAGCACTAGAGACCAATAATGCCTAAATACAATCCATTGAATGGTTCCATCTGAATACTTGGATAGTAGATATTATTATAGGCAAACTCTGATAAGGATAAAAACTACTCCCACTAACCTCCAAAGTCCAAGGCATATGGTCAGAGCATCTCCTCAAAACTTGGATAGCCAACTCCTATTATATGTTAGTCAGGGGATGAAAAGTAATGCTAAAATTAACATAGGTAACCAACTCCTCCTAAAATTCCCTCCTAAAGCTAGAGATAAAGTTAGAGCCTCTGTAAAATATAATAGCCATAGGCACCCTATGAAGGTGAACTACCTCTAAAACATAGATCTGAGCCAAGCTCTCTAAACTAAAGAAAGTCTGAATAGGAATTAAATTAGCAAACTTGTTCAATTAATCTAAAATAACCCAAATTCTATCAAAACCATGAAAGGTATAGGGCAAACCACCTACGAAGTTCATAGTGACCCATTCCCACTTCCACTCAAGAAAGAGTAGCCACTAAAGTAATCCACCAGGTTTCAAATGATCGGTCTTCACCTATTTATAACATATACACTGATCCATAAAGTCTACTATATCTCATCTCATACCCCACTGGTAGTAATGCTTCCTCAAATCTAGGTATATCTTAGTTATACCTAGGTTAATAGAATATCTTTATCTATGATCTTAGATGGATTTATGCACCTAAGTGTCATAATCTCTATGTATTTAGCCTAGTTTTGAGGACTTCTTGTGTGCGTAATGAGTGGATATTTATGCAGTTGAGCATCTAAGTGTTAAAATACTTTTTTATGATGATTAAGGTGTCTTTAAAACATGTTTGTAATGAAAAAAATCACGTAGAGTTTAGACGAGAAAACTTGTATTACTAGCTTGAGCTATATGTTGTTCTAGTTTATCATGTTGGATTCTATCATGTATAAGCACTAATTTATGGTGTTTGATGATATAAGAAATCTTGTGACATAAGACAAAAATTATGGGAGTCTACACAAGTTGAATTTGAAGATGAAAAACAACCATGAAGTAAGGAACTCAAAGCCAAATCGATGAAGAGAACATGACGAAATCTAGAGCACAAAGGCATGCCATGCCCTCTAGCCTTCAAGATAAGGGAGTGACACACCTTTCTACACAAACTAAAATGTCAAATCCTAGTGATCATCCATGATAAGGGTGTGGCATATCACTCTAATTCATTAGCGTGGCACGTGCGTGGTTTCAAAATGGGCTCTTGGTTCCAACTATAACTACGACACTCCTATGTTATTGTATACATATTGGATGAACTTTGGGACTGAAAATACACTAGATGAGGCTTCTTTTAGGGTTCTTAATCTTTCTGTTAGTATACTTCTTTTTTTATACATGGATTTTAATCTTGCGATTCGTTATAAATCCTTGAGTGGATAAACACCCTCATCTAGGGTTGAGGCTAAGACTATGATTACTTAAGCTTATATTTGAGTTAGTTTATGTTAATTATCATTATTGGTTGTTCCTATATTCTTGTATCTACTATGATACATATTCATGATGCTTATGATAAATCTTTATTTCTATTAAGAGCCCTAAAGGAGAAACAATAGATTAGAACATGGGATATAAGGAGTGGGATCTTATACCAAGAGGGATTAAAGTTAAGATTTGTGTTTATGACAGTAACATACCTGGTTCGCCCCTTTTGGATCATATAAAGGATGAAATATAAATGTGTTTAACTTAGTTCTCACATCCCCACAGAATGATGTTGACATGACCTAACCCGGGTCCTTGTCGTAATAGACGTCCCAAGTCCGACCAACATCGAAAACCACCATTGTTACACACCCAACCTCCAGCCCCCTTCCCTGAGTTGGCTGAATTTTGAATAAATAATAACATAGCGTAACTATCCAGATTACAAACTCTAGGATAGGTCTATTATCGAGACCGACCCAATCAAGTACGACCGTACCCTACCAATCGTCCAACCACACCAAGCCAAACCAAACCATAAACCCAACCCTAACCAAATAAGTTTCATTAATAATTAAATAATCCTAAAATAAAATATGATGGAACAGTGAGAAATTTTGTCCAATAAGGTTAGCCCTAATACCAATGCCAATACTAAGGTTGACACCAATACCCATCCCACCCATTCCAACCCATAGTAGTTCCATAAAAGTCTCTAACTAAAGGAATACAAATATCCGGTTGGGACATGTCCCCAACCATAGCCAAAACCAATATCCATAAATAGTTTAGAGTATGAAATAACATCTATGAAATAGATCCTTCCGAATAGATGGAAGCTCACCACTTAGATACAAAGCTGACCCCTGATTGTTCGAATGCTAAGCAGGAGCAATAAAACAGGCGGTTCCTACATCGCATAGGGATACAGACGCCTGAAGAAGGGTTAGAGGGTGAAAGCTAGCATGAACTTAGGATAAGGATAAAATAATGCCAATTATGAAACCAAGTAAAACCATCCATATGCACACAAACAACACATACATATATATAACCATGTCGGTAAAAGAAACTGGGTTTAGCATGCCATTTAAAACCTTTACCTGGGTTGTGTAACTCTACTCGTTCTAAGCCACTCACGGGATATATGGGTTCAGCTCCCCCTACAGAAAGGGCCCCAGTTCGTGAAGCACACGACTAGAGAAGAAAACCTGGGATAACTAGTACATTCCCCAAAATATAAAGTGTGACATAATACACACTGTTACTAGGACCAAACCTCACATCGGCAAATACGAATTTTCAGTCTCGATCCCCCTGGACCTCTACCTTATACGGCTTTGATACACCCCTTACTCCTCCTGTAAGCCCAATTAAAACCATTTTCCAACCAAACCAATAGTCCGTTATTATTAACCATAGCTATTAGTAGTGGTATAGTCATACCAACTATAATTTACAAGTATTGTCCTTAGCCAATCCTTAGGGGATTCCCATGTACCCTATGTGATTTCAAATTAAACCAAAATCATGGCCACCAAGTCCTTTTTCAATCCATTCAAAACTATTTAAACCGTTTATATCATTTAGGGTTTCATTACCAAGTTTAAATCATGCATAAGTTCCATTGAAAAACCAATATTATAGTGAAAGTATTGCTATAGGAATTTTATCAAACACATTGAGGGATGGTATTTCCAAAACCAAGGTCCATTACCAAAGAACCATTCCCATGCAACCAATTATCCTAAACCACCATTAATGTATATAAAATCATAATTAAAACATGGGTAAACCATAACCAAGCATTTATAACCAAAACCCTAAAATCATATTTGAAAACCCAAAATCATACAACATTCAAACCATGAAAACATTATATAAAACCATGACTTTAGTTAGAACTAACAATGAGGGAAGAGAACATATCTTAAACCAAGAAGATGATGGAGAGAAATCACCAAGACAAGCCCCAATTTACTCCTTAAAATGAAAACCTGGCTTTTTTTGCCCAAGAACTCTAGAAAGGATTTAAGAGTGTTTTCCAAGTGTTTAAGAATAGAATAATAGGGCAAATAACCTCCCGAATGCAATATAAGTCGTAGGACCTTATTAGGATAAGTGGGGAATGTCTAGATTAACCTCACTTAAACTGCATTAAATTTCCAACATAGGGTACAACTGACCCTTACAAGTTGTACCCAATCTGTATAAGTGGTACCCACCTCTCGTACCCTTGGTTTTCCCTCTTGGACCCACTACTGTGCAAGGTACAACACACTCAAACCAAAAGTCATATCCAAATGCACGACTAGTACCCATAAATCATACCCCAAGAAGTATAGAATCCAGGAGGTTTGAACACTGACCACCAGACGAGTCCTAGATATGACTAGTAACCTGACTTACGACTCATGGTGAGCCATTCTTACTCAAATTCAACTTAAGTTTCCAAGTTAAGACTATGTGAAGTAACCAAATAACCCATACCCAACTATATATCTAGTACCACCCAAATCATACCCATTCCAGTAACTACATCAATCTCACTAACCAATATTGGTCAGCATACGACTGGACCATACCACCCGTACCCAAGTGTATGACTCGTTCCCCTAAGTCGTATATTTCCTAGAAACCAGAAATCAAGGAAATTTTCTAAGGTCTAGAAACCAGGGCGTTTTAGTATCCCCAACTAGGAATATTCATCCCTAAATGACAGACAAGGTAGGGGTAACCACACCCATCAGTCATTTGCATTATCAAATATATTTCCAATTTTTAACAAAGTTTGGAAACAAAGAGGCAAAGATATTAATCTTTCCTTTAACAAACTCAGAAAATAAAGATGTGTTGAGGACACATACCTTCCACACGAATATCAGGAGCAGAAAATAGATGTGGATACTTGGACTTCATGTCCTCTTTCGCTTACCATGTAGCTTCTTCCACCTTATGGTTCTGCCACAGAACCTTAACTGAAGCCACTTCCTTAGTTCACAACCAACAAACCTACCTATCCAAGATCGCAACTGGGACCTCTTCATAAGACAGAGAGTTCGAGATACCCAACCCCTCCAAAGGAACAATCGAAGAAGGATCACCAAGACACTTCCTTAACATAGAAACATAAAATACCGGATGAATAGAGTTCAAACTAGGAGACAACTCCAATTCATAAGAAATATTTCCAACCCTTTGCAAAACTACATAAGGATCAATATACCGGGGAGTAAGCTTCCCCTTTTTGCCAAATAGTATTACTCCCTTCATGGAAGATACCTTGAGGAAAACCTTATCCCCAACCTCAAACTCTAAGTCTCTACGCCTTACATCTGTAAAGCACTTTTGGTGACTTTGGGAAGCCTTAAGCCTCTCCCAAATCACCTTCACCTTTTCCATAACCTGATAGACTAAATTTGAACCAACATATTTGCTTCACCAAGCTCAAACCACCAAATAGGATATCTACACCTCCTATATATAGTAGCTCAAAAAGGGCCATACCAATACTAGAATGATAGTTATTATTGTAAGCAAACTCTACCAAAGGTAGATGCTCAACCCAATTGCCACCATAATCAACCACACATGCCTGAAGCATATCCTCCAATGTCTGAAATCCTTTCTGCTTGCCCATCCATTTGAGGATGAAAAGCAGTACTCAGAATAACCTTAGTACCCAATCCCTTCTTAAAAGACCGTCAAAAATGAGATAAAAAATGTGTACCACAATCAGAGATAATCGAAATAGGTAACCCATGCAGCTTCACAATCTATTGAAGATATAGCTTCTAATAATCTTCCACTGAAAAGGCATTCCTTACTGGCAAAAAATGAGCAGACTTCATCATTCAACCCACAATGACCAAAATCAAATCAAATTGGTTCCAAGACTAAGGAAGACCGATAATAAAATCCATATAAATTACCTCCTATTTCCATTCGAGTAAATCAATTTCTTGATATAACCTACCTGGCCTCATATGCTCAACTTTGACATACCAAGCACTTGGCCACAAAATCTACCACATCCCTTTTTATACCATTCCACCAATACATCTCCCCGAGATTATGAAATATCTTAGTAGAATCAAGATGTACAATGTAGCGTGATTCATGCACCTCAGCCATGATCCTTTGCCGCAACCCATAGATATCAGGCACACACAACTTTCATTGGTACCTTAAAGTAACATCACCACAAATCTCGAATACCATTACTTATTTCCCAGCAACATCACTCTTGATTTTTATCAAGAAAGGATCTAGCACTTGCTTCTCCTTAACCTCTGCACTAAGAGATGACTAAACCACTTTATGTACCATCACCCCACCATCCTTAGAGTCCAAAGAATGAACTCTAAGATTTGCTAAGCGGTGAATATCTTTCACCGATTCCTATTTTCCTTCCTCCACATGAGCCAAACTTTCCATGGATAACCTATAAAGGGCATCAGCAACAACATTAGCTTTACCTGAGTGATAGTGAAGACTTAAGTCATAATCCTTGAGAATCTCCAACCATCTCCTCTGTTTGAGATTTAGCTCCTTCTGAGTGAACACATACTGTAGACTCTTATGATCAGAAAAGATGTATACCAATACTCCATACAGATAATGCCGCCAGATTTTAAAAGAAAAACATGCCACCAATAGCTTAAATCATGAGTAGGATAATTCCTCTTATGCACCTTCAACTGCCTAGAAGCATAGGCAATCACCTTCTTATGTTGCATCAAAACATAACCAAGTCCCACCCTAGACGCATCACAATAAACTAAAAATCCCTCACTGACCTCAGGCAATGTCAAAACCAGAGCTGAAGTTAGCATATTTTTTAAACTTCTTGAAACTCCCCTCACAAATATCTGTCAAAGAAAACTTTACCTTATTCTGAATTAACTTAGTCAAAGGAGCAGCTATCGTCAAAAAGCTTTCCACAAACCATCGATAATACCCAGTCAAACCTAAGAAGCTCCAAATATCGATTGGAGTCATGGGTTTAGGCAACCTTTTAACCACAACCACCTTTTGAGGGTCCACTGTTATCCCCTCACTAGAAATAATATGACCAAGAAAGTCACAACGTTTAACCAAAACTCACACTTGGAGAACTTGGCATAAAACTGTTGTTCTTTTAAGGTCTGCAATACCATACGGAGGTGATTAGCATAATCCATCTCACTCTTGGAATAAACCAGAATGTCATCAATAAACACAGTGACAAATAGATCCAAAAACTGCCTAAAAACCCTGTTCATCAAGTCCATAAATGTTGTTGGAGCATTTGTTAAACCAAACAACATTACCAAGAATTCAAAGTGCCCATACTAAGTACGAAAAGTCATCTTAGGGATATCCACCTCCCTAATCTTAAGATGATGATACCCAGACTGAAGATCTATCTTAGAAAAGAACTTGGCACCTTGCAACTGATCAAGCAAGTTATCTATCCTTGGAAGAGAATACTTGTTCTTAACTGTTACCTTATTCAACTACCAATAGTCAATGCACATCCAAAGAGAACCATCCTTCTTGCGCACGAACAACACTGGGGCACCCTATGGAGATACACTAGGACGAATAAACCCCTTATCCAGAAGATCCTTAAGTTGCTCCTTCAGTTCCCTCAACTCAGCAGGAACCATTCTATAAGGAAGAATAGATATTAAATGAGTGTCCGAAACCAAATCAATACCAAACTCTATTTCTTTTTCCGAAGAAACACCAGGAAGATCATTTGGAAAGACCTTAGAAAACTCAATTACTATCGTAACCGAATATAAAAAGGGACCTTCCGAGTTAGAATCCTTAACCCAGACCAATTGATCAAGACAAACTTTAGAGATTAACCTCCAAACTATAAGATAAGAAATAAACCTCCCCCTAGGTGCTAGGGAACCACCCTCCTAATCTATAACTGACTCACCAGGGAATTTAAAGACAACTTTACGGGTCTAAAAATCCAAGGATGTGTAACAAAAATGTAATCAATCCATCCCCATAATAACATCAAAATCCACCATACCAAATTAAAATAATTCCACCAAAGTCTACCTACCACCAATAGACACCGCACACCCCCAATGGATTTTTTTGACAATAACCAAGTCACCTATTGGGGTAGAAGCAAAACAAAGATCCATAAAAGCTTTAGGTTTAAAACCAGAACATACAGCCGCATATAGCATCACATAGGAAAGAGTGAACCTGGGATCAAGCAGACAATACACGTCACAAGAAAAGAGTTGTAACATACTAATAATGATATCAGGCGATGCCTCAGATACCAATCGATATGCAAGAGAATACAACCTATTTCGGTAAATGCTGATACCAGAAGCAGAGACAGACACCAAAGCCATGCCACTAGGCACAGGAGCTAAAGATGAAGCAAGCGGAGCTTTAACTGCTCCAAAATCTCTCTTACCAACCAAAAAATTCTTGAGCATATGGCCTAGCTGACAATATTTAAACACTTATCCCTTCTTTTGCCATAATAACCCTGATAAAGACAACCACAAAATTGAATAGAAGGGCATGAAGAAGCGAACTGACCCTCACTCGCTTAAGATTGGACTACTTATGCCTAAAAGTTATCACCACCTTGTGGAGACCTATTTTTTTACTACCTCAAGTAAGGAGCGCTAGCAGTAGAAACAAACCAGAACTACCCTACTTCTTTTTTAGACATTTACCTCCATCTTGAGCACCTCCCTAATCAAAAAACCAGCTCCATTTACCCTACCTATCTCTGAACTTTACCTATGTTCTCTTCTCATTCTCCACTAGCTATATGTAGATAACTAACCTCAAAATATCCATATACTTGATCAGGAAAGTAGCCTTGCTTTCCAAGATCAAATCCCGAGATAGCCCAGAAGCAAACTTTCTTATCCCCGCTCTTATTCAGCCACCAAATCAGGAGCATACCTTGACGGTTGATGAAATTTCAAGGCATATTCCTTGATAGACATTTTCCCTTGCTTAAGATTCATAAACTCCTCCATCTTTGCTTCCCTCAGCTCTTGAGAAAAGAAACAATCCAGAAAAGCACCAGAAAAAGTATTCCATAAGGATGACTCCTCTAATCCCTCTATCTAGATCCCACTCCTCATACCATTGGTACGCAACATCTTTGAGCTGATAAGTTGCAAAGTTTACACATTCAACATTTGTGGCCTGCATCACCCTAAATATTTTCTCCATTTCATCCAAGACACTTTAAGGATCCTCTTCCATCTTTACATCAGTAAAAGTTGGAGGATTCAATTTCATAAATAGGCTAACCCCTGTGGCCTCAGCAGACAACCCACTAGACGTATCCTACTCAGCCTGAGTAACAACCTACTGAGCAATAGTATGAATAGACTGGCAAAATTCTACATTAGTCACCTCACCGTGAAGAGGACTAGTAGCAATCGGAGGAACTCCAGAACAATCATGGATAGGATCTTAGGATTGAAGATAAACTCTAGACGTAGGATGTACCCCAGCAATATTATCCTTAGATGGGACTGAAGAGTTTTCTTGTATTCCAGATCTATGAGGCATGATCTAAAAGACGAACAAACAAGGATTAGAGAAGATTCTAAGACTTAGACTCCATGCTTGAAAATATAATACCAAGAAAGTGAAATATTCTGAATTCCCTGTAGCCTCTCTCTTATGAGTGTGGCACACTACACAACCATAAAAGAGACTCTACTAGACACGTCTTTCTGGACTCCCAATTGACCATGAACCTAAAGCTCTAATACCAACTTGACATGACCCAACCTGGGGCGTTGTCATAATGGGCATCCTAAGTTCGACCTAGATCGAAGATTTACCCCATTATCCACCCAACCTCCAATCGCCTACCCTGAGTTGGCTAAATTTCAAACATATAACAAGATAGCATAACTATCCAGATTACATACTTTGGGATAGGTCTATTACCAAGACCAACCCAAAAGAGTTGAACCATCCCATACCAACCATCCAACCATACCAAGCCAAACCAAACTATAGATCCAACCCTAACCAAATAAGTTTCATTAATAATTAAATAATTCCAAAATAAGAAAATAATAGAACAGTGACAAATTTTGTCCAATAAGATCAGCCCTAATACTAATGCCAATACGAAGGCTGACACCAATGCCCATCCCGCCCATTCCAACCCATAGTAGTTCCACAAAAGCCTCTCACTAAAGAAATACAAATTCTAGTTGGGACATGCCCCCAACTATAGCCAAAACCAATATCCATAAATAGTTCAAAGTATGAAATAACATCCATGAAATAGAGCCTTCTGAATAGATAAAAGTTCACCACTTCAATCAAAATCTAAACCCCGAGTGTTCGAATGCTAAGTAGAAGAAGTAGAATGGTCGGTTCCTATATTATGCGGGGATATAGCTGCCCAAAGATGGGTTAGCGAGTGAACTCTAGCATGAACTCAGATTAAGGATAAAATAATGCCAATTATTAAACTAAGTAAAATCGTTCATATGCACACAAACCATAGATATATATAACTATATCGGGAAAAGAAACTGGGTTTAGCATACTATTTAAAACCTTTACCTGGGATATGTAGCTCTGTCATCCTAAGCCACCCATAGGCTATATGGGTTTGGATCTCCCTGATTAAAGGGCCCCAGTGCATGAAGTCGCACGACTAGGGAAGAAAACCTGGGATGACTAGTACATCCCCTAAAATATAAAGTGTGACATTATGCACACGGTCACTAGGACAAAACCTAACATTGAAAAATATGAGTTTCCAGTCTCGATCCCCTTAGGACCTCCACCTTCGACGGCTTTGCTACACACACCCCTCCTTTAAGCCCAATTAAAACCATTTTCCAACCAAACCATTATTCCATTATTATTAACCAAGCCTGTTAGTAGTGGTATCATCATAACAATTATAACTTGCAAATATTGTCTGTAGCCAATCCTTAGGGGATTCCCATGTGCCCCATGTGATTTATAATTAAACCAAAACCATGGTCACCAAGGCCTTTTTCAATCCATTCAAAACCATTTGAACCATTCATATCATTTAGGGTTCTATTACCAAGTTTAAACCATGCATAAGTTCCATTGAAAAACAAATATTATAGTGAAAGCATTGTTATAGGAATTTTATCAAACACATTGGGGGTATAGTATTTCCAACACCAAGCTCCTTTTCAAAAGAACCATTCTCACGCAACCAATTATCCAAAACCACCATTAATGCATATAAAGCATAATTAAAATATAGAAAAACCATAACCAAGAATTTATAACCAAAAACTCAAATCATATTTGAAAATCCAAAATCATACAACATTCAAATCATAGAAACATTATATAAAACCATGACTTGAGTTGAAACTAATAATGAGGGAAGAGAACATACCTTAAACCAAGATGATAATAGAGAGAAATCGCCAAGACAAGCCTCAATTTACTCTTTAAGATAAACCCTAGCTTCCTTTGCCCAAGAAATCTAGAGAGGATTTAAGAGTATTTTCTAAGTATTTAAGAATAAAATAATAGGGAAAATAACCTCCAAAGTGCAATATAAGTTGTAGGATCTTATTAAAATAAGTGGGGAAATGTATTGACTACCCTCACTTAAATTTCATGAAATTTCCATCATAGGGTACGACTGACCCTTACGAGTCGTACCCAACCTGCACGAGTGGCACCTACCTCTCATACCCTAGGCTTTCCCCCTTAGACCTAACAATGTCCAAGGTATGACACACCCAAACCTAAGTCATATCCAAATATATGACTAATACCCATAAACCGTACCTCTGGCATTATATAATCCAAAAGGGATACGAGCCTGGTTACAACTGGTACCCTAACTTATGGCTCATGATGATCTACTCGTGCTCAGATCCAAAATAAGTTACCAATTCTAAGGTTAAGTAAAGTAACCAAACAACTTGTACTCAACTATACGACTCGTACCACTCAAATTTTACCCATTCCAATAACTACATCAATCCTACCAACCAATACTGGTCAGCATATGACTAGACCATACTACCCGTACCCAAGTGTATGACTCGTTCCCCTAAGTCGTAACATGCATAGAAACCAAAAATCAAGGAAACTTTCTAAGGCCCAAAAACCAGGGTGTTTCAGATGTAGTTGAGAATCTAAGTTAGATAGACAGTTAGAGAATGAACAATCCTTAATTATGTTATCAACCTCATAAATCAACAACCAGGATAATTAACTAAACCGATGAAATTATACAGCTAAGCAGGATTGTTCATAGTTCCTTAGCCCTGGATTTTTCTGAATTATTGTTCAAGCACGTTATATTATTCATTGTTTTTATTTACTCATCATTTTAGAATCCCAGACATTATTAGTTACTCCTGCACTTGTTTAATCTTTGTAGTAATACTAGAATTAGATCATTGCTAATCACAAGTCCCTGTGGGGTTAATACTTGGATTTAATGGCCACTTTACTTCTATGTACCCACGTATACTTATGTGTGTGCTAGGACGCAACAAGTTTCTAGAGCCTCTTTTGGGGATTTAAAAATTGGTAACTACCTTATATTGGTTTTGCTATTTGGTTTCTTAAGTGCTAAAAACTTGATCTTAGCTCCCAAATTTGCAGGTACAGGTTTGAAACCTGAGTAAGATGGCAAGGAAAAGGGATTTGGTTGACCAATGTCTTGAACCTAAGTGACACTTGCTCTAGTTAAGGATAGAAGCTTTCTTTCACTATCAAATACCTCAAATTCATTAAGAAGAAGCTATTCATGCACCAATGGTTGAAGATTCACCAGCTCGTAGGATAGTTCGTAAAGTGGAAATCCCACTCACTACAAATGTTATCTCCGTCATCCCAACAGAAACCTAGAGGTAGATTCAATCTTAAACAGATCATGGTGCAGCTATTGCACAATAGTAGAAAATTTACAAGCCATTCACATAAGGATCAATAGGTCCATTACAGAATTTTATAGAGCTTAGTGACACCTTTATCCCCACTGGGGTCTACACTAACTACGTAGGGCTTGATATGTCATAGAAACACGAAACTTTAGATGCTTAAAATCATGAAATTATCCTTAAACAGAGGTAATTTTAGTAGATAGAATGTAATTTTATGGTTGTTGCAAGGTAAAATAGGTCTACTATAGAATTGGAAAGAATTTAGCAGAAAAAGACCTGGAAAAGACCAATTCTGCAGGAGGTATGAGTCCCCTCTGAGTCATCAACACTTTATATGAATCGAAGGCTGACTCATAAGCACAATAGAACCCAAAGTCAAATTGAGAAACTAAGTATGGAGAAAATACAACTGGAGCATCCAAGTCGTAATATGGAATACCATGAAGCCATCAAGACAATAGAACCCAAGGAAGAAATTCAGAGTTAAAGTGCCAGAAGAATACGATTCAAAAGTTTGAGTATGACTCGTATGATCTAACCGTAAGCAGACTAGTGTTTAAAAGAAGAAAAAAAAAAGTTCCAGGTGGATACGAGTAAATGCCATAAGTTGTATGATCAAGTTATGACTGTTAGTAGGAGTCATAAGATAAATAGAAAGTTGAAGCCTGGAAGATCAGACACTGGAGTGGATAAAAGAGGCATAGTATGACTCATATGATGATGGTACAAATTGAAGAGGAAGTTTTACCTTGTGTTGACGTTACTTTACCTTTTCACTTTTTGAGAGTATTTCTAAGTATTTTTTAGATACTATAAATACTCTATGGTTTATCTTTTATAAGGTTACTCTCTTTGACCTACTTTTGATGTACTTTTGCATACTTTACAATTACTTTTGAGATTTTGGATTTTTATTTAATTGAAAACTTAGGATTTTATTTATCTTATTCTTGTGCAATTAATTACATATATTCTTTATTGATAATCATGGTTTCTTGCATGAACATGAGTGGCTAATCTACCTTACTAGGGTTATGGGAACCCTGGAGGACTATCTATGTAAAGAAAGTAGCAGATTCATCTATTCTAGGGTTATGCATGTATCTTAATATTTTTCACAATAAGTGACCTCGGAGCTACTGCAAAAGCTTGAGGATAGTTCGTATTAGCCAATGTCAACACAAGGGAGTTTTCTATTAGGAGAAAAATATTAAGACAGTAATTTGAGATCCACATCTAATATCTTATTCCATTATCTCATCTAATCAACTTGAGACTCAAAAGGAAAAAAATGACTGAAGTTATAACAAGGAGTAATAAGGTGACGCCCTAAGACTCACAAGGTAAAAGGTGTGATTTATCAACACATTCACAAGATAGTTGATAATACATATCTTGTTGACTTTGCATGCAGAGCAGTAGAATAGATGGGTTGATCATGAGAAATTTATAGAGTTGACAATCTAAGGGGACAACAAACCCATTGTTCATCTTCTATTGTTTACAACTCAAAGCATTCAAAATTTGGTTACTAGTTACTAATCACTTCCAAATTCCCCCCTTTTACTTTCCACACTACTCGTGAATTACATCAAGTTAAGCAACTGTTCAATGTTTTCCCTATGGGATCAACCCCAACCTAGTTGGTTTACTATATTCGGCATCGATTACAATATACTTCTTTTGGATGTTAGTTTTAGCGTCATACAATTTTGGCATCATTGCCGGGGAAAATAATTTGAGTAGTTAATTGGATTGGTGAAGTTTGTGGGTTTTATTTTCTGTTCTTGATTTGGCATACGCCGGTGCATGTCAAACACTAGGAGAAAAGGTAATTCTTTACTCTCTTTTGATCTAGAGATAGAAAGAATTCTTCAAACACCAAGAAGAATATCTAGAAAAGTTCGTGATGGGGTTCAAGACCCTCTATCTTTTGATCCTAATATGGCACTCCCACTTGCTCCAGCTGATCTATAGAATATTGCAGATATATAGATACAAAAACTAATAGCTTCTACTGAGGAAAAGAGAAGAGTAGTCAAAGAGGTCCAATCAGCTGAAGGGGTTGGGTTAGCTCCACAAAGAGATCTAGCCAGGCCTAGACAAGTAGCTGAGAATCGAGACAGAGTTCAGAGAGGCAAATCTCCATTGATTCCTACATATCAGCACTTATACCTATACGAATATGAAGAGGATATGGGTTATGTTGAACCTACTAAGACAAGAGCCATCGTTTCTCCTGCTTTACCCCTAATGTGAAGTTTGATATTACAGGCACTATGATCTAATTATTGTACTTAAATGGTGTATTTTTTGGATTAGCTACTGGTGATGCAAATATGCATCTTTCTAATTTTACTAGATCTGCACATCATATACTAATTTGGGGGTAGATCAGAAAGCTTTGAGATTGAGGTTGTTCCCATTTTCATTAATAGGTGAAGCATTACTATGGTTAGGGGAACTTCCAAGAGGCTCAGTTACTACTTGGCATGATTTATGTAAATAGTTTATGAATAGATTTTTCCCTCTTGTACGGATGTTGCAGTTGAAAGATGAGATTTATAACTTTAAACAATTACTTGTAGAGTCATAGTATGAGGCAGGGTTTAGATTCAAGAAGAAGTTATCATGGTACCTAATCATAGAATCAGAGGATCAAATTTGTTGGAAGTCTTCTATAGAACATTAAATGTTAGTTTGAGAGCAATGGCAGATATGATTTCGATAGGTGCATTCATGCATCTTTAATAGGATGTTATGCAGGATTTGTTGAATGATATTTCAAAGACAATAGAGGTTGTCATACTAGAGATGAAGAATGTTGTGTAGGTACTTATGCTATTAGAGCATCCAATGATTATGGAGCGGGTCAGGATTTAGTAGTACAAGGGGTTGCATAGATTTGTACTGATATTGGGTTGCTTACAAAATAGTTCACGACAATGAGTTTTGAGAAAGTGAATGCAGTTGTGGCATAAGTATTTGCTTCTAGAACTTTTAAGATTGAATTCGAAGAAGAAGTGAAGTATCTTGATCGTAGGTTGGAAGATTATCGAGCCCAAGGGCAAGGGAATCAGTTCGAAACTATTATAATGATAGATACAGAGACAGAAGTTAAGAGAGGCACAGTGATTAACGGTGTGAAGATGACTATAAGGAGAAGAGTGACAAATATGTTCCAGTAGGTAATCATGATTCAGAATCTAGGATGAAGGCGCTATTATCGAAATTAGTTAAGGGGCAAGAAAATCAAGAGAGCTACCTTAAGGATTCAAGGTAGACCTGTCAGGGCTAAACCAGAAAATTGAATCACATGCTACAATAATCTAGAATTTGGAGCAACAATTTGTTCAAATATCAACCATAGTAAATTAAAGACAGCCTGGCACTCTCTCGAGCAACATGGTGGATAATCCAAATAATAATAGTCACTGTTATTCCATTACCACTCAAAGTGGTAAATCCACCATAAACTCACCTGTATCGGTTGTAGATGAGCAAAAAAATATTGATGACCCTGTTGATGTAGAAAATAGTAGTAACCAAGATAAAGGAAAAGAAAATATTGAAGAGCTTATGTTGAAGACCAATCCAAAACCTCGACCTCATTTTCCTCAAAGGCAGAATAGAAAATAAGAAGATGGTAAGTATCAAAAGTTTTTATCAATGCTAAAAGAGTTGCCAGTTAACATACCACTTGTAGAAGCATTAGAGAAAATGCCAGGATATGCAAAATTCATGAATGATCTAATCACTAAAAAGAGGTCAGTCAGTTTTGAGCCAATCAATAATATTCATCATTGCAGTGTTGTATCTAGTAGATCATTGGTGGAGAAAAATGAGGATCTTGGTGCTTTCACTATACCTTGTAACATTGGATCTTCTATCTTCGCTCGTGCATTATGTGATTTAGGTGCAAGCATCAACCTTATTCAATTCGTAGTATTTAACCAATTGGGGTTGGGAGCTCCCAAACCAACTACTATAAGATTAGTAATGGCAGACAAGATTGTGAAAAAACCAGTTGGTATTTTATATGATGCATTGGTAAATATGGCTTCTTTTATTTTTCCTGCAGATTTTATGATATTAGACAGTGAAGTGGCTTCTAAGACCCAATTATTTTGGAAAGATCATTCTTGGCTACAGGAAGGATGTTGATTGATTTGGAGGTAGGACATCTGATGTTAAGACTCAATGCTGAACAGGTGGTGTTCAATGTAAGTTAATCCATTAAGCAACCTGATGAGTTAAGAGTAATATCCGTGATTAATGTGTATAATGATGTAACGGATAGATTCTATGATGTTGATTCTATTACTTTTTGGAATGATGGTTCTTATGATGTTGTTCTTATTGAAGAGAGGTTGGATGTTGAAGCACTAGTAGCAGTGATTATGAACTTCGACACTGATGGCATTGAGGGGTATGATGAGATGGTATGTGCACTTTATAGGAGTGGTTCTTACATTTATGCACCTAAGAAGCTTGATTTGGATTTGAAAAATTAGAACTACTCCACCTGATTGTCCATCCATTGAAGAGCCACCGGTCTTAGAGTTGAAGGCCCTTCCTTCTCAATTACGATATGTATTTTTGGGGGCTAACAAAACTTTGCCGATAATTATTACAGCCGATTTCATTGACTCAGAAGTGAAAAAATTGTTATCAATATTACAGAGATTCAAGAGGGCCATTGGATGGTCCATTGTAGACATTGTGGGTATCTCGCCTGGTTTGTGTACTCATAAAATTCAACTTGAACAAGAGTGTATTCCAAGTATAGAACATCAACATCGACTCAATCCTTCTATGCAAGAGGTGGTAAATAAAGAGATAATTAAGTATTTGGATTCTGGTGTAGTTTATCCCATTGCTGACAGCAAGTGGATCAGTCTAGTATAATGTGTTTCAAAGAAAGGCAAGATTACTGTTGTGCCCAATGAGAAGAATGAGCTAGTGTTGATGAGGCTAGTCACATGATGGAGAGTATGCATGGATTACAAAAAATTGAATGCATGGATTCAGAATGACCATTTTCCTATGCCCTTCATGGAACAGATGTTAGACAAGTTAGCGGGCAAAGGATGGTACTGTTCCTTGATGGGTATTCAGGTTACAATCAAATCACTATTGTGCCCGAATACCAAGAAATACTACCTTCACATGTCCTTATGATAATTTTGCATTCAAACGTATAATAGATGGGGAGGCAGGGGGCATGAAGGATTGTCGGCAAGAGTAGCTAAGCGGCCAAGCAACAGACCCTGAACTTTCCAACATGAAAGGCGATTTCACGACCATGTAGGTGGCACGCCATACAAAATCAAAGCTTCCATCAACACCACATACATAGATCCTAACATTTCCAACATGATAGGTGATTCACGACCTAATGGCAGCATACCATACGAAATCAAAGCTTTTAATCGACACACCATAGCTTTCTTATGACTGAGATACACATCTGTATAGAATATTTTCTTTTTATCAACAAATACTTCACAACCCTCAACGGGATGGCATGACTTTAACACTATAAACTATACATCAAGTATGGTTTGCCTCGATAATAAAGCCTTTACAACCCAAAGATAGGATGGCTTGACTTTGCCAGTCTTAGAACACATGAAATCCTTTGTCTCCTTAAAATTAGACTAGTTTTTATATGACTAAAATAGGTCTTATGATGGCTCTTCCTGGTCTATTTCCCTCAAACGTCTGCGAAACAAAAAGTGTACTAAGGCAAACCTCAGATTTGTGTGTTCTTTCTAAGATATTGAATCAATTTGGCAAGTTATGTCATGGACTAAGCTAATTTTATTTCATATACATGGAAAGGACTTAGGCATCTACGTCGCGTGGATGAAGCCGAAATCATTTTCTAAATATGAAAAGTAACTTCAAAGTGCTATTATTGTCATTGCAATAAGCACTTCACTATAGTAATTCCCTACCCCCTACTCCGACCTAAAGGATCAAAGTACCCATCCCTTTAGAAGAGAGAAAGCAAGACAAAGATAGTTTAGCCAACAAACATTTTCATTAAAATAGAGAAACTGTACAAAATGTTGTTAGGTAGAGAGAATGATACCTCTAACCTAAAGGCCTAGGCTTCCTTTTATAGGAGAAGAAAGCTTACAAGATAAGCCTACACTATGGATAAACATAAAATAAAATAATACAATCCTATCATAATAGCTAAACTAAGGGATAGGTATTATCCGTTATGACTGGATAAGTCTAATCCTTTTGGAAAAGATAAAGCTTTATCTTTTATAACTAGATAAGCCTTATATTTATTCCATTGGGCCCTACTAACATGTGGGGGGCTAAATAAAAAAATACTGTGTTGTTGGTATATGATAGAATATGCAAGCAGGTGAGTTGGCAGCTTGCAAGCAGGTGCATCAGCAGCTTCACAGGCATCATGCAAGTAGGTGGATAAGCTCCTTGTCTTTGAAGTAACTGAGTTAGCAGCTTCAAAACCCATCTGAGAGGGTAATCCACTAAGAAGGGTTTCTTTGGAGATAAGGGTAACCTACTGAAAAAGGTAATCCACTAGCGAGGGTAACCAATCTAATAGGGTTTACTTAGAGAGGAAGGTAACCTACAGAAAAGGGTAACCTACTGAATAGGGTAACCCACTTGAAAGGGTAACCTACTAGAGAGGGTAACTTCTTGCACATGTCATCTGACAACATCTCTCAGTCACTAGTGTTGGATGGTTCAATGGTGGTAAGCTCACGTATCCTTCTTCCATCCATAAATTTACTCTATGCTTAATGAGTGGTCGCATGAGTCTGATGGATGGCATTGTTTCCCTTATCTCTTCTCTAAAAAGTGTTTGGAAGAGAATTTTTCCGACCTTAAAAGAAAGTCTGCCGAGATATTCTCTTTTCCCTCAATGTGTTTCACTCAGAATTTGTAGGGAGAAAACCATTGAGACCATCAGAGAATCTGTGTATTTGGGATGATCTTTGGATTCAGTTGGACCATTTTGGAAAACGCCCACATATCCATTTTGATCTAAAATTTAGTATAAATAAGGAAGAAGTTAAACTTTTGGATTCCATTCTTTACAGCAAGAATATCCTTGAAGGTGGACTGATAGTGTTGTTCTACCTCTTTGAACTTCAGTCTGTACTTTTATTTGTCCATCATATGGAATATGGAATGTCTCGACTTTGCTAGATATTCTTTTTATTTTTTGGACCACATCATCCTGCTCTTTTCCCCATGTTGGAGTAGTTTTCTTGAGCATCTTTGTGAGCGAGGAGATGCATGTAGACACGTCAGGGATGAAGTCTCCCATATAATTAATTACACCAAGGAATTGTTGAAGTTGTTTCACTAAGAAGTTGGTATCCAAACACTTGAGCAATTCTTGGCGTATGTACAGTTCTGGAGTGTAAGACCTGTGGCCAAAGTGCATCCCCAAGAAATCAATCTCATCTTTTACTACGGTCATTTTTTTTGCCAAAAGTATAACTTTATGCTACTTCACCAGGTCGCGGAACTGACGAAAGAGGTCCAGGTGGTTCTTTAAAGTGTTGCTAAAGAGAAATTTATCATCAATGTATACCAATGATGTATGTAGGATGGGCGGGAATAGTTTAATCATGGCCTTTTGGAAGAGTGGAGAAGCAGGTTTGAGCCAAACGGCATAACTTTCCACTGGTAGTGGTGATCGGGTATATAGAAGGCCATTTTGGCTCTATCTTCTGGGTGTATGCCTAGCTGCCAGAATTTGGATTTAAGGTCGAATTTGGAAAAATAGGTGGATTTTGCTAGGTGCGAGAACAGGGTGAGCTTATTTGGAATGGGCAATTTATTATCGAGAAGGAAGTAATTTAGGGATTGGTAATTTATGACTAGACGAAGGTTAGGGGTTGTGTCGTGCTGCTGTTTTAAGAGAGGAGGAGACCCGTCTAGCTTAATATTTGGATTTGTAAGAATTACTCCAATGACATTGTCAGCTTCTACAGAAAAAATAGGATCCGGAGTCGGATTACAGTTTGAGATCATCATGTTGGCTGGATCGGCTGACTAGTGGTGTGGTTACTCTTCTTCGAACTTTAGGTCAACATCTTTAATGGACTCAGGGACATTCAGATATTCCTCAACAGGGTCATACTGGAAATCCTAAGGAGTGTAACTTCCTGTTTCTGCTGGATTGAACTCCAAGATGGCTTGTCCTGACACAGAGGGATCATCTTTCTAGAAGGATTCTGGACATGCACGGTCGCCATTAAGGAGACTATGCTCGATGACATTCCAATCCTCATCTCGTGGAACCACAGTTGGGATCTGTAGGTCACCATCTGGGACTATAGTATCTAACTTCACGAAGATATCATCTTGAAGGGGAGCGATAGCCGTTGAGTTTATTATATCAGCAGCCTGTGGGGCCTTCATCCTTTTGACTTGTCCTTCAGCTTGTTGGCAGTCAAACATAGCCTTTTTCCTTTTCCATGAGCGTATGGTAAGGTCAGATCTTTGCTCATCTTCTTGAGTCAGACTGAGGAGCTTGGAGGTGGATGAGCTTAATGGAGATGTGGAAAAGGGTTGTTGTATCCTTTGTGGTGATGTCGGAAGTACAGAATATGTTGGATATTTTGTGGATTTATGTTGCCATACCTCAACAAACTAATTTGTTCATCAATTAATGTCATTTCTCTTCTTTGATGATTAATGAAGGATGGTACCGAGGTGTCTAGAGGATATGTGGTAGACTAGATAGCCTATCTCCTTTATTTTAGTACCTCTATGAGTTTGGCATGGATCGAATCCCAGTATTTATCATCATTGTCGTTCGGCCTCATCATGTCATATCAGTACATCTATAATTGCTTACCCATGGACAATGTCTCGTGAAAGGACATTTGAACCAGTGTACGTTTTATTCCTTGTGATTGAACTATTGGACCCAATTATTATCTCTCATGATTCTTTTGAATGAGTGTAAGACATATACTGGGTCTAAGCTTTCCTCCTTTGGATATGTATCAGTGAGGATGACCATGCGAATAGGCAAAAATGTCTGGTAATGGTTCACTTCAGATAAGGTTCGGAGACGCTGAGAATAGAATCTCAACTTCTCATAACAGTTGACACATGTATCTGGAGTGATTTTGAGCAGTTCTTCCCTAGACACTTGATTTGATATTTGTACACCAAGGTTGGTTCAATGGGCCGTATTTATTACTAAGGACAAGGAGGTTTGGTCACTTGGCATGGAAAGAGTGTCCTCGTGGTTTTGCACTTGCCAAGCTGATTGGTAGTGTATGGTTGGGTATAAGCTAGCATCTGGCATTTTTAGGATTTGGACTTGGATTTTTTATGCCTCAGTTAAGTTTGGATCAGAAAGGGACATGGTAAGATTTGAAAATAGAGTAATAACAAGTGTCCTAGCATCCAGGATAACATATAGAGTACCCAGATTCGCATGTTGGTATTTACAGAAACTCATATCAAGGAGAGAAAGGCATGCCTTTAGTGGCTGTCCTTTTCTTCCATGATGCATCAACGCAACACGAACAACATCAAAATGGATATGGGTATAACCATGGTTTCTCCACTCTTATGGGAAGCTATTGGGTATTTTTAGATTGATAAAATGGGCATCGAGATTCGTACAGACATACTGGTCAAGGGTTGTGGCTGAAAAGTATTCCTTAACTCCTTCTGCCTATTCTGATGCAAAGAATCAATTTGCATCCATGGATTACATGCTTTCTTGACAAAGGTAGAGTAGGGTTTAGGTAGAGGTATATATATAGAGTATATATCCTGTTCAGGTTTTAGCACCTCTACTTCAAAGAGGTTGTCATATTTATATGATAAATTCTTGTGAAGGGTTGGAACATGGCTAGCTGAGAAAGGAACTTGTACGGATCGAACAAAGTATAAGAGCCTGCAGAGAAAGACATATCTTTGTATTTTCTGGACTTTAAAGACTCGATGTATTTGTTCTACAGTTCTAAGGAAAAGATTCAATAAAATGAAAAATCTTTTTGTATTTTGTGGAATGACTCTTTATATTTGTGCTAAAAATCTAAGAATAGGAGACAACTAATATTTGTTCTAAAATCTAAGAAAAGTAACAACTACTCGATTATGTACAAGAAGCAGATTACAATAACTAGAAAACACAGACTCTGATAATGAAATAGAAACTATGACTCAAATATATACTGGAAATGAGTAGTAAAACTTAGAAGTGAAAACTAAGGACGGATCTAAGAAAAGTAGCTAAGATAAGTGAAAGTAAAAATTAAAAATGTAAATATGGATCAGGTCCAGCCATATTTCAGAGATGTATGATGTCCATCTTCTCTAGTATGGTAGAAGACACCATCAAAGTGTTTGTGGCTGATGTTTTGGCTGTGGGTAATTCTTTTGAAGATTTCCTAATGCACTTGACAAATGCTCTTGGAAGATGTGAAGAATGCATTTTGGTACTTAATTAGGAAAAGTGTCATTTTATGGTCAAAAAAGGTATTGTTCTTAAGCACAAGATTTCAAAAGATGACATAGAGGTTGATAGAGCTTAAATAGAGATGATCGAGAAATTACCTCCACAAATTTTTGTGAAGGGAATTCGAAGCTTTGTAGGGTATGCAGGTTTTTATAGGCATTTTATCAAGGATTTCTCAGAGATTGCTAATCCTCTTTGCAAGCTTCTTAAGAAGGAGGTGAAATTTGTTTTTGATGATGCCTGAATGAAGGCTTTAGAATGACTAAGAGAGAAGCTGGTGTCAGCTCCAATTATTGTGTCACCTGATTGGTCCTTGCCTTTCGAGTGTTGTCTTAGTTCAAAGAAAAGAAAAGATTCTTCATCCTATCTACTATGCTAGCAAGGCCTTGAACCCTGATCAAAAAAAATACATAGTGACTGAATAAGAGTTCTTTGTTGTGGTTTTTTCCATTAAGAAGTTTTGATCTTACTTGATTAGGACGAAGGTATTTGAGCATACGGATCATGCAGCATTGCGGAACTTAATGGCAAAGAAATATGGGAAACCCAGATTCATTAGGTGGGTAATTTTGCTGCAAGAATTCGATTTTGAAGTCAAGGACAGAAAAGGCACGGAGCACCAAGTTACTAATCACTTGTCTAGACTTGAGAATGAAGCTATGTAGAAAGTGGAAAATGGGCTAGATATTGATGACAGTTTTCCAGATGAGCAGTTATTGGCAGCTTTCTAAGATTTACTACATAGTTTGCAGACTATGCAAATTATATAGCCAGTGATCTAGTCCTAAATGATATTTCCTTTCAACAAAGAAAGAAGTTTATGCATGAGGTAAGGAAATTTTTCTGGGATGAGCCTTATTTATTCAAAATATATGTGGATGGGATTATTCGTAGATGTATACCTGAGGTAGAGATGATAAGCATACATGAGGCTTGTCACTCTTCGCCAGTTGGGGGTCATCATGGAGGAACCCGCACAGCCCACAAGATCTTGCAATATAGGTATTATTGGCCAACAATCTACAAAGATGCACATGACTTTTCTTTTTCTTGTAATTGATAACATTCAACTCACTTCCATGGTTAAGGGAGGGACGGTTGTTTTCAAGTAACCCAATAAGAATTAGGGTCGAATCTTGAGGAGTGAATATATAGGCTTCAATACTGTGGATGCTTGAACTACTATGGGATTATCCAGGATGTTAACAAAGACACGTGTAAAATAAATTGGAAGGGAGGGGGTAAGTGTAAATGATTTGACAACTAATCAAAGCAAGAATATAACACGTTTGAATTAAGATCAAATTTTAGGAAATCATGGGATTATGCCTACCTAAAAGTGCAAGTGTGAGGGTTTATGATGGTTTGACATGAGATTTAGTTGTTGATAACGCCCAAACTACAGCTCTCGTTAGAAAGTGTAAGCGGTCGTTGTCAAATATAGAACCCAACTAGGTTGGGTGTCGAATCCCACAGGGAATACTTGGTCACTAAGTGTTGCAATTATTAGTAGACTGTTGGTCGCAAATTCTGAGGAAAAGGGGGGATTTGATTATGCGTAAATTAATAATATCAAAGTAACGAATGAAACGATGTATTTAGTAAGATTTAATCACAGAGAATAATAAGTTAGGGTTATGTCCACCTTGTAAGTTCTACGTATCTATTAACTATGAGGAATGCGGAATTTAGACATGCATGCACTTATAGAAATTCGTATTCTAATTGTAAATCCAAGTGTTTCCCAACCATCAAGGATTATTTCTTTTTAGCTCTCCCGAGCCTAAAGCGTGTAACGAATGGTACAAATTCTCCAAGAAAGTTAATCCGGTCAAGGCATTAACGTGTAAACAGGGGTTGGAAACCCTATTTTCTTGTCACACTCTCTTTTCCAAACATGTAACTTTTCTCTTGAACAAGTTAATGCTATACTGGCATATTTTTTATGTTTGTAACCATAAGAATTTAATTAAAATGAAGAGAGTAATGATATAAGTAGCATACACATCAAGAATTCACAAAATCATAGTAATAGATAGTATATTACGAGGTTTCCATAACCCTAACAGAGAAGTTTAGCTACTCATGATTACAACGGAAATCAACGAAGACATCATCATCATACCAAAGTTAGAATAATCTCACAATAGGGATGAGTTTGGCGTCAAGAAGGAGATGACGTTTTTTTCCTCTTAGCCGTTTCTCACGTGAGCCGTGTTTTCTCTGTCTTAAACTTACAGAATCTGTAAACTAAATAATGAAAATAACAACTTGCTGAAAAATTCAGCAATAGGGTTTTTATAATGTCCTTGTCTACTAAATTACTGCTGCATCCCTAAGTCTTTAGAAATGCTGGGTTTGCCCAGGAAAAAGTTCCCATGCATCACTTTTAGTCCAAAAGTTGCCTTCCCTCTAATGTGAAGTTTTCCTTTTCTGCTCAAAAGTCCATAAAGTGCTTAAATCTTCATCATTAATACCTGAAAAACATGCTAATCACGTAGTCAGCTCACTTAAAGGAAAATGGACTAAAAGTGCAAGAATTATATATTTTATTCTCAAAACTTAGCTAAAACATGGGTAAATTATGGTGCTTAGGCGTGTAAATACGCCCAACATCAGTTGTTAACTAATGGATTGGCTAGGTCTATAGTCATTATGAAGAATTTTTCAATCAAGCCACAATGAGTTTACCCGTTGGCTCTTTCGAGAACCTAACAAGTGTGCAGCTTACATCCACCCAAAACCTCAATCAAGCACCCCTATTTCTAGGATGATTCTCTTGTCACAATTTACACTCCTATTACACTTATTTCTAAGATTGTAAAAGGTAGTAAATCAGAGTCTTGATTGTCCATCATTGCCTTTTTCCCTTATAACTCTCTTTTGAGGATGTTATGGGCTACCTATTATTCATGTTCATCCCTCTTTCGAGGATGATAAAGGGTTTCTAGAGTTTGGGGCTTTCACCCATCAAATTCCAACTATTAAGCTCAAGCAATGGTGGAATCCATATCTTACAACTAAAAATCAAGCAAATACATCAATTCTTCACAATTTAGTTCAACATAATCCCAAGACTAAATTACTTAGCTACTCATGAAGAAAGTAAAGCAAGATATACCACGAAGAATATCTAAAGCATTCATTCTTCATAAAGATTCTAAGAGATTTAGCCTCCAAAGTTAATTACACATTTGCCCAATCAGGGTTTTCTATCCTTGGATTCAAAAAATGTCTATATAGTGAGTAATGCCCCAAATAAGAAAGTGTTTTAGCTTAAATATGGCATGGGATTCATCTAAGTACTTTTACAGTTATACCCCTGGGCATATTCCCGCTGGACTGTGATTGTGTACTGATATCCACGACCGCTCCCATGCGACCGCGGTTGTGTGCCGCTACCGTGCTACTCTAACCATCTTGACTGACCACGGCTAAAGAATCGTAGTCATGGTAACTGAGGTTGATGCAGTCCAGGTCTTTAGCTGCACTCTTTTTTGCTTCTTTTTTATCATGTTCAGCTCCAATCCACATATTTTGACCTCCTTAGCTTTTTACCTGTATCGAGTGGATATTAGAGCATTTAACCACAAGTTTGTCTCATTTATGCATTCAAATCTAGGTATTGTGCATAAATAATTAGTATGAATGAGTAGTAAAAACGCCACTCATCAACACCCCCAACTTAAGACTTTGCTAGTCCTCGAGCAACACTACCCCTGTGTTATGAGACAATGTGTGCCCTCATTCTATCAATCAATGATCATGATGACTTAACTTAAGTGCCACCACTAAAAGCATTTCATACATAGGAAAATAAGTTTTTAACCACTTCCCTCATTCAAAAATAAAATAGCGAAGAATGCAATAGACTTTGGGTAGCAACCATGCAACAACTACTAATACTCTAAAAATAACTTGCACGTTATACCCTCATTTACCTCATTGCGCAGGAGATGACAAAATCACCCACCTCAACTAGTTTGCATGCCTCCTCATGAGAAATAAAAGTTTTACACACCTAGTTAGTAATCATGCAACAAGGAATTTTAAGTGTAATCCCTCACTCTCTCAAGAAATTGTCCATGTTAACAAGCACTATACCATAGGCTTGTCCCAATTTCCCATTGCCATTACAAAGAAAGTAAGCGGTTGGAGATCTCGAAGGACTTTCTAAGCTTGTAATGTACGGTCAGGTTAGGGTAGGATATTTTGGAAACAACATGGCTACAACCTTCCTTGAACATCTACATCATACTTTTCAAAATTCTTTCTTTTTCTTTATAACTATGGGGCTACTCTCCTAGCTTTCTTTATTTTTTCATGCCTACTTTTTGCTTCATTTGTTCTCCCAACTTCTTTTATCTCATTTTTTTGCAACGTTAAAGCAATCTTTCCTTTGTTGGGTCCTTTCCTCTTCTATTCATTTCTTTTAAAAACTTAGGCACATTAGGCATACACTAACTCTTTGTGGCACCAAACTTTATTCCTTCAATCTTTACCATCCCCAACTTAGGCTTTTTGCCTCAAATTATATTTTCAAATTCAAGAAGGGTATGGTTCAAAAGAGGGATAAAAAGAATGGTTCACAGCTTGTAATGTCTTTGCCAAAGAAAGGTCCAAAGGCTCGAAGTGGGTACTAGGGATTATAATTATTCAAGGGTAGGCTTTTTAGGCTTAAAGTGGGTACCAAAATCACAAAGATGGCCTAAGATCATTTCTCCAACCAAGTACAATCTAAATTAGCTTTAAAAGACTAAAAAGGCAAGTTCTAGATAGTACAAGTACAGAAGATATAAAGACAACCAACTTCACACACATAGCATACGAATACCATCAAGAGGATTCAATCGTTCTACCTGCTCAAGATAAATCTGGGGTATTCATTAGTTTTCCAAAGTCAACTCTTGGAGTCATAAAAAGAAGAAAAATATCATTACAAAGTTGCTCTCGTCCATGCCTTTAGATTTTGTAAAAAAATTTGGACAGAAGGGGTTGTTTACCTTTGTATCTGCACCACGCATAATTTACTAATTATGGTAACAACCCAAGCTATAGTCTCATATTGTGAATCATAATACAGGTGAACTACTCATATGGTTACCCAATATTCACCAATGGATATGAATGTGATCCCAAACATCAATTCTACAGGTACTCAGACTTTTCTTGCATTTTATAGCCTTGATGCCACGGGTACTCAGACTTCCCCTGAACCTACTGATAGAAGCCCAATTATGATGGCAAGACTAATCTAATATAATTCAAACTAAAATGGCAACCTAAAATCAAATAACTTTCCCATGCAAATGTGGGCACCATCAGAGTGCCCGAATATTACAACCCAAATACAAATAAAGGTAAGGATTATCTAAAAGAGAAGAGAAGTATGCAGAAATATCAATAATACAGGACCAAATGTCATGAATAAGGAAACACCCCAAACTAACGAGGTAGAAGTATCCCCACTGCATAAATAATCAAGAGTAGAAGAGATAAGAGTGCTCCCTGAAACCCCATCAAGGGATGCCAACACTATCAGATTCTGCATCATCACCATCTTTCTCACGGTCGAACCACTCGACTGGGGCTTCATCATCATTGTCTATCCAAGAAGAAGGAAGTTTATCTCGGGGCCTTAGGACCTTCCATAGGCCCTTTACACCCTTCCATATTCTGCTAAAGAATTCATTTCTCTTATTCTCCCTTATCACCATTTTGTCATGTGCGATTCGAAGGAATTGGTATGACTCCACCATGGAGGAGTAGGACTTTTTAAGATTTCAATGATAGTTTCTTTCTTCTTTTTGTTCTCCTTATACTTCTCATAATCGGCACATAACACATAGGAATGCTGAGTAGTGGAAGGCTCTCCCGACCCTTGGGGAAAACTAGACACAAGCTCTTTGATTGTTGAAATATTTACTCCAATCTATTCAAGAGGTCCCACAGTGGTTAGCCTATGAGACACGGGCTCACTGCATGCCGGGGGTACCCTCGCCTTGAATCCTTAAGGGGTAAATGGGGGCACTAGGATGCACCCAAGAACCACTTGCATACTCTTCCACCCTTACTCTCCTGCAAATTTCAGTAATCAAAGAGGAGAAAAAGAGATGCATACCACCTTGGATATTGATATGATCTATCTTATTAACCATAAGCTAACCAATATCAAGTGGGATACCATCTAGAATACATTCAACCATCCGAGCGCGCAATTCTGGGACTGCTATCATGTGAGTGCAAGGAGAAACTCAACTAAAAATGATGTGCAACCATCCGAGCGCTCAATTCTAGGACTGTTATCATGTGGGTGCAAGGAGAAACTCAACTAAAAATGATGTGCAACCATACTCGAGCCTCAAAAGTGAAGTCGTTCATAGAAATATTTCTTTTAGTCTTGGTACAAGAGACTTCCTTTCTGGGATATAACCTTTGTGCTAGCCAACTCTTCGATTTACTCCCATTTGCTTTAAATTCACCCATGTCTGCTCTCTAAAGCTTATAAACATTATTGATTTGTTTGGCCCCAACTTTAATTGGTCTACCCCAAATCTTAATAGTCACAGGAAGGGTCTAAAAAGGATACTTCACCGATATTGGCATAAAATATGCGGACCCATTATTTATTTTCAATGCATGGATCTAGGGCAAAACACTACCACCCTATGGCCTCAAGTTTGTCATGAAATACCGATATTTTTTTGGCACATTCTCTAAAAAAAATTCCTCTTTTGGGGAGCAACTTTGTACTCAGAAAATCACTGTAGTAAAGAGTGTGGCACTTGGGTGCCATGAATCAGATGTGGTCATATTTGTCCATGAAGTTGGCCTGAAAGTTCTAAGCACACATTATATAATTCAATGACATTTTAACATGCAAGTAGTGTTAGATTCATCGCTAGAGTTCATGGGATTAGAGGCTTGGTGCTGCTTGACCTAAAAGTGGAAGAGCAGGTTTTTGGCATAGAGGGGACTGTTCTCAGTTACCATGATCGGGAGTCAAAATCGTCTTCGTGGTGTCACGATTGCGGTCTGTGGCAGTGATTGCAGTACCAGAGGCTAGTTCCATGTCAGTATTGCATGTTTAGATATCTTTCAAAATTAGGTCATTATCATGTTCTACACAAAGGATGCATTTGGAGATTATTTGAACAACTCTATCTAGTGTGAGAAAGTTCCTTTAATGAGTATTGTTATTGAAAGTCCATTTGGGTAATTTAACAAACACTTGGTGGACATTTCTCACTTGTCCATTTTTTTCTCAAAACCATTAGGTACTTAGGTTCTACCCAAATTTGTGCACCTCTATACAAGAACCTAACATCACACTAATACCAAGTATGACCACATCAGAAGCATATCAATCAAAAAATTAAAACCTTTTCTTAATCATGCATTCTAAAATCTAGATTCCAAAGCAAAAGTGTGGATTCATGACATTTATCGAATTGAAAATGAAAGAGAGATGCAAGGATGATGCTTAAGAGCTCACAAACTTAGCCAGAAATAAGCTTTAAATTAGAGAGTTTTCTTCTAAAAGGGGAGTGTGAGGGAAATAAGGGGAACCTAGGGGTTAAATACTTGCATTGGTTATGATCATGGCTAAGCGACTGCGCTCGCTGACACCCGCGTGACCGCGATCGCGCTTGGGGATCGATTATGCTCCCCTATTTTTCCCCTGCTTAGCCCTTAAAGAGAAATTCTACTCTTTCCCTTTATTTAAGCTCATCCAATTCACTATAAAGTGCTACAAATGCATGGACTAGAATTATTCAAAGGTAAAGAACATTGATGCTACCAAAACATAACAAAAAGGATACAAGCCACTCTCATGGAATTTGGGGGTTGCCTCCCACCCAGAGCCTTAGTTATAGTTGTGGCACAATGTCTTCCTCCATTCATTCTCAAGGTGGGTCCTCTAACTCCTCGTTCATCCTCTTATTGTCAACATCTACCATTGATACTACTTGTAATTCCATGGTTTGCCTCATTGACTTGCAAAATACCATGGCCAGCGTTGCTTTTTGGGGAAAAACGATAGAAATACGGCATTTTTTTCAGTCTCAAAAAGGGACATTGTTTTTTGAAAACAACGGCCTGCGTCGCTTTAATTATGACGGACAGCGTCGCTTTTAGGGAAAAAAAGTTTTTAGTTATTTTTTAAAAAAGCGATGTTGTGCATCGCTTTTTGTTCTTCATGTCAAGAACACATGATGAACAAAAAAACGACAGACATCACATTTTATTGAAAAAAAAATTTTTTTTAGGAAAATCGATACTATCCGTCGTAATTTGAGAAAAATAAAATATTTTTTTAAAGGCGACGTTGGTCGTCGCTTTTTGTTCTTTATAAAGAATAAAAAGAGACGTTGGTCGTCACTTTTTGTTCTTCATAATGAATAAAAAGAGACATTGGTCATCGCTTTTTATTCTTCATAATGAATAAAAAGCGGGGTTGGTTGTCGCTTTTTGTTCTTGATAATGAATAAAAAGCAACGTTGGTCGTCGCTTTTTATTCTTCATACTGAATAAAAAAGCGACGACCGTCGTCGCTTTTCTGCATTTTTTTGGATGCTGAAATCTGCATTTTCTATATCTTACCTGCCAAATAAAAATGCAACTCAATATATACACCCCTCATGCAGCACACATTATTATAATAATCATACAATTGATAGGTTTATTTTTTTTATTAATAAAATATTCAAACTTACATTTTCATATCTTCTTCTATGGGAGGAGGTGCACCAATTTCAAGTCATGAATTCACATTTTCAAATGAGTACACTTTACTAATTTTAAAACACAAGTTCATCTTTCAAGTAGCTACACTAAACCATTTTCAAATCGCTAATTCACTTCTCAAGTGACTACACTTGATTAATTTGAAGTCACTAGTACACATTTCAAAACACTACACTTAATCATTTTCAATTCTCTAATTCACTTCTCAAGAGACTAAACTTAACCATTTTCAAGTCATGAATTCACATTTCAAGTATCAACACTAAACCAATTTCAAGTCATGAATTCATATTTTCAAGTGATTACACTTCACAAATTTCAAAACACAAGTTCACCTTTCAAGAACTACACCAAACCATTTTCAAGTCGCTAATCCACTTTTCAAGTGACTAGTACTCATTTCAAAACACTATACTTAACCATTTTCAACTCTCTAATTCACTTCTCATGTGACTAAACTTAACCATTTTCAAGTCATGAATTCACATTTTCAAGTGATTACACTTTACGAATTTCAAAACACAAGTTCACCTCTTAATAACTACACTAAACCATTTTCAAGTCGCTAATCCACTTTTCAAGTGACTAGTACATATTTCAAAGCACTAAACTTAACCATTTTCAACTCTTTAATTTACTTCTCATGTGACTAAAGTTAACCTTTTTCAACTCATGAATTCACATTTGAAGTATCAACACTAAACCAATTTCAAGTCATGAATTCACATTTTCAAGTGATTATACTTTAAAAATTTCAAAACACAAGTTCACCTTTAAAGAACTACACCAAACCATTTTCAAGTCGCTAATCCACTTTTCAAGTGACTAGTACACATCTCAAAACACTATACTTAACCATTTTCAACTCTCTAATTCACTTCTCAAGTAACTAAACTTAACCATTTTCAAGTCATGAATTCACATTTCAAGTATCAACACCAAACTAATTTAAAGTCATGAATTCACATTTTCAAGTGATTACACTTTACAAATTTCAAAACACAAGTTCACCTCCTAAAAACTACACTAAACCATTTTCAAGTCGCTAATCCACTTTTCAAGTGACTAGTACATATTTCAAAGCACTACACTTAACCATTTTCAACTCTCTAATTCACTTCTCATTTGACTAAAGTTAACCTTTTTCAAGTCATTAATTCACATTTCAAATATCAACACTAAACCAATTTCAAGTCATGAATTCACATTTTCAAGTGATTATACTTTACAAATTTCAAAACACAAGTTCACCTTTCAAGAACTACACTAAACCATTTTCAAGTCGCTAATCCACTTTTCAAGTGACTAGTACACATTTCAAAGCACTACACATAACCATTTTTAACTCTCTAATTCATTTCTCAAGTGACTAAACTTAACCACTTTTAAGTCATGAATTCACATTTCAAGTATCAACACTAAACCAATTTCAAGTCATGAATTCACATTTTTAAGTGATTACACTTTATAAATTTCAAAACACAAGTTCATATTTCAAGAACTATACTAAACCATTTTCAAGTTGCTAATCCACTTTTCAAGTGACTAGTACATATTTCAAAGCACTATACTTAACCATTTTCAACTCTCTAATTCACTTCTCAAGTGACTAAACTTAACCGTTTTCAAGTCATAAATTCACATTTTCAAGTGATTACACTTTACAAATTTCAAAACATAAGTTCACCTTTCAAGAACTACATTAAACCATTTTCAAGTCACTAATCCACTTTTCAAGTGACTGGTACACATTTCAAAATACTACACTTAACCATTTTCAACTCTCTAATTCACTTCTCAAAGGACTAAACTTAACCATTTTCAAGTCATGAATCCACATTTCAAGTATCAACACTTAACCAATTTCAAGTCATCAATTGACATTTTCAAGTGATTACACTTAATAAATTTCAAAACACAAGTTCACCTTTCAAGAACTTCACTAAACTATTTTCAAGTCGATAATCCACTTTTCAAGTGACTAGTACACATTTCAAAGCACTACACTTAACCATTTTCAACTCTCTAATTCACTTCTGAAGTGACTAAACTTAACTATTTTCAAGTCATGAATTTACATTTCAAGTATCAGTACTAAACCAATTTCAAGTCATGAATTCACATTTTCAAGTGATTACACCTTACAAAATTCAAAACACAAGTTCACCTTTCAAGAACTACATTAAACCATTTTCATGTCGCTAATCCACTTTTCAAGTGACTAGAACACATTTCAAAATACTACACTTAACCATTTTCAACTCTCTAATTCACTTCTCAAGTGACTAAACTTAACCATTTCCAAGTTATGAATTCACATTTCAAGTATCAACACTAAACCATTATCATTAATATTTACCATATATGTTAAAAATTAATTGACAAATCATAAGTCCATTAGGCACAGTAATCAAACTAAATCAATTCTATACTATCGGTCAGAGTAAAATAAAATAAACACAATCAAACATCTTACATAAACACTGATTCAAATTACTGATAATATCAACTAAATCAAAATATAATCCAGGCACAATATCCCCAAAAACAAGTAGGCATGAGTAATCATATTGAATATTACAAAAAAAGTTAGGGAAAATTCTCACGTATGACAGCGTAGATAATTAATCAAACACACATCTCAAAAAAAGGGTATTGACAAAAAAAATGGTCAACCAAAGTAACCTCAAAACACAAAAATCGGTCACATTAGTAAGTAAAAGAGGCTTTTGAGACTAAAAAAATAAAATATGAAATTAAACCTGGATGGGTTCTCAAGAACACATCATTTTTTATGAAACTTGAGTGGAAACAACGGGCGTTGAGGAGCGATGGTTGTTGGTGTTGGTGCGGGCTGCTGGCTAGTGGACGGCTGGTGGTGTTGGTCGGGTTGGTGTTTGGTGCTAACTGGTGGAGGAGATAGAGGAGAAGCTTCATCGGCGACGGGTCGATGGCTAAAGCAGTGGCGGCATTGGGTTGCTCAACCAGTGGCGACAGTGGATGGAATATACTGGTGGGGTGAGCTGCGGTAGCCATGGTTGTTGTTGATAGAGAAAGAAAGAGAGATATGAGAGAGGAGGGTGGTGGGCGGCTATTTTATGGAGAAAGTGGAGATTAGGGTTTGTATTGGTTGTCAAGAATAGAAAGGCTGAATTTATCTCAGTCATTGAATCGATTTTGATAGACGACAGAGATTAAAAATGGTTAAAAATTAAAATTAGTGTTAAATTGGTTAAAGTGGCATAAATTGAATACCGGTGGCTAAAATTTAAATAAAATTGACAAAAAAATTGAATTGTTTTGGACTGCTTTTTAATAAATGTAATAATGAAAATAATAAGATGTCGCGTATTAAAATAACTATGCATGTAAAATTTATGTTACGTAAAGACAATATATAAGATTATCGATAATAATAAAAGACAATGTGTTTGTAAATTGTGAGTGTGCATATTTATGGGAAAAATAATTTAATAAATATTAATAAAATTATGTAAAATGAAATATTTGAATTAATAAATGGTAAAAATGATATTAAAAATTAATAAAATAATTTGTGCATTTTTTTAAAAATCATGAATGTGACACCTCAATATCTATTTTATAAAAGAATAATGGGTAAAAATATTAATATTTGAAATTATTAATTTTGATAAAATAGCAGCCTAAAAGAGCATTGGGAGGTCAAAATTATGTGTCAACAGCGGGTGAGATTGCGATTTTCTCCGATGGTTAGTGGTTGATGTTGGCACAATGGTCGGTGGTCCACCGGCGGTGGATGGCGAAGCGACAGGTTGATCTGTCGATCTTGGTGACATGACAGGAAGAAGGAGGAGGCGAGAGAGGCGGCGCCGTTATTGGTCAGTCCACCAGCGGTGGTTTGCCGTCTGTTATGGGAGTCTTCTAGAGAGAGAGAATAAAGGGGAGGGAGAGCCTTTGTGCGGATATTGATGGAACAATAGGGGATTAGGGTTTGCTTATGTGTTTTAAAAGGAAAGAGAGGGTATTTTGATCTCAGTCGTTAGATCTTTTTTTATCGATGGTTGAGATTTAAAGGTTAAGAATTTGATCAAAATTTGCATAGATTTTTCAATTGAGTCACAAATTGGCTATAATTGTAATTAATTGAATAAAACTAGGTTAAAATCGGTATATTGTGGTAAAAAATTTGGTCAGAAAAAAAATAGATCAGATAATTTAGGCTATTATTTAAATAAATGTTATGAATAATAATAATAATAATAATAATAATAATAATGAAAAACTAGAAAATATATTTGCAAAAAATATGAGTGTGCACCATTGCGTGAAAAAAATAATTTAATAAATTTATGTAAAATTTCGCAAAATAAAACACATCATGTAGGATTTTTATTGCAATTAAGATTTCATTTTTTTTCTTGTTAATTAGTTGCTACTATTTCTATTTTATGCATATTTTCTTATTGGTTAAACCGAACCGCTAAGGACTAAAAATCGATAAATCAAAAATCGATTAAAAAATACCTTATTGATTTGATTATTGGTTTAACTTATTTAAAAATTGATAACCGATAAATCAAATCGATAATGTATAAAATTAAATCGAACCTACCGATGCACACCCCTAATTTTTAGAAAAAAATAGTGAAAAATGATATTAATATTGACCGTTGATCAAATATGATGAACGGTTGAGATTAAAATTGAGGAGATAGGTCAAATTGGGATTAGAAATTGGGTTAAAAAAATTTAATTGGAGATTTCAATTACGTTAATATACAACGTATTAATATGATGAATTGTCGGTTAATTGGCTTCATTATTATAACTTCAATAGTGTATTATTACCTCGATCAGATGATGTTAACCTATTATTCAAACTATTTGGATATATAGATTCATTAGCTAGCTTTTAACTACTATGTACATCACTATATGAGAGATACGTATTTATACATACACACACACACACATATATATATATTTGATTGACTATCAACTTTGTAATATGTACTATATACATCACAAATATGAGTATATTACCTAGTAATACAACGTATTTTATTTCTACTCTGATGAATTATCATTTAATTTATCTTACATTATTATATTATAAATTCAACAATATATTATTACCTTGATCAATCGATCGTATGATATCAATGTATTCAATATATATAGTTGATTGACTGTAAACTTCACAATATGTACTAGATACATCACATACATATGTAAATTACCTCGTAATACAAAATTTTGTATATATACAATGAAAAATTATCATTTAATTTAGCTTATATTATTATATTATAACATCAACAGTATATTATTTTTTTAATCAATCGATTGTATGATATCAATGTATTCAATATATAATTGAATATATCTAATTTTTTTTAATATAAAAATTATTTATTTATTAGTAAATTAAAAATATCAAATATCAATGGACAATGTCATTTTCATAAAGTTAATTTTTATTTAGTTTTAACAAAAGCGACATTATTCATCGCTTTTTGTAAAAAATAATGAAAAAATTAAAATATTTACAAATTGCAATGGACAGAGTCGCTTTTCTAAAATTAATATTTTAAAAATTAAATTTAAAAAAAAACGGACAACGTTGCTTTTCAAAAAAATAATTTTTATTTAGTTTTAAAAAAAGCGTCATTGTCCGTTGATTTTTGTAAAAAAAAAAAATTACAAATTGCGACGGAAAACATCGCTTTTATAGAATTAATATTTTTAAAATAAAAATTATAGAGACGTTGCCCGTCACTTTTAGTAAAAATAAATAAAAATAAAAATAAAATTTAAAAAGCGACAGACAACGTAGCTTTTCAAAAAATTAATTTTTATTTAGTTTTAACAAAAGTGACGTTGTTCGTAGCTTTTTTTAAAACATAAAGAAAAATTAATAATAATTACAAATTGCGACGGACAGCGTCAATTTTCTAGAATTAATATTTTAAAAAATAAAAATTATAGCTACGTTGTCCGTCGCTTTACCTAAAAATAAAAATAAATAAAAATTAAATTTAAAAATTTACAGACAACGTTGCTTTTAAAAAAAAATAATTTTTATTTAGTTTTAACAAAAGCAACGCTATCCTTCGCTATTTATAAAAAATAAAAATAATTACAAATAGCGACGGACAGCGTTGCTTTTCTAAAATTAACATTTAAAAAAAATAATTGCGACTTTGTCCATTGCTTTTAATAAAAATAAATAAAAATAAAAATAAAATTTAAAAATCGACGAACTATGTCGCTTTTTAAAAAGATAATCATTATTATTTGTAAATAAATTACGACGCTATCTGTTGCATTTAGTAAAAAAAATTATAAATCAGCTTTTAATTATTTGGCACAATAATCCACGAAAAAAGCAACGGATATAAGACGTTGGCCGTCCATTTTAATAAAAAGTAAATAAAAATTAAAATTAAACTAAAAAAGTGATGGACAGTGTCGCTTTTCTCATCGCTTTTTAAAGCGACATAGTGCGTCGCTTTTTTGCATTTTTTAGTAGTGTCTAAATTTCAACTCCCCTAGCTCTAGATCGACAATGGCTCTCCCAAGCTAAGAAAGGGTGACCAAGAATTATAGGCACCTTTTTGTCCATTTCACAATCTAAATACCACAAAATCCACTGGGAGAATAAACTTGTCTACTTTCATAAAAACGTCGAACAATATACCCATCGGCCTTTTTATAGATCGATCTGCCATCAAGAGCCTCACAGAAGTCGGTGTAGAAGTGTCGAGCTAAGTTTCTTGTATATGGCAAAAGTCATAAGGTTGATACTTGCACCAAGGTCGCATAAAGCTTTTGCAAACTCATGCATCCCAATTGTGCAAATAATAGTAAATGCGTTGGGGTCATTTTTCTTTTCTGCAACCTTGCTTTCTATGATAGTACTGCACTGTAACGACCCAAATCTAGTACCCGGAACACTACACGGTGCCTATGACCCCGAAGGGCCACGAGCTAACCCATGACTGATATCTGTAAACTAAGCACTAAATAATAGTAATAATATCGTAAATGTGAAAACATGAACTGAAAGGCCATAAGGTTCAATACTAGTACATAACTAAAAAATATGGTATAACAATACCAAAATAACTGAGATAATTATCTGAACATACTATAGTCTGAAAGCCTCTAAACTGTCTGAATAAGGAGTTGATAGGACATTTCCCCACTAACATCGACTACTGGAATAAACTAAAAACTTAATTAGTAATGAAATCTTCATGTCCTCGAAGGATGAGGACTCACTGCTAACTCTAATCGCTGAACTGGGATGCTATTGGTTCTCTGGATCTCGTGCTTCTAAACCTATGGTATAAGACACCATAGCACAAATGCATCAGTACTTTGAATGTACTGGTATGCAAGTGAGGTAGGCTGAATGCAATAAGTTTACATGCATGAACAATACTAACTGACTTACTAACATAAACGTGAGAATACATGCATGCATACGTAACTGTAACTGACATTGTGATAGGATTGAATGCCAAGTTTTGACTACTGAGTTTACTAATAACATTGAATTACTGATATCTGAGGGACTGATATTATGTTACTGATATATGAATAACTATTTTTTACAGTTCTGATTATGAAAAACTTGTCTGGTTGACTGTGTCTAACAGTCCTGAAGCTGAATACTGATAACATGAGTTCTGATAAATAATATAACTAATAACATGAGTGACTGTATTTGACAGTCCTGAATCTGATGGAACTAGTTGAGTTTCGTACTGTAGTAATAATCATATCGTCCTCGAATGAGAAGGACTCACTACACTGGAATGCTACTGCTGATCTGGAGCTCGTGCCTCTGAACCTATGGTGTAACATAAGAGAAAAAACCATAGCACAAATGCGTCAGTACGTCTAAATGTACTGAGTATACGAGTGAGGTAGGCTAAATGCAAAGGGTTATATGCATGAACAATGTTGACTAATACAAATGTGAGAATACATGCATACATACATAACTATAACTAAACTCGTGAACATACTGACTACTGAGTCTGAATACTGATAACATGACTGTACTGATATTGAGATACTGAATAGGTGAAAGACTATTTCTGATATTTCGAATTATAAAGAACTGGTCTGGTTGATTGTGTCTGACAGTCCTGAAGCTGAATACTGATATCATGAATTTTGATAACTAGTATTACTGATACATGAGTTCAGAAAACTGATATAACTAATATAACTATGATGATCGGTCTAACCAATGTAACTGATACTGAGCGACTGTATCTGATAGTCTAAGTTCTGATGAAACTATCTGAGTTCTATTTTATATAGAGTAACTGAATTTGAGATCAGTCCTATCTAGCAGGTCATCTTTAAATCTGATGATTATGATACTGTTTAACTATAGTTGAGATCAGTCCTATTTAATGGGTGATCTTAAAGTCTATTTATAATGATAAGGATTGATTATCCCTAACAGTACTAAATCTGTACTACTGAACTGAGTTGACTATATCTGACAGTACTGAACCTGTAACTGAAACTGTGGGATGTATTCATCTAACCGACATGCCCCAAGCTAAGCTGACTGGGGTCCAATCTCTGCCCTGAATGGAAGGGTGTTAGTATCGCGCTACCAGTAAAGACATCTATTGTAAAGTCAGTCCTAATCTAGCGGGTGACTCCTGGGATCAGTCCTATACTTATAAATGTGCTAACGGGTGACCCCTGAGTATGTCAGTCCTATCTAACGGGCGACATCTCGTACCAACGCTGGCAACGTAGTTCTGGAACTTAGGGATTTCTTCTACAGATCTCAGTCCTATTCTAGCGGGTGAGCCCCCATACCTAAGTTCGCTCAGTGCTGAATCCTATTACTATCTGAAAGAACTAAACTGAATAACTAGGCTGAACTAAATAACTTAACTGAACTGGTTTGCTGAACTAATACTGATTAACTAAACTAAAAATAGTGGTATTGTTTAGCTGAGCTAAAACTGAGTTTACTGGATTCTGATGATAGATGGAATATAATGAGTTCTGAGGACTGATTAAGAGTACTGAAGTTACTGAGATTTACTGTGATTACTGAGGTTACTGAGCACTGAGATTACTGATAATACTGAACTACTGAGATTACTGAGTTTTCCTGAGTCACATGACTGACTGATTTCTATAGATCATGGCTTGACTGAAAGTATCATAAAAACATGACATGGCTTTAGGCACACAACTATATTTTTCAGGTACAAGTACCCCCAGGACTCGATGGAAGGAAACTGACACATTTGACTGACTTGATCATAAGAGTAGAGTCCATAATTGTAACGCCCCAATTTTCTGAACTGAAACACTACACGGTGTTCATGAACCCAAAGGACCACAAGCTAACCCATAACTGATATCTATACCTGTAAACTGCATAATATCTCATAAAATATACGGAAATATGAACTGTAAGGCCATAAGGTTCAATATTAATACATATTTGAAAAATAGGGTATAACAATACCAAAAAGGAACATAAATACTGAAGTCTGAACATCTAATCTGACATCTAGTCCGAAAGCCTCTAACTGAACTTAATAAGGAGTTGATGGGACATGTCCCCAACTAACTCCAACTACTAAAATAAAGTAAAAACTAAAATAGAAATGAAATCATCATGTCCTCGAAGGATGAGGACTCATGTCTAACTCTGACTGCTGATCCTGGAATCTACTGCTGATTTGGAGCTCATGCCTCTGAATCTATGGTGTAACATAAAAGAAAGCACCATAGCGTAAATGCGTCAGTACGTCTGAATATACTGAGTATACGAGTGAAGTAGGCTAAATACAAAGGGTTATATGCATGGACAATACTAATTGATATGAATGTGACATACATGCATATGTAACTGTAACTGAACTCGTGGAGATATGGACTACTGAGTCTAAATACTGACAACATTAGTGTACTGATAATGAGATTCTGAAAAATTGAGTTTACTGATATTGATATGTAAATCACTAATAAGTGATGGATATGATATTGTATTACTGAATACTAAGAGACTGATATTGCATTACTGATAAATGAATGATAATTTCTGACAGTTTGAATTTTGAAGAACTGGTCTAATTGACTGTATCTAACAGTCCTGAAGATGAGTACTGATAGCATGAGTTCTGATAACTGTTGTGATTGATAGCATAAGTAACTATATCTCACAGTCCATAAATCTGAAGAAAACTATCTAAGTTCCATTCTATTTCTGAGTTGACTGTATCTGACAGCCCTGATATACTTAAATCTGAAGAACTATCTGAGTTCTTTACTGAGACTGGATATCTATAGCTGATAGTCCTAAAAACTATAACTAAAACTGTAGGAAGTAGTTATCTAACCAACATTCCCCAAATACACTATAATAGCTAAGCTGGGGTCCAATATCTGCCCCGACTGGAGGGGTGTCAATACCGCGCCACTAGTAAGGATAGCTGTGAGAACCCTATAATGGCAGGTACTCAATAAAAATGGTGAGAACCCTAAACTGACGGGTTAAGCCACCTCATCAACCCTAATTTGACGGGTTAAAATGTCTCAACCTACGCTGGCTACGTAGTTCTGGAACACAAGGATGACTACTAAGAATCACACCCTGAACTAGAGGGTGAGTTCCCATCCTTGGGTTCACTCGGTGCTAACTTCTACTCCCATCTGAAGGACACTGAACTGAATAACTAAGCTGAACTGATTAACTGAACTGAACTGATTAGCTGAACTGATACTGATTAACTAGACTGATACTAGTGGTATTGTTTAGCAAAGCTAAACTAAGTTTACTGGATTCCAATGAGTGACATAATGTACTGAGTTCTGAGGACTGGTTGAGAGTACTGAAGTTACTGATATTGAATGTGAATACTGAGGTTGCTGAGGTTACTGAGATTACTGATATTACTAGACTACTAAGATTACTGAGATTTTTGAGTTTTCCTGAGTCACATGACTGACTGAATTCTATAGATCATGGCTTGACTAAGAGTATCGTGAAAACATGACATGGCTCTAGGCACACAGCTATATTTTTTGGGTACAAGTACCCCCAAAACTAGATGGAAGGAAACTGACACAACTTGAATTTCTTGAGTACACGACCATCAATAAAAATCCATAATACATGAGTGGGGGATTTCATGAAGTACATGGTCATCAGAATATCTATCATGAATAGGAATGCTTATAATCAAGTCATAAATCTCATATTCTAATATCATAGGCATTCCAACAATATATACTATTCATAGCAATCACATGGAAACCATTCAAGCGTAAGGGAACGGCAACATGTAACGTTTAGTTCATATTGTAATGATTTGGGGATATTATACTTCATGTATTTATTCAACATCTCAAATATGGTAGGGAAAGCATGGATATATTTTGTGTACATAATTTATATCTCCATTATCATACATGCTTTATACCACAACAATAACAACGCATAATTTGCATGGAAATTCATATTGGAGTGTATGACTAACATGAACTTGTTATTTAGATATCATGAAATCATGTAAATATGAAGTTCTAACATACTAGGCATTTTAGCGAACACCTTGCATGCATTCTTTAAGGCATAGATGGATTTCATACTTGCATTCTATCAATTCCTCTAAAGATCATGTTTTTCAACTAACAACATAACTTTCATGAGATATACAGTCACGATACTATTATATAACAAAGCAAACAAGCATCAACATGGGTATGATCATATCACCACAATCAATAAAGTTTTTGTATTTTAAAGATTGATTCTTGAACTCCACGGACGAAGGGAATCCGTGGATGAACACTACGCATACCTTGACGGAGGAATTTCCTTGAAATTGGATCTTCAAGCTTAATTATGCAACCATAGTTGCTTTTCTCTTTTAGTGCTCTTGGATGATGAGCTTTGAGATGTTAATAGGGTTGTAATGTGTTTAGAAGCTATATATTTCATAGGGTTAAGTTTAGGGACGTGCAAGGAGTGTTAATGGACTTAATTACCCTCAAAATAACTCAAAACGGAGTGTTTTTTTGGCATTGGAACAGACTTAGGCGGCGCCTAACCAATCGCCTAAGTTTGGTTGGGTGGCGCCTAACCAATCGCCTATCCTTACTGTCTCTCACAAAAATGGGCATAACTTTTCGCTCGGGTATTGGATTAAGGCGAAAGTGGTAACGTTGGAAAGATAATTCAATTATATACAATTTGGTAGGTAGAAATAGGTAGAAATACCACATTAACATTGAGTTATACTCATTCAATGATAACCCTTGCAATATCAAACACTAAAACTTGATGGATTCAAAAGCTCTTAGCTTGTATTACCTTAAGTGACTCATATGAACATTTTTAATGTATCATAAGCTATATTATCACTAGGATACTCATTATAAGTCATGCACCAAAATGCTACTCACAGGATAGGAGGTTTCATATGTAGGAAAAAAGGTTCTTCTCCTAGCTTAGAAACATACGGGGTATTACAATAATCCACATTATCATAAATATGGGATATCATATTAAGTATGGCTCTCAACAATCTGTTTCATGAAAGGGAATTTCATACAACTTGTATATACTTGCATAGCTTTCAATATCATGCTCAGTACATATTACAACCACAATCCATAATATCATAACTTGGGGAATTTCATGAAGTAAATGGGTATTCTACATCTTGTACATGAGTGGGTTTTGCAAGTAAGCATAGCATAATTCCATAAGACTAGTTCATGAGTAATCCAACAGTGTTCACAACACACATTATCAACATGGATGACATTGAATCATAGAGGCCTATCATGAATCCTTCCCTTAGTCACAATTTAGCTATAACGCATGATTTCTAGTCTCTTAGGTATTTTATCAAACACCTTACATGCACAACTTAGGCATAGGTATAAATTATACAATTACTCATCATAAATAATCAAACTTACATGTTTTCAACTCATATGATGTCATAGATTCATAATGACACATAAAGATTCTATCTTGGCATCATTCAACACATAGACATGATCAACAATTTATTCATAACATGAAAACCATAATATATAGTTTTAGAAAAAGGTTCTTGAACTTCATGGACAAAAAGAGTCCATGAATGAACACACGCATACCTTAGAAAGGAAACCTTGATGATTTAATGGAGAGTTCTTGGATTGAGAAATTTAATTCTTGATTATCTTAGAAAAAGGTTTGAATCTTGCTTTTGAGAGATGAGTTTAATAAAAACCCTAATCTTGTGGTTAAGAGGGTTTTGGAGATGCTTAACTGAAGAAAAATGGGAAAAATTAAGCCTCTTTAGGGTTATAAGTTATGGAAAGTGAAGGAAAAAGACCAAAATACCCTTATGAAATAAATTCCCAGTTGCTAAAAATAATAGCTAACGACATTTGTGACAAGGCATCAAAAATGTGATAAGCCATAAAAAATGTCGTCACAAAGAAGCTGAATTCTACCTAAGGGTGATGACATTTGTAACATGGCATCAATAATGTGGTAAGCCATCAAAAATGTCATCACATAGAAGCTGGATTCTGCCTAAGGCTGACAACATTTGTGACATGGCATTAAAAATATGGTAAGCCATCAAAAATGTCATCACACAGAAGCTGGATTCTGCCTAAGGCTGACGATATTTGTAACATGGCATAAAAAATGTGGTAAGCCATCAAAAATTTCATCACATAGAAGCTGAATTCTGCCTAAGGCTGACGACATTTGTGACATGGTATCAAAAATGTGTAAGCTACCATGAATGTCGTTACACTTTTTCAAGTCTGACATGCTGGAGTAAAATAGGAATAACTCTTTGCTCTGATATCGAATTTAGGAAAAATTGATATCGTTGGAAAGATAATTCAATTATTTATCTGTTGATAGGTTATGAGATCAAAAATTCCAAGTATAAGGAGATATATGCTTGTTTGAAATTGACTATACCAATATCCTTCTCAAGAATTCAATCGATAAGGAATGTTTTGATTTGTCTGATAGTTGGGAGTTATTTGAAGCCTTAATATACATCTAAATTAATCATAAAACTATAAAAGAACCATGATGTACTATGCATGAGCTTGGTACATGACTCTAATATTGTTTTGAATTTTTCGGGGTATTACAATATCTTCCTCTTTGAAACATTCATCCTCAAATGATGACTGCTTGAGAGGGGAGAAAAGATAAAACAACGCATATATAGCATGAATGACTGATCATGATTTCATGGCTAACATGATTGTAAATGGAGTATATCATATTGTACATGCATATCTGATGCATGGGTAGCTGATTTATGAATGTAGGACTGAGTGTTCCGATAAACTGAGTTTCTTAAATTGAGAATGCATATCTGATGCTTAACTGATAACTTGAATCCATGCATATCTGATGCATAATTATATGACTAACATGATACATGAATGCATGACTGAAAGTACTGATAAGCTGACCACACATATCTGATGCGTGAATACATAACTGAACTGACTTACGAACATGCGACTAAACATGCAATGGTAAAGGCACAAAGATTGAACTAAAACATAAGAACATGACTGATTCTTCTACGTGACATATGGACTGAACATCATGAATTGAACTAAATCTCTGAATACTTGACTTACAACTGACTAAATTCGTTATGCAAGGATAAATTGAAGGATCTAAGTCATGAGAGGGTTAAGAGAAAGTAGGGTATCTCCCCCTTGGGACGCTATGTCCCTCTGAGAACGCTTACCTTATGGAGATACTGGGTGATGCACAGGGCATCTACGAACTAGATCATAACTAAACTTTGGGAGTCTGAAACTAATGAATGATGCATGAGATGAACTGAACTTGCAACTACTAGGAGGTTCTACCTTGAAATTGTTACATTCTTTAAGGTTTTGGATAGCATGAATAGATGCAAAGATGAGAAAACAAGCTATAAAAATCTAACTGCTCGATTGCTAAACTGACTTGCTGGCTTTACTAGCTAACTCATACTGAAATATATGCTCGAATGAGAGAAAGAGATCTAACAATACATACTATGAACATGAAAGACTGGTAACATACCCGAATCTAAGTCAGGTAAACTTTGTCGATTAGGACGGGTTTGGAGTGCATAAAGTCTATTCTAATGCTAACCATTATTGGTACCTTGCTGATGTAACTTCTTACACCTCTCTGCTAGAACTCTGCACTCTCGCATCCTATGGCCTGGCTTGCCACACCCAAAGCATACATCACTGCCTGCCATATATGCACCTAGATGATTTTTACCATACTCTTCGCAAAGCGGATAAGTAAGACCTCTATTTTCACTACCCTGGGCCTCAGAGCCTGGTACTCTATCATAACGATCATTTCTAGACTTAGGTGTTGATACACTAGCTAAGGATAGAGCTGGGACTGAAAATTTCTAACTGTGTTGAGGACAGTTACCACCCTGTGACTTAGGCTGAGCAAAGCTGAAACTATCTGTCCTTGCTCTCTTACTCTGTCTCTCTGTCGTCCTAATCTTCTACTTCTCTATCTGTTGAGCATGTGTCATAAGTTTGGCTAAAGTCATATCACTATTCAACATGGCAGATCTACACTCGTTTACCATACTATCATTCACCCCTGACATGAACTTACTTATCTTAGCTCTACCGTCTGCAACCACATGAGGGGCATATCTAGCTAATTGAGTAAACTTGAGAGAATACTCTTTTACCATCATATTGCCCTTCCTGAGGTTGATGAACTCTAGTACCTTAACTTCTCTAAGCTCTAGTAGAAAGAATCTATCAAGGAAAGCAGAAGCAAACTCCTCCTATTCTATAAGGCCTGCATCATCTAACCTTTCTAACTTCCATTACTTGTACCAAGTATGAGTGATATCCAGTAATTGGTATGCAGCTAACTCAACACTCTAACCAGTAGTAACCCCCATAACATCTGTCACCTTCTAAACCTGATCTAGGAATTCCTGCTGGTCCTCATCTGACTTAGGCCCTGTGAGGAAGGAGGATTCATTCGGGTGAAGTCCCAAATTCTAGCTGCAGTGGAATTGGCCACTAGGTTGGCTGGAATGATAGCTGGTCATTCATTTTGGGCAGCGACTGACTGAGCAAGAGTGGTGAATGCAGCCCTGAACTCTACATGAGAAACATGATCTCCTAAAGGTTCTTCGGGCTGAGGGGTTGACTGATTCTCGTTTCTTCTTTTAGGAGGCATGTTTGTAGAAGAAAGGGAGAAGTGGATTAGACTGAGGTTATGCTCACTGGTATGACATGAATACTGATAGAAGGGAAACTATTCCTAAAATATCTCATAGCCTCCTGCACATAAGTGTGGTGCACAACACACGCATGTATAAGACTCTACTAGATGCAGTTTTTAGACTTCTTAGGGCTCTATTGAACCTGTCTCTGATACCAAATTTGTAACACCTCGATTTTTTGAACCGAAATGCTACATGGTGGTCATGACCCCGAAGGACCACAAGATAACCCATGGCTGATTTTTGTACCTGTATACTATATAATATACATAAAATGCGGAAACATGAATATGAAAGGCAATAAGGTTAAAACTGAATAAACTTCTGATAACAAAATGTCTGAAAAAAGGTATAACAATACCAAAACAAGTCATAAACACTGAAAATAATAAGATCTGAACATCTAATTTGACATCTAGTCTGAAAGCCTCTAACTGAACTGAACAAGGAGTTGAAAGAACATGTCTCCAACTAACTTCATCTAGCAACTGAATAGTAAATATAGCAATAATCATATAGTCCTCAAATGAGAAGGACTCACTGCAAACTCTGAACACTAGAATGCTACTGCTGATCTAGAGCTCGTGCCTTTGAACCTATGGTGTAACATAAGAGAAAGAACCATAGCGCAAATGTGTCAGTACGTCTGAATGTACTGAGTATACGAGTGAGGTAGGCTAAATTCAAAGGGTTATATACATGAACAATGCTGACTAATATAAATGTGAGAATATATACATGCATACATAACTGTAACTGAACTCGTGGAGATATTGACTACTGAGTCTGAATACTGACAACATGACTGTACTGATATTAAGATACTGAATAGAGAAATGACTATTTTTGACAATTTGAATTATGAAAAACTGGTCTGGTTGACTGTGTCTGACAGTCTTGAGGCTGAATACTAATATCATGAATTTTGATAACTGATATGACTGATACATGAGTTTAGAAAACTGATATAATTGATATAACTGTGATAATTGACCTAACCGATGTAACTGATACTGAGCGACTGTATTTGATAGTCTAAGTTCTGATGAAACCATCTGAGTTCTATTTTATATGGAGTAACTAAATTTGAGATCAGTCCTATCTAGCGAATGATCTTTAAATCTGATGATTTTGATACTGTTTAACTATAGTTGAGATTAGTCATATCTAATGGGTGATCTTAGAGTCTATTTATAATGATAAGGATTGATTATCCCTAACAGTACTAAATCTGTACTATTGAATTGAGTTGACTGTATCTGACAGTCCTGAATCTGTAACTAAAACTATGGAATGTATTCATCTAACCAACATGCCCCAAGCTAAGCTGACTGGGGTCCAATCTCTGCCCTGACTGGAAGGGTGTCAGTACTACACCTCCAGTAAAGACATCTATTGTGGAGTCAGTCCTAATCTAGCGGGTGACTCCTGGGATCAATCCTATACTTATAAATGTACTAACGGGTGACCCCTGAGTATGTTAGTACTATCTAACGGGTGACATCTCATACCTACGCTGGCAACGTAGTTCTGGAACTTAGGGATTGCTTCTAGGGATCTCAGTCCTATTCTAGCGAGTGAGCCCCCATCCATAAGTTCGCTCGGTGCTGAATCTTATTCCCATCTGAAAGACACTGAACTGAATAACTAGGCTGAACTAAATAACTTAACTGAACTGATTTGCTGAACTAATACTAATTAACTGAACTAAAAATAGTGGAATTGTTTAGCTGAGCTAAAACTGAGTTTACTGGATTTTGATGATAGATGAAATATAATGAGTTCTGAGGACTGATTAAGAGTACTGAAGTTATTGAGATTTACTGTGATTACTGAGATTACTGAGAATACTGAACTACTGAGATTACTGAGTTTTCCTGAGTCACATGACTGACGGATTTCTATAGATCATGGCTTGACTGAGAGTATCGTGAAAACATGACATAGCTCTAGGCACATAACTATATTTTTCAGGTACAAATACCCCTAGGACTCGATGGAAGGAAACTGACACATATGACTGACTTGATCATAAGAGTAGAGTTCATAATCCACAATATCATAAATATGGGATATCATATTAAGCATAGCTCTCAACAATCTGTATCATGAAAGGGAATTTCATACAACATGTATATACTTGCATAGCTTTCAATATCATGCTCAGTACATATTACAACCATAATCCATAATATCATAACTTGGGGAATTTCATTAAGTAAATGGGTATTCTATATCTTGTACATGAGTGGGTTTTGCAAGTAAGCATAGAATAATTCCATAAGACTAGTTCATGAGTAATCCAACAGTGTTCACAAGACACATTATCAACATGGATGACATTGAATCATAGAGGCCTATCATGAATACTTCCCTTAGTCACAATTTAGCTATAACGCATGATTTCTAGTCTCGTAGGTATTTTATCAAACACCTTACATGCACAACTTAGGCATAGGTGTAAATCATACAATTACTCATCATAAATAATCAAACTTACATGTTTTCAACCCATATGATGTCATAGATTCATAATGACACATAAAGATTCTATCGTGGCATCATTCAACACATAGACATGATCAATAATCCATTCATAACATAAAAACCATAATATATAGTTTTAGAAAAAAGTTCTTGAACTTCATGGATGAAAGGAGTCCATGAATGAACACACGTATACCTTAGAAAGGAAACCTTGATGATTGGCTGGAGAGTTCTTGGATTGGGAAACTTAATTCTTGATTATCTTGGAAAAAGGGTTGAATCTTACTTTTAAGAGATGAGTTTGATGGAAACCCTAATCTTGTGGTTGAGAGCGTAAGAGAGGGTTTTGGAGATGCTTAACTAAAGAAAAATAGGAAAAATTATGCCTTTTTAGGGTTATAAGTCGTGGGAAATGAAGGGAAAAGACAAAAATACCATTATGAAATAAATTCCCAGTTGCTGAAAAAAATAGCTGACGACATTTGTGACAAGACATCAAAAATATGGTAAGCCGTCAAAAATGTCATCATACAGAAGCTAAATTCTGCCTAAGGCTGACGACATTTGTGACATGGCATCAAGAACATGGTAAGCCATCAAAAATATCATCACACAGAAGCTGGATTCTGCCTAAGGCTGACGACATTTGTGACATGGCATCAAAAATGTGGTAAGCCATCAAAAATGTCGTCACACAAAAGCTGGATTCTGCCTAAGGCTGACGATATTTGTGACATGGCGTCAAAAATGTGGTAAGCCATCAAAAATGTCCTCACACAAAAGCTGGATTCTGCCTATGGCTGGCAACATTTGTGACATGGCATCAAAAATGTGGTAAGCTACCACGAATGTCGTCACACTGTTTCTAGCCTGACATGCTAGAGTAAAATAGGAATAACTCTTTGCTCCGATATCAGATTAAGGCAAAATTGGTATCGTTGGAAATATAATTCAATTATATATATTTTGATAGGTCATGAGCTCAAAAAGTCTAAGTATAATTAGAGATATGATCGTTTGAAGTTGACTATACCAATATCCTTCCCAAGAATTCAATCGGTAAGGAATATTTTGATTCGTCTGATAGCTGGGAGTTATTTGAAGCCTTATTATACATATAAATTAATCATAAAACTATAAAATAACCATGATGTACTATGCATGAGCCTGGTACATGGCTCTAATATTGGTTTGGATTTTTTGGGGTATTACACAGTACTGCGCCACTGGTAAAGACAACTGTTGTGGCATCAGTCATAGTCTAGCGGGTGACCCCTAGGATCAGTCCTATATATTTAAATGCACTAACAGGTGATCCTTGAATATGTCAATCCTATCTAATGGGTGATATCTCGTACCTACTCTGGCTATGTAGTTTTGGAACTTAGGGATTGCTTCTAGGGATCTCAGTCCTATCTAGCAGGTGAGTCCCCATCCCTAGGCTCACTCGGTGTTGAATCCAACTCCTATCTGAAAGACACTAAACTAATTAATTGAAATGAGCAGATTAACTGAATAGAACTGATACTAGTGGTATTGTCTAGTGGAGCTAAACTGAATTTACTGAGTTTCGTTGACTGACGGAATATACTGAGTTCTGAGGACTGACTAAGAATACTGAAGTTACTGAGATTGCCTGGGAATAATGAGGTTACTGAGATTACTAAGCTACTGAAATTACTAAGATTTCTGAGATTTCCTGAGTCACATGACTGACTGAGTTCTATGAATCATAGCTTGACTGAGGAGATCGTGAAAACATGACATAGCTTTAGGCACACAGCTAAATGTTCGGGTATAAGTACCCCTAGACTCGATGAGAAGAAACTGACATAGCATGGCTTACTTGAACACATGGCCATTAACACAATTCATAATTCATATATTGAAGAACTTCATCAAACATGTGATATGCATAAACTTGTACATATATGGGGATTTCATGATATCATACTAGTTGGGCATTGTTCCTTCATCTAGGCATTTAATCATACACATGGTAGGCATAGCACATGTAGACAACATTATACAATAATTAATCATCATGATTCATCTCTAATTTCATCATTTAGGATTTATTCATAGGTTCATATAAATATACATCTATACAAATCAATTCCAATAAAATTGATCACCCAACATGGATTTAAATTCAATTGATCATTCTTAACATAAACAAAACAAATCCAACATGAAATTCATAAAAAAATCCATAAACTTAAACTTAGAAAAGAGATTCTTGGGCTTCATGGATGAAAGGAGTCCATGAATGAACATTATGCATACCTTAGCTTGTGATTCTACGAAGATTGACAGAGAGATTCTTAAAATTTGACGGTGAATTCCCTTGGAATTGAACCTTCTATGAAAACCCTACGGCTGGTTCTTAAGAGTTTTTGAGAGTAATTGAGTATAAGTTGTTGAATTATGGTCAAATCTTGTGTTATAAGGCTTATATAGGGTCGGAAATTAACCCTTTTAACCCTAGGACATGTATTTAATTTTTGAGAAATTTTTCAAATTTTCATCCTTGGCGCAACGCGCCACTATCGCGCCAAGTCACGGAAAAGTGACAAATGGGAAATTGCACGGTGGCACGATGCGGAGCTATCGCGTTGCCACCTTGTCTACGACCTGAAAGTTTGGTGCGACGCGCCACTATCATGGAGCAACACTGGAAATTGACAATTGCCAATTACCAGTTGAGCTATTTTCGCAATGCGTTGAAGGCTCAGGTGATACACTATCTCACTAAAAAGGCTCTAACTCTTCACACTGGTGTCAGATTTTGGTGAATTTGGTATCGATGAAAAGCTTATTGAATTTCCCTCATGAAAAAAAGTGAAAATATTGAAAATACCATGTGTACAAAAGTATATTCATCTTTCAAAGAAAGCTTCTAACATTCTTGGAAAACTTTTCAAGCTAGGAAAAGTACGGGGTATTACGTACACCCATGAGCAACCTCAATAGTTTCCCCTTCAACAAGCTTCTTCTTGGACATCATCTTTTTTATCAACTTAGAATATCCCGAGATATCTTGGATAGCTTCAAGCAACGGGATATTTATCGATAGGTTGCTAAGTTTGGCCATGAACTTCCTCAATTTGTCATTTTCCTCTTTTTTATGCAACCGTTGAGGAAACGAGATAGAAACTTGGATGGTTGATCTTGGTTCAGCTTTTGGCCTTTCAATTACAACCACCTCTTCCTCACTTTTATTGACCTCTTTTTTATCATTTACTTATATTCTTTGAGGTGTCACATCCTTTGCTTTGGTCTTGGGCAAATTTCCACTTATGTCTCCTTTAAGGTTCCTTAAGAGCTCTCTCACTCCTTGTGATAGTTGCTAGTAATTGGGCGTCATTCTTAGGGTTAGCAATTGTGTCACTCGGTAGTCCAACCCTTGGTCTAGTATTTAATTGTACGAATATTTGCCCTACTTAAGTCTCCAATATCTTGATAGAGGTGGAGTAAGATACCACCATTTGTAATTAGAGGGAAAAATCGCATTTCAACTCACGGACCATCTTTTCCATGCACTTTATTCAAGATCCTTGCTAATGTATCCTCGGTCTTGAACTTTTTAGGGTCAATGGCACTATATTCCTTTTCTTTAGCTTGATAATGAGAAGGAATATTACGATCATAGTGATGTTCATGATCTCTCCAATCTTGATCCCGCTCATGATCCATCCAACCTTGGTTTCTTTGTCTCTTCATCCTCTTCATAAGATTTTGATGCTACGGTGTTTATGGCTTTAGCAGGTGCACCCATAACATGCTTCGTCAAGATCTCAAGTTGGGTCATCATTTTAGCCATGTTCTCCTCTTTTTCTTCTTCTCATTTTCTTTGTTCATTAGTCATCATGGATGTGGTAGAAGGGGCCTTGGAGGCTTCGGTGTCTCGAGTGTGCCAACCTCAATTTTGTTTTAATACTTCTCCTATCAACCGAAAGGCTGAGAGATGATACAATCTTATTATAGAACCTTCCACCATATTATCCACCACCGTTTTATATAATGGGTCAAGGGCCCTATAGAAAATTTCGAGGAGCATCTTTTCCGGAACCTTAAGATTTGGGCATTGGGCTAACTTTCTAGTAAATCACTCCCAAGCTTCAAATAATGGTTCTCCATTCATTTGTCGGAAGTTCACAATCTCATCCCGCTTTTGAAGCATTTTTATGGAGGGAAACATCTATCAAGAAATACTGTAGTGACCTCTTCCCATAATGTAATTAAGTTGGGTGGAAGCAAGCGAAGCCATAAAACTGCCTCACCCGTTAGTAAAATTAGGAAAAGTCGAAGTCGGATGGACTCTTGTATAATATGTGCTATGTTGAATGGTGCACAAACTTCCATAAAGTTCTTCAAATGGACACTAGGATCCTTATATGTTTGGCCCCCATACAACCCTTTCATTTGCAACATGTGAAGCATAACGCTAGTCACATAAAACACTTCATTTTCGTTGGTTGGTGGGATACGAATTGCACTCATTTGCCTGCCTCATTTAATTGACCTTCATCATCAGGAGGAGCATCAAGGGGTACCATATTGCTTGCATTATCACTCATGGTTCCATCTACACTCAATGTTGCGTTGACACTTTGATCACCTAAAACACAATTCAAAAACAACCACCAAAGTAAATTATACCACCTCGGGTATTCCCAAGTAATAAGCACACCGTATAAGTGAAATCTATATTTCACTCCCCGACAACGGCACCATCTTGGTAACGTTCAATTAACTTCCATGGTTAAGTGTAAGATAGTCGTTTCCAAGTAACCCAATATGAATTGAGGTCGAATCTCGAGGAGTGACTATATAGGCTTCAACACTGTGGATGCTCAAACTACGTTGGGATTATCCAAGATTTTAACAAATACAATATGTAAAATAAAATGGGGGGTTTAAAGTGAAAATGGTTTGACAACAAATCAAAGCAAGAATATAGCATGTTTAAATTAAGATCAAATTTTAGGAAATCTTGGGATTATGACTACCTAAAAGTGCAATTGTGAGGGTTTATGACGGTTTGACATGAGATTTAGTTGTTAACTAATGGATAGGCTAGGTCTGTAGTCATTATGACTAATTTTTCAATCAAGCCACAACGATTTCACTCGTTGGCTCTTTTAAGCACCTAACAAGTGTGCAACTTATATCCACCCAAAACCTCAATCAAGCACCCCTATTTCTAGGATGATACTCTTATTATGATTTATTTATTTACTTATTTCTAAGATTGCAAAAGGTAGTAAATCATAGACTTAATTGTCCACCATTGACTTGTCCCCCTATAACCCTATTTTGAAGATGTTATGGGTTACCTATTATTCACATTCATCCCTCTTTCGAGAATGATAAAGGATTTCTAGAGTTTGGGGCTTTTACCCATCAAACCCATTTGTAAATTTAGGGCTTTCACCCATCAAATTCCAACTATTAAGCTCAAGCAATGGTGGAATCCATATCTAATAACTAAAAATCATGCAAACACATCAACACTCATATAAAAATACAATTTAGTTCAATATAATCCGAAGACTAAATTACTTAGCTACTCATAATGAAAGTAAAGCAAGATATAACATAAAGGATATCCAAAGCATTCATTCTTCAAAAATATTCTAAGAGATTTAGCCTCCAAATATAATTACACACTTGCCCAATTAGGGTTTTCTAACCTTAGATTCAAAAAATATCTATATGGTAAGCAATGCCCCAAAGAAGAAAGGGTTTTAGCTTAAATATGGCTTGGGATTCATCAAAGTACTTTTATAGTTATGCCCCTAGGAACATTCCCACTGGATCGTGATCGCGTACTGATATCTACGACCGCGCCTATGCTACCGCGGTTGTATGCCCCGACCACATTGCTCTGACAATCTTGACTGACCACAACCTCGGATAGAGGACCGCGGTCGCAGTAACCGAGGCTGATGCAGTCCAAGTCTTCAGCTGAACTCTTCTTTGCTTTTTTTTTTCATTTTTATCTCTAATCCACATCTTTGACCTCCTTAGCTTTTTACCTGCATCGAGTGGATATTAGGGCATCTAACCATAAATTTGTCTCATTTATGCATTCAAATCAAGTCGTTATGCACGAATAATGAGTATGAATGAGTGGTAAAAACTTCACTCATCAGTAATTAATGCCAGCGTCAAGGTAATGTATCTAGACGCCATGAACTTTCTATGATCCCTATTTTAGAATTGGAATTGTTTGATATATGGGGTATAGATTTCACGGGACCTTTTGTGAGTTTGTTTGGCATGAAGTATATACTTGTGGTTGTGGATTATGTATCCAAAAGGGTGGATGCAGTTGTGCTCCCCAATAATAAAGCACGTAGTGTCACTGCATTCTTAAAAAAACACATATATTCTCGATTTACCACCCCACATGCTATCATTAGTGATAGTGGGTCACATTTTTGTAATAGCCTCTTTAAAGGTCTACTTAAGAAGTATGGACTGAAGCATAAGGTGGCAACACCTTATCATCTGTAGACTAGTGGACAGGTTGAAATGTCCAATAGAGAAATCAAGTACATCTTAGTAAAGACAGTGAATGCTAATAGGACAGATTGGTCATGAAAGTTATATGATGCATTATACGCTTACCGAACAACATTTAAGACCCCAATAGGTGCTTCACTTTATCAGTTAGTGTATGGCAAGGCTTGTCACTTGCTTGTTGAGCTTGAGCATAAAGTAGTGCAGACCGGACCTTGAAGAAGCTGAATTTTAAATGGCAAGATATAGCCAAGTCAAGTTTAAACAAGATGAATGAGTTGGATGAATTTCGACTCAGAGCTTATGAAAGTTCTGCACTTTACAAGGCAAAGATGAAGCTGCATCATGATCGCAAAATTGAGAAACGAATCTTTGAAAAAGGTGACCAGGTATTTCTCTACAACTCAAGGCTTTTCTTGTTTCCAGGTAAGTTGAAGTCTAGATGGTATGGTCCTTTTACTATGCTAAAAGTGTTCCCATATGGTGCTTTAGAGTTGAAGAGGGATGGTGAAGCCCCATTAAAGGTGAATGGGCAAAAAGTAAAGCACTACATGGGCAACACTAAGAAAATAAATATGATTTTTTAGATAGACCTTGGTGAAGTCTAAGTAACCAAGGCAATTATGTCATGCCGCGACGTTAAATCAAGTGTCGCATGTGAGTCAACCCATGAGGCTAGTTAGTAAAATCTAAGTATCCAACTTAGCCACGTCGTGACACGACATTAAATCAAGCACTACATAGGAGGCAACCTATATTTTGTATTTATTTATTTATAGGGTAATATGATTGTTCAATGGCAGGGCTAAGCATTGCAGAAGAGAGACTAAAAGTTCAAGTAAATAGGTCATACGAACTCTTTATGAGTCATATCTTATGGGTATGACTCGTGAGTAAGAGTAATAAAGACTTGGGAGATTATAAAGTTCCAGGTAAAAGTTTCTAGAGTGGATATGACTCTCAGAATGAGTCATACCCATAAGGTATGACTTGTCACATTGAATCGTATTGACTCTAGATCCCAGGTAAGGTTCCAGGTCTTTATGAGCTAAGGAAAAGACCCGTAAGCCTAGGTACAAGTCATACATATGCATCGTACCCAAGCTTATTAGGTTAGGGTTGTAGGTTAACTTGGCCCAGCTAAATCGATTTAAAGAGGAATAAGGTACCCAATACGGGAACCCAAGATTTGTAACAAGTTCCAAACCACAATACCTCTATTTTTTATCAAATCTTAAGCTCCTAAGGTACGAAATCAACTCGAATCACTTACCAACTTGCTCAAATTCCTCACATTACACGAGTTGGGCACGAATTTGGGGAAAGAAAAGTTGAAATCAGGAAAAGCTAAAAATGCAACCGACCAAGTAAGTTTCAAATTCAATCTCTTTACATTTCAAGTTGGAAATGCAAATATGAGTTATTTTCAACTTGCTTCAAGTTAAATTTACTTTCGGGTTGAAATTTGGTATCCTAGTTCATAGGATTTGAGTTAAAATTAGAAAATAGGGGTGCAATTGATTTTAGGTGTTGATAATGTGTGTTGTTTGGACTAAAAGTGGGTGATATTGATGCATAAAGTTGAGGATAGTTTGGGAAATTTGAATTGGAGTCAACTCTAAAGTTGAACTCCTATGTTGCAGTTGATACAAGACTACTTATGACTCGTACCCATAAGTAAAAAGGTCATAACGAGACTCGTACCCACTGACAACATAGAAGTTTAACTAAGTGTATGTTCTGGTTTGGGTACAACTTGCTTAAATGAGTCGTATCCAACCCATATGACTCATACACAAAATTCATAAGGACCTGGGTAGATATTATATATCGAGAGATATTTTTTATCTGCTTACGACTATTGGTGATGAGTCATGTCGTATCAGTACGACTGATTAGGAGAACTCATAAGAAGACCAGTAAACATAGTCCTACACTCTATTTAGTATACAACTCGGTCATATGAGTCGTACCCAGATAATACGACTCTTACCCCCCACTCGTACCTTGTCTAGAATATATACACTGATAATTATTTTCTTATTTTTACTTTTCTTTCCTTATTTAATTACTAATGTATGCTTGTGTTCAAGTACAATGCCTCTCAAAGGTTCATTTTCTTCCAAGCAAATGGCCAAAAGGGGAAATAAAAAGGCACAATCTTCAAGTTCTGAGGCTACTGAGTAATCTAGCAGTAACGGTGACCTATACGAATACCCAACAATGGGAATGGTTGTCCCAAAAGACAAAAAAACTATAAAGAGGAAGAAAGTAACAACCCCGTTGGGCATACCTCCATGGGGACTAAGGAGAAAGAATTGAAGTACCTCCCTTCCTCACTCACCTCAACCTTTGAAGGCGGAAGAAGAAGTTGAATCTAGTTCTGAGGTAGAGAGTTCAGAAAATGTTGCAAAAGAAGTTGACGTGCCTTTGATTAATATTAAGCACCCTCTACTGGCCATCACACCTACTTCGGTGCCCACTGTTGAATGGTGGGGGTACCCCAGTATGCAGGCTATATATAATGATAATTTGACCAGACTTAGGACCTAAAAAAACAAAAGAAACATGTACCTTGAGAGACACTTGATTACTACTGGGATGGAAGAGTTGCCAAGGTTCGAGGAGCAGTTCTGACAGTACGTGTTTGAGTGGATAACTAGAGCACCCGGCAGATACAGTCCTGCACTAGTACGGAAGTTCTATGCAACATACAAGGGAGAGTTATAGAGACAGTATCCATAGGGTCAAGTATGGAAAGGTTATGGACCCATTACCTCATTGATGATATGAGAAGTGTGGGCCAATATCTCTCTAGGTACTATTTCCAGGTTTATATATGGATCTGACTATCAGCCTTCGATTAACACGAGTGAGATAGAGTATCATATGGATTAAACACAGAAAATCACGAGGAAGCAGTTGGGATCTAATGATAAGATGGGTTATTTTAGGTGGATTATCGATTGGACAGTTTCAAATGGTCAAGATATAGTTTGGGTAGTTGGTGGCTTAGGTGTGACTTCCCAAAAAATAAAGAAGCATACCCTTAATTTTGAGGCCAAGGCATGGTGGATGTTGGCACGACACAGGCTTTGTCCCACCACTAGGGACAATGTGTTGAGTCCAGTACGATCAACTATGATAACCAGATTCATAGCCTACTATAAGTTTGGTGTAGGAGAGTTTCTAGCTCGAGAGTTGAGAGACCTAACAGTAGAGAGTGAAAAAACATTATTGGTATACCCATTTATGATTATTCAACTATGTTTGGTGCGGTGCAGAAACTCTTGGGTGTTAATGAGATAATAGAGTCCACGAACACCTTAAACTTAGGCCTGATCAGAGACACAACCAACCTAATGGCTAGGCAGGTGAGACAGCAAGCAAATATGCTTGCAGAGATATTTAGACAGAGCAGTCAGAATGAGGCTGTGAAACTGCTGAGGTTGTGGTGAAAGGTGGACAAACTGGTACCACACAGACTTCTGATATAGTGGGTACATCTGTTGCCCCACTTCTGGAGTAGTCTGTACCACCACACCCAAGAGGTATGACTTCTGGATTTATTATAATTCCACACGTAGCATGGACTGAGGCTATGACGAGATTGGCACATTGCAAGCCAAGGTTCGAAATATGGAAGGAAGCGTAAAGCCCTAGGTTGATATGTAGTTTGCAAACCAAGATAGATGGGTGCAGCTACGGTTAGATGCATTTAAGATAAAGATGACATGACAGTTGGGTAATATCCAAACTCTAGATATTATAAAGGTGAAAGCCAAGGTGGTGGAGATTAAAAGGATGGTTATAGAGTTGTATGACAGATCGGTTATTCTAGAGCCTGTGGTTATGAAAGTCATGCCCGACATTCATGTTGATAATATAAAGGTTGTTTCAAACCTGATAGGGATGAACCGAGAGAAAAAAAAAGAAAATAGGCTGAGAAGGATGCGATGAAGAAAGCTAAGGCAGATAGCCTACAGGATGAGTTAGACCAGTATGTAAATGTCCAGGATATGCTTGTTGGAGTCGGTGGTTTTAGACTAATAGTTGATGATACTAAGGGAGGTAGTGTTGCAGAACCGTCCAGTGCCACTGTTGCAGACTTAATCTGGTAGTTAACGGGACTCATGATAATATTGGTGGGACCCGAGCTAAGGGCCCACGTACTGATATGTCTTATGTTGGCACCTTGAGCGCCCAGGTTTATTCCCATTCCCTTGCATTTTATTTTTACATGTGCTGGAGACAGTGCTAAGTTTTTAGTTGAGGTGGGGGTGTACCAAGTCGTCATGGGCTATACCTGCCATGATTTTAAAGCATGTGGCCACAAATTGAAAAATGTGTATGAACTGAGATGTTTTAGTTTTATCTATGTTTCTGTTTTTCTAGTGTTTTTGTTGTGTATTGTGTGTTGGAAATAGCTGAAATAGAATAAGAATAAAGACTTGTGGTAGTAGACCTTGTTTTGAATAATTATATTGAAAAATGGTCTGATTTGAAAAATCATTGACACCCCTCCTAAAATTTTATGTTAGTTGTGTGATCGGTACGTGTATGAGACAACTGAGAATCAAATAATGGCATTAGGATTAGGGATAGAACAACTAAGGCAAAATTTTGCATAGCTAGATAAGTAGTGTCTAGCAGTATAACCCTGTGTGGGGTATTATTGAGTTCCTAGTGTATCGAAATCTAGAACTTGCTCGGTTGCTTTTACCTAGGCCTAGGATAGTCAAGCAGGAGATGATCAGAGACTATTTTTGTTATAAGACTAAATGCCCAACCAAATGAATGAATCTCTTTGATCCAAATATTTAAGTCTTAATCGAACAATTTTGTTGTTTACACCTATTTCACCTGCCCATTTCTACAATGAACCTGTATTGGCCTTGGTCCTCCTTGGACACCGTGCACCTCAACTCAGACAAATTGCCTAAGTTGAGGGTGGCTATTATAGGGGTGCGTAGTAAGAACAAGTGAGAAGAAAGAAGTGTGCAAGAAAAATGAAAAGGGTTATGTGCGGTAAAAATAAGAGAAAATAAAAAGAAAAAAAAAGAAGTGAGAAAAAAAAATTACACCTGGTCCAAGATGTATATGCTTTAAAATAAAAAGGGAGACATAAGGGCGAAAATAAAATAAAAAGATAAAGTGAAAAATAAGTAGACCCCAAAAAAATGTGTAGTGGTCAAAAAGGCTTAGTCACTAAATAAATCCCAAAACGATACGTTACCAGCCCCTAACCTACATTACAAACCAAAGAAAGTCCTTTAGTGATCTTACCTCGACTGTCCAAAAACTTAGAAAGAGAGCATATGGCAAGCTTATAGTATTCTGCATACACCGATGTTACTTCTTGGGGAACGAGAGCATTGTTTGCTATATCCCTGAGAAATTAATTGTGCCATATTGAGTGAAAAGGGATTTCTTTGATAATGAGCGCACATCGAGTATATTGTTAGGTTGTTAAACTGTCTGGTTAATTGGTTAGTGTTTATGCCCAATTGTTTGTTACTAATGTAATGTCATCATCATATTTCTTTTTGACATTCCATATACCATATCGTACATACAATTTTATCTTGAAAAGTTGAAATTAGGATGGGGAATAAAAAAAGTTAAAACTGATTCGAAAAGTCACTGCCATAGATATCTTAGGATCTTTCTGTTTAAGCATCGTGTTGTTTTATGATAGTTTTTTATTTTGGTTTACCTGAGGACATGCAAACTTTTAAGTTGAGGGTGTTGATGTGTTGTGGAAATACGACACTTTCGATATGATGTGTTCTTGTAGTTATTGCAGGTAAAACAGGTCTAGTATAGTGTTGGAAAGAATTTGGAAGAAAAAGACCTGGAAAAGACCAAGTCTATAGAAGGTAAGAGTCCCCTTACAAGTCGTCAACACTTCATACGACTAGAAGGCTGACTCGTAAGAACAACAGAACCCAAAGCCAAACTGAGACGCTAAGTATATAGAAGATACGATTGGAGCATCCGAGTCATAATATGGATACGGATCATACTATGAAGTCATCGAGATAATAGAACCCAAGGAAGAAATTCAAAGTTGAAGTGTTGGAGGTATACAATTCAAAAGTTTAAGTACGACTTGTATGATCCAACCGTAAGCAGACCAGTTTTCAAAAGAAGAAAAGATGAAGTCCTAGGTGGATGAGAGTGAAGGCCCTGAGTCATATGATCATGGTAAGACTCATGAGCAGGAGTCATAAGATGAACAGAAAGTTGAAGCCTGAAAGATCAGACACCGGAGTGGATACAAGAGGCACAATACGACTCGTAAGACAATGATATGAATTAAAGAGCGAGTCGTACCTTGTGCCGACATTACTTTACCTTTTCCATTTTTATTAGGATTTTTAAGTATTTTTGAGATACTATAAATACCATGGGGTTTATCTTTTATGAGGTTACTCACTTTAACCTACTTTTGACGTACTTTTACATACTTTACAATTACTCTTGAGATTTTGTGTTTTTATTCAATTAAAGACTTGGGATTTTATTCATCATATTTTTATGAAATTAATTGCATGTATTATTCATTGATAATCATGGTTTCTTACATAAACATGAGTAGCTAATCTCCGTAACTAGGGTTGTGGGAACCCTGGTGGACTAACTACGTAAAGGAAGTGGGAGATTCATTTATTCTATGGTTTATGCATGTATTTTAATCTTCTTCATACTAACTAATCTTAAAGCTACTGCAGAAGCTTGAGGACAATCTGTATTTGCAAATATCTTCACAAGGGAGTTTCCGATTAAGAAAAGAAGATTAAGACAGTAATTTGAGATCCATATCCATCATATTATTCCATTATCTCATCTAATCAACTTGAGACTCAGAAGGTAAAAGTTGAACTGAAGTCATAACAAGGAGCAATAAGGCGATGCCCTAAGACTCACATGGTAAAGGGTGAGATTTATCAACACGTTCATAAGACGGTTGATAATACATATTTTGTTGACTTTACAGGCAGAGCTGCAGAATAGGCGGGTTGATCACAAGAAATTTATGGAGTTGAGAAGTCGGGTAACACAAGCCTAGTATTCATCTCCTATTATTTATAACTCAAAGAATTCAAGATTTGGTTACTAGTTACTGATTACTTCCAAATTCCTCTTTTTAATTTTCGTACTGCTCGTGAATTACATCAAGTTAAGCAACTGTTCAATATTTTCCCTGTGGGATCGACCCTAACCTAGTTGGGTTACTATATTTGGTATCGACCACAACATACTTCTTTTAGAGGTTAGTTTTGGGTGATATCAAGGCTCACTCTCTTCCCCTTCTCACTTTTGGAGGAAATAAAGAAGTAGTTGAAGGCAAAAACTTCAAACTCCATCACTACTTGGGATGATATTGCGAAGAAGTTCCTCATTCGATTCTTACTATCCGGCAGGACTGAAAGGCTACAAAGTGAGATCCTAAGTCTTAAGTAGAATCCAGACGAGAACTTATATCATGCTTGGGAAAGGTTCAAATCTCTTCTCAGAGACTGCTCGCACCATACAGAAACAAATAAGGTATTGGATCACACTTTTGTTAAAACTCTTGACGATAACATAAAATTTTTGTATATTTAGTTGTAGATAGTCAAGCATTAGAGAAAACTTATGATTAGTTGTATACTCTCCTAAATCAAATTGCACAAGGTTATCCTGATTGGCATAGTGATATTTATAGAAATGCGGTGAAAAAGCTTGTAGGTATGATTGAGGTGGATAGCGTCATAACTTTGGCCGCTCAACTATTAGCCTTGCAAAATCAAATGATGACACAGTTTAGTAATGTAACAACCCGGGACTACCCCCTAGTCGTCACACGGTGCTTACGACCCCGAAGGACCATAAGCTAACCCATAAATGATATCTGTTGTGAGCACGGAATAATACTATTGTAATTAATGCAGAAAAAATAGGCTGAAATGCCATAAGGTTTAAAACATCTGAAATACTGATAAAATATAACATCTGTAAAACTGAATATTATCTGAAAAGCCTCTAACTGAAACTGTCTGAAAGTGGAGTTGATGGGAAAATCCCCTAACTAACCCCATCTACTAAAATACTGAGTCTACTAAAAATATGAAATAGTAAAATATCCTCGAATGATGAGGACTCACTGCTAAATCTACTGCTGCTGGCTGAAATCTGAATCTACTATGAGTGGTCGGGAACTTGAGCGTCCGAACCTATAATATGAAACATCATAGTGCAGAAAAGTATTCATCAGTATGTGGGAATGTACTGGTATGCTAAATGAGGTAAGACTGAATGCAAGGGTTCATATGCATAAAGATATAACTTAATGAATGAGAGTAATTGAACATGAAAGTACATAGAGAATCGGAGACTACTGTAAGTACTGAGAATGTAATATGTGCACATACATATATATATATATAAACTGTAACTGAGCTTTTCTTAAGCTAAGTATTGAATTCTGATAATTGATTAACTGATACTGATTGACTGTATCTGACAGTCCTGATTCTGTAAAACTGAGCTGAGTTCTGAACTGAAGACAGAAACTGAAACTGTGGGAGGTAATTATCTAACCGAAAAGCCCCAAATAAGATAAGGTAACTGAGTTGGGGTCTAATCTATAACCCCAATTTGTAGGGTGTCAGTATCGTGCCACGGGTAAAGACAACTGTTGTGGAGTCAGTCCTAACTAACGGGTGACCCCTAAGATCAGTCCTAAGCTAGAGGGTGATCCCTAAGTATGTCAGTCCTATCTAATAGGTGATATTTCATAACCTATGCTGGCTATGTAATTCTGGAACTTAAGTATTGTTTCTAAGGACCCAGTCCCGACTAACGGGTGAGCCCCCATCCCTAGGCTCGATCGGTGATGAATCCTACTCCCAACTGAAAGACACTGAACTGAGTATACTAAACTGGACTGAACTGATACTGAGATTACTGAGTTTTCCTAAGTTTTGTAACTGACTGAATTCTACTGAGTTCTGTAAAGGACTGAGAGTACTACTGATCATGACATGACTGATACTATTCGGTCACTAACACTAGCTCTAGGTAAACAACTAAATTGTTGGGTATTAAATACCCCCTAAACTCGATAGCACGAAAAGTAAAGCAAAACATCATCTTGAATAACAAAACAATGTTCACTTGGTCATAATCCATTCATAGAGATATTTCATCTAACACTTGTAATGTATTAACTAGTACATGGATGGGGAATACATGTTAGCATGCTATAATGGTATTATTTCATTTTCATAGACAATTTATTAAACACATGGGAAGCATGTTTGGTTCATTAAATAATAAACACTTAGGGTTAACATGGCTACAACAATCAACTTGCAAATTGAAGGATTTATCATGAATATCATGTAATTCAACACATACTAGAATCAATTCTTGGAACTTGTAATCTAAATCATGGGTTAAAACTCAAACAACATCATGAACATGAATTCAATTCTAATTCAAACATGGAAATCATAAATCATAAATCTTGTATTTTGAGAAAAGGATTCTTGGGCTCTATGAAATATAAGGATCCATGGATAAACATCTAACATACCTTAATTTGATAAGTTCTTGGAAAAATTCTTAGGATTAACCTTGATTCTTGAGAGCTAGAGTTTGTTTTCTTGAGAGAGAAATACCTTTTGATTTTGGGGAAAAGTGAATAATAAAGGGTTTAAACGTTTTTAGGGCTTAAATCCCACATCTGGGCGGAATAAAATCATAGAAAAAGATTGTTTTAACCCTCGGTGCAATTGTAATTTTTCGTGAAATTTTTCTGATCTGGACCCCTAGAGCGATGCGCCACTATCGCTCCAAGCCACCGGAAAATGACAACTGAGAAATTGCATGGTGGCGCGTCGCGGTAATATCGTGTTACCACTTCGATTGAGACCTGGACGTTCACCGCAACGCGATGGTATCACGTTGGAACACTAGAAAAGGATAATTCTGAAATTGAGCCTTGGCGCAAAGCACCAATATCGCGGAGACTCATTGATTTTTGACAATTTCCATTTTGGCTGGCTCCGCGACACGCTGATGGCTCAGGTGGTACACTGTCTTACTAAAATGGCCATAACTCTTCGTCCAGGTGTCGGATTTGGGCGAATTTTATATCGATGGAAAACTTATTCAATTTCCCACAAAATGAAAAGTCAAAAGCTTGAAAATTCCACATGTATAAAAGTGTATTCATATTTAAAACAAGTTTTTGACATTTTTGGGATGAATTTAAGCTAGGTAAAAGTACGGTGTGTTACAAGTAATATGAGTGTGAACCAACCTCAGGCTCAGTAAATGTAGTCCAACAGACCCCATCATGGTGTGAGATTTGTGGTATTAGTGGCCACTCTATAGAATCATGTGGAAAAAATCAAATGGTTGTAGAAATAAAAAATCAGTAACTTGCCCAAAGCAATTTAGAGACACAGTTGGGGCAGTTAGCTCAAGCATAGAATACCAGACCTCAAGAGTCGTGCCAAGTGACACAGAGTATCTGAAACAGGTAATAGCAATCACCTTAAGGAGGGGTAGAGATCTCATTGACAGACCTCCAAAGAAAAGTTAGGAAGTTTAGGTAGAGTTAGTTCTAAAGCAGGTTGAGGGGACACAAGTTGCAATCAAAGATGCTGAAATTTTGGGGAAGTATAAGAACCCAAAAACTAAGGAAGTTGAAAGGGTTCAAGAAATACCACCACCACCATTCCCTCAAAGGCTTAAAAGGGGATAGGAGGATGCATATTTCAAGAACCTCTTTGACATGTTTAGAGAACTTCATATTAACCTCCTATTTTTAGATGTTTTACAAGGTATGCCTAAGTACACTAAGTACTTGAAGGATGTGGTGACCAACCACGACGTGAGGAAGTCAAAGCCAAATCGATGGAGCAAACATGGACTAACACCTGAAGCATCATAATATATCATAAACCCCGTGTCCTCAATTTCAAGAGTCAGAATAAAAGCTGAAGTGAGCAAGTCCTTGATCTTTAGAAAGCTTACCTCACAACCATCAGACCACCGAAATGGAACCTCCTTCTTGTCAATCTAGTCACAGGTACTATGATAGTGACAATCTCTCAACGAACCACCTATAATAACCTACAAACATAATAAAACTGCAAATCTTTACGGAGATGTTGGCCTAACCTAATCATGAATGGTCTCAATCTTTATTGGGTCTACTATAATCCTGTCCTTGGACATCATGTGACAAAAAATACTATAGACTCAAGCCAAAATTCACCAATTGAGAACTTAGAATAGAGTTGATGATCTCTCAAAGTGTGGAGCGTAATCTTCAAATATTACTCATGCTCTTTCTTACTCCTTGAATAGGAAAGGATGTCATTAATAAAAACAATTACAAAAGAGTTGAAATAAAGCCTGAAGATGTGGTTCATCAAGTTCATGAACATTGTTAGGGCATTGGTCCGGCCAAAAAAAATTACCAAGAATTCGTAATGGCAGCAGCGAGTCCTGAAGGCTATCTTAGGGATTTTCTCTGCCTTAATCTTCAACTGATGGAAGCCAAATCTTAAGTCAATCTTAGAAAATAGCGCCCCACCCTAAAATTGTTCAAATAAATCATTGATATGAGTCACATGACACGTATTCTTTACTTTCACCATATTTAGTTATCTATAGTCAATACACATATACACAGAACCATCATTCTTCTTCACAAATAGAATTGGAGCACCCTAAGGTGATTCACTTAGTTGAAAAACCCACTTACCTAGAATATGCTGAAGGTGAATATTTAGGTCCTTTAGCTCAGCAGAAGCCATGCGGTAAGATGCCATGAATTAATAAACTCCTAGCATGAATATAGGAAATAATCCCCATCAGTGCTTTGCTATAAGAACTCAGAAGGAAGGCTAGGTTGGTTTGTAGGAAATAAATAAAAAAACTCACAAACTATAGTAATAGAGTCAAGTGAAGGACTCTTAACACTAACATCTTAAACATACACCAAATAAGCCAAACAACCCCTCGATACCAAATTCCTAGCATGAATATAAGAAATAATCTCCATCAGCGTTTTGCTTTAAGAACTCTGCCACAAAACTAGGGGTATGCAAGGCATGGTTAAGGTAACAGTCTTGGCAAATCAATCCAAAACCACATGATAGGGGGATAGTTAGTCCATGCCTAGAATTGCATAATTCTTTTAATTCTCTTTATTTGAGGTAGTAAATTTCCTCAACAGGCAGACAATTTACTTGAAAAGAAATTTCGTGCTTACTATATCAAAGTGATCTCCTATTTTTTACGTATATAAGACAAGACATAAAAACAGTCCTTTAACGTTTCAAATTATTTAAACATTCATCGAGTAGGTCCTTATTTTCTTTGTTGAACACCCATAAAATAAATTTAAATTTATTTAAAATTAATTTATGTATGAATTAGTACCCTTCATTGCTTCGCATGATTCTATAAAAAATGTTAATAAATAGATATTTATAATTTTAATCTATTCTCTTGTATAATTTTAAATAAATTAGAAAAAGAAAAACACTAAAATTAGTTGTTTAATCTAAGAGAATGTGTTTGACCTGATGTTAAAATAAGCATTAGAGTATATGATATTTTAATGTTAATTATACAAACTTAAAGAAGTTGTAAGCTATTATTTGATTTCATAAAAATAAGAAGTTATATTTTATTATATAATGTGCTTTCTGCTTATATTTTCTATTGTGTTTATTCAAAAATATTAATGATTATTTTTTTTTGAAAAACTAATTAAATAACTATAAATATATTTTAAATTGAAATATTGGGCCCGTAAACGGACCCTTCATTATCTAGTACAAAATACATACACAACACCGTTAAATAACCTCCAACCTTCCCCCTCCCCATTTTTTTTCCAATTACCTCCACCACCCTAAGAATCCATTTCTTTATCGTTCTCTTTTCTTGAGAACCACCATTAATGTGAAAACTCCGAACTTCAACCAAACAAATTTCATTTTCTTTTTCAGTGAAATCCAATTCACCAACTAGCTTCAACTCCACTGAAAGTGTCTCCTATTCTAATGGATAGCAAACCCATGGACTTTGACGAACAGCCACAACAACTACAAACCATCAATAACCTTTTCGTCAAATTGGCAATGATGACAACTCCGATGATGTTCAAATCTAATTAAAATATAATTGAAATAGAAGAAATTAGATGAAATCGAATTAAGAGTGAAAGAAAAGTAACGTGAGAATAATGTAGAATTTGAAATTTAAAAACTAGGAGAAAAATTCGGAAGAAAAGAGAGATATAAATCAAGAAAGGAAGGAGATAAATGCTAAAGCCGTGAAGGGCTTTAACTTGTAAAACGTGATTGTGACTGGGCCCACTAAAAATAATTTTACTTTTATTATTCAATTAATTTTTTAAAAACATTAATATCTGACTTAATTATAATCTTAATTTTGTAAGCCTCTATATTTTTCTCTTTAAAAATCATTAATTTCATAATTCAGTACTAATAAATCAATGAAACCTAACATTGTTTTAATTTGATTAACGCATTCAACCGAATTCCCAGAGAGTAAAACTAGTAAAGTACTAGTAGATTCGCCGTCACGCAGGTAAAAACAATTGGACAAAATTGAATTCTTATTTAGTCAGTAACTTTTCTTGGCTGCTGCTGACAACTATCATTTTGCCATTTGAAAAATTCTCACCATACTATCAAATTCTTTCTCATCAGAGTACTTCTAAACTTTTCAAATCTCTCTCTGTCCCCGGCGTCTTCTCCGGTCGTCACGCGTCAATTGGAGTAAAAACCCTAGCATTTCAACACATAATCGCACCTTTTTACTTTCCTTTGACTCAGATCTTCACTTATTCTTTCCTCGAATCTAAGGTTTTCTCCTTTGAACATCGATCTGTTAAGATCGGTGACGATCGCGTTGCCTGTTTTCTATTGTTCAATCTGAGCCGTTGATTTTTGGGTTGTTCAATTTGAACTGTCGATTTAGTTTGTGAACAAAGCAGACAGTGAAAATGGAGGCAATCGAGGAACTGGCACAGCTATCAGATTCCATGAAGCAAGCTACGTCTTTGCTTGCCGATGAAGATGTTGATGAAACGTCCTCGTCGTCTTCGAAACGGCCGTCCACTTTTCTCAATGTGGTTGCTATCGGCGGCACTGTAAGTGGGTTCTTTCTTTGTAGATTATTTTTTCGTATGTAGTCCTAAGTGTTTAGATTTGCCAGTTGGTGAGTGCTGATTCGATCTGTGAAACTTGTTGTTTTGTGATCCGTATTACTCTCTTACGATCTAGGATTGTAGGCTCCTCCTTGTGGTTCTGATATATGTATATTGTGATTATTTGAATAAACTAAATTGGATTTCAGCTAATAGTTAGCTGATAATGAATTCGAGAAGGAGCACTTTTGGATGCTTTTTTTTATTCGAGATTGAACACAACCTTTTCTTAGTTGAGATTGCAATTATCTTGAGGGATCTTTTACTATTAGTTGACTAGTGGAGGTTCTATGTATGATGATGAATTGATGATATCCTCTTTCTATTCTGATTGTCCTTTTTTTTTTTTTTCACTTTCAATATATGTATGAAGTTGATATTATCTTTCGATTTGATTTTCTGGCTGCTTGCTTCAGTTTATTAAAAACTAATGTTGCATCAAAATAGATTAAATAAGTCGAGCTGAATGAACACAACAACACCCCCCTCCCCCGCCCCAAATTTTTTTCTTCTGTGAAGGTTGAGTTCTGAGTGGATCTACCAATTTCTGCTACTTATTTTGTGGAATTAAACCTTTGTTTAATCTTTTTGCATGAATGGAACATGAAAAATAGACCATTTCCCGGGGTAATTTCTTTTATGGTTATTGTATCATCAAAGATGTATAGCAGTATCGGTGTGTCCAGGTGGTTTTCGAACTATTATGTATGTGAGGCAACGACAACAATAACATACCCAATGTATTCTCACATAATGGGGTCTGGGGAGGGTAGAGTGTACGCAGACCATACCACTACCACATGTGAAGTAGAGAGGCTGAAGTAGAGAGGCTGTTTCCGATAGACCCCCGGCTTAGAACCACTAACAGTATAACAAACACAAAAGATAAATGCAAAATAAACTAACACCGCTAGCAACAAGATAATATTACCACCACAAGATAAAAATAAGAACTATCTAACCTAAATCATGGACATCACACAACACCACGCATAAAAAACTATAGAAACAAAAGAACACTCCCTTATTGTTACCGACACACTCCCACCTCCTTCATCTCAGATGGCAATGGCATGCAGTTAGCTTGAGCATAGATTTAACCCTCATTTATTTGCAATAAAGGTCTTAATCTTAATCATTCGGATCTCAGTCATTAAATCCATTTCTTTTTTTTTTACGTCTAAATCTTAATCATTAAGTGTTTTTCTTTCAAATGTTTCAAACACTAATGAGTGAATAAATCTGAATATTTAATATCTGTAGCAAAGTTTTAGTATCATTAAGATGTCTATCTAAAGATTTCTACCGACATAGTGATTCACCGATTTCATTAATTCATTCGTCGTTACCGACCATCATCCACCATTATCAACTACCACGATTGCCACCCATCATTATTAACTACTGCCACCTCCCACCACTGCCAACCACCACCAACCACCTTCCCCAGCCCCAACCACCATTAAAACACAACCACCATTAATGTCAATCACTATAATTAGTTGTCACTACCATTGACCACCATTTACAATCCTTATCACCAACCACTATTACCACAACAACCACTGATCACCACCATTAGTCACCACGTTATATAGAAGCCAAGATGAGGGAAGCGAGGTTGAGATGGTTCGGTCATGTGATGAGGAGGAGCACGGATGCCCCTGTGTGGAGGTGTGAGAGGTTGACGAGGGATGGTTTTAACCGAGGTAGAGGTAGACTGAAGAAATATTGGAGGGAGGTGATTAGACATGATATGGGACGTGACCTTGGATAGGAAGTTGTGGAGGAGGTGGATTAGGGTAGAAGGTTAGTCTGAGTTTAGGATTTTGTATCTTTTGGCGTGTTACTTGGAGTATCTTGTTTATGGTATTATTGAATATGCTAATTTCTACTGTATCTTGTTCTTTTACTATTCCTACTATTACCATTTCTTATCTTAGATTGTTTTATTTTGATTCGGGGTCTATTGGAAACAACCTCTCTACCTCACATTTGAGTTAGTGATATGGACTGCGTACACTTACCCTCCCCATACCCCACTTGGTGGGAATATACTGGGTATGTTGTTGTTGTATATATCGCCAACCACCAGCATTAGTTATTACTATCATCTACCACAACTATCATCGCCACCACCATCACCACTAGCTACTACTCACACCCTACCAATATTAGCCAACATCATCCACACCCTGCCACCACCACCAACTATCACATAATTTTTAAAAAATATTTGTTGACATATAGCATTAGATTCATTTTGAATTTTATATTTAATAATTTTTAAATAGATACAAATTTTATACATTTAGGTGTTAAGAAACAGTCTTAATTAAATGTATTCAGATCCGGTGCGACATCGTAACAGTTAAAATGTGTTTTTTGATTCAGACATCTAAATTTTAATGCACATCTTAAAAATCATGTGTGTATTCAACTTCAGGCGTTTTAATCTTAATGAAAACAAATGAGGCCTTAGACTTATTTTACTTTCTAATGCCTTACTTGCTGCTGTTGCTGAACGATTCTTCTGTTGCATAGTGCGATGATGTGATGTAATCCTAAACAAGTGTTCTGTTAAATAAATCGATGATGTGCTGTAAGGGGTTGCCTTTTCTTATGGATGAAACGGAGTGAGCATGAAGCAATCCAAGATATGGTTTAGTTCTTTGAATCTGTCTATAAGTGATTTTAAACAAAGAAAAGAAAAAGGAGCAGTTGAGCTTCACATCCTCTTCTTTTTTGGTTTGAAATGATTCTTCTTTTACTAATTCTATGTTACAAGATCTTTTGATTTACTTCTTTCTTCTCCTAGTGTTATAGTCCTCACTTCACTTCAATTATCTTCTTGCTGTCATCAATTCATTTTCTCTTCCTTGTCTATTCTCGTATTCTTGAGATATGGATGATTGTTTGTATAGTAAATAAAAATTTTCTACTGGAACTAATTATCAAAGCAATTAAATATGAAAGTTAATATTGCAAATTAATACTTTTTATGTTTGATTAATTAGAACTAAAACTTAGTAGTGGCTTGAAGTTATCTGGACATGCAAAACTATAGTCCAATGATTTTTAATTTCAGTTGTTGGGATAATTGTTGTTGTCATTAAAATTTTGTAGCCTGGCATTAGTAAGGTTAATTGCAAACTTACCATTATAAGTCATAATTCTCATATTTTTGGTAATTGTTGTATGTTTTGGATAAATGACACTTTTCGTTGTGAAGGCTCCTCTCTTTTGTGCAGGAGCCTATTTCTTTCGTACTTTTTACTTTTAAAATACTCATCTATTGGAAATGAAGAAGAATAGGTGAAGTGAAAGTTGTCCAATCGTTTCACATATGTACCCCAAGGGCTTCGGTTTAATTCCAAATGTAGTGTAACATAAAATGTGTAGCGTGCACACAGTACTAGTTAGAGACTTGGCTGATGCATTAAGTTTGGTATTTAAGCAGAGAAGATTAAGACTCAAGACTCTGTTTGGATGGTTATTGCATATGGTTTCATAATGCATCGTATTATATTGTATTATGTTTTATCTTGTCATGCTGTATTCTTGTGATGAATACATTGTTTGGATAAATTGCATAGTTTTCCATTGTTACATAATGTCACACATCAGTATTTTGAAAGATAAATCTACAAGAAAAGTAGGGTAAAGGTAGAGCTACTATAAGAAGGTAGGCTAAAAGATAAAACAGGATTATTAATTAATAAGGTTAAAAAAAATGGAAAAAAAGGTAAGGCACGATCACACCAAATTGGCCGTTACACAAAATCAGACTTTGTCATTACTTAGCCATGGGTTTAACGAAACAATACCATAAAATTTAAGTAATAATTAAAACAAACATTGTATTTAAACTAACAACACGAACAATACAATAGGCAACAACCATTTAACAAGATGTGAAGGGGCAAACACATTATTTTCTAGTTTTGAAACTAAAACATGTTTTCGGTTATAAAAGAATCATTTCCCATGTGATGTGGAGAATTTTCGTCAGGAAAGCTTTGGAAGGTATTGAAATCCAATAGGTTGTCTTTTTTAACATAGGGTGGAAGGAAAGTATTTATAGAAAGATAAGGCATATAAATCTTTGCAATAGGATATAAAGTTGAAAAGGCCAGCCCAAGATTTTACTTGTGTGTGATTGGCAAGGACAGCCTTTAAGGAGAAAGTAGAAGAAGTTTTGGATAAACATTCTTCTTTGCATCACGTGGACAATATAATGGGAAAGAACTCGAAGATGCTTCAATGGAAGGGAGGAAAACGTTTCAATTGTTAAAAATAGATGTATTCAGAATTTAAAAATATGTTCGAATGTTTTTTTTTTTTTTTGATTTTGGAACAGATGTATTTCTGGATTTCTTAGATTCCGCTAAGCTTTGATGAATCTAATGCAGCTACTTTATGTAATACTGCAGTACCAGCTTGATTCTGCCTGATAGTTTATTTTATAATTAAAAATATTTTTATTGGTAAAAAGCATGAGATTATTATACTTGTGCGATATGAGATAGAGACTGAATTACTGGCTGGCAGTGAGGGAGCAATATTGACAGTTGAGAATTTGAGAGAATGACAGGTTGTGTATACCAGCTGGTGCTCATATGCAAATGTTCAGGTGAAGATGTGTGGCCTCCTCCTTGATTGTCAGTGAGCAACTCGCTTGTGGTGCAAGATTTTGAGATGGTTCAGGCTGTAATGGGCGATGTCGGGCACAATGAAGGAGGCAATCCATCTGGAAATTTAGAAGAAGAGAAGTTAAAGAGTCTGGGATGTTGCAACTTCAGCATTCATGTGAATGACATGGAAGGAAAGAAATTAGTAGCTTTCGATAGGAAATTAAACGACTATATATAGTTGAGAAACAATTTTTCGTGCGTAGTTTCTCTGTTGTGCTCATGAGGTTCAATTGTATAGAAGATTGTATGTTGTTCGTAAAGGGTCATATTATGTTGTAGCTTCTCTATATTTTGTTTTGATATTGATTGTTCGTATACTTGAGATCTAGATTGAAAACTGTAAGGGAAATTTAAATGACTCATCATATTAATCTAATTATTATCTTGGTAAAGAAACAACAAAATCCACAAGAAGATGTTGCTAGAAGGAGAAAAGATGGCACATGTGAGGGCCTGCGTAGGGTTATATGAAATAGAGGAGATGGCATCATTTAGATGAATGACAGTTCACTTTATTTATGCAATGCATAGTCTTTTTTTAGCTTAGTCCACAACAATGTTTAAATGTATGTGGTGGGTGGCTCAAGAGAATTCCTTGAAGGGGTTATTCTTACTCGATATCCAGAGGTCTCAGCCGCGACATTTACTCCTAAGAGTCTTGGAATGATCAAACTTGTAAAGAAAATTGATATTGGACCTAACGTGAAAGCTAGCACATGTGATAAGGATTGCCCTTGTTTGTGATAGGGATATTATTGTCTGTATAGCTGCTTGATCTTCTTATATTATCATGAACAATTGTGCATGAGATGTCAATACACAAATTGCTCTCCTCAATTGTTCTGAGGATATTGATGCTCATTTAATCCGTGTCAAACTTTTTACAGGGTGCAGGTAAATCAGCTGTTCTGAACAGTCTAATTGGCCATCCTGCTTTGGTATGGTTTTCTCCCTGTGAAATTAAAATGTTATTTGCTACTTCTCATTTTGCCTTGTTAACCCTCAATCCCAAGTTTCGAAATCAAAGTCCTTTTGATGCCTAATATTATCCTTAAATTCACAGCCAACAGGTGAAGGCGGTGCTACTCGTGCCCCCATATGCATTGATCTAAAACGAGATAGTTCATTGAGCAGTAAATCGATCATTTTGCAGATTGACAGTAAATCACAGCCAGTGTCTGCAAGTAAGCTTCTTAACGAGCTATTGGGTTTATGAGAAATGGTAGTTTTTACTCGAGCGAGGACTGACCCCTGAAGCAAGTGAATGAAAATCTACCAGTTCTTATGTCTTTAATTGTGTTAACATTTCGAGTTTCATCTGTGCAGGTGCTCTTCGACATTCTTTACAGGATAGATTGAGCAAAATTTCAAGCAAGAGTCGTGATGAAATATATTTGAAGCTACGAACAAGCACAGGTGACCATAAAAGAATGCTTTTATCTGCCTATGATACAAGCACATTATGATTTTGTATGCTCTATAAGTCACTTTATTTATTTATTTATTTATGTATCTGGGAGTCTTCTTTCTTGGAATTGGGATTAACGGAAATTCAAGCTCTTCTTTCCCATTGGTTGAAGATTAAGACAAACAAGAGAATAATCTTGTAGCACCAAAACATGCTAGTTTATCAAAAAAGCATTTACAACATGCTAATGATACTTAACCCGATTTTGGGACAACCTCTAAATGGGTCGATTCATAGGTGCAATACTACAATAATTGAGGGATTTAAAGAGAACGATGTAAATTTAAAATTGTTTGCAAGGAAGTTATCTTGAAAGGATCTTTTGACCATACTCATGGGGGTGGGTGTTGTTGGCGTTGTTCCTATAAAATAAGTTGGAATATTTTAATCATCAGAAAACGAATAGTCGGAATGTTGTCTTTCCTTCTGATTAATATGAAATATTTAATGTCTACATGTCACCACTGATAGTGCTTGCAACCCCCTCTATATACAACATGTGATTATATCGTGTATTCAATCTCTGCCAACGTTGTCTCCTCTGTTAGTCCTTTTCTTTTTGTATGTAATAAAGAATTTTATTATCCGTAGCATCCAGGGTCTGCGCAGGATGTGCAGTTATACAAAAGTAAGCTTAGTTCATTTACTGCATGTGAACTAAACTGAGCTTCATCTTCTCACCTTCCTGTACATTTTACCTATGTTGCTCGAACTCTTCAAATATGTCAGCGGGTGCATGTCGGATTCGCCAAAAGTAGTATATTTTGGAGAATCCGACACGGGTGCGGCATCAAAAGTGAAGAGTCCGTGCAACTTAGCATTTTACACCAAAAAGTTAAAAGTGATGTACATTTATATTTTACATTACAAATATTCTCTTTTTTGCCTTCAAAGTATCCATCCACCAAAGATTCACGGTAGAGTGTTTCGAAGTGTCACGGTAGCAATTTGAAGCACTGCCGTTTTCGGACCCAGCAGTCGTTCTTTTGAAGTGTTCTGGCATGCTCCATTTTACATCCAAATAAATTCAAAACATGCACCAAGCTGAGCTGCAAAACTTGCTGTGTATGAACGAGTTACTTGCATCCTTGTAACCTTCTTCACAGAGGATGCACCTGTAGGAAATTGTCATTCCTCTGCTTTGTAAATTGTGTTAGTTGTCTCTAGTTCTCTTTTCTTAACTTCCTGCCAGGAGATGTTGGATAAATTTGAGCAACTGTCGTTTGCTAGTGTTTCATGTTACTTTTCCTTCTCCATTTCTTTGCATGGCCGGGTTCCTGGCTTTCCTTTGATTTACTTTTTCTTTTTACTGCATACAGCTCCACCATTGAAGCTGGTTGATTTGCCTGGTGTTGACAAGGCAAATCTTGATGATTCATTGGTGAGTATCTATACGAATATCATGGTCAAATTTATCAGAATGCTTATATTTCATATTTACTGAGATACCTTTCTAAACAGACTCAATATATGGAGCACAACGATGCCATATTGCTGGTCGTAATTTCTGCTGCTCAGGCACCTGAAGTTGCTTCATGTAAAGCTATCAGAATTGCGAAGGAGTATGATAGTGAATGTAGGTCTATCTATCCCAGATTGATTTGCATATTCCAGAAATATGAGGCTAAATGGATATTGTCTATTTGTAGTTGCTCATCCATTATCCTTGCACTGTCTGTTTTATATGTGAAACTCTTCACATGTTTGATTTATTTCTTTTCCATTAGGTACTAGAACTGTCGGTGTTATTAGCAAGATAGATCAAGCAGCTTCAGAGCCGAAAGTGCTTGCGGCTGTTCAAGCCCTTTTGTCAAATCAAGGACCACGAAGTACAGCTGATATCCCCTGGGTTGCCTTGATTGGTCAGTCTGTTTCCATAGCCTCTGCCCAGTCTGGAAGTGTTGGATCTGAAAACTCATTGGAGACCGCATGGCGAGCTGAGTGTGAAAGTTTAAAGTCAATATTGACTGGAGCTCCTCAAAGTAAGCTTGGTAGGTTAGCTTTGGTCGAGACCCTTGCTCACCAGATACGCACTAGAATGAAAGTCAGACTTCCAAATCTGCTTTCCGGGTAATCTCACCTTCTTGAATGCTTCTATTGATAGTTTGTACGAAAATCTAACAATCCATTCACTGTTTTTATTGGTCAGCAGAAGCAATTGATTGTGGAAAATTGGTGTTAGTCTATTTGTTTTAGATACACCATAGTTTCTAATCTTACCAATTTTGTTTTAGAGTAGAGTTATCTAATTTGGAGCTAAAAGTATCTAATCATTTTCTAGGTTCCTACAAATCGTACTAAAACTGGGAAAAGATAATTGTGCTAGTGGAGAAGTGTTTGAAAAGTTAAGTAAGCCACTTAATTTTTGAGCAATCATGAGATGTGCAGATAGGAGTATCTGATAGTTGCAAGGATTTCCGATTGTTCAAACAATGGGATACGTTCTTTTAAGCAAGATCTGAATAGTTTACATCGTGAAATTAAATAGAGAATCTAGTTCTTTGTACTTGGCTGCCTTCCTACTATTATTGATATCGTTGGTGATGCAATGTTCTTTCTTACCGAATATAAGTCTAATAATTTACAAGAATTTTAAAAATATTTTTAGTCATACTATCGAAGTTACTAAATTTCTCCAGATTCCTCCATCCATATAATGTCCTTATTACTCGAACTCTCTCAATCGAGTCTGGAAAAGGTTTGATGTGTTTTGTTTGTTAGGCTTTACTTATATCATCTATTGATCATCTCCCTTTCCTTGATTGATTAATTGGTGTGCCATGTATTGACTATTCTTGGGATTTTTCTGCTGCAGGCTTCAGGGGAAGTCTCAAGTTGTACAAGATGAATTGGTTAGGCTTGGGGAGCAAATGGTTCATAGTGCTGAAGGTACCAAAGCCTTGGCACTTGAGCTTTGCCGTGAATTTGAGGATAAGTTTCTGCAGCATATCACTGGCGGCGAGGTGGGTGAAATATTATAGAACTCTTTAATTTCATAGTCACTCTTTGCAATGGCAAATTCCCATTAATTTGATACTATTTTTGGGTTGTAGATTCTCGTTGTTTTCCAATTACTCTTGCAATTTATTTGTCTTACTTTCCTTTTTACTGTTTCTAAACAAGTGCCACTTTTTCTATTTAGTAACTCTTAACTTCGACATCTCACATGCCATGTTCAAAACCACAAGATTCAAAGGATATTGTGGTACTTATACATATCTCTAGATTTTTTCCCACAAGTTTCAAAGGGCATTGTGGTACTTATACATATCTCTAGATTTTTTTTGATAATTTTGGTTTGGCCCAACTTGTGCACACCCAAATGAGGCCTCATTTGTTTGCACTTAATGAGGGCCTGAATCTTATGATTTAGATCTCAATTCATTAAGGGGTCGTTTGGTAGAGTGTATTGGAATGTTAATGCATGCATTAGTTTAATGTGTATTAGTAGTACCTTATTTGGTATACCTTTTTACCTTATGTATAACTAATGCAAGCATTAGTTATACACTCTATTGTGTATTGAGGTGTGTATTACTAATACCTCAAAATCCATGGCATTAGTAATGCAATGGATCTAATGCATGCATTAACATGCTTAAAGACCCTATTACCCCTCAAAAAATTTTCCACATCCTTTCTAACATATATATTGAGGGTATTATAACAACAACAACAAAAAACCCAGTGTATTCCCACCTGGTGGGGTCTGGGGGGGTAAGATGTACGCAGTCCATACCTCTACCTCTAAAGAAGTAGAAAGGCTGTTTCCGATAGACCCCCGGCTCAAGACACAAGATACCACACAAATACAAAGTAAAACACCGAACAAGGTTACAAGATTACATAACATAAATACGGCAGCCATAAGTAAAAGAAAACAGAGGAAAACACCCAGATTCGTACTAAACAAGGAACACGGAATCATAACTAGAATACTACCCCCAGCAAGTAATTCCCTACACTAGCGACCCAAACTGGCCCTAGTCCTCTGCCCTAATTCGCGTCCTCCAGACCTTCCTATCTAGGGTTATGTCCTCGGTGAGCTGTAACTGGTCCATGTCCCGCCTAATCACCTCACCCCAGTACTTCTTCGGCCTACCCCTACCCCGCCTAAAATCATCCAACGCTAGCCTCTCACACCTACGAACCGGGGCATCCATGCCCCTCCTCTTCACGTGTCCGAACCAGCTCAATCGGACTTCCCGCATCTTGCACTCCACTGGAGTCACACCTAACTTCTCCCTGATAGTCTCGTTCCGAACTCTATCCCCTCTAGTCAGCCCACACATCCAGCGCAACATCCGCATCTCTGCCACCTTCATTTTTTGGATGTGGGAATTCTTAACTGGCCAACACTCCGCTCCATACAACATGGCCGGACGGACTACCACCCTGTAGAATTTGCCTTTAAGCTTGGGCGGCACCTTCTTATCACACAACACCCCCGACGCGAGCTTCCACTTCATCCATCCCGCCCCAATACGGTGCGAGACATCCTCGTCAATGTCACCGTTATCCTGGATCACAGACCCGAGATACTTGAAACTATCCCTCTTACATACCACCTGTGATTCCAGCTTCACTACCACCTCATCCTCCAGCCTCACGTCATTAAACTTGCATTTCAAATACTCTGTCTTGCTTCTGCTCAACCTGAACCCTTTAGACTCAAGAGTTTGTCTCCACACCTCTAATTTATCATTCATACCCCCCCGAGTCTCATCAATCAGAACTATATCGTCTGCAAAAAGCATACACCACGGCACCTCCCGTTAAATACGCCGCGTCAACACATCCATCACCAAAGCAAACAAAAAGGGACTAAGAGTAGATCCCTGATGCAATCCTGTCAAGACGGTGAAATGATCTGAGTCTCCTCCCGCCGTCCTCACCTGAGTTTTCGCTCCCTCATACATGTCCTTAATTGCTCTGATATATGCCTGCGGGACTCCACTCACCTCCAAGCACCTCCAAAGCACCTCCCTGGGGACTTTGTCGTATGCCTTCTCCAGGTCGATAAACACCATGTGCAGGTCCTTCTTCCTTTCCCTATACTGTTCCTCCAGCCTCCGTACCAGGTGAATTGCCTCCGTCGTCGAGCGGCCAGGCATAAACCCAAACTGGTTTTCCGAAATAGACAATATTCATCTCAGCCTCACCTCGACCACTCTCTCCCAAATCTTCATAGAGTGACTCAATAACTTAATCCCCCTATAGTTATTGCAACTCTGGATGTCCCCCTTATTCTTATAGAGAGGGATCATGGTACTCCACCTCCAAGCGTCGGGCATCTTTGCCGTCTTGAAGATTTCGTTGAACAATCCAGTCAACCACCTTACACCAGCCTCTCCAACGAACTTCCAAAACTCCACCGGTATCTCATCCGGCCCCGTCGCCCTTCCCCTTCACATCCTGCGAACAGCCTCTCTAACCTCTTCTACCCTAAAACGTCTACAATAACTAAAATCCCGACACTCCTCTGAGTACTCCAGTTCCCCTAACTCAATAGCTCTATCCCCTTCGTCATTCAAGAGCCTATGAAAGTACGACTGCCATTTATCCTTAATGTGGCCATCCTCCACCAACACTCTACCGTCCTCCCCCTTAATGCACCTCACTTGGTCGAGGTCACGCCCCTTCCTCTCCCTAGCCTTAGCGAGTCTAAACAACTTTTTCTCCCCTCCTTTCCCCTGTAACCCTACATACAAGCTCTCAAAAGCGACCGTCTTAGCTGCCGTGACAGCTGACTTAGCCTCCTTCCTAGATAGCTTGTACTCCTTCCTGTTTACCCGCTTCTCTTCTTCGTCCTTACTCTCAACCAACTTAGCATACGCCCCTTTCTTGGTCCCCACTTTCTTCTCCACCTCTTCATTCCACCACCAATCCCCCCGATGGTGCCCGGCTCGGCCCCTAGAAACACCCAACACCTCCCTTGCATTCTCCCTGATGCACCTCGCCGCCCTATCCCACATACTATCCACGTCCCCCCTACACTCCCACACCCCCATTCCCGCCAACTTCTCCCCTATCTCCCACGCCTTCACTGGCGTCAAGCCGCCCCACTTAATTCTAGGTCTACCCTCCTTACTTCTCCTCTTTCTATTCTTCCTTATACCCAAATCCATAACCAAGAGCCTATGCTGGGTCGAAAGATTCTCACTCGGGATAACCTTACAGTCCTTACACAACACCCTATCCCCTTTCCGAAGCAACAAAAAGTCAATCTGGGTCCTGGCTATCGCGCTTCGAAAGGTGATCAGGTGATCGTCCTTCTTCGGGAAGCTCGAGTTCACCACCACCAGCCCAAAGGACCTCGCAAACTCCAATAGAGTAGTCCCCTTTTCATTTCTGTCCCCAAAACCAAAACCACCATGCACATCACCAAAGCCTTCCGATAACGCCCCGATATGCCCGTTGAAATCTCCTGCTACAACAATCTTCTCCGAACTAGGCACGCCTCTCACCACCTCCTCCAAAGCCTCCCAAAACCGCATCTTCTCCTCCCCTCCGAGCCCACTTGGGGCGCATAAGCACTACACACGTTCAAGGTAAACCCCCGGAGGACCAACTTAATAGTCATCAACCTATCGTTGATCCTCTTCACCTCTACGACCTGACCTCTAAGCTCTTCATCTACTAAGATGCCAACTCCATTCCTACGCCTCTCGCTCCCAGAGTACCACAGCTTGTAACCATCCACATCCCTAGCCTTTAGACCCTACCCACTTGGTCTCTTGGACACACACAATATTGATCCTCCTCTTCCTAAGGATCTTCACAAGTTCTATGGACTTACCCTGAAGGGTCCCTATATTCCAAGACCCACCCTTAGCCTACCATCACTATCCACACGCCCTCCTATACCACCCCCGCGGCCAAACCTTGTCCTCCCTCCCACTCCCGCCCTTTTCTCATCCCCCGCCCCCACAACAACCCCACGCCCCAACCCCCTCGAACATGACCCTATCCCACCATTACCGCCCACAGCCACTACTACGAGAAAATATACGATTTTTTTTTTTTTTTATGTAATCATATTTTTTTTAATACATCGAACCAAACACTGCATAAGAAAAATACAAACATAACTAATGCAAGCATAACTAACACAAACATTACTAATACAAGCATTACTAATACACCATATTTTGCATTATTCTTATACACTCTACCAAACGACCCCTAAGTGCATTTGTTTTTAGCTTTCTTTTTTTTAATCACTTGATGGATCTGAATAAATCTGATTCAATCAAACCTGACACAGAGTTCGAAAATCATTTAGACCTCTCCGTTCTCGCTCTTTTTTTTTTTTGATAAAAGACATAAAGTCACCGCTCAACTTGTCCAAATTTGCAAAAAGACACTTTAACTTTGCGTGCGACCTATTACCCCCTAAATAATTTTAAAGTAGTATAAATAGGACATTTTCGTTCAATTTCAGTTGCAAGAAAGAGAGAATAATCATGCACAAATAGGCATCTTCCACGTGTTAAATTTATTTAATTTTACATTTTATTTATGTTTTTTTGTACTTTACTACTTTTTCTTTTTTCTTATCATTTTTTTCTCCTTTATTCTTCTTCATCCACTTTCATTCAATAATCAAGAAAATTGAATTGAAATGAATCAAGGGTTCCTTTTATTCCCAAATTTCAAGCAGCAAAAACTGAAACAAAAATCAACAACCACAATTTTCTCCTCGGAACTTCCCATTTTTATCAGATCTCAAATCAACAACTCTCCAATTCTTTTACTTTACAATAAATACAATTTCCCTAACACACATTCGATAATCTCAAAAGCATATCTCAATTACTCAATAAATTACAAGATATAAAGATGAAAATAATAGTGCGGACAAAAGATGAAAATTGCAAAGAGTGAAGTGAAGAGTAATTGTGTGTGGTGGATGAAAATATTGGGGGAGATAGACAAAGGACGAGAGAGGAATATAGAAGAATACTAAGTAATGTAAAAAAATGAGATGAATACAAAAGCATATATGGGAGAGATCCAGTGAAAATGGAAGGGTAGGAGATTTTGATCTTTGTTTTGATCTCAAATCAACAACTCCAATTCTTTAACTTTACAATAAATACAATTTCCTTTACACACATTCAATAATCTCAAAAGCATATCTCGATTACTCAATAAATTACAAGATATAAATCTGAAAATAATAGTGCGGACAAAAGATGAAAATGGCAAAGTGTGAAGTGAAGAGTAATTGTGTGTGGTGGATGAAAATGTTGGGGGTGATAGACAGAGGACGAGAGAGGAATATAGAAGAATAATAATTAGTGTAAAAAAATGAGATGAATACAAAAGCATATATGGGAGAGATCCAGTGAAAATGAAAGGGTAGGAAATTTTGATCTTTGTTTCATATGAATATCCAGGATACGTACAAAAATTTATTTGTATTTATTGAAAAGAAAAACAAGAATATAGCAGGAATAAAGAAAAAGGAAAGAAATGGTGAGTTCCATTGAAGAAGATGAAGTAAAAGAATTAAAAAATAAACATAAATAAAGTTGGATGAATCTAGCACTAACTAAAGTCAAATGTTTTATTTGGTTGGCGGTTGGGAATGCATGCCCAACACATGAAATTTTGAGGAGGAAAGGGAAGATAATTCTCCCCCGGTGTACTCTTTGTGGGAAGATGGGGGAGACTAATAGTCATTTGTTTCGACATTGCCCTTTCACATCCCAAATTTGGTTCATGTTTTTAAACATATCTGAAGTGAAATGGACTATGCCTGAGCACACAACAAATTTACTGTGTTGCTTGATCAAAAGAGTAGGGAGCAAGACACAGAAGATCTGGTTGAACCTAATTCCACATTGCATCTGGTGGACAGTGTGGAAGGAAAGAAATAGTAGAAATTTTGAAGATAGGTCTAATTCCATTCATAAGATTCATAAGATTAAATGGAATTGCATTGTATCTTTTTATTTTTTGGTGTAAACAGTTAGGGCTAGAGGACTGATTAATTTATAGAATTTCTAGGAGCCTTGTAATTATTTTTATTGGTCTTTTTCTTGTTTTTTTTTTCTCCCTTGAAAGGTCTCCAACATATCCTAAAATGCTGAAGAATACAAATTACCAATTCTCAAAAAAAAAAAAAAAGAAATAAATGCTGAAACAACAACAACAACAACATACCAGTATATTCCCACCAAGTGGGGTTTGGGGTGGTAAGTGTACGCAGTCCATACCACTACCGTAGATGTGAGATAGAGAGACTGTTTTCGATAAGACCCCCGACTCACAATAAAACAATCTGGATAAGGAATAGTAAAAGAACAAGATATAATATAAATTAACAATATCCGATAATACCATAAGCAAGAGGCACCAAGTACTACAACACAAGAAACAACCACCTAAACTCATACTAATCTTCTATTCTAATCCGCCTTCTCCACAACATCCTATCTAGGGTCATGTCCTCGGTAAGCTGGAGCTGCTCCATGTCATGTCTAATCACCTCTCTCTAACATTTCTTTGGTCTACCTCTACCTCGCTTGAAACCATCTCTAGCCAATCTTTCACACCTCCGCACTGAGGCATCCGTGTCCCTCCTCATCACATGACCGAACTATCTCAACCTCGCTTCCTTCATCCTGACTTCCACCAAAGCGACTCCTACCTTATTCACATAACATTTTTTCTAATCCTATCTTTCCTAGTACACTCGCACATCCATCGAAGCATTCTCATCTCCGCCACCTTCTTCTTCTGGGTGTGGGCCTTCTTAATAGGCCAACACCCCGCCCCATTCAATAAAGCCGGTCTAACCATCACTCTATAGAACTTGCCTTTAAGTTGAGGAGGTACCTTCTTGTCACACAAGATTTCAGAGGCGAGCCTCCATTTCATCCACCCTACCCCAATCTGATGAGTGATATCTTTGTCCGTCTCTCCATTTTCCTGGATCATAGAACCCAAGGCCCCAGATACTTAAATGCTCTCTCTTATTGATAGAATGATATCAAGCTTAATCACCATATCGGACTCATGGAACTTACACTCCAAATATTCCGTCTTGGACCTACTCAACCTAAACCTTTTAGACTCGAGGATTTGCCTCCAAACCTCCAATTTAGCATTAACTCCACTAAGTGTCTCATCAATCAAGACCACATCTTCTGCAAAAAGCAAACAGTAAGACACCTCACCTTGAATTTGTCGCGTCAAAACATCTATCACTAAGGCAAAAAGAAATGGGCTAAGTGTCGATCCTTGGTGTAACCCTATCAAGACGGGAAAGTGCTCCGAGTCCTCTCCCCGAGTCCTAACTCGAGTCCTTAACCGCCCCAACATACATCATAGGTATGCCTTTAGCCTCCAAACACCTCCAAAGAACCTCCCTGGGAACTCTATCATAGGCCTTCTCTGAGGCGATAAAAACCATGCGTAAATCCTTCTTCCTTTCCCTATACTGCTCCACCAATCTCCTAACGAGATGGATGGCTTTAGTAGTCGAGCCCTGTGGATGCAACTTCAACTCTACCACCCTCTCCCAAACCTTTATAATGTGACTCGATAACTTAATCCCCTATAATTGTTGCAATCCTGAATGTCACCTTTATTCTATTCTTATACAACAGTATCATCGTACTCCACCTCCAAGCTTTACTCGTGGGCACAAAAAAGTGTATTAATATCAGTTTAAAATTGTTTAGGGGTAATAGGTCGCCCGCAAAGTTAAAGTGTCTTTTTGCAAATCTCAAACAAGTTCAATGGTGACTATGTCTTTTCTTTTTTTTTCTCCAAATTGATTAAACTTCTCTTCTTCCAATCTGTATGCCTATCTCTTGAACATCATCGACATGGTGATGGACTCCTCAAACTCCATCTTTAACCCCCCCCCCCCTCCCCCCCCTTTCATCTCACCTCTTTTGTCATCATAGTTCATGGGATGAACTTTTTCAATATGATAATAGTAATAATATGTTCGTTGTAAATTCACCCGATAAGTCGAATAAGAAGGTTGAATCTTGGGTGATGGTGGATGAAGAGGCACGAGTGTGTGGGTGGTAAACCTTCAAAGTAAAGATGGTCTAGATAAGTGCAATGGGTGAATCTAGGGTATTGGAGTGGTGAGTCCTGTCGAAGATGGAGGACCGATGGCGATAATGGTGGTTCAAACATCGTTAATATGTGGTAGAGTGGATTTTAGGATTGGGAGAAAAATGTGAGAACTTGAATTATTTTCTGCTTTTTCTACTTTGAAATTGGAGCTTATGAGGTTAAAAAGAAATTTAATGGAGGTTTAGAATTTTCAAATTCGCTGGTTGAAATTACTATGTTTGCGGCGACTCGGAATAGTGACTGTTAATTTCAGATTCGAGGATTCTATTTCTCTTTATTATGTTCATTAATAATAATAATTTTTATATAAAATAATTTATGCAGATTCAGATTCTTAAAAAACAGTCTTTAATCATTCAACAGACATCTTAACATTGAGACATGTATTCAGATTCAGTATCTTAATCTTAAAGGGTGTTTGGCCTTGAGAGTTTCACTTCTTTCGAAAAATTATTTCACTTTAGTGAAAATTGTAGTGTTTGACCATTAGAATTCCAAATACAATTTGAAATTGTATTTGAAAAAGTGAAAACAAGTTAAGTGTATTCACTTTTTTTCACTTCCTACTTTTCTCACAAAAAGTCCAAAATAACTCCAATTTATATCCATGGCCAAACACTACTCCAAACTCCAACTTTTAGCTCCACTCCAATTCCAACTTCAATTTTTTTTTGATTTTCATGGCCAAACACCTCAACAACAACAACAACAACAACAACAAACCCAGTGTATTCCCACCTGGTGGGGTCTGGGGGGATAAGATGTACGCAGTCCATACCTCTACCTCTAAAGAAGTAGAAAGGCTGTTTCCGATAGACCCCCGGCTCAAGGCACCAGATACCACACAAATACCATGTAAAACACATAACATAAATACGACAACCATAACAAGAATACATAACATAAATACACAAATACCATATAAAACACATAACAAGAATACATAACATAAATATGGCAGCCATAAGTAAAAGAAAACAGATGAAAGCACCCAGATTCGTACTAAAGCAAGGAACACGGAATCATAACCAGGATACTACCCCCCGCCAGTAATTCCCTACACTAGCGGCCCAAACTGGCCCTAGTCCTTAGCCCTAATTCACGTCCTCCAGACCTTCCTATCTAGGGTCATGTCCTCGGTGAGCTGTAACTGCTCCATGTCCCGCCTGATCACCTCACCCCAGTACTTCTTCGGCCTACCCCTACCCCTCCTAAAACCATCCAACGCTAGTCTCTCACACCTACGAACCGGGGCATCCATGCCCCTCCTCTTCACGTGTCCGAACCAGCTCAATCGGACTTCCCGCATCTTGCACTCCACTGGGGTCACACCAACCTTCTCCCTGATAGTCTCGTTCCGAACTCTATCCCCTCTAGTTAGTCCACACATCCAGCGCAACATCCGCATCTCTGCCACCTTCATTTTTTGAATGTGGGAATTCTTAACTGGCCAACACTCCGCTCCATACAACATGGCCGGACGGACTACCACCCTATAGAATTTGCCTTTAAGCTTAGGCGGCACCTTCTTATCACACAACACCCCCGACGCGAGCTTCCACTTCATCCATCCCGCCCCAATACGGTGCGAGACATCCTCGTCAATGTCACCGTTACCCTGGATCACGGACCCGAGATACTTGTAACTATCCCTCTTACAAACCACCTGTGAATCCAGCTTCACTACCACCTCATCCTCCAGCCTCACGTCATTAAACTTGCATTCCAAATACTCTGTCTTGCTTCTGCTCAACCTGAACCCTTTAGACTCAAGAGTTTGTCTCCACACCTCTAATTTATCATTCACACCCCCTCGAGTCTCATCTATCAAAACTATATCGTCCGCGAAAAGCATACACCACGGCACCTCCCCTTGAATACGTCGCGTCAACACATCCATCACCAAGGCAAAAAAAAAGGGACTAAGAGTAGATCCCTGATGCAATCCTGTCAAGACGGTGAAATGATCTGAGTCTCCTCCCGCCGTCCTCACCTGAGTTTTCGCTCCCTCATACATGTCCTTAATTGCTCTGATATATGCCTGCGGGACTCCACTCACCTCCAAGCACCTCCAAAGCACCTCCCTGGGGAATTTGTCGTATGCCTTCTCCAGGTCAATAAACACCTACTTAATAAAAACAAATGAGGCCTAGTTCCATGGCTAGTTGCTACCGCCAACCTAGGTACCGGGTAACTCTTTCCACCAAAACTTGTGGACAAATGAGAAGAGATCGCCTTGTGTTTTTGCCTTGGCTGATATTTGACGTTGAGACCTTATGGTTTGCAATTCACTTCAATGATCACCCTCGAGTGCTATGCACATGTTTAGTTTAAGGCCACAAGTCTCAAAAGTCTACTCCATTTTCTTAAGCTCTGTGCCCTGTCAAACTAAGACACAAAATAAAACGGAAGAAGTAGCTTTTATTTATGAAAGTTCCTGCTAAGAGACTTAGGAAAGTACATTGCTTATGTTCTTGGTTATAAGGTTTGTGTACAGCGCATGATGTGTGGGTTTGGCGCATATCACGAGTAAGAACCATGCTTTAGATAAAAGTTACCCATTATCCCCCAAAATAAGATTGTGTACGTAATGCCTGCAGTTTAAAAATATATAAACACATTGAAGATTGCGAGATTATCCATATGGATTTAATGTTTGGATGGAGGAAAGCTTCCTTGGTAGGAATGGTATCCATGTTCATGCAATCATGCTCTAGTTATAGTTCTTTACATGTATGGTTTGAGTACTGTTTTCCTGTTTGTCCTTTCGTTCACTTGTTTTTTTAATTCTTAAATACCTAGATCATTCTGCTTCCTACACTGTAACACATCCTATGTTTTCTATGTTAGCATTATGATTCATATATGGACTTTGTTTAATGTATTATCTTGTCCGATGTTACCCATGCACAACATGAATTCACTGTAAGGTGTCTTTTTTGACCAACCAAACCCCAAAGAAAAGGAAAATTTTGGCATATTATGAAAGCACATCTGGTATGTAGTTGGGGTTCTTAAATTCTTCACCATGTATTCAGATTTTAGTGCTCTTTCATTTCTTTCAGGGTGATGGATGGAAAGTGGTTGCAAGTTTCGAGGGTAACTTCCCGAATAGGATAAAGCAGCTCCCCTTAGATAGACACTTTGACATAAATAATGTCAAGCGGGTATCTGTTTTCCGCCAATAGTTTTCAATAATGTGCAGTTTCTCCTGTGCTACTGACTGCATGTTTGTTCTTTGTTTGTTTCTTAATTGTTTCTGCTTGCTGCCAGATTGTGTTAGAAGCTGATGGTTATCAACCCTACCTGATTTCTCCTGAGAAAGGGTTGAGATCTATGATAAAAGGTGTTCTGGAGCAGGCAAAAGAACCTTCACGTCTTTGTGTTGATGAGGTAAATTTGGTCATCAGTCCATCTGTTTGTTTCAGCTCTTGGTTTTGGTTAGCCATTTCCTTTTGCTCATTGTGCTTGATGTGCATTGAATCTTTCTGTTGGTCTATGTGAATTTGCTTCAACTCATAACCTCAAGTGGATTCATATCACCTTCATAATTGAGCTTGTTCAGGTGTTTAAAATACAAATTTGGTGTCGATTTGAGATACTGTTTCAGCTCAAAATATGAGACTTAAGACCTGTTTTACAATTCTCCATGTAGTTTGTCTTGTTCTCTTTAGCATAATCATGTGCATTTGGTCTTGGTCTTTCCCAGTTTGTTGTAGTTAATCCCTTAGATTTAGTCATCTATGTAGTGGCAGCGCCAACGCTGGTGGCGTGTACTATTTAGGGATGGTTACAGACATGACTTTTTCGGAAGTTAGCAGAAGATGACACGATTGGGACGTGATTATTTGTATTTGTGTGTGTCAGTGAGAAACTTATATAATCATCTCATTAATCATAAGTCATACACACACAATCACCAAAAAGTGCAACAAAACTTATTACAAAAAGGTACGATGATAGCGAATATAGAAGAGTCATTATGCGGTATGGCAGATTCTCAAAGCATATATTTACCTTGAATTGGTGGAAACTACTTTGTTGCCTTTAGGACTTGGCCTTTATTTTACTATTTACTTGTGAGCTTGGGATGTTAATTGTATAATTTATTGTTATTAGATGAAATATACGATCTTTACCCTTGAGAACTATGTTGTACTTCGAAGCTATGCATCTTCTTGGTGCCGTTTAAGGAAATACCCTTCATCAGGGAAAAAACTATGTTGTGCTTTCAAAATTATTGAAATGAAAAAACACCATATCGTTTTTACAACCTAAAACAATGTTGAGCAACTACTATTTCTCAATCTCAAACTACTTGCTATTAGCCCTTTTAAAACTATATTATTGGATTTTGGTGTAAAGAGCAAATATAGAAGAAGAAATCAAACTAGTGGGATCCTTGTAAGTATTTCTGTCTTCTTGTGAACTTTTTGGAGGTTGCCAGCATAGCCCTAATGCTGATGAATACAAATTTACCAGTTCCAAAAAAAAAGGAAGTGGGAGGTAACGGGTATACACATGATGCTGTTTTTTTCCATTGAAGGATTGTCTATTCAGTGTCACAGATGCAAATGTTGAATATTTTTGACACATTGGTAGATTATTCATATTATTATATTACTCCCTCCGTTTAAAAAGGAATGACCTACTTTCCTTTTTAGTCCGTTTATAAAAGAATGACCCCTTTCCTTTTTTGGCAATACTTTAATTTCAACTTTCCACATGACATGTTTAGGACCACAAGATTAAAGGACATTTTGGTACATTTGATACAACTTTAATTTAACGCCACAAGATTTAAAAGTCTTCTTTATTTTCTTAAACTTTGTGCCAAGTCAAAGTAGGTCATTCTTTTTGAAATGGAGGGAGTATTAGAAAAGGAATAGGGACCAAAGGTGGATCTATGTGGGAGGCAATGGGTCCATCTGAACCCACTGGGTCGGAAAATTGCAATATATATATAAGGTCAAATTTGAATATTTTATGTATATAAGCTTTAGTGAACCCCCTCAAAACAATTGGAAAGCATAACTCAACGGTTCAGGGGGTTCAGTTTATCACTGGGGTTGGGTTCAATTCTTGCACGCATCAGTTTTCGTGGTCTTTTTAAGTTTTGCCCTTTTTCACTCCCTTTTCTTTTTTAAATGAGCAATATTGGGTTTTGTTCTTTTTAATGAGAAATGGGTCAGCATACACAGAAATTAGTTGGCGTATATTTTGTTTTGGCTAACCCATTTTGTATTTATTTATTATTTACTAGTAGTTAGCCTTTTTTATTCTTTGCAAATATAAATATTGGGTCTAGAATATTATATACATATTTTTTGTATAGTTGGAATGAAAAATCTTTTGATGCTCTCTAGTTTAAAGTCCTAGCTAAATTTCTAATTTATTTTCAATATTAACAAACTTCTTAGCCAATTTTTTTTTTTAAAACACAATATGCATATTTGTCGATATACGTTTTACGTCACGCTTTTTCACCATATTTTCATATTTGAATAGTTTCATATACACGATTCTTGTATTTTGTCAATTTTTACTGTTTCGAATTATGTAGCTTGTCTTTTTCAGCTATGATTATATCATCCAACGTATTAATATTGATGTTCTTCAATACTTTCTATTTGTTTATTGTTATTGAGTACTAAATATGTATTATATTATTAATAATTCAATTGTTACAGTACCTTTTTATGAATATTGTGTTAATTTGAAGTAAGGAAATAGTAAGTAAAGTAAAGTAGGGCACTACAATGTGAAAGTTAAAAAAGGTCCAATATTTGTTTTAAAAAGGGCTCGATGTGGTGCAGAGCGAAAATGGAAAGATATGTTAAAAGGACATGATAAGGCGGGTTAAAATTAAGCGGGCGTCTCACTTTGCTTTTCTTCATGTTATTTTCACTCGTTTTCTTCTTCATATGTTGAACTCCCTGGATGAAAATCCTGCATCTCTACCACTGATTGGGACATAGGCTGATGGTGTCAGACTAGCGTGCAACTCCTATCACTGGATGGCCAGTGTTAGTGTAACAAGATGCTACCATTTATTTGGTAATTGTGTATTATGGATGATAACTTTGGTCACTATGTCTCTTGAACATCGAAAAGCAACGGCAACCGATAACCATCTACTATCATGCTAAAAATTTCTTCTTTATTATATATTAAGTTTCTATCTAGATTATATTTCTGTTATCATATTAAATAGATTGTAGATTTTCTATATATTTCTATCAAATCGTGGCTTCATGTACCAAATATAGGGGAGACTTTGAAGGGTAAAAACGTGTTGATTATCACATTATTTTGATGTTGTTACTATTCCTTTCTTGTAGGCTCTGTATTGCTTTTCTTATTAATTGCTTTGTTTTCTTCATTATCTTCTTTTACGTGGATTTGTTGCACTTGAGCCGAGGGTCTTTTGGAAACAAGCCTCTCTAAGGTCTGCATGAACTCTACCCTCCCATACCCCACTTGTGGGATTTCACTGGGTATGTTGTTGTTGTACTTTGAAGGGGTAAAAAGAACTCTGTGTATCTGTGGAATAGCCTCTTGATGCTGGTGCACCACAAGGTCCCTGGTTGTATAGATGTTTAGAGCGTCTTTCAAAGAGAACTAAAAATCTCTGTGGGTTCTTGCTTGTATATGGGAGCATTTTTTAAATCAATAAAGTTGTTACCTTGTCAAAAAGCTATTTTGGCTTTTGTAAATGGCTGCACTCCTCTTGAGTGCCATTTCTAATAACTTTCTCTAGTTATCTATCTCAAAAGGAAAAAGAAAAAAGAAAATTGAAGCAAGAGTAACCACTAGGTTATTATATTGGATATTTTTCTTGGCTTTCAGGAGGCGCTTCTACTTTTTCAAACTCTGCAGTTCTGTTCTAATCCTTACATCTCTATGAGTATTATTAAATAGGTGCATCGTGTACTTGTTGATATTGTCTCCTCTGCTGCAAATGCCACGCCTGGTCTTGGACGATATCCTCCTTTCAAGAGAGAGGTAATGTTGTCTAGCAGCTCAGATTCACCATTGTAGCCAATATGGACACGTGCACACAAATGTTCTAGACTTTTCATGGAAATATTTGCTTGGTATACTAGGTTATAGCAATTGCTTCTGATGCATTGGATGGATTTAAAACTGATGCCAAGAAAATGGTAGTTGCCCTTGTTGACATGGAGCGAGCTTTTGTCCCCCCTCAACACTTTATCCGCTTGGTGCAGAGGAGGTATGTTTGATGATTGTCCATTCGTTTCTTAGAAGTTATCCCTATCAAATACTTTTATAGCACGTCTACAAGTAATTTCTTTTGATCTCTTATTGTCTTTATCTCTGCAATCTCAAGCTTCTCGGTATGCTGTATCAGAGTTTATGATGGAATATGAGACTGCAGTGTTGGCATACGATATTGTAATATCAGGAAAATGATTGCAATAACCAGCATACGATTTTGTAATATCAGGAAAATGATTGCAATAACCAGGAAATGTAATATTTTATGCTAAATATGCACTTTTGGTTTGTCACAATATATTACTTAGTATAGCTAATAGAGTGGAATGCTGAAATAACTTGGGATTTGAATATTTTGGGTTTAATGGTGGGACACATGTTATTTCTGTTCTTGTTTTTATTCAGTTTCGTCACCTTTTTGGTGCTCAGCTATTTGATGTGAACTGACACTGCACTTCAGTTGCTCTCTTTTGTAGAGGTTACTGTTTCATGCAAATCAAAGCTTTGAATCTCACGGCTGAGTGTACTGTACTGATCTGTGATGACAAATGTAAAGAAGAGACATTAGGACGCATATCCTTCATTTGTTAAAGTAGCCAAATGTGAACCTCCTTCAATCACTAGCAGCACTATATCTTTTTCTCCTGGCAAAGAAAATCATCTTTCTGCTTTTACTTCCTTTTGCTGCCTTTTGCTCTTTGTATATGTCAGATCAGCGAGTCACACCTATCTCAAGATGTGCAAAACATGTTGGTTTAAGTTCTTTGTAGCTACTAACGGCTTTTATATGGCCAGCGATTAAACAACCGGTCCTTATATGGCCAAACCCTGTTGCACAAATTATAATGCATGCGCTAAATGTGTGCATAAAAACTGAAGAGGAGGTACGGTTAATCGTTCTTTGATTTGTTTGTTTGCATCTTTTCACGTCACTGCAGTTCTTCGTAGGGACTAGTTGCTTTGTTTTTCTTTGGTTCTTTTAGTTAGCCTGTATAGATAGATAACATTGGAGAAATAAAGATGGTTACTTTCAGTATTCTTTCCTAAAAGTATCATTTTGTTTTCACGAATTGCTGGTTTTGGTGGTAGTCGCTTGTGATAACTATAGCAGGTAATATATACTTATGTTTAACAAAGTTAACCACTCTCACAATGTCCATCTGGGACTGGCTCTTTTCCAGAATGGACAGACAGAGACGTGAGGATGAGCTAAAAAATCGGGGTTCTAAGAAGGCACATGAAGCAGAACAATCAATATTGAATAGGGTAATCATGATTCTTCTTTCTCGAATTATCTGTTTGATACTATTATCTAATTGGACTCATATCTTGCAATAAATTGGCTTAGGAACTTAGCTATTTTTTTTTTATACTAGTTTGTGCTCTCTCTATGCTTTTCTATGTTCTGTACTTATTCACTTAACTTATTAGTTATCTTCTCTGTACTGTATTTGAAGTGTCTTTAATCGTTAACTTAGGCAACTAGTCCTCAAACTGGAAGCCAGCAAGGTGGAGGAAACTTGAAATCTATGAAAGAGAAACCCAGCCAGCAGGACAAGGATGCATCAGAAGGCTCAGCTTTGAAGACTGCAGGGCCTGAAGGAGAGATAACAGCAGGTGATATCCATCTCTTTCTGTATATCTCTTGTTTTAGGACATTTATGTGTTCCCTTTTAGATACAGTTAGCATTAGTATGCATTTACTTGGTGCGACTTAACCATGTCAGCATGTGGGGACCTAACAAGTATATTCAGCAATTGAAGGTTAATTGTTTGTGCATTCTGTTCTTTCTGAAATTGTTGGTTGACTAGATTCCAAGGTCAAAGATGGATTAATTCTTTGTTCTCCCAATATATTTTTTGAATGTGTAAACATTTGTTTCTTTGATAGGTTCAAAATGGTTTTGATGCCATTAGAAGCAGTAGTATTTTATTAATCTTGAAAACGTGGTGGTTAATTCATCCTGACTGGTCTTCTCATCACCTCTAGTTTAGAACTGTTATTTATCATAGTTTATAATTGCCAGGATTCTTATTGAAGAGAAGTGCCAAAACAAATGGGTGGAGCAAGCGATGGTTTGTTTTGAACGAGAAAACTGGAAAGGTCAGTAGGTGACATGTTCATCATTTTTACATGGTATAAATAAATTGGCCTTCTACTACCAACTCGATATAATCTATCGACCTTCAAAAGTGATGTGATAAGACTCCTGAAGACTTGATAAAATATGCATCTTTAACCCACAAAGACAAATGTATGGTGAATGTTGGATTTTTCTTCTTCTTTTTACAGTCAGTAATATAACCTAAAAATCAGGAACATTTTTTTGACACATTAACTTTGTCACCATAGTGTTTCCCTTTTGAATGTTTCAGTCATATTGGTTTTATGCTTGAAGAAAATTTAAACCAGGAGTTAATTTCTATGGGAACTACTTATAACCTTTTGGTGAATTTCCTCTAATCTGTTGTCCTTTTCCAGCTTGGATACACAAAGAAACAAGAAGAACGCCATTTTCGTGGTGTCATAACATTGGAGGTATTTTATGTATTTTTTAAACTTATTTATGTCTTCCAGTTTTTCTTAAATGCAAATTATATTTAATTGAACATCAGAATGGGCAGGACCATACAAAATTACCAGAAATACATGCACAAAAATATGGAGAGTCAAGGTCTTAATGGATACTTGCTGAATACATATGCAACCCCTTAAAACTTGTTAAGATTTTTAATTTGGACGCCTAAGCTAAGGGTAGTACCTATTGAATACCTTAGGTTTGATGAAAATGTGTCTACTCACACAATTACAAAGTGCATGAATCTCAATCTCTCTGATGCGATAAAAAGAATCAATCAATATGCGAGATGTGGAAGTTTTTAAAAGGTCTTCTATATATTTTTTTAATCAGAATCCCCCAAGCCCCCACTCCACCTGAGATTACTGGAAACCTCGCTGGTGATGATCTGATTCTCATCTGCCAGTATCTGCTGCCTTCCCTTACTTTCTCTTTCTTTAAATGTTTTCTCCATGGCTCATAAAGAATTGTGACCTTGGAAACTATGTTGCTTGGACTCTTCAAAAATGTGAATGGGTGCGTGTCGGATTCGCCAGAGCTAGTGTATTTTCGGAGAATCCGACATGGGTGCAGCATCAAAAGTGAAGAGTCTGCGCAACTTAGCTCGGAAATATCAGTCTTGATTCTTCCTATAGAAAAGGACTTGATCCTTACTGGGATTCTGTACAAGACCACGAATCGTGAGGTAAATGGAGATCATTTGAAGTTAAAAACTCTGAAATTTTACTGTAACGGGCTAACACCTGATTTTGAGGTACAAATGTCATGGATCCAGAAATTCAAGTCAGGATACAGCGCAAACAAAAAGCTTATAGTATGCTCTTAGGGTCGTTTGGTAGAGTGTATAAGAATAATGCAAAATATGGTGTGTTAGTAATGCTTGTATTAGTTATGCTTGTATTAGCTGTGCTTGCATTAGTTATGTTTGTATTTTTCTTATGTAGTGTTTGGTTTGATGTATTAAAAATAACATGAATTAAATAATTTTTAAAAATATCCTCCAAATATATGTTGGAAAGGATGTGAATTTTTTTTTGAGGGATAATAGTGTCTTTAATTATGTTAATGCATGTATTGGATCCATTGCATTACTAATACCATGGATTTTGAGGTATTAGTAATACATACCTTAATAAACAATAGAGTGTATATCTAATGCAGGCATTAGTTATACATAGGGTGAAAAAGTATATCAAACAAGGTATTTCTAATACACATTAAACTAATGCATGCATTAACTTTCCAAAGTATTAGTAATATGCATTAAACTAATGCATGCATTAACTTTCCTACATTCTACCAAACGACCCCTTAGTTCCAATTTCTAGCTAGTCGAAGAAAAAGAAAGTGAAGGAGCTTGCAGCCAGCCTTAAACTTCCCTAGTATTGTGGGATTGCGCGAGTCAGTTCACCCTATGATCTATATAGCCGTCGATTGTAGCTGACACTTTTCTCTTTCAGATTTCAAAATATTTGAGACAACTATACATGTTTTGGGTGGTTTGCATGGTGGTGGAGACATGGTGGCGGGGGAGGTGGTGATGCAGTGGCTATGGTGGTGAGGAGAGGAGGAAGGAGATTGGAAAAGATGGAGTGGAAAAATTAATTAAAAGTTCTTCTCAAGCGCTTATGATTAGGGTATAACTCACTGCCATGTCAGCAATGTGTGTCTAGTTGAGCAAAGTAGTGAATAAACTAGAACAATTTGGAGTTCCATCATCATTTTTTACTTCTTGCCTCAGCTATGGTTCGTATTCAATAGTGTGTTGGTTTTCTTTCCAGTCGGTGAAACAGAATATCCTCAAACCTTGGACCTTAGAACCTACGTTAGCCCCCTGCTTCTCTGTTCCTTCTAATTGCTTCCTTCTTTTTGTTTGAACTCTTAAAAGAAGTACCTCATACTTTGCTTCTTTTTTATTTAAGCTCATCAAAGCTTCTCACAGTGATATGTTCAGCATCCTCAAGTGGCGCTCTCTTTTAGGTTTGCTTGATGTTGTCTCTTTCTAGACTGCCTCCATTTTCATGACCTAATTGTCAGTGGTTGAAGTTGGTATGCTTGCTACAGTCTTGCCTCACTTGCAATTTTATGGGATGACATGCTATGATTTGCTCTCTTATGTAATAATTTGGCAGGATGCTAGCAGCTGTATTATCATTTCTAGAACCGTTTTGGGTTATATAGTTATGTGCTCTTAACACTTATGTTGCTTCTGCAAAATATATCGAATACCTAATTATAATTACATGTTCATGTGATTCACAGGAATGTATTCTTGAAGAAGTTCCTGATGAAGAAGAAGCTCCGGCGTCTACCAAAAGTTCCAAGGACAAAAAGGCAAATGGGCCTGATGTTGCAAAAGCACACAATCTTGTATTTAAGATAACAAGTCGGGTTCCATATAAAACTGTTTTAAAGGGTACACTGTACATCTCTGTAATCGTTTGCTTCCTGTGATTTGTTTTTTAACTTTGAAATGCTCAGAAAGAATAATTGGTTGCAGCACACAGCGCTGTTGTCTTGAAGGCTGAGAGTGTGGCAGATAAGACGGAGTGGTTAAATAAATTGCGAATTGTCATCAGCTCTAAAGGCGGTCAAGTAAAGGGGGAATCTGTGCTGCCTATCCGGCAAAGTCTTTCAGATGGATCTCTTGTAAGCAACTATTTGTTGATTTCACCTGTTCTGCAAATGCAGATTTTCCCAAAAAGTGCCCTTGTTCATCAAATAATTACCCCTTATATAACCTTGTTTGTAATCTTCATTTTTGTATTTCTTCTCTTTCTGATAATTGTATTTCAATTTGCCTGTGATGATTTTCTTAAGCTGTGAACTACTTCCCTGACCACTTGTTCTAAGTTTATTGATTTGCTGCATGTTTAAGGACACAATGACTAGAAGACCGGTGGATCCTGAAGAAGAACTTCGATGGATGGCTCAGGAAGTGCGTGGTTATGTTGAAGCTGTTCTTAACAGCCTTGCAGCTAATGTGCCAAAAGTATGTCTTAATTTTGCATGTCCTGTGAACTTCTCTTTGTTCTTTTTGTGTAAGCCATCTCACATGGTGCATTGTTTATTTTGTTTCAGGCAGTTGTTCTCTGCCAAGTAGAGAAGGCAAAAGAAGACATGCTCACTAAATTGTATAGTTCTATCAGGTAAGCAGTTCAATTTTTCCTTGCGGATTCTGTCTCAACATCTTTTATCTGCAGTGTCGCGTTGTATTTGCTAGTGTAACAGAAAGGTGCAATTGCAAATGATCCTAAGGTTAGGGGTGGCAATTTCAATCCATATTTATAAAATCAGCCATTTTATCCACAGTATAATGAGCTGGATCACTTGTATTTTAGTTGGGTAAATATGGCTTCAATCTCTTTTTAACCCATATTAATAGGGACAGATATGGGTATCCATTTACAAACTCATATAGCTAGCTTACAAAGTTACACTCTAAAATATAAATCAATAAATTTTTTTTCTATAAAACCAAAGTCAGAATTGAGTGTTGGGAGTCGAATTTTGGCTTGGCAGTCGGGGTCAAGTCTCGAGTCAGGTTTAGGTGTTGAGACTCGGATTAGTTTTGAGATCCCGAGTCGGGGCTGAGTGTCGGGACCTGGGTTAGGCGGGAGTTAAGATCAAGTCTCCGGTCGGAGTCGGTGTTGGGTCTCGGGTCCCAAATCAGGGTTGGGTCTCGAGTCTTGTGTCTCGAGTCGGGGTTGGGTTCTGGATCTTCAGAGTTGGGGTCAAGTCCCGAGTCGATGTCAGGAAACAAGTCCCGTGCGGGTGTTAAGATCAAGTCTCTGGCCGGAGTCGGTGTTGGGTCTCGGGTCCCAAATTGGGGTTGGTTCTTGAGTCTCGGGTCCCGAGTCGAGGTTGGGTCCTGGATCTTCAGAGTTGGGTCGAGTCCCGAGTCGATGTCAGGAAATAAGTCCCGTTTTAGGGTTGGTCCCGAGTTGGATTTGGGTCAGGTCCCAAGTATGGATTGCGTCTCGGGTTTCGAGTCGGGGTGTGGTCTTGAATCCCCTGACGCGGTCGGGTTTTGAGTCCAGAGTCAAGTCAGGTCTCAAGTTTTGGTCGGGTCTTGGGTCCCAAGTCGGGTTCGGGTCAGCTTTCTAGTCGGGGTAGGGGTCGGGTCTCGGGTCTTGTATCCTGTGTCTTGTTCGGGTTTTGGGTCTAGATTTGGGGTCTGGTCTGGGGACATGATTCGCGGATTTGATTGGGAGTCGGGTATCAGGTCCCGTGTTGGAGTCAAGTTGGGTGTCAGGTTCCAAGTTAGGGCCGGGTTTTGGGTTTCGAGTCGTGATCGAGTGTCGGGTCCTAGGTAAAAAGAGCTTACAAATGCATTCTCCTAGCTAAATGCTTTAGGAGATTAAAGTGGGTTAGAACCGAAGTATATTTAACCAAATCCACATTTATCTATATTTTATATGAGTGGATTGCATAAAGGAAGAAAGAAGAGGAGTGTGTGGAGGCTCGGCCTAGGATTAAGTAGGGTAGCTTGACTTTGGCTAGTGCTTTGGAGATGGGGGAGAAGTTGAGGAGTGGGGGGGCTTGGGAGAGTAGAGGGGATGTGGATAGTATGTGGGAGACGACGGGCAGTTGCATTAGGGAGACCGCTAGAGAGGTGTTGGGTGTCTCGAGAGGTCGTTCTGGCAAGCATCGAAGGGACTGGTGGTGGAACGAAGAGGTTAAGAGGAAAGTGGAGTCTAACAAGGTGGCTTATGCTATAAGTTGGTTGAGAGCAAGGATGATTAGGAGAGGCAGAGGAATAAGGAGTATAAGGTAGCTAAAAGAGAGGCTAGTTAGCGGTTACGACGGCAAAGACAACAACTTTTGAGTGCTTGTATGCGGCTTTAGAGGAGAAAGACGGGGATACGAAGTTGTATAGGCTTGCCAAGGACAGGGAGCGGAGGGCTCGTGACTTTGACCAAGTGAAGTGCATCAAGGGAAAGATGGTACAGTATTGGTAGAGGACGCCCTCATAAGGAAGAGGTGGCAGTACTAATTTCATAAACTTTTGAACGGCGAGTGGGACAAAGGTTTCGTGTTGGGGGACTTGGAGAAATCCGAGGAGTGTCGCGATTACGGTTATTGTAGGTGTATCAAGGTTGAGGAGGTCGAAGGGGCTATTCGCAGGATGCGTCGGGGTAGGGCGACGGGGCGAGGTGAGATTCTGATGGATTTTTGGAAGAGCACTGGCGGTGCAGGTTTGGAGTGGTTGACAAGGTTGTTTAACAACATTTTAAAGATGCTTGAACCGTGGAGGTGGAGTACTATGATTCCATTGTATAAGAACAAGGGAGATATCCAGTGTTGCAACAACTATAGAGGTATTAAGTTGTTGAGTCATACTATGAAGGTTTGGGAAAGGGTGGTTGAGTTGAGACTGAGGAGGATCGTGACTATCTTAGAGAATTAGTTCGGTTTTATGTCAGGTCGCTCGACTAGAGGCCATTCACCTTGTGAGGAGATTAGTGGAGCAAGTTCAGGAGAGGAAGAAGGACTTGCACATGGTGTTTATTGATCTTGAGAAGGTTTATGATAGAGTTCTCAGGGAGATTCTGTAGAGGTGCTTGGAGGCTAGAGGGGTACCCGTGGCGTACACTAGGCCGATTCAGGACATGTATGATGGCGCGAAGACTCCGGTAGGTGGAGGTTCGGAGCACTTTTCGGTTTTGATGGGGTTGCACTAGGGATCGATTCTTAGTCCTTTTTTATTTGCCTTGGTGATGGATGTTTTGACGCGACGTATTCAAGGGGAGGTGCCTTGGTGTATGTTATTTGTCGATGATGTGGTACTGATTGACGAGACTCGAGGAGGAGTTAATGATAAGTTGGAGATTTGGAGACACAGACCCTTCAGTCTAAAGGTTTTCGGTTAGGCAGGACCAAGACGGAGTACTTGGAGTGTAAGTTTAGTGATGTGTCGCAGGAGGCTAACGTGGTGGTGAAGCTAGACTCTCAGGCCATTCAGAAGAGGAAGAGTTTCAAGTATCTGGGGTGTATGATTCAGGGGAATGGTGAGATTGACGAAGATGTCACACATCGTATAGGGGCAGGGTGGTTGAAATGGAGGCTCGCTTCGGGAGTTTTATGCGATAGGAAGGTGCCTCCAGAGCTTAAAGGTAAGTTCTATAGAGTGACAGTCCGATCGGCTATGTGGTATGGAGCGGAGTGTTGGCCAGTTAAGAACTCCTACATCTAAAAGTTGAAGGTGGCAGAGATGAGGATGTTGCAATGGATGTGTGGTCATACCAGGAAAGATAGGGTAAGGAATGAGATTATTCGGTAGAAAGTGAGAGTGGCTTCGGTGGAGGACAAGATGCGGGAAGTGACGTTACGTTGGTTCGGGCACGTGATGAGGAGGGGCTCTGATGCTCCAGTGCGGAGGTGTGAGACGCTGGCTATGGATGGTTTTAGGCGGGGTAGAGGTAAGTCGAAGAGATATTGGCGGGAGGTGATTAGGCATGATATGGAGCAGTTACAACTTACTGAGGACATGACTCTTGATAGGAAGTTGTGGAGGATGCGAATTAGGGTAGAGGGTTGGGGGTTGGAAGTGCGTCGGTAATAGTAGGGGAGCATACTTTATTTGTGTCAGAAGTTTCTCGTCCGTGCTGTTGAGTGATGTTTGTGGTTTGGGATGAATAGTTTTAGTATTATCTTATGGCTATACTATTCTTGTGGCTAGCGGTGTTAGTTTACTTTGTATACTGTACTAGTTTATATACATTTATGTTTTGTGTTTGTTATACTGCTATTGGTCCTAAGCCGGGGGTCTATCGAAAGCAACCTCTCTACTTCACCTGAGGTAGTGGTATGGTCTGCGTACACTCTACCCTCCCCACCCTCCCCAGACCTCACTATGTGGGACTACGCTGGGTATGTTATTGTTGTTGTGGATTGTAATCCATCCAAATCCAATCCAATCCACCCATTTGCCACCCCTACCTAAGGTTTATGACCATTCTATGATTTTCAAGAAAGTTTTGGCTATTATTTTTTTTCCTGCACAATTTGAGCTGCATCTTCCTAAAATAATTAACTATCTTAGCAATTGAAATATATGTGCTTTTATGACACAAGGAGTCACACAGGACTTATGTCTTACTTCGCTACTAATTTCTCTTTTGTTATTTGTTAGATACAGTTTAAAGTTCTCTTTTCAATAAATTGATAAAATGAAATCTAGACATTCAATTTGGGCCAAAAGAGTAGTTTGTGTCATGGAAACCTGCAGTTATTGCAAGAACTCTGTTAAACCATCATCCTTGGAGATGGTTTTTGCTTAGTTTCTTCTGGGTTTGGTAAATTGGATATTGCATTTTTGTTGGTATTCATCCGGGTTTAGTGTATTGATACTGTTCGACTTAATGGATTTTAGCGCCCAAAGTACTGCAAAGATTGAAGAGCTGCTCCAGGAGGACCAGAATGTAAAACGCAGGAGAGAGCTCATTCAAAAACAATCTTCTCTTCTTTCTAAGCTTACTAGACAACTCAGTATCCATGACAATAGAGCAGCAGCTGCTGCCAGCTACGCAAATGGTGAGGCAGGTAATCATCATCCCTTATTGGTCGTTTATCTGTTTTCCTTGTCCGAAGACAATTGAAGTCCGTCCAAGATTATTTGCTTAATTACTTTGTTTGTATTTAATTGAAAAATGTTAGTTATCTGTTATTTAGATGCAACAGACTACCCGTGTACCCTTGTCAGCACTATGCTTCTCAAAGTTTTTCCATGATTTCTGATGGTCCTTATCTAATACTTCACGGGAGCAATCACGCACATTGTTTAGCAGTTTGCTGTGCTCAGTGATCTTATTCTTCTCCAAGACCCAATGCTTCATCTGCTTCTTTAGATTAGTAGGACTTCAAACATGCTATTGCGTGAAAGATTTCCCAATTTCATTGCTACGGATCCGCTGGAGCAAGCGGTTAAGGCTATGGGTATGGCGGAAGAAATGGGGAAATGCCTCTGCCAGGGAGGGATTTTCTAACCACGTGTGCCAGCTGTCTAGGGGACAGTGTGTACATCAGCTTATGGGGGGCAGAGCGAGCTTATCCAGCTAAAATTCTGTTAGTGTCCTGGCTAGCTTTGTGTCTCCCTAGTCTGCATTCCGTTATACTCAGAACTGCAATCAAAGACTTTGCCATACCAGGGTGCTTGCTTCTATATCTGCAGCTTTTGATTTGTGAAAACCATATTGTTGTCTTTTTGATGCATTTTAGATTTTAGTTGCTTGTTTCCAATTCATGCTCGGCACTTCTGCAGAAAGTAGTCCAACAGCATCAGGTCCGTCGTCGGGTGATGATTGGAGGTCTGCATTTGATGCTGCTGCAAATGGCCCTTCTAGTCTCTCAAGGTATGGATCTGCTGGTAGTAGTCGTCGCTACAATGAGCCTACAGAAAATGGTGATACAAACTCACGCTTGAGTTCTGCTAGCCGTCGCACTCCTAACAGGTTGCCACCTGGCCCACCACAGTCTGGATCCGGTTATAGATCTTAAAATTAGGTAATTTTGAGACGATTGACCCATATATTGTTTGGGGTGGTTTCTTCTTTTTCTTCTTCTTGCTTCTTGCTTTTCCCAGTGAGCTCTTTTCAGTATTGAGTATGTTGTACTAATATTGTAGAATTGGTATACCGCAGCTTTGTAGATAGATTTTTTAATTAAATGTCACCCTCCCCGCATTTTTGTCTCGGTTGCTAGACTTTGAATTGTTCCAAGTGTGATTCCATTGTCAAATTCCTTTATCAGACATTTCTTCTGTAATTCAAATGTATTGGTCACTAGTGTGTATTGTTCCTTATATATAAAGTATTGTGCTTCTTTTTTTGTGCCATCTGACGACATTAAAATCTTTTGGGTTCTCATGCCAATATTGTAAATTTTCTCGTTTAACATCATTAGTTCCATTTTTGCGAAAAAATCATGATGCCGCAACACAAACGGTAATTATTTATCATGGATTTATATTCTCATTTGATTTCTTACAAGAATCATTTGTACCTTATTGACGTTGTACCTTGTCTTTGGATTATAAGTCCAAAATTTCACTTTTTTCAAGTAAATAAAATATACTTAAATTATGTACTTTTGCTTGGTCAATCATTTATCTGTCCACACTTTTGACAGACTTAAATTCAAGATTCTCGTAATTATTTACAATAGTGAGCGCTACATTATATTGAATTTACCATTGTTGATCATTTTGATATCTGTTTTGAGAAAATTGAACAAGAGTCTTTGAAGTCTCCTTTTAAATATTGGTGACTTTGATCAAAGGGAAGGTTAAAATTTCTTTTAAAAGATTAATTAAGATAATTGGAATAAATTAACATTTTCAAAACTTATAATCATTTTCAAAATACAACTTAGTTTTCAACTTTATTTTTGTTACACCATTAAATTAAAGGGACCAATCATTTCTCAGACAAAATTAGTTTTCAAAAAAAATAAAAAATCAAACGTTTCCTCCTCTTTTCTCTCAACAATTCAACTCCAATCCAATAGATTGCCTCAAGCAGACACAATAGATCAATTTTATTGTCATTTTTGACCACTATCAGCTGTTAAAGAATCCACATTCGACTTCTTTTTTCCTTGAAGTCCGTCACTTTCTCTTTGCAGGTAACGTTTTCTATATTTGTTGTTTTTCAAAAGATAACGGCTATTTAGTTAATGAAGAAAAAGAAGAACTTTAGTTGTATTACCTTCAAGTATGAATTAATAATTTTGAATTTTAATGCTAAAATAAAGTAAGAACAATTCAAGCAAATCCTAAATTATGGTAGTTGTTCTCTTAATATGGCGGTTGATGTAAATGAGTGTATTTTTTTTTCTCTTTTTCGAGTGAAACATGAGTTTTTGCTGTTTTTGTTCTTGTTCTCAAACATTGTTGTAAAAATAGCACAAACTTAAACTTTGACCTTTTTCGGAGATAATTGTTGAGATAATTTTATCTTGTTGTTTGTGTTGTTGTATTGAATCACTTCACTTGGTATTTATTAGTTATGTTGGTGAATGTTGGTGTTGTTAGTGTTGTTTTTTTATTGGTATTGTTTAGGTTCTGATATGTTTTATGTTGTTGATGTTGTTGGTATTATTGGTATTGGTGTTGGTGATGTTGGTGTACTGACAAAAACAAAAATATTGGTGTTGTTCAAGTGTGTGTGTGGTGATATAACAACTTAGTGTTGTTGTTGTTGGTGTTTTTATTCTTATTTTTATTGATATATGATGTTGCCCCACAGATATGTAATATGTTAGAAACAACTACATATTTATTGGTTAACTAGCTTGATTTCTTCCTACAGATAACCCGAGTCATCTGTTGGAAGAAATCAAAATAAGTCATCTAACAGATGACCCACCTATTACAACAGATGGGTAGTCTGTTGGAAGAAATCGAACCTATAGCTAGATTGTTTTGATTTCTTTCAATAGATGACCCATCTATTGCAACAAATCAGTAATTTGTTGCAATTGATGGATCATCTGTTGAAATTTTTTTTAAATGTGTTGTATTTATTAAGTTTTTTGTTATTTTTTTTAATGATGCACAAATCAATCGTTATATTTTTTATTTTTCTCTTATTTGTAGATAAAGAATGACTCTCAAGAAAAAAAAGTGAATCAACTTCTGACAAACTAAACAAAAAGAATAAATTACAAACATCATTAGAAGAGCTTGCTGAATAAGCTTTTTTAGAAACGAATGAAGTATTATTATCTGTAGAGAATGAATATGTGGAAAGAGATGAAAATATTGCACACTCTACTGAAGGAGATAATATAGAAAAGGAAGTTGCGGGAGATGAAGAAGAGGCTGTAGAGGGAAAAATGAAAATAAAATTGAGGAAGAAGATGAAGATAGTGAGGATGGAGATGATGAAGAAAGTCACAAAGGATATAAGGATGAAAAGAAAAATGAAATTGAGGAAGAGATGATGAGAAAAAAGATGAATCGGAAAAAGAAAATTAAAAAAAGGATAAAGCGGAAAGAGATGATGATGTTGATGATAATCTTATTACATCATCGATTGAATGTGAATGTAGATTGAAAATGCAGTATGATCTTGTCAAAACTTTTAGTATTGACAAGTTTCAAGTTGAGATGCCTATAGATAGCTCTATAGATTTGATTGGTGATTTTGTAGTTAAATCTCTCATGGATAAAAATTTTGATATGTTTAGAAAGATTTTGAGGGATGAAAAATTAAAAGATTATTTAAGTCCAGCTGCTTTGGATACTTTCTTTATCTATCGGAGGACAATAATGCATGCTTTTGAATGACCATGGTATATGATCTTCTTAAGCGCAGGATCAAGTATAAGGGCGATGATGAAGAATTGAAGGATGAGGACAAAAAGATGGATGAAATCTGGATAAACTACTATGGCGTGTCAGTTTGTTTTGGCATGAAATAGTTTGCTATAGTGACTGGCCTAACATGCCATCCTCCATTTGAACCTCTTTCTACAGTAACACCCTTGAAAAAGTCAAAGGTAAGCATGACACCAAAGTCAACATGAAAGAAAGGTAATACATTAACCAAGCCATTCATCAAAACCAACAAAGGGAAAGAAAAAACAAACGAGTTGTTGTCCATTGTTGGACCTAGCTAAAAATCTAGGAAGTTGATAGTTGATCTTTAAAATAAAAAGTTTCTGAAGAAGCACAAGGAGCCATTGTACTTAGTTTGGTTTGTGCATTTCATTTTATGGGCTAGAGACATAAAAAAAGTCATAAAACCAGAATTGTTGGTGCTTGCTTAGAATTTGGAGGCATTTAACCATGATACATGGGGATATGAAAGCTATTTCTTGATTGTCAAATATTTATTGACAAAGTTATCTCCAAAGATGATCAGCTTATACGACTTTTATTGAACTTTCATGGTAAATTTTATCACTATTTCTTTAGTCTCACCTCCGACAATAGTTCAAGGATTGTTCGGATGAAGTTTCTAATCCAAAGATTCTTAGGTGGTTGTCTGCCAAGAATAACTCAAAGATGAATCCCCTTGATCTCTTCGTCCTTCCTAATGAAGCAGTAAGTATTCTTTTAAATATAATAATTTTACTCAAGTTAACATATTGCAACAGATGGGTCATTTATTGAAATAGATGATTCATCTGTTGCTACTTATCTCTGCAGATTTTTCATCAACCACAGCTAATGTAATAGATGAGCAATCTGTTGTAACAGACGAGTCATCTATTCCAACTGGTGAGACATCTATTACAATAAATAGTCCATCTGTTGCAATAGATAAGGTATCTATTGCATGACGTAGCCTATTTAGGGAATATAGAAAAGGAATTTGACCCAAACCTTAGCAATGGTCCATCTGTTGCATGACTTAGCCTATTTAGGGAATTTACTAAAGGAATCTGACCAAAACCTTAGCGTAGGATAGTGCTTATGACCGTATAATCCTATTACCCTTGATTTTTACACATGATTAATTGTAGATTGATATTAATGATCCTTCAGTATAAGACTTACCATTTGACTTAGTATTTGGGGTGGTATTTCCCAAACTAGACCTTTGTAGTAGCTTTATGACCTTGTTTACCTTAGTCTATAGGGTTATGATATTAATATTATATCAAAGTATATATTATGGTCCCAAGGCCATACTTTTGATACCGGTTGAGTACCAGGTTAGTATTTTACCGTTTTGTGAGGATATGGTTATGGTTTATAGACGTTTATGGTTGTATTTCTTAGATACTATTGATTACATGCATAATTTGGGCATATTATCATTTACTTATTGGTATGATTCCAATCAAATCCTTGATTTTTTCTACTCTTTTATAAAAAAAGATTTACTCCCTCTTTTTACATTTAAAATAGATTCTTTTACAATGAGAATCATACCACCTTATTTAATGAATTATGCGTTTTGAAACTAAATGTGATATTTTGAAATCTTGACCGAGATTGATTCTATTCCATTTCCACTTTTTTACCACTACTATTTACTTCAATCGAGAGATATTCTCTCTTTTCACGCTATTAAGAAGATTTAGTCTTGATTCCGATGTTGGTCAATGAATTTACAGATATGCCCTCTTTTAGTCATGCTTTGAGTCCATGCATTTATTATACTTATATATATATATATAGTCATGGTTAGAGTCGATGCAATATACTTATGTATATATATATATTCATGGTTCGAGTAAATTACTTATTATACTTAACTCTCTCTCTCTCTATATATATATATATCCGCACTGGATGGAGTATATTGATGATGATGGTTATTAGAAAATCTGGTTTGGGACTAGGAAGTGTAAATAGATATTTCGAGTCTTCTATGGCCCCTTCATCTGTAAGCCACAATACTGGTGAGTAATGGTCGCCATAGGTCCTGTATTTGTGAGATACTAAGCTGGAGGAGGTCTATACACTTAGTACAATAGGCCTCCGGATCAAATATTTGTTACTATTGGTTTATGTGCATTTATTCATCCATATGCATTGCCTATCACCGGTATAATTGCTTGGTGCTTATATCTATTGACCTTTTGGGGGTTACATAGGTACAAGCTATGATTGTTATTTGTTGAGTGATTATTTGCACCTTTTAGATATGTAGGACCAATTGGGTTATTGTTTCTTTGGACTAGTCAGTTACTTTATTGTTAGTTATTATTATAGTTAGTTCATGATAGGATGGTTGTGGACTGGTACCTTAGATTTTTGATACATTTTTTATTCTACATTATTGTTAGTTATTATTATAGTTAGTTCGTGGTAGGTTGGTTATGAATCGGTACTCGAGATTATCAGTACATTTTTATTCCCTTCATTCTCTACTATTGGTAGATTACATTATGGTTAGGGTCTCAAATGATGCTAGTTTTAGCTTTCCTACTTGGATAGGATTCATCGAGATGTTAGGTGGGCTTTCTCAAGCTATTGCCTCTAAGTTTAATCCTAAAAATGTAAATACATACATGTATTGTATTACCATATATCGCTCTCTTTCCTTGTCTATTAATATTGTATATATATCTTTTTGACATTGTATTACTACTATATTTCCTTTTTTACCTTTACTTATATATATTGGCTAGTGATATATGGTATTTCACTCTAGTTACTGATTATTATTAAAATCATATAGTTTATCTTTATTGATCCCTTAACACTATTAACTTAGTTTCTTGGATAGTTGCCTGTAGTTTATATTCGTGCTTTACATTTTATTTATGCTAGCATTATTCTTGGAGCTTGTCGGTCGATGCCTAGTGAGTACCACGTGTTTGGTACTCATATTACATTTCTACAATCTACGAATCATAGTACAAGTTCTCGCCATTGACGTGCACATCATGTAGAACAACTATGGATTGGAGATTTAGGGTGAGCTCCTAGAGTTTTAAGTATTCTTGCTCTCCTTGGTATTAATTAGACTGATATCTACTTTGAATTTAGAGAAATCTTTGTATATGTATCTATTTCTGTATTTCACTTTGTATTCTAATTATATTAGAAGATCTTGTACTAACTTCACCAAGTCTTGGGGCTGTATTTTGTATTAGAGTTTTATTTAAATTCTTTTTCGCTATTTACTCCACTTCTCTGGATAGTTCGTTTCTAGCTATTTTGGACTACGGGTTGACTTACCTATTGGTAGGTTATAGTAAGTGTCTTCATGACTTGACAAATTAGGTCATGAAAAATTAGAATTAGAGACCATGGTTTCTGGTGTTGGTACAAGGGCTAAGTGACTAGTAGAGTCTTGCAGATCGGTATGAAGACGTCTGTATCCTATATTTAGGAGGATATAGGGATTTAAAGGTAGATATCGAGGATCTTCTGCATTAGCTAGAAGGTTTGGGTCTAAACCACACTTCAGTAGAGTTTGTGACAAACTTAATTCATCAGGATCATGTGTTGTGGATTCTGAGTATTTTATTGGATACTTCACAACTAAAATAATGCTCAATACATTGAGTGGTTATCTAACTAGAGTTGGGTTTGTTGGTGTTCAACAGGGTTTTCTATCTCTTACAAAGTATGAGATTAGGCTTCTCGAGTAGGCCAGACATACCTTTATGCTATATCATTTAGGGCATGAGTTGGTGCATGGATTTGTCAGAGGATTAACTTTTCTATTATACTTGGCATCAGAGCATTTTGATAGTAGTTGGGTCATCTTTCTCTCAGGTTGTTGATCATGCAAAGACCATAGAAAGGGCATGCATTGAGATATATAGAGGTGTAAATAAGAGGCCATGCCATTCATATGGTGTTGTTGGTATTTCATTCAAGAGTATGGACCCTCCTAACAAGGATCAACATCACTTGCATCCTGTCAGTTCCATACAATTAGCATCTCAGACTATAGGTAACTCTTAAATCAGTAGTGGTGATCACAGCGGGTAGAATTCTCATCATACATTGTGAATTATTCGGTATAGGTCTACAGGACATAGAGGCCATTCTGGATCAGCAGGTATAGTACATCAAAAAGTTCAGAGGCATTGTGGAGAGGTTGGTCATTGGTCTAGGGAATGATCCAAGAAAGAGTTGGTTGTTCAGACAGGGTCAACATATTTGGTTGTTCAGACAGGGTCAACATATGTTTCTTACTAGCCTAGAGCTCCTAAGGTATGTTATGATTATGGAGAGAGTGATCATTTTAGTAGAGAGTGCCCCAGGTGTTAGTTGGTCAGTTAATTGGGGATGACTCATATTTCTTTCTAGATTTCAACTTCAGTGATTTGTTACAACTGCAGAGAGACTGGTTACTGGTCTAGAGAGTGTCCCTGATGTGTGAGTACTAGTCATTTAGTTCATCCAAATCAGTCTTATAGTGTTGTGGCACCTTAGATTAGAGGTAGTGTACTTAGTGCTTCAATTGGTATTTTAGATGCTCAGTCTAGGTTTTGACACACTCAAATTCATACTCTTTTGAGCATATTAGGACTACGACTTTGCACTCCATCGATATAGGTGTGATTTGACTTACTATGTTTTGACTTTCCATTTGAATTAGTTTTGGGGTTTCAAAACCATAGGTCGTTATATGCTTCCATATCACTATATTAATTGTTGTATGTCTCTATGTGGAGTTAGGCGTATATGACGAACCCCATAGATGATTTTTTTTAGTAATGGATTGAGTGGAACTGCTGACTGAGCTCCAAAAATAATGCTGATATATAAAACATATAAACATAAATGGAATCTACGCCCAAATATTCAGCATCCACACAACAAAGCTAGTGAGATAATAAGGATAAACTATCCTATTCCAGCCATACTAAAAAATCTCAACACTATACCATATATCGCCAACAAATATACAAAATAAAGGTGAAAGAAGAAAATATAACAATATAAAAGGTCATATATATATAACACTATATATATATATATAATAAGGTGAACTCGAAGTACCTCCTAAATCATAATATCCTCATTTTAAGACCTCATAACCCTAGCAAGATTTAGTGTTAATATACTCAGGGTTTCTAATATATCCGTCTAATCATGAGATAATAATGCATAAAGATATACTCTTAAAATAAAAGATCCAAAATGATACCTCAAGCCTCAATATCGGGTCAGTAACCAAGTTACCATGAACTAGCTATAACAATAATCATCACAATAATAATAATAATAATAATAATGATAACGGGCCTAACTGGCTAGTCTGGACAAATAATACCTAGCTGAGCCTTTTACAAACCCCCATCGCCATAGGATCAGAAGGTTCAATCAACATACAACACACCATAATTATACTCATCGCCCATACTTATGCAATCCCCCATAAGGTTGATAGGTATAGGTGCATACTGGTGATAGGCAATGCACATGTAATAATGAGTTTCCAAAATACAATTTGTAAAAACATAACTAAAACAGGCTGTCGTACAACCTCCATTATGATGATGTGATACACGAGGCCGTAGCATAACCTCATGCCGTCGCACAACCTATATAATGATAATGTGATACACGAGGTCGTCGCACAACCTATAAAATAATGATGTGATACACTAGGTCGTTGCACAACCATAGGTCACACAACTAATATAATAATGATGTGATTCACAAGGTCATCACACAATCCTAGTCCATTGTACAAGCTATATAAAAATGATCAAAAATCCATTGCTCGGGGTAAGCTTTGGGATTAAATTAGCATAGACGTGTAGAAAGGGTCAGAATCTCTCATGACAAGAGTAATCAGTGGTATCAAAATCATAGACTGGAATCCAACTCGTCCAAACCATTAAAACACCATTTTCAATCTCAATGCACATAAATCACCCATTAAGGTGGTATGATTTTGTTAAAAAGGCAAAAAGTTGGATTTAATCCTTTCTAGGAAGAACAATAGAAAAATTATATTTTATTTAGAATTATAACATTTTCAATTTTAAAAATTATGAATGTACTGAACCTATGCATTCCATCGCCAGTATTCACATAATGAAATCATAAACATCATGATGTCTATAAACTATGGCCACATCCTTCACAAGAATAAACACTTCCTGGAATCCAACCAATATCATCACCCGACCTTGGGCCTAATAATATTTATGAAATAATTACAACATCACAATCACAATGTTAGGCCCATATAAATATCTGGAACTCGTCTCCATAATTATATCCATAAACCATAGCATATCCATGAGGCATAACATATATATAGGCCAAACATCATAATTCTAGAAAAACCATAATCATTCATCAAGTCACAAACTAAACTCATATTAAAGGATCATTAGTCTCATCCGAGCATACCATCGTAACTAAGTCCTAAAGGGCTAACTCAAGTCTTGGCCTAAAATGGGTTGGAGAAACCCTCTTCTAATCCTCAAAACTTCAATAATCAAGACTAATTCACGGTATCCTACCCATAATTAATCTTAATATTCACATTCACATGCAATATATATAACACATCATCTTGTGAAGAAGAGTAAACAGAAGCCTACCTCGAAGTAGAACCACAAATCCTTGAATCGTCTAGCAAACATCCATATTCATTCCAGATATAAAAAATACTACCACACTATGAAAATTGTAATCTACACATCATTAGGAGTCAAATGAGACCCATATTGACATACTAAGATTTGGGTCAAATTTTGGGTCAAGAACGGGTTTGCGGGACCCATAATCGAAATCTAAAAATTGAAATCGTCAAAAGGTCCCTTCAAGGACAAGAAAGTTTTGCTCAAAAGTTGAGTACAAATGAAACATAATTTAGGTCTCAAATCAACCCTCAAAATTTAGGAATTCAAAGCCCTAATTTCTAAGAATTTATCAAGAAATTGAAGGAAACTTACCATGAATTCGAAGAAAAATCATGGAGTAATTGTTATTCAAGCTCTCCAAATCATCTACAAGCTTAAATTACACCTTATCTCACACTTTAGGGTTTTTTTATTTCAAGGAATGGATGAAAAATGAGCAAAATCGGGCAACAAGGGGATATTTATACCCAATACTAGGTTTCAGATATCGCTATCGTGACTGAGCATCACGATCGCGATATTTACACTGAAAATGCAATGATTGTGATTTATGCTTCATGATAGATACCAAGAGAAATAAGACATAAACAACATGCCCTAAGTGTTTTTCACTATTTGTGATCCAGGTTGAGCAACCTGGTGCACCAAATTTTCTAAGTCCAAAATGAACTTTGATCGGGATTCATTCGGAACCCCGTATAAACAAATGAACTATATAAACACACAAAATTCAACATTATATATGTAATTGCACACTCAAAATTTCCATCCAAGGTCATTTTGATCAAATGTGGGTCCCACACCTATATTTATTATTTTTCAACTTTCAGACCAATAGATCGAAATAAGCTCGGCTGCCTTGGGACCCAAACCAATGGTCTACCAATCCTAAAATCGATATTTTGGAGCTACTTTCACAGTCAAAATTCTTATTTGAGGTCATCTACTTAGAGTTTTTGTTCGAGAACAAATCCCAACCAGCCAAAACTCTAAAATAGAAAAATGAGCCTTAAATCCAAACGAACTATTCGATCATCGAAAAGATAGTTCTGACTAGTTATAAATGGCCTGTAGCCACTATGGGAAGCATAAAATGTCAGATTTAAGGCTCATTTATTACTCTACACGATCGTAAGGTATATTCTCATATTTATGAAAGGTCAAGTTCTTGATCTTTGTGATCAAGTTCCTTACCTTTAATATTCAAAATGCGAGTAAGAATTAACTCGGTTTAATTACATCTTTGGGATCACGAATTGTTTCCCACATTTGTGATGGTCTACTTTCTTTGCCTTTGCATTTGCGATACCTTGCTCGCGTTTGCAAAGGTTTCCTTTGATGGGCATTACAATCATGACTAGGGGCCCCTACTATCAGGATGGGTAACCTCTGGGCCTATATATTGTTGTCTTCCCCAGTTTTTCTTCCTTTTTAAGTCTAAATTCACCATTAATAGATCTTGGAGCTTAGAAAATTTTGGGAAATCACTGATTGGAGCTAGTGATATATAGAGGTTGATAAAATGACTATTTCCCACTAATTCCCTCATAAGTTGTCAACGTAATTCCTACATTTGATTTATATTTTCCCCTTGTTCTTTTATTATCTTTTGAGGCTGATTAGAGCCCTAATTTATGCTCCATTTGTGGTCAATGTTTGTGCATACATTCCTTGTTCTTCGAGGGACATCATGATAATTCAATTTTAGGATTTCATTAGTGGATTCCATGAGCCCATTATTGACCCAATTTTGGGACCAGGAGTTATATAAAGCAATATGGGCATCATTTTACTCCTATTAATATATAGATGATTATTTTGATAGTACAACATCATATTCGATATCGTGGAGCAAAAAAGAGTAATTTGTGGATGCTTTAAGAATGTAGTTTGACATCGAGGTAAGCTTCGATCTGTTTTCTCTACAAGATTGTGTATTGTATAGATTGCATGCAAGGTAGGGATTATAGGATCAGACTATGGATAGTATAACATGGCTTAACCTATTTAGGGAATTCAAAAAAGAAATATGATATGAACCTTAGCATAAGATACTAGTTATGACCTTAGAATCCTATTACCGTAGACTTTTATACATGATTTACCATAAATTAATATTAATGATCCTTTAGTATTAGATTTACCATTTGACTTATTATTTAGGGTGATATTTCCAGACTAGACCATTATAGTAGATTCATGCCCTTATTTACCATAGTCTCTCCAATACGATGTTAATATTGTATTAAAGTATATATTGTAGGCTCAAGGCTATGATTTTGATTCCAGTTGAGCACCGGGTTAGTGTTCTACCCTTTGTGAGGATGTGGTTGTGGTTTATAGACTTTTATGGTTGTATTTCTTGGATAGTGGTGATAACATGCATACTTTAGGCACATTGTCATTTACTTAGTGGTACGATTCCAACCAAATCCTTCAGTTTTACTATTGTTTTCTAAAAATGATATTACCCCCACTTTTCACTTTTAATAAGAGATTTTTTTATGAAGGGAATTGTACCAACTTATTTAAAGAATTATGAGATTTAAAACTAAATGTGATATTTTGGAAACTAGATAGAGATTAATTCCAGTCCATTACTATTCTCTTCTTTTACCACTACTATTTATTATGGTCAAGAGAGATTTTGACCCTCTCTACTTTATTATATATATTTAATCCCAACGTTGATCTCGGATAATGTATTTATATATTCACACTCTTTTAGTCAAGGTTTGTGTTTGTGCACATGTTATATTCATACCTCTCTCTTAGATATTGGACAAAGTAGATTGATTATGATGGCTATTAGAAGTCCTGGTTTGAGATCAGGTGTGTATACAAATATCTCGAGTCTTCTATGGCCCCCTTCATAAGTGAGCAACAATACAAGAGAAAGATGGTCTTCATAGGTCCTACCATTGCAAGCTACTATGCTAAAAGAGGTGTGTACTCTTGGTATATTTAACACTCAGATATTGGTTACTATTGGATAATGTGTTTTTATTTATTCATATGTATTACCCATCACCGGTATAGTTATTTGTGCTTATTTCTCTCGGCCTTATGGGGATCATAGGTGTAAGCTATGATTGTTGTTTGTCGAGTTCTTTTTTGCACCTTTCGGGCTTATATGGGCTTGGCTAGGTTATGGTGTGTCTGTACTTGCAAGGTACTTTATTGTTAGTTATTATTATGATTAGTTTGTGGCAAGATGGTTATGGACTAGTACCTGATATTATCGGTACGTTTCTGATTCATTTTCTTTCACTAATTTTGGTGGATTATATTAAAGTTATGGATACAGTTGATGCTAGTATTAACATCCTAATTGGCTAGGATTCCTTTAGATATTGCATTGGCTTCCTTAAGTTATTACCTTTAAGTTTTATCCTATATATGTACATATACATATATGGTATTACCATATATCCTTATCTTTCTTGTCTATATAAATTGGACTTTGTATTACTACTATATATCCTTCTTCCACCTTTTTTATATAAATTGTCTAGTGATACACATTATTTCACTTTAGTTCCCGATTACTATTAATATAAGGTAGTTTATATTTACTCATACTACATTTCTGCAGCCTGTGGATCATAGTATGAGTTCTTTCCATTGAGCTGTGCATCATGAAAAATAGATATAGATTGGAGATTTAGGGTGAGGTCCTGGAATTCAAAGTATTCCTATGCTCCCTCGTATTTGTTAGATTGATCTCTATTTTGAATTAAGAGATGTCTTTGTATATGTATCTATTTATGTATTTTACTTTGTACTCTGATTGTATTAGAAGATCTTCTACTTACTTCACAAGGTCTTGGGGTTGTATTTTGTGTTAGTCCTTGATTTTAAATTCATTTCTACTATTTCTCCATATCTCTGGATAATCCATACTAGTTGTTCCAGACTACAGGTCGGCTTACATACTGGTGGATTATAGCAGGTGCCGTCATGACTTGAGAAATTGGGTCGTGATAAGCCCTTTTTCGCTTAAGAAAAGACACTTTAAAGGATGGGGTACTGCTTAAGTGATGCCTAATTGTGTCAGCACCAGTTGTTGAAATGTTTTTTTTCTACTTTTGTGGCTAAAGGTCCACTTTAGCAAAACCAACTGACATCACCAATGGACCGCTTAAGCATTCACCTTACAATTTTAGTGTAATGACCCAACCAATTGTAACATGTTAAAATGCCACAAAAATAATTTTCACTAAATAATAGGCTCTAAATATATCAGGAAAGATCTAGAAGAAAATTGGGGCTTAAGGCAACTAGGATAAAGGCCCAATAATGAGGTTGGGCTGAACTACCATAGCCACTTTAGTGGTCGAATGACCGCTACAATGGTATCACTGCAACGGTGAAAGTTCTATTGTAGCGGTAAAAGAGTGTTCTATCCGAGGGATTTTTAAAAATCCTCTTTCTTTTTTTCTTAAGTTTCTCCTTTCTCCAGAAACACTCTAAAAAATCTATATCCCCAAGCATGATATTTCAAAGGCCAATGTTCATAAGAGCATTTTCAATACACACCTAAAAAGAACCCAACATGAGAATAAATCTAGCGTGTGTAAGGTAACTTACTCCTCTCCATGGGAACTTGTTTCACCTAAGAGTTAAGCTACTGTTTATATTTGTAGCAGCTAAACTTAGGCAAGATGCAATTAACATTAGTAGTAATATCATGCATTAGGCCTTTAGGCATGGGGATGGATGAATGTACATATTTAAAAATCTAGATAGAGCTTGATTATATTAAATTGATTGATGCTATATCAATGTTATTTGGGATAAGGGGTGGATAGGAAGATAAAGCAACTGTGCGTAGCATATTATCTTCTCGGGTTTGAGTACATCAGAAAGTTGAATAAGATAGTGTGAAATGGTAAAATAGGAAATTATGGTTGCTTGAATAATTTTTAGATACTTTAAATACTTGAATTGATTTAGGGGGACTTATACAACTCTACTGTCTTGATATTCATGATTGATGTTTTCAGAGTTTAGAAGACAAGATAGTGAGTAATAAAGTATTAGGGTAAAATAGTGAGTAGGAAGGTATTGAGACAAGATAGTGAATAAAAGTTATTGATTTTATCTGACTTTTAGAGTTGGCATTGGTTTCCATAATGTCATGATCAATTCTTTCTAGATCTTAGAAGGTAATGTGAAATTCTTGAGGTTGGAATACGATTAAAAAGAGAGCATGTGATAATGTCAACTTGGTTAATGATGACCTGTAAGGGTGTTCGGTAAGTGGTAATTATGATATGTATATGTGTTTATATATACATGCAAATATTAAGGTTAATGATCAAATAGGTCAGACAATTGTGTAACACTTAATTCTTTCTTGGCTTTACTTTTTTTTTGTAATTAAAACAACTATGGATGCAATCTAGCATAACTTGTGATTTGATGATTGCATTGCATTTTCATTGCATTATGATGAAGGGGAGCCTTGGAGTAACTGGTAAAGTTGCTGCCATGTGACCAAGAGGTCCCTGGTTCAAGCCTTGGAAACAGCCTCAGGCAGAATTGCAAGGTAAGGCTGCATATGATACACCACTTATGGCGGGGCCCTTCCCCGAACATCGCGCATAGTGGTACCTTTAGTGCATCAGGCTGCCCTTTTTTATGATGAGGTATCGAGATAATAAGTTGGGTACCATACCAGTAGATATATGGTGTGAAAATAGGCCGGCTACTAAATCAACATGGGAAGGGTTATTGTGATATGGGTTGTGTACTATGCTAGTACAGATATGATGATGATAGGTATACGGGTAAGAGATGATGCACACATCTTGCATACATACATTCATTTATATATTTGGATGTTATTCTATATTATATATGAAAGAGAGTCTACAAATGTAAATTAGGTTCCTCGTGTGGACCGAGTGAGAGGTAAGATTCTATGGTTCCCTAAAAGCACCAGTTATGGTATAGTATGATAGGCAAAACTTATGATACATGTAGAAGGTGGTATTGTGATGTCTTGACTGCAAGTACCGATATGCTGGCTTGACCATGGCATAAAGAATTATTGGTAGCATAACAATGCGTCAGTGTGAAATAAGAAAGGGTTAGGTTGGTTTAGGTAGTCAAAGAACAAGGATATATAAAACTTTAAGTCAAATATATGAAATTGTTAAATGGCAGGTAGGTCATAGAGATATATAAAATATTAATGGATAAAGATATATGAAACTATTAAATGTTAGGTAGGTCATAGAGGTGCTAAGGTTATATTGTTGAGGATTTTGTAGTTAGGTCTAGAACATAAACCTTATTTGATGTTATGATCTTTCTGTATTTACTTTTAGTGTTATTTGTTTCGAACCTTTCTTGGCTAATGATTCTTACTAGTATGAGTGGTTGTATTGATGCTACACTTACTATATCTACAATTGAGGGTATATCCATGGAGAAGGTTCATTGAAGTTTCTATAATAGTGATGTCGATCATCCAACAAAAGCCCTTTCCATCTCAATTCTGCATGGATGATATTTTATGGATGTCCCTACTTCTTGTCTAGTGCTCTTCTACCAGTTTTGGCTAGGTTCTAGGAGTCACTGTAGCTATTTTCCATATTTACTGTTCTTATTTGATGTATTAAAATAATTTAAATAAGTAATATTATTTCAACTTGATTTGATTTCGGATAGTGGACATTAAATTATCTAAGTGTATATTGTAGTAACTTCTGCATATGGTTGAATAGTGGGATATGTGGGGTTCTCCTATCTGGGGTAGGTGTAGGTAGATGCCTATAAAACTCAGTGAGTTGGGTCTTGATATTTAGTGGAAAATGTGATGCTCTAGCTGCAGTTACTGTCTTGATTTTCAGCTCTTTTCAATTAGTTTGAAACACCATTATTTCTTGTGGTATCTCAAAAATAGTAGGATAATATTGTTATGAAGTTGGGAATAGATTTAGGATGTTAAAGTGACCATTTTCTCGTTAATATTTCACAAGTTCCTGACTTAATTTTGTGCATAATTCTCTAATTAATTCTTGATTTTCACATTTATTATTAGGGTTGTTTGGGATGATTAAGGGGCTGGTGGTGCTCACCTATGAGAAAAAGCTCATGGTACTCCAAGGGATGTTATTATAGTCTCAATTTTAGGATTCTATAGGTGCGCCTTACAGGTAACTTTTAGCTTGACTTTAGACCCAAAGTGTAAATTTATAATATGGATATTGATGTTCTCATTTGATACCTAAAATGTTATTTGGATAGCATGGAAATATTTTGAGGCTTCTCTAAAGGGAAAAGCTCCATTATATTGGATTTGCATGATTTTGGTGGCGGCTAAGTAGGGCAGGCTTACCCTTCTTCTAGATATTGGCCTGTTATAGTATTAGTGTGATATTGTGCTAATTGTGGGTGGGTTCTTTTAGTTTGGTTATTCATTTAGCAACTTCTAATTATTTTTAGCCAATTAGAGGGTTTTTGGGTTGATTTTAGCCTACTTATCCGTTAGGACTATACTTAGCCTATTTATGGCCTTGAGAAGAGATTGTGAAGCCGTATCCTAAGTTTTGGGTTGGTGCTTGCCCTTAATTTGGGGTTTTAGTGCTTGTAGTGGGACTTATCTCCTTATTAGGATAGGTTGCTTTAGAATAATGCCTTTTTATTTTACCTAACTGGTTATAAAATCATTTCTTTAGACCGTTTCTTGGGTTTATGTTGACTTAGTCATTATGTTATACCATTTTAGCTTCATTACCATTGTCAAGTTAGTATTACACCCTACATTGTGCCTTCCAGCCTAATAAATAGAATCTTGTTCTCTTTATGGTTTGGGTCTTCTAAGAAGTAAATAATGACTAGATAGACTTGAGATAGATTATGACTCTAGGTTACTATTACCTATTGCTTACTTATGAATCCTAATTTGAGTCCAACACCTAGGTTATCAATTATATTTAGGTAAGTTTTGGTTCTATTCCGCCACCTGGTATATTGGTTATATTCTGTTAGTTTTGGTTAAAGTGTATTTTTTGTTATTATTTTTTATCTTTGGTTGGAAAATTCAAACGAGACCGATAAGATTACAATTGTCTATGTAGGAGGATTATAGGGTGTGTATATTACATCATGGCTCACTTTTAGTTTTCTTGCTATTATTCTTGACTTCGTATTAATATTACACTTTGTTTGTTTCCACTATGCTCATGTGGGCTCAATTTAGTTTATTTCTCCTTCTATGTACTTTCTAGGATTATAGGGTCCAATGAGGTTATAAATAGGCAAGTATTTCTGCTTTTGAGTTACTTATGCTTGATTTTACCATAGTTACTTTTGCATATTTTTTTAAGATACAAATCATAGTATGATTCATCACCATTGATGTTGATCTCAAGTTGTGCTATTGACCAATTATTTAGGTGAGATTTTAGAGTTTGGAGTTGATCCTTCTCTGTCTGCTTTTATGACAGTCTTGTTTTGTATGTGCCAAGACTATGACATATAATTTTACACTTTCCAGTACTCTGTTATGATATAGTGTCTTTTGTACTAATTTTTTTTTATGTTTTTTTGTCTTCTCCCCTCTATTATATGGTGCACTTGCACATATATTTTTGGTTATCACTTATTATTACCGTTTTATTCTTATTTATCTGTTTTGACCTATTTGATCATTACTTGTTTTTCTGGACTATGGTTTGACTTATCTATTGGTGGGTTAAATTAGGTGCCATCGAACTTTAGAAATTGAGTTGTGATAGCTTTCCCATCCACTTTGAGGTTGGATTTGGACTCCATGTTTGCCTAGATTTTATGTACAAATTTCTTATTTATGGGTGAAAGAATTATGAAGGATGATTCCAGATTCAATGATGGGCCCCAGGATCAATATTTTACCTAATTATTATCTTGAATTATATTTCATCAATATGGGTATGATGAGTCCCCTTTTGATAGGTAGATTGGGTTATTGATAGATTTGAAGAAATATGAGTTTTATGGAAAGGGAAGGCAGTGTATGACACTTCAAGTTAACTTTTCAAGTTGAGGTAACTTACTATCACAATATGAGACTGCCCTTAGTTGTAACATGGTGCTTAGAGTCACAAGTAACCCTAAGCTAACCCATGGCCTAGGATGACACTAAGAATATTGTATAAAACTAGATAACACCATGCAGAAGCTAAAGTTTGAATGATGTATGAAAAGTCAAAACCAATGTCATTTTTAATAAAAATGGAAATAACTGAACATAGCATAAAACTGAACATCTATTGTCTGTTTGAAAGCGTCTACTAATAGAGTTGCTGGGATGAGCCCCAACTATCTCCAACCGTACAAAAACAAGATAAACTTAAATACTTGTATTATTCCTTAAATGATGAGGACTCACCAAACTCTGCTACTGAAGTTATGCTGGATCAAGCTAACTGTGATCAAGATGTTTAATATTTGGACCTATATTATAAGATAATATAGTGCAAAAATATGCAACCAGTTTGAATGTACTTAGTAGGTAAGATAGGAAATAACTAATATAGGCAAATCTTAATGTATATAACATGATAAACTAATGTAAGACCATGTAAGATTTGATGAACAATTGAATACGAGGTCATGCATCTAGTCGAATCTAAATTGTGGACTATGGGAGCTTCTATTAGCCTACATACACCACTTTGAGCTAACTAGGGTCGAACCTATAACCCCAGCTTTAAGGGTGTTCAGTACCTTGCCAAGGGTACAAATATTAACTAACATGGATCCACTAAAAGATGTCTATAAGGACTAAGGTGTCAATCTTAGTTTGACAGGTGACCCATTAGAACCTATGGTGGTGCCGTAGTTCTGGGAATTAGGGACTTATACTAAAAGTCTCAACCTAACTGACAGGTGAGCCTTCATCACTATGTTCGGTCGGTGCTAAGTACTACTCCTAACTGAATGGCAATGATAACTTAAATGTTTAATAATAGTAATATTCAAAAGATTGAAAATAAATACATTATCTGAGAGAATTCAAAATAATTAAAATGGAGGATATAATACTCATAAGTATATGAATGAAATCATAGTCCATCGAGTGTTCTTAACCCACCATATCTGAAGAATACAACTATTATGACTATTAATAAACTAAGTAAATAAAGATATTTAATAACTTAAGTCCAACAATCATAGATTTCATAATATAATTAGGGTTTATAATTTTGAACATGTAATGAAATAACATTTATGTTAAAACATAGTTTATAACTCAATAAAATCAAGGAATTGGAATATCAAGAAATTCATATCATTCATAAATGCTAATGTAATACCCTAGGACTTAGACTCTAAATATTTTTGAGTGTTGACGACACTACCTAGGCAATGACTCAAGTGACGAGTCGTTATCACTCATCACGAGTCGCTAGAGAAGACTCATCATCCCACTAGTGCATTTTCCTAAGGTTACTATTTGGAGCACGATTATACCTCACGAGTAATTAGGTAAGGTCATGAGTCATGGTTAAGGACTCGTGACCAAAATAGTGAGATGGCCAAAAGTTTTTGATCAGGCCACGAGTTCTGGCAATGACTTGTTACCAGTCACCACGAGTCGTTATCCCACCAAGCAACTGGGAGCTATGTCTCCTTCATGCTTTAGTTAAGGATAATTTGGTCTTTTCCTTTCTTTAAACTTTACCCACTATCTTAAAATCTTTAAGGGCCCCTTTTAACATAAAATATCAAATCATAAACACCATTCTCTCCTATCAAACTTCCAAGCAAGAGAAATTAGTGTTTTTCAAGGGATTAATCATCCAATCTCCAAACTATGAATTTTTATTCAAACTTCTTTGGTGTTCAGGCATGTCTCTCCTCCCTAACTTGATTCTTATATAAAGGCATATGTTTAGTCATTGTTCATGGAAATTTAATCATGGGTTTGTAATTGGATTGAGGATTTTAGATTGTTTACTACTGGATTTGCTTTCCCTATGTTTTGAATATGATATTCATGCTTTAAATTGTGCTTTTGAATTGAATGGGTGCATGGTTATGGGAATTTGAAATGGGGAACATGGGTTTCCCTAAAATTTTGGATTTTGGCTTGATAATGATGGTATCCTCAACCCACCTTCATGAACTTTGGTTTTAAATATGTAAAATACATAGCTTAACCCACTTTTGGAAATATTGCACTATATAAATAGAGAAACAAATTTAAATTGATTTGAAAGGTCTTGGTGACCATATTTTGGTGTTAAAATAGAAGTTGGGAGTCAGTTGGTTTAACTGGATTGGAATGACATAACTGGACTTATCTTGAATGCATAATTAGTATGACGATATCAACGGTAAATGCCTTAATAATAACTCTAGGGTTAATAGTTGGGATTATCTGCAACTATTTTAATTTGGGCTTAAAGGGGATTATGTAGCTCGTCATGAAGGTGGAGGTCTCAGGAGACCACTATTGGAAACCACATTTTCTAGTGTAAAGGTCTTTATGACCGTATGAATAGTTCACATATTATATATTTTGGGATGGTTGGAGCCTTGGTGTCTTTGGACCTCCTACGAATTTCCTCTATTCATGCAATTAACACGTGTTGGAACCCTTTTAGTAGGGGGAGATTAACCCATATAGCCTGTGGGTGCCTTTAGGATAGATAGTGATACACAATCTAATGTAATGTTTTTAAAATCTCATGTTCATGACTCTTGTACTATAACACCCTAGAATTTTGACATTTAAAAATTTTAAGATTCGAGCTTACTGCCCAAGCTACAACTTACCTAACGAGTTGTGAAGACTTTAAATGAGTCGTAGTGCCCCAATCGTAGGCTGCCTAGTATAGGTACCAAAGTTTCTATCTTGGGGATGATTACTACCATACGAGTCATGGTGTGACATTATGAATCGTAATGTGTGACTTGTAGTTTCACCTATGTAGTGGTCCCTTATTTCTGTTGTAGCTATGATTGGACCCTATGAGTCATAATGTATGAATAAAAGTTGTATAGTACGACACACAGGGTCGGTAGTTGGGATGCCTTGGGATACTTCCTTAACTACGCGTCTAGGGGACGACCCATAGTCAGTCGTTACTAGTCGTAAGGTAACCCACAATGTCTGGGTGGCAAACTTTTAGTGTTTTATTAAGGATACTTTGGTCAGTTCCCTCTTTCCTAATTGTGACCCACAACCTTAAAACCCTTTTAGGACCTCATTATCATCCCAAAACATAATCAAACACACTCTTAAGCACTCTCAAAGCCCTAAGCCAAGAACAAGATAGGGTTTCTCAAGGTTGATCATTTAGATCTTTCAAGTGGTGATTTATCTCCATAATTGTGACACTTTCAGTGTATGTTATTCTTCCCCTTAAACTTATTTTACTCAAAGCATTTGTTTAAATGGTTTTTCATATGGATTTGAATATTGGTTGAGGGTTTTGGAACAAATGTTACTTGAATTGGATTCTCATGATTTTATATGCATTATTTATGCTTTATCAATGGTTTTCGAACTAATTGAGTGCATGAGTATGGGAATTGGTCAGGGGGTCGATTCATTCCTCCAAATTGATAATTTTGTTGGAATTTGGTTTTGGACATTGTGTTCCCTCAACCCACTTGTGTAATATGATTTGGAAAATGAATTATCACATGGTTTGACTTACTTATATGATTGCAATTCATAAAAAGGTTAAATAGATGAAAAATGGTTTTGAAGGCCTTGTTGTCCATGTTTTTTATTTTCAACTGATTTAATGAACAAAGATAGTCGTGGCATTCCCCTAATTTTATTTGATAAACTAAAAGGGTCAAGGCATTCTCCAACTTGATTTAATGAACAAAGAGGGTTATGGCATTCCCCCAAGATGATGGAAATAGTATGACATAATTATAAGCTTGTAAATGTAATAGTGTGATGAAACCCATGGTTGATGACTTAATGATTATTTACTTGGTTAAATGGATGGGTTATGTAAAACTTATTTTTATTAGTCCTAATAGGGTTGGTGTAGCTTGCTGTGGAAGGTCAATGTCTCTGGGGGGCCGATACTTGAACCATATTTTCCAGTGTAGGGGTCTTTAAGATCGTGTGTATTAGTTAAAACCTATACACACACACATATATATATATATATGGGACTGGATGGGGTTGAGGCATTCCTTGACTCATCCTTGAATTTTCCTAGTTCACGCGGGTAACACGTACTGGGACCCTTTCAGCAGGAGGATCTTAACCCATATAATCCATAGGTGCCCTTAGGATGGTTTGAGCTACACAACCCAGGCTAATGCTGTAAATTTCATTCTAAGACTTATTCCCTATCCCAATTTTTTTTTATATATATATGTATATAATTGTGTACATTAGTTTAGAATGATTTTGAAATTGTTTGATCATGGCATTACTTTATTTATTCCTGAGTTACATGCTAGTGCTCACCCTTCTAACCATCTTCGAACACTGTATCCCCATGCGATGCAGGAACCAAAGACACTTCTACTTTTACTAACTTATATTGATATTGGTTTCTTAGAGGCTTGGGGTTTACTGTGGATTAGGATGGTTGTTGAAATTCTTAGATTTTTTGAGTTAGTTGAGTTACCTATCTTATTATGTTTAAAACTAAGCATTATCTTGTTATATGTTTGGGTTCATCCACTGCTAGTTGTATTATGTTCTAGTTGGCTATGGTAAAAGAGGTGGCCTTTGGTCCTCGGAGGACTTGGGAAACCCATCACGACCAGGCCTTGGTTCGGGTCATGACATGTACCTTATCCCAGTATCTTACATATAAATATATGAATATGTGCATATAGTTTTGACTAACTTTGGATATGGAATTATTTTATCCCTTTCCCTAAGTTACATACCAGTGCTTATCCCATGGACCGTTCCTAGACGCTATATTATTTCATGATATAGGTTCCTAGGGGTCTCTGTTTATTCGTGTATAGTCTTAGGTGGAGTGGATATAGGTTGAGTTTCTATGAAGTGGCGAGCCTCCATCATCTAGAACACTTTACCATTTCATTAGTTTTTTTTTTCATATTTTAAGAATTAAAGAGTTTTGTTATCACGGTCGGGGGCATGTCTTAACCTAATTTTTATTTTGGTTTAGAGGATATTGTGGACAAAGTGTAGGTAGATTATTTGTTTTGGATCTGTATAACCTTTCTATTGGCTTATATATCATTCTTATTATTTGGTTTTACTTTCTCTATTATTTTACTATGCTCAGGTAGTTATGCTAAGGGGGTGGTGTTTGGCCCACGGTGGGCTTGATATACCATCACGACCAAGCCCTGATCCAGGTCATGACAAGCTTGGTATCAAATCTCGATTTAGGGTCTTTGGGTGTCTGTAAATCCGTGTAAAAAAAGTCCCTTTTATGAGTGTGTAGCATGCCATACTTATAAGGGGAAGGCTACAAGGCATTTAGGAATGCTCCCCTTTCTTGTGTTCTAGTTCAAGCAATAGATTCTAGTGTATTTAACACTCTCTAAATTTATGTTTACTCAAGTTTAGGATCATGCCTTGCCAAATATCTAATACTCGTAGAAAATCTGCTGGACCCTCTAGCCTATATGAGGATAATATGGAGAGAACTCGCCCTATTTATAGAGTATAGACCCAGTATAGGGTCCCTGCTCCTTATTGTATGGCTCTACATATATTTCCATTAGTACCCACTAGTCCTCCTCAAGATCCTTGGACTGGTGACACATATGATTAGCCTCCTTAGGGAGGCATATCTAATGCAGAGTTTCATTGGTCTATTTATTTTCTTATTCAATTGGTGACATCTCAATCTCATCCATCAGATTATGTTGGTTCTATTGCTCCTTCATCTGAGGTTACTTAGGTTGGCCAGTTCATGAGATTGAATCCCCCAATATTTACAGGCTTTGAGGTTGAGGAGGATCCGTAGTGTTTATGGATGAAATGGAGAAGATTTTCAATGTGATGCATACTACTAATTTTGAAAGTGTAGAGTTTGTTGTATATCACCTAAAATTTATAGTTTATTAGTGGTATAAAGAGTGGGAGCAGTTGAGGGGTGATAATGCAGAGCTGGCATATGGGATGAGTTTTTGGGTACCTTTCTCGATCATTTCTTTCTTCAAGAGCTAAGGGAAGCTAAGGATGAGGATTTTGTGAATCTGAAGCAGGGTAAGATAAGTGTGAAAGAGTATGCCTTAAAATTTCAGCAATTGTTTCATCGTGCTCCAGAGTTAGTGTCTGGCCAAAATCTAAAATAAGAAAGTTTGATTTTAGGTTATCCCGTAACTTGGTATTGAAATGTAATTATGAAATGCTAAATAATAACATGGATATATCCAGGATCGAGGTTTATATGCGAAAGGTAAAAAATAAAAAGAAGAGACAGGCAGAGATAGGAGAGTCAGAATAAGAAATACAGCTATTCAGAGTAGGGTGCAGGGCAATAGAACAGTGGGAAATAAAGATGACTTAGGGAAATTCTAATTCATATTCTTCTACTAGTGATCCTTATCATAATCCATCTAGTGATCGTTGTTTCCAGGCTAGTAGTAGTCCTAAGGCATAGGGTGCCCAGTCTTATGCTAGTAGAGCTTAGTCGGCCCCACCTTATCCTTCATGTAGATTTTGTGGGCAGCTTCATCGTGCTTACTTTGGTGAGGGAAGGAATTTGTTTTTCCATTATGGTCAGCTAGGCATATGTAGAGAAACTTTCCTGCAGCTAAGGTAGCCACTGAGGCTAAATAAGGTTCCAATTGTCACTTTTTTGGATCTTGCAGCTAAGTATACCACTTTGATTACTAACACTGGTCGGAATTGTCTCTATGCTTTTGACACCTGTCAGTAATATGAGGCATCTCCTGGTGTTGTTATTGTTATATTATAGCTTCTCTCCCATGATGTTTACTATTTTCTTGATCTGGGTTCTACCCTATCATATATAATCGCTTATATTGCTGTACATTTTGGTTTTAGTCCTTAAAATATTCCCAAACCTTTATCTATTTCTACAATAGTTGATGGTTACATAATTGCTAGAAATATCTAAAGAGGTTTTGTGGTATGTATCTTTCATAGAAAAATATTTGTGGATCTGACAGACCTTGACATCGTAGATTTTGATGTGATCTTGGGGATGGATTGACTTTATTCGTGCTATGCGTCTTTGGATTGTGGGACTGGAATGGTCAGTTTTCACTTCCCAAATGAGCTAGTATTAGAATAGGAGGAGAGTTCCTTAGTACCCTAAGGAAAGTTTATTTCTTGTCTTACAACTCAGAAGTTGATTTTTAAAGAGTGTCTATATCATCTAGCTGGAGGTAAGGATTCTATCTCTAAAAGTTTGTTTTTGTAATTTATCCCTGTGGTTAGTAAGTTTTTAAAGTGTTTCCCTATGATCTTCTTGGAATTCCTCCGGGAAATAGATTTTGGGAATGATCTACTATCGGATACCCGTTCTATTTCTATTTATCCTTATAGAATGGCTCTAGCTAAATTAAAAGAGATAGAGAAGCCGTTAAAAGATCACCTTGATAAAGGGTTCATTCGTCCTAGTATTTCTTCATAGGGCGGTCCTATGCTTTTTATGAAAAGAAGGATGGGTCTCTTTGGATGTGTATAGACTATTGTCAGTTGAATAAGGTTATAGTAATCAATAAATATCCTTTTCCTAGGACTGATGATCTTTTTGACCAGTTTTAGGGTGCTAGATATTTCTCTATGATTGATCTAAATCCGGGGTATCATTAGTTGAAAATTAGGGGGGTTGAATCCCCAAGACTGCTTTCCAAACTCAGAATGGCCATTATGAGTTCTTGGTTATGTTATTTGGGTTGACAAATGCTCCAACTGCTTTTATGGATCTTATGAATCAGGTATTTAGCGAATTTCTGGATCTGTTTGTGATAGTCTTCATTGATGATATCTTGGTGCATTCTAAGAGTGACGAGGATCATGTGAAATAAATCCAAATTATGTTGCACACTTCTAAGGATCAGAGGTTGTATATCTAAATTTTCTAAGTGTGACTTTTGGATGAATGCTGTGACTTTTCTTGGGCATGTGGTGTCTAGTGAGGGGATCAAGATGGATCCACAGAAAGTTGATGCAGTAAGAGGTGGCCTAGACCTACAACTCCAACTGATATTAGGAGATTATTAGTCATAACTAGGTACTATAGGAGGTTTGCAGAGAGTTTATCTTCTATTGATGCTCCATTGACAAACTTTACTCAAAAGAATTTCAAGTTCTTGTGTCTGATACTTGTGAGGGTAGTTTCAAGAAGTTGAAGAATAAGTTGACTTCTGCTCAAGTTTTGACCCTGCTCGAGGGTACTGATAGGTTTGTGGTGTATTATGATACATCCCATATGGGACTAGGTTGTGTCTTGATGGAAAATAGAAAGGTTGTAGCCTATGCTTCCAGGCTCTTAAAGTTTATGAGAGGAATTACACAACTCATGATTTAGAGCTGGCAGCTGTGGTCTTTGCATTGAAATTTTGGCGCCATTATCTGTATGGAGTGGATGTAGACATTTATTCAAAATATAAGAGCTTACAGTATGTGTTTACTCAAAAGGAATTGAATCTCAGAGGTGGTGGCTCAAATTGCTTAAGGATTATGACATGAGACTTTACTACCATCAAGGTAAAGCTAACATTGTTGCTGATATTCTTAGCAGGTTTTCTATGGGGAGCTTATTTCACATGGATGAGGTAAAGAGAGGATTGGTAAATAATATTCACCGATTAGCTTACTTGGGAGTTTATCTTTTGGACTCCGAGGATGGAGGAGTGATTATTCAAGAGGTGGTTAATACATATCTTTATGTTGAGGTGAAGGAGAGACAAACTTTGGATCCTATACTTATGCATATTAAGGAGGATTTGGATCAGGAAAATGTTATGGCATTCGAGATTGGGGCAGATGGCATCTTGAGGTATCAAGGTAGATTATGTGTTTCTATTAATTATGGGCTGTGAGAAAGGATTTTGACTGAGGCTTATGAGTTGAGGTATATGGTTTATTTGAGTTTGACTAAGCTGTACCATGACTTGAAAGAGATCTATTAGTGGAATAATATAAAGAGAGATGTGGTGAATTTTATGGCTAAGTGTATGATCTGTCAAAAGGTTACGGTAGAACACTTGAGGCCTGTGGACTGCCTCAAGAGATAGAGTTGACCATGTGAAAGTGGGAGATGATAAACATGGATTTTGTTATGGGTCTGCCGTGGTCTCACAATTATTATGATTCTATTTGGGTCATTATGGATAGAATGACTAAGTATGCTCATTTCTTGCCTATAAGGACTAACTACGCTGAAGAGGACTATGCCAAGTTATTTATTTAGAAGATTGTCAAGTTGTATGGAGTGACTTGTCCATCATTTCAAATTGAGGAATGCAATTTACTTCTCAGTTTTGGTGTTTGTTTCAAAATAATTTGGGGAATAAGGTGAACCTTAGCACTGCTTTTCACCCTCAAATAGATGGACAAGTGGAATGTACTATTCAAACTTTGGAGGATATGCTAAGGGCCTATGTGATTTATTATTAGGAAAGTTGGGTTAACCACTTGTATCACATTGAATTTGCATACAATAATAGTTATCATTCAAGTATTCAGATGGCTCCGTTTAAGGCTCTTTATTATAGGAGGTGCAGGTCTCCTATTGGGTGGTGTGAGAATGGTGAGACTAGGTTGTTTGCTCTTGAATTGGTTCACCAAGCTATGAGAAGGTAAAGGTTATTTGAGAATTGCATAAGATTGGCCAAATTCACCAAAAGTATTATGCTGATGTGAGGCAAAGAGAGTTAGTGGTTGAGGTTAATGATTGTGTTTTCTTGAAGCTCTCTCTTATGAAGAGAGTGACGAGGTTGGGATAGAAGTTGAATCTCAGTACCTATTATGTTGTTTTGTATCAGATTGTGAGGAGAATTGGGAATGTTGCTTATGAATTAGAGTTGCCCACGAGTTTGACTTTTATTCATCCCATGTTTCATGTGTCGATGTTGAAAAAGTGTGTGGGTGATCCTTCTTTGATTGTTCCTATAGAGGATGTAGATATTTCAGATTCCTTGTCTTATGAGGTAGTCCCGATGGAGATATTGGATAGAAAAGTCCACCAATTTTAAGAACTAAGGATGTGGCATCAGTGAAGGTTCTTTGGAGGAACCAAAAGACGAAAGAAGCTATACGAGAAGTTGAGGAAGATATGAAGTTCAAGTATCTATTCTTGTTCCCCGCATTGGATGGAAATGCTTGAGGTATGATTTTCTTTCTCCTTCTTGTAGTATTTTGAATTTGTTCTTAGTTTTGTTTGTATTTTGTCTTGTATTCATGCTAGGGTGCCCCTAACTCCTCATTCGAGGATGAATGATGCTGGAGGGGGGAGGGGAGTAATGTAATACCCCAGGTCTTGGACTTTGAATTTTTTGAATGTTGATGAATTGCTCAGGTAGTGACTTAAGTGATGAGTCATTATCACTCATCATAAGTTATTAGAGGAGACTCGTCATCTCACAATTGAATTTGCCCACGGTTATTGTTTGGAGCTATATTAGACCTCAGGAGTCGTTTGGTAAGGTCACGAGTCGTGGTGAGGGATTTGTAACCAAAATAGTGAGATGGCACAAGGTTTTTGCTCAAGCCACGAGGTTAAGCATTACTCGTGACCAGTCACCACGAGTCATTACCTGAGCCGTCGCGACTAGGAGCTTTATCTCCCGCATTTCAAATTAAGGGTAATTTTTTCTTTTCCCTTCCTTTACAATTTAGCCACGACCTTAAAATGTCTAAGGGTCCCTTTTAACATTAATTATAAAATCATTAACACAATTCTCCCCTCTTGAACTTCGAAGCAAGAGAAATTAGGGTTTTCTAGGGATTAATCATCCAAGCTCCAAATTCTGGACTTTTCTTCAAATTTCTTTGGTGGTCAGGCATGCCTTTCCTCCGTAACTTGATTTTTATATAAATTAATATGTTTAAACATTTTTCATGTGAATTTAATCATGGGCTTGTAATTGGGTTGAGGATTTTGGATTGTTTACTATTGGAATTACTTTCCCTATATTTTGAATATGATAATCATTCTTTAAATTGTGGTTTTGAATTGAATGGGTGCATGGTTATGGGAATTTTAAATAGGGAACATAGGTTTCCCTAAATTCTTAGATTTCGGCTTGATTATGGAGATATCCTCAACCCACCTACATGGACTTTGGTTTTAAATGTGTAAATTGTATGGTTTAACCCACATTTGGAACTATTGCATTATATAAATGGACAAATGGATTTGAAAGGTCTTGGTAGCCATGGTTTTGTTTTAAAATGGAACTTGGGAGTCAATTATTATTGTTATTGTGTTCTTAAGGTTAGGTTAAGGGGGTTGTCTCTAGTCCATGGTGGACTTGAGATACCCATCACTGTTAGGCCGTGGTTCATCTCAGTACATCTAGGCTTTGATTTGGCTTACCTATTGGTGTGTAAAAGTATGTTGCATAATGACTTAAAATTTAGGGCCTGAAAAATTAGTACCAAAGAGAGGTTCACCAGTATTGTTTGTACAAAAGCAAGTGTCTATGAAAATTACACGGATCAGAATGATGACGTTAATGTCTTATCTTCAGGAGGCTATCAAAAATTCTTAGGAGATCTTCTCCTCTTTAACATATTTTTTGGTAATGTGTCTGAGTTTTTTTTCTAAAGATTTCTTTAGTTTTACTCTTTTGCGGATGGGCAACATGTGTTCTACCACTATACATGATGAGGACTCTGCATCTGTGACTAGGGATCCTTCCAAATTTAGTGGATGACCTAGAGGTCGCAGATAATCGAGAGATGCATCCCCAGCTAGAAACTAGGATATGGAGCCTTTACCAGATCCTATTCCCCGTACCTGCGCCATAAATTCATCCAATACAACCAGTGGTGGGCTGGGGACTAGACCAGGATCTACCAAGGTTTATTTCCTCATCATTACTTAGGTATGCATCAATTCAAATCATAGGATTAGTTGGTGGTAGACCGTTCGATGGTGCACAATCTTTAGACCAACGTGGTACTTAGGCTATGATGTTATATGAATTTATAGCACTTACGATGCTTAAACTAGGAGAATATGCATGTACTTAAGGCTATTTTGGTAGATTTGATATGTTTTTGGAGTAATTTTGCAGGAAACTAGGTTTTGAATGCTAAACAAAAGAAAAAGATGGTTTTGGATACTAAATGGAAGAAAAAGATGAAAATTGAAGTTTTAGGCTATTTACTTAGGCATTTTTGGGTGTATGGTCCACTTACTGGGCATAGTTGACTAAAGTAGGTGTCAGAACTGGATGTCCAGAGGCTCAAAGAAGGAAAAAAAAGACTCTGTCACTTACTAAGGGAACATACAGTCCGTATGTAGTACATACAAACCATATATGACCAATGTATGTGACAAAGGTCCACATCTAGAGAGTTGCAGGAGCTATGTAGGAGATCTGACACATACTTAGGACCACTTAATGTCTGTATGTAGCACATATAGTCCATATAAGGCCTAAGATGTGTCCACTGACCTTAATTTATCTGAATTGTTTTGAAATCATTTACTATGGTTTCCATGTAAGCTATATACACTCCTATGATATTTTTAGTCATTAGTACATACGTTTAGTTAAGTTTTCCTATTTTATTTAGGATTTGATTTCTAGGGTTTCTTGTAACCTATAAATACCCTTTAGACTTTGTTTGGTAAGGATATGCTAGAGAATTAAGAGATAGGCCCTTAGAGGCTAGTTTATGCCCTTTGGGGCTAAGTTACACCCTATATACTCTTGTTTTCTTGTTTTTGGTTTGTTATTCAATTTAAGACTGGTTTTCTTCGTTCATTATTGTGATATTGATTTTGTAAATTTTCTTATGAATTCCATGATTCATATCATAACTATGAGCGGCTAATTCCCTTAGCTAGGGTTGTGGGAACCCCAGTAGACTAAAATATTAGAGGAAGTGCCATGTCATTCTAGATAAAAATTCTTGCATGTATTGGGTTTTCTTTGTTGTTATTGATTTCTTAGTGGTGGCCAACATTAAGATCCTTCCTATATTCACTACTTGCTTCACAAGAGAGGTAGAGAGTCGAAAAAAAAAATGACAATAGTAATTTGTAGATTAACTATCGATCCAGGTTAATCAATATCATCCATGTATGACGATTATCTTTCATCTAATAAATTGAGATCAAAAGGTGATAATTCACTGAGCTCTAGGATAAGGATTAGTAAAGTGACACCCTGAGATTCAAACGTTAAGGGCGAGATTCATAAATGAGTCGACAAAATAGTTGATGGTACATAACTTATCAGACTCTGTTTGCAAGGTATTGGAATAGTCCAATAGTGCACGGTAAATCTACATAGTTAGAATCTAGGGGGAACACAAGCCTAGTGTTCATCTTAGATTGTTTACAACCAAAACCATCAAATTCTTTTTACTTCTTGCTAGTTACTACAAATCCCCCTTTTTACTTTTCCATACTTCTTGGCTATTTCAACAAGTTCAAGCAATATACACAACATATTTCTTTTGGGATCGACCCCAACCTAGTTGGGTTATAATATTTTGAAAGCGATCACTTTATCCTTCTAAGAAGGGGTAGTTTGGACATTATAAAATATGATAATGTATGCCTACTCTTCTTGATATATCAACTTAGCCAGAGGAAGAATAAAGTTATAAAGAATTCTTGATTATTGATCCTTATATTTTTGATATGGTGTGATATTGAGGAGTATGGCAGACATAGTGTGTGAACGCAAAGATAGCCTGTTGGAAACTTTGACACATATTGTCCATAGCAATCATGAGATTATTCAAAAGGTTGATAGGTTTAGTGGTGGGAAAGGTAATTTGTATTCCATACCTGGTAGACCTGAGGCTGAGTCTTTGGTTGTTTTTATTATAGGTATAATTTTAGTGTGCCATCAACTAGTTTTTGCTTTATTTGATACTAGATCCATTTATTGTATATTTCTGCTTATTATGCACCATAATTAGAGTTATCTTGGGTTTCTTTATCTTTACCATTAAATGTATCTATCCTATAGGTGATTTTTTAATAGTGATCGGGTTTACATGTATTATTACAGTTTGAGAGTTTGATACTCGATCTGATCTTATTGTGCTTGATGTAGTAGATTTTGATGTAAATCTAGGCATCGACCGGTCATCCCCCTATCATGCGGTCTTGGATTATTTTTCCAAGACCATTACCTTAACAATACTCGATATACCCTTAGTTATGTGGCAAGGTTTTATTAGCCGTAAGCTAATAGGGATCATTTCTTATGTTCAGGCTAGGATTATTATATCGATGGGTTGTAAGTCATGTATCACTTATTTGTGATGTTAGTATAGATAGTTCCTCGCTTGAATCTATTCCTATAGTCCATGAGTTTTTGATTTTTTCCTATCAATCTACTTGCTCTTCGTCTTGAGCATGATATTGAGTTTATTATTAATCTTGGGTTGACTACCCGACCTAATTCTATATCACCTTACCATATGTATTCTGTCGAGCTTAAGGAGAAAAATTCACAACTTCAGGATCTTCTGGGTAAGGGTTTCATTAGATTGATTGTGTCTTAGTGGGGTGCTTTTATCTTGTTCGTAAAAAAGAAAGATAGTTCCTTGCGTATGTGTATGGATTAGAGGTAGTTGAATAATGTAAAAGTGAAAGAAAGGTATCCTATGTCATGTACTGATGGCTTATTTGACCAGCTCCAGTGAGCAACAATGTTATCTAAGATTTACTTGATGTCCGATTAAAATCAGTTGAGGATTCGGGCTGAGGACTTCCCAAAGACAGCCTTCAGGACTCGATATAGTCATTATGATTTCCTGATGATATCTTTGGGTTGACTAATGCTCAGTCACATTCATGGATTTGATGAACTATGTTTTCATTCTATTTTAGGATTCCTTCATGATTGTGTTCATCGAAGACATCCTTGTGTATTCGAGGAGTAGAGAGGAGCATATGCAACAATTGAGGATTCTGCTCCAGAATTTGAAAGATCATAGGATTTTTGCCAAATTCTAAAAGTGTGAGTTCTGGCTCATATCGGTGACATTTCTATGACATGTGGTGTCTAAGGATGGGATTCTGGTGGACCCAATAAAGATTGAGTCTATTCATGATTTGGCTAGGCCTACATCTCTATATGAGGTTCATAGCTTCTTTGGTTTGGCTAGTTACTATAGGCAATTTATTAAGGGTCTTGGTACTGTTATAGTGCCAATGAGCAGGCTGACCCAAAATGAGGTTCCTTTTTAATGGTATTAGGAGTGTGAGTTAAGCTTTTGGAAGCTCAAGTGATTTCTCACTCCAGCTCCTATTTTTCCTCTCCTGTAGAGGGTGAGGGATTTTTTAAGACCTCCAGAGTACACCCTAGACGCCACACATGCTTACAGTCCTGAGAGACCATAAGCTAACCTATGAGCTGGTACCTGCAGTGAGCACTGAGTAATATACTGATAACGAACATGTCTGAAAACAACTAAATATTCCATAAGGTTTCAATACTGAAAAGAATACAAATAAAATCCATAAGTCTGAAACCTAAATAAAAATACTGAAACTTAACTGATAGAATTGATAACTAGTTGATTGTCTGAAATATTTGAAAGCCTCTAAAAACTAACTGAATGAGATTTGATGGTATAGGTCCCAAACTCCAACTGACTACTAAACTAAAATACTGAAATGACATAATCGGTCCTCAGAATATGAGAACTCACCACTGCTACTACTGTTGATGCGCTGGGAAGTCTAGGTGTGATCGGTAACCTGAGTGTTCGAACCTATGATATGATACATCATAGAGGAAGAAATGAGTATGCGGTTCGTACTTTGAATGTACTGGTATGCTATATGGGATTAGGATGATATGCATGTGCTCATGTATATGAATAATAACAACCTAAATGAATAGCATGAGATACCTGATTCATACTATGCATAAAGGTTGTAAAATATAAGGATGCATGACCTTCTCACAAGAATCTAACCAGTAAAACTTGAATTTCTTATGAGTCAATCTGGACATGGGGGATGTAATAGATGAAAACACTTCAACAAACCATCTATAATAGCCAGCCAAATTCAAGAAACTCCTGATATCTGATACAGAAATAAGTCTGGTCCAGTTTCTCACTTCTTTGGTCTTTTAAGGGTCAACTCTAATGACATCACCGGAACCAATATGGCCAAGGAAAGCTACTAATCTTAGCCAAAATTCACTCTTACTGAATTTGGCGAACAACTGATGGGCTCTAAGAGTCTGTAATACTATTCTGAGGTGGTCATCTTGATCATTTGTTTTATGAGAATAGGCAAGGATATCATCTATGAAAACTATTATTAACATGTCCATGTATTTCTTGAACACTCTATTCATAAAGTCCATGAAAGCTACTGGGGTATTTATTAGACCAACAGACATGACTAAAAATTCAAAGTAACCATACCAAGTTCTAAAAGCTGTCTTCGGAATGACACATTCCCTGACTCTGAGCTGATGATAGCTGGATTTGAGGTCTATCCTAGAAAAGTAATTGGGACCCTAAAGTTGATTGAACAAGTCATCAATCCTGGGGAGTGGATATTTATTCTTGATTGTGACTTTTTTTAACTGACGGTGATCGATTCACATTCTAAGAGAACCACCTTTCTTATGCACGAAAACGACTGGAGCGCCCCATGGGGAAACACTAGACCTGATAAATCCTTTATATAAGAGATCTTTCAACTGCTCTTTAAACTCTCTAAGCTCAGCTGGAGACATTCTATAGGGCGGAATAGAGATGGGCTGGGTATCTAAAAAAAGGTCTATTCCAAAGCAATTTTCCTTTCGGGAGGAACCCCTGGAATATTTCTGGGAGCACGTCTAGAAATTTCCTCACTACTAAAACTGACTAGAGACTGGTAGTCTCTGAACTTCTGAAACTGACTCGAGACTGGGAGTCTTCGAACTAGAGTCCTTGACTCAAACAAGATGGTAAACACACCCTTTGGATATCATTTTTCTCGCTCTAAGGTACGAAACAAGTTGACCCCTAAGCACTGAAGTACTATCCCCCATTCAAAGTCTAGTTTATTTGGAACCTAAAAATGAACAACTCTGTTTCTACAATCAACTGAAGCATAGCATGAGTAGATCCAATCTATACCGACAATGACCTAAAAATCAGTCATCTCTAACTCCACAAGATCAGCTGAAGTGACTTTCTAGGATATTGTGATTGAACAGTTCCTGTATACCTGCCTAGACAAGTCTATCTCCTTAATCAATATTGCAGTCCTACACTCCTTGACCACGCTATCGGCTACACTAGAGACAAACTTACTCATCCTAGATTTGTTATTAGACACCATATGAGGAGCATACCTTGCCATCTGAGTAAACATAAACGAATACTCTTTCACACTTATATTGCCCTTCTCAATTTAATAAACTCCAGTACCTTAGCTTCCCTTATCTCCAAAGGAAAGAACCTATTTAAAAATGCTATAGAAAACTTCTCCCATTCAATAGGCCCTACATCTGTCCTTCTATCTCCCTTCCACTGCTTATACCAGGTGTGAGCAATATCCTACAATAGGTAAGAACCCAAATCTTCATTCTCACTAGAATTCACACCCATAATGTCAGTTACCTTCTGAATCATGTCAAGAAACTCCTGTGGATCCTCATCAGACTTGGATCCCGAAAATAATAGAGGGTTCATTTAGGTGACATCTCGAATCCTAGTTATGATAGTATTATCCATTAGAATAGGAGGGACAACAATATGCTGATTATTCTGAGATGCTACTGAGTGATTTAAAGTAGTAAATACAGCTCTGAATTCGATATGAGAGACATGCTCATTTAGAGGATCTTCCTGAAAGGCAGAGATGCAGGATGATGTCCATTTATCCTTCCATTATTCTTTCTGGGAGGCATGTTATGTAAATAAAAAGAAGATTGAATTATAAAGAGAGTTTAAGTTGAGCTCATGCTCATTTGTATAACAAGAATACTGAAAGAAGGGGAACTTTTCCCAAAATATCTTGTAGTCTCTTGTCCATAAGTGTGGCGCGCCTCACACCCATGCACAAGACTCTACTCAATGCGACTTTCAAACTCCCAAGGATACTTTGAAAACATAGTCTCTGATACCAAGTTTGTAACACTTCACGAGTACACTCTGGACGCCACACAGTGCTTACAATTCCGAGAAACCACAAGATAACCCATGAGATGATACCTGTTGTGAGCTCAAAGTAATATACTAATAATGAACATATGCAGAAATAACTAAATATGCCATAAGGTTTCAATAACGAAAACAATATAATTAAAATCTACAAGTCTGAAACCTATGCAAAAATATTGAAAACTAACTGATAGAACTATCAAATAAATGATTGTCTATAATGTCCAAAAGGCTCTAAAAACTGACTAAATTAGAGTTGATGGGATAGGCCCTAACTAACTCCAACTGACTATTGAACTAAACTATTGAAATAACATAATCGGTCCTCAAAATATGTGGACTTATCACTGCTTCTACTGCTGATTCGCTAGGAGGTCTTGGTGTGGTCGGGAACCTAAGTATCCAAACCTATGATATGATACATCAAAGAAAAGAAATGGGTATATAGTCAATACTTTGAATGTACTACTATGCTAGATGGGGCTAGGCTGATATGCATGGGCTCATGTACATGCATAGTAACTGACTGAATGAATAACATGAGATAACTGATACATGGTATATATGAAAGCTGTAAAATTTAAGGATGCATAAACAAGCATATAACATGATACTAAAATAGCCTGTAAACTAAATTACTAAAATACTGGAACTAAATAACTAATAACTGTATGCTATGGCAAAACAAACCTAAAACTGAACTCTGTACTAAATATTGAACAGAGACTGTGGACGCTAGCTATTACTAACATGCCCCAAGATACTATCAGGGTCCAACCTGTAACCCCAGTTGGAAGGGTGTTAGTACCATGTCACGGGTACTAATAATGGATGTGAAGATCTACTAATTTGATATCCTGAAGGATGAGGGTGTCATACCTAACTGATGGGGGAACCCTCTAAGTCTATGGTGGCATCATAGGTATAGAACATAGGGACTTCTACTAAAATTTCATGCCTACTAATGGGACAGACAAATTCCTCATGCCTACTGATGGGGGAGAAGCCATTCCTATATTTACTTGGTGCTAAGTCTTTTATTCCCAATTGAAGGACACTGATTTTTTGGACTGAACTAAGTTTGATTGATATGATAACTGACTGAACTGATGATACTCTAATATATATGAAACCATTCTAAAAATACAAAGACTAAATATAAATCTAAGTTTTGGGTATTCATAACCCCCAGAACATAATAACATTACTAGTAAAAACATATTAAAGCTTCAAAAGCATAATAAGTAGTCATTGTTCAAAATTCATCTCTTAGGCATTTCATCAAACACATGGGGGTCACAAAGTTAAAGCATGGGAATAATTAAATCATGGCATAATAATATAATTTTAATACAAAAATCATGGGTTAAGGACTTAACATGAAAATATCATCCTTCAAATGAGCCAAAGGCTTATTCCAACAAAAACACATGTAAATATGATATAAAAATTAAAATTCATGGAAATTCATGATAGAGTTCATGAAAACATGTAAAGGTCATAATTTTAAACTTTTAAATAGATTCTTGGACTCCGTGGGTGAAAAGGACCCATGAATGAACATCTAACATATCTGAACTGATGAATTTTTATCAGTTCTTGATGATTTCTTAAAGCTTGAACTTGGATTTGAAGAAACTAGGGTTTTGTCCATGAGAGAATTTGTGAAAAGATGAGTGATTTTTTCTATTTGGGACCTTAATCTCATTTATGGGTGAGGCAAAGTAAGGGTAAAATGACTAAAATACCCCCACATGCCCAGATTTAATTAAACTGAATGTGGCCAGTGATGCGGCAAGAAATGTATTGCATCACTCACTAACGCATTAGGCGATGTGCCGCATCATACCCCACCAATGCAATAAGAGGATCGATGCATCCATATCATGTTGACTCTCTAATTTGAATATCAAAAGGAGCCCCAAACCTCATCTAAAAAATTTGAAACTTACCCGAGGCATGCTATCAACCACCTCAATCATAAATCAACTTAAAAATTGACTTTTTTAGGCTCAAAAGGCTAAAATTAAAATTATCAAAGTTTAAGAGGCTTTGGAAATGACTAAATCTTAACACTTAGTGAAATTTTCTAAATCTTGAATCCCTTTAGCATGCAAGAGTAAGCTGAACCTTGTATTGTGATACTTTTAATATTGGTTTATGATATGTTGTGATGTAGCAGGGTCAATTTATTTCTTATACATCAAGACAGATGAAGGTGCACGAGCATAACTATCCCACTCATGATTTGGAGTTGAAGATGGTAGTTTTAGCACTAAAGATTTAGAGGCATTATTTATCTAGCATACATTATGAGATCTACACTGATCGTTATAGTCTTCAACATCTTATGACCTAGAGAGAGCTTAATTCTAGGTAATGTAGATGTATGGAGTTGCTTAAGGATTATGACATTCCTATTTTAGATCACTTGGACTAGGAAAATACGGTAGTAGATGCCTTGACATAGAAAGCGATAAGTATGGGCATCTTGGAATCTATCTTAGTTTCTTAGAGGTCATTGGTGTGGGACCTTCAGCCCTTATCTAAATTTATGAGGCACCCTAATATGTTTAACCCTATAAAGATTCTTTCTAGTGTTAAGGTAAAGATTATCTTATTTGAGCAAATTTGGGATCGTCAGTTTGAGGATATGAGACTTTGTATCATATGTTATTAGGTGTTAAATGGTGAATCTAGGAGGTCTACCATAGATTGTTAGGGAATACTGAGGTATGATAGTCGTATTTATGTATCAAGGGTTGGTGACTCTATTCAGTCAATATTGCGTGAGGCATATAGCTCTAGATTTTATATTCACCCTGGTATATCTATGATGTATAGAGATTTAAGGCAGCATTACTGGTGGAGAGGCATGAATAAAGATATGGCAGACATTGTAGGTCATTGCCTATGTTGTAAGTAGGTAAAGGCCAAGAACCAGAGGCCTGGTGTCCCGATTCAAAGATTGCCCATTCTCGAGTAGAAGTAGGAGGAGATTAGCATGGAATTTTGAAACATCCAGGGTCTTGAACCTTAGAATATTTCCTTGAATTCTATTCTCCAGACAAAATATGACTCATGGGAGCCATATGTTAGGGTATGAGTGGTATGGTCTTGTCGTATGATAACTAGTATTAGTTGGTGGAATGGTTTTGGTCACTGGAATTGGTATGAATTAGGGGTATGAGTCGTAGGGCTTGGTATGAGTCATATCAAGGACTCATATGGTGGGCAATATTTGATCCTCCTAATATTTCATTCTGCCAGGGATATGGGTTATGGATACGGATCATATGCTGTGGTTACAACTTGGTTGGATGAGTTATATAATGGAAAGTGTTTAACCTAAGGTTTGAGGCTTGGATATGAGTGGTGGCTACCAATCGTATAGGAGGGTACGACTCGTATAAGTTAGTCGTATCCACGTGATAGGATTTTTAAAGAATTTAAGTGGGGGTATTTTGGACATTTTCCTACTTACCTTAAGTAGGACCCATAACTTCTAATACACTTAGGAGTTTATTTTTCCTATTATTCTATTAATTAACACTTATAAATTATTCCAAAACATCTCATAATTCTCACAAGAGCTTTTGGCGCAAGAAGGCTAGGGTTTCTACTTGAGGATTGCTTTGGAGCTTGCTTTGGTGATTTCTTTCCATCAATTCTTCGGTATAAGGCATTATTCTTTTCCCTCATTGTAATATCAACTAAATTCATGGTTTATATGGTTGATTTCTTAGTTTTACTATTTCATGATTGTGGTTTTCAACTATTATTTGGGGGTTTTAAAATTAAATGCTTGGTTATGGTTTTCTATGGTTAATCATGCTTTTATATGCATTAATGGTGGTTTTGGATAATTGGATTGTGTGGTAATGGTTTAGTGGTCTTTGGAATTAATTTTTGTTATATTATTCCCCCAAGGTCTTTTATAAAATGATTATAAAGATATATTCATTGCATTGACATCTTATAATGGAACTCTTGCATATTTTAAGCTTGGTAAAGGAATGGTTTAAATGGTTTGAAAATGGTAAAGTCTAAATGGTTATTCATTTGGAGAACATAGAAGTCTCCCAAGTGGTTTAATATGGTATATGGAAAGGGCACTTGAAATTCCCTTAAACCTAAATATTTTGGTTATAGATATTACTTGAAAGTAATGGGTGGTATGACGATACCAAAAATATTGGCCTTGGTTAATAAAATGGTAAGTGAGTTGTTTGGTTGGTTGGAAATGGTTTTAATTAGGCATTAATGCAGGGGTGTGTAGCAAAGCCTTAGAAGTTGGCGGTCTAGGGGGACAAAAATTGAAAACTCATATTTGGTGATATGAGGATTGGTCTTAGAGGATCGTATGCATGATGTCACACTATTGGGGGATGTACTAGTCATCCTATGGGATAATTCCCTTGTTTTGCGGTTGCACGCACTGGGGCCCTTTCAGCAGGGGGAGTAGAACCCATATAGCCCGTGGGTGGTTTAGGACAGCCAAGATACACTGTCCAGGTAAAGGTTTTCAATGCATGCTAAATCCGATTCCCTGTCCTAGAACTTATATATGTATGGTTGTATGCATTATGGATGGTTTTACTTGGTTTTGTAACTGGCATTATTTTATCCTTATCTTGAGTTTTATGCTAGCTGTCACTCACTAACTCTGTCTACTGGTGGCTGTATACCCATGCTATGCAGGAACCAACCATTCTACTCCTTCTATTTAGCACGCAAATTTGGTATCAACATTTGTATTAAAGTGGTGAGCTTCCATCTTTTTGGAAGGCATTATTTCATGTTATGGATTTGTTAGACATTTTTCTTTTATCTTGGATATTAGTTTTGGTCATTGTTGGGGGCATGTCCCAATCGAATTTGTTTACTCTTTTTGATAGAGGCTTTGTGGTACTTCTGGGGGTTGGTTTGTGCGGGATCGGTTTTGGTGATTTCCTTGGCATTAGTTTTGGTGTTGGGACCTACACCTTAGGATGATATTGTTGTTTGTTCTATCCTATTACATTTTGGGATTGATTATCATATTATGTTTTGGTATTCTCTTTAGTTGTGGCCTATGGTTGAGCGGTTGGTGCGGTATAGTTGGACTCGGTTGGGCTGGTCAAGGTTATGACCCTATCCCAGAGTCTTAATAAAAACATTTATGCTATCTTGTTATATGTTATAACACCCCAAATCTGGTACCCAGAATGCGACACGATGCTCATGACCCCGAAGGACCACAAGCTAACCCATGACTGATATCTGTAACTGAGCACTGAATAATATACTATAAATATGTGGAATGTAAGATGTAAGTCCAAAAGTTTCTAAACAAAACAAATACTGAATATTAAACAATGTCTATAATAGGGTATAATAATTCCCAAAATTGAGATAAATTGTCTGAAACATGCTGTAGTCTGAAAGCCTCTAAACTCTTTAAAAACTGAGGATTTGATGGGACGTGTCCCTGACTAACTTTCAACTACTGAAATAATAAAGTAATAAAATAATTATGCTATCCTAGAATGTTGAGGACTCACTGCTAGTCTAGCTGCTGAACGTCTGATCTACTAAGGATTCTCGGGAACTTGTGCTTCTAAACCTATGGTATAAAACACCATAGTTCAAATATGTCAGTACTTTTAATGTACTGGTATGCAAGTGAGGTAGGCTAAATGCAATGGTTCATATGCATGAACAATACTAACTAACTGAATAACATGAACGTAAGAATACATGCGTGAATACGTAACTGTAAGCGAGATCACGATAATGCTGACTCATGAATTTTGATAACATAGATTTACTGATATCTAAGTACTAATACTGGAATACTAAATAAATGAATCTATAGAGTATACCCTCTCTGACAGGGAGCTCTTTCGTCAACCCCTCCTAGTAGGTAACCCAAATAAGATGTAAAATTCCCTAAACGGGTAGGGTGCATCTCAACCTACACTGGCTACATAGTTTTGGAACACAAGGATTGCTTTTAAAGATCACACCCTCACTTAATAACAGGTGAGTCCGCATCCTTGGGTTCACTCGGTGCTGAATCCTACTCCCAACTGAATAGACACTAAACTGATTAACTAAACTGAACTGATACTAATAGTATTGTTTAGCAAAGATAAACTGAGTTCACTGAGTTTCATTGACTGATGGAATGCTACTGAGATCTGAGGATTGATGGAGAGTACTGTAGTTACTGAGATTTTTGGGAACACTAAGATCACTAAAATTATTAAACTACTGAGATTACTGAGTAAGACTGGGCTAATACTGTGTTTATTGAGTTTTCCTGAGTCATGTGACTGACTGAATTCTACTGATCATGGATTGACTGAGAGTATCGTGAAAACAGGACGCTGGCTCTAGGCATACAACTAAATTTTTGGGTACAAGTACCCCCAGGACTTGATAGCATGAAACTATCAGGACATGACACTTTTTGAACACATGACCACTATCAATAATTCATAATACATTAATTTGGGGATTTTATGAAGCAATGGTTATCATAGTCTTGTACATTAATGGAATTGCATATAAACATGTCATACTGTCATCAACCTAATCTCATGGACATTCCCTTAACCATTCATAATGCATACAATATCATGGAAGTCATTCTTAGTCATAGGGTAAAAAATGCATTCATCACTTGGGTCACAATTAAGCTATAATGCATAATTTCTATTCTCTTAGCATTTTATCAAACACCTTGGGTGAATGACTTTGGGAATAGGCATGACCACCAAATTAATAGAACAAAACTCTTTATTTCAACTCAATTTCACATGTTTCAGACCACAGACTAGCATTGGTTCATGAACAACACATAAAGATTCCAAATTGGGAATCATACAACCATAATCACATGAACATAATCAACCCACAACAAAATATTCACAATACAAGATTTAAAACTTGATTCTTGGGCTTCATGGATGAAAGGAATCCAAGAATGAACATTGTGCATACCTTAGTTCTTGATTCTACAAAGATTGATAAAGAGATTGTTGAATTTGAGTCTTGGATTTGAATAACCAATTGAAAAATCCTAGATTATTCTTGTGAGAAACAATATATTTTGGGTGAAATATGGTTGAATCATATGTTATTTGGTTTATATAGGGGTGATAAATTTACCCTTTTAACCCTTGGACATATATTTTAATTTTTAGAAAATTTCCCGACTGTACCCCTGGTGCGACGCGGTGCTATCGCGCCTTGTCACTGAAATTTGACAACTCTGAATTTGAGCTTTAGAGCGATGCACCATAATCGCGAAGGCTCACTGTATTATGATGATTTCCATTTTGGCTAGCTCCGCGATGCGTTGATGGCCCAGGTGGCACACTGCATTACTTAAATAGCTCTAACTCTTCGCTCGGGTGTCAAATTTTGGCGAATTTGGTATCGATGGAAAGACTATTAAATTTACCATATGTTAAAAGTGAAAATCTTGAAAATACCACATGTATAAAAGTGGATTCATCTTTGAAATAAGTTTTTAATATTTCTAGGATGATTTTTAAGCTAGGTAGAAGTATGGGGTATTACATATATTCAAAATTCAGCCCATCTAAGTTGGATATAGGTGGTTGGATTGGTTAACAGGTGGCAGTGCCCGGTCTTAGTTGGACTTGGGATTTCCAATTTGATAAGGCCCGGTGTCGGGTCTTCAATCTTAGTATAATGATTAAGGGGGTCGTCCTATATCTGGAGTACATCTTCGATCTCATGGTCCTATTCCTGATAGTGATGGAGTTCCTCCTATTCCGGCTAGTTCCCTTCAGGTCCCTCAGGGCAACGTGATAAATGTAGAATTTTGTTAGTCTGTTCATATTATTTCCCATCTGGTTGCTGCTTAGGTTGAGCGAGGTGAGACTGGTGGTTCGTCTACTGAGGCTACAAGGGTTAGGAAATTTTTGAAGATTGGTCCTCTTACTTTTACTGGAGTAAAGGTAGAGACGGATCTACAAGGCTTCTTGGATGAGATGGAAAAGATCTTTCGGGTGATGCAGACTACTTATGTAGAGGGGATTAACTTTGTAGCTTATTAGCTCAAGGATGTTGCTTATTAGTTGTATGAGGAGTGGGATAGGGATAGAGGTGATATGGAAGAGGAAGAGTTATGGGAGGCTATTTCTAATGCCTACTTAGATAGGTTCTTTCCTGAATAGTTGAGGAAAGCTAAGATAGAGGAGTTTGTGAACCTTAGGAAAGAGAGGATGTTAGTAAAGAAATATGCTTTGAAGGTCCATCAGCTATCAAGGTATGCTCTTTACTTGCTAGTGTTTCTCCTTAGGGTGCACCAGTGTTATTTATGCATAAGAAGGATGGTAACCTTCGGATGTGCATTGACTATAGGTAGTTGAACAAGGTGACGGTCAAGAATAGGTATCCTCTTTCTCGGATAGATGATTTGTTTGACCAATTGCAAGGTGCCAAGTTTTTTTCTATGATAGATCTTCTGTCTGGGTACAATCCGCTTAATATTAGGGTAGTGGATATCCTTAAGATGACTTTTCATTCTCGATATCGGCATTTTAAGTTCTTGGTAATGTCATTTAGGTTGACTAATAATCCAACAATATTTATGGACTTGATGAACAGAGTGTTCTAGCAGAATTTAGATCTCTTTGTCATTGTATTTATTAATGACATTCTGGTTTATTGAAAGAAAAAGGTGGATCATCATAATCACATCTGTGTGGTATTATAGACCTAAAAGGAACAATAGTTGTATGCCAAGTTCTCTAAGTGTGAGTTTTGGTTGAACGTTGTGACTTTCTTGGGTCATATTATTTGTAGTGAGGGGATCATAATAGATTTGTAGAAAGTTTCTCTGGTAAAGAGGTGCCATAGGCCTATGAATCCATCTGATATTTAGAGCTTCTTGGGTTTAGCCGGGTATTTTCGGTGGTTTGTGCAAGGATTTTTCTTGATAGCTGCTTCTTTGACTAAGTTGACTCAGAAGACGGTTAAGTTTTCTTGGTCGGATGCTTGTGATGAGATTCTTAAGGGATTTAAGTGGGGGTATTATGGAAAATTCCCAACTCACCCTAACTAGAACCCACAACTTCTAATACAGTTAGGAGGTTATTTTCCCTATTATTCTATTCATTAATACTTATAAACTATTCCAAAATATCTCATAATTCTCTCAAGAGCTTTTGGGGCAAGAAAGCTAGGGGTTCATCATGAGGATTTCTTTGGGGCTTACTTTGGTGATTTCTTTTCGTCAATTCTTTGGTATAAGGCATAATTCTCTCCCTTCATTGTAATCTCAACAAAAGGCATGGTTTATATGATTGATTTCATAGTTTTATGATTTCATAATTATGGTTTTCAACTATTATTTGGGGGTTTTGATATTAAATGCTTGGTTATGGTTTGCTATGGTTTTAATTATGATTTTATATGTATTAATGGGGGGTTTTGGACAATTGGATTGCATGTTAATGGTTTAGTGGTCTTTGGAATTGGTTTTAGTTATATTATTCCCCAAGGTGTTTGATAAAATGCATATAAAGATATATTCATTACATTGACTTCTTTTAATGGAACTCTTGCATAATTTAAACTTGGTAAAGAAATTATTCATGGTGTTAATGGTTTGAAAAAGGTAACAAGTGTTCTAAATTGGTATATGGAAAGGGTACTTGAAAGTCCCTTCAACCTAAATGGTTTGGCTATGGATATAACTTGCAAGTAAGGGGTGGTATGACGATACCACTAATATTAGCCTTGGTTAATAAAATGGTAATGAGTTATTTGGTTATTTTGAAATGGTTTTAATTGGGCATTAATGGAGAGGTATGTAGCAAAGCCATGAAAGGTGGCGGTCCTGAGGGGACCAAAACTGGAAACTCGTATTTGCCGATATGAGGATTGGTCTTAGTGTACCATGTGCATGATGTCACACTATTTGGGGATGTACTAGTCATTCCATAGGATAATTCCCTGGTCGTGCATCCACACATATTGGGGCCCTTTCAGCAGGTGGAGCTGAACTCATATAGCCCGTGGATGATTTAGGACGGCCCAGTTACACAACCTAGGTAAAGGTTTTCAATGCATTGTAAACCCGATTCTCTTTATCGACACTTATATGTGTATGGTTGTATGCATTATGGATGGTTTACTTGGTTTTATAACTGCCATTATTTTATCCTTATCCTGAGTTTCATGCTAGCGGTCACTTGCTAACCCCGTCTACTGGCGGATGTATACCTATGCTATGCAGGAACCAACTATTATACTCCTCCTATTTAGCATGTAGATTTGGTATCAGCATTTGTATTGAAGTAGTGAGCTTCCGTCCTTTCGAAAGGAATCATTTCATGTTATGGATTTGTTAGAAACTTCTTTTTATCTTGGATATTGGTTTTGGTCATGGATGGGGACATGTCCCAACTAATTTTTTTTACTCTTTTGGATAAAGGCTTTATGGTACTTCTAGGGGTTGGTATGTGTGGGATCAGAATTGATGATTTCTTGGCATCAATTTTGGTGTTGGGGCTTACACCCTTTGACGAAATTGTTGGTTGTTCCGTCGGACTATATTTTGGGTTTGATTATCATATTATGTTTTGGTATTCTCTTTTGTTATGGCCTGTTTTATGGTCAATGGCATGGTTTGGTATGGTTAGGCGGTTGGTAGGGTCCGATTGTACTCGATTGGTTTGGTCACTATTGTGACCCTATCCCAGAGTATTAATGGGAACATTTATGCTATCTTTTTCTATATTCGAAATTCAGCCCATCCAAGGCTGGATATAGTTGGTTGGGTTGGGTAACAGGGGGTGGTCCCTAGTACTGGTTGGACTTTGGATGCCCATTACAACAAGGCCTGGCGTTGGGTCTTGTCAACTTTATTAGTGGTGTGCCTCACACTACCCATAATTTCTATGGTATTTGGATTATTATAGATTGATTGACATAGTTGTCACACTTTATTCCTATTTAGATCTCCTTTAGTGTCAAGTGGTTACCCCATTTCTATGTTTTTTTGATAGTTTTCTTGCATGGAGTGCCTATATCTATCATTTCATACTGGGGTTCTTGTAAAATCCCGCAAAATTCTTTCATAGTCTGAGCCTTAGAGCGTGTTTAGTGGAATGTAAATCCGGCCCTAAAAGTTTGAGAAGTGTCTTCCTAAGTGAGAAATATTTTCAAATGTGTAGAAATTCCCTAATATCGAATTTTTGTAATGTAGAGCATTAAATAAGCTTTCCATCGATACCAATTTCATCAAAATCCAACATCGGACGAGGATGTTATGGCTATTTTATTGAAAGCAGTCGGAACCACCCAGGTGCGACGTCTGGGTTGACGGACCATCGAGCCTGCGATGGACCGTCGAGCTTGCGATAGACTATCACCCAACTCTTTGCAACCAAGTTAGTGACTCCCTTTCTTGGCCCAAGTACGATGGACAGGACAATGGACCGTCAATACTGCAACGGACTATCGCTGGGACCATCGCCGCTGAGGTAATGTGACCTCATCCTGGACAATGTTCAACGGACGGTTTGATGGACCGTTGGGTTTGCGATGGACTGTCACTTTGACCGACACCTCAAGGCAGTGTATTCTTTTTTGGTCCAACGTACGACGGATGATCAAATGAACCATCAGGCTGAGCGAAGAACCGTCACTTTGACCGTCGCAGTCCCCGATCGATAATTTTAACTCGATTTTAAAAGAGCTTTTTGGTATTTTCCCACTCTTTTCAGACCCAATTTATATCCGATCAAGGATCTCAATTTCATTCTTTATCTTTAATATAAAAAACTAGGGTTTCTCTAAAATCAAAATTCTTCTTTCTTCTTCAAGTAAAATCAAGAAAAATCAAGGAATCAAGAATCTCTCCAAGAGCCTTCAAGAAAGAGTTTTCCTAAGGTATGTAGATGTTGATTCTTGGGTCCCTTTCATCCAAGAAGCTCAAGAACTCTTTTCAAAAATTTAAAAATTCAAAGATCTTACGTTTATGGGTTTTCATGATTCATGTGTGTTGAAATTGATGTTCATGCTATTATGATTCAGGTTTGTTTGCAAGGTTTCAATCTTTGACCCTAGTATGTGATATTCATAACAAACCCTCTTCAAGTTGCTTGTTAAGTGATGTGTTCATGTCAATTAAGTGAAAAAATTGTTGAATAAGCAAAGCATGCTCCCCATATGTTTGATAAAATGCTCATGTGAAGGAATTAGAGCCATTATAGCATGTTGACTAGAAATCCCCAATTGTGTGCAAGGCCATGCATGCCAAGTGTTTGTTGAAAAGCCTTAGTGAATGAATTGTGACATGATAGCATGAAATTCCCCAATTATGTGCTCTTTCATACATACTAAGACTTTAATATATGCTAAGTGTTTATGCTAGATCTTGTTGAATGGAGTATGAGCCAATAACATGTCTCCCTATACTACCATATGTTTATGATTTCTAAATGCTTAAAGGGACACTCTAGTGATTGTGATGATGAATGAATGTCCATGGTCTTCATAATTCAAGCATGGTTATGCTTTACTTTTATGTTATCGAGACATGGTGGTACTTATACCCGACAATTTAGCTGCAGTCTACAGCCAGTGTTAATTTTCCTGATAATCTCTGTCATGCCATGATTCTCAGAACTGAGTGAGTTATAGAACTTTATACTCTCAGACAGATACTTAACTTATGAAATCTCAAAAATGTCTGTAATCTCAGTACTGCTAGTAATCTAGCCTCAGTTCTACTCATCTCAGATCTAGTAGTATTCAAGTATTTTGTTTAGTCTTTAGTAGTATTTCTTCAGATACGAAACCAAGTGAATTCAGATTAACTCAGTAAGATCATTCGAGAAATATGATTAGTATTAGATTCAGCTCAGTATAGTTTAGTTGAGAATCAGTTTAGAGTCTTTCAGTTGTGAGTAGGAGCTAGCATTGAGTGAGTGCTCGGATGACGTCTCCCGGTTAGAGAGGCAGAGTCATTAGGATTAATCCCTAAACTCCAGAACTGCGTAGCCACCACTGGATGCAGGAGTCACCTGTTAGAAAAAGCCTTGTCACCCGTTAGAGAGGCTTGACTATTATACTGTCTTTGGCTTGACTTCCTGCAAGGGTCACCCATTAGAGAGGCTTGACTAGAGAGATCTTTACCCATGGCATGGTATTGAAACCCTTCCAGCTGGGGTCATAGGTTGTACCCCACCAATTCAGATTCGGGGCATGTCGGTTAAGTGAGCACTCCCACAGTTATACTTTCAGTATCAATCATAAAAAAACTCAGAAATTAAGACTATCAGATACAATCATCTATCTCTGTGAGGAACTCTAATAGTTCTATTGATTCATGGGCCACCCACTAGATAGGCATGGTCCTATAAGAAGTTATTCAATATCAGTATTATAAGATCTAGAGATCACCCGCTAGATATCTTTGATATCAGATTCAGTTGAGTATTTTTGTTATTTGATCCAGAGATCATCCACTAGATAGTCTTGATCTCAGTCTCAGATTCAGTTGAGTAATCTCATTATCAGATCCTGAGATCACCCACTAGATAGGCTTGATCTTAGTCTCCAATTCAGTTGAGTAATCTCATTATGAGATCCAGAGATAACCCGCTAGATAGGCTTGATCTCAGTCTCAGATTCAGTTGAGCAATCTCATTATCAGATTCAGAGATCACCCACTAGATAGGCTTGATCTCATTCTCAAATTCAGTTGAGTATTCTTATTATTATATCCAAAGATCACCCGCTTGATAGGCTTGATCTCAGTCTCAAATTCAGTTGAGTATATATATTATCAGATCTAGAGATCACCCGCTAGATAGGCTTGATCTCAGTCTCAATTTCAGTTGAGTATTCTTATTAGTAGATCCAGAGATCACTCGTCAGGTAGGCTTGATCTGATTCTCGGATTCAGTGATTATTCTGATTATTAGATTAAAAGATCTTCCGCTAGATAGGTTTGATCTCAGAAATAATCTTTTCTTAGCACAGTAGATTTCAAAATCATCCGTTGGATAGGTTTGATCTCCGATGCAGTCAGTCGAGAGTAGAAAGCTCAAAATTTCGTTATTGATACAAGTAGATTTAGTTAATCAGTTTCAGTATCATCAATTTTCGAGATTACTTGCTAGATAAGATTGATCTCAACTCTAGTACTCAGTTATCAGTATCAGATGATTCAGTGTTCAGTATCTCAGGCATTAGTAGTGAGTTCAGATGACAGTAAAGTAGTATTCGAGTTTCAGTATTTTGTGTCACGATGATTTCAAGTATGGTTTGTGCATTTATGTATGTGTTCTTATTTAGTACACTATGATTATTAAGTTAAGTAATTATTCATGCATGAGCCCTTGCATTTAGCCTTACCTCATCTTCATACTCTATTCATTCCCTTAATGATGTAATTGTGCTATGACGTTTTATTTGAAACCATAGGTTTAGAGGCACGAGATCCAGAGTACCCTTAGCAGCTCAGTCCCAGTCAGCAGCAGTAGACATAGTAGTGAGTTTTCTTCAGTCGAGGATGATTATTATATTTATTATCGTATCAGACTTAGTTTATTTTTAGTTGACAAAGTTAGTTAGGGATATGTCCCATCAATTCCACAGTTCAGATAGTTTAGAGGCTTTTTGAGTAGATGTATAGTTTTCAATTTTGAGTATTTTTAGATGGTTTTGAACCTTATGGCCAATTTCCACATTTATTATCTATATTTTGGTATTTTCAAGTACAAATATCAGTAGAGGGTTAGCTTGTTGTCTGTTGGGATCATGAGCACCGTGTGATGTTCTAATTCCAAAAAAAATTAGGCCGTGACAAACTTGGTATCAGAGCCTAAGGTTCAATAGTGTCCTAGGGAGTCTGAAAAGCCGTATCTAGTAGAGTATTATGCATGGATGTTTTGCCTGCCACCTTTATGTACAAGAGGCTATAATATGATTTAGGAGCAGTTTTCCTTCTTTCAGTATTCATGTCGTGAGATTGAGCATGAGCTCAAGTTGATCCTCAGTCTAATCCACCTCTTTAGTCCATTTACAGAGTATGCCTCCTCGCAAAGATTATGTCCGTAGGATTGATGATCACCTCCCTCAGCCAGTAGATCCTGAGAATGAAACTGTGTCACATGCAGAGGTTCGGACAGCTTTTCAGGCGCTTGTCCAAAATGTGACTAATGTTCGGGCAGCAAGATGGGGGTTCAGCCACAGCCAGAATTAGAGATTTCACTAGAATGAGGCCGCCAAAATTCTTTGGATCAATTACAGGTGAGGACCCATAACTTTACCTTAAGGAGGTGGGGAAGATTACCCATATTATGTATATTTCTGAGGAGGAGAGTGTAGAGTTAGCATCCTATAGGCTGAAGGATGTTGCTCATGATTTGGTATTGATGTGGAAGAAAGATAGAGGGGAGGATGCAACTCCCGTGACTTGGCAAGAATTTTAAGATGCCTTTCTAGATAAGTTTTTCCCGTTAGAGATGAGAGAGCCTAACGTAGAAGAGTTCATAAATCTAAGGCAAGGCTCCATGACAATGAAAGAGTATTGTCATAAGTTTAACTAGTTAACTAAGTATGCTCCGGACTTGATTACTGACCCTAGAGTGAGTATGAGTAAGTTTATGACTGGTGTGTCCGAGATGGTATTGAAAGAGTGTATAGCTGCTATGCTTAATAGAGATATGGACCTTTCTATACTGATGATGCATGTGCAGCAGATTGAGGCAGATAAGGCAAAAAAAGAGATAGAATGAGTAAGAGAGCCAGAACAGTTAGTCCTAGTTTCTCTCAGGCAGGATGCCAGGGTGGTAGCCATTTTTAAAATAGTCAAAAGTTTTCAGTCCCAGCTCCATCCTCAGCTAGTGTGCCTGCACCAAAGTTCGGGGATGTAAGTTATGATGGAATGCTAGGCTCCAAAGCCCAGAGTAGTTCTAGTGGTGTTCGTACCTATTCGCCTTGTGGAGAATGTGGCGAGATCCACCAAGGTGTGTGTAGAGTCGGTAGTGATGTATGCTTTGTGTGTGGTGAACTAGGCCATAGAATGTGAGAATGTAGAGCACTAGCTTAGAGGGGTAGAGAGTTTCATCAGCAGGGTGCCCCTTTCGGTGCCAATGATGGTCAGCGTCAGAATAGACTCTATGCGCTTAAAACCCACCAAGATCAGGAAAGGTTCCCTGATATAGATTCGGGTGTGTTATGAGTCCTTCATATTTATGATATGCATTGTTAGATCTTTTTTACCCATTTTGAGCTTATTTTTTATCATGAGTCATGCATTAGTTTTAGATATCAGACGGTCGATCATGATCCAGTTCGTAGGTGCCCCGTGCATCGCCCTAGTATTTCAGCGAAGGGTGTTTAGAGGGACATAGAGTCCCAAGGGGGAGATACCCCATGATATTGTGACGCTTTCATGTCCTTAGAATCATTCATTTGCATGTTAAGACTCTCCTTACGAAATGAACATCAGTTATTATAATTGCATAGCAAGTCATGCTTTCAAGAGTCAGTTCAGTCAAACATTCAAGCATTAGATATGCATGTTCAGTAAAAAAAGTTCAGGTTTTAAGTGTATTCAGTCATGCATTCATGAGAACAACTCCATTATGATTCCATGCATCAGATATGAATGTGTATTGTGAGAATTCAGCTTATGAGTAGCTTCAGTTGAGTATTCCATGCATCAGATATGCAAGTCCAGTATGAGAACTCAGAGTATCAGTGGTTCCAGTTGTATAGTCATGTTTTGAGATGTTCTTGTTCCTTAAGTAAGTTCAGTCGATCAACATTATTAGCCTATCAAGCGACATTCGAGGATGAATATTTCCAAGGGGGAGATATTATAAGACCCTGCAAAATTCTCTCAAAGTTTGAGCCTTAGAACATGTTCAGTGGAGTGTAAATCCGGCCCTAAAAGGTTGAAAAGTGTCTTCCTAAATGAGAAATATTTTGAACCGAGGAGTATTTCCCTAATATCGACTTTTTTTCATATAGAGCATTGAATAACCTTTCGATTGATACCAATTTAATCAAAATTTAGCATCGAACGAGGAAGTTATGGCCGATTTACTGAAAGTAGTCGGAAGCGCCTAGGTGCGACAGTCGGGTTGATGGACCGTCGAGCTTGCGACGGACCATCGTCCAGTTCGTCATAACCAAGGTAGTGACTCCCTTACTTAGCCCAAGTGAAACGGCCAGGACGATGGACTGTCAAGGCTGCAACGGACTATTGCTAGGACCATCGCCGCTGAGGTAGTGTGACCTCATCCTGGCCAACGTATGACAGACGGTTCGACAGACCGTTGGGTTTGCGATGGACCATCACTTCAACCGTTACCTTGAGGCAGTGTATTATTTTCTAGGCCAACGTGTGACGAACGATCCGACGGACCGTCAGGCTGAGCGATGGACCGTCACTTCGACTATCGCAGTCCTCGATCGATAATTTTAACTCTATTTTAAAAGGGCTTTTTGGTCTTTTTCCCACTCTTTTCAGCCCCTATTTATATCCGATCAAGGATCACAATTTCATTCTTTGTATTTAACATCAAAAACTAGGGTTTCTATAAAATCAAAACCCTTCTTTCTTCTTCAAGAAAAATCAAGAGAAAATCAAGGAATCAAGAATCTATCCAAGAGCCTTCAAGAAAGAGATTCCCTAAGGTATGTAGAAGTTAATTCTTGGGTCCCTTTCATCCAAGAAGCTCAAGAATCCTTTTCAAAAATTCATAAATTCAAAGATCTTATGTTTATGGGTTTTCATGATTCATGTGTGTTGAAATTGATGTTCATGCTATTATTTAGTTTTGATTTAGGTTTTGTTTGCAAGGTTTTCAAGCTTTGACCCAAGTATGGGATATTCATGTGATGTTTATAATAAACCCTCTTCAAATTGCTTGTTAAGTGATGTGTTCATGTCAATTAAGTGAAGAAATTATTGAATAAGCAAAGCATGCTCCCCATATGTTTGATAAAATGCTCATGTGAAGGAATTAGAGCCATTATAGCATGTTGACTCGAAATCGCTAATTGTATGCAAGCCCATGCATGCCAAGTGTTTGTTAAAAAGTCTTAGTGAATGAATTGTGTTACGATAGCATGAAATTCCCCAATTATGTGCTCCTTGATACATACTAAGACTTTAATACATGCTAAGTGTTTGATACCAGATCTTGTTGAATGGAGTATGAGCCAATAGCATGTCTCCCTATACTACCACATGTTTATGATTCTTAAATACTTGAAGAGATGCTATAGTGATTGTGATGGTGAATGAATGTCCATGTTCTAGATAATTGAAGCATGGTTATACTTTACTTTTATGTTATCGAGTCCGGGGGTACTTATACCCGACAACTTAGCTGCAGTCTAGAGCCAGTGTTAGTTTTCCCGATAATCTCCGTCAAGCCATGATTCTCAGAACTCAGTGAGTTATAGAACTCTATACTATCAAACTGATACAAAACTTAAGAAATCTCAAAAATCTCCATAATCTCAGTATCGCTACTAATGTAACCTCAGTTCTGTACTCAGCTCAGATCTAGTAGTATTCAAGTGTTCAGTTTAGTCTTCAGTAGTATTCCATCAGATACGGAACCAAGTGAATCAGATTAACTCAATAAGATCATTCAAGAAATATGATCAGTATCAGATTCAGCTTAATATAGTTCAGTTAAGAATTAGTTTAGAGTCTTTCAGTTGGGAGTAGGAGATGGCACCGAGCAAGTGAAGGGATGGCAACTCCCTGTTAGAGAGGCAGAGTCATTAGGAGCAATCCCTGAACTCCAGAACTGTGTAGCCAGTGCAGGATTCAGGAGTCACCCGTTAGAAAAAGCCTTGTCACCCGTTAGAGAGGCTTGACTATTATACTGCCTTAGGCTTGACTTCCTGCAAGGGTCACCCATTAGAGAGTCTTGACCAGAGAGGTCCTTACCTATGGATCTGTATTGACTCCCTTCCCACTGGGGTTATAGGTTGGACCCCACCAGTTCAGATTTGGGGCATGTTGATTAAGTGAGCACTCCCAAAGTTACAATTTCAGTATCTGTCTTTAAAAAAAAATTCAAAAATCCGGACTGTCAGATACAGTCATCTTCTCAGTGAGGAACTCAGATAGTTCTATTGATTCATAGTCCACCCACTATATAGGTATGGTCCCACATGAAGTTATTCAGTATCAGTATTATCAGATCCAGAGATCACACACTAGATAGGCTTGATCTTAGATTCAGTTGAGAATTCTTATTATCAGATCCAGAGATAAGCTGTTAGATAGGCTTGATCTCAGATTCAGTTAAGAATTCTTGTTATCTGATCCAGAGATAACCCGTTAGATAGGCTTTATCTTAGTGTCAAATTCAGTTGAGTAATCTCATTATCAGATCTAGAGATCACCCGCTAGATAGGCTTGATCTCAGTCTCTGATTTAGTTAAGTAATCTCATTATCAAATACAGAGATCACCCGCTAGATAGGCTTGATCTCAGTCTCAGATTCAGTTGAGTAATCTCATTATCAGATCAAGAGATCACCCATTAGTTAGGCTTGATATCTATCTCAGATTTAGTTGAGTATTCTTATTATCAGATCCATAGATCACCCGCTAGATAGGCTTGATCTTAGTCTCAGATTAGGTTGAGTAATCTTATTATTAAATCCAGAGATCACCCATCAGATAGGCTTGATCGCATTCTCAGATTCAGTGATTTTTCTCATTATCAGATTTAGAGATCTTCCAGTAGATTGGTTTGATCTCAGATATAATCTTTTCTTAGCATAGTAGATTCTGGAATCATCCGTTAGAGAGGTTTGATCTCTGATGCAGTCAGTCAAGAGAAGAACGCTTAAAATTCAGTAATTGATACATGCTGATTCAGTTAATTAGTTTCAGTATCATCAGTTTTTGAGATCACTCGCTAGATAAAATTGATCTCAACTATAGTACTAAGTTATCAGTATCAGATGATTCAGTGTTCAATATCTCAGACATTAGTAGTGAGTTTAGATGGCAGCAAAGTAGTATATGAGTTTTTTTATTTTGAGTCACGATGATTTAAGTTATGGTTTGTACATTTACACATATGTTCTCATTCTGTACTCTCATGATTATTAGGTTAAGTAATTGTTCATGCATGAGCCCTTGCATTTAGCCTTACCTCATCTTCATACTCGGTGCATTACCATACGAACACAATTGCGCTATGGTGTTTTAATTGACTCCATAGGTTCAGAGGCACGAAATCTAGAGTAGCCTTAGCAGCTCAGTCCCAGTCAGTAGTAGTAGACATAGCAGCGAGTCCTCTTAGTCGAGGATGATCCTTATTTTTTTTATCATATCAAACTTAGTTTATTTTTAGTAGACGGAGTTAGTTGGGGACATGTCCTATCAACTCCACAGTTCAGACAGTTTAGAGGCTTTTCAAACAGATGTATCAGTAGTCAGTTTTCAGTTTTGAGTATTTTTAGATATTTTGAACCTTATGGATAGTTTCCGCATTCATTATCAATATTACGCAGTATTTAGGTACAGATATTTGTAGATGTTCAGCTTATGGTCCTTCGGGATCTTGAGCACTGTGTGACATTCTAATTCTAGAAAAAATTTGGTTGTTACAATTCTCTAATTACTTCTAGCTTCTGGAGAGCTTTTCAGAAAGTATTGGGTGCGCAGGTGGATCTTTCAAAGCTCCAAAGTGCACAAGGAACTGTACGTGGTCTACCAAGTAGTAAAGTTGCCTTCAATAAAGTCGATTATTGATCCCACATGGACTTGTTCCAATAACTATCAAATTCTAGTTTAATTTCTAGGATTAGTTGGATGCAAAGATAACAAAGAAAAGTTTAGAATACTATAAATTGAAAGTAAAGTAAACAATGCATAAATTAAAGTACTTGATACAATCAATGGAGTAAAACCCAGGGTTAAAACACTTCGAACAATCATACGATTTCATTGAATTTTATTCTTTAAATTGATTATCTTGGTTGTTGATTCATAGGGTTAATTACTTGATCATGGTCTCCCGACCTCTAACCGTTTACCTAATTTAGACATTATAACTACATCGTTGAGTGGGGATGTAATAATTAAATTTAGTTCTTTATGGTATCATCCTATATGTGAATCCAGTAAGGCTTCTTGGTACATCCCTGTCCTAGATGCTAATTTGAATTTCTTATTTGATAAAATAATACAAACCATACTTTGTTTATTCCCACATTCTATCGCCCTATTTCCTCTCCCGAGATCATAAGGTTGACAATTGATGTGTTCTAAGGGTGATCAAGTAGCAAATCAGTTAAATCAAGAATTAGAAAACAACCAACAATGATATACAAATCAAACAAAATTAATTCAAAACATTAGTACTCAAGTTCTTGGTTTTCACCCCGAAAATATGGCTTTTACCCACACATATTCATAATCTTAATCAAAAGATCGAAATTAACAACTAATAACATGAATGAACTAAATTGAAATAATAAAAACCTAAAATATAAAGTTGTAGCAGCATCTCAATCCTCCTATTACGTCCAAAAATATCCAAGATGTGTACAATAAGTGGTATCTACAATATAAAATGCAAGGCTAATTATATTTTGGCTGTGTAATTGAGCATCAGAGTAGAGGGGGTTCCACCTTCTATATTACACTGTAACGGTCAGCCACTGGAGCTTGCCATCCAAATTTCGGTTAAGTCTTTACCGTCCAATCTTTTATCCCTTGACTTGTGGTGTATTTCCTATGGATTTCCAGACTTTATATCGTCAATATATCACTATATTCAGCTTAGAAAGCTTAATTAATAATCACACACCATGTATTAGAGCTCATAACAACACAATATCCATAATGATGAATCAAAACAAGAGCTAAGACTAGGCTAGTTCATGTTGATATTCAACTTGTTTTTCCACTTCTACACTTAGTCAAATTGAACTTTGCACATCACCAACAATTTTTTCCACATATAATCACACATTTAAACCTTAAGGAACTCATTATACATTTTAGAATCCAACGAAACCAACTAGACACACACCTAGCTCAAGCTAGTAAAACTTAGTTATTTCGATTGAACTCTAAGTGACTCACTTAACTACAAACTTGTTGGAAAACACTTTTAACCATTGTAATCACGTCCTTGAACACATATGCTTGTTTCTATCATAATTAACACATTAAGCACACAAGTTATCCTTAAAACATGACTAAACAAGCTAGAATAGTAACACTAGAGTGCATAAATACACCCAACATCACCAACCCACACTTAAATCATTGTTCATCCTTGAACAACTCTTTACTCTAAGCATTATAAGTTATGAAGAATCTACACTTCATCTACCTGAAAGACACTTAAGATAGTACTACAATGACTACCTAGGATACAAGTTTCAATATTAAGCATGTTATAAACACAATTGAAAACTCATGAATACTACTCCATAACATCCTAGCCTCAAGAATTGACTCACCTAGTTGTCAAACTCATGCATATTTCTCAATCAAGGACATAATACAAATCACCCACATTCATCAAACATGTTTCACTTACAATAAGAGAGTTACCCATGATCACTCACATAAATGCATTTTATAACATAATAGGTACAAGAATCAAATTACACTGACTCTCACAAGGAATTCACAAGTTACACACAATGAACCATAGGCTTTCCCTTAATGTATTGCTCCACTAATATCAGAATTATAAAGGTTAAGATCAAATAGGTATTTTCTGGGTTGTAATGTAGTCTAAGGGATGGGTAGGAACCATTTTAGAATAGTGACTATCTTTGCTAAACACTTTATTACATCACTTTTTATAGTTACAACCAATCTCCAGCAACCAAGTTACGCCATTTTTGTCTATCCCATTCTCTTGTTTTTTACCCTATCTTATTAAGCTCATTCACATACACTATGGAGGAAGTTTTTTATGCACAACTCATTCATTTTGAACAAATTTTCATTTTTTTAATTACTCAACTCCCCATCATAACACATTACACTTTTTTTGAATACCAATAACTATCCTTTAGAATCTTTAATTTCACCTTTTCTCCTCTTATTTCTCAAATACCTTAACTCACTAATTTCTCATTAAAGCGCCTAGGAGGTTTAGATCAAATTAAGGTCTATCAAAGAAGAGATTAGGCTACATATGTGGATGCCAAAGAAAAAGCTAAAGGCTCACTGGGACTTACTAGGATTAAGCACAAAGGGTAGGCCAAAAAGAAGGCTATACAAGAAATGCATAAATCATCTCCCAAACTCATTTTCTTTATTTTGCTTTGCACACATATCAGGAAAGTTCTAGACATCACATGCAACAAGGAATATACAAATTCCTTACACGCATATGGCACATGCTCAACTCACATAGGATCATCATAGACTTTCAATGAAATAATAACATGAATTCAATAAAGCCAATAAGTACAAGAGTCATAAAAATGAGCCTAGGAGTCTCAAAAGTAGGAATTCACACAATCAACATTCTTTTACAATCAAAACACTTGCACTATGAAATTACATATAGCACTAACAAGAATATCTTACACTATTTTTTTTAAATTGAGCCCAAAATTGAAAATTTCCCCACTCCACACTTAAAAAAATATCTACTTTGTCACCAAAGTATACTTTTAGAGTAAGAGATAGAAATAATCCCTGAGGCCTCTAAGCATAGCTAGTAGCATCTTTAAACATCAAGAGAATCCCCACACTCAGTGTTTGCCATGCTTCTTAGCTCAGGTTTTTGGTACTCAGACTTCCCATAAATTTGTGACTCAATAAAATAAAAAACTACGTGAATTAAAAACTACAAAAAGCCTAAAAAGTAAAAGATACCTAATTAACTTGGGTTGCCTCCCAAGTAGCGCATGATTTAGTGTCGCGGCATGATCCAACTCAACTTAACCAAATTCCTTCATCCTTTTCCTCACACTTGGAGGCTATCTTCTTATCCGTTTCTAACTTCTTGAGTTTGCACTCCCAAAGTCAATCACTTTTTTAACTTGATCCTTTTCAAGATCATAATTTGGTATCATGTCAGACTTAGGTATTTGTGGCTTAGGGTGCTTAGTGAGGGTGTTTGAAGAGGTCTTCGGCAGACTAACTACCCCATACTTATCCCCTTCAATAACAGTAATCATTCATAAGTATTTATAATGGGATAGTTTTTTAAGCAGTGTGTAAACTTTGAAAACTACCTTTTCATCCTCTAATCTCATTATGAGAGTACCCTCTCTCATATCAATAAAAGCTGCACCTATCGCTAAAAATGGATGCCCCAAGATAATTCATACCTATTCATCTTCTTGAAAATCTAGAATAATAATGTTAGTAGGAATAATAAATTTATCAACATTTATGAGGGCATCCTCAATCACTCCTTTTGAATAGGATATGGTCCCGTTTGCTAGCTGCAGTAGTACAGAGCTTTGTCTAGGCTTTCCCAAATCCAATGTATTGAAAAAAGATAGGGGAATCAAGTTGATTCTTGCCCGTAAATTACTAAGTGCCTGCACCACCTCGCTATTGCCAATCTAAATAGGGAGAGTGAACTTTCCAGGGTCCATAATCATTTTCGGCATCTTTTGAGTAACCACAAAACTACACTCTTCAGTGAGTGCTATAGCCTCAACATCCTACAACATAACCTTATTAGCAACCATATCCCTCAAGTACTTAGCATACTTGGGCATACCATACAAAATATCTAAAAGAGAAAGGTTAATGTAAAGCTCTCTGAATGTGTCAAAGAAATTCTTGAAACAAGCATCCTCCTTCGCTTTTCTTTGCCTCTGAGGGAAAGGAAGTGGCGACATCTATTTTTTCTATGGTTCAACAACTTTTGTTTTTGAGTACTCAATCTTTCTCAAATTATCAGCAACTTTTTTGGATACCTATGGGGGAGTCAAATCTACATCTACCTCTTTAGATGCCTTTAAAGGTTATCCATAAATCTCTTTACCACTCTTCAAAGTAATTTTCATAACTTGTTTTAGGTTTTCTATATGAAAACCACCTTAAGGCCTAGTATTTATTCCTTGTTGTAACTGCCCCAACTGCAACTCTAAGGTTCTCTGCACCACTTGTTAGTTCTTTATATCTCCTTCTAATTGTGTTTGATTAGCTACAACCTGCTTCATCATCTATTCTAAATTGCTAGTTAATTGAGTCCCTTATTCTTGTGGTTTCTGAATTCGCTGTTGCTGTGCATTCCACGACTGAGTCTGCTACTTCATATTGTAGGCATTACCATAATTTGGCCTCTGAGCATTGCCCATATATATTACTGTCTCTAGATTTGAGTCTCTCATATCCATAGGATAGCCACTATTATTCCAAACTTCAAACCAACTTGCAACTTGTTGGATTGCATTGACTGTGGCTGCAAGTTGTGCTACTCCCAAATTTAGACTACTGAGCTGAGTATTGAACTAATTTTGTAATGCCATAATTTGAGCTGATATGACTGTGAGCTGGTCTACCTCCAATACACCAACAATTTTCTTCGTGGAACTCCTAGAATCACTATGCCATTCTGGATTTCCTTATGCTATGTGGTTCAATAATGTGTACAACTCATTATAAGTCAAATCCAATGCTATACCACCTACGGCTGAATCTAGAAAAATCTTTGTATTGTGATCAAGTGCTTTTACAAAAGTATGAGAAAGTACCTCCTTAGACTGTTGGTGATGTGTACAGTTTCGAAGAAGATCCTTGAAGCATTCCCAAGCATGATATAGATTTTCATCCAACCTTTCCTTGAAGCTCACTATGTCTCTGTGAAGTCTTGCAATCTTGCCAGATGGAAAGAATCGGATAGGAAATTTTTGGGCCAATTTATCCCATGTAGTGATTGAATTCTTCGGATCCATATTCAACCACCTCTTTACTTCTCCCAATAGTGAATGGGGGAAAAAGTGCCAGCCTCATATAATCTTTAGACGCACCTGTTGGAATGAATGTGTCAGTAAGCTCAATGAAATTCTACAAGTGGACTTGTGTATCCCCATGTGAAAACCCTGCAAACTTTCCACTGCTGATTAGAAGTAGCACCGTGTTGTGCTTTAACTCAAAGTTCCCCCAATCAGCTGGTCTTTGAATTGGGGAAGTCAAGTTTGTCGGATGTGGCACTGCCACTTCTCGAACTGTCTTGTGGGCTTGCTATTCTTGAGCCACTTAAGCGGTATTCCTTTGGTCTTGTTGGATTTGAGGAATTCGGGGGAGAAGGATTGCTTCTCTCCTTCTTTGGTGAAAGTGTTGATTAGGTTCCAGGCTAGGTTGAACCAACTCCTGATCCCTTGCCAACTTATTAACCTAAAAACCTATTTCCTACAATAACAAAACCAAGACCAAGTGTAAATAACCAAAGTAATCACATAAAGAAAAACTAAAAATAAAATAGTTTCCTAATTTTAAGTCCCCGACAATGGCGCCAAAAACTTGACAGCGCCCAAGAGCACACACAAGTATACGTTCTCTACCAAGTAGTAAAGTGGACTTCAATAAAGCCGAGTATTGATCCCATAGGGACTTGTTCCAACAACTATTCAATTCTAGTTTAACTTATTAATTTGATGCAAAGGTAACCAAGAAAAGTTTGGAATATTGTAAATTACAAGTAAAGGCTGTTTTCGATACAACCTTTCTACCTCTTTTGAGGTAGTGGTGTGGACTGCGTACACTATACCCTCCCCATACCCCACTATATGGGAATATACTGGGTTTGTTATTGTCGTTGTTGTTGTTGTAAGTAAAGTAAACAATGTGTAAATTAAAGTACTTGAGAAAATCAATGGAGTAAAATCCAGGGTTAAAGCACTTTGAACAATCATACTATGTCATTTAATTCCATTCATTACCTTTCTTATCTTAATTGTTGATTTTTAGGGTTAATTGCATGATCATGGTCTCCCGACTTCTAACCATTTACCCAATTTGGACATTATAACTACATCATTGAGTGGGGATGTAATAATCCAATTTAGGTTTTTACGCTCTCATCCTACATGTGAATTAAGTAAGGCTTCTAGGTACATCCCTATCCTAGATGCTAATTTGAATTCCATATTTCATAAAAGAATACAAACCATAATTTGTTTATCCCACGTTCTATCGCCCTACTCTCTCTCCCGAGATCACAAGGTTGACAATTGATGTATTCTAAGGGAGATCAAGCCTCAAAATAGTTAAATCAAGAATAAACAAACAATCAATAATGATAAAGAAATAAAATGAAATTAATTCAAAAATATAGTACTCATGTTCTTGGCTTTAACCCTGAAAAGAGGGAGTTTAGCCACACATAATCATAATCTTAATTACAAGATTGTAATTAACAACTAATAACATAAATGAACTAAATTAAAATAATAAAAACCTAAAATATGAAGTTGTATCAGCCCCTCAATCCTTCTACTATGTCCAAGAATATCCAAGACATGTACAACAAGTGGTATTTATAATATAAGATGCAAGCCTAAACTGTGTAGGTCAACAATTATATTTTGGCTGTGTAATTGAGCATGGGAGTAGAGGGGGCGTTGCCTTATATATTGTACCGCTATAGAGGGGGATACGCCTGCCTTAGAGAAACACAATAGAGGTGGCTACACCGGCTATATTGCACCACAATGGATGGGGCTATGCCTCTTATTGCGGGCAGCCACTAGAACTTGCCATCCAAATTTTGGTTGTGTCTTTATCGTTCAATCTTTCATCCCTTGACGTGTGGTGTATTTCCAATGTATTTCCAGCCTATATATCAACAATGTATCACCATATTCACTTCACAAAACTGCCTACATAATTACACACCATGTATTAGAGCTCATATCAACACAATATCCCTAATGATGAATCAAAACAAGTGCTAAGACTAGGTTAGTTCATGTTGATCTTCAACTTATTGTTCCACCTATACACTTAATAAAATTGAACTTTGACCATTACCAAAAAGTTGTTCCACATATAATCAGACATTTAAACCATAAGGAACTCATTATACATGTTAGAATCCATCAAAACCAATTAGACACACACCTAGCTAAAGCTAGTAAACTTAGCTACCTTGATTGAACTTTAAATGACTCAATTAAGTACAAACTTGTTGGAAAACACTTTAAAACACTTTAACACATTAAGCACACAAGTTATCCTCAAAATAAGACTAAACAAGATAGAATAGTAACGCTAGAGTGCATAAATACACCTAACATCAATCTTAGCATGTATTTCACCCTCAGATCAAAGAACAGATAGAATGGACTATTCAGGTTCTTGAGGATATGCTCAGGGTTTGTGTTATTGATTTTGGGGGTTAGTAGGAATTTAGCTTTTGCAAAGTTCATGTATAATAATTGCTTTCCTTCAAGTATTGAGATAGAACCATTTGAGGCATTATATGGTAGTTATTGTTGACCACTGATTGGTTTGTTTTAGACCTCCCAGGTTAGACCCCATTAGACTGAATTTCTTTAAGAGTTGTTGGATAGAGTCAGGGTGATTCAGGATAGACTGAGGGCCGCTCAGAGTAGACAAAAGGCTTATACAAATCGTAGAATCCGTGCCTTGATATTTTTAGTTGGATACTAGGTGTTCCTTCAAGTATTTACCATGAAGCAGGTGATGAGGTTTGAGATGAAGGTAAATCTCAAACACAAATATATTGGATCTTTTGCAGATCTTTCGCACAATTGAAGAGGTGGCATATTTTTTTGTTACTCATTTAGTTTTTTATGTCTCAATATTGTAGAGGTATATTCCCGATGAGTCTCATGTAATTGTGATTTGGTGGGACTCAATTCAGCTAGATGAGAGATTGAGCTTTGTGGAGGAGCCGGTGTTTGTATTAGACAAAGGTGTCAGACGGTTGCAATCTAGAGAGATTCTAGTGGTTAAGGTCCAGTAGGGACGCCATGCAGTATCAAAATGAGTAAGATATAAAGGACCAAATATGCAAATAAATCCCTCTCAAGATCTGGTAAGGTCAGTACTAGATCCACTACTAAAAGATCCCAAAGTAATAGACATAACCTAAAATATACATAACATATACAAGCAGTTTTAAGTACAAAGACTAAACTGAGTTAGATAGAGGATCAGCCTCTAAAGACAGTAAGCTTACCCTGCTTTGAATAAGTACTGAAAGGTAGGAGCCACATCAACGCCGACTGCTAGTACTCAAATCTAGATAAAGAGAAAGATGTAGAAGTGTAGTATGAGTACCAAAGCAATGGGTACCTAGTAGGCATCATTCACCGACTAATCTCAATATAGGAAAAGAATACTAAAATGCGAGGGTGTAATCTTAGTCAACAGTAAACAAGGACATAAAGATAAAAAATTACCAAAGCTATGAAAATTCTATAAAGGAATAAATATAATAAATAAAAAAATAAATAATCCAGTATTAATAGAAAAATCAAACATTAGTTAACTGGGCCCTCATAAGCCCGCTAGGCACATTGTATAAGATAATTAACCCAACCATACCCCCATAAGTTGGTAGGACACATAAGAAATAATTAATGAAAATAAAAATAAACAATCCATAATTGAACCCCATCCCACGAAATCATAGTAGCCATCTAGATGTGTGCCAGGCTTGGATCGACACTAATGGGTGGTAATGAGAGGCCAGATGCTGGGGTTGAACTGGTAATGATGGCTACTAATAAATAAGAGGCCATATGCAGGATTTGAATCGAAAATAGTGGGTAATAATGAGAGGACAAATATATTTATACAATGAAACTCATAATCAGACGTCAGACTCGGATCGGAGCTTAGAGAAACCACAACTCCTAGTACAACCATAATTAATACCCGAACACCCAAATCATCATAACCAAATGTCAGACTCGAACTGGAACTCATAGTAACCATACCTAACTGTAATATTAAAATCCAAACCATGACATAACCAATGCAAAAGTGGTACCAAAATTCACAAGCAATGACAAAAATAAAGTACATGCTGGACCTATACAAAAACTAAAATACATTTAACTGACCAATCACATATTTTAATTAAAAAGGGACAAATTATAGGTTTTGTAACTTAATTCCACATCCTAAAGTGATAAATGCTAGATCATACTGAAAGATGAGATACCAAAAATTTACTAGAATGGGGTCCTAAAATAAGGCATGGTATATATATTAATTAGTACGCAAACTACAAGTATACATCAAAAAGTAGAAGAATAGTACACAATTACTAGCCTTCTAGACGTCAAAGCTAAAAACCTCTTCGAGAAGCCTCAAAATAGTGCTCTACAAGAACCCTGGCTTGAATAACTTATTGTGATTAGTCGAGTTTCTTTTGAGTTGATTATAATGCCAAACAATTACTTCCCACAACCTCTTAATGTATTTGTGTGCATAAATAGAGAACTCCAGCAACTTATAATATACATTCCATGAATGTAAAAAATGAGAGAAGCACATATGTAAATGTATTTATATATATTTAAAAAGAAAGTGGATGAAAATTCTTCCTATATCTACCCATTTAATGTTGATTTATAGTGTGTGTGTGTATATATATATATATTTAAAGTTACGCCAACTTGTGGGCCAAGTGGAAACAACCAAGTTTTGTCCACCCTCCTAACTTCCACGTGGGAGAAGGTGGTGACACACCAAATATTTTCTCTACATTATGTACATTCCCAGGTATTGCATAAGTTTGTGGTAAAATAATTATAGTATTTTGAATATACCATAATTAATCTAAAATTATTTCTAATAAAACCTGTACTGTATAATAATAATAATACTTTAACATACCTAGATTTATTATCTCTTCTTAAAATATAAATCGACTATAAAAGCTATTATAATTAATATAAATATAGTATAACTTAAATTTTTGTATCAATATCACAAATATTTTAGATGGGTAATAAATTGTATTTCTACCAAATGCAAATTTAAATTAAATATTCCATAATATTTTGGTATCACTAAAATTCTCAAATAAACCACTCAGAAAACAAACTATCAGTCTCAATAAGTCATAAATAAATTGGGCAGTTATAGAAAAGATCTAGACACCAAAAATGTATGAAAATACAAATAAATGATCGCAAGGTTCATTACAACTTCCTCTAATAAAATGACTTTAGTCCGCAAAAGTAAAGGATAGAAAATATATGAAGGCTCAAACAGGTAGGGATACTGGGTGCGCATATCTCGCTCGGTCTCCCAAGTGGCCTCCTTAATTGGATGGTGACTTCACTAAATCTTAACCACTGAAATGTCCTTGGAGCTCAACCATCTAACCTCTCTAGCCAAAATGGACGCTGACTCCTCTACAAATGCCAATCTCTCGTCTAACTAACTGAATCCCACCAAAGCACATGTAACTCAAATGTAATATACTTCCATAACATAGATACATGGACTACCAAGTGGATGGATGAGACAGAAGGAGGCAAGACTAATATATAAACTACCTCCCCAACTGTCAGTAGAATCTCAAAGGGTCTAATATACTTGAGGCTAAGCTTGCTCCTCTGTCCAAACCTTATCATGCCTTTCATGGGTGATACTCGATGAAAGATCCTATCAATAACTCTAATCCTTAATGGATAACATCAGCATAACTCCTCTGTCTACTCTGGGCTACTCAAAGGCTCTCCTAAATTACCCAAACCTGATCCAATGATTCACAAAGAAATTTATTCTTTGAGGCCTAGCCTTATAAGCTGTCTAGCCAACTAATATGAAATTGCCATCATCTACAATATAATTCCTTAAATAAGGACATCTGAATACTTTAGTGAAAGCTATTACGATATGCAAACTCTGGCAAAAATAGAAAATGGTCCCGCTGATCCCTAAAATCCCACACATAAGTGTGGAGCATGTCCTCCAAGATTTGAATAGTCTGAATTGACTGCCCGTTTGTTTGGGGTTCAAATATAGTGCTAAGTCTAATTTGGGTAACTTACTCCTCTTGAAACATCCTCTAGAAGCTAAAAGTGAATTGAGAGCCTCGATCTAAAATATTTATATTTATATTATCATAAACATATGAAATACCCAAGTATATACATAATAGGACTAAATTTGACAATTAATATATACATATATATATGTATATATGTGTGTGTGCACATACATGACATTTGTCACATTATGTGCTTAAATAATTGTTAAGTATCAAAATAGGGCTTATTAAGGGTAATGGGTTAGGCAACAAAGTGGGATATCTATCTTATGTTGTCAGCACCTAAATTTTAAATTTATAGTCAATTCATTATATATATAGAAGATTATTGGTACTTTTACAGCGTATGATACATTGTTATGATATATTATTTATATTACTTTATAATATCTTTTATAGTCTATTAAAATTTTAAGCAAAGATAGTAAATCTAGAAATATCTTTTTATTTTGATATAGGTTCAACATGTACTGATTCCCCAATTATTTTGATATATCTTTTTAATCAGTAATTCTGGTATTGATTATGGTTGTTGAAAATGCCTAAAGCTATGTCTCAAAATGAGGCTAAAGCGGTCGATGCAAAATATAGTAACCCAACTCAGGTAGGGGGCAAATCTTAAGGGAATACATAGTATTATATCTCCCTAGTTTGCTGAATTCAATAGGAAGTACTAAAAAGTAAATAGGGGGTTTGTAGTTGTACACAGTTAACAATAATAGAGCTCAACTTTGGTTGTTATCAATAAAAAACAAACACTAGGACTGCGTTCCCCCTGGCTTCTCAACTTAGTAGGTTTATCATGCTTTTTTGAATGAACCTAATGTATTGCATGCAAAATATAATAAGTTATGTACCATCAAATATTTTGTGGACTCATTGATAAATTTTACCCTTTCCCTTTTGAGTCTTAGGATATTGCCTTACTAACACTTATTCTATATCCTAGTTAACTATTAGCTTTTGAGTCTTTAGTTATTAAATGAATATATATTATTCTTAAGTAGATGCTGTGACATGACCCAAACCAGGGTCTTGTTGAGTTGGACTCAGAGCTTTAGCTTTTGGTGTCATGGGGTATCCATAAAGATGCATTGAGTAGAATCTTACGTATGGGTGTGTCATACACAATACTTATAATCAGGAGTCTATGAGGCATTTAGGAATGTTTCACTTTCTTGGTTATTTTAATTTTGGTGTACGGAGTCTAAGGTCTTAAACACTTCTCTGAATATTCTTTCGTTTACTTTTCGGATAATATCCTCTCAACTATCTAAAGTTCTTGGAAACTCACTTGTCCCACTCGAGGACAACATAGATGGATCTTGTTCAACTCATGAGGCATTGAGTTGGTCAACGGTCACAGGTTCTGGTTTTTCCTGTGGAATCTCATTGATCTCCACTGACCCTATCTTAGAAATTGGAACTCATTCTCGGTTACCTTAGGGAGGGATTACTAATACTGAGTTTCCAGGATAAGTAGGAGTGTTCCATAAGGGTTGGAACATAGGAAAATTGGGTATTGGGTGATACTTTACTCTCTAACATTGGTATCTTAAAAACTCTTTTCTTTATGGTGTATGTTGTTTATTTGGTTTGGGGTCCTCTCTGTTACGTGACCCTATGTGTGTTTATGTATATTAGTTTTGGTAAAAAAAGGTTATTTCAAAATTCTCTTGGGAAAATTAGGTATTGGGTGCTACTTCACTCTTTGACACTTGAATGTTAAAAACTCTTTTCTTTATGGTGTGTGTTGTTTATTTGGTTTGGGGTTCTCTCTGTTACGTGACCCTATGTGTGGCTGTGTATATTAGTTTTGGTAAAAAAAGTTATTTCAAAATTCTCTTATTTTCTATTTCTATCTTGGTTGGTGTCTCTGTGATTGCTAAAAGAGTCTATGGGTGTGTGTGGTATCTATTGGTAGTAAATAGTTCTTGGTTGAATTATTTGACTCAGATATAGTGGATTCTGAAGTCATTCAGGGGGTGAATTGGTTGCACTCATGTTTTTCATTACTAGGTTGTCAGACTTATTAGGCTTCATGGTGAGTCGATCGTGGAATAAAAGGATGGTTTCATTCCCTAGCTATTAAGGGAAAGGTTATATTCTACCTTAGATCTCGGAGATTGGTCTCCAAAGGGGTATCTCTATTATCGGTTGGTCCGGGTTAAAGATTCTAAGCCCGAAGGTCTTTCTTTACATTCGACGTTGGTGGTGCATAAATTTCTTGGGGTCCTTCTAATGCACCTCATGGTGTCTTTCTAATGGGGAGATTGGTTTGGGATTAGTCTACTTTCAGGCATTTGTCCAAATTACTATTCTTTTTGTATAGAATGGTTTTGGTGGAGTTAAAGGATCAAAAAGAGAAATTAAGAGATCTCCTAGTTAAAGGTTTCATAAGTCTTAGATTTTTTTCTGGAGTGTCTTTATTCTTACATGCATAAAGGGGAATGTTTCCCTGGTAATGGGTAGGTTATCAATGGGTGACTAAGGAATTTAGGGTGTCTTTCTAGTTTTGGGGGGGACCTTATGTGTATATTCCATTTCATATGGGATACTTTGATAGTAGTCTATGGTGGTTGGTAGATCCTAGGTTTGAATCTAGATGCCTTATGTTGGTAAAAGGAGTATCTTAGCTTAGGGACAGCAAGACGGGAATTGCAGAGGTAAATTGGTAAAGTGGATGAGGCTGATGACTTAAGGATTATGATAGTGGCAAATTTGTGACTTATTGGTCGGAAGTTTAGGTTGAGCCGGAAGGACTGGGGATCTAGTCATTTGACAGGTTAGATCATGGAGCTTGCACGTTTCTTTGTCTCTATTATTGTACTTTGTTGTGGGCATTAAATTGATTTCTAAATTCATAGTTTTGAATATGGATTTTGGCATAACTAAGGATTTTGACATGATTACTCATTAAATGATTTTCCATGGATTATGATGCATAATTCATGTTTTATTAATATTTATAAACAATGTGGGATGGATGGGAATGGTAAATGAATTTCGGGGTACTATAGATTCCCCAATTACTTGCTTTTGGTCTTGGAAATTTATATGCCCTAAAATTGTTTTTGAAATTACCATTGAATATAATTTTGTCATATGGTTTGACTACTCTTAGATCTCAGTGTTGCATAAATGGTTAAAGGAATCATGAAATTATTTTTGTTAGATTAAAATAATTTTAGAAAGGCCTTGGTGTCCATGGTTTGATTTTGAAATGGTTTTGGTTTTATTAGAAACCTTAGAGTTAATTGGGTCTTATGGTTTTTATATATCTATGTTGGGCTCTAGGTAGCATTTGGTTGAATGAGGTTTTAGGTATAGGAAAACCAAGTGTCTCTAGTGTACGCCCTCAGTGACACCTATTTATGGAGTGTTGTTCTTGTATAGGTAATGGGGTGATGGTTGATGATTAGCCTTAAATTGTCTTTAGTGGTGGGCTTTAAGGGAAGATCGGGTTGCATAGCCTGGTGATTTTTTTCTATTGGTTATGAGAAGTACTCTACTAGTACTGTAGACATTCATATAGCACTTATGCTTAGGTTCACATCTTGCATTTTCCTTATTCCCTAGATATGAGTCTTGACCTTTTGTTAAGTTGCTCATGGTATATGTGGTTGTATTTCTTTCGATGTCCATTTCCAAGGACTCCTTTTATGGTATGGTTTGGTCCGGATGTTTCTCCACTATAGTCTAGGTGGTTGTTACGAAGTACGTTGTGCCTATGTTATTGTATCTTGTTTCTGGGGTATTTGTATTGCCTTGGGAGGCATGGATAATTATTGTCCTTTGGTTCCTTAATGACTCTCCTTTTTTCTAGGATGGTAGTGGCTTGGATAGAATAGTGACGTTTTATAAAAGGGAATGTAGAAGTCCCTAAGTGGGAGATAGACTAGGGGGTCTACTATAGTTGAGGTTTGAAGGTAAGGTAAGGTTGTTGTCATGATAAATGGTTAGAAAAGGAATAGCTGGTGAGAATCCTTATGTAATTGTAAAGGGTGCTATATTTTTTGATGGATACATCATACCACGGGTATGTAAGCGGTAGGCTTGAATGTTGTGATTAGTAGATGTACTTATAGTAGCGTTGGGTACTTGAGAGGTTTGGTAAGGCATGGTTTTTATGAATTAACTTCCTGGCTTAGTTGTTGTATCAGTTTTTTTTTCAATAATAGGCTAGGAATTTTGGTTTTAAATGGTTGGATATGGGTTTGCTCATGTCCTTTACTCATAGTTTCAATATTATCAAGGTGATGAAAGACAAATAGTGTTTCAAGATAAATGTAAGGAGTAGAGCCTGGTGGTTTAAGTTAACTCCTTAGTGTTTTGGATAGGCTTGAACTTGGAATTGGTGGTGTGTATTTAGACTCAAGATCTCGTAGTGGTTTATCTTGGTAAACTCTAGATCAAATTGGACTCGTTCTCTAGCATGAGTCCATTCGTCCGATAATCTATGTTTTGTGGGGGTATGGATGGTCCTTGGTTGGTTTGTTCCTTTTGTTGGTATTGGCATCTACGAGTCTTAGCTCTTTAAGGATCTTGGATTAGTAATTTTGCTGGTTGAGAATGAAAGGTATGGCTTCGATAAAGGTTCCATGGGGGAATTAAAAGTTCGAGAAAGTCATTTGGGATACGGAGGTGGACATAAAGTCCAAGAATCTTTGTTGGTTTCTTGTTTTTGAAAATTCATGCGTAAGGTGTGTGTTCATCATCACATCCTTGTTTTTTAACTTGGTTAAAGGTGAGGAATGGTTCCTCTTGCATAATTGTTTCCTAACTTAGTTAGAGGTAGGATAAAGGTGTTGGGGTTTAAATTGTGTTTGGGGTATGTGATGATCTTCTCATCTTGGTTTGTGTTCTTGTCCTCTAATTTAGTTAGGGGAAAGTTTTATGTGTGGTAATTCATTATCTCGCTCTTTCTCTTACCCTTACCCGTCATTCAAGGATGAATGATTCTAGTGGGGGAAACTGAAACACCCTAGGAATAGGACCCTTACAAAATTCATCGGTTTTGGAACTCTTTGTCTTGGTACAACTCAATGGAGTCACTCGTACCCTTGGGAACGACTTGTGTGATGTATTGAGGGTACAATCGTACCCTAGGTAGTAAGGTTGGCTTAGATATTACCCTAGGTACAACTCATATGGGTAAGAGTCGCATAGGATCATACGAGTTGCTTAGGGTAAGTCGTATGGTGTATGTGTGTGTTATCTTAGGGAATATGGCCACCATATGAGTTGTGGGTATGATTAGGGGTGTAACTCGTATCCATAGGTACGATTGGGGAGGTGTGTGTCATATAAAAACTAGTATGTAAGGTCATGTAAACATTTGGGTACGTTATAGGGTACCACTCGTATCCTAGGATACGAATGGTTAGGGGGAGTCGTACCCCTGGGCGTGGGTTGTTTTAATTATTAAAAAAAGGATAGTTTGGACAGTTCCTCATCCTAAAACCTTGTGTTATCATGTTATATAAACCTATATTTCCTTCCATAACACTTATTAATGGACCATAACACAACAAATACTTTCTCAAACTCACTCTTGGAAGATTGGTGGCTAGGGTTTCTCATGTGTTCATTAAAAGGGCTCAAAGGCCAAGATTTCTTCCGTGAATCTTCATGTATAAGGCATGTACTCCTTCCCTCACTGTTATTTCTAACAAAAGACATATGTATTGTGTTTTAAATGTTGGTTTATGAATCATGAATGGAGAATTTTGAAATATTGTCGAGGGTCTTTATGCATATGGTTTGGTATTGGTTTAAACTATGTTTTTACATGTTTTTGGTAATGGTTTGAATATGTGGTTGGTTTTTGGTTATGGTTTAACTGATAGGTCTTGATTAACCCCAATTATAGTGATTTACACATTGGTTGGCCTTGGTAAAGGTATACCCTCCACATGTTCGATAAAATGCCTCAAAGAACGTTTTTACTCTATTGTTGAACTTGTATTGGAACTCTTGCAGGGTTTAATGTAACTCTAAATGGTTTTGGATGGTTTAAATTATATAAATGTTTTAAATGTTTTGCATGGTCTAAAGTGGGTTGGCATTATCATTTTCGTTATGAGAATAGGCAAGGATGTCATCTATGAAGACTGTTATTAACATGTCCATGTATTGCTTGAACACTCTATTCATAAAGTCAATAAAAGCTGCTGGTGCATTTGTTAGACCCAAGGAAATGACTAGAAATTCAAAGTAACCAGACCAAGTTCTGAAAGCTATCTTTGGAACGACACATTCCCTGAATCTGAGCTGATGATAGCTGGATTTGAGGTCTATCCTAGAGAAGTAACTGGCACCCTAAAGTTGATGGAACAAGTCATCAATCCTGGGGAGTGGATACTTATTCTTGATTGTGACTTTGTTCAACTGACGGTGATCGATTCACATTCTAAGAGAACCACCTTTCTTACGCACAAAAAGGACTGGAGCGCCCCATGGGGAAACACTAGGCCTGATAAATCCTTTATATAAGAGATCTTTCAACTACTCTTTCAACTCTCTAAGCTCAGCTGGAGCCATTTTATAGGGCGGAATAGAGATGGGCTGGGTATCTGAAAAAAGGTATACTCCAAAGCAATTTTCCTTTTCGGAGGAACCCCTGGAATATCTTTTGGGAGCACTTTTGGAAATTCCCTCACTACTAAAACTGACTCGAGACTAGGAGTCTTCGAACTAGAGTCTTTGACTCAAACAAGATGGTAAACACACCCTTTCGATATCATTTTTCTCACTCTAAGGTACGAAACAAGCTGACCCCTAAGCGCTGAAGTAGTATCCCCCCATTGAAGGACTAGTTCATTTGGAAACTTAAACTGAGAAACTCTGTTTCTACAATCAACTAAAGAATAGCATGAGTAGAGACAATCTATATCGAGAATAACCTCAAAACCAGTCATTTCTAACTCCACAAGATCAACTGAAGTCACTTTCTGGGATATTGTGACTGAACAATTCTTGTATACCCGCCTAGATAAGTCTATCTTCTTAATCAACATTGCGTTCTACACTCCTTGACCATGCTATCGGCTACACTAGAGACAAACTTACTCATCCTAGATTTGTTATTAGACACCACATGAGATGCATACCTTTCCACCTGAGTAAAGTAAAGAGAATACTCTTTCACACTCATATTGCCCTGCTTATTTTAATAAACTCCAGCACCTTAGCTTCCCTTAGCTCCAAAGGAAAGAACCTATCTAAAAATGCTATAGAAAACTTCTCTCATTTAATAGGATCTACAGTTGTTCCTCTATCTCCCTTCCACTGCTTATACCAGGTGTGAGCAACATCCTGCAACTGGTAAGAACCCAACTCTTTACTTTTGCTAGAATTCACACCCATAATATCAGTTACCTTCTGAACCATATCAAGAAACTCCTGTGGATCCTCATCAGACTAGGATCCCAAAAATAACAGAGGGTTCATTCGGGTGACATCTCGAATCCTACTTGTGATAGTATTATCCATTGGAATAGGTGGGACAACAACATGCTTATTATTCTGAGCTGCTATTGAGTGATCTAAAGTAGTGAATGCAGCTCTGAATTTGATATAAGAGGCATACTCATTTAGAGGATCTTCCTAAACAGGTGGAGATACAGGCTGATTTCCATTTCTCCTTCCATTATTCTTTCTGGGAGGCTTGTTATGTAAATAGAAAAAAGATTGAATTAGAAAGAGAGTTTAAATTGAGCTCATGCTTATTTGCATGAGATGAATACTGAAAGAAGGGGAACTTCTCCCAAAATGTCTTGTAGCCTCTTGTCCATAAGTGTGGCGCGCCTCACACCCATGCACCAGACTCTACTGAATGCGACTTTAAAACTCTGTAGGACACTTAGAAAACATAGTCTCTAATACCAAGTTTGTAACACCTCAGGAGTACACCCTGGACGCCACATGGTGCTTACAGTTCTGAGAGACCACAAGCTAACCCATGAGCTGGTACCTGTTGTGAGTACAAAGTAATATACTAATAACGAACATATGCAGAAATAACTAAATATGCCCTAAGGTTTCAATACTGAAAACAATACAACTAAAATTGACAAGTCTGAAACCTAAGGAAAAATGCTGAAAACTAACTGATAGAACTATCAAATAAATGATTGTTTGTAATGTCCAAAAGCCTCTAAAAACTGACAAAATTAGAGTTGATGATATAGGCCCCAACTAACTCCAATTGACTATTGAACTGAAATATTAAAATAACATAATCGATCCTCAAAATATGAGGACTCACCACTACTTCTACTGCTGATTTGCTGGGAGGTCTAGGTGTGGTCGGGAACCTGAGCATTCGAACCTATGATATGATATATCAAATCAAAATATAAGAGTATGTAGTTAGTACTTTGAATATACTAGTGTGCTAGATGGGGCTAGGCTGATATGCATAGGCTCATGTACATGCATAGTAACTGACTGAATGAATAACATGAGATAACTGATATATAGTATGCATGAAAGCTGTAAAATCTAAGGATGCTTAACCAAGAATATAACATGATATTGAAATAGCCTGTAAACTGAAGTACTAAAATACTGGAACTGAATAACTAATAACTGTATGCTATGGCCAAAAAGACCAGAAACTATACTCTATACTAAATATTGAACTGAGACTGTGGACGTTAGCTATAACCGACATGCCCCAATGTACTATCAGGGTCCAACCTATAACCCCAGTTAGAAGAGTGTTAGTACCATGCCACGGGTACTGATAATAGATGTGCAGATCTACTAATCTGATATCATAAAGGACGAGGGTGTGATACCTAACTGACGGGGAAACCCTCTAAGTATATGGTGGCACCATATTTCTGGAATATAGGGACTTCTACTAACATCTCATGCCTACTGATGGGGGAGACAAATGCCTCATTCCTACTGACAGGGGAGACGCCATCCCTATATTTACTTGGTGCTAAGTCCTTTATTCCCAATTGAAGGAAACAAATTTTTTGGACTGAACTAAGTTTAACTGATATGATAACTGAACGAACTGATGATACTCTAATATATATGAAACCATTATAATAATACAAAGACTAAATAAAAATCTAAGTTTTGGGTAATCATAACCCCCAGGACATAATAATATTTCTAGTAGAAAAATATTAAAGCTTTAAAAGCATGATAAGTAATTGTTCAAAATTCATCTCTTACGCATTTCATCAAACACATGGGGATCACAAAGTTAAAGCATGGGAATAATTAAATCATGGCATAATAACATAATTTCAATACAAAAATCATGGGTTAAGGACTTAACATGAAAATATCATCCTTCAAATAGGCCAAAAGCTTATTCCAATAAAAACACATGTAAATATGATATAAAAGTTAAAATTCATGAAAGTTCATGATAGAGTTCATGAAAACATGTAAAGGTCATGAATTTAAACTTCTAAATAGATTTTTGGACTCCATGGGTGAAAAGGACCCATGAATGAACATCTAACATACCTTAATTGATAAATTTTTATGAATTCTTGGTGATTTCTTAAAGCTTAAAGTTGGAATTGAAGAAACTAAGGATTTGTCCGTGAGAGAGTTTGTGAAAAGATGAGTGATTTTCTCCATTTGGGACCTTAATCTCGTGTTATGGGTGAGCCAAAGTAAAGGTAAAATGATTCAAATACCCCCACATACCTGGATTTAATTAAACTGAATGTGGCCAGTGATGCGGTAAGTGATGTATCATATCACTCACAAATGCGTTGGGCGATGTACCACGTCATACTCCACCAATGCGATAAGAGGATCGATGCATCCATATCATGTTGACTCTCTAATATGAATATCAAAACGAACCCCAAACATCATCTGAAAAATTCAAAACTTACCCGATTCATGCTATTGACTACCTCAATCATAAATCAACTTAAAAATTGATGTTCTTAGGCTGAGAAGTTGAAATTAAAATCATCAAAGTTTAAGTGGCTTTGGAAATAACTAAGTCTTGACACTTAGTGAAATTTTCTAAGTCTTGAACCCCTTTAGCATGCAAGAGTGAGCTGAAACCTTGTATTGTGATGCTTTTGATATTGGTTTATGATATTCTATGATGTAGAAATGTCAATTTATTTCTCATGCATCGAGACAGATAAAGGTGCACGAGCACAACTATCTCACTCGTGATTTGGAGTTGACGATGGTAGTTTTTGTACTAAAGATTTTGAGGGATTATTTATCTAGCATGCATTATGAGATCTAAACCAATCGTTATAGTCTTGAACATCTTATGTCCTAGAGAGAGCTTAATTCTAGGTAGTGTAGATGTATGGACTTGCTTAAGGATTACAACATTCCTATTTTATATCACTTGGACCAGGAAAATATTGTAGTAGATGCCTTGACATAGAAAGTGCTGAGTATGGGTATCTTAGAATCTATTGCAGTTTCTTAGAGGTCATTGGTGTGGGACCTTCAGCCCTTATCCAAATTTATGAGGCACCTTAATATTTTTAACCCCATAAAGATTCTTTCTAGTGTTGAGGTAAGGTTTATCTTATTTAAGAAGAATTAGGATCGTTAGTTTGAGGATATAAGACTTTTTCATATGTTCTTAGGTGTTAAATGCTAAATCTAGGAGGTCTACCATAGATTGTTAGGGAATACCAAGGTATGATAGTCGTATTTATGTATCGAGAGTTGGTGACTCTATTCTGTCAATATTGTGTGAGGCACATAGCTCTAGATTTTATATTCACCCTGGTATATCTATGATGTAAAGAGATTTGAGGTAGCATTACTGGTGGAGAGGCATGAATAGAGATATGGTAGACTTTGTAGGTCATTGCCTATGTTGTAAGTAGGTAAAGGCCAAGCACCAAAGGCCTGGTGGCCAGATTGAAAGATTGCCCATTCTCGAGTAGAAGTAGGAGAAGATTAGCATGGAATTTTGAAACATCCTGGGTATTGAACCTTAGAAGATTTCCTTGAATTCTATTCTCCAGAAAAATTATGACTCATAGGTATGAGCCATATGTTAGGGTACGGGTGGTATGGTCTTGTCGTATGCTAACTAGTGTTAGTTGGTGGAATGGTTTTGGTTACTGTAATTGGTATGAATTAGGGGTATGAGTCGTAGGACTTGGTATGAGTCATATCAAAGACTCATATGGTGGGCAGTATTTGATCCTCCTAATATTTCATTTTTCCAGGGATACGGGTTATGGATACGGATTATATGCTATGGTTAAGAGTTGGTTGGATGAGTCGTATACTGGAAAGTGTTTGACCCATGGTTTGAGGATTGGATATGAGTGGTGGGTACCAATCGTATAGGAGGGTACGACTTCTATGGGTTAGTCATATCCCCGTGATGGGATTTTTAAAGGATTTAAGTGGGGGTATTCTGGACATTTCCCTAGTTACCTTAATTAGGACCCACAACTTCTAATACACTTGAGAGGTTATTTTTCCTATTATTCTATTCATTAACACTTAGAAATTATTCCAAAACATCTCATAATTCTCACAAGAGCTTTTGGTGCATGAAGGCTAGGGATTTTGCTTGAGGATTGCTTTGGGGTTTGCTTTGGTTATCTCTTTCCATCAATTCTTCGGTATAAGGCATTATTCTCTTCCATCATTGTAATATCAACTAAAGGCATGGTTTATAAGATTGATTTCTTAGTTTTACTATTTCATGATTATGGTTTTCAACTATTATTTGGGGGTTTTAAAATTAAATGCTTGGTTATGGTTTCCTATAGTTTTAATTATGCTTTTATATGCATTAATGCTGGTTTTGGACAATTGGACACAGTAATGGTTTAGTGGTCTTTAGAATTGGTTTTGGTTATATTATGCCTCCAAGGTGTTTTATAAAATGTTTATAAAGATATGTTCGTTGCATTGACTTCTTATAATGGAACTCTTGCATATTTTAAACTTGGTAAAGGAATGGTTTAAATGGTCTAAAAAGGGGAAAGCCCAAATGGTTATTCTTTTGGAGAACATAGAAGTCTCCCAAGTGGTCTAATATGGTATTGGGAAGAGCACTTGAAATTCCCCTAAACCTAAATATTTTGGCTATAGATATTACTTGCAAATAAGCGGTGGTATAGCGATACCAAAAATATTGGCCTTGGTTAATAAAATGGTAAACGAGTTGTTTGGTTATTTGGAATGGTTTTAATTAGGCATTAATTTCGGGATGTGTAGTAAAGCAATAGAAGTTGGCAGTCTAGGGAAAAAATTTGGAAACTCGTATTTGCTGATATGAGGATTGGTCTTAGTGGATCGTATGCATGATGTCACACTATTAGGGGATGTACTAGTCATCCTATGGGATAATTCCCTTGTCTTGCAGCTTCACACACTGGGGCCCTTTCAGCAGGGAGAGCAGAACCCATATAGCCCATGGGTGGTTTAGGACGGCCAAGCTACACAGTCCAGGTAAAGGTTTTCAATGTATGCTAAATCCGATTCCCTTTCTCGGCACTTATATATGTATGGTTGTATGCATTATGGATGGTTTTACTTGGTTTTATAACTGGCATTATTTTATTCTTATCCTGAGTTTCATGCTAGTTGTCACTCACTAACCCCGTCTACTGGTAGCTGTATACCCATGCTATGCAAGAACCAACCATTCTACTCCTTCTATTTAGCACACAAATTTGGTATCAGTATTTGTATTAAAGTGGTGAGCTTCCATCTCTTTGGAAGGCATTATTTCATCTTATGGCTTTGTTAGGCACTTTTATTTTATCTTAGATATTAGTTTTGATCAAGGTTGGGGGTATGTCCCAACCGAATTTGTTTACTCTTTTTGATAGAGATGTTGTGGTACTTCTGGGGGTTGGTATGGGCGGGATCGGTATCGGCGATTACCTTGGCATCAATTATGGTGTTGGGTCCTACACCTTTGCATGATATTGTTGTTTATTCCATCCTATTACATTTTGGGATTGATTATCATATTATGTTTTGGTATTCTCTTTAGTTATGGCCTATGGTTGGGCGGTTGGTGTAGTACAGTTGGACTCATTTGGGCCAGTCAAGGTTGTGACCCTATCCCAATGTATTAATAAAAGCATTTATACTATCTTGTTATATGTTGTAACGCCCCAAATCTGGTACCCAAAATGATACACAGTGCTCATGACCCCAAAGGACCATAAGCTCACCTATGACTGATATCTGTAACTGAGCACTGAATAATATACTATAAATATGTGAAATGTACGTTGTAAGGCCATAAGGTTCTAAACTGAACAAATACTGAATATAAAATAATGTCTGTAATGGGGTATAATAATTCCCAAAACTGAGATAAACTGTCTGAAACATGTAGTCTGAAAGCCTCTAAACTTTCTGAAAACTGTGGAGTTGATGGGACATGTCCCCAAATAACTCCAAAATACTGAAATAATATCCTCAAATGAAGAGGACTCACTGCTAGTATGGCTAGTAAACGATTGATCTACTAAAGATGCTCGGGAACTCGTGCTTCTAAACCTATGGTATAAAACTCCATAGCACAAATACGTTAGTAAATTAAATGTACTGGTATGCAAGTGAGGCAGGGTAAATGCAATGGTTCATATGCATGAACAATACTAACTAACTGAATAATATAAACGTAAGAATAAATGCATGAATACGTAACTATAACTGAGATCATGATAACGCTGACTTATGAATTCTGATAACGTAGATTTATTGATATCTGAGTACTAATACTGGGATACTGAATGACTGAATCTACAGAGTACTGAGAAAATTATGGCATATTACAGATAAAGGAATGACTATTTCTGATAGTTCTAATTATGAGGAACTGGTCTAATTAACTGTAGCTGACAGTTCTAAAACTGAATACTGATAACATGAGTTTTGTATAATGAATATACTATTAATTAGATTCGTGATAATATGATTACTGAGTCTAAATATTGATAACATGAGTGAATCTATCTATCAGTCCTGATACTGATGGAACTAGCTGGGTTCCGCACTGTATTGATTTGACTGCATCTGGCAGTCCTGGATTTCTGTAGAACTGAACTGAGTTCTATTATTGAGACTAGATCTGACTAAGACTGTGAAAGGTAATCATCTAATCGACATGCCCCAAAACTGAACTGGTGAGGTCCAACCTATAACCTCAGCTGGAAGGGTATTAGTACCGTGCCTGGGTAAAGATAAGCTATAAGTATACCCTCTCTAACAGGGAGCTCTTCTGTCAACCCCTCCTGGTAGGTAACCCAAATGAGATGTATAATTCCCTAAATGCGTAGGGTGCATCTCAACCTACACTGGCTACATATTTCTGGAACACAAGGATTGCTTTTAAGGATCACACCGTCTACTGAATAACAGGTGAGTCCCCATCCTTAGTTTTACTCGGTTCTGAATCCTACTCCCAAATAAATTGTCACTGAACTGATTAACTGAACTAAACTGATACTAATGGTATTATTCAGTGAAGCTAAACTAAGTTCACTGAGTTTCGTTGACTGGCAGAATGCTACTGAGATCTGAGAACTGACGGAGAGTACTGAAGTTACTGAGATTTCTGGGAATACTAAGATCACTGAAATTATTAGACTGTTGAGATTATTGAGTAAGACTGGACTAATACTGAGTTTATTGAGTTTTCCTGTGTCATGTGATTGACTGAATTCTACTGATCATGGCTTAACTGAGAGTATCATGAAAATAGGACACTGGCTCTAGGCACACAACTAAATTTTTGGGTACAAGTACCCCCAGAACTCGATAGTATGAAACTAATAGGACATGACACTTTTTGAACACATGACCACTATCAATAATTCATAATACACTAATTTGGGGATTTCATGAAGCACATGGTTATCATAGTCTTGTATATGAATGGAATTCAATATAAACATGTCACACTGTAATTAACCTAATCTCATGGACATTTCCTCACCCATTCATAATGCACACAATATCATGGAAGTCATTCTTAGTCATAGGGTAAAAAATGCATTTATCACTTGGGTCACAATTAAGCTATAATAGATAATTTCTATTCTTTTAGCATTTTATCAAACACCTAGGGTGCATGACTTAGGGCATAGGCATGAACATCAAATTAATACAATAAAACTCTTTATTGTAACTCAATTCCACATGCTTCATACCACGTACTAGCATAGGTTCATGAACAACACATAAAGATTCCAAATTGGGAATCATACAGCCATAATCACATGAACATAATCAACCCACAACAAAATATTCATAATACAAGATTTAAAACTTGATTCTTGGGCTTCATGGATGAAAGAAATCCAAGAATGAACACTGTGCATACCTTAGTTATTGATTCTATGAAGATTAACGGAGAGATTCTTGAATTTGAGTCTTGGATTTGAATCCCTCATTGAAAAACCCTAGCTTTTTATTGAGAGAAACTTGAGAGAAACAATATATTTTGGGTGAAATATGACTGAATCACATGTTATTGGGTTTATATAGGGGTGATAAATTGACCCTTTTAACCCTTGTACGCATATTTTAATTTTGAGAAAATTTCCTGACCTGGACCCTTGGCGCGATGCGGCGCTATCGTGCCTTGTCACTGAAATTTGACAACTCTGAATTTGAGCCTTGGAGAGATGCACCATAATCGCGAAGGCTCACTGGATTTTGATGATTTCTATTTTGGCTGGCTACGCAACGCGTTGATGGCCCAGGTGGCACACTGCCTTACTAAAATAGCTCCAACTCTTTTCCCGGGTGTTGAATTTGGGCGAATTTAGTATTTATGGAAAGACCATTAAATTTACCACATGATTAAAAGTGAAAATCTTGAAATTACCACATTTATAAAAGTGTATTCATCTTTGAAACAATTTTTTGACATTTTTAAGATGCTTTTTAAGCTAGGTAGAAGTATGGGGAATTACATATATTGAAAATTCAGCCCATCTAAGATTGGATATAGGTGGTTGGGTTGGGTAATAGGGGGCAGTCCCCAGTCCTGGTTGGACTTGGGATGCCATTATGACAAGGCCCGGGGTTGGGTCTTCAATCTCGGAATAATGCTTAAGGGGGACATCCTACATCTGGAGTACATCTTTGATCGCATGATCCTATTCCTGATAGTGATGGAGTTCCTCCTATTCTAGATAGCTCCCTTTAGGTCTCTCAGGGTAATGTAATAAATGTAGAATTTCATTAGTCTATTTATGTTGTTTCCCAACTGGTTGCTGCTTAGGCTGAGCGAGGTGTGACTGGTGGTTTGTCTACTGAGGCCACAAGGGTTGGTCAATTTTTAAAGATGGGTCCTCCTAGTTTTACTGGAGTGAAGGTAGAAACGGATCTACAAGGGTTCTTAGATGAGATGAAAAAGATCTTTCGGGTGATGCAGACTACTTATGCAGAGAGGGTTAGCTTTTTAACTTATAAGCTCAAGGATGTCGCTTATTAGTGGTATGAGGTGTGAGATAGGTATAGAGGTGATATGGAAGAGGAAGGGTTGTGGAAGGCCTTTTCTAATGCCTACTTGGATTGGTTCTTTCCTCAAGAATTGAGGTAAGATAAGATAGAGGAGTTTGTGAACCTTAGGAAAGGGAGAATATCAGTAAAAGGATATGCTTTGAAGTTCCATCAGCTCTCAAGGTATGCTCTTTACTTGGTGACTGATATGGTCGAGAATAAGAAAGTTTGCTTCTGGGTTTAATAAAGATTTGATTATAAAGAGCAAGACTGCTTTGTTTATTAAATATATGGACATCTCAAGATGAATATTCATATACATTAGATTGAGGATAAGAAGAGGTAGTAGAAGTTTAGTGATAGGTAGAAAAGAGGAATAAGTTTTCTAATTAGGGAGGTGCTCAATATTAGGTGGCAGAGATGGTGGTAAGTGGCAAAAAAAGTGGGCGAGTTCTGGTTCCTTTTTTGCTAGTTCTTCTTATCAGTCGAGAGATAAGTATCATCAAGGTGGTGATAATTCTCGAGCACAGGTTGCCCAATCTCAGGCGAGCGGAGGTCTGTCAGTTTCTTCGTGTCCTCCTTATCAATTATGTGGTCGTCCTCATCTGGGTTATTACGAAGAAGGAAATAAAAAATGCTTCAAGTTTTTCCAGGTCGTCCCTCGACTCAGGGATTGTCCAATTAACAAAGTGCTATGGGGGAGAATAAGATTCCTGTGGGTTCTTCTTCTGCTCCTACACATGGTGGTATGGCTTCTACTTTTATTAGTTCTCTTGGTTCTAGTGTTTGTTAAAACAGGTTGTATGCTTTGGTATCCTGAAAGGTAACCAAGGCATTACCTGATATCATTACTGGTACATTACAACTTTTCTCTCGTGATGTATATTGTTTTCTTGATCTTGGGTCCACTCTTTCTTATGTGACTCCATATGTTGCTGTATCGTTCTAATCCAGAAGTTATTTTAGATCTTTTTTCTATTTTTACCCTGATGATGACTCGATTATTGCTAAGAGAGTCTATAAGGGGTGTTTGCTATCTTTTGGTGGTAAGAAGAACATGAAAGATCTGTTTTAGTTAGATATGTAAGATTTTGATGTAATTCTAGGTATGGATTAGTTGCATTCTTGTTATGCGTATTTGGATTGTCAAAATCGTACGGTTATCTTTAAGTTCCTTGCTGAAACAATTATAAAATAGAAAGGTAGTTCCTTAGCTCCTAAGGGGAGGTTTATTTCTTATCTTAGAGCCAAGAGGTTAATCTCTAAGGGTTTTCTTTAATACTTGGTCCGGGTTAAAGATTCTAACTCGAAATTTCCTTTTTTTTCTTTGGTCCCTGTGGTTAATGAGTTTCCAGAGGTCTTTCCAGATGATTTTCTTGGTGTTCCTTCGGATAGGGAAATAGAGTTTGGAATTGATTTGCTTTCGGATACTCATCTAATTTTTATTCCTCCATATAAAATGGCTCCAGTTAAATTGAGGGAACTCAAGAAGCAACTTAAGGATCTTTTGGACAAGGGGTTTATTCATCCTAGTGTTTCTTCATGGGGTGCACCAGTCTTGGTTATGCAAAAGAAGGATGGTTACCTTCGGATGTGCATTGACTACAGGTAGTTGAACAAGGTAATGGTCAAGAACAAGTATTCTCTTCCTCGGATAGATGATTTGTTTGACCAGTTGCAAGGTGCCAAGTTCTTCTCTATGATAGATCTTCTGTCTGGGTATAATTCGCTTAAGATTAGGGTAGTGGATATCCCTAAGATGAATTTTCATTCTCGATATGGGAATTTTAAGATCTTGGTGATGTCATTTAGGTTGACTAATAATCCACAACATTTATGGACTTGATGAATAGAGTGTTCTAGCAGAATTTGGATCTCTTTGTCATTATGTTTATTAATGACATTCTGGTTTATTAAAAGAGAGGTGGATCATGCTAATCACCTTTGTGTGGTATTGCAGACCTTAAAGGAACAACAGTTGTATGCCAAGTTCTCTGCGTGTGAGTTTTGGTTAAACGTTGTGACTTTCTTGGGTCTTACTATTTCTAGTGAGGGGATTACAGTGGATTCGCAGAGGGTTGCTCTGGTAAAGAGGTGGCCTAGGACCATGACTCCATCTGATATTTGGAGCTTCTTGGGTTTAGCCGGGTATTATTGGCGGTTTATGCAAAGCTTTTCCTCGATACCTGCTCCTTTGACTAAGTTGACTCAGAAGAAGGTTAAGTTTTCTTGGTCGGGTACTTGTGATGAGATTCTTAAGGGATTTAAGTGGGGGTATTATGGATAATTCCCTTCTCACCCTAACTAGGACCCATAACTTCTAATACACTTAGGAGGTTATTTTCCCTATTATTCTATTCATTAACACTTATAAACTATTCCCAAACATCTCATAATTCTCTCAAGAGTTTTTGGGGCAAGTAAGCTAGGGGTTCATCTTGAGGAATGCTTTGGGGCTTACTTTGGTGATTTTTTTCGTCAATTCTTTAGTATAAGGCATAATTCTTTCCCCTTATTGTAATCTCAACAAAAGGCATGGTTTATATGATTGATTTCATAGTTTTACTATTTCATGATTACAGTTTTCAACTATTATTTGGGGATTTTGATATTAAATGATTGGTTATGGTTTTCTATGGTTTTAATTATGATTTTATATACATTAATGGGGTTTTTGGACAATTTGATAAAATACTTATAAAGATATATTCATTACATTGACTTCTTTTAATGGAACTCTTGCATATTTTTAACTTGGTACAGAAATTATTCATGGTGTTAATGGTTTGAAAAGGGTAACACTAATATGGTATATAGAAAGGGTACTTGAAAGTCCCCTTAACCTAAATAGTTTGGCTATGGATATAACTTTCAAGTAAGGGGTGGTATGACGATACCACTAATATTGGCCTTGGTTAATAAAATGGTAATGTGTTGTTTGGTTATTTGGAAATGGTTTTAATTGGGCATTAATGGAGAGGTATGTAGCAAAGCCATGGAAGGTGGCGGTCCCGGGGGGACCATAACTGGAAACTCATATTTGCTGATATGAGGATTGGTCTTAGTGGACCATGTGCATGATGTCACACTATTAGGGGATGTACTAGTCATCCCATGGCATAATTCCCTGGTAGTGCAGCTACACACATCGGGGCCCTTTCAGCAGGTGGAGCTGAACTCATATAGCCCATCGGTGGTTTAGGACGACCCAGCTACACAACTTAGGTAAATGTTTTCAATGCATTCTAAACCCAATTCCCTTTACCGACACTTATATGTGTATGGTTGTATGCATTATGGATGGTTTTACTTGGTTTTTTAACTGCTATTATTTTATTCTTATCTTGAGTTTCATGCGAGTGGTCACTTTCTAATCCCATCTACTGGCGGCTGTATACCTAAGCTATGCAGGAACTAACTATTATACTTCTCTAGTTTAGCATGCGGATTCAATATCAGCATTTGTATTGAAGTAGCGAGCTTTCATCCTTTCGAAAGGAATCATTTCATGTTATGGATTTGTTAGAAACTTTTTTTATCTTGGCTATTGGTTTTGGTCATGGATGGGGATATGTCCCAACCAATTGTTTTTTACTCTTTTGGATAAAGCCTTTATGGTACTTCTAGGGGTTGGTATGTACGTGATCGGAATTGGTGATTGCTTGGCATCACTTTTGGTGTTGTGGCTAACACCTTTGGATGATATTGTTGGTTGTTCTGTTATACTACATTTTAGGTTTGATTATCATATTATGTTTTGGTATTCTCTTTTGTTATGGCCTGGTTTATGGCCAATGGAATGGATTGGTATGGTTGGGCGGTTGGTACGGTCTGATTGTACTCGATTGGTTCGGTCAATATTGTGACCCTATCCCAGAGTATTAATGAGAACATTTATGCTATCTTTTTATATGTTCGAAATTCAGTCCATCCAAGGCTGGATATAGTTGGTTGGATTGGGTAATAGGGGGTAGTCCCTTTTCCTAGTTGGACTTGAGATTCCCATTACAACAAGGCCTGGGGTTGGGTCGTGTCAACTTTATTAGTGGTGTGCCTCACACCACGCATAATTTCGATGGTATTTGGATTATTGTAGATCGATTGACCAAGTCGTCACACTTTATTCCTATTTAGATCTCCTTTAGTGCCGAGTGGTTAGACTATTTCTATGTTTGTGTGATAGTTTTCTTGCATGGAGTTCCTGTATCTATCATTTCATGCTGGGGTTGTTGTAAGACCCCGCAAAATTCTTTCATAGTTTGAGCCTTAGAGCGTGTTCAGTGGAGTGTAAATCCGGTCCTAAAAGGTTGACAAGCGTCTTACTAAGTAAGAAATATTTTGAACTGTGTAGAATTTCCCTAATATTGACTTTTTGTCATGTAGAGCATTGAATAAGCTTTCCAGCGATATGAATTTTATCAAAATCTGACATCAGACGAGGATGTTATGGCCATTTTACTAAAAGCAGTCGGAACCACCCAGGTGCGACGGCCGGGTTGACGGACCGTCGAGCTTATGATAGACCGTCTCCTAGCTCATCGCAACCAAGGTAGCGACTCCCTTTCTTGGCCTATGTGCGACATCCAGGATGATGGACCATCTAGGTTGCGATGGACCATCACTGGGACCATCGCTGCAGAGGCAGTGTGACCTTATCCTGGCCAACATGTGACGGACGGTTTGATGGAACGTTGGGATTGTGATGGAACGTCACTTCGACCAGCACCTTGAGGTAGTGTATTATTTTCCAGGCCAACGTACGACGAACAATCCGATGAATCGTCAGGCTGAGCGACGAACCGTCAGTTCGACTGTCGCAATCCCCGATCGATAATTTTAACTCAATTTTAAAAGGGTTTTTTGGTCTTTTCCCCACTCTTTCCAGCCCATATTTATATCAGATCAAGGCTCACAATTTCATTCTTCATCTTTAACATAAAAAACTAGGGTTTCTACAAAATCAAAACCCTTTTTCTTCTTCAAGAAAATCAAGAGAAATAAGGGAATCAAGAATCTTTCCCAGAGCCTTCAAGAAAGAGTTTTCCTAAGGTATGTGGAAGTTGATTCTTGGGTCCTTATCATCTAAGAAACTCAAGAACCCTTTTCAAAAATTCAAAGATCTTATGTTTATGGGTTTTCATGATTCATGTGTGTTGAAATTGATGTTCATGCTATTATTTAGTTTTGATTTAGGTTTGTTTGCAAGGTTTTCAAGCATTCTCCCTAGTATGTGATATTCATGTAATTTTTATAATAAACCCTCTTCAAGTTGCTTGTTAAGTGATGTATTCATGTCAATTAAGTGAAGAAATTATTCAATAAGCAAAGCATGCTCCCTATATGTTTGATAAAATGCTCATGTGAAGGAACTAGAGCCATTATAGCATGTTGACTAGAAATCCCTAATTGTGTGCAAGCCCATGCATGCCAAGTGTTTGTTGAAAAGACTTCGTGAATGAATTGTGACATGATAGCATGAAATTCCCCAATTATGTGCCCTTTGATACATGGTAAGACTTAAATACATGCTACGCGTTTGATGCTAGATCTTGTTGAACAGAGTATGAGCCAATAGCATGCCTCCCTGTACTACCATATGTTTATGATTCCTAAATGCTTGAAGAGATGCTGTAGTGATTGTGATGGTGAATGAATGTCCATGGTCTTGATAATTTAAGCATGGTTATGCTTTACTTTTATGTTATCGAGTCCTGGGGGTACTTATACCCGACAATTTAGCTGCAGTCTACAACCAGTGTCAGTTTTCCCAATAATCTTAGTCAAGCCATGATTCTCATAACTCAGTGAGTTAGAGAACTCAGTACTCTAAAAAATATACAGAACTTAAGAAATCTTAGAAATCTCCATAATCTCAGTACCGCTAGTAATCTATCCTCAGTTCTGTACTCATCTTAGATCTAGTAGTATTTAAGTGTTCAGTTAAGTCTTCAGCAGTATTCCATGAGATACGGAACCAAGTGAATTCAGATTAACTCAGTAAGATCATTCGAGAAATATGAGTAGTATCAGATTTAGCTCAGTATAGTTTAGTTGAGAATTAGTTCAGAGTCTTTCAGATGTGAGTAGGAGCTAGCACCAAGCTAGTGCAGGGATGACGACTCCCGGTTAGAGAGGCAGAGTCACTAGGAGCAATCTCTGAACTCCAAAACTGCGTAGGCACCTCAGGATGCAGATTCACCCATTAGAAAAAGGCTTGTCACCCGTTAGAGAGGCTTGACTATTATACTTTCTTAGGATTGACTTCTTGTGAGGGTCACCCGTTAGAGAGGCTTGACTAGAGAGGTCTTTACCCATGGCATGGTATTGATACCCTTCCAGCTGGGGTTATAGGTTGGACCCTACCTGTTCAGATTTAGGGCATATCGATTAAGTAATCACTCCCAAAGTTATAGTTTCAGTATCAGTCTTTAGAAAAGAACTCAAAAATCAAGACTGTCAGATACAGTTGTCTATATCTGTAAGGAACTCAGATAGTTCCATTGATTCATGGGCTGCCCACTAGATAGGCATGGTCCCTTATGAAGTTATTCAATATTAGTATTATCAGATCTAGAGATCACCTGCTAGATAGGCTTGATCTCAGATCTAGTTAGGTATTCTTGTTATTTGATCCAGAGATCATCCACTAGATAGGCTTGATCTCAGTCTTAGATTCAGTTGAGTAATCTCTTTATCAGATCCAGAGATCAGCTGCTAGATAAGCTTGATCTTAGTCTCAGATTCAGTTGAGTAATCTCATTATCAGATCCAGAGATCACCCGCTAGATAGGATTGGTCTCAATCTTAAATTTAGTTGAGTAATCTAATTATCAAATCCAGAGATCACCCGCTAGATAGGCTTGATCTCAGTATCAAATTCAGTTGAGTATTCTTATTATCAGATCTAGAGATTACCCATTTAATAGGCTTTATCGCAGTCTCAGATTCAATTGAGTATTCTTATTATCAAATCTAGAGATCACCCGCTATATAGGCTTGATCTCAGTCTCAGATTCAGTTGAGTATTCTTATTATTGAATATAGAGGTCACCCGTTAGATAGGCTTGATTGCATTCTCTGATTTAGTGATTTTTCTCTTTATTAGATCCATAGATCTTCTGCTAGATAGGTTTGATCTCAAATATAATCTTTTCTTAGCGTAGTAGATTCAAGAATCATCCATTAGAGAGGTTTGATCTCCGATGCAGTCAGTCGAGAGTAGAAACTTAAAATTCAGTCATTGATATAAGTAGATTTAGTTAATCAATTTTAGTATCATTAGTTTTTGAGATCACTCTCTAGATAAGAATGATCTCAACTCCAGTACTCATTTATCAGTATCAGATGGTTCAGTGTTCAGTATCTCAGGCATTTGTAGTGCTTTCAAATGGCAGTAAAGTTGTATCCAAGTTTCAGTATTTTGAGTCACGATGATTTTAGTTATGGTTTATGCATTCATGCATGTGTTCTCATTTAGTACTCTCGTAATTATTCAGTTAAGTAATTGTTCATGCAGGAGCCCTTACATTTAGCCTTACCTCATCTTTATACTCGATACATTCTCGTACTGATGTAATTATGCTATGGCGAGATCCAGAGTACCCTTAGTAGCTCAGTCCCAGTCAGCAGCAGTAGACATAGAAGTGAGTTCTCTTCAGTCGAGGATGATCCTTATATTTGTTATCGTATCAGATTTAGTATATTTTTAGTAGACAAAGTTAGTTGGGGATATGTCCCATAAATTCCATAGTTCAGACAGTTTAGAGGTTTTTTTAGACAGATATATCAGTATTCAGTTTTTAGTTTTGTGTATTTTTAGATGTTTTGAACCTTTTGGCTAGTTTCCATATTTATTATCTATATTATGTAGTTTTCCGGTACAAATATCAGTAGAGGGTTAGCTTGTGGTCCTTTGGGATCAGAAGCACCATGTGGCATTTTGATTCCAGAAAAAGTTGGGTCTTTACAAACTTTGTATCAGATCCTAAGGTTCAATAGTGTCCTAAGGAGTCTTAAAAGTCACTTCTTGTAGAGTCTTGTGCATGGGTGTTTTGCCCACCACATTTATGTACAAGAGGCTATAAGATGTTTTAGGAGAAGTTTCCCTTCATTCAGTATTCATGTCGTGCTATTAAGCATGAGATCAAGTTGATCCTCAATCTAATCCACCTCTTTCTTCCATTTACAAAGTATGCCTCCTTGCAAAGATAGTGTCCATAGGGTTGATGACCAGCCCCCTCAGCCAGTAGATCTTGAGAATGAAAATGTGTCATATGCAGAGGTTCGGGCAGCTTTTCAGGTGCTAGTCCAAGTTGTGACTAATGTTCAGGGTAACCATTAGGCTGTATCCCCACCTTAGGAAGATGGGGTTCAGCTGCAGCCAGAATTAGAGATTTTATGAGAATGATCCCGCCAAAATTCTTTAGGTTAGTAGCAGGTGAGGACCCACAACTTTACCTTGAGGACGTGGGGAAGATTACCCAGATTATGCATATTTCTAAGGAGGAGAGTATAGAGTTAGCATCCTATAGGCTGAAGGATATTACTCATGATTAGGTAGCGATGTGGAAGTAGGGTAGAGGGGAGGTTGCAGCTCTCGTGACTTGGCAAGAATTTCAGGATGCCTTTTTTCGATAAGTTTTTCCTGCTAGAGATGAGAGAGGCTAAGTTATAAGAGTTCATAAACCTAAGGCAAGGCTCCATGAAAGTGAAAGAGTATTGTCTTAAGTTCAAATAGTTAGCTAAGTATGCTCCGGACTTGATAGCTGACCCTAGAGTGAGTATGAGTAAGTTTGTCACTAGTGTATCCGGGATGGTGTTGAAAGAGTGTAGAGCTGCTATGCTTAATAAAGATATGGACCTTGCTAGACTAATTATGGATGCACAACAGATTGAGGTAGATAAGGAGAAAAAAAGTGAGAGAGTGAGTAAGAAAGTCATAACAGGTAGTCCTGGATTCTCTCAAGCAGGATCCCAGGGTGGTAGCTATTTTTAGAATAGTTAAAAGTTTTAGTCCCGGCTCTATCCTCAGCTAGTGTACCTTCACCAAAGTTTGAGGATGTCAGTTATGACAGAGAGCCAGGCTTCAAAGCCAGAGTAGTGCTGGTGGTGTTCGTACCTATCCGCCTTGTGAAGAGTATGGCAAGAGTCACCTAGGTGTGTGTAGAGACGGTAGTGATATATGCTTTGGGTATGGTGAGCTAGGCCACAGAATACAAGACTGTAGAGCGCTAGCTCAGAGGGGTAGAGAGTTTCATCAGAAGGGTGCCCTTTCCGGTGCCAATGATGGCCAGCATCAGAATAGACTCTATGCACTTCAGATCCACCATGATCAGGAAAGGTTCCCTGATATAGATTCAGGTATGTTCTAAGTCCTTCATCTTTATGATATGCATTGTTAGATTGTTTGCTCCTATTTTGAGATTATATGTTAGCATGGGTCAAGGATTAGTTTCAGATCTCAGACGGTCGATCATGACCCAGTTCGTAGGTGCCCCGTGCACCGCCCCAGTATTTCAACAAAGTGTGTTTAGAGAGACATAGAGTCCCAAGGGGGAGATACCCTATGATAATGCGATGCTTTCATGTCCTTAGACTCATTCATTTGCATGTTCAGACTCTGCTTATGAAATTAATGTCAGTTATTATCATTGCATAGAAAGTCATGCTCTCGAGAGGCAATTTGGTCAGACATTCAATCATTAGATATGCATGTTCAGTAGAAAGAGTTCAGCTTTTCAGTGTATTCAGTCATGTATTCATGAGATCAACTCAGTTATGAGTCCATGCATCAGATATGCATGTCTATTGTGAGAATTCAGCTTATAAGTAACTTCAGTCAAGTATTCCATGCATCATATATGCATGTCCAGTATGAGAACTAAGAGTATCAGTGGTTCAAGTTGCATAGTCATGTTTTGAGATGTTCTCATTCCTTAAGTAAGTTCAGTCGATCAGCATTCTTATCTTATCATGTGACATTTGAGGATGAATATTTCCAAGGGGGAGATATTGTAAGACCCCACAAAATTCTCTCGTAGTTTGAGCCTTAGAGTGTGTTCAGTGGAGTGTAAATTCGGCCCTAAAGGGTTGAGAAGTGTCTTCCTAAGTGAGAAATATTTTTAACCGTGGAGAATTTCCCTAATATGGACTTTTTGTCATGTAGAGCATTGAATAAACTTTCCATCGATACTAATTTAGTCAAAATATGGCATCGGATGAGGAAGTTATGGCCGTTTTACTGAAAGTAGCTGAAAACTCCTAGGTGCAATGGCCGGGTTGACGGACCGTCGAGCTTGCGATGGACTGTCATACAGCCTATCGCAACCAAGGCAGTGTCTCCCTTTCTTATCCCATGTACGACGGCCAGGACGACGGACTGTCAAGGATGCAACGTACCATCGCTGGGACCATTGTCGCAGAGGCAGTGTGACCTTATCCTGTCCAACATATGATGGACGGTCCGAAGGACCATTGGGTTTGCGATGAACCATCACTTCGACCATCACCTTGAGGCAGTGTATTATTGTTTGGGCCAACGTGTGATGGACGATCCGACGGACCGTTAGGCTGAGCGATGGACCGTCACTTCGATCATCACAGTCCTCAATCAATAATTTTAACTTAATTTTAGAAGGGCTTTTTGGTCCTTTTCCCACTCTTTTCAACCCCTATTTATATCCAATCAAGGATCACAATTTCATTTTTCATCTTTAACATAAAAAATCTAGGGTTTCTATGAAATCAAAATCCTTCTTTCTTTTTTCATGAAAAATCAAGAGAAATTAAGGAATCAAGAATCTCTCCAAGAGCCTTCAAGAAAGAGTTTCCCTAAGGTATGTAGATGTTAATTCTTGGGTCCCTTTCATCTAAGAAGATCAAGAACCCTTTTCAACAATTCAAAAATTCAAAGATCTTATGTTTATGGGTTTTCATGATTCATGTGTGTTGAAATTGATGTTCATGCTATTATTTAGTTTTGATTCAGGTTTGTTTGCAAAGTTTTCAAGCTTTGACCCAAGTATGGGATATTCATGTGATGTTTATAATAAACCCTCTTCAAATTGCTTGTTAAGTGATGTGCTCATGTCAATTAAGTGAAGAAATTATTGAATAAGCAAAGCATGCTCCCCATATGTTTGATAAAATGCTCATGTGAAGGAATTAGAGCCATTATAGAATGTTGACTAGAAATGTCCAATTGTGTTCAAGCCCATGCATGCAAAGTGTTTGTTGAAAAGCCTTAGTGAATGAATTGTGTCATGACAGCATGAAATTCTTCAATTATGTGCTCTTTGATACATGCTAAGACTTTAATACATGCTAAGTGTTTGATGCCAGATCTTGTTGAATGGAGTATGAGCCAATAGCATGTCTCCCTATACTACCACATGTTTATGAATCCTAAATGATGAAGAGATGCTATAGTGATTGTGATGGTGAATGAATGTCCATGGTCTGGATAATTCAAGCATGGTTATGCTTTACTTTTATGTTATTGAGTCCTAGGGATACTTATACCCGATAATTTAGTTTCAGTCTAGAGCCAGTGTTAGTTATCCCAATAATCTCAGTTAAGCCATGATTCTCAAAACTCAGTGAGTTATAGAACTCTATACTCTCAGAATGATACAAAACTTAAGAAATCTAAGAAATCTCCATAATCTCAGTACTGCTAGTAATCTAGCCTCAGTTCTATGCTCATCTCAGATCTAGTAGTATTCAAGTGTTCAGTTTAATCTTCAGTAGTATTCCATCAGATATGGGATCAAGTGAATTCAGATTAAATTAGTAAGATCATTCAAGAAACATGATTAGTAAAATATTCAACTCAGTATAATTCAGTTGAGAATCAGTTCAGAGTCTTTCAGTTGGGAGTAGGAGCTAGTACCGAGTAAGTGCAGGGATGACGGCTCCCCATTAGATAGGCAGAGTTGTTAAGAGCAATCCTTGAACTCCAAAACTACGTAGCCAATGCAGGATGTATGAGTTAACCATTAAAAAAAGCCTTGTCACCCGTTAGAGAGGCTTGACTATTATACTTCCTTAGGCTTGACTTCCTGCGAGGGTTACCCATTAGAGAGGCTTGACTAGAGAGATCCTTACCCGTGGCTTGGTATTGACACCCCTCCATCTGGGGTTACAGGCTAGACCCCACTAGTTCAGATTTGGGGTATGTCAATTAAGTGAGCACTCTCATAGTTACAGTTTCAGTATCAGTTTTCAGAAAAAAACTTAGAAATTAGGACTGTCAGATACAGTCATCTATCTCAGTGAGGAACTCAGATAGTTCCATTGATTCATGGTCCTCCCACTATATAGGCATGGTCCCACATAGAGTTATTGAGTATCAGTATTATCAGATCAAGAGATCACCCGCTAGATAGGCTGGATCTAAGATTCAGTTAAGCATTCTTATTATCAGATCCAGAGATCACCTGCTAGATAGGCTTGATCTCAGTCTTAGATTCAGTTGAGTAATCTTATTATCAGATCTAGAGATCATCCACTAGATAGGCTTGATCTCAATCTCAGATTCAGTTGAGTAATCTCATAATCAGATCCAGAGATCAGCCACTAGATAGGCTTGATCTCAATTTCAGATTCAGTTGAGTAATTTGATTATCAGATCTAGAGATCACCTGCTAGATAGGCTTGATCTCAGTCTCAGATTCAGTAGAATATTGTTATTATTAGATCAAGAGATCACCTTCTAGATATTCTTGATCTCACTCTTAGATTCAGTTGAGTATTCTTATTATCAGATCCAGAGATCACCCGCTAGATAGGCTTGATCACAGTCTAAGATTTAGTTGAGTATTCTTATTAACAAATCCATTGATCACCCATCAGATAGGCTTGATCTCATTCTCAGATTCAGTGATTTTTCTCATTATTAGATTCAGAGATCTTTCGCAAGATAGGTTTGATCTCAAATATAATCTTTTCTTAGCATAGTAGATTTTGGAATTATCTGTTAGTGAGGTTTGATCTTCGATACAGTCAGTCGAGAGTAGAAAGCTCAAATTTCAGTCATTGATACAAATTGATATAGTTAATTAGTTTTAATATCATAATTTTTTGAGATCACTCGCTAGATAAGACTAATCTCAACTCCAGTACTCAGTTATCAGTATCAGATGCTTTAGTGTTCAGTATCTCAGGCATTAGTAGTGAGTTCATATGGCAGTAAAGTAGTATCCGAGTTTCAGTATTTCGAGTCGCGATGATTTAAGTTATGGTTTGTGCATTCATACATGTGTTCTCATTCAGTACTCTCATGATTATTCAGTTTAGTAATTGTTCATGCATGAGCCCTTGCATTTAGCCATATTTCATCTTCATACTCGGTATATTCCTATACTAATGCAATTGTGATATGGTGTTTTATTTGGCACCATAGGTTCAGAGGCACGAGATCTAGAGTACCCTTAGCAGCTAAGTCCCAGTCAGCAGCAGTAGACATAGCAGTGAGTCCTCTTCAGTCAAGGATAATCCTTATTTTTATTATCATATCAGACTTAGTTTATTTTCAGTAGATGGAGTTAGTTGGGGACATGTCCCATCAAATCCACAGTTTAGATAGTTTAGAGGCTTTTCAGATAGATGTATCAGTATTTAGTTTTCAGTTTTGAGTATTTTAGATACTTTGAACCTTATGGATAGTTTCCGCATTCATTATGTATATTTTGCAGCGTTCAGGTACAGATATTAGTAGAGGGTTAGCTTATGGTCCTTTGGGATATTGAGCACCGTGTGACGTTCCGATTCCATAAAAAATTGGGTCGTTATAGTTCTCTACTTACTTCTAGCTTCTGTAGAGCTTTTCAGAAAGTGTTGGGCACGCAGGTGGACCTTTGACAGCACCAAAGAGCACATGAAACTGTACGGGGTTTACCAAGTAGTACAATCGCCTTCAATAAAGCTGAGTATCGATCCCATAGGGACTTGTTCCAATAACTATCAAATTCTAGTTTAATTTCTAGGATTAGTTGGATGCAAAGATAACAAAGAAAAGTTTGGAATACTGTAAATTGCAAGTAAAGTAAACAATGCATAAATTAAAGTACTTGATAAAATCAATGGAGTAAAACCCAGGGTTAAAACACTTCGAACAATCATACTATGTCATTGAATTTTATTTGTTAAATTGATTATCTTGGTTGATGATTCGTAGGGTTAATTGCTTGATCATGGTCTCCCGACCTCTAACCATTTACCTAATTTGGACATTATAACTACATCATTGAGCAGGGATGTAATAATTCAATTTAGTTATTTATGCTATCATTCTACATGTGAATCAAGTAAGGCTTTTAGGTACATCCCTGTCCTAGATGCGAATTTGAATTTCTTATTTTATAAAATAATACAAACCATACTTTGTTTATTCCCACATTCTATCACCCTATTCCCTCTCCCGAGATCACAAGGCTGACAATTGATGTGTTTTAAGGGTGATCAAGCAGCAAAATAGTTAAATCAAGAATTAAAAAACTACCAACAATGATATACAAATCAAACGAAATCAATTCAAAACAATAGTACTCATGTTCTTGGTTTTAACCCCGAAAAGATGGCTTTTAGCTACACATAGTCATAATCGTAATCATAAGATTGAAATTAACAACTAATAACATGAATGAACTAAATTAAAATAATTAAAACCTAAAATATAAAGTTGTAGCAGCCCCTCAATCCTCCTATTATGTCCAAGAATATCCAAGACGTGTACAACAAGTGGTATTTATAATTTAAGATGCAAGCCTAATTCGTGTAGGTCAAGAATTGTATTTTGTCTATGTAATTGAGCATAAGATTAGAAGGGGTGCCGTCTTATATATTACACTGCAATGGAGGGGTCAGCGCTTGCTTATCGCGGGCAGCCACTGGAGCTTTCCATCCAAATTTTGGTTAAGTCTTTACCGTCCAATCTTTCATCCCTTGACTTGTGGTGTATTTCTTATGGATTTTCAGCCTTTATATCATCAATATATGACCATATTCAGCTCAAAAATCTTTATTATTAATCACACACCATGTAAAAGATCTCATAATAACACAATATCCATAACGATGAATCAAAACAATAGCTAAGACTAGGCTAGTTCATGTTGATATTCAACTTGTTGTTCCACTTCTACACTTAGTCAAATTGAACTTTGCCCATCACCAACAATTTTTTCCACATATAATCACATATTTAAACCTTAATGAACTCATTATACATATTAGAATCTATTGAAACCAACTACACGCACACCTAGCTCAAGCTAGTAAAACTTAGTTATCTCGATTGAACTCTAAGTGACTCAATTAAGTATAAACTTGTTGGAAAACACTTTTAACCATTGTAATCACATCCTTTAACACTTATATGCTTGTTTATATCATAATTAACACATTAAGCACACAAGTTATCCTCAAAATATGACTAAACAAGCTAGAATAGTAACACTAGAGTGCATAAATACACCCAACATCACCACCCCACAGTTAAATCCTTGTTCACCCTCGAACAACTCTTTAATCTAAGAATTATAAGTTACGAAAAATCTACACTTCTACTACCTACAAGACACTCAAGATAGTAATACAATGACTACCCAAGATGTTACTACTCCAAAACATCCCAGCCTCAAGAAATGACTCACCTAGTTGTGGAACTCATGCATATTTCTCAATCAAGGACATCATACAAGTCACCCAAATTCATCAAACATGTTTCCCTCACAACAAGAGAGTTACCCATAATCACTCACTAAATGCATTTTATAACATAATGGGTACAAGAATCAAATTACACTGACTCTCATAAGGAATTCACAAGTTACACACAATAAACCATAGGCTTTGTTGACACCTAATTTTTGTCCTCCACGACTAAATTTAATCCTGATTTTCTTTGAGTTTTAATAAAATTAAATTATTTATTTCATCCGAATAAAATTTATTAAATATATTTGTAAGTAATTTTATCATTTTAAGTAGTGATTATAATTTATCGTATTCAATTATACGAGATTTTATAATTTCGTTACTTAAATATTTATTTTTTAAAATATCGGATTTTAATCAAGGCTTATAGATTTGAATGATTAAAGTTTTGATTTAAATATAATTTACTCTCAAAAACTAATTTATTTGGATAAATATGTGTTTGATTTTGTAAAATCAAGAAGCCCAGGATTAAAAGAAGTATTAATTCACATCGAATTTCAATTTAATTTAGCCAATCTATTAGATTTGACCATAATTGAAATCAAATTAGCAATAATTGTAATGCAATCCGTCAATTGATTTGTAATTTGGTCAAAATTAAATAATTATAGCTAAATTTTACATCAAAATTGGTGTTATATTTTAAATAATCCCAAAATTCCCAAAAACTCTCATAACTTCTACCTAATTTCACAAAAAAAATAATTTCAAATTGTACTACATTGTACTATTTTCCCCCAACTTTGTCTTTTCCCAATTTTGAAATTCAAAAGTTGTACTACATTGTACAATTCCCCCCCACATTATCTTCCACCTCACCTTATATTCAATTTTAAAATTTCAAAAACACCCTTATTTGCTTTTTCTCCCACATTGGTGGAGGACAAGAAATAAATCCTCATCCTTTCCTATAAATACTATTATCCCACATTGGTGGAAGAGCGAAAAAAAATCTCATTCTCTCCTATAAATATTACCACTACTTTGGTAGAAAAGGGGGAAAAAGGAAAGAAAAAAAAGAGGTTAGAAAGGTGAAAATACTTTTTTAGCAAAATGGTTATTTTTATTTAGTAAATTTTTTTGTTTCATAGAGTTGGTCGGCTAATAAAAAATTTCAAGTTGCCAACAACGTTTTTTTGGTGATGGTTGATTCCGACGAAGCTCGTAGTCTCATTTTTCTGCCCCCAAAAAGGTAAACATATCTTTTTTTTAGTTTTTATTATCGTTTTCTTCTTCATCTTTTTTCTTCTTCACAGTTCGTAGATATAATTTTATTTGTTGGAATTGTATGCTGTAGATGGCTTTAAAGGCCGTAGAACATTGTGATATCGATATTCTAATTATTTTCATGTTCATGATATAAAAATGAGCTAACAATAGTTGTATGTGTCTTTTTTTTTTACTTATTCTTTGATTATTTTGAATTAAGTTTCAATCGTTGCTTAAAATATGTATTTATGTTTTGTTTAAACTCATTGTTGTTGGATATATTTATTTTCAACATGTAAAGTTATTTTCTTTATGCTGAAAAGAATAGTTAATGTTGAATTTTTTGACTTTTCACCTTATTCTTTGATTATTTTGGATAAAGTTTAGATCTTTGCTTGAAAAACATAATCATGTCTTGTTTAAAGTCATTATTGTTGAATATGTTTATTTTTAGCATGTAAAGTTATTTTCTTTATGTTGAAAAGAATAATTAATATTGATTGTTTTGCCTTTTGACCTTATTCTTTGATAATTTTGGATAAAGTTTAGATCTTTACTTCAAAAGTCATACCCATGTCTTGTTTAAACTCATTGTTGGTAGATATGTTTGTTTTTAGCATGTAAAGTTATTTTCTTTATGCTGAAAAGAATGGTTAATATTGATTGTTTTGCCTTTTGACTTTATTCTTTGATTATCATGTATAAAGTTTTGATCTTTACTCAAAAGACAAACTCATGTCTTGGTTAAATTTATTGTTGGCGGATATGTTTGTTTTAGCTGTAAAGTTGTTTCTTTTATGTTGAAAAAATAGTTACTATTGTTTGTTTCACCTTAATAAAAATATTAATTGATTAAATCAAGAATTTTTCATTTACTTGTTAATTATTTTAAGGGATCTCCAAAATCTTCATATAAGAGATGAAATGCTAGCTTTATTTTTCATCCACGATGTTTATTGCTCTTTTTTGCATGTTTTTAAAATTGTCAAAATAATGAGAAAGTTCGAATTTTTGTGGTTAACTAGAATTATTTAGATATTTTTGAGTCATTCATAGTATGATTGTGAAACAATATTTCACTTTTAGAAATGCTAAACTTTATTCTAATTTTCTTGCGCCCTTTGGACTGTTATATGTGCTTTTTGTGAGTGTAAAGACTTGATTCATGTCTCTCATTAATTTATAATATCAAAGGAGAATCAACGATGTCTTAGAAATATAAACCATAGGTCATTACACATTTTATTTTTTATTAAATTTTGGTTGTAATTTAGATGTATGAATTTTCGGTAATGTCGCCTTAATTGAAATTTAAAGATTCCCTTGCTTGAAAAGTTAACCTTTATTTTCTTTTGTTATATGGATTAGTATCTATGTTTGTTCAATTTTAGAAGTCATGAGTATTTTCCTTGTTGCCTCATCCCTTTACTTTCTCAAGCTTACGTTGTTTGTTTCTTGCATTAATTCATTGAATATGGCCTTCTTCCTTTTACCTTTATTCATTCTTGTATGAACATAAATCATGAGGAATGTAAGTGGGTGTCTTTGCTTTGCATTTTATTTGTTGACTCTTATTCTTGTGCAAGTGTGCTTATCATTGTCATTCAAAGTTGGTTCTTGATATTTTCTTTTGTTTTGAATATTGTCACTTTTATGCCTTGAATGTATATTAATTTCTTTATCTTTTCTTTACATGCAAAAAAATATCTCGAGTCCAAATGGATTCCTGTCCTCTTGCATTTCGTAATGGGCCAATGAGGTCTACCCCTTCGAGTCAAGTTTGAAATTTAAACTCGAGGTCCACTACATAGCATGCGGGTGCTAGAAGATAGACGAAAAAGGATAATGGGTCAAAACCCATTGATGAGGTCATTAAGAAACTTGAAAAGTCTCAATTTTTATTATTGTCTTCTTTTTGTTTATTCATTTAGTCATTTATTTATACATTTATTCCAGCCTCGAAGCCAAAGTTGTATTTAATATAGGTGGAGCAATACTCGAGCAAGAACCTTGAAAAATAGTTTAGGACAGGTGAAAATGGGTCGAAAGCCCAACTAGACTAGGATAGGCCTCGTTGATTTGGGCCCAATGGCCTAAATCCTTTACTTTCTCCTGCCTTCCTCTTTTATGTGTTTATTTGTTTATTAGTTTTGGTTAGACTTAGTTAAAATCCCTACTAAGTCGCCTAAATCTATTTTACACAAGTCTTTTAAAAAAAAATAAAAAATCAAATTACTATTTTAACAAATTAATCTTTTCAGAAGTTAATCAAAAGATGTTTTCAAACAGTCCGAATAACCACAAGTTAGCGGACGTTTTAGGTGCCTAACACCTTCCTAAAACGTTAAAAGGAACCACTTACTTGGAATCTTCAAAACTTAAAATGATTTTTCTATTTTGAATCATTTGAAGTTACTCTCTAAAGGTTTCTTAATTCCTTTTCAAAATTAAGTGGCGACTCTTTCAAAAGTTAAAATTTCTCCGCAAAACAAAAATGGCGACTCTGCTGGGGATTTGTAACTAGGTTCTAACAAAATGTTTGATTTTGTCTTTCGATTAACTGTTTATGTGTTTATATATTTCAATTCTGTAAAGTTTAACTATTGCATCTCATGGCATATTCCTGCATTATTTAAACTGTTTTTGGATTTTGTGGATGTCCTGGCCCCTGTTGTTCAATTCCAAAATGTGTTGAAAATACAAATGACTTATTAGCACGTGAGTCATCTGATGGATGTTCGTATTTTCAAACTCAAGTTTTCTGCTTGAGAATCAATGTTCAAACCTACTCTAGACACCTAGGATAGAACGAAACCAAAACTCTATTTTAGGCATGAGCCTAGGACGACCCAATACCAGAGCGGGGTATTGGGCCCATTAAAAAACCTTCCCTGTGTCTATTGACCCTGAGTCAATTATAGACTAACCATATTTATGTGTTGAAGAAAATGTATGCCTGTCTAATTCAATCCATTATCCTTTGGGGGTTGGGAAAAAGTTTGATTTGCTTACTTTCGTAAGAAGAATTAAAACAAGTTTAGAAAGAAATTGATTGATTTGGGAGGTTGCATTTAAGGTACAGTTTGAATGTCAACATATGTCACCAATATAAGAAATGGATTAAGCTACGAAGGGGAAGGCTGATAGAAGAAGCACTCAGGAATTAGTATATTTTATCCCCTGGGTGGGAACGTATCTTCTTTCATGTTTTTTCCCTTTCCCTAAAGATTGTATCTCTCTTTCGTTATCTTTTGTAGGCATTTATGACCTTTTAGCGTATATAAAAGTTGGGGGATAATGGATTGACCTTAAGCAAGTATATATTTTTTCTTCAAAAATCATTAGGCCCAAACCCTTTGCTCAAAAGGGTCACCTAATTAGGATGCATGTTTATTACAATATGCTTCTGTAATATAACTATTTATGTTCTTATATGTGTTATGTTGATTTGAATCAAAGGCGAACTAATCCTATCCCATTTTCCATAGAACATCTCTAGGCAGAAATATACCCCACTATACAAAAGTCCGGCTAAAAGTACTCCAAGTCTTCCAAGTTTCTCAGAAAAGTCCGTAGTCATTCTCAAAACTTCCAAAATGATCGCTACCATTTTAGGAAAGTTGACTTTAGAATCAGAAAAAACTGTTATAGTTTCTAACTACATAGGGCATAATTTTTCCTCTGTGAGATATGTAGGCAGTCTTTCGACCTGGCCCATATCTCTAAAAGCTCTGTTGTCCTCCACTTTCTTGAGGGAAGAAAAAGAGTTGAACCTTCCCGACAAATTTCACCTATCCATATCATTGAGTAAAATCCTGTTCATTGAAATCCTTGAGTCATCATTATTTCATGGATCAATTCACATGAGATGAGAAATAACTCTATGTGTTTACTTCCTACCTTATCATCTTGATTTACTTATTACTAACGGAATCTAACACGTCAGTGTTTGAGTTGTTTTTACTTTAAAGGTAACTACTCTGTGTTAGCACAAAATGACCCTACTTCACCAGATCAAAATGAATAAGAGATCTGCTTTTTGACTATAGCTTTGTTACAGGAAAAGAAAAATGACTAGTAGTAAAACTGGACTCTACCAATCATTTTTCAACCCAGTAGGCGATATTCTCGAGAATGGAATAAGGTAAAATGTGAGGGAAGAATTTTCCAAGACAATCGGAATCATGGAAGATTAATTGTAGGAAACATTATTGAATTAGACCTCCACTCCCCTCATGACTCATCGCCCGTCGTAAAACAGTAACTTAAAACCTGCTATTGTTATGTCATGTCAAGAAACAAAATAATGGTAGTCCTAGAACAGTCAACAGAAGAGTCAAAGAGTTCGAGAATCAAAGAACCCTAATCTAGAGGAAACCGAGGTGGTTAACTTTGAAGGCGATGACTCCATTGGACATTTGATCCTTTGGTCAATCAAGAAAAACGCAATGTAAATGCCATGTCATCCATAGAAGTACTTATTTATATCCTCGTAAGATGGGTAAGAGTATTTTTAGGGCCATTATGAGTTTATGTACGAACTACGTTTGACCTGAATTCCCAAAAAAGGATACGTAGGCGGCCTATGTTGGCTTCGGTCAACCGCTTAGGAAAATTTATCATTTTCTTTTATGTACGAACTACATTTGACCTGAATTCCCAAAAAGGGATACGTAAGCGGCCTATGTCAGCTTCAGTCAACCCCTTAGGAAAATTTATCATTTTCTTTTATGTACGAACTACGTTTGACCTGAATTCTCAAGAATGAGATACGTAGGCGGACTATGTCAGCTTCGGTCAACCCCTTAGAAAAATTTATCCTTTCCTTTTATGTATGAACTATGTGATGACCTGAATTCTCAATAATGAGATACGTAGGCAGCCTATGTCGGCTTCGGTCAACCTATTAGATTTTTTATACATCCTTAGCATAGTTCTGAACTACGTTTGACCTGATTCCTACTTCAACGGGATACGTAGGTACCCCAATGGCTTGGTCATATAACCCCAGGAAATAGAAACTGGGGCAGAATTTTTGAGAAGGAATCTCAAAAATTCACAAGAGAATATAGACGTCCAACAAAGAGAATGAAGATCAATAAAGACTTCAGATCCACTCAAGTTGGTATCATCTCAAACAACTCTAAACTAGGGCAGAAATTTTGAGGGAAGTCCTCAAAATTTCCACCAGATGCTGGAACATATTTCAAATTCCCCCAGCACTAGAGATTAAGGCCAAGCTTTTAAAGTAGTCAGCTGCGACAAAGTCTAGGCAAGCTCAATTTCTTGCTATGATAGAAATACTTGAAGAAAACCTCCAACAATGATCATAAGCTTTGGAAATCATCCTTTGGATATAGTCAAAACCACGAGGAAGACGTTCATTGAGCTAGTACATGACTTGACTGGCAGAGATATTCTAAAGTTTTACAGAAGCTTTTGAAATTATTTCCTAAAAATTAAGACTATTTTAAAAAAAATCTTACAACTCACTTATTTAGTACTTGCCTAGACATCACTTGGGGTGGAGTGTCAGGATAGAAGTCACGACATGGCGAAATGCCCAAGAGATGGAAAGCAACAAATCAAGGATCGAAGAAGGTCAACACGGAGTAATTTTATTCAAACTAATCATCTTTCTGTGGATGCAGGGATCAATACACGAAAGTGAGGGTCTCTTTCAAAAATCCCTGAGAAAATTGGGAGCCAAAACAGAACATTAATGCCCAAGAACAATATTTTAGGGTAGCCCTAAAAATAGGTTTAATACCCATTTATTGAGGACCTTCTAATTTGTCCATCTCATTTCTTGAGATCATGGGCGACAAACAAAAACTCCTTGTCTTCTTCACAAATATTGTATTAGAAGTTTTCTAAAAATAGTTGCTAGTAAAAGCGACTTTGTGTCTACTAATCATCTACCTTGAGTCCAGGTACATGTAGAAAGCAAGGCGCTGACAAAAGAAGTTAGGTAAAATTACTTTAAAATTTGCCAAGAGGGCCATTGAAATCATTGTCGCAAGGGACATTGCATATTATTTCTACAAGAACCATTACATATCATTGCCACAAGGGACATTGCATATCATTGCCACAAGGGACATTGCATATCATTGCCAAAAGGGCCAATGCATATCATTGCCGAAAGGGCTATTGCATATCATTGCCGCAAGGGCCATTGTATATCATTGCCGCAAGAGCCATTGCATATCATTGCTGTAAGGGCCATTGCATATCATTGCCAAGAGGGCCATCTCATACTATCGCCCAAGAAGGCTATTCATATATCTGTTGACACATGAGACACAACGCTGACATCAAGGATATCATCAACATTATATATCTGTTGACTCATAAGACACAATGCTGACATTGAGGATATCATCAACATTATATATCTGTTGACTCGTGAGACACAATGCTGGCATCGAGGATATCATCAAAATTCATATATCTGTTGACACCTGATACAAAATGCTGACATCAAGGATATCATCAACAATATATTTGTTGACATGCATTACACAATACAAGCGTCGAGGATATCATCATTATTCAATATCTATTGACGTGACACAATGCTGGCATCGAGGATATCATCAACATTCAATATATCTATTGACACGCAAGACACAACGCTGACGTCAAGAATATCATCATCATTTTATATCTGTTGTCACGAAATACACAAACGCTGGCATCGAGGATATCTCATCATTTCATGAATCAGCATCTGAATGCATTGAGAGCACATGATTTGAGGGGACTCCTTTAAGTCGCTATCTAAGGATGAATGATATATAAGATTTCCTTGAAATTGACAATTTGAGGGTCATCTATAAGTCATATTATTTGAAATAGGATAGTGTTCAAGATCACCTATGAGTTGAAATCCTGTAGGTCATCCGTAAGCCACAATAACATCCTAACTAAATAGTGTGCAAGATCACCTAAAAATCGATAGTTCAAAGGTTATTCATAAGTCGCAACTAAATCCTTACCAGAGAATATGCAAGATTATCAAATTGATACGTCCAAGGGTTCTCTATAAGCCGCGTCATATCCAAGATTGATTATGTGCAGGATTACCCAAAGACTAATAATTTGAGAGATTATCTATAAGTCATATTGTATCCAAGGCCGGATGATATGCAGGAATACTTAAAAGCTAGCAATTGGAGGGATATCTGTAAGCCATCTCTTATCCAAAGTTGGATAATGTGCAGGATTACCTAAAAGCTAGAAATTCAAAGGATATTTGTAAGTCGCCTCGGATCCAACATCAAGTAATATGCAAGATTATCTAAAGATTGATAATTTAAGGAAAATTTATAAATTGATCATCGGCTATAATCGGAGAGGTTATCTTTCCACAAACAATAAGTGATATAGGTAACCAAAAGGGTTGCCAAACCAACACAAGATAACATGATTGTAGGTACCATTCTGCATAAAGTATCGTCGGTGTCCAAAAGGGCCACCCCACTTTAAAGACATATTCAACCAACAAATGTCATAATTATGCAACAACCAAAAGGGTTGTTATGTTTGTTGTTGCCAGTTATTTCATTCCAAATAGGTACATAAAGAAATGATCCACTTTTTAGACCACAACTCACGTGGAGATATGGTAAAAGACTACATACTTCTTTCATGAATCATGTTTTGCACTAACACGTTTTGCTTGAGATATTGTCGTGAGCATCCGAGCAGATGAAAATCTCAAATCAAAACCACAGGTGCGGACGACTCCAAAAAGGACTCAACACCACGTGAAATTCTTTCTTAGTAGCAAAATGGGACATAGTCTAAAGAGGAATGTCAAACTCTTTGGATGCGAGCTAAAAGATGATCGCCACCACCATCCAATCACACCCCTATTAGAAGGCATGTGGGAATTCTGGGATATCCTGGTTTCATCTTCACCTTTGGGATATTCCTAAACTCATATCAAGGGTAAATTTCTCTTTCTTTTAAATCCGAGTGACAACACACCTAGAGTTTTGGAAATTATGTCCAGGTAAATTCTTACCTATGGATGTGAAGAGCTCCACGTTCATGGTTAAGAGGTTACAATTCTTTTTTCTGCAACTCAATCAACTTGTCACTTAGACCGAGCCAAAGATCATCTGAAATAAAAGACTATCTTTTCTACCGATTGAGTCAAACTACAAGTAATCTGATTCCTCGAGTCTACGGGATATGTAGGCTGGGATCTACATGGAAAACTTGACTGCATTTCAACCTTCCCCAAATCCCTTTATTCCCCAGCTTTTTGGTTTAACTAAAAACTCTAAAACTATGATAGTGGGTGAGTCTTTTTAAAAACCGTGCCTTAAATCAATCATTATGAACTACAAATGGCTTGAATTCCCATGTAACTTGAGATATGTAGGAAATATGATACCGACGTCCGATTGTAACTCTATAAACTCATGCAAAAGCTAACCTCATTCAGGTATGAATTTGTGGTCGAACAAAAATTAGGAACGTCATCCTCCCTTTCCCCAAGGTTACTTGTATCCACCCTATCTAAAGGGAGGGGACAGTTGTTGACACCTAATTTTTTCCCTCCACGACAAAATTTAATCCTGAGTTTCTTTGATTTTTAATAAAATTAAAATAATTATTTCAGCTGAATAAAAATTTATTAAATATATTTGTATGTAATTTTGTCATTTTAAGTAGTGATTATAATTTATCGTATTTAATTATATGAGATTTTATAATTTTGTTACTTTAATTTAAATATGATTTACTCTCAAAAAATGATTTATTTGGATAAATATGTGTTTGATTTTATAAAATCAAGAAGCCCGTGATTAAAGAAAGTATTAATTCACATCGAATTTCTATTAGATTTGGCCATAATTGTAATGCAATCCATCAATTGATTTGTAATTTGATCAAAATTAAATAAATATGGCTAAATTTTAAATCCCAATTGGGGATATATTTTAAATAACCCCAAAATTCCCAAAAACTCTCATAACTTCTTCCTAATTCCACACAAAAAAATAATTTCAAATTGTACTGTTTCCCCCCAAATTTATCTTTTCCCAGTTTTGAAATTCAAAAGTTGTACTACATTGTACAATTCCCCCCACATTATCTTCTACCTCACCATATCTTTAATTTTAAAATTCCTAAAACACCCTTATTTTCTTTTTCTCCCACATTGGTGGAGGACAAGAAATAAATCCTCATCCTTTCCTATAAATACTTCTCTCCCACATTGGTTGAACAGAGAAAAAAAATCTCATTCTCTCCTATAAATACTACCACTACTTTGGTAGAAAAGGGAAAAAAAAAGGAAAAAAAAGAGGTTAGAAAGGTGAAAAAAATCCTTTTTGAGCAAAATAGTTATTTTTATTTAGTAAAAATTTTTGTTTCATAGAGTTGGTCGGCTAATAAAAAATTTCAAGTTGCCGACGACATTTTTTTGGTGGTGGTTGATTCCGACGAAGCTCGTAGTCTCATTTTGCTGCCCCCCAAAAGCTAAACACATCTTTTTTTTAGTTTTTATTATCATTTTCTTCGTCATATTTTCTCTTCTTCATAGTTTGTAGATATAATTTTGTTTGCTGGGATTGTATGCTGTAGATGACCTTAAAGGCCCTAGAACATTGTCGTATCGATATTCTAATTATTTTAATGTTCATGATATAAAAATGAGCTAACAATAGTTATATATGTCTTTTTTTACTTTATTCTTTAATTATTTTGGATAAAGTTTCAGTCGTTGCTCAAAATATGTATTTATGTTTTGTTTAAACTCATTGTTGTTGGATATATTTGTTTTTAGCATGTAAAATTATTTTCTTTGTGTTGAAAAGAATAGTTAATGTTGAATGTTTTGGCTTTTCACCTTATTCTTTGACTATTTTGGATAAAGTTTAGATCTTTGCTTGAAAAACATAATCATGACTTGTTTAAACTCATTATTGTTGAATATGTTTATTTTTAGCATGTAAAGTTATTTTCTTTATGTTGAAAAGAATAGTTAATATTGATTGTTTTGCCTTTTGACCTTATTCATTGATTATTTTGGATAAAGTTTAGATCTTTACTTCAAAAGTCATACCCATGTCTTGTTTAAACTCATTGTTGGTAGATATGTTTGTTTTTAGCATGTAAAGTTATTTTCTTTATGTTGAAAAGAATGGTTAATATTGATTGTTTTGCCTTTTGACTTTATTCTTTGATTATCATGTATAAAGTATTGATCTTTTCTCAAAAGACAAACTCATGTCTTGGTTAAATTTATTGTTGGCGGATATGTTTGTTTTAGCTGTAAAGTTGTTTCTTTTATGTTGAAAAAATAGTTACTATTGTTTGTTTCACCTTAATAAAAATATTAATTGATTAAATAAAGAATTTTTAATTTACTTGTTAATTAATTTAAGGGATCTCCAAAATCTTCATATAAGAGACGAAATGCTAGCTTTATTTTTCATCCACGATGTTTATTCCTCTTTTTTGCATGTTTTTAAAATTGTCAAAATAATGAGAAAGTTCGAATTTTTGTGGTTAACTAGAATTATTTAGATATTTTTGAGTCATTCATAGTATGATTGTGAAACAATATTTCACTTTTAGAAATGCTAAACTTTATTCTAATTTTCTTGCGCCCTTTGGACTGTTATATGTGCTTTTTGTGAGTGTAAAGACTTGATTCATGTCTCTCATTAATTTGTAATATCAAAGGAGAATCAACGATGTCTTAGAAATATAAACCATAGGTCATTACACATTTTATTTTTTATAAAATTTTGGTTGTAATTTAGATGTATGAATTTTCGGTAATGTCGCCTTAATTGAAATTTAAAGATTCTCTTGCTTGAAAAGTTAACCTTTATTTTCTTTTGTTATATGGATTAGTATCTATGTTTGTTCAATTTTAGAAGTCATGAGTATTTTCCTTGTTGCCTCATCCCTTTACTTTCTCAAGCTTACGTTGTTTGTTTCTTGCATTAATTCATTGAATATGCCCTTCTTCCTTTTACCTTTATTCATTCTTGTATGAACATAAATCATGAGGAATGTAAGTGGGTGTCTTTGCTTTGCATTTTATTTGTTGACTCTTATTCTTGTGCAAGTGTGCTTATCATTGTCATTCAAAATTGGTTCTTGATATTTTCTTTTGTTTTGAATATTGTCACTTTTATGCCTTGAATGTATATTAATTTCTTTATCTTTTCTTTACATGCAAAAAAATATCTCGAGTCCAAATGGATTCCTCTCCTCTTGCATTTCGTAATGGGCCAATGAGGTCTACCCCTTCGAGTCAAGTTTGAAATTTAAACTCGAGGTCCACTACATAGCATGCGGGTGCTAGAAGATAGACGAAGAAGGATAATGGGTCAAAACCCATTGATGAGGTCATTAAGAAACTTGAAAAGTCTCAATTTTTATTATTGTCTTCTTTTTGTTTATTCATTTAGTCATTTATTTATTCATTCATTTCGGCTTCGAAGCCAAAGTTTTATTTAATATAGGTGGAGCAAGACTCGAGCCAAAGGATCGAAAAATAGTTTAGGATAGGTGAAATGGGTTGGAAGCCCAACTAGACTAGGACATGTCTCGTTAATTTGGGCCCAATGGTCTAAATCCTTTACTTTCTCCTCCCTTCCCCTTTTATGTGTTTATTTGCTTATTAGTTTTATTTAGAATTAGTTAAAATCCCTACTAAGTCGCCTAAATCTATTTTACACAAGTTTTTTTTTTTAAAATCAAATCGCTATTTCAACAAATTAATCTTTTTAGAAGTTAATCAAAAGATGTTTTCAAACAGTTCGGATAACCGCAAGTTAGAAGACGTTTTAGGTGCCGAACACCTTCCTAAACTGTTAATAGGAACCACTTACTCGAAATCTTCAAAACTTAAAGCGATTTTTCTATTTTGAATCGTTTGAAGTAACTCTCTAAAGGTTTCTTAATTCCTTTCCAAAGTTAAGTGGCGACTCTTTCAAAAGTCAAAATTTCTCCACAAAACAGGCTTGCCCTTAGTGTAGTGCTCCATTAATATAAGAATTATAAAGCTAAAGATCAAATAGGTCTTTTCTGGGTTGTAATGTAGTCTAAGGGATGGGTAGGAACCATTTTATAATAGTGACTATCTTTGCTAAGCACTTTAATACATCACGTTTTACAGTTACAACCAATCTCCAGCAACCAAGTTACACCATTTTTGTCTACCCCATTCTCTTATTTTTTACCCCATCTTACTAAGCTCATTTACATACACTATGGTGGAAGTATTTTATGCACAACTCAGTCAATTTGAACAAATTTTCATTATTTTAATTACTCAACTCCCCATCACAATACATTACAATTCTTTTGAACAACAATAACTATCCTTTAGGGTCTTCAATTTCACCTTTTATCCTCTTATTTCTCAAACACCTTAAATAACTAATTACTCATTAAAGAGCCTAGGAGATTTGGATAAAATTAAGGTTTATCAAAGAAGGGATTAGGTTACATATGCGGATGCCAAATAAAAAGCTAAAGGCTCAATGGGGCTTACTAGGATTAATCACAAAGGGTAGGCCAAAAAAAAAGGTATAAAACAAGGATATATAAGAAATGCCTAAATCATCTCCTAAAATCACATTATTTATTTTGCTTTGCACCCGTATCAGGAAAGTTATAGACATCACATGCAACAAGGAATATACAAATGCCTTACACGCAAATGGCACATGCCCAACTCACATAGGATCATCATAGACTTTCAACGAAACAATAGCATGAATTCAATTAAAGTCAACAAGTACAAGGGTCATAAAAATGAGCCTAGGAGTCTCAAAAGTAGGAATTAACGAAATCAATATGCTTTTACAATCAAAATACTTTCACTATGCAGTTACATATAGCACTAACAAGAATATCTTACTATAATTTTTATTAAATTGAGCCCAAAATTGGAAATTTCCCCACCCCATACTTAAGAAAAGATCTACTTTGTCACCAACATATACTTTTAGAGTAAGAGATAGAAATACTCCCTGAGGCCCCCAGGCATACCTAGTAGCATCTTTAAATATCAAGAGGATCCCCACTCTCAGTATTTGCCATGCTCCTTAGCTCAGATTTTTGGTACATAGACTTCCCATAAATTCGTGACTCAATAAAATAAAAAACTACATGAATTAAAAACTACAAAAAGACTAACAAGTAAAATATACCTAATTAACTTGGGTTGCCTCCCAAGTAGTGCATGATTTAGTGTCGCGGCACGAGCCAACTCAACTTAACCAAATTCCTTCATTATTTGCCTCATACTTGGAGGCTATCTTCTTATTCGTTTCTAACTTCTTGAGTTTGCACTCCCAAGGTCAACCGCTTTTTCAACTTTATCCTTTTCAAAATCAAAATTCTTCATCATGTCAGACTTAGCTATTTGTGGCTTAGGGTTCTTAGTGAGGGTGTCCGAAGAGGCCTTTGGCAGACTAACCACCTCATACTTATCCCCTTCAATAAAAGTAATCATTAATAAGTATTTATATTGGGATAGTATATTAAGAGATGTGTAAACTTTGAAAACCGCCTCTTCATACTCTAACCTCATTGTGAGTGTACCCTCTCTCACATCAATTGAAGCTCCACCCGTCGCTAAAAATGGATGCCCCAAGATAATTCATACCTATTCATCTTCTTAAAAGTCAAGAATAATAATGCCAGCAGGAATAATAAATTTACCAACCTTTATGAGGACATCCTCAATCACTCCTTTTGAATGGGATATGGTCCCGTTTGCTAGCTGCAGTACTACAGAGCTTGGTCTAGACTTTCCCAAATCCAATGTATTAAACAAAGATAGAGGAATCAAGTTGATTCTTGCCCTTAAATTACTAAGTTCCTACACCACCTCGCTATTGCCAATTTGATTGGGGAGAGTGAGCTTTCTAGGGTCCTTAATGTTTTTCGGCATCTTTTGAGTAACCACAAAACTACACTCTTCAGTGAGTGCTACAACCTCCACATCCTACAACTTAACCTTATTTGCAACCATATCCCTCAAGTACTTAGCATACTTGGGCATACCATACAAAACATCTAAAAGAGGAAGGTTATTGTGAAGCTCTCTGAACGTGTCAAAGAACTTCTTGAAACAAGCATCCTCCTTCGCTTTTCTTTGCCTCTGAGGAAAAGAAAGTGGCTGCATCTGTTTCTTCTCTGGTTTAACAACTTTAGTTTTTGAGTACTCAATCTTTCTCAAATTACCGACAACTTATTTGGATACCTATGGGGGAGTCAAATCCATATCTACCTATTTAGATGCCTTTAAAGGTTATCCATAAATATCTTTACCACTCCTCAAGTGATTTTCATAACTTGTTTTAGGTTTTCTATATCTGCTGGAAAACCACCTTGAGGCCTAGTATGTATTACTTATTGTAACTGCCCCAACTGCAACTCTAAGGTTCTCTGCACCGCTTGTTAGTTCTTTAAATCTCCTTCTAATTGTGTCTGATTAGCTAGAACCTGCTTCATCATCTATTCCAAGTTGCTAGTTGATTGATTTCTTTATTCTTGTGGTTGCTGAATTTACTATTTTTGTGCGTTCCATGACTGAGTCTGCCACTTTATATTGTAGGTATTACCATAATTTGTCCTCTGAGCATTGCCCACATATATTACCGTCTCTAGATTTGAATCACACATAGACATAGGATAGCCACTATTATTGCAAACTTTATACCAACTTGCAACTTGTTGGATTGCATTGACTGTGGCTGTAGGTTGTGCTACTCCCAAATTTAGACTGCTGAGCTGAGTATTAAACTGGCTTTGTAATGCCATAATCTGGGCTAATACGACAGTGAGCTGGTCCACCTTCAATACACCCATAATTTTCTTCTTGGAACTCCTAGAATCACTATGCCATTCTGGATTTCCTTTTGCTATGCGGTTTAATAATGTGTACAGCTCATCATAAGTCAACTCCAATGCTTGACCACCTACGGCTGAATCTAGAAAAATCTTTGTATTGTGATCATGTGCTTTTACAAAAGTATAAGAAAGTACCTCCTTGGACTGTTGGTGATGTGTACAATATTGAAGAAGAGACTTGAAGTGTTCCCAAGCATGATATAGATTTTTATCCAACCTTTCCTTACAGCTCACTATATCACTGCGAAGTCTCGCAATCTTGCCAGATAGAAAGAACCGGATTAGGAATTTTTGGGCCAACTTATCTCATGTAGTGATTGAATTCGTCAGATCTACATTCAACCACCTCTTTTCTTCCCGCAATAGTAAATGGGGAAGTATTGTCAGCCTCATATAATCTCTAGACACACCTGTCGAAATGATTGTGTCAGTAAGATCAATGAAATTCTACAAGTGGACTTATGCATCTGTAATGCCCTGGAAAATGGGTCCCGGAGCTTCACACGGTGCTTGAGGCTATGAGTAGCCCCAAGCTAACCCTTTGAGATATTTTCATTTAGTTCAACACAAATCAATGGGGTTTCCATAAATAACCCTCAAATATCAATGGAGTAATCATCATCCAAGAATAGAAGAATTTCAGAAAGATAACAAAATACGACTTATTAGTCAACTCCCAACATCTATACTAGTCTGACAAGTCTCTTAGAAAATCAATAAAACCAGCGAGCCATTGAGACATGCCCCAACTGACTTATACTCAGTTATCAAATGTAAACAATTCCTTGAAACCAACATCAGGCATCACGTCCTCGGAACATGAGGACTCACCACAACAGAGGATGTAGAACGGCATGCCCAAAGAATCACTATCGAACCTGGAACTGAGCACCTGAACCTATATTCCGAGAAAATACAGCCCACATCCGAAGATGTGGGTCAGTACCATGGAAAGGAATCGAGTATATGGGGGTGTATGCAGTTATATAAACATCACCATCGTAAATATTTATAAGAAATATGCAGGATGTATAAAAGACTCAGATAGCCCGAAGAAAATCATCATAATCATGAGAGGATGAAATAAGTAAAATAACACATGTGAGTCATCATATAATTTGTCAATCACTTTCAGTTCATCAAGAATATCAATTCTCATAATGTAAATATCATTTAAATCTTTCAAAAGAATAACTTTCACAATTCCACTTTCAAATCACTTCACCATTCACCATAGACACAAGGAAACACACACACACTAGGAGAACGTACAATCGACATAAACCATGTGAGCTACATGGAGTCCAACATACAACCCACGTTGGGGAGAGTCGTCCTATCCTTTCCATCAGAGTAGGACTGTCGATATCAAATCCACACAAACTAGTGATCACTCTATAAATCAGCCTAAGGCTCACTCCTATGGGGCACGTAGTTCTAGGGAAGTAAGGTTGCTTTATACCTCCCACTCGGTGCTAAAGATTTCTCCCGGACATAGCTCAGATCATTTCAAAGACAATCCACACCAAAATAATTTCATTAATATATAAATATACATCGGGAGCCATCATGCTTCCCATCTATCAAAATCAACCACATTGTGGATTTCTTTCACACTTGAGTTCAAAGCAACTCCATTAAGACCTAAAGGTCAAATCATTCAAAATATCTCAAATAGTCAACATCAACGTTCTTATAACACATACTTTCTAAAAAAAACACAATTTCCAATGGGGATTCATGACCCAAATATCAAAATAATGATAAATATCGTTCAAGATTCATGCTTTATATCTCCACACATGTAAATTCATCTTTCAAAATCATAAACATCAAGATTTCATAATAATCATCATAAGATATGGGTTCATGGTTCAAATTCGTAAAAATCAAATAAAAATCATACCTTTGTAAAGAAAATTACTTTTGGGCACAATAACGAAAGAGAGTTCTTGTTGAAAAACCCCACATACCTTGAATAATGAACTTTAGATAGATACTCATTTTTGAGATATTAATCGTGCCTCTGAATGATGGTTCTTGGAGTTTTTGAACTAGGAACTTGGAATCTTGAATAAATTTGCAACATTAATGGTGAACTTTGGAGGTTCTTGAAGTTGGATGTACGAGCTTAGGGTTTTCTTTTTGAGGGAATTTGATGAAATATAACATATAATGCTTCTAATAGGCTTTAATATAGGGTTTGGATGGATTTTGGGTGCGGGGAAATGACCAAACTGCCCCTAAAAATCAAATAATTCTCGAATCTGTCCTTTGATGGACTATTTTGATATTCTGAAGTAGATGAACCATAATATTTTACTTCGATATCCAAATAGGATGAATCCAATTTCATTAGAAAGAGGACTCTCATATCTTTCCATTGATATATAGTATCTTACCCAGATCATTGTGTACGAGGAGTTATGATCGTTTGAAGTTGACCCAAAAATTTGCTTTTGTTAGGCTGAAGTAGATCGACCATAACTTTTTGCTCCGATAGAAAAATTGAATGAAACCAATTTCATTGGAAAGAAGACACACAGGTCTTTCCGTTGATATATAGTAGATCACCAAGATCATTACTTACAAGGAGGTATGATTGTTTAAATTTGGAGCAAAAATACTCCAGGCCTCAGTACTTTTTCCTACACATTTTACTGTTCACTACTATTCATGGTCGATCGAAATGTTCATAACTCGTCGCTCGGGTGTCTGTTTTGGATGATCCATATATCGTTGGAAAGATTATTCTATACTCTATGCAATGGTGGGTCATAATCTAAGACATTCCATAAGAAAAATTTATAATTCATTCTAGAAGATAGAACCCAACACGTTTACTCACAAAATTTCAACAAAAAATTTCCTGGGGTATTACATCATCCCCCCTTGGAAACATTCGTCCTCGATTGATGCTAGACATGCCAAGATTAGATAGGTAATAGAGCATACAGGTGAAAATATTCTTTAGAAGCATCACCACATCGTTTCTCACTCCGAATGCAACATAGAATGCATACATTCAAGAAACTACAGCTGAACACATGATAAATGACAGGTGAACTACTGCAACTTTTATCAAAAGTGCATGATTTAGGAAAGAACGGTACCTTCGGCTTGATCGGAGTTCATGGAAAATAGGTGCGGGTACTTGGATCACATATCCGCCTCAGCTTCCTAAGTTTCACCCTCAACAGATTAGTTTAGCCACAACACCTTGACCAAGGGAAATTCTTTGTTGCTTAGTCTTCGGACACTGGAATCAAGAATCTCAATAGGAATCTCATCAAAAGAATGATTTTCTTGAATGTCAGCACTCACAGAGGAATCCACTACCGCAGCATCGCTAATATGCTTTCTTAGCATGGAGATATGGAATATTGGATGAACAAAGGATAACTCGAAAGGCAACTCGACCTCATAGGCTACGTTACCAACACGGCTAAGAATTTTGTACGGACCAACATAATGGGGACTAAGCTTCCCCTTCTTTACGAATCTCTTCACCCCCTTCATGGGTGAAATTTTTAGATACACTAGGTCACCAACTTCAAACTCAAGGTCTCTACTTCTAACATCCGTATATGACTTCTGACGACTCTGCGTAGTTTTCAACCTTCCCCTAATCAACTTAACTTTTTCATAGCCTCAAATACCGAATCAGGACTACTCACAGCCACTTCACCCACCTCGAACCAACTTAAGGGTGATCTACACCTCCTCCCATATAAGGCTTTAAACAGAGCCATGCCAATACTAGAGTGTAAACTGTTATTATAAGCAAACTCTCTCAACGGTAAGTGCTCATCCTAACTTCCCTTAAAGTAAAGTGCACAAGATCTCAACATATCCTCTAAGGTCTGGATGGTCCGCTCAGCCTGACCATCAGTCTGTGGATGAAAAGCAGAACTCAAAAGCACTTGGGTACCAAGACCCTTCTAAAAAGCTTTTCAAAATTGCGAAGTGAACTGAGTACCCCTATCCAAAATGATAGATAAGGGAACTCCATGCAGTCTGACTAGCTCTTGAATATACAATCTAACGTAATCCTCAGCAGTATATGAAGTATGAACAAGCAAGAAATGAGCATACTTAGTCAACCTATCAACCACAACCCAAATGGAATCATGATGGTGTCGGGAAGGAGGTAAACCAATCATGAAGTCCATATTTATCTCTTCCCACTTCCAGGTGGGAATACTAAACTCTTGCATCATACCACCAGGTCTTTGGTGTTCAACCATAACCTGTTGGCATATTGCATACTTAGCTACAAACACTGCTATATCTTTCTTCATGCCATTCCACCAATAGATTTCCTGCAAGTCTCGGTACATCTTGGTGGCACCAGGATTAATATAATATTGCGCCCCGTGCGCTTCATCCATAATACTCTGTCTCAGATTATCAACATTCGGGACACACAATCTACCCTGCAATCTCAACACACCATCTCCCCCTTGGGAGAAAACCTCTACTTTTTGGTCCTTGACTGACTTTTTCAGTCTGACCAAACTAGCATCTAATTATTGCTTTTCCTTCACTTCCAAAACCAAAAAGGATTCGGAACTACTCTGAACCCCTATACTACCTTCGGAAGAGTCAAAAAACCTAACCCCCAATCTAGCCAAACGATGTACATTACGAGCCAACTCTTTCTTACCTCCTACCACATGCAAAATACTACCCATGGACACTCTACTTAGGGCATCTGCCACAATATTGGCCTTGCTCGGATGGTACAACACACTCATATCATAGCCCTTTAACAATTCTAACCATCGTCTCTGCCTGAGATTCAATTCTCTCTGGGTAAACACATACTGCAGACTCTTATGATCAGTGAAAACATCAACATAGACACCATACAAATAATGTCTCTAAATTTTTAAAGCAAACACAACAACAGCCAACTCAAGGTCATAGGTGGGGTAATTTTTCTTATGGGGTTTCAACTGTCTAGAAGCATAAGCTATAACCTTACCCTTCTGCATCAATACGCAACCCAACCCAACTGTCAAAGTATCATAGTACACCACAAAACCATCAACACCATCAGGCAAAGTCAAAACAGGGGCTGAAGTAAGTCGAGTCTTCAACTCCTGAAAACTCTTCTCACAAGATCGGACCACAAGAACTTCACTTTATTTTGGGTCAACCGAGTCATAGGAGATGCTATAGGAGATAAACCCTCAACGCTTCGGTCTTTTGGGGATCAACTCTAATACCCTCGAAAGAAATGATATGACCCTGAAAAGCAACTGACCTTAGCCAAAACTCACACTACTGAACTTGGCAAATAACTTGTGATCTCTAAGGGTTTGCAAAACAGTTCGAAGATGATCAAAATGTTCATCCTTACTATGGGAGTACACCAGTATATCATCGATGAACACTATGACAAACATATCTAGATATGGTCTGAACACTCGATTCATGAGGTCCACAAAAGCTGCTGGGGCATTAGTTAACCCGAAACACATAACAAGAAACTCAAAATGTTCGTAACGAGTTCAGAAAGAATTTTTAGGATGTCACACTCCCTAACTTTGAGTTGATGATAGCCGAAACGAAGGTCTATCTTTGAGAAATAACTTGGACGTTGTAATTGGTCAAGCAAATCATCTATTCTCGGCAGAGGTACTTATTTTTGATGATGACTTTAGTCAGTTGGCGGTAATCAATGCACATATGCAAAGAGCCATCTTTCTTTCTCACAAACAACACAGGAGCACCCCAAGGAGTAACACTGGGCCTTATGAAAGCCTTATCAAGTAGATCTTTGAGTTGCTCTTTCAACATCTTAAGTTCTGCAGGGGCCATACGGTAAGGAGGAATAGAAATGGGCTAAGTATAGGGAAGAAGATCAATCCCGAACTCTATCTCTCTATTAGGAGGTATCCCTAGGAGATTATCCAGAAAGACATCAAAAAACTCATTGACGACGTTAACAGACTGGAGAGTTAGAGTCTCAGACTTAGTGTCTTTGACTTTAACCAAATGGTAAATACACCCCTTGGAAATAAGCTTTCTAGCTTTGAGGTAAGAGATAAAATGACTCTTGGGTGACAAAGAATTCCCAGACCACTGAAACACGGATGCACCCAGAAACTGAAACTTGACCAGTCGGGTCCGACAATAAATAGAGGCATAAGAAGAATACAACCAATCCATACCCAGAATCACATCAAAATTTACCATGTCTAACTCAATCAGATCAACCAACAAGACTCTATAAAGAATGGTAACAGGATACTTTTTATATACTTTCTGGGCAACAATCGAATCACCTACCGGGGTAGAAACTAGGATAGGCTCAGGAATAATCTCAGGACTCATTTCAAAATTCACAGCAATCAAAGGTGTAACATATAAGAAACTAGATCCAGGATCCAACAAAGAAGACACATCAAACTAAAATATACAAAGCATAACAATAACAACATCGGAGAGTCCTCCTATTCCTAGCAGGACGGTAAAGCATAGAATCTATTCTGGCGCTGCCCGACAACATTTCTAGAAGAGGCGCCATAAGGTGGGGCTGGTCGAGTCACTAGAACTGGAGCACTAGTAGTTTGAGTCTGGGTCTAAGGGCGATAGTCACGACGCCCTTGTCCATCCTGTGGACAGTCTCTAACTCTGTGACCCATGTCACCACACCGTAAATAACCCCTCTTCTCACCCTAACACTTACCTGAATAAGACCTACCACACTTAGGATGATTTGGCTTACTGCCAACACTATACTGGAACCTGGATGCATATGACCTGCTACCTTGCTCCTGCCGACCTCTAGGCATGGGAGCACAAGCAAATGATGGTGCTGGCATAGATGAACGATCTTGATACTGAGGACAACTCCCTCTCTGTGATCTAGTCTGACCCTATTCGTGCTGCTCGGACCTAGCTCTCTTATTCCCTCTCATTTTATCTCTCTCCTTAATCTTGTCTGCCTCAATCTGTTGGGCATGAGTCAGCAGCCTAGAAAGATTCATATCACTATTCAGCATAGCAGACCTACACTCCTTAACCATATAACTACACACTCCAGCCACAAACTTACTCATACTAGCCTGATTATCATCCACTAAGTCAGGAGCATACTTGGACAGCTGATTGAACTTTAGACAGTACTCCCTAATAGTCATAGAGCCCTATCGCAGGTTCATAAACTCTTCCACCTTCACCTCCCTCATCTCCAAAGGGAAAAACTTATCCAGCAATGTATCCTGGAACTCTTACCAAGTTGTAGGGACAGCTCCCTCACCTCTACCTTTTCTCCAAGCAACAACCCAGTCATAAGAAAGGTCTTTCAACCTATAGGCAACCAACTCCATACTATGTTCCTTAGATACATTCATCACCTGAGTAATATTCCACACCTCCTCTAAAAACAACCGTGGATCCTTATTAGACTTGGACCCATAGAATTTCGGCAGATTCATTCGCATGAGGTCATGGATCCTGGCAGTAGCTGTATCACCTCACTATTACTATAGAGCCGGGCTCGGGTTTGCCTGAACATTTGCAGTAATAGCTTGGGCCAGCGCCTGAAAGGCTACCCAAAATTCAGCATGAGACGTTTTTATTCAATGGGTCAACAGGTTGAGGTTGCTGACCATCATTATTTCTTTTCGTTCGATGTGCAGGAAAATTTCTGAAAGAGGAGAGCACGAATCAATAGCAGAGAGAGACACTTTAAGTACGATAGACTTTTGAAAGAAAGAATCACATTTTTTCCTAAAACATTTTGTAGCCTCTTTCTCATAGATATGGCATGCTACACAACGATGATCAAGACTTTACTTAACATGGCTTGTCAGACTCCTTAGGACACCTTAAAACCTTAGGCTCTGATACCAAGTTTGTAACACCCCAGAAAACAGGTCCCAGAGCGTCACACGATGGTTTAGGCTACGAGTAGCCCCAAGCTAACCCTTTGAGCCATTTTCATTCAGTTCAACACAAATCAATGAGGTTTTCATAAATAACCCTCAAATATCAACAGAGTAATCATCATCCAGGAATAAAAGAATTTCATAAAGATAACAAAATACGACTTATTAGTTAACTCCTAATATCTATACTAGTCTGACAAGCCTCTAAGAAAATCAATAAAACCAGCGAGCCATTGAGACATGCCCCAACTGACTCATACTCCATTATCAAATGTAAACAATTTCGTGAAACCAACATCAGACATCACATCCTCAGAACATTAGGACTCACCATAATAAAGGATGTAGAACAGCGTGCCTAAAGAATCACTGTTGAACCTAGAACTGAGCACCTGAACCTGCATTTTGAGAAAATGTAGCCCACATCCGAAGATGTGGGTCAGTACTATGGAAAGGAACCGAGTATATGGGGGTGTATGCAGTTGTACAAATATCATCATCATAAATATTTATAAGAAATATGCAGGATGTATGAAAGACTCACATAGCCCGAAGAAAATTATCATAACCATGAGAGGATGAAATAAGTACAATAACACATGTGAGACATCATATAATTTGTCAATCACTTTCAGTTCATCAAGAATATCAATTCTCATAATGTAAATATCATTTAAATCTTTTGAAAGAATAACTTTCACAATTCCACTTTCAAATCACTTCACCATTCACCATAGACATAAGGAAACACACACACACTGGGAGATCCTATAACCAACATAAACCATGTGAGCTACATGGAGTCCAACGTACAACCCTCGTTGGGGAGAGTGGTCCTATCCTTGCCATTGGAGTAGGACAATCGATATCAAATCCACACAAACTAGTGATCACTGTATAAATCATCCGCAAGCTCACTCCTACGGAGGCATGTAGTTCTAAGGAAGTAAGGTCGCTTTATACCTCCCACTCAGTGCTAAAGATTTTTCCTGGACTTAGCTCAGATCATTTCAAAGACAATCCATAATAAAACAATTTCAGTAATATATACATATACATCGGGAGCCATCGTGCTTCCCATCTATCAAAATCAACCACGTGGATTTCTTTCACACTCGAGTTCAAAACAACTCCATTAAGACCAAAAGGTAAAATCATTCAAAATATCTCAAATATTCAATATCAACATGCTTATAACACACACTTTCTAAAAAAACATAATTTTCAATGGGGATTCACGACCCAAATATCAAAATCATGATAAATATCATTCAAGATTCATGCTTTATATCTCCACACATGTAAATTCTTCTTTCAAAATCATAAATATCAAGATTTCATAATAATCAACATAATATATGGGTTCATGCTTCAAATTCGTAAAAGTCAAATAAAAATCATGCCTTTGTAAAGAAAATTACTTTTGAGCATAAGAACGAAAGAGAGTTCTTGTTGAAAAACCCCACATACCTTGAATGATGAACTTTAGATTGATACTCATTTTTGAGATGTTAATCGTGCCTTTGAATGATGGTTCTTGAACTAGGAACTTGGAATCTTGAATAAATTTGCAACATTAATGGTGAACTTTGGAGGTTCTTGAAGTTGGATGTAGGAGCTTAGGGTTTTCTTTTTGAGGGAATTTGATGAAATATAATATATAATGCTTCTAATAGGATTTAATATAGGGTTTGGAAGGATTTTAGATGAGGGAAAATGACCAAAACGCCCCTAAAAATCAAATAATTCTCGAATCTGTCCTTTGGTGGACTATTTTGATAGTCTGAAGTAGATCAACCATAACGTTTTACTCCGATATCCAAATTGGATGAAACCAATTTCGTTAGAAAGAGGACTCTCATATATTTCAGTTGATATATAGTATCTCACCCACATTATTGTGTACGAGGAGTTATGATCATTTGAAGTTGATCCAAAAATTTTCTTTTGATAGGCTGAAGTAGATCGGCCATAACTTTTTGCTCCGATAAATAAATTGGATGAAACCAATTTCATTGGAAAGAGGACTCACAGATATTTCTATTGATATATAGTAGATCACCCAGATCATTATGTACAAGGATTTATGATTATTTAAAGTTGGAGCAAAAATACGCCAGGCCTCAGTACTTTTTCCTACACGTTTTACTGTTCACTACTATTCATGGTTCGATTGGAATGTTCATAACTCGTCGATCGGGTGTGTGTTTTGGATGATCCACATATCGTTGGAAATCTTATTTGATACTATATGCAATGGTGGGTCATAATCTAAGATATTCCGCACGAAAAATTTATAATTCATTCTAGAAGGTAGAACCCAACACGTTTACGCAAAAAATTTCAATGAAAAATTTCCCCGAGTATTACAGTAACCTCGTGTGAAAACCCTGCAAACTATACACTGCTGATTAAAAATAGCACTATGTTTTGCTTTAACTCAAAGTTCCCCCAAACAGCCAAAATTGGGGAAGTCAAGTTTGCCGGAAGTGGGACTTCCACTTCTCGAACTATCTTGCAAACTTGCTATTCTTAAGCCATTTAAGTAGAATTACCTTGGTATTCTTGGATTTGAGGAATTCGGGGGAGAAAGATTGCTTCTCTCCTTCTTTGGTGAAAGTGTTGATCAGGTTCCAAGCTAGGTCGAACCAACTCCTGATCCCTTGCCAACTTATTAACCTAAAAACCTATTTCCTGCAATAACAAAACCAAGACCAAGTGTAAAGCACCAAAGTAATCATATAAAGCAAAACTAAAAATAAAAAAGTTGCCTAATTTTAAGTCCCTGACAATGGTGCCAAAAACTTGACAACACCCAAATGCACACGCATGTATACGTGGTCTACCAGGTAGTAATGTGGCCTTTAATAAATCCAAGTATTGATCTCACAGGGACTTGTTCCAACAACTATTAAATTCTAGTTTAACTTCTAAGATTAATTTGACACAAAGGTAGCCAAAAAAAGTTTGGAATATTGTAAATTGCAAGTAAAGGCTACTTCTGATACAACCTCTTTACCTCTTTTGAGGTACTGGTATGGACTGCGTACACTATACCCTCCCCATACCCCACTATGTGGGAATATACTGGGTTTATTGTTGTTGTTGTTGTTGTTCTTGCAAGTAAAGTAAACAATGCAGAAATTAAAGTACTTGAGAAAATCAATGGAGTAAAATCCAGGGTTAAAGCACTTCGAATAATCATACTATGTCATTTAATTCCATTCATTATCCTTATATTCTTGATTTTTGATTTTTAGGGTTAATTGCATGATCATGGTCTCCTGACTTCTAACTATTTACCCAATTTGGACATTATAAATACATCATTGAGCGGGGATGTAATAATCCAATTTAGGTTTTTGCGCTATCATCCAACATGTTAATCAAGTAAGGCTTCTAGGTACATCCCTGTCCTAGATGTTAATTTGAATTCTTTATTTTATAAAAGAATACAAACCATACTTTGTTTATCCCATGTTCTATCGCCCTACTCTCTCTCCCAAGATCATAAGATTGACAATTGATGTATTCTAAGGGAGATCAAGCCTCAAAATAGTTAAATCAAGAATAACCAAATAACCAATAATGATAAAGAAATATAAAGAAATTAATTAAAAACAATAGTACCCTGTTCTTGGCATTAACCTCTAAAAGAGGGCGTTTAGCCACACCTAGTCATAATCGTAATCACAAGATTGTAATTCACAACTAATAACATGAATGAAATAAATTGAAATAATAATAACCTAAAATATGAAGTTCTATCAGCCCCTCAATCTTCCTATTATCTCTAAGAAAATCCAAGACGTGTACAATTAGTTGTATTTATAATATAAGATGCAAGCCTAATCTGTGTAGATCAACAATTACATTTTGGTTGTGTAATTGAGCATGGGAGTAGGGGCGTTGCCTTATATATTACATCACTATAGAAGGGGATGCGCCTGCCTTAGACCACCGCTATGGAGAGGGCTATGCTTGCAATAATACACCACAATGGAGGGGGCTATGCCTTCTTATTGCGGGTAGCCACTGGAACTTGCCATCAAAATTTTGGTTAAGTCTTTACCATCCAATCTTTCATCCCTTGATGTGTGGTGTATTTCCGATGTATTTCCAGCCTATATATCAACAATGTATCACCATATTTATCTTACAAAACTTCCTACATAATCACACACCATGGATTATAGCTCATATCAACACAATATCCATAGTGACTAATCAAAACAAGAGGTAAGACTAAGTTAGTTCATATTGATCTTCAACTTATTGTTCCACCTATACACTTAATCAAATTGAACTTTGACCATCACCAACAAGTTGGTCAACATATAATCACATATTTAAACCATAAGGAACTCATTATACATGTTAGAATCCATCAAAACCAACAAGACACACACCTAGCTAAAGCTAATAAGCTTAGCTATCTTGATTGAACTCTAAATGACTCAATTAAGTACAAACCTGTTGGAAAACACTTTAAACCATTGTAATCATATCCTGAACACTTATGTTCTTATTTCTATCATAATTAACACATTAAACACACAATTTATCCTCAAAGCAAGACTAAACAAGCTAGAATAGTAACATTCGAGTGCATAAATACACCTAAGATCAATATTAGCATGCATTTCACCTTCTGATCAAAGAACACACTAAATGGACTATTCAGGTTCTTGAGGATATGCTCAGGGCTTGTGTTATGGATTTCAGGGGTTAGTGGAAACTTAGCTTTTGCAAATTTCATATATAATAATAGATTCCCTTCAAGTATTGAGATAGCACCATTTGAGGCATTATGTGGTAGATATTGTTGACCACTGATTGGATTGTTTTAGACCACCCAGGTTAGACCCCTTTGTACTAACTTGACTCAAGAGTTGTTGGATAGAGTTAGGGTGATTTAGGATAGACCGAGGGCCGCTTAGAATAGACAGAAGGCTTATCCAAATAGTAGAGTCCGTGCCTTGATATTTTTAGTTAGACACTAGGTGTTCCTTCAAGTATTTCCCATAAAGTAGGTGATGAGGTTTGGGATGAAGGGAAAGCTCAAACCTAATTATATTGGATATTTTGTAGATCCTTCGCACAGTTAGAGAGGTGCCATATTTTTTGTACTCATTTGGTTTTCCATGTTTCAATATTATAGAGGTACATTCCCAATGAGTCTCATGTGATTTTGTGGGACTCGATTCAGCTAGATGAGAGATTGACCTTTGTGGAGGAGCCGGTGTTTGTATTAGACAAAGGTGTCAAACAGTTGCAATCTAGAGAGATTCTAGTGGTTAAGGTCCAGTAGGGATGCCATGCAGTATCAAAATGAGAGAGATATAAAGGACTAAATATACAAATGAATCCCTCTCAAGATCTAGTATGGTCAGTACTAGATCCACTGCTAAAAGTTCCCAAGTAATATACATAACCTAAAATATACAAACCATATACACGTAGTCTTGAGTACAAAAGACTAAACTGGATTAGATAGAGGATCAGCCTCGGACGACATTAAGGTTACCCTTCTTCGAATAAGTACTAAAAGGTAGGAACCACATCAACACTGACTGCTAGTACTCAAATCTAGATAAAGAGAAAGATGTAGAAGTATAGTATGAGTACCAAATCAATGGGTACTTAGTAGGCATTATTCGTCGATTAAGCTCAATATAAGAAAAGAATACTAAAATGCGAGGGTGTAATCTAAGTCAACAGTAAACAAGGACATAAAGATAAACAATTACCAAAGCTATGAAAATTCTATAAAGGAATAAATATAATTAATACAAAAACTAGGCACATTGAATAAGATAATTAACCCAACCATACCCTCATAAGCTGGTAGGACACATAAAAACTAATTAATGAAAATAAAAATAAATAATCCATAATTGAACCCTATCCCACGAAATCATAGTAGCCATCTAGATGTGTACCAGGTTTGGACCGATACCAATGGGTGGTATCGAGAGGCCAGACGTTGGGGTTGAACTGGTAATGATGGCTAATAATAAGAGGCCATATGCAGGATTTGAACCAGAAATAGTGGGTAATAATGAGAGGCCACATATGTAACATACAAAGAAACTCATAATCAGACGTCAGATTTGGACCGGAGCTTAGAGAAACTACAACTCCTAGAATAACCATAATTAGTACCAAAACTCCCAAATCATCATAACCAGATGTCAGGCTCGAACTAGAACTCATAGTAACCATACCCAATAGTAATATTGAAATCCAAACCATGACATAACCAATGACAAAGTGGTACCAAAATTTATAAGCAATGACAAAAATAAAGTACATGCTGGACCTATAAAAAAACTAAAATACATTTAATTAACCAATCATATATTTTAATTAAAAAGGGACAAATTATAGGTTTTGTAACTTAATTCCACATCCTAAAGTGATAAATGCTAGATCATATTGAAAGATGAGATACCAAAAATTTAGTAGAATGGGGTCCTAAAATAAGGCATGGTATATATATCAGTTAGTACGCAAACTACAAGTATTCATCAAAAAGTAGCAGAATAGTACACAATTACTAGCCTTCCTGAACGTCAATGCTAAAAACCTCCCCGAGAAGCCTCAAAATCGGGCTCTACAAGAACCCTGGCTTGAATAACTTATTGTGATTAGTCGAGTTTCTTTTGAGTTGATTATAATGACAAACAATTGCTTCCCACAACCTCTTAATGTATTTGTGTGCATAAATAGAGAACTCCAACAACTTATAATATACATTCTATGAATGAAAAAATGGGAGAAACATATATGTAAACGTATTTATATATACTTCAAAAAAAAGTGGATGAAAATTCTTCCTATATCTACCCACTTAATGTCGATTTATAGTGTATTTGTTTATATATATATATATATATAAATATATATATGTATATATATATATATATATATATTTAATGTTAGGCCAACTTGTGGTCCAAGTGGCAACAACCAAATTTTGTCCACCCTCCTAACTTCCACGTGGGAGTGGGTAGTGACACACCAAATATTTTCTCTACATTATGTATATCCCTAGGTATTGCATAAGTTTGTGGTAAAATAATTATAGTATTTTGAATATACCATAATTAATTGAAAATTTTTTCTAATAAAACCTCTATTGTATAATAATAATAATAATATTTTAAAATACCTAGATTTACTATCTCTGCTTAAAATATAAATCGATTATAAAAGCTATTATAAGTAATATAAATATCTTATAACTTAAATTTTTGTATTAATATCACAAATATTTTTAGATGGGTAATAAATTGTATTTCTACCAAATGCCAATTTAAATTAAATATTTCATAATATTTTGATATCACTAAAATTCTCAAATAAACCAGCCAAAACCCAAACTATCAGTCTCAATAAGTCATAAATAACTTGAGGAGGTTATAGAAAAGCTCTAGACACCAAAAAGGTATGAAAATACAGAAAAATGATCATGAGGTTCATTATAACTTCCTCTACTAAAATGACTTTAGTCTGCAAAAGTAAAGGATTGGAAATATCTGAAGGCTCAAACAGGTAGGGATACTGGGTGCACATATCACTCTCGGTCTCTCAAGTAGCCTCCTCAATTGTATGGTGAATCCACTAAACTTAACCGCTGAAATGTCCCTAGAGCTCAACCATTTGACATCTTTGGCCAAAATAGATGCTGACTCCTCTATAAACGCCAATCTCTCATCCAACTAACTGAATCCCACCAAAGAATGTGTAACTCATATGGAATATACTACCATAACATAGATACATAGAACACCAAGTGGATGGATGCGATAGAATAAGGCAATTCTAACATATAAGCTACCTCCCCAACTATTAGTAGAATCTCAAAGGGTCCAATATACTTAGGGCTAAGCTTGCCCCTCCTCCCTAACCTCATCATGCCCTTTATGGGATATACTTAATAAAAAACCCTATCAACAACTCTTATCCTTAATGGATAACGTCAGCATAACTCTTCTGCTTACTCTAGGCTACTCAAAGGCTCTCCTAAATCACCCAAACCTAATCCAATGAGTCACAAAGAAATTTTTTTCTATGAGGCCTAGACTTATAAGTGTCTAGCCAACCAATATGACATTGCCATCGTCTACCATATAGTTCCTTAAATAAAGCCATATGAATACTTGAGTGAAAACTATCACTTTATGCAAACTCTGACAAAACTAGAAAATAGTCCCGCTGACCCCCAAAATCCAACACATAAGTACGGAGAATGTCCTCTAATATTTGAATAGTCTGATTTGACTGCCCATTAGTTTGGAGTTCAAATGTAGTGCTAATTGCAATTTAGGTAACTTACTCCTCCTAAAATGTCCTCCAGAAACTAGAAGTAAATTGAGAGCCTCGATCTTAAATATTTATATTTATATTATCATAAACATATTAAATACCCGAGTATATACATAACAGGACTAAATTTGATAATCAATATATATATATGTGTGTGTATGTGTGTGTGTGCACATACATGACATTTGTCACATTATGTGCTTAAATATTGTTAAGTGTTAATATAGGGATTATTAAGGGTAGTGGGTTAGGGAACAAAGTGGGATATCTATCTTATGTTGTCAGCACCTAACGTTTAAATTTATAGTCAATTCATTGCATATAGAGAAGATTACTGGTACTTTTACAGCATATGATACATTGTTATGCTATATTATTTATATTACTTTATAATAGCTTTTATAGTCTATTAAAATTTTAAGTAAAAATAGTAAATCTAGAAATGTATTTTTATTTTGATGTAGGTTGAGCATGTACTTTATTTTTGTCATTATTTATGAATTTTGATACAACTTTGGCATTAGTTTTGGTGTGATTTGGATTTTATTATTATAGTTTGGTATGGTTACTATGAGTTCCCAATTTGAGTTTGGCATCTGGTTATGATGATTTATGATTTTTGGTACTGATTATGGTTGTTGAAAATGCCTAAAGCTATGCCTCGAAACAAGGCTAAAGTGGTCAATGCAAAATATAGTAACCCAACTCAGGTTGGGGGCAAATCCTAAGGGAATACATATAATTATACCTCCTTAGTTTGCTAAATTTAATAGGAAGTACTGAAAAGTCAATCGGGGGTTTGTAGTTGTAAACAGTTGACAATAACAGAGCTTAGCTTTGGCTGTAATCAATAAAAAACAAACACTAGGACTGCATTCCCCCTGGCTTCTCAACTTAGTTGGTTTATCATGCTTTGCTGAACAAACCTAATGTCTTGTATGGAAAATATAATAAGTTATGTACCATCAAATGTCTTGTAGACATATTGACAAATTTCATCCTTTACATTTTGAGTCATAGGATATCGTCTTACTAACACTTATTCTATATCACAGTTAACTATTACCTTTTTTGTCTCAAGTTATTAAATAAAATATAATCATCTTAAGTAGATGATGTGACATGAACCAAACTAGGGCCTTGTTCCATTGGATTCAAAGCTTTAGGTTTTGGTGTCATGGGGTGTCCATAAAGCTGTGTTGATTAGAATCTTGGATATGGGTGTGTCATACACCATACTTATAATCAGGAGGCTACGAGGCATTTAGGAATGTTTCACTTTCTTGGTTATTTTAATTTTGGTCTACGGAGTCTAAGGTCTTGAACTTTTCTCTAAATATTCTTTGGTAAACTTTTTAGATAATATCCTCTCAACTATCTAAAGTTCTTAGAAACTCACTTGTCCCACTCGAGGACAACATGGATGGGTCTTGTTTAACTCATGGGGCATAGATTTTGTCAAGGGTTGCAGCTTCTAGTTTTCCCTATGGAATCTCACCGATCTCCCCTAACCCTATCTTAGAAATTGGAACTCATTCTTGGTTACCATAGGAAGGGATTACTAATACTGATTTTCATCACTCTACTAATCTATTAACCGAAATGGTGAAAAATCCATCGTGATAGTCCTATACTACTGGTATGAGGAGGAATGAGGTAAGGTTGGAAATAGACAAGGTAAGGAGTCAGTGTTTTTTGGATAAATGAGAGTGTTCCATAAGGGTTGGCGCATGGGAAAATTAGGTATTAGGTGGCTACTTCCTCTCTGTTGCGTGACCCTATGTGTTGTTGTGTATTTTGGTTTTGGTAAACAAAGGTTATTTCAAAATTCTCTTATTTTGTATTTCTATCTTGGTAGGTAACTCTGTGATTGCTAAAAGAGTCTATGGGTGTGTGTGGTATCTGTTGGTAGTAAATAGTTCCTGGTTGAATTATTTAACTCGGATATAGTGGATTCTGAAGTCATTCAGGGGATGAATTAGTTGCACTCATGCTTTTCATTACTAGGTTTTTAGACTTGTTAGGCTTCGTGGTGAGTTAGTCATGGAATAAAAGGATGGTTTCATTCCCTAGCTACTAAGAAAAAGGTTATATTCTACCTTAGAGCTCAGAGATTGGTCTCCAAAGGGGTATCTCTATTATAGGTTGGTCCGGGTTAAGGATTCTAACCCATAAGGTCTTTCGTTACATTCATCTTTGGTGGTGCATTGATTTCTTAGGGTCCTTCTAATGAACCTCATGGTGTCTTTCTAATGGGGAGATTGGTATGGGATTGGTCTTGTTTCAGGCATTTGTCCAAATTGCTATTCTTTCTGTATAGAATAGTTTTGGTTGAGTTAAAGGATCAAAAAGAGAAATTAAGAGATCTCCAAGGTAAAGGTTTCATCAGTCTTAGAAATTTTTGTAGAGTATCTTCATTCTTGCATGCATAAAGGGGAATAGTTCCCTGGAAATGGGTAGGTTATCGATGGGTGACTATGGAATTTAGGGTGTCTTTCTAGTTTTGAAGAGGACCTTATGTGTATATTCCATTTCATATGGGGTACTTTGATAGTAGTACATGGTGGTTAGTAGATCCTAGGTTTGAATCTAGATGCTTGAGCTTGGTAAATGGAGTATCTTAGCTCAGGGATAGCAAGACGAGAATTGCAGAGGTAAATTAGTAGGGAGGATGAGGTTGATGACTTAAGGATTATAATAGTGGGAAATTTGTAACTTATTGGTTGGAAGTTTAGGTTGAGTAGGAGGGACTGGGGATCTAGTCATTTGACAGGTTAGATCATGAAGCTGGCACGTTTCTTTATCCCTATAATTGTACTTTGTTGTGGGCATGAAATTGATTTCTAAATTCATAGTTTTGAATATGGATTTTGGTATAACTAAGAATTTTGACATGATTACTCATTTAAATGATTTTCCATGAATTATGATGCATTATTCATGTTTTATTAATGTTTATAAACATTGTGGGATGCATGGGAATGGTAAATGAATTTTGGGGTACTATGGATTCCCCAATTACTTGGTTTTGGTCCTGAAAATTTTTATGCCCTAAATTTGTTTTTTAAAGTACCATTGAATATAATTTTTTCATATGGTTTGACTACTCTTAGATCTCAATGTTGCATAAATGGTTAAAGGAATCATGAATTTGTTTATGTTAGATTCCAATAATTTTAAAAAGGCCTTGGTGGCCATGGTTTGATTTTGAAATGGTTTTAGTTTTATTGGAAACCTTGGAGTTAATTGGGTCTTATGGTTTTTACATATCTATGTCAGGCTCTAGGTAGCATTTGGTTGAATGAGGTTTTAGGTATAGGAAATCCAAGTGTCTCTAGTGTACGCCTTCAGTGACACCCATTTATGGAGTGTTGTTCTTGTATAGATAATGGGGTGATGGTTGATGATTAGCCTTAAATTTTTTTTAGCAGTGGGCTTCAAGGGATGGTCAGGTTGCATAGTCTGGTGATTTTTTTCTATTGGTTAAGAGAAGTACTCTACTAGTGTTGTAGACATTCTTATAACACTTATGCTTGAGGTTCACATCTTGTGTTTTCCTTATTCCCTAGATATGAGTCATGGTATATGTGGCTTTATTTCTTTTGATGTCAATTTACAAGGAATCCTTTTATGGTATGGTTCGGTCGGGATGTTTCTCCACTAGAGTCTAGGTGGTTATTGCGAAGTACATTGTGCCTATGTCATTGTATCTTGTTTCGGGGTATTTGTATTTCCTTGGCAGGCATGGATAATTATTGTCCTTCGATTCCCTAATGACTCTCCTTTTGTTAGGATGGTAGTGGCTTGGATAGAATGGTGACATTTTATAAAAGGGAATGTAGAAGTCCCTAAGTGGGAGAGAGACTAGGGTGGCTACTAAAGTTGAGGTTTGAAGGTAAGGTAAGGTTGTTGTCATGATTAATGGTTAGGAAAGGAATAGGTTGTGAGAATCCTTATATAATTATAAAGGGTGCTATATATTTTGGTTTCATTTTCAATCATTGGCTAGTAATTTTTGTTATAAATGGTTAGATATGGGTTTGGTCATGTCCTTTACTCACTGTTTCAATATTATCAAGGTGATGAAAGAGGAATAATGTTTCAGGATTAATGTGAGTAGAGACTGGTGGTTTAAGTTAACTCCTTAATGTTTTGGATAGGATTGAACATAGAATTTGTGGTGTGTAGTTAAACTCAAGATCTCGTAGTGGTTTATCTTGGTAAACTCTAGATCAAATTGGACTCGCTCTCTAGCATGAGTACATTTATCCAGTAATCTTTGTTTTGTAGGGGTGTGGATGGTTCTTCGTTGGTTGGTTCCTTTTTTGGTATTGGCATCTTAGATTTTTATCTCTTTAAGGATATTGGATCGGTAAGTTCGCTGGTTGAGAAAGAAAGGTATGGCTTTGATAAAGGTTCCATGGGGGAATTTATAGTTCAAGAAAGTCATTTGGGATATGGAGGTGGACATAGAGTCCAAGGATCTGGGTTGGTTTCTTGTTTCTAAAAATTCGTGCATAAGGTGTTTTTTCACCATCACATCCTTTTTTTCTAACTTGGTTAAAGGTGAGGAATGGTTCCTCTTGTGTCCTTGTTTCCTAACTTAGTTAGACTTCGGGATGAAGGTGTTGGTGTTTAAATTGTGTTTGGGGTATGTGATGATGTTGTCATCTTGGTTTGTGTTATTGGCCTCTATTTTAGTTGGGGGAAAGTTTTATGTGTGTTAATTCATTATCTCATGCTTTTTCTTACCCTTACCCATCATTTAAGGATGAATGATTCTAGTGGGGCAGACTGAAACACCCTAGGAATAGGATCCTTGCAAAATTTCATCGGTTTTTGAATTCTTTGGCTTGGTACAACTCAATGGAGCCACTAGTATCCTTGGGTACGACTTGTGAGATGTATTGAGGGTACAATCATACCCTAGGATGTAAGTTTGGCTTAGATACTGCCCAAGGTACAACTCATATGGGTAAGAGTCATATAGGAGCATACGAGTTGCATAGGGTAAGTCGTATGGTGTATGTGTGTGTTATCTTGGGGAATATGGCCACCATACGAGTGGTGGGTATGATCATGGGTGTCAGTCATATCCATAGGTACGAGTGGGGAGGTGTGAACCATATAGAAACTAGTATGTAAGGTCATGGAAACATTTGGGTACGATTTGGGGTACCACTCGTAACCTAGGATACAAATGGTTAGGGAGAGTCGTACCCCTGGGCATGGCTTGTTTTAATTATTAAAAAAAGGGTAGTTTGGACATTTCCTCATCCTAAAAACTTGTGTTATCATGTTATATAACCCTATATTTCCTTTCATAACACTTATTAATGGATCATAACACATCAAATACTCTCTCAAACTCACTCTTGGAGGATTTGTGGCTAGGGTTTCTCATGTGTTCATTAAAAGGGCTCAAAGGCCAAGATCTCTTCCATGAATCTACATGTATATGGCATGTACTCCTTCCCTCATTGTTATTTCAAACTAAAGGCATATGTATTGTGTTTTGAATATTGGTTTATGAATCATAAATGGAGGATTTTGAAATATTGTCAAGGGGTTTTATGCATATGGTTTGGTATTGGTTTAAACTATGTTTTTGGTAATGGTTTGTATATGTGGTTGGTTTTTGGTTATGGTTTAACTAATAGGTATTTATTAACACCAATTATGGAGATTTACACATTGGTTAGCCTTGGTAAAGGTATACCCTCAACATGTTCGATAAAATGCCTCAAAGAACGTTTTTACTCTATTGTTGAACTTGTATTGGAACTCTTTTAGGGTTTAATGTAACTCTAAATGGTTTTGGATGGTTTAAAATATATAAATGCTTTAAATGTTTGACATGGTCTAAAATGGGTGGAATGCTTTAAATGTTTGGCATGGTCTAAAATGGGTTGACCTGATCATTTTCGTTATGAGAATAGGCAAGGATGTCATCTATGAAGACTATTATCAACATGTCCATGAATTGCTTGAACACTCTATTCATAAAGCCCATGAATACTGTTGGGGCATTTGTTAGACCAAAGGACATGACTAGAAATTCAAATTAACCATGCCAAGTTCTAAAAGCTGTCTTCGGAATGACACATTCCCTGACTCTGAGCTGATGATAGCTGGATTTGAGGTCTATCTTGGAGAAGTAACTGGCACCCTAAAGTTGATGGAACAAGTCTTCAATCCTGGGGAGTGGATACTTATTCTTGATTGTGACTTTGTTCAACTGATGGTGATTGATTCACCTTCTAAGAGAACTGCCTTTCTTACGCACGAAAAGGACTGGAGTGCCCCATGGGGAAACACTAGGAAAGATAAATCCTTTATATAAGAGATATTTCAACTGCTCTTTCAACTCTCTAAGCTTAGCTGGAGCCATTCTATAGGGCGGAATAGAGATGGGCTGGGTATCTGAACAGAGGCCTATTCCAAAGCAATTTTCCTTTCGGGAGGAACCCCTGGAATATCTTCTGGGAGCACGTCTGGAAATTCCCTCACTACTGAAACTGACTTGAGACTGGTAGTCTTCGAACTTCTAAAACAGATTCGAGATTGGGAGTGTTCGAACTAGAGTCTTTGACTCAAACAAGATGGTAAACACACCCTTTGGATATCATTTTTCTCACTCTAAGGTATGAAACAAGATGACCCTTAAGCATTGAAGTACTATCCCTCCCATTCATGGACTAGTTCATTTGGAAACTAAAAATCAACAACTCTGTTTCTAAAATCAACTGAAGCATATCATGAGTAGAGCCAATCTATACCGAGAATTAACTCAAAACCAATTATCTCTAACTCCACAAGATCAGCTGAAGTGACTTTCTGGGATATTGTAACTGAGCAGTTCCTGTATACCTGCCTAGACAAGTCTATCTCCTAAATAAATATTGCGGTCCTACACTCCTTGACCACGCTATCGGCTACACTAGAGACAAACTTACTCATCCTAGATTTGTTATTAGACACCACATGAGGAGCATACCTTGCAATCTGAGTAAACTAAGCGAGTACTCTTTCACACTCATATTGCCCTACTCAATTTAATAAACTCAAGCTCCTTAGCTTCCCTTATCTCCAAAGGAAAGAACCTATCTAAAAATGCTATAGAAAACTCCTCCTATTCAATAAGCCCTACATCTGTGCCTGTATCTCTCTTTCACTGCTTATACCAGGTGTGAGAAATATCCTGCAACTAGTAAGAACCCAACTCTTCACTCTCTCTATAATTCACACCCATAATGTCAGTTACCTTTTGAACCATGTCAAAAAACTTCTGTGGATCCTCATCAGAATTGGATCCCAAAAACAAAGGAGGGTTCATTCAGGTAAAGTATCGAATCCTAGATGTGACAGTATTAGCCACTGGAACGGCTAGGACAACAACATATTGATTATTCTGAGATGCTACTGAGTGATCTAAAGTAGTGAATGCATCTCTGAATTCAATATGAGAGACATACTTATTTAAAGGATCTTCCTAAACAGGCGGAAATACAGGCTGATTTCCATTATTCTTTCTGGAAGGAATGTTATGTAAATAGAAAGAAGATTGTATTAGAAAGAGATTTTAAATTGAGCTCATGCTCATTTGCATGACATGAATACTGAAAGAAGGGGAACTTGTCCCAAAACATCTTGTAGATAAGTGTGGCGCGCCTCACACCCATGCACAAGACTCTACTCAATGATACTTTCAAACTCCCTAGGACACTTTGAAAACATAGTCTCTGATACCAAGTTTGTAACACCTCGGGAGTACACCCTAGACTCCACACGGTGCTTACAGTACCGAGAGACCACAAGCTAACCCATGAGATAGTACCTGTTGTGAGTAAAAAGTAATATACTAATAATGAACATGTGCATAAATAACTAAATATGCCATAAGGTTTCAATACTGAAAACAATACAACTGAAATCTATAAGTCTAAAACCTAAGAAAAAATACTGAAAACTAACTGATAAAATTGTCAAATAAATGATTGTCTGTAATGTCCAAAAGCCTCTAAAAACTGACTGAATTAGAGTTGATGGGATAGGACCCAACTAACTCCAACACTCTGTTGAACTAAAATATTGAAATAACGTAATCGGTCCTCAAAATATGAGGACTCATCACTGCTTCTACTGCTGATTCGCTGGGAGGTCTAGGTGTGGTCTGGAACCTGAGCATCTGAAGTTATGATATGATACATCAAAGCAAAATAAATAAGTATGTAGTCAGTACTTTGAATGTACTAGTGTGCTAGATAGGGCTAGTCTGATATGCATAGGCTCATGTACATGCATAGTAACTGACTAAATGAATAACATGAGATAATTGATACATGATATGAATGAAAGCTGTAAAATCTAAGGATGCATAACCAAGCATATAAAATGATACTGAAATAGCCTGTAAATTGAAGTACTAAAATAATGGAACTAAATAAATAATAACTGTATGCTATGGCCAAACAAAATCAAACTGAACTCTATACTAAATGTTAAACTGAGACTATAGATGCTAGCTATAACCAACATGCCCTAATGTACTATCAAGGTCCAACCTGTAACCCCAGTTGGAAGGGTGTTAGTACCATGCCACTGGTACTAATAATGGATGTGCGGATCTACTAATCTGATATCATGAAGGACGAGGGTGTCATACCTAATTGATGGGGGAACCCTCTAAGTATATGGTGGCACCATAGTTCTAGAACATAGGGACTTCTACTAACATCTCATGCCTACTGATGGGGGAGACAAATGCGTCATGCCTACTGACGGGGGAGATGCTATCCCTATATTTACTTGGTGCTAAGTCTTTTATTCCTAATTAAAGGACACTAATTTTTTTGACTGAACTAAGTTTGACTGAAATGATAACTAACCGAACTGACGATACTCTAATATATATGAAACCATTCTGAAAATACAAAGACTAAATAAAAATCTAAGTTTTGGGTATTCATAACCCCCAGGACATAATAATATTTCTAGTACAAACATATTAAAGGTTCAAAAGCATGATAAGTAGTTGTTGTTCAAAATTCATCTCTTAGGCATTTCATCAAACACATGGGGGTCACAAAGTTAAAGCATCGGAATAATTAAATCATGGCATAGTAACATAATTTCAATACAAAAATCATGGGTTAAGGACTTAACATGAAAATATCATCCTTCAAATGGGCCAAAATCTTATTCCAACAAAAACACATATAAATATGATATAAAAATTAAAATTCATGAAAGTTCATGATAGAGTTCATGAAAACATGTAAATGTCATGATTTTAAACTTTTAGATAGATTCTTGGAATCCATGGGTGAAAAGGACCCATGAATGAACATCTAACATACCTTAACTGATGATTTCTTTATGAGTTCTTGGTGATTTATTAAAGCTTGAACTTGGATTTGAAAAAAACTAGTGTTTTGTCCGTGAGAGAGTTTGTGAAAAGATGAGTAATTTTTTTCTATTTTGGACCTTAATCTCGTGTTATGGGTGAGGTAAATTAAGGGAAAAATGACTCAAGTACCCCCATATACCCAGATTTAATTAAGCTAAATGTAGCCAGTGATGCGGTAAGTGATGTATCGCATCACACACTAATGTGTTGGATGATATGCCATATCACAACCCACCAATGCATTAACAGGATCGATGCATCTATATCATGTTGACTCTCTGATTTGAATATCAAAATGAGCCCCAAACCTCATCTAAAAAAATTAAAACTTACCCGACGCATGCTATCGACCACCTCAATCATAAATCAAATTACAAATTTGCGTTCTTAGGTCGAGAAGGTTGAAATTAAAATCATCAAATTTTAAGAGGATTTGGAAATGACTAAGTTTTGACACTTGGTGAAAATTTCTAAGTCTTAAACCCCTTTAGCATGTAAGAGTGAGCTGAAACCTTGTATTGTGATGCTTTTGAGGGAAGGTCTATCTTATTTGAGCAGATTTGGGATCATCAGTTAGAGGATATGAGACTTTGTATCATATATTATCAGGTGTTAAATGGTAAATCAAGGAGGTCTACCATAGATTGCTAGGGAATACTGAGGTATGATAGTCGTATTTATGTATCAAGGGTTGGTGACTCTATTCAGTCAATATTGTGTGAGGCACATAGCTCTAGATTTTATATTCCCCTTGGAATATCTATGATGTATAGTGATTTGAGGCAGCATTACTGGTAGAGAAGCACGAAGAGAGATATGGAAAACTTTGTAGGTCATTACCTACTTTGTAAGTAGGTAAAGGCCAAGCACCAGAGCCTGGTAGCCTGATTTAAAGATTTCCCACTCTAGAGTAGAAGTAGGAGAAGATTAGTATGGACTTTTTAAACATCCTAGGTCTTAACCCTTAGAATATTTCCTTGAATTCTATTCTCCAGACAAAATATAACTTATGTGTATGAGTCGTATGTTAGGGTATGAGTGGTATGGTCTTGTCGTATGCTAACTAGTGTTAGTTGGTGGAATGATTTTGGTCACTAGAATTGGTATGGATTTGGGGTATGAGTCATAGGACTTAGTATGAGTCATATCAAGAACTCATATGGTGGGCAGTATTTGATCCTTTTAATATTTCATTCTACCAGGGATACGGGTTATGGATACGGATCATATGCTATCGTTATGACTTAGTTGGATGGGTCATATACTGGAGAGTGTTTGAACCATGGTTTGAGGCTTGGATATGAGTGGTGGTTACCAATCGTATAGGAGGGTACGACTCGTATGGGTTAGTCATATCCCTGTGATGGGATTTTTAAAGGATTTAAGTGGGGGTATTATGGACATTTCCCTACTTACCTTAATTAGGACCCACAACTTCTAATACACTTAGGAGGTTATTTTACCTTTTATTCTATTGATTAACACTTAGAAATTATTCCAAAACATCTCATAATTCTCACAAGAGCTTTTGGTGCAAGAAAGCTAGGGTTTCTGCTTGATGATTGCTTTGGGGATTGCTTTGGTGATTTCTTTCCATAAATTCTTCGGTATATGGCATTACTCTCTTCCCTCATTGTAATATCAAATAAAGGAATGGTTTATATGATTGATTTCTTAGTTTTACTATTTCATGATTATTGGTTTCAACTATTATTTAGGGGTCTTGAAATTAAATGCTTGGTTAAGGTTTCCTATGGTTTTAATTATGCTTTTATATGAATTAATGGTGGTTTTGCACAATTGGATTACATGGTAATGTCTTAGTGGTCTTTGGAATTGGTTTTTGTTGTATTATGCCCCGAAGGTGTTTTATAAATTGCTTATAAAGATATGTTTATTGCATTGCCTTCTTATAATGGAACTCTTGTATATTTTAAACTTAGTAAAGGAATGGTTTAAATGGTTTGAAAAGGGTAAAGTCTAAATGGTTATTCTTTTGGAGAGCGTAGAAGTATCCCAAGTGGTCTAATATGGTATATGGAAAGAGTACTTGAAATTCCCCTAAACCTAAATATTTTGGCTATAGATATTACTTACAACTAAGGGGTGGTATGACGATACCAAAAATATTGGCCTTGGTTAATAAAATGGTAAATGAGTTGTTTGGTTATTTTGAATGGTTTTAATTAGGCATTATTGTTGGGGTGTGTAGCAAAGCCGTAGAAGTTAGTGGTCTAGGGGGATAAAAATTGGAAACTCGTATTTGCTGATATGAGGATTGGTCTTAGTTGATCGTATGCATGATGTCACACTATTGGGGGATGTACTTGTCATCCCATGGGATAATTCCCTTGTTTTGCGGCTGCATGCATTGGGGCCTTTTCAGCAGAGGGAGCAGAACCTATATAGCCCGTGGGTGTTTAGGACGGCCAAGCTACACAATCCAGGTAAAGGTTTTCAATGCATACTAAATCTGATTCCCTTTCCCATCACTTATATATGTATGGTTGTATGCATTATGGATGGTTTTACTTGGTTTTATAACTAGCATTATTTTATCCTTATCCTGAGTTTCATGCTAGCTGTCACTCACTAACCCCGTCTACCGGTGGCTGTATACCCATGCTATGCTAACTGTCACTCACTCACTAAAAACTGTGGAGTTAATGAGAAATGTCCCCAACTAACTCCGAACTATTGAAATAATAAAGTAACAAAATAACTATGCTATCCTCGAATGATGAGGAGTTACTGCTAGTCTGGCCACTGAACGTCTGATCTACTAAGGATACTCGGGAACTCGTTCTTCTAAACCTATGGTATAAAATACCATAGTGCAAATACGTCAGTCTATTAAATGTAATGGTATGCAAGTGAGATAGTCTAAATGCAATGGTTTATATGCATGAACAATAGTAAATAACTAAATAGCATGAATGTAAAAATATATGCATAAATATGTAATTGTAACTGAGATCATGATAATACTGACTCATGAATTTTGATAACGTGGATTTACTGATATCTGAGTACTAATTCCAGGATACTGAATGGCTAAATCTATAGAGTACTGAGAAACTAATGGCATATTACTGATAAAAGAATGATTATTTCTAACAGTTCTGATTATGAATAACTGGTCTAATTGACTATAGCTGACAGTCCTGAAACTGAATACTGATAATATGAGTTTTGTATAATTAATATACTATTAACTGGGTTCGTGATAACATAATTACGGAGTCTAAATATTGATAACATGAGTGACTCTGTCTGTCAGTATTGATACTGATGGAACTAGCTGGGTTTCGCACTGTATTGATTTTACTACATCTGACAGTCCTGGATTTCTGTAGAACTGAACTAAGTTCTATTATTGAGACTAGATCTGTAACTGAGATTGTGGGAGGTAATCATCTAACCAAGATGCCCTAATACAGAACTAGTGGGGTCCAACCTATTACCCCAGCTGGAAGGGTGTTAGTACCTTACCACGAGTAAAGATAATCTATGAGTATACCCTCTCTGACAAGGAGCTCTTCCATCAACCCCTCCTGGTAGGTAACCTAAATGAGATGTGTAATTTCGTAAATGCGTAGGGTGCATCTCAACCTACACTGGCTACGTAGTTTTGGAACACAAAGATTACTTCTAAGGATCACACCCTCTACTGAATAATAGGTGATTCCCCATCCCTGGGTTCACTCGATGTTGAATCCTACTCCCAACTGAATAAACACTAAACTGATTAACTGAACTGAAATAATACTAATGGTATTGTTTAACAAAGCTAAACTAAGTTCACTGAGTTTCATTGACTGACGGAATACTACTAAGATCCGAGGACTGATGGAGAGTGCTGAAGTTACTGAGATTTCTGGGAATACTAAGATCACTAAAATTATTGGACTACTCAGATTACTGAGTAAGACTAGACTAATACTGAGTTTTCCTAAGTCATGTGACTGACTGAATTCTATTAATCATGGCTTAACTGAGAGTATCATGAAAACAGGACACTGGCTCTAGGCACACAACTAAATTTTCGGGTACAAGTACCCCCAGGACTCGATAGCATAAAACTAATAGGACATGAAACTTTTTGAACACATGACCACTATCAATAATTCATAATACATTAATTTGGGGATTTCATGAAGCACATGGTTATCATAGTCTTGTACATGAATGGAATTGCATATAAACATGTCATACTGTTATCAACCTAATCTCATGGACATTCACTCAACCATTAATAATTCACGCAATATTATGGAAGTAATTCTTAGTCATTGGGTAAAAATGCATTTATCACTTGGGTAACAATTAAGTTATAATGCATAATTTCTATTCTCTTAGCATTTTATCAAATACCTAGGGTGCATGACTTAGGGCATAAGCATGACCATCAAATTAATACAAGAAAACTATTTCAACTCAATTCCACATGCTTCATACCACATACTAGCATAGATTCATAAACAACACATAAAGATTCCAAATTGGGAATCATACTACCATAATCATATGAACATAATCAACCCACAACAAAATATTCACATTACAAGATTTAAAACTTGATTCTTGTGCTTCATGGATGAAAGAAATCAAGAATGAATGTTGTTCATACCTTAGTTATTGATTCTATGAAGATTGATGGAGAGATTCTTGAATTTAAGTCTTGGATTTGAATCCCCAATTGAAAAGCCCTAGCTTATTATTGAGAGAAACTTGAGAGAAACAATATATTTTGGGTGAAATATGGTTGAATCACATGTTATTGGTTTTATATAGGGGTGATAAATTTACCCTTTTAACCCTTGGACACATATTTTAATTCTGAGAAAATTTCCTGACCTGGATCTCTAGCGTGATGCGGTGCTATTGTGCCGTGTCACTAGAATTTGACCTCTCTGAATTTGAGCCTTGGCATAATGCACAATAATTATGGAGGCTCACTGAATTTTGATGATTGCTATTTTTGATGGCTCCCGACACGTTAATGGCCCAGGTGGCACACTGCCTTACTAAAATAGCTCTAACTTTTTGCTCGAGTGTCGGATTTGGGCAAATTAGGTATTGATGGAAAGACTATTAAATTTACCATATGATTAAAATTAAAAATCTTAAAATTACCATATTTATAAAAGTGGATTCATCTTTGAAACAAGTCTTTAATATTTCTAGGATGATATTTAAGCTAGGTAGAAGTATGGGGTATTACATATATTCAAAATTCATCCCATATAAGATTGGACATAAGTGGTTGGGTTGCGTAATAGGGGTCAATCCCTAGTCCTGGTTGGACTTGGGATGCCCATTATGACAAGGCCCGGGGTCAGCTGTTCAATCTTTGGATAATGCTTAAGGGGGCCATCCTACATCTGGAGTATATCTTCAATCTCATGGTCCTATTCCTGATAGTGATGGAGTTCCTCCTATTTGGGCTAGTTCCCTTGAGGTCTCTTAGGGCAACGTGATAAATGCAGAATTTCATTAGTCTATTCATGTTATTTCCCAACTAGTTACTGCTCAGGATGAGCGAGGGTGCGATTGGTGGTTTGTCTACTGAGACCACAAGGGTTGGTCAATTTTTAAAGATGGGTCCTTCTAGTTTTATTGGAGTAAAGGTAGAGATACATCTACAAGGTTTCTTAGATGAGATGGAAAAGATCTTTCGGGTGATGCAGACTAATTATGTAGAGGGGGTTAGCTTTATAGCTAATCAGCTCAAGGAAGTTGCTTATTAGTGGTATCAGGTGTGGGATAGGTATAGAGTTAATATGGAAGAAGAAGGGTTGTGGAAGGCCTTTTCTAATGCCTACTTGGATTGGTTCTTTCCTCAAGAATTGAGGTAAGCTAAGATAGAGGAGTTTGTGAACCTTAGGAAATGGAGGATGTCAGTAAAGGGAAATTCTTTGAAGTTCTATCAACTATCAAGGTATGCTCTTTACTTGGTGGCAAATATGGCCGAGAATAAGAAAGTTTGCTTTTGGATTGAATAGAGATTTGATTATAGAGAGAAAGACTATTTTGTTGATTAAATATATGGACATCTCAAGATGACTATTCATATGTAGCAAATTGAGGATGAGAAGAGGTAGCAGGAGTTTAGTGATACATAGAAAAGATGAATTGGTTTTCTAATAAGGGAGGTACTTAATATTAGGTGGCAGAGATGGTGGCAAGTGGCAAACAAAAGAAGTGGGGGAGTTCTGGTTCCTTTTTTGCTAGTGCTTCTTATCAATCAAGAGATAGGCATCATCAAGGTGGTTATAATTCTCTAGCATATGTTGCCCAATCTTAAGCGAGCGAAGGTCAGCAAGTTTTTTTGTGTCCTCCTTATCAATTATGTGGTCGTCCTCATCTAAGTTATTGCAAAAAAGGAAAGAAAAAATGCTTCAAGTTTTGCTAGGTCGTCCCTCAACTCAGGGATTATCTGGTTAACAAAGTGCTATGAGGGAGAATATGATTCCTGTGGCTTCTTCTTCTGCTCCTACACCTGGTGGTATGACTTCTACTTTTGTTACTTCTCCTAGTTCTATTGTTTGTTAAAACAGGTTTTATGCTTTGGTGTCCTGATAGGAAACCAAGGCATTACCTGATATCATTACTGTTACGTTACAAGTTTTCTCTAATGATGTATATTGTTTTCTTGATCTTGGGTCCACTCTTTCTTATGTGACACCATATGTGGCTGTGTCTTTTTGATCCAGAAGTTATTTTAGATCCTTTTTTTATTTCTACCCTGATAGATGACTCAATTATTGCTAAGAGAGTCTATAAGGGGAGTTTGCTATCTTTTAGTGGTAAGAAGACCATAGAAGATCTATTTTAGTTAGATATGGAAAATTTTGATGTAATTCTAGGTATGGATTGGTTGTATTCTTGTTATGCATCTTTGGATTGTCAGACCTATAGGGTTATCTTTAAGTTCCTTGGTGAACCGGTCATAAAATAGAAAGGTAGTTCCTTAGCTCCTAAGGGGAGGTTTATTTCTTATCTTTGAGCCTAGAGTTTAATCTTCAAGGGTTTTCTTTATCACTTGGTCTGGGTTAAAGATTCTAACTCGAAATGTCCTTTTTTTTCTTTGGTCCGTGTGGTTAATAAGTTTCCAGAGGTCTTTCTAGATGATTTTCCTGGTGTTCCTTTGGATAGGGAAATAGAGTTTTGAATTGATTTTCTTCCGAATACTCATCTAATTTCAATTCCTCCATATAGAATGGCTTCAGTTGAATTGAGGAAACTGAAGGAGCAACTTAAAGATCTTTTCTACAAGGGGTTTATTCATCCTAGTATTTCTCCATGGGGTGCACCGATGTTGGTTATGCACAAGAAGGATGGTTACCTTAGGATATGCATTAATTATAGATAGTTAAACAAGGTGACGGTCAAGAACAGGTATCCTCTTCCTCAAATAGATGATTTATTTGGCCAGTTGTAAGGTGCCAAGTTCTTATCTATGATAGATCTTCTGTCTGGGTACAATCTACTTAAGATTAGGGTAGTGGATATCCCTAAGATGACTTTTTGTTCTTGATATGGGAATTTTAAGTTCTTAGTGATGTCATTTAGGTTTACTAATAATCCGACAACATTTATGGACTTAATAAATAGTGTGTTCTAGCAGAATTTGGATCTCTATGTCATTGTGTTTATTAATGACATTCTGGTTTATTGAAAGAGTGAGGTGGATTATGCTAATAACCTCTGTGTAGTATTGTAGACCTTAAAGGAACAACAATTGTATGCCAAGTTCTCTAAGTGTCAGTTTTGGTTGAACGTTATGACTTTCTTGGGTCATATTATTTCTAGTGAGCGTATCACAGTGGATTCGCAGAAGGTAGCTTTGGTAAAGAGGTGGCCTAGGCCTATGAATCCATCTGATATTTGGAGCTTCTTGGGTTTAGCCGGGTATTATCGGCGGTTCGTGCAAAGCTTTTCCTCGATAGCTGCTCCTTTGACTAAGTTGACTCAGAAGAAGGTTAAGTTTTCTTGGTCGGATGCTTGTGATGAGATTCTCAAGGGATTTAAGTAGGGGTATTATGGACAATTCCTTACTCACCCTAAATAGGACCCACGACTTCTGATACACTTAGGAGGTTATTTTCCTTATTATTCTATTCATTAACACTTATAAACTATTCCAAAATATCTCATAATTCTCTCAATAGCTTTTGGGGCAAGAAAGCTAGGCATTCATCTTGAGGATTGCTTTGGGGCTTGCTTTGGTGATTTCTTGTCATTAATTCTTTGGTATAAGGCATAATTCTCTCCCCTTATTGTAATCTCAACAAAAGGTATGGTTTATATGATTGATTTCATAGTTTTACTATTTCATGATTATGGTTTTCAACTATTATTTGGGGTTTTTGATATTAAATGCTTGGTTATGGTTTGCTATGATTTTAATTATGATTTTATATACATTAATGGGGGTTTTGGACAATTGGATTGCATGGTAATGGTTTAGTGGTCTTTGGAATTGGTTTTGGTTATATTATTCCCCAAGGTGTTTGATAAAATGCTTATAAATATATATTCATTACATTGACTTCTTTTAATGGAGCTCCTGCATGTTTTAAACTTGGTAAAGAAATTATTCATGGTGTTAATGGTTTGAAAAGGGTAACAAGTGGTCTAATATGGTATATGGAAAGGGTACTTGAAAGTCCCCTCAACCTAAATGGTTTGGGTATGGATATAACTTACAAGTAAGGGGTGGTATAACGATACCACTAATATTGGCCTTGGTTAATAAAATGGTAATGAGTTGTTTGGTTATTTGGAAAGGGTTTCAATTGGGCATTAATGGAGAGGTATGTAGCAAAGCCATGGAAGGTGGCGGTCCTGGGGTGATCAAAACTGGAAACTCATATTTGCTGATACGAGGATTGGTCTTAGTGGACCATGTTCATAATGTCACACTATTAGGGGATGTACTATTCATTCCATAGGATAATTCCATGGTAGTGCAGCTACACACATTGGGGCCTTTTAGTAGGTGGAGCTAAACCCATATAGCCCGTCGGTGGTTTAGGATGGCCCAGCTACACAGCTTAGATAAAGGTTTTCAATGCATTCTAAACCCAATTCCCTTTACCGACACTTATATGTGTATGGTTGTATGTATTATGGATGGTTTTACTTGGTTTTATAACTGCTATTATTTTATTCTTATCCTGAGTTTCATGTTAGTGGTCACTTGCTAATCCCATCTACTGGTGGCTGTATACCTTTTCTATGCAGGAACAAACTAATATTCTCCTCCTTTTTAGCATGTGGATTCGGTATCGTCATTTGTATTGAAGTAGTAAGCTTCCGTCCTTTCGAAAGGAATCATTTCACTTTATGGATTTGTTAGAAACTTTTTTTTTATCTTGGATATTGGTTTTGGTCATGGATGGGGACATGTCCCAACCAATTTTTTTACTCTTTTGGATAAAGGCTTTGTCGTACTTCTAGGGGTTGGTATATGCGGGATCAGAATTGGTGATTTCTTGGCATAACTTTTGGTGTTGGGGCTTACACCTTTGGATGATATTGTTGGTTATTCCGTCGGACTACATATTGGGTTTGATTATCATATTATGTTTTGGTATTCTCTTTGGTTATGGCCTGGTTTAGTATGGTTTGGCAGTTGGTGCGGTCCGATTGTACTTGATTGGTTCGGTCACTATTGTGACCCTATCCCTGAGTATTAATAAAAACATTTATGCTATCATTTTATATATTTGAAATTCAGCCCATCCAAGGCTGGATATAGTTGGTTGGGTTGAGTTACAGGGGGTGGTCCCTGGTCCTGGTTGGACTTGGGATTCCCATTACAACAAGTCCTAGGGTTGGGTCATGTCAACTTTATTAGTGATGTGCCTCACACCACCTATAATTTCGATGGTATTTGGATTATTGTAGATTGATTGACCAAGTCGTCACACTTTATTCCTATGTAGATCTCCTTTAGTGATGAGTGGTTAGCCCATTTTTATGTTTGTGTGATAGTTTTCTTGCATGGAGTGCGTATATCTATCATTTCATACTGGGGTTGTTGTAAGACCCCGCAATATTCTTTCGTAGTCTGAGCCTCAGAGCGTGTTCAGTAGAGTGTAAATCTGGCCCTAAAAGGTTGAGAAGTGTCTCTCTAAGTAACAAATATTTTGAACTGTGTAGAATTTATCTAATATCAAATTTTTCATGTAGAGCATTGAATAAGCTTTCCATCGATACCAATTTCATCAAAATCCGGCATCGGACGAGGATGTTATGACCGTTTTACTAAATGCAGTCGAACCACCCAGGTGCGATGGCGGGGTTGACGGACTGTCGAGCTTACGACAGACCATTACTCAACTCCTTGCAACTGTGGTAGTGACTCCCTTTCTTGGCCCAAGTGCGACGGCCTGGACGATGGACTGTCAAGGCTGCGAAAAACTATCGCTGGGATTATCGTCGCTGAGGCAGTGTGACCTCATCCTGGCCAACGTGTGATGGATGGTCCAGCGGACCGTTGATTTTTTGATGGACCATCACCTCAAGGAAGTGTATTTGTTTTTGGGCCAACGTGCGACGAACGATCAGATGGGCGTTCAGGCTGAGCGACGAACCGTTACTTCGACCGTCGCAGTCCCCGATTAGTAATTTTAACCCAATTTTAAAAGGGGTTTTTGGTCTTTTTCCCAATCTTTTCAGCCCCTATTTATATCCGATCAAGGGTCACAATTTCATTCTTTATCTTTAACATAAAAAACTAGGGTTTCTACAAAATCAAAACCCTTCTTTCTTCTTCAAGAAAAATCAAGTGAAATCAAGGACTCAAGAATCTCTTCAAGAGCCTTTAAGAAAGAGTTTTCCTAAGGTATGTGGATGTTGATTCTTGGGTCCCTATCATTCAAAAAGCTTATGAACCATTTTCAAAAATTCCAAGATCTTATGTTTATGGGTTTTCATGATTCATGTGTGTTGAAATTGATGTTCATGCTATGATTTAGTTTGATTCAGGTTTGGTTGCAAGGTTTTCAAGCTTTGACCCTAGTATGTGATATTCATGTAATGGTCATATCAAATGTTCTTCAAGTTGCTTGTTAAGTGATGTGTTCATGTCAATTAAGTGAAGAAATTGTTGAATAAGCAAAGCATGCTCCCCATCTGTTTGATAAAATGCCTATGTGAAGGAATTAGAGCCATTATAGCATGTAGACTAGAAATCCCCAATTGTGTGCAAGCGCATGCATGCCAAGTGCTTGTTGAAAAGACTTCGTGAATGAATTGCGACATGATAGCATGAAATTCCCCAATTATATGCTCTTTGATACATGCTAACACTCTAATACTTGCTAAGTTTTTGATGCCAGATCTTATTGAATGAAGTATGAGCCAATAGCATGTCTCCCTATACTACCATATGTTTATGATTCCTAAATGCTTGAAGAGATGCTGCAGTGATTGTGATGGTGAATGAATGTCCATGGTCTGGATAAGTCACGCATGGTTATGCTTTACTTTTATGTTATCGAGTCCTTGGGGTACTTATAACCAATAATTTAGCTGCAGTCTACAACCAGTGTCAGTTTTCCCAATAATCTCTGTCAAGCCATGATTCTCAGAACTTCGTGAGTTAGAGAACTTTGTACTCTCAGACAGATACAGAACTTAAGAAATCTCCATAATCTCAGTACAATCAGTAATCTAGCCTCAGTTCTGTACTCATCTCAGATCTAGTAGTATTCAAGTGTTCAGTTTAGTCTTCAGTAGTATTCCATCAGATACGGAACCAAGTGAATTCAGATTAACTTAGTAAGATCATTCAAGAAATATAATCAGTATCAGATTCATCTTTGTATAGTTTAGTTGAGAATCATTTCAGAGTCTTTCAGTTGTGAGCAGGAGCTATCACCGAGCAAGTGCAGGGATGGCGGATCCCGTTTAGAGAGGCAAATTCGTTAGGAGCAATCTATGAACCCCAAAACTACGTAGCCACCACAGGATGCAGGAGTCACCTATTAGAAAAAGGCTTGTCACCCATTAGAGAGGCTTGACCATTATACTGCCTTAGGCTTGACTTCCTGCGAGGGTCACCCATTAGAGAGACTTGACCACAGAGGTATTTACATGTGGCATGGTATTGACACGCTTGTAGTTGGGGTTATAGGTTGGACCCGACCAGTTCAGATTTGGGGTATGTCGATTAAGTGAGCACTCCCACAGTTATAGTTTCAGTATCAGTCTTCAAAAAAGAACTCAGAAATCAGGACTGTCAGATATAGTCATTTATCTCAGTGGAGAACTCAGATAGTTCCATTGATTCATGGGCCTCCCACTAGATAGGCATGGTCCCATATGAAGTTATTTAGTATCAGTATTATCAGATCGAAAGATCACCCACTAGATAGGCTTGATATCAGATTCAGTTGAGTATTCTTGTTATAAAATCCAAAGATCATCTGCTAGATAGGCTTGATCTCAGTCTCAGATTCAGTTGAGTAATCTCATTATCAGATACACAGATCACCTTCTAGATAGGCTTGATCTTAGTCTCATATTCAGTTGAGTAATCTCATTATCAGATTCATAGATCATCCGCTAGATAGGCTTGATCTCGGAATCAGATTTAGTTGAGTAATCTGATTATCAGATCCAGAGATCACCCACTAGATAGGCTTGATCTCAGTCTCAGATTAAGTTGAGTATTCTTATTATTAGATCCAGATATCACCTGCTAGATAGTCTTGATCTCAGTCTCAAATTCAGTTGAGTATTCTTGTTATCTGATCCAGAGATCACCTACTAGATAAGCTTGATCTCAGTCTCAGATTTAGTTGAGTATTCATATTATCTGATCCAGAGATCACTCGTCAGATAGGCTTGATCTCATTCTCAGATTCAGTGATTTTTCTCATTATAAGATTCAGAGATCTTCTGCTGGATTGGTTTAATCTCAGATATAATCTTTTAAAGCATAGTAGATTCTGGAATCATCCATTAAAGTTGTTTGATCTTCGATGCAATCAGTCAAAAGTAGAAGCTCAAAATTCAGTTAGTGATATAGGTAGATTCAGTTAGTCAGTTTTAGTAACATCAGTTTTCGAGATCACTCGTTAGATAAAACTGATCTCAATGCCAGTACTTAGTTATCAGCATCAGATGATTCAGTGTTCAGTATCTCAGGCATTTGTAGTGAGTTCAGATGTTAGTAAAGTAGTATCCGATTTTCTGTATTTTGAGTCACTATGATTTCAGTTATGGTTTGTGCATTCATGCATGTGTTCTCATTTAGTACTCTCATGATTATTCAGTTAAGTAATTGTTCATACATGAGCCCTTGCATATAGCCTTACCTCATCTTTAAACTCCATGCATTCCCATACTGATATAATTGCGCTATGGTGTTTTATTTGACACCACAGGATCAGAGGCACGAGATCCAGAGTACCCTTAGCAACTCAGTTCCAGTTAGCAGCAGTAGATATAGCAGTGAGTTCTCTTCTGTCAAGGATGATCCTTATATTTATTATTATATCAGACTTAGTTTATTTTTAGTATATGAAGTTAGTTGGGGATATATCCCATCAGTTGCATAGTTTGACAGTTTAGAGGCTTTTCGGATAGATGTATCAGTATTCAGATTTTAGTTTTGAGTATTTTTAGATGTTTTGAACCTTATGGCCAGTTTTCGTATTTATTATCTATATTATGTAGTGTTCAGGTTTAAATATCATTAGAGGGTTAGCTTGTGGTCCTTCGGGATCATGAGCACCATGTGACGTTCTGATTCCAGAAAAAATTGGGTCGTTACAAACTTGGTATTAGAGCCTAAGGTTCAATAGTGTCCTAGGGAGTTTGAAAAGCCATATCTAGTAGATTCTTGTGCATGGGTGTTTTTCCACCACATTTATGTACAAGAGGCTATAAGATGTTTTAGGAGTAGTTTCCCATCTTACAGTATTCATGTGATGCGACTGAGCATGAGATCAAGTTGATCCTCAGTATAATACACTTCTTTCTTCCATTTATTGAGTATGCCTCCTCGTAAAGATAGTGTTCATAGGGTTGACGACCATCCCCCTCAGCCAGTAGATCCTGATAATGAAAATGTTTCATATACAGAGGTTCAGGCAACTTTTCAGGTGCTATCCCAAGCTGTGACTAATGTTCAGGGTAACTGTTAGGTTGTAGCCCCACTTCCGCAAGATGGGGGTTCAGCCGTAGCCAGAATTAGAGATTTCATAAGAATGAGCCCACCAAAATTCTTTGGGTCTGTAGCAGGTGAGGACCCACAACTTTACCTTGAGGAGGTGGGGAAGATTACCCAGATTATGCATATTTCTAAGGAGAAGAGTATAGAGTTAGCATCCTATAGGCTGAAGGATATTGCTCATGATTGGGTAGTGATGTGGAAGAAGGGTAAAGAGGAGGATACAACTCCCGTGACTTGGCAAGAATTTTAGGACGCCTTTTTAGATAAGTTTTTATGGCTAGATATGAGAGAGGCTAAGGTAGAAGAGTTCATAAACCTAAGGGAAGGATCCATGACAATTAAAGAATATTGTCTTATGTTCAACTAGTTAGCTAACTATGCTTCGGACATGATAACTGACCCTAGAGAAAGTATGAGTAAGTTTGTGACTGGTGTGACCACGATGGTGTTAAAAGAGTACAGAGATGCTATTCTTAATAAAGATATAGGCCTTTCTAAACTAATGATGGATGCACAGCAGATTGAGGTAGATAAGGTGTAAGAAAGAGAGAGAGTGAGTAAGAAAGCCATAATAGGTAGTCCTTGTTTGTCTCAGGCAGGATCCCAGGGTGGTAGCCATTTTAGAATAGTCAGAATTTTTCAGTACCAGCTCTATCCTCAGCAAGTGTACCTATACCAAAGTTTGGGGATGTCAGTTATGATAAAGCGCCAGGCTCTAAAGCCCACAATAGTGCTGGTGGTGTTCGTACCTATCCGTCTTGTGGAGAGTGTGGCAAGAGCCACCTAGGTGAGTGTAGAGCCGATAGTGATGTATGCTTTGGGTATGGTGATATAGGCCACATAATGTAAGAATGTAGAGCGCTAGCTCAGAGGGGTAGAGAGTTTCATCAGCAGGGTGCCCCTGCCGGTGCCAATGATGGTTAGCGTCATAACAGACTCTATGCACTTCAGACCCACCATAATCAGGAAAGGTTCCCTGATATAGATTTGGGTATGTTATGAGTTCTTCATCTTTATGATATGAATTGTTAGATCCTTTGCTCCCATTTTGAGTTTATATGTCAGCATGAGTCATGCATTAGTTTAAGATCTCAGATGGTCGATCATGACCCAGTTCATAGGTGCCCCGTACACCGCCCTAGTATTTCAACAAAGTGTATTTAGAGGGACATAGAGTCCCAAGGAGGAGATACCCCATGATATTATGATGATTTTATGTCCTTAGAATCATTCATTTGCATTTTCAGACTCTCCTTACAAAATTAACATCAATTAGTATCATTGCTTAGCAAGTCATGCTTTCGAGAGTCAGTTCGGTCAGACATTCAAGCATTAGATATGTATGTTCAGTAGAAAGAGTTTAGATTTTCAGTGTATTTAGTCATGTATTCATGAGATCAACTCAATTTTGAGTCGATGTATCAGATATGCATGCCTATTATGATAATTCAGCTTATGAGTAGTTTCAGTCAAGTATTCCGTGCATTAGATATGCATGTCCAGTATAAGAACTAAGAGTATCAGTGGTTCCAGTTGCGTAGTCATGTTTTAAGATGTTCTCATTCCTTAAGTAAGTTCAGTCGATCAACATTCTTAGCCTATCAAGCAACATTCGAGGACGACTATTTCCAAAGGGGAGATATTGTAAGACCCCACAAAATTATCTTGTAGTTTGAGCCTTAGAGCGTGTTCAGTAAAGTGTAAATTCGACCCTATAAGGTTGAGAAACGTCCTCCTAAGTGAGAAATATTTTTAACCATGGAGAATTTCCCTAATGTAGACTTTTTGTCATGTATAGCATTGAATAAGCTTATCATAGATACGAATTTTGTCAAAATCTGGCATCGGATGAGGAAGTTATGGCCGTTTTACTGAAAGCAGTCGGAAGCGCCCAGGTGCGATGGCCGGGTTGATGGACTGTTGAGCTTGCGACAGACTGTCATATAGCCCGTCGCAACCAAGGCAGTGACTCCCTTTCTTAGTCTAAGTGCGACGGCTAGGACGACGGACTGTCACAGCTGTGATGGACCATCTCGGGGATCATCGCCGCTGAGGCAGTGCGACCTCATCCTGGCCAACGTGCGACGGATAGTCTGACGGACCATTGTGTTTACGATAGACCATCACTTTAGCCGTCACCTTGAGGTAGTGTATTCTTTTCTAGGCTAAAGTATGATGGATGGTCCGACGGACCGTCAGGTTGAGCGATGGACCGTCACTTCAACCATCGCAGTCCCCGATCGATAATTTTAACTCGATTTTAAAAGAGATTTTTGGTCTTTTTCCCAATCATTTCAGCCCCTATTTATATCTGATCAAGGATCACAATTTCATTCTTCATCTTTAACATCAAAAACTAGGATTTATATAAAATTAAAATCCTTCTTTCTTCTTCAAGAAAAATCAAGAGAAATCAAGGAATTAAGAATCTCTCCAAGAGCCTTCAAGAAAGAGTTTCCCTAAGGTATGTAGAAGTTGATTTTTGGGTCCCTTTCATCCAAGAAGCTCAAGAACCCTTTTAAAAATGCAAAGATCTTATGTTAATGGGTTTTCATGATTCATGTGTGTTAAAATTGATGTTCATGCTATTATTTAGTTTTGATTCATGTTTGTTTGCACGGTTTTCAAGCTTTGACCCTCGTTTGTGATATTCATGTGATATTTATAATAAACCCTCTTTAAGTTGCTTGTTAAGTGATGTGTTAATTTCAATTAAGTGAATAAATTGTTGAATAAGCAAAGCATGCTCCCCATATGTTTGATAAAATGCTCATGTGAAGGAATTAGAGCCATTATAGCATGTTGACTAGAAATCCCTAATTGTGTGCAAGCCCATGCATGCCAAGTGTTTGTTGAAAAGCCTTAGTGAATGAATTTTGTCATGATAGCATGAAATTCCCCAATTATGTGCTCTTTGATACATTCTAAGACTTTAATACATGCTAAGTGTTTGATGTCATATCTTGTTGAATGGAGTATGAGCCAATAGTATGTCTCCCTATACTACCACATGTTTATGATTCCTATATGATTGAAGAGATGATATAGTGATTGTGATGGTGTATGAATGTCCATGGTCTTGCTAATTCAAGCATGATTATGCTTTACTTTTATGTTATCGAGTCTTGGGGGTACTTATACCTGATAATTTAGCTGCAGTCTAGAGCCAATGTCAGTTTTCTCGATAATCTCAGTCAAGACATGATTCTCAGAACTCAGTGAGTTATAGAACTCTGTACTCTCAGAATGATACAAAACTTAAGAAATCTCAGAAATCTCCATAATCACAGTACCGCTAGTAATCTAGCTTTAGTTCTGTACTCAGCTCAGATCTAGTAGTATTCAAGTGTTCAGTTCAATCTTCGGTAGTATTCCATCAGATACTAAACCCATTGAATTCAGATTAACTCGGTAAGATCATTCAAGAAACATGATCAATTCAGCTCATTATAGTTCAGTTGAGAATCAGTTCAGAGTCTTTCAGTTGGGAGTAGGAGCTAGCACCGAGCAAGTGTAGGGATAGCGGCTCCCCATTAGAGAGGCAGTATTGTTAGGAGCAATCTCTGAACTCCAAAACTACGTAGCCACTGCAGGATGCAGGAGTCACCTGTTAGAAAAAGCCTTGTCACCTGTTAGAGAGGCTTGACTATTATACTGCCTTAGGCTTGACTTCCTGCGAGGGTCACCCATTAGAGAGGCTTGACCAGAGAGGTCCTTACTCGTGGCTCGGTATTGACAACCTTCCAGCTGGGGTTACAGGTTAGACCCCACCAGTTAAGATTTGGGGCATGTCATTTAAGTGAGCACTCCTACAGTTACAGTTTCAGTATCAGTCTTCAAAAAAGAACTCAGAAATCAGGACTGTCAGATATAGTCATTTATCTCAGTGAAGAACTCAGATAGTTCCATTGATTCATGGGCCTCCCACTAGATAGGCATGGTCCCATATGAAGTTATTTAGTATCAGTATTATCAGATCCAAAGATCACCCACTTGATAGGCTTGATCTCAGATTTAGTTGAGCATTCTTGTTATTAAATCCAGAGATCACCCTCTAGATAGGCTTGATCTCAGTCTTAGATTTAGTTGAGTAATCTCATTATCAGATCCTGAGATCACCCACTAGATAGGCTTGATCTCAGTCTCAAATTTAGTTGAGTAATCTCATTATTAGATCCAGAGATCACCCACTAGATAGGCTTGATCTCAGTCTCAAATTCAGTTGAGTAATCTTATTATTAGATCCAGACATCACCCACTAGATAGGCTTGATCTCAGTCTCAGATTAAGTTGAGTATTCTTATCATTAGATCCATAGATCACCCGCTAGATAGGCTTGATCTCAGTCTCAGATTTAGTTAATTAATTTCATTATCAGATTCAGAGATCACCCGCTAGATAGGCTTGATCTCAATCTCATATTCAGTAGAGTATTCTTAAGAACAGATCCAGAGATCACCCATCAAATAGGCTTGATCTCATTCTCAGATTCAGTGATTTTTCTTGTTATCAGATTTAGAGATCTTCCACTAGATGTGTTTGATCTGAGATATAATCTTTTCTTAGCATAGTAGATTCTGGAATCATCCGTTAGAGAGGTTTCATCTTTGATGCATTCAGTCGAGAGTAGAACGCTCAAAATTTAGTCATTGATATAAGTAGATTCAGTTAATCAGTTTTAGTATCATCAGTTTGTTAGATCACTCTCTAGATAAGACTGATCTCAACTCCTGTACTCAGTTATCGGTATCAGATGATTCAGTGTTCGGTATCTCAGGCATTATTAGTGAGTTCATATGGCAGTAAAGTAGTATCCGATTTTCAGTATTTCGAGTTACGATGATTTAAGTTATGGTTTGTGCATTCATGCATGTGTTCTCATTCAGTACTCTTATGATTATTTAGTTAAGTAATTGTTCATGCATGAGCCTTTGCATTTAGCCTTTCCTTATCTTCATACTCGGTACATTCCTGTACTAACGCAATTGTGCTATGGTTTTTTATTGGACACCATAAGTTCAGAGGCACGACATCCAACATACCCTTAGCAGCTAATTCCCAGTCAGCAGCAATAGACATAGTAGCGATTCCTCTTCAGTCAGGGATGATCCTTATTTTTATTATCATATCAGACTTCATTTATTTTTAGTAGATGGAGTTAGTTGGGGACATGTCTCATCAACTCCACAGTTCAGATAGTTCATCGGCTTTTTGGACAGATGTATCAGTATTTAGTTTTTAGTTTTGAGTATTTTTAGATACTTTGAACCTTATGGACAGGTTTTGCATTCATTATCTATATTATGCAGTGTTCATGTACAAATATTAGTAGAGGGTTAGCTTATGGTCCTTTGAGATCATGAGCACCGTGTGACGTTCCATTCCAGGAAAACTTGGGTTGTTATAATTCTCTACTTACTTCTAGCTTCTGTAGAGCTTTTCAGAAAGTGTTGGGTACGCAGGTGGATCTTTGAAAGCGCCAAAGTGTACAGGCAACTATACGTGGTTTACGAAGTAATAAAGTCGCCTTTAATAAAGCCGAGTATCGATCCCACAGGGACTTATTCCAATAACTATCCAATTCTAGTTTAATTTCTAGGATTAATTTGATGCAAAGATAACAAAGAAAAGTTTAGAATACTATAAATTGCATGTAAAGTAAACAATGCATAAATTAAAGTACTTCATACAATCAATGGAGTAAAACCCAGGGTTAAAACACTTCGAACAATCATACTATGTCATTGAATTTCATTCATTCAATTGATTATCTTGGTTATTGATTCGTAGGGTTAATTGCTTGATCATGGTCTCCTGACCTCTAACATTGAGCAGGGATGTAATAATTCAATTTAGCTCTTTATGATATCATCCTACGTGTGAATCAAGTAAGGCTTTTAGCTACATCCCTATCCTAGATGCTAATTTGAATTTCTTATTTCATACAATAATACAAACCATACTTTGTTTATTCCCGCATTCTATCACCATATTCCCTCTCCCGAGATCACAAGGTTGACAATGATGTGTTCTAAGGCTGATCAAGCAGCAAAACAGTTAAATCAAGAATTAAAAATCAAACAACAATGATATACAAATCAAAAGAAATTAATTCAAAACAATATTACTCATGTTCTTGATATTAACCCCGAAAAGATGGCTTTTAGCCACACATAGTCATAATCGTAATCACAAGACTGAAATTAACAACTAATAACATGAATAAACTAAATTGAAATAATAAAAACCTAAAATATAAAGTTGTAGCAGATTCAATTACAAATTAGAGGCAATTGAGAGACACTTTCCTAGAAAGATTCTTTCCGCCATCCAAGAGGGCTCAATTGAGAGATGAAATCAGCAACTTTCGTCAGCTTCCCTCTGAAGCTCTTCACGAAATATGGGAGAGGTTCAAGACAAAGTTAGCGAGATGCCCAAACCATCACATGACTAATGTTCACCTCATGGAGATCTTGTATAGAGCCTTGAATTCAATAACTAAACCAGTGGTGGACAACGCAGCTGGAGGTTCTTTCATGGACCTCACCTTTGGTCAAGCAAGCAATATGCTAGATCGCATGACAAAGCAAAGTAGAGCTTGGCATACCAGGGATTCTGAGGTAGCAAGCCCAACTTTATCTATTGGCATGTCTGCTGACCAAAGAAGAAGAGAAGAAGAACGTGAGAAAGACATGGTGCACATGAAAACACAATTGGATCTTTTGACAAAACACTTATTATCAGGGAAGACCGAAAAAGTGAAAGCTGTAGCGCTAAAAGGAAGAGACGAATCTAATTCTGAAGAGGAGGCCAACTACTTGAACAATCAGGGGGGTTTCCGTGGGAATGCCCAAGGAAACCAAGGTCGAAACTATTATGATAAATCTGGAAGCAAAGACCAAGGTAGTTGGAAGAAGAATAATGAAAAGAGTGGTTTGTACGTTCCCCCTGGTAAACGTGATACCACCACATCTAATTCTATGGAAGACATGATAGCTAAATTATTGAAAGGAGTGGAAGCAACGAGCGCGGGAGTTAAGGAGGTGATTGATTATTTGTCCTCCATGAAGCAACTAGTTGATTCTCATTCCACTTCTATCAAGCAAATAGAGCAGCAATTGAGCCAACTTTCAGCAGCATTCAATCAAAGAAAGGCTGGCACCTTACCGAGCGATACTGTGCAAAACCCAAGGAATGATGGGTCATGCATGGCCATCACTACCAGAAGTGGTAAGGTGCTGGAAACTTCAGCAAAAGGCAAGCAAGTGGTTGACGTAGCAGCAGACATTGACGCCACACCTAGAGACATTACAAGAGAAGAAGCCGCAACAACTACTTCAAACGTCAAGGATGTTTCACCTAGTGGCGTGCAGCCTGAAAAAAATAATAAACGGAAGCAAGAGGAGAAGAAAGACATGGAGAGAACACTTCCATACCCACCACCACCTTTTCGACAAAGATTGAAGAAGGTGGCCGATGACACTAAGTTCAGCAAATTTATGACTATGTTAAAGCAGCTGACCATTAATGTTCCACTGGTAGAGGCACTTAAACAAATGCCTGGGTATGCGAAGTTTATGAAAGATCTTTTGACTAAGAATAGGGAAGAAAGTTATGAGCTGAAGGATGATGTGCATCATTGTAGTGCAATTGCTACCCGATCGATAGTTCAGAAGAAGGCCGACCCCGGAGCTTTCACTATTCCTTGCACCGTCGGATCCTTGAACTTTGCCAAAGCATTATGTGATCTAGGTGCTAGCATCAATTTGATGCCACTATCCATCTACAAGAAGTTGGGGCTAGGCGATCCGACACCAACCAATATGAGGCTCGTGATGGCTGATAGGTCGGTAAAACGACCTGTGGGTATCTTGAATGATGTGTTGGTGAAAGTTTCTTCATTCATCTTTCCTGCAGACTTCGTTATTCTTGATTGTAAGGAGGATTGTGAAGTTCCCATAATATTGGGACGTCCTTTCCTTGCAACTGGAAGTGTGCTTATTGACATGAAAGATAATGAGCTTTTGTTTCGAATTAATGACGAAGTGGTACGGTTTGATATATGCAAAACAATGAAGCAGCCCAGCGATATGAATGAGTTATCTGTAGCTAATGTTCATAATAAGGATATGAAAGCATTATCTATAGAGAAACAGCCTACTGTTGAGCCATTGTCTGCTGCGCCATTGAATGTTGAGCATGAGGACAATGAAGAACTTATGGGTGATCTAACAGAAACAGAGCCGTATACTCCTAAGCAACCGGAATGCGATATCAAGAATCAACTAACAGCGAAGACTCCCATTGACGAGCCACCAATGCTAGAAACGCAAGAGCTCCCCGATTATCTAAGGTACGTGTTCTTGGAAAGTAGAAATATACTTCCGGAGAGAGCAGATAATTTAAGTGAACAGCACGTAGAGGCTCTTATCTCTGCTCTGAAGAGATACAAGAGAGCTATGGGTTGGACTATTGATGATATAATTGGTGACTCTCCGGAGAAATGTAGGAGCCATCTTGAAGAAGATCGCATGCCCACAGGTAAGCCTCATTGTCGTCTAAATCCTTTCAGAAAATGATCCATGACTTACCTCGACAAAGTCTGAGTACTCGAGGTAACTATGTTGAGCCACGACAATAAATAAGGCGCTAGATGGGAGGCAACCCATCGTTTTATCGTTTTATCGTTTTGTCATTTTAGTATTTTTTCTTTTTGATAAATGAAAATCCAAAAATAAGAGTCGTGCCACGACCAAAACCAAGGCGCTTGGTGGGAGGCAACCCATCGTACTAATCATTTTCGTTTGATTTTGAGCAAAAATAGGTGCAAGAAGTATTCAACGAGGTGATCGATTTCAATTGACAATTTGGATGCATTGTATGGAAAAGTTGGTAAGTTAGGAATGGTGATGCATAAGGCTATGGATTGAGCCTTTTTCTCGTCAAAATAGGCTTCGAGGAAGGCTAGGCCTTGGTAGAACTAGGCCACGAACGATGCACGACCTATCCTATAGCCTAAGGTCTCGGAATCTAGTGTGCTATACACTATGCGCTGCCTATTCCTAGGTATGCTTTTGACTATGCACCGCCTATTCTATGGCATTTGGTCTCAGTATCTCATGTTCCATAGAATATGCGGCGCATATGTCTACAAATGCCATAGACAATGCGGCGCATATGTCCTATTATGCTATAGACAATGCGCCACATATGTCATTGATATGCCGAGTGATATGCGCCGCATATGTGGTGTTATTGTCCCCAAATCCGATTGTAAATGGGTCATAACCCGAACCATACTCTTCCTATATAAAGGGGACTTAGTTTTATAACACAACCACATTAGAAACAACCCTAAAGGCGCCGCATAACCCTCCAAATCTTCTCAAAATTTTCTTCTTTTGCTCTTCCAATTCACAACAACTTCTCAACAAGCTTCAAGCAAGTAAGTACTCTCTTATTCTTCATCTAATTATCATAAGTACTATGTTGCTATGCTAAATCATGTGGGATTGGTAGGTGATGTTCATGTGTTTGGATTATTGTTGCAAAATCATGTGAGTGAATATATATGTAGGGAATTCTTGAATTGTTTTCGATTTGAATTAGGTTTCAAAAGCATTGTTATGATAATTGCTGAATTGATATGACTATTAATATTGCTTAAAATTGTTGTTTGGATGCTTACATGATAGACTATCCCGGCCATCGGGATAAGGTCATAGTGCCCATCGACTTAGGAGGTTGTGCTTGTTGTAAGAATAACGATTCCATGTGGTAACCCCTATGTCATAGTGTTGCTATATCCACCATGAAAGTAGTCCACTGGCTGCAAATAAGTGATGCAATGCTGATTTTCTTGTCGGAATACAATCCTAAAACGTATGTCGACGAAATCTGAGTACTCGACCACTTTCACTTCATTGATTTGTGCTAACGAAACTAAGTGTGGGGTGGTACCCCTAGTGCTTCCATATAGATTGTATCAACTGAGATTGTGCTGCAACTTACATTATTTCTAGTCTCAGGTACAATGGAACCTAAAGCGAGGCAAGGTAAGGAGAAGGTTACCACATCCCAAAAGGGCAAGAAGAGAAGTCGAAAAGACCAAGGAGAATCATCCTCAGCACACCTACCACGCAGAATGTTTGGAATAAAATGGGTTCTTGAGGAAGAAGCCAAAGCATGGTACAGCAGCAACAAAGAAAGAAAATATGTGCACGTCGACTTGATCAACAAGGAGACCTTAGCAAAGAAGGAGCCGCGAATGTTGGCAAAAATAATGGCTTTGAAGCTGGATTTCATCTTCCGCGACATGGGAGAGTGCAATCTTGACTTAACAAGAGAGTTTTATGCCAACTGGTCGCCGAATACAACAGTCAATGAAGTCAAAATTCGGGGCCAAGTGTTACATCTTACAGCGGATTGGCTCAACTCTTTTCTTGGCTTACCTTCGGTCGACACTGCACATTCAAAGAGCTGTACAGCAGGCCTCCTTATAGAGCAATACGACACACGTTTTGCGGAAGCAGATCGATGGCAAGATGGGGCAGACATAAGGAAACAGGCCATCACAATACCTTCCCCTATGCTCCACTAAATAGGGAAGCACGAATCTGGATGCGTATTGTCAACTCATGCCTTATTCCTGGGACTCAATACACCAAGATATCGAGAGATAGAGTGTGTTTGGTCTATGCTTTGATGACGAATGTCCCTATCAACTTTGGGGCAATCATTCGATCTACCATGAGGAAGGCCAGACTCCACAAAAGGTCCCATTTCACATTCGGCAATTTGTTGACAGCAATGTTGCGGAAGGAGGATACCGAAGAGGAACCAGCTGACCACAAACTCCCACACAACCCAAAGAAGGTTGACCTCACCAAGGTCAAAGATGCTGAAACATCTCATGGAGTCAACCTTACTACTGCGGAGAGACATGCTCGTGATGAGAGTTTCTTCCGTCATAATGACACGATTTACTATGATGAGTGGTGGACGTATTCCAACTGCTGAAGAGATCCAACAGCTGGACCACGACTACCCAATGAACATGCATGCCCGGGAGATGTGTGGAGTGGGCGTATATTTTGAGGAACCTCTAGACGATGACGTGCCGACTGATGATGATCGACGCTTGCCTGATTCTGATGATGAGGAGAACTCTGACGACGACTCTTATGATGATTCCGACGAAGGGGGTATGAACCCCGACATTGAGGAAGAGTCCGACTAACCAGGTTCTTCGTATTTATTTTCCACTGAGGGCAGTGTCCCGTCTAAGTGTGGGGTGGCAGAATCGCATGCTATACTTCTTTGTTTGCACCTATGTTTGTATGTTTGTTTGTTTACTTCCGTTTTTTGTTGTTTTTCGTTTGATGTTTTTTTAAATTTTTTTTAGGAGTCAAATTTTTTCTAGCTTCGCATAAAATTATTTTGATAGGCAGCATAAGATTATAACAAGAGTATGTGCTACAATTGTGACTATTGAGACGTTTAGGCTCTAGTTGTGACTCATTATGTGATATTGTGTGATTCAATTCCTTCAATTGTTGGGTCGAGAGTCTCTATTACTTCCAATCAAGTCGACCATGTGCCTTGTGTGTGTGAGATTATAGTATATTCTATGTTTATGGCTGATGCTAGAACTTGCCTGGTATGTATGCAAAGCGAAAATAAGGAATGTAAGTTTAGGATATGATTTAGGCATTTCTTTGGCAACCTATACATGTTTACCTCCAGTTTTACCTACCCATGAACATCATCCTAGTTAAACCCTTTTGAGCCTTTAGCCTATTTCTTTGACGACCTTGCATGCAAGCCTAATCCATTTTCTTTCAAGACCAGAATTTGATCCAAATTCCTAAGTGCTTTAAAGTGGAAAAGTCATGTGACAACATAAGAGGAAATTGGGTGAGTATAATGCTATAAATTTTAATGGTGCTTGAATGTGTTATGAAAAAGAAAGTGCTATCATAAGAGGTATGGATGAAAAGAAAAAGGAAAAGAAAGCTGAAAAGTGAGTTATGCTTAAAATTGAAAAACAAAAGAGGAGAACAAGGGTGGTAGAATAAAAGAAAGAAGAAAGGTTGAAAGAAAAAAAGTGTCAATGATACAAAGTGATGTATTAAAGCGCTTAGGAACCTAGTCACTATTCTTGGCCAAAATAGTCCTACCCGTCCCTTAGCCTACATTACAACCATCAAAAGACCTACTTGATCCTAATCTTAACATTCCGACATTTATTAGAGTACTACATTAAAGGCAAGCCTATGGTCATTAGTTGCTACATATGAATTCTTTGTGAGAGTGAGAGCAAGGACACTTTGATACCCATGTTTGAAAAATATGCTATATTTGTACGTGATTATGGGTACTAAATGGTGAGACACACATGGTTGATGAGTTTGGATAGTTGTACATGATTCTATGAACTTGAACATTTGTATGTGAGTTGATCACCATCACGAGTCTATGCTTGAGAGTAAATGGTTTCTATTTATAATCGGAAAGCTACTCTTGGTTGATAATCGTTGTGCTTGTCTTGATAAATGTTTTGTGTTGCTGCTGTAAAAACCTTAATTCGATGCTTAGAAGGACATGATATGTTGTTCGAGGACGAACAAAGCTCTAAGTGTGGGGTGTTGATGATAGGCGAATTTACGCGCCTATATCAATATATTTTGCCCATATTCTAGCCTAGTTTTGAGAACAAATTATATATTTCATGCACTTTTAGTCCTTTTTCCTATAAATGAGCTAACGAACATGATTAGTAAAGTTTCAGGTATAAATGATGCAAAATACAGCATTTTATGGCTTACTTGACGCAAAAGAAAGCTCACAAAGGAAGGGAAGAAAGTTTACACGCCTAAGGACCAAAACTGCTGCATGGAAAATCTGTCCCGGGCTAAAACAACATTTTTGAAGACTTTGGGGACTTACAGACACAAAGCTGGATTTTTACAAAGATACATTAACCTAATACAATTAGGTTATGTATTTCACTATTCTATTTGGATTATGATATTGTAACCTTACCCTAGTACATTTGGGTCAAGGATTTCATTAGTATAGTAGGATTTGGTTATTTATTTCATTAGCATAGTAGGAGTAGGATAGGAGTATTATAAATACCCTATCATGCTAGAGATTTTGAATGAACTCCTCCCTTAGTGGAGAGATACATTCAATCCCTCACCACAATACATTCTTCCATCCCTCTCTTCTTCCACCACAACAATTCTACAACTCTTCTAATCTTTCCATTAATTCTATTCTTCTTCTATTCTTAAATTCCACAACAAGAGAATCGTTACCAAGCTAAGGAATTCACGCCTAACGCCTATCACTTGATCTACACGCCATTACTCAATATTGTGAAATAATAACAATGTCAATCGTGATATCCTTCGCATTCATGGGTAACTAAACCTCTCTGTTGGGGTTATGGAAGCCGAATGAGATACTATCTATTGCTGTGAGTTTATGAGTTCATGACACGTATATTGCTTATATAATTATTCTCTTCATCTTAATCTACATTCTTTGCGGTTGCAAACTCAAGAATACGCCAGTCTAACATTTAACTTGTTCGAGAGAAAGGTTATTTGTCTAGAAAAGAGATAATGTCAAGGTAGTAGGACACCCTTTCCTATTAAAAAGCTAGTGCCGTAACTGGACTAACCTCTTGGAGAATTCGTACCATTAGACACGCTTTAAGCTCGAGAGAGTTAAAGTGAAATAGTCCTTGTTTAGGTCGAGAGATGCTTGGATTTACCATCGACTACAATTCTCTATAAGCAATTGCATGTCAAGACTCTACACACTCATAGCTAATAGAGACGTATACCTCAGAAGGTGGACATAACCCCAACGCTTCAATTCTCATTGTTTCACAACCTACGAAATACTCTCTTTTTACTTTGCTATTTTCATCTTTTATTTCATTACTTTGGTTACTTATTACAATTCCCCCTTCTTACGAGACTTGCACCAAAAGTCTAGTAATTTTACTTACTTGTTGGCCAAGCTATTCCCTGTGGGATCGACACCCAACCCAGTTGGGTTCTATATTTGACAAACGACCGCTTTACACTCCCACGAGAGCTGTAGATTGAGCGTTATCAACTATACACACACCTAACTCAAGCTAGTAAAACTTAGTTATCTCGATTGAACTCTAAGTGACTCAATTCAGTACAAACTTGTTGGAAAACACTTTTAACGATTGTAATCATGTCCTTGAACAGGTATATGCTTGTTTGTATCATAATTAACACATTAAGCACACAAGTTATCCTTAAAACATGACTAAACAAGATAGAATAGTAACACTGGAGTGCATAAATACACCTAACATCACCAGCCCACACTTAAATCCTTGTTCATCCTCGAACAACTCTTTACTCTAAGAATTATAAGTTAGGAAGAATCTACACTTCTACTACCTGCAAGAGACTCAATATAGTACTAAAATGACTACCCAGGATACAAGTTTCAACACTAAGCATGTTACAAACACAATTGAAAACTCATGAATACTACTCCAAAACATGCAAGCCTCAAGAACTGACTCACCTAGTTGTCAAACTCATGCATATTGCTCAATCAAGGAAATCATACAAATCACCCATATTCATCAAACATGTTTCCCTCACAACAAGAGAGTTACCCATAATCACTCACATAAATACATTTTATAACATAGTGGGTACAAGAATCAAATTACACTGACTCTCATAAGGAATTCATAAGTTACACACAATGAACCATAGGCTTTTCCTTAGTGTAGTGCTCCACTAATATAAATATTATAAAGCTTAAGATCAAATAGGTATTTTCTGGGTTGTAATGTAGTCTAAGGGATGGGTTGGAACCATTTTACAATAGTGACTTATCTTTGATAAGAACTTTAATAATCACATTTTACAGTTATGACCAATCTCCAACAACAAAGTTACACCATTTTTGTCTACCCCATTCTCTTGTTTTTCACTCCATCTTATTAAGATCATTTACATACACTATGATGGAAGTATTTTATGCACAACTCATTCAATTTGAACAAATTTTCATTCTTTTAATTACCCAACTCCCCATCATAACACATTATAATTCTTTTGAACACCAATAACTATCCTTTAGGGTCTTCAATTTCACCTTTTATCCTCCTATTTCTCAAACACCTTAACTCACTAATTTCTCATTAAAGCGCCTAGGAGATATGGATCAAATTAAGGTCTATCAAAGAAGAAATTAGGCTACATATGCAGATGCCAAAGAAAAAGCTAAAGGCTCAATGGGGCTTACAAGGATTAAGCACAAAGGGTAGGCCAAAAAGAAGGTATAAAACAAGGCTATACAAGAAATGCCTAAATTATCTCCTAAACTAACATTCTTTATTTTGCTTTGCACATATATCAGGAAAGTTCTAGACATCACATGCAACAAGGAATATAGAAATGCCTTACACGAACATGACACATGCTCAACTCACAAAGGATCATCATAGAATTTCAACAAAACAATAGCATGAATTCAATTAAAGCCAACAAGTACAAGAGTCATAAAAATGAGCCTAGGAGTCTCAAAAGTAGGAATTCACACAATCAACATACTTTTACAATCAAAACACTTACACTATGCAATTACATATAGCACTAAAAAGAATATCTTACACTAATTTTTTTTAAATTGAGCCCAAAATTGGAAATTTTCCCACCCCACACTTAAAAAAAGATCTACTTTGTCACCAAAATATACTTTTAGAGTAAGAGATAGAAATACTCCTTGAGGCCTCTAGGCATATCTAGTAGCATCTTTAAACATCAAGAGAATCCCCACACTTAGTATTTCCCATGCTCCTTAGGTCAGGTTTTTGGTACTCAGACTTTCGATAAATTTGTGACTCAATAAAATAAAAAACTACGTGAATTTAAAACTACAAAATGACTAAAAAGTAAAATATACCTAATTAACTTGGGTTGCCTCACAAGTAGCGTATGATTTAGTGTGGCGGCACGACCCAACTCAACTTAACCAAATTCCTTCATCCTTTTTCTCACACTTAGAGGCTATCTTCTTATTCGTTTCTAACTTCTTGAGTTTACACTCCCAAGGTCAAATGCTTTTTCAACTTTATCCATTTCAATATCATAATTCTGCATCATGTAAAACTTAGGTAGTGGTGGCTTAGGGTGCTTAGTGAAGGTTTTCGAAGAGGTCTTTGGCAGACTAACCACCCTATACTTATCCCCTTCAATAACAGTAACCATTCATAAGTATTTATAGTGGGATAGTGTGTTAAGCAGTGTGTAAACTTTGAAAATCACCTCTTCATCCTTGAACATTATTGTGAGTGTACCCTCTCTCACATCAATTAAATCTCCACCCATCGCAAAAAATGGATGCCCTAAGATAATTCGTACCTATTCATCTTCTTGAAAATCTAGAATAATAATGTCAGCAGGAATAATAAATTTACCAACCTTTATGAGGAGATCCTCAATCACTCCTTTTGAATGGGATATGGTCCCGTTTGCTAGCTGCAATAGTACAGAGATTGGTCTAGGCTTTCCCAAATCAAATGTATTGAACAAAGATAGGGGAATCAAGTTGATTCTTTCCCTTAAATTACTAAGTTCCTGCACCACCTCGTTATTGCCAATCTAAATGGGGAGAGTGAACTTTCTAGGGTCCTTAATCTTTTTTGACATTTTTTGAGTAACCACAAAACTACACTCTTCAGTGAGTGCTACTGCCTCTACATCCCGCAACTTAACCTTTTTAGCAACCATATCTCTCAAGTACTTAGCATACTTAGGCATACCATAGAAAACATCTAAAAGAGAAAGGTTAATGTGAAGCTCTCTGAATGTGTAAAAGAACTTCTTGAAATAAGCATCCTCCTTCACTTTTATTTTCCATTGAGGGAAAGGAAGTTGCGGTATCTATTTCTTCTCTGGTTCAACAACTTTTGTGTTTGAGTACTCAATCTTTCTCAAATTATCGATAACTTTTTTGGATACCTATGGGCGAGTCAAATCTATATCTACCTCTTTAGATGCCTTTAAAGGTTATCCATAAATCTCTTTACGACTTTTCAAAGTGATTTTCATAACTTTATTTGGGTTTTTAATATCTGCTGGAAAACCACCTTGAGGCCTAGTATTTATTTCTTGTTGTAACTGCCCCAACAACAACTCTAAGGTTCTCTACACCATTTGTTAGTTCTTTAAATTTCCTTCTAATTGTGTCTAATTAGCTAGAACCTGCTTCATCATCTATTCCAAGTTGTTAGTTGATTGATTCCCTTATTCTTATGTTTGCTGAATTTGTTGCTGATGTGCGTTCCACGACTAAGTCTGCCACTTCATATTGTAGTCATTACAGTAATTTAGCCTCTAAACATTTCCCACATATATTATCATCACTGGATTTGAATCACACATGGCCATAGGATAGCCACTATTATTACAAACTTTATACCAACCTACAACTTGTTGGATTAAATTGACTATGGTTGTAGGTTATACTACCCCAAATTTAGACTGCTAAGCTGAGTATTGAACTGATTTTGTAATGCCTTAATCTGGGAAGATACGACAGTGAGTTGTTCTACCTCCAATACACCCACAATTTTCTTTGTGGCACTCCAAGAATCACTATAACATTCTGGATTTCCTTGTGCTATACGGTTCAATAATGTGTACAGCTCATCAAAAGTCAACTCTATTGCTTTACCACCTACGGTTGAATCTATCAAAATTTTGTATTGTGATCAAGTAATTTTATAAAAGTATGAGAAAGTACCTCCTTAAACTGTTGGTGATGTGTACAGTCTTGAAGAAGAGCCTTGAGCAATCCTAAGCATGATATAGATTTTCATCCAACCTTTTCTTAAAGCTAACTATGTCACTGTGAAGTATCGCAGTCTTGCCAGATGGAAAGAACTAGATTAGGAACTTTTAGGCCAATTCATCCCATGTAGTGATTGAATTCATCGGATCCATATTCAACCACCTCTTTACTTCCCCTAATAGTGAATGGGGAAAATGTGTCAGCCTCATATAATCTCAAGACACGCCTGTCGGAATGAATGTGTCTGTAATCTCAATGAAATTCTATAAGTGGACTTGTGTATCCTCGTGTGAAAACCCTGCAAAATGTCCACTGCTGATTAAAAGCAGCACTATGTTGTGCTTTAAATCAATGTTCCCCCAAGTAGCCGGTCTTTCAATTGAGGAAGTCAAGTTTTTTGGAAGTTGGGTGGACATTTCTCGAATGTCTTGCAGGCTTGCTATTCTTGAGACATTTAAGAATTATTCCCTTGGTCGTCTTGGATTTGAGGAATTCGGGGGTGAAGGATTGCTTCTCTCCTTCTTTGGTGAAAGTGTTGATCAGGTTCCAGGCTAGGTTGAACAAACTCCTGATCCTTTGCCAACTTATTAACCTAAAAGCCTATTTCCTACAATAACAAAACCAAGACCAAGTGTAAAGTACTAAAGTAATCACATAAAGAAAAACTAAAAATAAAATAGTTGCTTAATTTTAAGTCCCCGGCGATGGCGCCAAAAACTTGACAGCTCCCAAGCGCACACGCAAGTATACGTGGTCTACCAAGTAGTAAAGTGGCCTTCAATAAATCCGAGTATTGATCCCAAAGGGACTTGTTCCAACAACTATTCAATTCTAGTTTAACTTCTAAGATTAATTTCATGCAAAGGTAACCAAGAAAATTTCAAAATATTGTAAATTGCAAGTAAAGGCTGTTTCCGATACAGCCTTTCTACCTCTTTTGAGGTAGTGGTATAGACTACGTACACTATATCCTCCCCATACCCCACTATCTGGTAATATACTGGGTTTTTTTTGTTGTTGTTGTAAGTAAAGTAAACAATGCGTAAATTAAAGTACTTGAGAAAATCAATGGAGCAAAATCCAGGGTTCAATAACTTCGAACAATCATACTTGTAATTTAATTCCTTTCATTACCTTTATTATCTTGATTGTTGATTTTTAGGGTTAATTGCATGATCATGGTCTCCCGACTTCTAACCATTTACCCAATTTGGACATTATAACTACATCATTGAGCAGGGATGTAATAATATAATTTAGGTTTTTACGCTATCATCCTACATGTGAATCAAGTAAGGCTTCTAGTTACATCCATGTCCTAGATTCTAATTTGAATTCCTTATTTCATAAAAGAATACAAACCATACTTTGTTTATCCCATGTTCTATCGCCCTACTCTCTCTCCCGAGATCACAAGGTTGACAATTGATGTATTCTAAAGGTGATCAAGCCTCAAAATAGTTAAATCAAGAATAAACAAACAACCAATAATAATAAATAAATAAAATTAAATTAATCCAAAACAATAGTACTCATGTTCTTGGCTTTAACACCGAAAAGAGGGCGTTTAGCCACACATAGTCATAATTGTAATCACAAGATTGTAATTAACAACTAATAACATGAATGAACTAAATTGAAATAATAAAAACCTAAAATATGAAGTTGTATCAGCTACTCAATCCTCCTATTATGTCCAATAATATCCAAGAAGTGTACAAAAAGTGGTATTTATAATATAAGATGCAAGCCTAATATGTGTAGGTCAACAATTACATTTTCGCTGTGTAATTGAGCATGGGAGTAGAGGGTAAGTTGCCTTATATATTGCATTACTATAGAGGGGGATGCACCTGCCTTAGGGCACCACTATAGATAGGGGTTTGCCTTCTATATTGCACCACAATGGAGGGGGCTATGCAAGCTTATCGCAGGCAGCCACTGGAACTTGCCATCTAAATTTTTGTTGTGTCTTTATTAATCAATCTTTCATCCCTTGACGTGTGGTTTATTTCCAATGTATTTCCATCCTATATATCAACAATATATCACCATATTTATCTCACAACACTTTGTACATAATTACAAACCATGGATTAGAGCTCATATCAATACAATATCCATAATGATGAATCAAAACAAGAGCTAAGAATAGGTTAGTTCATGTTAATCTTCAACTTATTGTTCCACCTATACACTTAATTAAATTAAACTTTGACTATCAACAACAAGTTGTTCCACATATAATCACATATTTAAAAAATAAGGAACTCATTATACATGTTAGAATCCATCTAAACCAACTAGACACACACCTAGCTAAAGCTTGTAAACTTAGCTATCTTGATTGGACTCTAAATGACTCAATTAAGTACAAAATTATTGGAAAACACTTTAAACCATTGTAATCATGTCCTGAACACTTACGTTCTTATTTCTATCATAATTAACACATTAAACACACAAGTTATCTTCAAAAAAATACTAAACAAGCTTGAATAGTAACATTAGAGTGCATAAATACACCTAGCATCAATCTTAGCATGCATTTCACCCTCAGATCAAAGAATAGATAGAATGGACTATTGAGGTTATTCAGGATATGCTCATGGTTTGTGTTATGGATTTTGGGGGTTATTCAGAACTTAGCTTTTGCAAAGTTCATGTATAATAATAACTTCCCTTCAAGTATTGAGATGGCACTATTTGAGGCATTATATGGTAGATATTATTGACCACTGATTGGATTGTTTTAGACCTCCTAGGTTAGACGCCATTGTACTGACTTGCTTCAAGAGTTACTGGATAGAGTTAGGGTGATTTAGGATAGACTGAGGGCCGCTTAGAGTAGACAGAAGGCTTATGCATATAGTAGAATCCATGCCTTGATATTTTTTGTTGGAGACTAGGTGTTCCTTCAAGTATTTCCCATGAATCAGGTGATGAGGTTTTTTATGAAGGGAAAGCTCAAACCCAAATATATTGGATCTTTTGCAGATCCTTCACACAGTTGAAGAAGTGGCATATTTTTTAATTACTTATTTGGTTTTACATGTTTCAATATTGCAGAGGTACATTCCCGATGAGTCTCATGTTATTTGGTGGGACTCAATTAAGCTAGATGAGACATTGACCTTTGTGGAGGAGCTGATGTTTGTATTAGACAAAGGTGTCAAACTGTTGCAATCTAGAGAGATTCTAGTGGTTAAGGTCTAGTAGGGACGCTATGCAGTATCAAAATGAGAGAGATATAAAGGACCAAATATGCAAATGAATCCCTCTCAAGATCTGGTAAGGTCAGTACCAAATCCACTACTAAAAGATCCCAAAGTAATAGACATAACCTAAAATATACAAAATATATACAAGCAATCTTGAGTACAAAAGACTAAAATGGATTAGATAGAGAATCAGCCTCGGATGACAGTAAGCTTACCCTGCTTTGAATAAGTACTGAAAGGTAGGAACCACATCAAATCCGACTGCTAGTAATCAAATTTAGATAAAGAGAAAGATGTAGAAGTGTAGTATGAGTACCAAAGCAATGGGTACTTAGTAGGCACCATCTACCGAATAAGCTTAATATAGGAAAAGAATGCTAAAATGCGATGGTGTAATCTAAGTCAACAGTAAACAAGGACATAAAGATAAACAATTACCAAAGCTATGAAAATTCTATAAAGGAATAAATATAATTAATACAAAAAATAAATAATCCAGTATTAATTGAAAAATCAAACGTTAGCTAAATGGACCCTCGTAAGCCCGCTAGGCATACTGAATAAGATAATTAACCCAACCATACCTCATAAGCTGGTAGGACACATAAGAAATAATTAATGAAAATAAAAATAAGTAATCCATAATTGAACCCCATCCTACAAAATCATAGTAGACATCCAGATGTGTGCCAGGGTTGGACCGACACCAATGGGTGGTAACGAGAGGCCAGACGCTGGGGTTGAACTGGTAATGATGGCTAATAATAAGAGGACATATACAGGATTTAAACCAAAATAGTGGGTAATAATGAGAGGCCATATATATAATATACAACAAAACTCATAATCAGACGCCGGAATCGGACAAGAGCTTAGAGAAACCACAACTCCTAGAACAACCATAATTAGTACAAGAACTCCCAAATCATCATAACCAGATGTCAGACTCAAACTTGAACTCATAGTAACCATACCCAACAGTAATATTAAAATCCAAACCATGACAACCAATGCCAAAGTGGTACCAAAATTCATAAGCAATGACAAAAATAAAGTACATACTGGACCTATACAAAAACTAAAATACATTTAATTAACCAATCACATATTTTAATTAAAAAGGTACAAATTATAGGTTTTGTAACTTAATTCCACATCCTAAAGTGATAAATGCTAGATCATACTGAAAGATGAGATGCCAAAAATTTACTAGAATGGCATCCTAAAATAAGGCATGGTATATATATCAATTAGTACGCAAACTAAAAGTATTCATCAAAAGGTATAAGTATAGTACACAATTTATAGCCTACCTGGACGTCAAAGCCAAAAACCTCTCCGAGAATCCTCAAAATAGTGCTCTACAGAACCCTGGCTTGATTAACTTATTGTGATTAGTGGAGTTTCTTCCGAGTTGATTATAATGCCAAACAATTACTTCCAACAACCTCTGAATTTATTTGTGTGCATAAATAGAGAACTCCAACAACTTATAATATACATTCCACGAATGAAAAAAATGGGAGAAACACATATGTAAATGTATTTATATATATTTCAAAAGAAAGTGGATGGAAATTCTTCCTATATCTACCCACTTAATGTTGATTTATAGTGTGTTTGTGTATATACATATTTAAAGTTAGGCCAATTTGTGGTCCAAGTGGCAACAATTTGTCCACCCTTCCAACTTCCATGTGGGAGTGGGTGGTGACATACCAAGTATTTTCTCTACATTATGTGCATCCCTAGGTATTGCATAAGTTCGTAGTAAAATAATTATAGAATTTTGAATATACCATAATTAATAGAAAACTATTTCTATTAAAACCTCTATTGTATAATAATAATAATAATAATAATATTTTAACATACCTATATTTACTATCTCTGCTTAAAATATAAATCAACTCTAAAAGCTATTACAAGTAATATAAAAAATTGTATATCTTAAATTTTTGTATCAATATCACAAATATTTTTAGATGGGTAATAAATTATATTTCTACCAAATGCCAATTTAAATTAAATATTCCATAATATTTTAGTATCACTAAAATTCTCAAATAAACCAACCAGAAACCAAACTATCAGTCTCAATAAGTCATAAATAACTTGGGGAGGTTATAGAAAATCTCTAGACACCAAAAATGTATCAAAATACAGAAAAATGATTGTGAGGTTCTTTACAACTTCCTCTACTAAAAGGACTTTAGTCCGCAAAAGTAAAGGATAGGAAATATCTGATGGATCAAACAGGTAGGGATACTGGGTGCGTATATCACGATCGGTCTCCCAAGTAGCCTCCTTAATTAGATGGTGACTCCACTAAAACTTAACAACTAAAATGTCCTTAAAGCTCAACCATCTGCCATCTCTGGCCAAAATGAATACTGACTCCTCTACAAACACCAATCTCTCATCCAACTAACTGAGTCCCACCAAAGCATGTGTAACTCATATGGAATATACTGGCATAACATAGATAAATGGAACTCCAAGTGGATGGGTGAGATAGAAGTAGGTAATGCTAACACATAAACTACCTCCCCAACTATCAGTATAATCTTAAAGGGTCCAATATACTAGGGGCTAAGCTTGCCCCACCTCCCAAACCTTATCATGCCCTTCATGGGTGATACTCGATGAAAGGCCCTATCAAGAATTCTAATACTTAATGGATAAAGTCAGTATAACTCCTTTTTCTACTCTGGGCTACTCAAAGGCTCTCCAAAATCACCTAAACCCAATCTAACGATTCACGAAGCAAATTTGTTCTACAAGGCCTAGCCTTATAAGTTTCAAGCCAACCAATATGACATTGCTATCATCTACTATATAATTTCTTAAATAAGGCCTTCTAAATACTTGAGTGAAAGCTATTACTATATACAAACTCCAGCAAAAGTAGAAAATGAGCCCGCTGACCCCTAAAATCCCACATATAAATATGGAGCATGTCCTCCAAGATTTGAATAGTCTGCTTTGACTTCCCATTAGTTTGGGGTTCAAATGTAGTGCTAAGTCCAATTTGGGTAACTTACTCCTCTTGAAATATCCTTCAGAAGCTAGAAATGAATTGAGAGCCTCGGTCTAAAATATTTATATTTATATTATCATCAACATATGCAATACCGAGTATATACATAACAGGACTAAATTTGATAATTAATATATATATATGTGTGTGTGTGTGTGTGTGAACATACATGACATTTGTCATATTATGTGCTTAAATAATTGTTAAGTGTCAATATAGGGCTTATTAAGGGTAGTGGGTTAGGAAACAAAGTGGTATATCTATCTTATGTTATCAACACCTAAATTTTAAATTTATAGTCAATTCATTGCATACAGAGAAGATTATAGGTACTTTTACAACATATGATACATTGTTATGATATATTATTTATATTACTTTATAATATCTTTTATAGTCTATTAAAATTTTAATTAAAGATAGTAAATCTAGAAATGTATTTTTATTTTAACATAGGTTCAACATGTACTTTATTTCCATCATTGTTTGTGAATATTGGTATAAGTTTTGCATTAGTTTTGGTATGATTTGGATTTTATTATTATAGTTTGGTATGGTTACTATGAGTTCCTAATTCGAGTTTGGCATCCGGTTATGATGATTTGAGAGTTCTGGTACTGATTATGGTTGTTGAAAATGCCTAAAGTTATGCCTCGAACCAAGGCTAAAGCAATCGATGCAAAATATAGTAACCCAACTCAGGTTAGGGTGAATTCTAAGGGAATACATATGATTATATCTGCCTTGTTTGTTGAATTCAATAGGAAGTACTGAAAAGTAAATAGGGGGTTTGTAGTTGTAAACAGTGAACAATAATAGAGCTCAGCGTTGGTTGTAATCAATCAAAAACAAACACTAGGACTGCATTCCCCCTGGCTTCTTAACTTAGTAGGTTTATCATGCTTTGTTGAACGAACCTAATGTCTTTCATGCAAAATATAATAAGTTATGTACCATCAAATGTTTTGTGGACTCATTAACAAATTTTACCCTTTACCTTTTTAGTCTTAGGATATCGCCTTACTAGCACTTATTTTATATCCTAATTAACTATTACCTTCTGAGTCTCAAGTTATTAAATGAAATATAATCATGTTAAGTAAATGATGTGACATGACCCAAACCAGGGCTTTGTTAAGTTAGCATTAGAGCTTTAGGTTTTGGTGTCATGAGGTGTCCACAAAGCTGCGTTGAGTAGAATCTTGGTTATGGGTGTGTCATACACCATACTTATACTCAGGAGGCTATGAGGCATTTAGGAATATTTCACTTTCTTGGTTATTTTAATTTTAGTCTATGGAGTCTAAGGTCTTGAACACTTCTCTGAATATTCTTTAGTTCACTTTTTTGGATAATATCATCTCAACTATCTAAAGTTCTTGGAAACTCACTTATCCCACTCAAGGACAACATGGATGGATCTTGTTCAACTCATAGGGCATAGAGTTGGTCAAGGGTCACAACTTCTGGTTTTCCCTATGAAATATCATCGATCTCCACTGACCCTATCTTAGAAATTGGAACTCATTCACGGTTACCTTAGGTAGGTGTTACTAATACCGAGTTTTGTCACTCTACTAATCCATTAACCCAAATGGTGACAACTCTATCATGATAGTCCTATCCTATTGGTATGAGGATGAATGAGGTAAGGTTGGACATAAATAAGGTAAGAGTCATGTTTTCCTGGATAAATGAGAGTGTTTCATAAGGGTTAGCGCATGGGAAAATTGGGTATTGGGTGCTACTTTACTCTCTGACACTGGTATGTTAAAAACTCTTTTCTTTGTGGTGTGTGTTATTTATTTGGTTTGGGGTCCTCTCTGTTACATAAGCCCATGTGTGGTTGTCTATTTTGGTTTTGGTATAAAAAGGTTGTTTCAAAATTCTCTTCATTTCAATTTCTATCTTGGTAGGTAACCTTGTGATTGCTAAAAGAGTCTATAGGGGTGTTTGGTATCTATTGGTAGTAAATAGTACTTGGTTGAATTATTTGACTCGGATATAGTGGATTCTAAAGTCATTCAGGGGATGAATTGGTTGCACTCATGCTTTTCATTACTAGGTTATCGGACTTGTTAGGCTTTATGGTGAGTCATTCATGGAATGAAAGGATGGTTTCATTTCCTATCTATTAAGGGAAAGGTTATATTATACCTTAGAGCTCAAAGATTTGTCTCTAAAGGGGTATCTCTATTATCGGTTGGTCTGTGTTAGGGATTATAACCCGAAAGGTTTTTCCTTACATTCGTCTTTGGTGGTGCATCAATTTCTTGGGGTTCTTCTAATGACCCTCATGGTGTTTTTCTAACGGGGAGATTGGTTTAGGATTGGTCTTGTTTTGGATATTTGTCCAAAATGCTATTCTTTCTGTGTAGAATGGTTTTGGTGGAGTTAAAGGATCATAAGGAGAAATTAAGAGATCTCCTAGGTAAAGGTTTCATCAGTCTTAGAATTTTTTGTGGAGTGTCTTCATTCTTACATGCATAAAGGGGAATAGTTCCCTGGAAATGAGTAGGTTATCGATGGGTGACTAAGGATTGTAGTGTGTCTTTCTAGTTTTTGAGGGGACCTTATGTGTATATTCCATTTCATATGGGGTACTTTGATAGTAGTACATGGTGGTTGGTAGATCCTAGGTTTCAATCTAGATACTTGATCTTGATAAAAGGAGTATCTTACCTCAAGGATAGCAAGACGGGAATTGCAGAGGTAAATTGGTACGGTGGATGAGGTTGATGACTGAAGGATTATAATAGTGCAAAATTTGTGACTTATTGTTCAGAAGTTTAGGTTGAGCGGGAGGGACTGGGGATCTAGTCATTTGATAGGTTAGATAATAGAGCTTACACTTTTCTTTGACCCTATAATTGTACTTTGTTGTAGGCATGAAATTGATTTTTAAATTCATAGTTTTGAATATGGATTTTGGCATAACTAAGGATTTTGATATGATTACTCATTTAAATGATTTTCCATGGATTATGATGCATTATTTATGTTTTATTAATATTTATAAACATTGTGGGATGCATGGGAATAGTAAATGAATTTTGGGGTACTATGGATCCCCCAATTACTTAGTTTTGGTCCTAGAAATTTATATGCCCTAAATTTTTTTTTGAAATTACCATTGAATATAATTTTGTCAAATGGTTTGACTATTCTTAGATCCTAGTGTTGCATAAATGGTTAAAGGAATCATGAATTTGTTTTGGTTAGATTCAAATAATTTTGAAAAGGCCTTGGTGGGCATGGTTTGATTTTGAAATGGTTTTAGTTTTATTGTAAACCTTGTGAGTTAATTAGTTCTTATGGTTTTTACATGTCTATGTCAGTCTCTAGGTATAATTTGGTTGAATGAGGTTGTAGGTATAGGAAAACCAAGTGTCTCTAGTGTACGCCCTCAGTGACACCCATTTATGGAGTGTTGTGATTGTATAGGTAATGGGGTGACAATTGATGATTAGCCTTAAATTTTATTTAGTGGTGGGCTTTAAGGAAAGGTTGGGTTGCATAGTCTAGTGATTTTTTTCTATCGGTTAAGATAAGTACTCTATTAGTGTTGTAGACATTTTTATAGCTCTTATGCTTGAGGTTCACATCTTGCATTTGCCTTATTCCCCAGATATGATTCTTGAGTGTTAAGTTGCTTATGGTATATGTGGTTGTATTTCTTTTGATGTCCATTTCCAAGGACTCCTTTTATGGTATGGTTTGTTCGGGGATATTTCTCCACTATAGTCTAGGTGGTTGTTGTGATGTACTTTGTGCCTATGTCATTGTATCTTGTTTTGGGGGTATTTGTATTACCTTGGGAGGCATGGATAATAATTGTCCTTCGGTTCCTTAATGACTCTCATTTTGTTAGGATGGTAGTGGCTTGGATAGAATGGTGACATTTTATAAAAGGGAATATAGAAGTCCCTAAGTGGGGGAGAGACTAGGATGGCTACTAGAGTTAAGGTTTGAAGGTAAGGTAAGGTTATTGTCATAATAAATGTTTAGGAAAGGAATAGGTAGTGAGAATCCTTGTGTAATTGTAAATGGTGCTATATCTTTTGATGGATAGATCATACCACGGGTATGTAAGCGGTAGGCTTGAATATTGTGATTGGTAGATGTACTCATAGTAGCGTTGGGTACTTGAGAGGTTTGGTAAGGCATAGTTTTTATGAATTATCTTCCTGTCTTAGTAGTTGTATTGGTTTGATTTTCAATCATAGGCTAGGAATTTTGGTTATAAATGGTTGGATATGGGTTTGCTCATGTCCTTTACTCACAATTTCAATATTATCAAGGTGATGAAAGAGGAATAGTGTTTCAGGATAAATGTAAGGAGTAGAGCCCGGTGGTTTAAGTTAACCTCTTTATGTTTTGGATAGGCTTGAACATGGAATTGGTGGTGTGTAGTTAGACTCAAGCTCTTGTAGTGGTTTATCTTGGTAAACTCTAGATCAAATTGGACTCGCTCTCTAGCATGAGTCCATTCAACAGGTAATCTATGTTTTGTGGGGTGTGGATGGCCTTGTTTAGTTGGTTCCTTTTGTTGGTATTGTCATCTCAGATTCTTACCTCTTTAAGGATCTTGAATCAGTAAGTTTCCTTGTTGAGAATGAAAGGTATGGCTTTGGTAAAGGTTCCATGGGGGAATTAAAAGTTTGAGAAAGTTATTTGGGATACGGAGGTGGACATAAAGTCCAAGGATCTGAGTTGGTTTCTTATTTCTGAAAATTCGTGCGTAAGGTGTGTGTTCATCATCACATCCTTGTTTTATAACTTGGATAAAGGTGAGGAATGGTTTCTCATACATCCTTGTTTCCTAACTTAGCTAGAGGTCGGGATGAAGGTGTTGGGGTTTAAATTATGTTTGGGGTATGTGATGCTCTTCTTATCTTGGTTTGTGTTCTTGTCCTCTATTTTAGTTGGGGGAAAGTTTTATGTGTGTTAATGCATTACCTCATACTTGTTCTTACACTTACCTGTCATTCAAGGATGAATGATTCTAGTGGGGGAGATTGAAAGACCCTAGGAATAGGACCCTCGCAAAATTTCATCGGTTTTGGAACTCTTTGGCTTTGTACAACTCAGTGGAGTAACTTGTACCCTTGGGTACGACTTGTGAGATGTATTGAGGGTAAAATAGTACCCTAGGAAGTAAGATTGTCTTAGATACTGCCCAAGGTACAATTCATATGGGTAAGAGTCTTATAAGAGCATACGAGTTGCATAGGGTAAGTCATATGGTGTATGTGTGCATTATCATGGGGAATATGGCTACCATACGAGTGGTGGGTATGATTGGGGGTGTCACTCGTATCCATAGGTAAGAGTGCGGAGGTGTGAGTCATATAAAAACTAGTATGTAAGGTCATGGAAACATTTTGGTACGATTTGGGGTACCACTCATACCCTAGGATACGAATGGGTAGGGAGAGTCTTACCCCTAGGCGTGGCTTGTTTAAATTATTAAAAAAGGGTAGTTTGGACATTTCCTCATCCTAAACCCTTGTACTATCATGTTATATAACCCTATATTTCCTTCCATAACACTTATTAATGGATCATAACACATCAAATACTCTCTCAAACTCACTCTTGGAAGATTGGTGGCTAGGGTTTCTCATGTGTTCATTAAAAGGGCTCAAAGGATAAGATTTCTTCCGTGAATCTTCATGTATAAGGCATGTACTCCTTCCCTCATTGTTATTTCAAACTAAAGGCATACATATTGTGTTTTAAATGTTGGTGTATGAAATATGATTGGAGGATTTTGAAATATTGTCGAGGTTCTTTATACATATGGTTTGGTATTGGTTTAAATTATGTTTTTACACTTTTTTGGTAATGGTTTGTATATGTGGTTGGTTTTTGGTTATGGTTTAACTAATAGGTCTTGATTAACCCCAATTATGGTGATTTACACATTTGTTGGCCTTGGTAATGGTATACCCTCAACATGTTCGATAAAATGCCTCAAAGAACATTTTTACTCTATTGTTGAACTTGCATTGGAACTCTTGTACAGTTTAATGTAACTCTAAATGGTTTTGGATGGTTTAAATTATATAAATGCTTTAAATGTTTAACATGGTCTAAAATGGGTTGGAATATTTTAAATGGTAAAGGTTTTGGTGGTCATAGTTGGTTTATTTTGAAAACCTTGTGAGATACATAGAAATCCCTCAAGTAAATGCATTAACAAAATTTGTTTAAATGGTTTAGAAAGGTAAAAAGCTAAATGGTTATGCTTGTGGGGAACATGGAATTCCCCCAAGAGGTTTACTATGGCATATGGAAGGGAACTTGAAAGCCCCCTTAAACATAAATGGTTTGTCTATGGATATTACTTGCAAGCAAGGGGTGGTATGGCATTACCACTAATATTGAACTTGGTTCATAAATGGATAATGTAATACCCCAAAAAACCCTAACCAATAATACAACCATGTACCAGGTTCATTCATAGTATATCATGGTTATTTTATAGTTTTATGAGTAAATTAGATGTATATTAGGACTTCAAATAACTCCCAGCTATTAGACGAATCAAAACATTCCTTACCGATTGAATTCTTAAGAAGGATATTGGTATAGTCAACTTCAAACGAGCATATATCTCATTATACTTGAAATTTTTGAGCTCATGACCTAGGAACAGATAGATAATTGAATTAGCTTTCCAACTATACCAATTTTGCCTAAATTCGATATCAGAACAAAGAGTTATTCCTATTTTACTCCAATATGTCAGGCTGGAAACAGTGTGATGACATTCGTGGTAGCTTACCACATTTGTGATGCCCTATCACAAAGGTCGTTAGCCTTACGCAAAGCCCAGCTCGTAAGTGATGAAATTCATAGTATCTTACCACATTTGTGATGCCTTATCTCGAAGGTCGTCAGCCTTAGGCAGAAACCAGCTCCTAAGTGATGACATTCGTGGTAGCTTACCATATTTGTGACGCCCTATCACGAAGGTCGTCAACCTTAGGCAGAAACCAGCTCCTAAGTGAAGACATTCGTGGTAGCTTACCACATTTGTGATGCCTTGTCAAAAATGTCATCAGCCTTAGGTAGAATCCAGCTTCTGTGTGACAACATTTTTGATGGCCTGTCATATTTTTGACGCCTTGTAACAAATGTCATTAGACTTAGGTAGAAACCAGCAATTCTAGCTCCTGTGTGATGACGTTTTTGACAGTTTGTCACATTTTTGATGCTTTGTCACAAATGTCGTCACCTATGATTTTTAGCAACTGGGAATTTATTTCATAAGGGTATTTTAGTCTTTTTCTTCACCTTCCATGACTTATAACCCTAAAGAGGCATAATTTTACCTATTTTTCTTCAGTTAAGCATCTTAAAAACCCTCTCTTACACTCTCAACCACAATATTAGGTTTTTCTCTCAAGATCACCTCCTCAAGAGCAAGCCTAAGGAATTCTTCAAAAACCTTTAGAAATATTACATCTCTTTCAAGATTCAATCACTAAGGTATGCATAGTGTTAATCTATGGATCCAATCCATTCATAGAGCTCAAAAACCATGTTTTAAATATTATTTTGTAAACTTTTTGTGGTGATATGAGTATCTACATGTTAACGATTGTTGTTTAAGTTTCAATGTGATGTCTAAAGGTGTTTTCATGGAATATATATGTTTGTTAATTGAAAACCATAAAATTTAGGTGGTTTAATATGGTGCAAGTTTGAAACTCACCTATGCCTTAAAGAATTCATGCAAGGTGTTTGATAAAATGCTTAGGATGCTAGAAATTCATATTTGTATGGTTCTATCATGTCTAAATGACCAGTCCATGTTAGCTATATACTTTAATATGAATCCCATGCTTTTCATGTGTTGCTATTGTGGTGGTATGAAACATGTAAGATAATGGAGATATACAATATATACACGAAATATATCCATGCATTCCCTACATTGTTTAAGATATTTAATAACTATATGAAATATGATATCCCTACTTATGATATTATGAATTGTGGACTCAAATCTTGTGATCAACTCATGTCATGTGTGTCAGTTTCCTTCTATCGATTACTGGGGGTATTCGTACCCAAAAAAATAGCTATGTTCTTAGAACTATGTTATGTTGTCACGATAATCTCAGTCAAGCTATAATCTATAGAACTTAGTTAGTCATGTGACTCAGGAAAACCTTAGAAATCTCATGATCTCAGTTAACTCTTAGATAATAGTACTACTCCATCAGTCAACGGAAGTCAGTTAATCTGTCCATGTACAGTCAGTTGATTCATGTTTAGTCTCTTCATATGGGAGTAGAAGTTAGCACCGAGTGAACCCAAGGATGGGTACTGACCTACCAGTTTTAGGGTATGATTCTTATTAGTCATCCTTGTGTTCCAGAACTACGTAGCCAACGTAGGTTGAGACATCTTACCCTATCAGATTAGGGTTGATGAGGTGGCTTAACCTATCAATTTAGGGTCCCACCATTCTCACTTTGAGTGCCTGCCAGATAAGGGCCACTCTCGACTGTCCTTACCAGTGGTACGGTATTGACACCCCTCCAATGGGGGCAGAGATTGGACCCCAGCTTAGTCATAATGGTATACATGGGGCATGTCGATTAAACAACTACCTCCCACAGTTTCAGTATTAGTCTCAGTAAAAAAACTTAGACAATTCTTCAGATATCAGTATACCAGGACTGTTAGATACAGTTAAATTCAGTTATAGTACGGGACTTAGGGAGTTCTACCAGATTCAAGACTGTCAGACACAGTCGCTCATGTTATCAGAACTATAGTTCTAGTCATGTATTAGCATACAGATTTAGCTACCACGTACTTACGATCTCAGTTACTATGTATGTATGTTTGTACTCTTACGTTCATATTAGTCAGTCAATTAGTATTATTTATGCATGTAAACCCTTTGAATTAGCCTACCTCACTCGTATACTCAGTATTCCAGTTGTACTGATGCATTTGTGCTATGGTTCTTTCTTTTTATGTTACACCATAGGTTCAGAGACACGAGCTCCAGACCAGCTGTAGCAGTAGCATTTCCAAACGCAGAGATTCAGTGAGTCCTCTTCATTCGAGGATAATATGATTTAATTTATTCATTATTAATTTAGCCAGTTATTAGTTTATGGAGTTAGTTAGAGACATGTTCCTTCAAATCCTTATTCATAAAGTATTTAGAGGCTTTCAGATTCAGTATTCAGACTTATGTTCAGATTTTATTCAGTTTTCAGCTGTTTTTGGTATCTTTCACCCTAGCTAAGGGATTTATCCACTCATTGTTGTGAAACAATCAACGGAATTCATAATTGAAAGCATTAAATAATATCACAATGAAGAACAAATAAAACCCAAATTTTGAATTAAATTATCAACCAAAATGGAGAACAAAGCAATCCTAAGATCAAAATTGAATCCTAGAATCAATTAGATGTTTGTAAGTATCTAGAGTTTCTAATCTAACTAAATAAAATCAAAAGGGATTATATAGAGTACAAGGAAACCCTAGGAAACAACTCCTAAATAAAGAAGGAAAACTGAGGTCTATTGTTACTTACTAGGCCACCTACGGGCTGTGGATGGCACCTAAGGCCGTAGGTGGTTTAACGTAGGTGCCCTGGTCCAAAAATTATTCTAAGTACTCTCTGTACTTGGCTCTTCCACAATATATTCTAGCAACTACAAACCATAGGTGGCACCTACAACCTTAGGTGCCATTTGTAGGTGGCAGGGTCAAATTTTTCTATTTCTGATCTCTCTGTATCTCAACTTCTCTGACATAGGATCTAACACCTACTCCCCTTAGGTAGTACATATGAGCCGTATGTGCCCACTTTAGTGATCAAAAACTTAAATTTTCACTCCTTTTCTTCTGGATAGTTCCAACACCTATTTTTCAGCAAAACATAACACAAACACATCATATATAACAAAAAGACCTATGTAACTTGCATATTTTCATCATTTTAAGAGTTGAAAGTGCTATGAAACCATAACACATATAGAAATTTTTCATGTTCTCAGGAAACACAATAAAACTAAACACAATAAAAATGGTTAACTAAGAGAAACATAAGCTATCTACGATAGTCAATCATCAACTTTAAGTTAAAAAATATTACCCCCTCCTATTCTAACACTTCAAAGCTAACTGTGTGTATACATGAAGAAAAACAATGCGACATAATGGAATCAAGATGTGGCATTATATTAGTAAGAAACAACCATGCATCTATACAAGTTACACTATCCAAACAAGTGAGCAACTAGCAATACGACCTATGTGCTCCTACTATAAAGAAGTCCCACTCTCTCATATGAATCATGAATGTTAATGTAGGGACAATCAAGAGACACTTACACTTACAAGAGAAGTTATACCAATGTGCATTAAATACCATAGGATTGCCCTTATTTTCTTTACCTTATCTTTCAGAACGTCAGGTTAGAATAACTATAGTACTTTATTTGGATTGTAATGTAGGCTTGGGGGCTGGTATGATGCATATGGACATTTTTTGTGACTAAGCCTCCTTGACGCTACACTTACTTTGGGGTCCACTTAGTTACCTTATCTTTCAGACAGTCAGGTTAGTATTAATGTAGGACTTTATTCGGCTTGTAATGTAGGCTTCGGGGTTGGTATGATACATATAGACATTTTTAGTGACTAAGCCTCCTTGGCACTACACTTACTTTGGGGTCCACTTATCAATTATTTTCTTATTCCACCCTTATTTCTCCATTTTTATCCTTTTATTGAACATTTATATTGGGTATGGTTTCTTTTATTCTTTTTTGTATAATTTTCTTCTTTTCTTTTTCATTTTATACCACACCCATCCTGGCTATCGTTTCTCTTATTTTATCCTTTTTTCATACTCACTTTACATTATGCACCACTATGATAGCCACTCTCAACAAAAGTGATTTGCCTGAGTTGAGGTGCCCAATGTCCTAAGAAGACCAGGGCCAAAACAGGTTCATTGTAACACAAATTTGAAGGTGAATGGTGTAACAAGAAAAATAAACTATACAAGCTCAAAAATAGGGATCAAGGGGCACTTTTCACATATGGAAGGTCATTTAGGGTAAAAGTGGAATTTTTTCAAGAATGACTTGTGATCCTTTCCTAACCTACTGTCCTACAACCTAGTCAAGACTAATCGGGAAAGTTTTGGATTTAATACATAAAGGGAACTAAGTAATATCTCTCACATACATGGCAACCGGTTCATGAACAAGTTAGCTATGATTATCATGTTCCTAATCCTAAAGCCATAACGAGATTCACAATGGTCACAAGGGGTATTATTTTTCTCAAAAATCTACCAAAAATATATCAACTGTACTAGATACTCTTAAATTTCCCAATTACACAAGAGCACATCATAATACAAAACAAAACACAATACGATACAAAATTAACCTTGACATACTGGTTCTACAACTATACCGCAACTGACAAAAAAAGAAGCACGACAACAAAAACCCATGGTGACTATGGTATACCCCAACCCAAATAAAAGACTATACACTATCCCCAGTGCATGAAAATATTGTAAAACAAGGGAATGAGGACATACCTAGGACACACTTGGCATTTATTTCATGCTCATCCCTATATGGGGGTATCTTAACTGACGGAGCTGGTGGTGAATTCAGTGCACTACTAGAGGATGCATCCACAACTAGCTTTACATGCCTGTTCCTATCAACAAAGGTAGTATCCCTCGAATTTTTGTGGCCTAGAGCCTGGTCAAATGTCAAGCTAAGATCTTGGAAAACCTCCTCTCTGCCTGTTTTGGTCCAAACTAAGGGGGCAGTCTCCTTATTCACCATGAATAAATAAAATATCTAGGTTCATACAAAAATACCGATTGTAAAACTGAAGGTATAGCTAGAGGGATGGCTTGGATGTTTCTCTTAGTGAGAGAGCATATCTTTTCTCGTAGTGTGGCTATTTATTTTCCAATCTTACCTAAATTAGGTGCCTCAAGATCCTTAAACCAGACTGACACTCATCTCTCAAAAACATCTATACGGATATGCACCTCAGCTCATAACTCTAACATCTCAGCCCTATATGTAGCCTGTAATCTAGTCTCTATCACCTCTAGTGTCGTCTAGACCTAACGTTGGATCTTTCCATACAATGATGCCATCTCAACCTTAATATTATTTAGTTTGATTGTAGTAACGAGGGATGGCCTTGGCTCAGCGGTAAGCTTGCTTACCGTGGTGTGCCAGGGTCGGGGGTTCGAAATACCCCTCTAGCAAAGCTGGGGTGAGGGTGCGTAGGTTAGGCCCAGAGTGGTCCCCCCCCTCCCCGACACCTACGGAGTAGGTATGAACCGGGTCATCCCTTAGTTTGATTGTAGTAACACACTGAATATCTACTAAGCTTTGCAAGAACTCTCATGATACAACTACCATACCTGTGGCTGTAGCTATAGTAGAGGGGTTAGTGGGCACTCAAGATGTACCAATTGGCTTCAAAGTGGAAGTTTGAACTAGAGTAGATGTAGCTGGTGTCCTCTCACCCTGAGTCCTTATATCAGGGGCCTCTTTCTACTCGCTCAATCAAAATACATACTTGTATTAGCATCTACACCATGTCTATCACTTGGCTATGCAGGAACTGATGAGCCCTCAAACTTTTCCAAAATTACTATCAGAGGTGCATGAGATCTCTAGGTAAGGATCAGGTTTGAATGGATCCTTGATCATATACATCTAGGCTACACCCATCAGCTCGACCCTATGGTCAACTCCTAGAATCTTAAGCACACCGGCCTCATCACACAACAACTTTATAAGGTAGGGAAAATGCAGTGTTGTCATATCATCAAATGCCCACACATAAAACTTATATTTAAAAATGGATACAAAACCAATATCATAAGCAAACATCATGAAAGAAATAAGGGCTGTGCCATCCCATCTGAGTAAGTTTTCCACTTCAGTCAGATATAAATGATAATGCACAACTAGCCACCTAAAGTTTGTAACAAAATTTAGTGCCACCTACTTAATCGAACCTTTCCCCTTCACCCATAGGACATCCACACCAAGAGGTGAAATATAACTAGTGATCTACCTTACAAAACCTACACTCTTACTCATATGCTTAGAATCTCACATAGTGCAACTGTCATACGCCAATATCAATTGCTGATCATAATCTACTGTAGACATAGGAGCTATATAATTAGGTCCAAATAGTACTTGTTGGATAGCTACTGCTGATATATTGACCATGACCCTTCTTAATAGCACCTACTCAAACTAGGGTTGCTCTACATCCGTACTGCCTCTAGGCATAGTTAATAATACTATCACAACATAGAAAATATAAAACCAGCACACCAATGCATGTCTATATGAACCTTAGGGTCTAGCCATCTAGCGCAGCTGATACCTATCAAATGCAACCTATAATAATGGTGCTCCATCTAACACACACAATTGAATCCATCTCACCTCAGATTGGGGAGAGTATGGAGGTGAACTAGTATCTGACTTTATCCTCATCCTAGGTAATGGAATGCTGTCCTATGGCTAAGCCCTAGGCTGAGAAGAAGTAGGCTGTCTACCCCACTGAGACACTTCTAGTATCTGGATGCCTAAAGTAGCTCTAATAATCATCTTAGTCGTAGCCTGCTTTTGAGCCCTAGTTTGTGTCATGCTGCTCTAGTCAGGGAAATCGAGCACTACTTCTTTGAGTCACTGCTCTCATAGGACCCGTCCCATTTCCTCGCTATTCTTGCCTTATTTTTTGAAGCCTTTGGTTTAGTGTGTACCTACAAAACTAAGAGTTAGTTCCTAAAAGATAGTAAGGGGATGCAAAACTTGAAGAAAAACTCAAAAATGTGAAGCTCTAAATTTTTCCTAAACCTTACATCCCTATAACTTATACTTAGTCAAATCATGTCCAATATTTGCACATAAAACTACAATCAACTTTTCAATACACACGCGACATACAAGACTCTTGGGATTCCTATACCTTTTAAACATTTACTTCTGTTTAGGGATTCATCATATATTATTTATTAAAGATCAATGGCCCAAGTTAAGATTTTAGCCTAATTCTAGGCTCCTAAATACAAGTTTGTTGATTTCTACATATTTTGCATGCAATTAAATATATTATATCACTTGTTTCAAGTTTATCACAATATACTACTATTAGGAGCCAATAGTATTTACATTTTTTTTTCAAGAACCAAAAGTGAAGTTGAAAAAATGAAGAAAACCTACCTTTGACGTGTAATACGTGTAATCAGGACAAGTTATTACCAAGAAAAAGTAGTGTTCTTTCCTTTTTTGAAGTTTGGGGGAAGTGGGGAGGTTTGAATTTTAGAGTTAAAGAGAAATTTTTACGTTTAGTGTGGTTTAGATCCGATTTTATGTTTTAAATAGCCCTAGGGGTGTCCTATTTAGGCTGGTTAGGGTAGGATTAGGCCCAGTTTTTAAAAACATTGGGCCTGAAATTTTGGCATTTACCACACCACCTATGGACCATATGTGGCACCTATGGTCTTAGGTGGCCCACCCTAGGTGGTCCTAATTTTTTTGGCCTTTTTCTACTCTCTGGACTTCTTGTTTTGAAATAAAATATACTACCTATACTACCTATGAGGTTGTAAGTGGTATTTGCAACATCATAAGTATGTTAGCAAGTTAGATTATAGAGATCCCCAAAATATCCTTAGAATTTCTTTTTGACATTCAATGCATAACTTACCAGTCCTGTCTGAGACATATAACCTTCATGAGTTGGTTACACAGTGCTCTTACCTAGAATATTCTGAATTAAGAAATATAGTATCATATTCCAGGTTGTTCCTTATGCTATTGCACTTAAAAAAAAGAAAAGCACTATAACACTAAAATAGTGGGTTGCCTCCCATTCGGTGCTTGATTTAATGCTGTGGCACGATGTGGATAAGTTGGTTAGTCAGACTTCACCAACGAGCCCATGGGTTGCCTCCCATGCAACGCTTGATTTATTATCGCAGCGCGATGCGGGTACCTTGATTAGTCAGAATTCATTAAGGTACCCAAAAGAGTAACCCCTGGGTCATCAACACAATGAATAACTGACACAAACCACATGTTGGTTGGTTTCTTCATAGTTCTATAGATGTTAAATGTGACTTACTCATTATTAACTCTAAACTTGAGATCTCCCTTCCCCATATAAACCATTTCTCTACCCATGGCCATGAATGATCTTCCTAAAATGAAGGGCATCTCGGAGTCAAGTTTATAACACAGGATAACATAGTCAGCCAGAAAAATAAATTTATCAATTTTTAGAAACACATTGAATGATATGCCCATGATTTTTTTTTACTGTACGGTCTGCCATCAATAATCAAATATCATTAGTTCTGGAGGGCATAAACCTAACTGGTTGAACGCAATCAACGATATCAAATTAATGCTGGTTCTTAAGTCTCATAGCGCTCTAGCAAACTAGGATATCCCAATGGTGTATGCTCAGGGATCACCCTTATTTTGGGACAAAGACTGAGAAGTGATCACACTATAATGGTGCAACTATAATACCTCATATATTTCTAAGCTAGAAAATGAACCATTGTTCCTACATATGAAAATTCCTATCCTGTGATTTATATTTGAGTACATGACTTACAATGAGTATCCTAGTGAGAAGAGAGCTTATGATGTGTTAAGCGTGTTCATAAGAGTCACTTAGAGTAAGGCAAACTAAGAGCTTTTGAATCCATCAAGTTTTAGTATTTGATTTCACAATAGTCATATTTGAATAAGCATAAATTGATGTATATCTGGTATTTTTGCATATTTAGACCCACCAGACTGTACAGAATCGAATTTTCTTTCCAACGATACTAATTTTACAAAAATCTGACACCCGAGCAATAACTTATGGCTTTGCAAAGTGGAGTGCATCGCCTAACAAATCGCCTAAGGCTATTGGAATGGTTATGCCATAAGTTGTGCGACGCACAACCAAACTTATGACATAAGTTGTGCAACGCACAACTTAACTTAGGCAATAATTTATGCATCGCACAACCTAGCTTAAGCGATAAGTTGTGCGCCGCACAACCTAGCTTAAGCAATAAGTTGTGCGCCGCATATACTATGGCCAAAGTGATGTAAAAACCTAATTTTGAGTTATTTTTAGGGCAGAATTAGTATTTACCACCCCTATATAAGCCTATAACATGGAATTTACCCCTAATTAAGCCAAAATATAGTCACTTCTCTCAAAATTCTCTGAAGAACAAATTAGGATTCAGAATTGGGGATTCAAATTCGAGAAAATTCCGTCATAAATCTTCGTAGAATCACGTACTAAGGTATGCATAGTATTCATTCATGGATTCCTTTCGTTCATGAAGACCAAGAATCAAGTTTTAAACTATAGATTATGATATTCATGCTATAGGTTGATTATGTTCATGTTGTTGTTGTTGTATGATTCCAAAGTTGGAATCTTTATATGTTTTTATGAAAATATATTAGCATGTGAGTTGAAAACCATGAATTTTATTTGGTTATGATATGTTAATTTGATGATTATGTCATGCCTAAATTCATGCAACCTAAGTGTTTGATAAAATGCATAAGAGACTAGAAATTATGTAATATAGCTCAATTGTGATGTATGTGATGGATTTATATTTTACCCTTATGTTAAAATGACTCCCATGCTATTGATATGCAATATAGATGTTTGTTGGAATACACATGATGTTAGAGTATGAAATTTTGACATTGAGTATATGCATTCCTACTACGTACAAGATTATGATAACCATTTACTTTATGAAAACCTCAACTTATTGTATTATGGATTGTTGATGCTGGTCATGTAATCAAGAATGTCATGCCTTGTCAGTTTCCTTTTATCGAGTCCTGGGGGTAATTTTACCCGCTTATTTTGCTATGTGCCTAGAGCCAGTGTCATGTTTTCTTGATATCCTCAGTCAAGCAATGTTTAGTAGAATTTAGTCAGTTATGTGACTCAGGAAAACTCATTAAACTTAGTAATCCTAGTAATCTCAGAAAGTTTAGTAATTCAATAATCTCAGTAGTATTTCGTTAGTCAACAAAACTAAATGAACTCAGTCCAGTTCAATTCAGTTAATCATGTTCAGTGTCTATTCAGATGGGGGTAGAATTTAGCACTGAGTGAACCCAAGTATGAGGACACACACTGATAGTTGAGGGTGTGATCCTTAAAAGTAATCCTTGCATTCCAAAACTATGTAGCCAGCATAGGTTGAGACATCAACACTGATAGATGAGGGTTTATGAGGTAGATAATCATGGTTTGATAAGGCGCCTGCAGTTCTCTTTTTGGGACACTGCCAGATGAGGGTCACCCACAGCTTATCTTTACCAGTGGCACGATATTGGAACCCTTCCAATTGTGGCTATAGATTGGACCCCAACTACGCTATAGTGCATTATATTGGGCATGTCAGTTAGATGACTACTTCCCATAGTCTCAGTCTCAGTAAAAGTACTTAGATAGTTTTTTAGATTTTAGGACTGTCAGATACAGTCAACTCAGCACAGTACAAAACTCAGTTAGTTCCATCAGAACCTAGACTATTAGATACAATCATTTAGTATAAGTTATATCAGTTATCAGTAACTAATGTTATCAGTAATCAGACTCAGTAGTCAGTACCGTCACAAATTCAGTTACAGGCACTTATTTATGCTTGTATTCTCATGTTCATGTTATACAGCCAGTTAGCATTGTTCATACAATTAAACCCTTTGTATTTAGCCTACCTCATATGCATTTTAATACATTTAATCATACTGATGCATTTTTGCTATGGTTTTTATTCTATACTACAGGTTCAGCAGCAGAGCTCCAAAGCATAAGTAATATTCTAGTTTAAGCAGTCAGAGTTAGCTGTGAGTCCTAATCCTTCGAGGACATGATTATTAATTTATTTCTTCATTACATAGTTTATTTCAGTAGTTGGAGTTAGTTGGGAACATGTCCTATCAACTCCTTATTTAGACAGTTTAGTTTTAGAGGCTTTTCAGACTACAATATGTTTAGACAGTTTTGGTTTAGTTTGTATTGGTATTGATATGCCTACTTTTAGATGTTATGTTTTATCAATTTTGAACCTTATGTCCTTTCAGCCTTTATTTCTGTATTTATACAAAATATTATGTAGTGTTCAGGTATAGATATTAGTCATGGGTTAGGTTGTGGTCCTTTGGGGTCATGAGCATGGTGTAGCATTTTGGGTACCACAAACTTGGTATTATATTCTAAGGTTCAATAGTGTCCTAGGAAGTTTGAAAGACGCATCTAGTAGAGTCTTGAACATGGGTGTGTTGCGCACCACATTTATGTGTAGGAGGCTATAAGATGTTTTAGGAACAGTTTCCTTTAGTTTAGTATTCATGTCGTGCCAATGAGCATAATCTCATGTTAATCTCTTAGTCTAATCCTTTTCTCTTTCGTTTATAGAACATGCCTCCAAAAAAGAGAACTGGAACTCAGTCAGCCCCTCAGCCCGAAGATCCTTTGGGCGAACATGTCTCTTATGTAGAGTTTAGAGCTGCATTCACTACTCTTGCTCAGTCAGTTGCTGCTCAGAATGGACAAATAGCTATCATTTTGTCAAACCCAGTGGCCAATTCAGCTGCAGCCAGGATTCAGGACTTCACCCGAATGAATCCTCCATCCTTTTTGGGTCTAATGGAGATGAGGACCCTCATGAATTTCTTAATCATGTTCTAAATGTTATGGGCATCATGGGGGTTACTTTTAGTTAGAGTGAAGAGCTAGATGCATATCAGTTATAGTCTATTGCTCACACTTAGTTCAAGCAGTGGAAGTCAAAAAGGTCAGTTAATGAAGGATCCATAGAGTGGGAGGAATTTGTCACCGCATTCTTAGATAGATTCTTTCCCCAAGAGATTAGAGAAGCTAAGGTTTTAGAATTTATCAACCTTAGGTAGGGTAATATGACTGTGAAAGAGTATTATCTTAAGCTCAATCAATTATCTAGATATGCTTCTCATTGTGTGGCAGACAACAGGGATAAGATGAGTAAGTTTATTTCTGGGGTGAATAATAGTGTAGTTAATGAGTGTAGGCTCACGATGTTGAATAGTGACATGGACATAGCTAGGATTATGACCCATGCTTAGCAGATAGAAGAGTAAAAGATTAAGACAAGGGAGAAGCAGAATAAGATAACAAGGATAGGTAGTTTCAACTTTACTCAGACTAAATCAAAAGGAGGGAATCATTCTCAATTCCATCATAAGTCATTCATTCCATCTCCTTGTTCATCTAGTTCTCCAGTGCAAAAATTCAGAGACGACAATAGAGATACGGAGCCAGGCTCTATGTCTCAAGGCAGTGTCAGCAATGCCCGAACTAATCCCCTTTGTCAGACTTGTGGTAAGAACCACAAGGGTGTTTGCAGAGCTAACAGTGATGTTTATTTCGGATGTGGAAAGCTAGGCCAAAGTGTCAGGGATTGTCCCTAGTCAGGTTATCAGAGTTAGCAGAACTGTTCCTCAACCAAGTCTAATAACCCAATTCATCAGCTGCCACTTCCAGTATGCCTTGTAGGCAACTCCAAAATAGACTTTATGCTCTCCAGTCCTGGCAAGATCTGGAAAATTATCCTAATCTGGTTATTAGTACATTGCAGATCTTTCACTTGCATGTTTACACTTTTCTAGATAAAGGAGCTTCTTTGTATTTCGTTACTCCTTACATAACAGTTGATTTGAAAGTCAGTCCCAAAATTCTAGCAAATCCCTTTTCAGTCTCTACCATAGTGGAAAAAACTATCATAGCCCGACGGGCATACAGTAATTGTCCGGTTATTATATTTTAGAATGTCATCTTAGCAGTCTTAGTCAAATTAGAGATGACTAATTTTGATATCATTCTCAGCATGGATTGGCTTCGTTCCTGCTATGCCATAGTTGACAGTAGAAACAGAGTTTTCCAGTTCTAGTTTTCGAATGAACCCGACCTAGAATAGAGGGGTAGTATTTCAGCTTTTAAAGGTCAGCTTATTTTCTACCTTCAAGCAAGGAAAATGATATCTAAAGGATTTGTGTATCATATTGTTCATATTAAGTACTCTAGATTTGAGACTCCTAGTCCTGAATCAGTCCCAGTTGCGAATGAATATTCAGATATTATTCCCAAAAAACTTCCAAGAATTTCTCCTGAAAGAGAAATAGACTTTGGCATTGATCTTCTTCCAGATACTCACCTTATATCTATTTCGCCATAAAAAATGGCACCAACAGAACTTAGAGAATTAAAAGAACAGTTGAAGGATCTCTTAGATAAGAGATTCATCAAACCCAACGTATCCTCGTAGGGTGCACTAGTCTAATTTGTAAGAAAGTCGATTCTCTCAGAATATGCATTGATTACCGTCAGCTCAATAAAGTTACAGTCAAGAACAAGTACTTCTTCCCAGAATTGATGACTTTTTTACCAACTTCAGGGTGCTAGTTATTTCTCAAAAATATACCTCAGATCAGGCTATGGTCAATTCAAAGTTAGAGAATATGACATTCCAAAAATAGCCTTCCATACTCGGTATGATCACTTTGAATTTCTAGTCATGTCCTTTGGTATTACCAATGCCTAAATATCTTTTATGGAGTTTATGATCCGTGTGTTCAAATAGTACTTGGACATGTTCATCATAGTCTTCATAGATGAATTCCAATTTATTCCCCTAGTAAGTATGATCATACAGACTGTCTTAGAATCATTCTTCAGACTCTCATACATTATCAACTGTTTGCCAAATTCTATAAGTGTAAGTTTTGGCTAAGGTGAGTAACATTCCTTGGTCATATTATTTCTAGTGATAGAAGTAGGGTTGATCCTTAAAAGATCAAAGCAGTGAGAAACTAGCCCAGACCTGTCTCTCTATTAGATATCAAGAGTTTCTTGGGTTTGGCTGGCTATTACAGATGTTTTTTTGAGGGATTTTCTTCTATTACATCCCGTATATCTAGATTGACTCAGAAGAAAGTGAAGTTTCAATGGTTAGATCCTTGCGAGAAGTGTTTTTAGGAGTTGAAGACTCGACTCACCTCATCTCGAGTTTTGGCTCATCGAGATGGTTCAAATGGGTTCGTAGTATATTGTGATGCATCCAGAGTAGGTTTGGGTTGTGTCCTCATACAGTATGGTAAGTTCATAGCCTACGCCTCCAGACAACTTAAACCCTATGAGAAGAATTATCCGACTCATGATCTTGAGTTAGTAGCCGTAGTATTTTCCTCAGAGATTTGGAGGCATTACCTATACAGAGTTTGTATAGATGTGTTCACAGATCATAAGAGCCTTCAGTATGCCTTTTCCCAAAAAGATCTCAATCTTCGTCAGAAGAGGTGTTTAGAGCTCTTGAAAAATTATAACATAAGTATCCTTTACCATCTGGAAAAAGAAAAACGTAGTGGCCAACGATCTCAGTAGACTGTCTATGGGTAGTGTTGATCATGTTGATTAAAGTAAGAAGAAGTTAGATTAGGAAGTCCATCATCTTTCCAGACTAGGTATTTGCTTAGTCGATACAGAAGAGGGTGATATATGGGTTTAGAGTAGTTCAGAATTATCTCTAGTTTCCTAGGTGAAAGAAAAGTAGGATAGAGATCCCAGCCTTGTCAAGTTTATAGAGTCAGTCAAGGACCAAAATTTAGGGGTTTTCTGTAAACAGTAAGATGGTGTTTCCGTTGTCAGGGTCATCTTTGCGTGTTAGGTGTAGATGACTTGAGGAAATGAATTCTTACAAAAATGTATGGTGCGTGCTACTCTATTTATTCACAGGCCACTATGATGTACCACTACTTGCGAGATATTTATTGGTGTAGTGATAAAAATAGAGATGTCGCAGAGTTTGTGGATAATTGCTCTACATATCAGCAGGTTAAGATAGAGCATCAGAAGCCTAGTGGGTCCATACAAGAGTTTACTATTCCTACTTTGAAGTGGGAAGAAGTGAACATGGACTTTATATTAGGTTTGCCTCATACTCATCATCAGCATGATTCATTTTGGGTCATTGTAGATAGGATGACTACATCAACTCATTTCCTTCCAGACCATACCTCTTATTCAGCCAAGGATCACGCCAAACTCTACATCAGAGAGTTGGTCAGATTGCACGATGTTTCACTATCTATTATCTCAGACAGAGGTACCTAGTTTACCTCTTATTTCTAGAAAGCATTCCAAAAGAGTCTTGGTACCCAAGTTCTTCTAAGTACAGCCTTTCATCCTCAGACAGATGGTCAGGAAGAAAGGACCATTCAAACTTTAGAAGATATGCTAAGGGTGTGTATTTGATTTCAAGGGTAGTTGGGATGACCACTTGCCTTTGATTGAGTTTGCATATAATAAAAGCTATCATTCTAGTATTTGAATGGTTCCATTCAAAGCTCTCTATGATCAGACATGCAGATCTCCATTCGGTTGGTTTGAAGTAGTGAGGCCTCATTTATAGGGCCTGACTTAGTATTCGATGCCTTAGAATAAGTATATTGATTAGAGAAAGACTTCAGGCTACTCAGAGCTTCCAGAAGTCTTATACAGATGTGCGCAGAAAAGATCTTGAGTTCGAAATTGGTAATTATGTCAATCTAAAGATCTCTCCCATGAATGGTGTGAAATGGTACGGCAAGAAGGGAAAACTTAGTCCCCGATATATTGGTCACTTCAAAATTATCAGTCGTTTTGGTAAGGTAGATTTTGAGCTCAAGTTGCCTTCAGATCTAGCCTCAGTTTATCCAATTTTCCATGTCTCTTTGCTCAAGAAGTGCTTAGGTGACCCAGTAGTTCTAGTCCCTATTCAAAGCAAAGATGTCCAGAACAACCTCTCTTTTGAAGAGATTCCAGTTGAAATCTTAGACTATCTGCCTCGCAGACTGAGGAACAAAGAAGTCCCTCTAGTCAAAGTTCTTTGGCAGAAGCAGTATGTTGAGGGAGCTACTTGGGAAATAGAAGGAGATATTCGAACCAAGTATCGTTACCTCTTCTCCACTAACTCAGACTCAGCAAAAGTTAATAGTTCTCCTTAAGCTTTTCAGTTTCATGTTAAGATTTCAGTCACAAGCTTGGTATTCAGGTCTTGTTCAGATCCCAATTATAAACTTGGTATTAATTTCCATTAAATTTTCATCCAAGCATTCAATAGTAATTTTAGTTAAGTATTCATGCATTAGACATGCATGTTCAGTAAAGAAGCTCACCTTATCAATAATTTCAGTCGTGCTTTCATGAGGAAAAACTCAGTCAGATATCCTTGCATACGACATGCATATCCAGTATGAGATTTCGGTATACCAATAGTTCCATTCATATAGTTATGTTTTAGGTGTTCACTCCTCTTAAGTAAGTCCAGTCTGTTAGTATTCTCAGTCTAGTCAGTCCCATTCGAGGATGAATATTCCGAAGGGAGAGATATTATAATACCTCATATATTTCTAAGCTAGAAAATGAACCATTGTTGCGACAATATGAAGGAATTTTTCAATTAGTGAACTTGAGAATGTCGAGTTATTTTTGTTCATATTTTCTAAAATCCATTTTTGACTACAGTCGATCGACGGAAGACATCTCTAATCCACCAAAAAACTATCTTCGTTTGGTTCGACAGAGGGGAGGAATTCCACTTTGGAAAGAAAAATGGAAGTTCCAAACTAAAACATCTTCTCCTGTGATTCATATCTGAGTACATGACTTAAAATGAGTATCCTAGTAAGAAGAGAACTTATGAGTGTTAAGTTGTTCATAAGAGTCACTTAGAGTAAGGCAAGCTCAGAGCTTTTGAATCCATCAACTTTTAGTGTTCAATTTCATAAGAGTCATCTTTGAATGATCATAACATTATTTATACATGGTATTTTGGCAGATTTATACCAACCAAATTTTAGGTAATCAAATTAGCTTTCCAACGACACCAATTTTACCAAAATACAACACCCAAGTAAGAAGTTATGGTTTTGCAAAGTGGAGTGTGTCACCTACAAAATTTCCTGAGCTACTGGAATGGTAATGCAATAAGTTGTGTGATGCACAACCTAACTTATGCCACAAGTTGTGCGATTCACAACCAAACTTAGGCAATAAGTTGTGCGCCGCACAACCTATCTTACGCGATAAGTTATGCGCCATATATATTATGGACCAAGTGACCTAAACACCTTATTTTTGAGTTATTTTAAGGGCAGAAAGGGTATTTCCTACCCCTATATAAGCCTATAACATGGGATTTAGCCTTAATTCAATTATAATACAATCACTTCTCTCAAAATTATCTCAAGAACAAGTTAGGTTTTCAATTGGGGATTCAAATGCAAGAAAACTCAACAGTAAATCTTCGTAGATACATGTACTAAGGTATGCACAGTGTTTATTCATGGATTCCTTTCATCCATCAAGACTAAGAATTAAGTTTTAAACAATAGATTATGATATTCATGCTATGGGTTGATTATGTTATCTGGTTGTTGTTGTATGATTCCCATGTTGGAATTTTTATTTGTTCTTATGAAAATATGTTAGCATGTGAGTTTAAAACTATGAATTTTAGTTGGTTATGATATTTTAATTTTATGATTATGCCATGCCTTAAGTCATGCAACCTAAGCGTTTGATAAAATGCATAAGTGACTAGAAATTATGTAATATAGCTCAATTGTAATGTATGTGATGGATTCATATTTTACCCTTATCTTCAAATGACTCCCATGATATTGATGTGCAATGTAGATGTTTATTGGAATGCTCATGATGTTAGAGTATGAAATTTTGACATTGAATATATGCATTCCTTCTATGTACAAGATTATGATAACCATGTACTTCACGAAATCCCCAACTTATTATATTATGGATTTTTGATGTTGCTCATATATTCAAGAATATCATGCCTTATCAGTTTGCATCTATCGAGTCCTGGGGGTACTTGTACCCAATAATTTATCTATGTGCTTAGAGACAATGTCATGTTTTCACGATATCCTCAGTCAAGCCATGTTCAGTAGAATTTAATCAGTCATGTGACTCAGGAAAACTCAGTAAACTCAGTAATCACAGTAATATTAGAAATCTTAGTAATTCAGTAATCTTAGTAGTATTCCATCAGTCTATGAAACTCAATGAACTCAGTCCAGTTCAGTTTAGTTAATCATGTCCAGTGTCTATTCAGATGGGAGTAGGATTTAGCACCGAGTGAAACCAAGGATGAGGACACACACTGACAGTTGAGGGTGTGATCCTTAGAAGCAATCCTTACTTTCCATAACTATGTAGCCAACATAGGTTTAGATATCAAAACTGACAGATGAGAGTTGATGAGGTGGATAAACACTGTCAGATAAGGATCCAACCGTTCTCTTTTGGGGACACTGCCAGACGAGGGTCACCCATAGCTTGTCTTTACCGGTGGCACGGTATTGACACCCTTATAATTGGGGTAACAGATTGAACCTCAGCTATGATATAATGCATTATTCGGGGCATATCGGCTAGATGACTTCTTCCTATATTTTTAGACTCAGTAAAAGAAGTCAGATAGTTCTTCAGATTAAAGGTCTATCAGATACAATCAACTCAACACAATTCAATACTTAGATAGTTTTATCAGAACCTAGGATGTCAAAAACAGTCACTCAGTACCAGTTATATCAGTTATTATTAACTCGTGTTATCAGTAATCAAACGCAGTAGTTTGTACCATCACGAATTCGGTTACATGCACTTATTCGTGCATATATTCTCGTGTTTATGTTATAAAGTAAGTTAGTATTGTTAATGCATTTGAACCCTTTGCATTTTTCCTACCCAACATTCATACCAGTACATTCAATTCTACTAATGCATTTGTGCTATTGTGTTTTATTCTATACCATAGGATTATAAACAAGAGCTCTAGAGCATCAGGAGCATTCTCGTTTCAGCAATCAGAGTTAGCAGTGAGTCCTTATCCTTTGAGGACATGATCATTACTTTATTTCTTTATTACATATTTTATTTCAATACATCTAGTAGAGTCTTGTACATGGGCGTTGTAATACCCGTGCCTTTATCCTAGCTAGAAATCATTTCTAGGATGCTAGGTCTTACTTTAAAATGCAAACCTATCTTCTTACACATGGTATTTCTGAGATTTTCACTTTCTATAATGTGGGAAATTGAGTTAGCTTTCCAACGGTACCGATTTTGTCCAAATCCAACGTCAGACGAGGAAGTTATGGATGTTTTACTTCAAACTGTCTAAAACGCCTAGGTATGACAGCCAAGTTGATGGACCGCCATATAAGTGATAGACCGCCACATAAGTGACGGACCATCACAACTAAGGCAGTTGAGCCACGTACTAGATAAGGATTGACGAATGATTTAACGGACTATCAAAGTTGTGACGAACCGCCATCTAGGCCGTTAACTCTTATCCAGTGAACCTCATTTTTTGGTCCACGTCTGATGGACTAAGTGATGGACCATCAGGTGTCTGACGGACCATCAGTTGAACCATCACACACCATGTTTAGTTTATTTCTAGGTCATTTTAACAGGGGTATTTTGGTAACTTACCACTCGCCTATATAATCCCAGATGAGTCTGAATTTAGCCATTTTGCTCATTATTATTTCACAAACAAAAACTAAGGTTTCTCGATAAATTTAATCTCCCAAAACAAGACCCAATCCTCTTCAAGAATCAAAGAATTTCAAACCCTTCAATTTCAAAAACGTTAAGAACCTTGAGTCTGGTATGCGTAGTGTTCGTCTATGGACCCCTTTAATTCATAGAGTTCAAGAACCATGATTTTAAATGAGAAACTTTGATTTCCTTGTTGTTATGTGATGTTGTTCATGTTAAGTATCATTGTTTAAGCTTCAAGATATTAATTTAAGTTGACCTCCATGATGTATGCATGCTTGTTGTTAAAACCCATGAATTTGGGTGGTTCAAGATGATTAAAATTGTTGAGAAAACCTATGTCCCAAAGTATGAATGCAAGGTGTTTGTTAAAATTCCTAGAATGCTAAAAATCATGTTCCCATGACCCCATAGTATTTAAATGACAAGCCATGTCAACTCTTAAGATGATTCCACAAGAACTTCCATGCTATTGATATGTGTTGCTAGTATGATTATGCAATGAACATGATATTAAGGTTGCGCAAGTACTTCCATGTGACATGAAATACTTTCCATGCAATACATTTTGATAACCATGCATACTATGAAATCCCTTATGTAAGATATTATGAATAGTGGACTCAAATTTTATAATCAAGTCATATCATGTGTGTCGGTTTCCTTCCATCGAGTCCTGGGGGTATTCGTACCTGAAAAATATAGTTGTGTGCCTAGATCCAAGTTACTTTACCCTGATAATCTCAGTCAAGGCATGATCAATAGAACTCAGTCAGTCATGTGAGTCAGGAAACCTCCAAAATCTCATGATCTCAACAAAATCTCAAATAGTAGTGCTATTCCATCAGCTAATGAAAGTCAGTTACTCAGTCCATATACAATTAGTTAAATCATTTTTAGTCTCTTCAGGTAGGAGTAGAAGTTATCACCAAGAGAACCCAAGGATGGGAACTCACCTTCCAGTTTAGGGTGTGATTCTTAGCAGTCATCCTTGTGTTCCAGAACTATGTAGCCAGCGTAGGTTGAGACATCTTAACTGGTCCAACTAGGGTTGATGAGGTGGATTAACCTACAAGTTTAGGGTTCCCACCATTCTCATTTGAGTACCTGCTATATGAGGGTCACTCACAACTGTCATTACCAGTGGCGCGGTATTGACACCCTTCTAATCAGGGTAGAGATTGGACCCCAACTTAGATATATGTATTATTGGGGCATGTCGGTTAAACAACTACCTCCCACAGTTTCAGGCTCAGTCTCAGTTAATGAACTCAGATAGTTCTTAAGATATCCGTATACCAGGACTGCCAGATACAGTCAAATTCAGTTATAGTACAAAACTCAGATAGTTCTATCGGATCCAGGACTGTCAGACACAGTCACCCATGTTGACAGAACTATAGTTTTTGTCATGTCAGAAATTAGTAAATCATGTATTAGCGTACAGATCCACTATTATGTATTTACGTTTTTAGTTATTATGTATGTATTTTTATACTCTCACGTTCATATTAGTCAGTCAGTTAGCATTGCTCATGAATGTAAACCCTTTTCATTTAGCCTACCTCGCTCGTATACTCAGTACTCCAGTTGTACCGATGCATTTGTGCTATGGTTCTTTCTTTTTATGTTACACCTTAGGTTCAGAGACACGAGTTCCAAACTAGTAGTACCATTCACATTCCAGTATACAGAGCTGTAGTGAGTCCTCTTTATTCAAGGATGATATGATTCGATTTATTTATTATTTCAGTTAGTTTTCTATTTACGGATTTAGTTGGATACATGTTCCTTCAACACCTTGTTCAGTCAGCTTCGAGGCTTTTAGATACAGTTCAGATTTCGTTTAGTTCTGATTCAAACTTTAGTTATCATGGGTATTTTTCACCCACATGTATCTCATAATTGTTTCAGTTGAGCCTTATGTTCTATTGTTTATGTTTTTTGGATATTACATGTATGCTATGCAATATGCAGGTACAAATATCAGTAATGGGTTAACTTATGGTCCCTCGGGGTCATGAGCACCGTGTAGTATTCCATTTTAGAAAATTGGGGTGTTACAAACTTGGTATCAGAGCCTAAGGTTCAATAGAGTCCTAGGAAGTCTAAAAGCCACATCTAGTAGAGTGTTGTACATGAGTGTGTTGCGCCCCTCATTTATTTACAAGAGGATATAAGATGTTTTAGGAATAGTTTCCCTTCTTTAAGGATTTATGTCATGCTAGTTAGCATAATCTTAAGTTAAACTCTCAGCCTAATTCGTTCTTGACTTATTTCAGAATATGCCTCCAAAGAGAAGAAACCAGCCAGTTCCTCAGATTAAAAACCCTTTGGGAGAGCATGTTTCTCATGCGGAGTTTACAACCGCATTCACAACACTTGCTCAATTTGTGGATGCCCAAAATGAACGGCCATCAGTTATTTCGGCCAATCAAGTGGCCAATTCCACAACAACAAGAGTTTGGGTCTTCACCCGAATGAACCCTTTATCTTTCTTCAGGTCTAAGTCTGATGAAGACCCTTAGGAGTTCATTGACCAAGTCATGAAGGTCATTGACATCATGGGAGTTACTTCTGTTTAGAGCGTCGAGTTAACCGCATACCATTTATACGATATTGCTTACAGTTGGTACAAACATTGGAAGTCTGAGAGGTTAGAGGGTGCAGGTCCTATAGAGTGGGAGGAATTTGTCACGACTTTCTTAGATAGATTCTTTCCCCAAGAGCTGAGGGAGGCCAAAGTTCTTGACTTTATCAACCTTAGGTAGGGAAATGTGATGTTTAGGGAGTATTCTCTCAGATTTACTCAACTTGCTAGATATGCCCCTCATGTGGTTGCAGACAACAGGCCTAAGATGAGCAAGTTTGTTTCAGTAGTGAATGATATCATGGTAAATGAGTGTAGATCTGTAATGCTGAACAATGATATGACTTTAGCCAGGATCATGAACCATTCTCAGCAAATAGTGGAGAAAGAGGTTAGGTATAGGGAGAGGCAGAATAAGAGAGCAAGATCAGGCAGTTTCAGTTTTACTCAGCCCAAATCAGAGGGAAATAATCGTTTCCAATTTTATACTAAGTCATCAGCTCTAGTTTATTCTTCAGCCAGTGCTCCAGCTCCTATGTTCAGAGATAAAGCACCCAACTCTAAATCTCAGGGCAGTGTCAGCAATTCCCGAACTAATCCCCTATGTCAAACTTGTGGTAAGAACCACTTGGGTGTTTGTAGAGCTGGTAGTGATGTTTTTTTTCGGTTGTGGTAATCCAGGCAACATAGTTAGAGATTTTCCTCAGTCTAGTTATCAAGGTTAGCAAAATCATTGCACAGCTCAGTCCGATCGCCCGAACCAACAGGGTGCTACTTCCAGTGCTACTAGTGGGCAACACCCAAATAGACTCTAACCTCTTCAGAATCGACATGATTAGTAAAATTATCCTGATGTCGTTACTGGTATGTTACATATTTTCCATGTTCATGTTTCTCTTATCTAGATCCAGGTGCGTCCGTATCTTTTGTCACTCCACACATATTAAGTAATTTTAGAATCAGTCCCGAAATTTTAGTAGAGCCCTTTTCAGTTTTTACCCTAATGGGTAAAACTATCATAGCTCGGTGGGTATATAGGAACTATTGGGTTATGATATTTTATAAATCCATGTCAGCAAATTTAGTCGAATTAGAGATGACTAATTTTGTTGTCATTCTTAGCATGGATTAGCTTCATTCCTGCTATGCCATAATCCACTCTAGAACCCGGATAGGTCAATTTTAATTTCCCGAATGAGCCCATCCTAGAGTAGAAGGGTAGTACTTCATCTTTTAGGGGTCAACTTATTTCCTACCTTCGGTCAAGGAGAATGATTTCTAAGGAGTGTGTGTATCATCTCATACATGTTAAAGATTCCAGTTCCAAATCTCCAAGCCTTGAATTAGTTTCAGTTGTTAATGAATATTCAGATGTATTTCCCGAAGATCTTCCAGGCATTTCCCCAAAAGGGAAATAGACTTTGGCATAGACCTTTTCCCAGATACTCAGCCTATTTCTATTCTGCCATATATAATGGCACCAGTAAAACTCAAGGAACTAAAAGATCATTTGAAGGATCTCTTAGATAAGGGATGCATCAAGCCCAGTATATCACCATGGGGTGAACCAGTCTTATTTATGCGCAAGAAAGACGGTTCTCTCAGGATGTGTATTGATTATCGTTAGCTCAACAAAGTCATGGTCAAGAACAGGTATACGCTTCCTAAAATAGAGGACTTGTTTGACCAACTTTAGGGTGCTAGTTATTTCTCCAATATAGACCTTAGATCAGGCTATAATTAGCTCAAAGTTAGAGAATGTGACATCCCAAAGATATCTTACCATACTCGGTATGGTCACTTCAAATTTCTAGTCATATCCTTTGGTCTTACCAATTCCCCTATAGCTTTCATGGACTTGATGAACCAGGTATTCAAGCAGTACTTGGATATGTTCGTCATAGTCTTCATAGATGATATTCTGGTCTATTCTCGTATAGACCATAATCATTCAGACCATCTTAGAATTATTCTTCAGACTCTCAGAGATTAGCAGTTGTTCGCCAAGTTCAGTAAGTGCAAATTTTAGCTAAGATCAGTTGTATTCCTTGGCCATATTATTTCCGGTGATGGCATTAGAGTAGATCCTCAGAAGACCGAAGTGGTAAGAAACTGGCCTCACCCTGTCTCTCCATCAGATATCAGGAATTTCTTGGGTTTGGCTGGCTATTACTAACTCTTTGTCGAGGGATTTTCTTATATTGCATCTCCTATGTCCAGATTGACTCAGAGGAAGGTTAATTTTTAGTGGTCAAATTCTTTTGAGAAGAGTTTTCAAGAGTTGAAGAATTGACTTACCTCAGCCCAGTTCTAACTCTTCCAGATAGTTTTAATGGTTGTATAGTCTATTATGATGCGTCAAGAGTGGGTTTAGTTTGTGTACTCATGCAGCATGGTAAGGTCATAGTCTACATCTCCAGACAGCTAAATCTCCATGAGAAGAATTATCTTACTCATGATCGTGAGTTAGCAGCCATAGTATTTTCCTTAAATATTTGGAGGCATTATCTATACGGAGTTCATATAGATGTCTTCACAGATCATAAGAGTCTCCAGTATGTCTTTTCTCAAAAAGATCTCAATCTTTGCAAGAGAAGGTGGTTAGAGCTTTTGAAAGATTATGACATGAGTGTTTTTTATCATCCGAGCAACGCCAATGTTGTGGCCGATGCTCTTAGTAGACTCTTCATGGGTAGAGTTTCTCACGTAGAGGATGGTAAGAAGAAGATAGCCCAGGAAATTCATCAGCTTGCCTGACTAGGGTTTTTCTTAGTCGACTCTTCAGAGGGTGGTGTATGTGTTTAGAGTAGTTTAAAGTCATCTCTAGTTTCTGAGGTGAAAGAAAAGCAAGACAGGGATCTCAGCCTTGTCGAGCTGAAAGATTCAGTTGAGAATCAAAAAGTAGAGGCTTTCTCCCAAGGGGGAGATGGTGTTCTTCATTTTTAGGGTCGTTTGTGTATTCCAGCTGTAGATGACTTAAGGCAGCAAATTCTTGCAGAGGTGCATGGTGCACGATACTCTATTCATCTAGGGGCAACTAAGATGTACCACGACTTTTGGGAGATCTATTGGTGGAGTGGGATGAAAAGAGATGTTGAAGAGTTTGTGGCTAAGTGCTCTACATATCAGCAGGTTACGATAGAGCATCATAATACTAGTGGGTCCATTCAGCAGTTCACCATTCCTACTTGGAAATGGAAATAATTGAATATGGATTTCATGATGGGTTTGCCTCGAACTCGTTATCAACATATTTTGGTTTGGGTCATTATAGACAGAATGACTAAGTTAGCTCATTTCCTTCCAGTTCATACATCTTATTCGATTGACGATTACACCAAAATCTATATCAAGGAGTTGGTCAGATTACACGGTGTTCCATTACCTATCATCTCAGATAGAGGTACACAGTTCACCTCTCACTTTTGGAAAGCATTCCAAAAGGGTATTGGTACCCATATTTATCTCAGTACCTCCTCTTATCCTCAGAAATATGGTAAAGCATAGAGGACCATTTAGACTCTTGAAGATATGCTAAGGGCGTTTGCAGTTGATTTCAAGGGAAGTTGGGATGACCACTTGCCTCTGATTGAGTTTGAATACAACAATAGCTATCATTCCAGTATTCAGATAGCTCTATTTGAAGATCTCTATGGTAGGAGGTGTAGATCTCTAGTCAGTTTGTTTGAAGTTTGTGAGGCCTCAGTCACTGCTCCTAAATTGGTATTCGACGCCTTAGAGAAAGTTTAGTTGATTAGAGAGAGACTTCAGGCTGCTCAGAGCCGACAAAAGTCTTATGCAGATATTCGTAGAAAGGATATCGAGTTCGAGGTCAATGACTATGTCTATCTCAAAATCTCTCTCATGAAGGGAGTGAAGAGGTTCGATAAGAAAGGGAAACTCAGTCCCCGCTATGTCGGTCCCTTCAGGATTCTCAATCACTTCGGCAAGGTAGCTTATGAACTCGAATTTCCTTAAGATGTAGCCTCAGTTCATCCGTTCTTCCATGTCTCTTTTCTTAATAAGTACATAGGTGACCCAGAAGTTGTAGTCCCTATTCAGAACATTGATGTTTAGGGCAGCCTCTCCTATGAAGAGATTCCAGTCAAAATTTTAGAATATCAGATTCGTTGGCTGAGGGAAAAAAAAGTCCCTCTAGTCAAAGTTCTTTGGCAAAATCAGTCCATTGAGGGAGCTACTTCAGAAGCAGAAGTGGACATGCATACCAAGTACCCTCACCTTTTCTCCGCCAACCCAGATCAAGCTCATGGTAACAGTCCTCGTTAAGCTTATTCAGTTTTACGTTCAGCTTTTAATACAACTTGATATTTCTCTTCGTGTTCATGTTCTATCACAAATTTGGTATCAAGTACCATTGCATATTCAGTCATGAATACATGTATCAGTCAAGTAGATAACCATGCATCCGATATGTATTCTAATTGTGAAAACCTCAGTCATGCATTCATGAATCAATTATATGTGCATCAGATATGCATGTTCAGTATCATGCTGTCAGTTTTTCAGTCATAAGATCATGTTCCAGCTACTCATGTTCAGATTATTGTTTACCCTTTCAATCAGTTCTATTCGAGGAAGAATATTCTCAAGGGGGAGATATTGTAATACCCGTGCTTTTTTTTCTAGCTAGAAATCATCTCAAGTATTCTAGGACTTACTTTAAAATGAAAACCTATCTTTGTACACGTGGTATTTTTGAGATTTTCACTTTCTATCACATGGGAAATAGATTTAGCTTTCCAATGGTGCCAATTTTGTCCAAATACGACATCAGATGAGGAAGTTATAGACGTTTTACTTTGAATTGTCGAAAACGCCCAGGTATGATGGCCAATTTGATGGACCACCACATAAGTGATGGACCGACACTTTGACCATCACAGACAAGTAATTTGAGCCATATACTAGATAAGGACTGATGGACGGGTTGATGGACCATCAAAGTTGTGACAAAACGTCATCCAGTCCATCAAATCTTATCGAGTGGACCTCATTTTCTGGTCCATGTCTGATGGGATAAGTGAGGGACCATCAGGTGTCTGACGGGCTGTTAGTCAGACCGTCACATGCCATGTTCAGTTTATTTCTAGGTTGTTCTAACAAGGGTATTTTGGTCCCTTACCACTCACCTATATATACCCAGATGAGTCCTAATTCAACCATTGTGCTCATTATTATTTCACAAACAAAAATAAGGGTTTCTCTCTAAATTTGATCTCCAAGAACAAGACCTAATCCTCTTCAAGAATCAAAGGATTTCAAACCCTTCAAGTTCAAAAACATCAAGAACCTTGAGTCAGGTATGCATATTATTCATCTATGGACCCCTTTCGTTCATAGAGTTCAAGAAACATACTTTTAAATGAGAAAATTGATTTCCTTGTTGTTATGTGATGTTGTTCATGTTAATGATCATTGTTTAAGCTTCAATATATTAATTTAAGTTGACTTCCACGATGTATGCATGCTTGTAGTTAAAACCCATGAATTTGAGTAGTTTAGATGATTAAAATTGTTTAGAAAACCTATGGCCAAAAGTGTGCATGAAAGGTGTTTGTTAAAATGCCTAGAATGCTAAAAATAATGTTCCCATGACCACATAGTATTTAAATAACAAGCTATGTCAACTCTTAAGATGATTCCACATGAACTTCCATGCTATTTATATGTGTTGCTAGTATGATTATGCAATGAACATGATATTAAGGTTGTGCAAGTATTTCCATGTGACATGAAATCCTTTCCATGAAATACATTGTTGATAACCATGCTTAGTATGAAATCCCTTATGTACGATATTATGAGTTTTGGACTCAAATTTTGTGATCAAGTCATGTCATGTGTGTCAGTTTCCTTCCATCGAATCCTGGGGGTATTTATACCTAAAAAATATAGTTGTGTGCCTAGAGCCAAGTCACATTACCCTGATAATCTCAGTCAAGCCATGATCTATAGAACTCAGTCAGTCATGTGACTCAGGAAACCTTTGTAATCTCATGATCTCAGCAAAATCTCAGATAGTAGTGCTATTCTGCCAGTCAACGACAACCAGTTACTCAGTCTATGTTCAGTCAGTTAAATCATGTTCATTCTCTTTAGATGGGAGTAAAAGTTAGAACTAAGTGAATCCACGGATGGAAACTTACCTACCAGTTTAGGGTATGATTCTTAGCAGTCATCTTTGTGTTCCAAAACTTCGTAGCCAGCGTAGGTTGAGACATCTTAACCTGTCAGACTAGGGTTGATGAGGTGGATTAACCTGTCAGTTTAGGTTTCCCCCCATTCTCATTTGAGTACCTTTCAGATGAGGGTCACTCATAACTGTTCTTACCTGTGGCGCGGCATTGACACCCCTCCAGTCGAGGTAGAAATTGGACCCCAACTTAGCTATATGCATTATTGGGGCATGTTAGTTAAACAACTACCTCCCACAATTTAAGTCTCAGTCTTAGTAAAAGAACTCAGATAGTTCTTCAGATATCAGTATACCAGGACTGCCAGATACAGTCAAATTCAGTTATAGTACAAAACTCAGGTAGTTCCCTCAGACCCAGGACTGTCAAACACAGTCACCAATGTTGACTAAACCAAAGTTTCAGTCATGTCAGAAATTAGTAAATCATGTATTAGCGTACACATACACTAATACGTATTTACGTTTCCAATTATTATGCATGTTTGTTTGTACTGTCACGTTCATATTAGTCAGTCAGTTAGAATTGCTCATGCATGTAAACCCTTTTCATTTAGCCTACCTCTCTGGTATACTCAATACTTCAGTTGTACTGATGCATTTGTGCTATGGTGCTTTATTTTCATGTTAAACCATAGGTTCAGAGACACGAGTTCCAGACCAGCAGTAGCATTCACATTCCAGTATACAGAGCTGCAGTGAGTCCTCTTTATTTGAGGATGATATGATTCGATTCATTTATTATTTAAGTTAGTTTTTAGTTTAGAGAGTTAGTTGGAGACACGTTACTTCAACTCCTTATTCAGTCTGTACTTTAAGGCTCTCAGATACAATTCAGATTTAGTTCAGTTCTGATTCAGACTTCAATTATCTTAGGTATTTTTCACCTATATGGATCTCATAATTATTTTAGTTGAACCTTATGGTCTATTGTTTATTTTTTCCATATATTACATGTATGTTATCTAATGTAGAGGTACAGATATTAGTTATGGGTTATTTTATGGTCCCTCAGGGTCATAAGCACCGTGTAATGTTCCAGTTCAGAAAATGAGGTGTTCAGGCGTGTTATACGCCATATTTATATGCAGGAGTCTATAAGATGTTTTAGGAATAGTTTCCCTTCTTTTAGTATTTATGTCATGCCAGTGAGTATAATATCAAGTTAATCTCTCAGTCTAATCATTTTCTCTTCCGTCTATAGAATATGCCTCCCTAGAAGAGAACTGGAAATCAGTCAGCCCCTCAACTTAAAGATCCTTTAGGAGAGCATGTCTCTCATGAAGAGTTTAGAGATGCATTCTCTACTCTTTCCTAGTCAGTTGCTGCTTAGAAGAAAGACAAGCTATTATTTCAGACAACCCAGTGGCCAATTCAGCTGCATCCAGGATTTGGGACTTCACCCGAATGAATCATTCATCCCTTTTTAGGTCTAAGGCAGATGAGGACCCTCAGGAATTTCTCGATCAAGTTTAAAAGGTTACGGGCATCGTGGGGGTTACTTCTATTGAGAGTGCGGAGCTAGCTGCATATCAGTTGCAGGATGTTGCCCACGCTTGGTTCAAGCAATGGAAGTCAGAGAGGTCAGTTGATGCAGGATCCATAGAGTGGGAGAAGCTTGTCACCACATTCTTTGATAGATTCTTTCTCCAAGATCTGAGAGAAGCTAAGGTGTTAGAATTTATCAACCTCAGGTAGGGCAAGATAACAGTGAAAGAGTATTCTCGTAAGTTTTATCAATTAGCCAGATATGCTCCCCATGTAGTGGCAGACAGAAGGGACAAGATAAGTAAGTTTGTTTCTAGGGTGAATGATAATGTGGTCAATGAGTGCAGTTCCACAATGTTGAATAGTGACATGGACATAGACAAGCTTATGACCGATGCTCAGCAGATGGAAGAGCAAAAGATGAAGATGATAGTGAAGTAGAATAAGAGAGTAAGGACAGGTAGTTTTAACTGTGCTCAGCCTAAATTAGAAGGAGGGAATCATTCCCAATTCCATCCTAAGTCATCTGTTCCAGATCCTTCTTTAGATAGTTCTCCAGTGTCAAAATTCAGAGATAGCAATAGAGATAGGGTGCCAGGCTCTAAGTCTTAGGGCAGTGTCAACAATTTTCAAACTAATCCCGTTTGTCAGAATTGTGGTAAGAACCACAAAGGTGTTTTTAGAGCTGGCAGCAATGTCTATTTCAGATGTGGAAAGCTATCCACAGAGTCAGGGATTATCCCAATCAGGTTATCAGGGTTAGTAGAAATGTTCCTCAGCTAGTTTGGTTGCCCAAATTAGTAGGGTGCGACTTTCAGTGCTACTAGTGGGCGATGCCCAAACAAAATTTATTCTCTCCATTCCTGGCAAGATTAGGAAAATTCTCATGATGTGGTTACTGGTACGTTATAGATCTTTCACTTGTTTATAATTTTCTAGATCCAAGAGCTTTCTTGTCTTTTATTACTCCTTACATAGCAGTTGATTTTAGAGTCAGTCCCAAAATTCTAGTAGAGCCCTTCTCAGTATCTATCTCAGTTATGATATTTCAGAATGTCATGTTAGCAAACTTAGTCGAATTAGAGATGACTGATGTTGATGTCATTCTCAGTATAGATTAGCTTCATTCTTACTATGCCACAATCGACTGTTGAAACAGAGTTATCCAGTTCCAATTTTCGAATGAACCTGTCCTAGAATGGATGGGTCGTACTTCAGCTTTCAGAGGTCAACTTATTTACTACCTTCAAGCAAGGAAAATAATATCTAAAGGATGTGTTTATTATTTTCTTCATGTTAAGGAATCAGGCTATAAGACTCCCAATCTTGAATTAATCATTGTGATTGAATATTCAGATATTTTCCCCAAAGATCTTCTAGAAATTCCTTTCGAAAGTGAAATAGAATTCAACATTGATCTTCTTCTAAATACTCAGCCTATATCTATTACGCCATATAGAATGGCACCAATAGAACTGAGAAAATTGAAAGAGAAGTTGAAGGATCTCTTACATAAGGGATTCATCAAACCCAGCATATCGCCATAGGGTGCACCAATCTTATTCATGCGCAATAAAGATAGTTCTCTCAGAATGTGCATTAATTACCGTCAGCTCAATAAAGTCACGATCAAGAACAATTATCCACTTTCTCAATTTAAAGACCTACTTGACCAACTTTAGGGTGCCAGTTGTTCCTAAAAAATAGACCTCAGATGAGGCTATCATCTACTCAGAGTTAGACAATAAGACATTCCAAAAATAGTCTTCCGTTCTAGGTATGGACACCTTGAATTCTTCGTCATGTCCTTTGGTCTTACCAATGACCAGCAGCTTTCATGTACTTGATAAACCGTGTGTTCAAACAGTACTTGGACATGTTCGTCAGAGTCTTCATAGATGATATTCTACTATATTCCTTCAGTGAGCGTGATCAACCAACCATCTTAAAATTGTGCTTTTGACTCTCAGAGATCATCAACTGTTTGCAAAATTCAGTAAGTGCGAGTTTTGACTAAGTTCAGTAGCATTCCTTGGTCATATCATTTTGGGTGATGGAATTAGGGTTGATCCTCAAAAGACCAAAAATGTAAGAAACTGGCCCAGATCTGTCTCGTTATTAGATATTAGAAGTTTCTTGGGTTTGGCTATCTATTACAGATGGTTTGTTGAGGGATTTTATTCTATTGCATCCTCAATGTCTAGATTGACTCAAAAGAAAGTCAAGTTTAGCGGTCAGATCCTTGTGAGAAGAGTTTTTAGAAGTTGAAGACTCGACTCTCCTCAGCTCCAATGTTGGCTCTTCCATATGGTTCAGATGGGTTTTTAGTGTATTGTGACGCATCCAGAGTAGGTTTGGGTTGTGTCCTCATGCAAAATCTAGAGTAGGTTTGGGATGACCACAAACCTACGGGAGATCTTTTGGTGGAGTGGGATGAATAGAGATATCGTAAAGTTTGTGATTAAGTGCTCTACATGTCAGCAGGTTAAGATAGAGCATCAGAAGCCTAGTGGGTCCATGCAGAATTTCACTATTCCTACTTGGAAGTGGGAAGAATTGAACATGGACTTTCTGATGGGTTTGGCTCGTACCCATCATTTGCATGATTCAGTTTGGTTCATTGTAGATAGGATGACCAAATAAGCTCATTTCCTTCCATTCCATACATCTTATTCAACCAAAGATTTTGCCAAACTCTACATTAGAGAGTTTTTCAAATTACATGGTGTGCTGCTATCTATTATCTCAGACCGAGGCACCCAGTTCACCTCTTATTTCTGGAAAGCATTCTAAAAGGGTCTTGGTACCCAAGTTTATCTCAATAAAACCTTTCATCCTTATATAGATAGTCAAGTAGAAAGGACCATTCAGAATTTAGAAGATAGGCTAAGGGCATGTGCAATTGATTTTAAGGGTAGTTGGGATGACCACTTTCTGTTAATTGAGTTTGTATACAACAACAGCTATCATTCCAGTATTTGGATGGATCCATTCAAAGCTCTCTATGGTTGGACATGCAGATCTCCAGTCAGTTGGTTTAAAGTTTGTGAGGCCTCAGTTATAGGGGTTGACTTAGTATTCGATGCCTTAGAAAAAGTCTAGTTGATCAAAGAAATACTCCGAGCGGCTCATAGCCACCATAAGTCTTATATAGATGTGTGCAAAAAGGATCTTGAGTTTGAGATTGGTGATTATGTATATCTAAAGATCTCTTCCATTAAGGGAGTAAAGTAGTTCAGCAAGAAGGGAAAGATCAGTCCTCGATATGTCGGTCCCTTCAAAATTCTTAGTAGTTTTAGCAAGGTAGCTTATGAGCTCGAGTTGCCTTCATATCTAGCCTCAGTTCATCCAGTCTTCCATGTCTATTTAATCAAGAATTTCATAGTTGAACCAACAGTTGTAGTCCTTATTCAGAGCAAAAATGTTAAGAACAACCTCTCTTATGAAGAGATTCCAGTCAAAATCTTAGACTATCAGACTCGCAGATTGAGAAACAAATAAGTCCCAATAGTCAAAGTTCTTTGGTGGAATTAGTCGGTTGAGGGAGCTACTTAGGAAGAAGAAGAAGATATGCGAACCAAGTATACTCACCTCTTCTCTGCTAACTCGAACTAAGATAAAGGTAACAGTTCTCCCTAAGCTTTTCAGTTTCATGTTCAGATTTCAGTTACAAGCTTGGTGTTCAGGTCATGTTTAGATCCCTATTATAAACTTGGTAATAATTTCCACTGCATGTCTAGTCAAGTATTCAAGAGTCAGCTCAGTCAAGTATTCATGCATTATACATGTATGTTCAGTAAAGAAGCTCAACTTATCAATAATTTTAGTCATACTTTCATGAGCAATAACTCAGTCAGATATCCATACATTAGACATGCATATTCAGTAAGAGATTTTAGTATACCAGTTGTTACAGTCATATAGTTATATTTCAGGTGTTCACACCCCTTAAGTAAGTTGAGTCCATTAGTATTCTCAGTCTAGTCAATCCCATTTGAGGACGAATATTCCCAAGGAGGAGATATTATAATACTCCATATATTTCTAAACTAGAAAATGAACCATTGTTCCTACGTATGAAACCTCCTATCCTATGATTCAATTTGAGTACATGACTTACAATGAGTATCCTAGTGATAATAGAGCTTATGATGTGTTAAGCGTGTTCATAAGAGTCATTTAGAGTAAGGCAAGCTGAGAGCTTTTGAATCAATCAAGTTTTAGTGTTTGATTTGGTAAGAGTTATCTTTGAACAAGCATAACTTTATGTATACGTAGTATTTTGGCAGATTTAGACACACCAAATTGTAGATAGTCGAATTAGCTTTCCAATGACACCAATTTCACCAAAATACGACACACGAGCAAGAAGTTATGGCTTTAAAAAGTGGAGTGCGTCGCCTAACAAATTGCCTAAGGCTACTGGAATGGTTATACCATAAGTTGTATGACACACAACCTAACTTATGCCATAAGTTGTGAGATACACGACCTAACTTAGGTGATAAGTTGTGCGCCGCACAACCTAGCTTATGCGATAAGTTGTGCACCGTATATATTATGGTTCAAGTGACCTAAAGATCCTATTTTTGAGTTATTTTAAGGACAGGATGGGTATTTTCCACTCCTATATAAGCCTATAACATTGGATTTAGCCCCAATTAAATAAAAATACAGTCACTTCTCTTAAAATTATCTCAAGAACAAGTCAGGGTTGTCAATTTGGGATTCAAATTCAAGAAGATTCAATCGTAAATCTTTGTAGATTCACATACTAAGGTATGCATAGTGTTTATTCATGGATTCCATTAATCTATGAAGCCCAAGAATCAAGTTTTAAATTATAGATTATTATATTCATGCTATGGGTTGATTATGTTCATGTGGTTGTTGTTGTATGATTCCCATGTTGGAATATTTATGTATTTTTATGAAAATATGTTAGCATGTGAGTTGAAAACTATGAATTTTAGTTGGTTATGATATCTTAATTTGATAATTATGCCATGACTTAAGTCATGCAACCTAAGTGTTTGATAAAATGCACAAGAGACTAGAAATTATGTAATATAGCTCAATTATGATGTATGTGATGGATTCATATTTTACCCTTATGTTAAAATGACTCCGATGCTATTGATGTGCAATGTAGATGTTTGTTGGAATGCTCATGATGTTAGAGTATGAAATTTTGACATTGAGTATATGCATTCCTACCATGTACAAGATTATAATAACCATGTACTTCATGAAATCCCCAACTTATTGTATTATCGATTGTTGATATTGGTCATGGATTTAAGAATGTCATGCCTTATCAGTTTTCTTCTATCGATTCCTAGGGGTACTTGTACCCGATAATTTACCTTGTGCTTAGAGTCAGTGTCATGTTTTCACGATATCCTCAGTCAAGCCATGTTTAGTAGAATTCAATCAGTCATGTGACTCAGGAAAACTCAGTAAACTCAGTAATCCTAGTAATATCAGAAAGCTCAGTAATTTAGTAATCTCAGTAGTATTTTGTCAGTCAACAAAACTTAATGAACTTAGTCCAGTTTAGTTCAGTTAATCATGTTTAGTGTCTATTCAGATGGGAATAGGATTTAGCAAAGACTGAACCCAAGGATTGGGAAACACACTGACAGTTCAGGGTGTGATCCTTAAAAACAATCCTTGCATTCAAAAACTATGTAGCCAACATAGGTTGAGACATTAACATTGACAGATGAGGGTTGATGAGGTGGATAAACACTATCATATGAGAGTCCCACCATTCTCTTTTAGGGACACTGCCAGACGAGGGTCACCCATATCTTGTCTTTACTAATGGCGCAGTATTGACACCCTTCTAATTGGGGTTACAGATTAGACCCCAACTCAGCTATAATGCATTATTTGGGGCATGTCAGTTAGATGAATACTTCCCACAGTCTCAATCTCAGTAAAAGAACTCAGATAGTTCTTCAAATTTTAGGACTGTCAGATACAGTCAACTTAGTACAGTACAAAACTCATCTAGTTCCATCAGAACCTAGACTGTTAGATACAGTTACTCAGTATCAGTTATATCGTTATCAATAACTCATGTTATCAGTAATCAGATTTAGTAGTCAGTACTATTATAAATTCAGTTACAAGTATTTCTTCATGCATGTATGCTCACGTTCATGTTATACAGTTAGTTAGCATTGTTCATGCATTTGAACCCTTTGCATTCAGCCTACCTCACATGAATACCAGTATATTCAATTTTACTGATATATTTTCACTATGGTGTTTTATTCTATACCATAGGTTTAGAAGCACGAGCTCCAGGGAATCAGTAGCATTCCAGTTTCAGCAGTCAGAGTTAGTAGTGAGTCCTCATCTTTTGAGGACATGATCATTACTTTATTTCTTTATTACATAGTTTATTTTAGTAGTTGGAGTTAGTTAGAGACATATCCCATCAACTCCTTATTTAGACAGTTTATTTTTAGAGGCTTTTCAAATTACAGTACGTTCAAACAGTTTTGTTTCAGTTTGTTTGGTATTGGTATACCATACTTTCATATGTTATGTTTTATCAGTTTTGAACCTTATGGCCTTTCAACCTTTATTTTCGCATATATACAATATATTATGTAGTGTTCAGGTACAAATATTAGTTATAGGTTAGCTTGTGGTCCTTCGGGGTCATGAGCACTGTGTAGCATTTTGGGTACCTGATTTGGGGCATTACAGCAACCCAGCAGCATCCTCAAAACTAAATGCTCCCTTTTTTTATTATCAACTCTTTCGTAAACCTGGCATACCCAGGTATCTACTCCAAATCCTCAAGAAGAGGAATAGTCAAGCTTAACTCTTTTAGGATGATTTTTTGGGACTTACCTTATTCTTTCTTTTGCTTTATCTTTTGTGTAAAAGGTGGGGGAGGGAATGGAATTTCTTTACTAGAGGCTCATCGACCTTGCCCTTATTTTTTCAGTTCTCAACATTAGCAGCAATACTTGTCGCCTTCTCCGACTCAACATCAGCTATCTCAAAAACCATAAGACTATTATTTCTCAGCTCGTTAATAATAGGCAAAGAGGAATCAATAGTAAACTTACCACTCCAAGTGGTGATATCTAGACAAGGACTATCATTCTTAGGATTCTGAATTGTATTGCTTAGAAGGGTACCCGTCCGCCTCTAATTTAATTTTAGACATTTTCTCAAACCGCTGCTCTAATTGTTTTATCACAGTAGCATGCTATTCCACATTTTGGGTCAATCTTGGGATATCTTCCCTAATTTCCTTAAGGAAGGTTTCCTGACTTTCTTGACCCTTAACAAGTTTGGACAAAATAGCCCCCATCCTGGACACTGTATCACAGCTACCTGGTGGAACATACATGTCCCTTTTTTTTGTAGTCGTCCTTTCTTCTCCAGTCAGCATCGCGCTCTCTACTCAAATATCTATACCTATCTCCATAATAGTTCCCACCTTGGTTTCCTTTCCCATTGGCTCAAAAACCTACCAACTAGCATCTAGATACATAGTCTCCTTTTCTAAATTAGAATCATTAGATTTAGAGGCCTTACCGTATGAATCTACTGCATTTACCTTCTCTAATTCCATTGTTGAAAAATAATTCATCTGGCGGTCAATATCAATTCTAAGCTATCTCTTTCACCACAAATCATCCACCAATCTATGCTCACAGGAAGCTCTAATGGCATAAGTTCTAGAACTTTTCTCTGCCTTTCGAATATGCCATCCTTGGTTGGTGATAGAGATCTGGTCTAAAATCTCCTATACTACTTCAGTGTAGACACATGAATGTTCCACTAGTGATTATATCTACCATAGCATGGGTGTCACGACCCAAACAATGGCCTGGCCATGATGGGTATCTCAAGTCCACTATGGTCCAGAGACCACCCCCTTAATTTAACTAAGAACAAAATAATAATAATAATAATAATAATAAAATGCGAAAGCTAACTAAAAAAATAAGAAGATGAATGAATGACTCAATGAAACTAAGAGTCAAGACAATAACCAACCAACCCATATTTTGTCCATAATAGCCTCTAAAACCAGAATACCAAACATGTAAGGAAATGCCCCTGACCATGACCAAAAGAATCCAAAAGTACTGTGTCAAAATAAAAGGAAATAATAAGGCCTTCCGAAGAATGGATGCTCGCCACTTCACAACTACTTATTTAACGTGCTAATCTACCTAATGCAGCACAAGGGTAAAATAGGTGTCTTTGGACCCAACATTATGAGACAATGTAGCATCCTAGGACGATCAGTGGGTTAAGCATTGACATGTAGCTCAAGATAGGGATAAAATAATGCCATGTTCAAAACTAAACTAAACCACACACACACATTATATATTCATATATATAATATGTTGGGATAAGGAATAAGGTTTACATGATATTTTAAACCATTATCCTAGACTATGTAGCTTTAACCATCCTAAGGGTACCCACATGCTATATGGGTTCAGCTCCCATGTTGAAAAGTCCCAGTATGCGTTAGCTGCACGAACCAAGAAAATCAAAGTAACGGCCAAAGCCACCGAAGCTCTAACCATTCCAAAATATATATAATATGTGAACTATGCACACGGTCATAAAGACCCTTATACCGGTAAACGTGGTTTCAAGTATAGGTCCCCCCAGGAACTCTACCTTCTATAATGAGCTACACAACCCTCTTTAAGCCCAAATTAAAATAATTTGCACAAAAAATCAACCAGTAACCTAGGAGTCATTCATTAAGTCATTTACCACTTGGTATTGTTATACCAATACACTTGCAATCTAAATCACACATTCCAATCAATTCACACAACCAGATGGACTTCCAAGTTCCATTAAAATCCAAAGCATCGCCACCAAAGCCATCCAAATCCATTTAAGTAACCATTTTTCCATTAATACAATGCATTGAGTTCAAAAGAAAGTTAAACCATGCAACTTTCCATAATTAAAATCAAATTAACAAAGAGGGTTGAGGTCCCTGCAATTCCAAGCAAAAATTCATCCAATTTCAGGAAACCCATGTTCCCTATTCCAACCATTTATTTAAAGTACCAATTAATTCTCAAAAACACCAATTTAAAGAAAGGACAATCAATTCAAGTCATGGGACAAGTAATTCAATCAAAAACTACCAAAACCCCTCAACCCAATTTCGAAACCCACAATTTAAATCTTATGAAATCCATTAAATCAATGCCACAATGTAAATTAAAGTTTAGGAAAGAGAAACATGCCTGAAACACATAAGAATTTTTGATCAATTTGAGTTTAGAGCTTGGACAATAAATGCACACTGAAACCCTTGAATGTTCTTGGGTTTTGTGCTTGAGAATGAAATAGGGGGATTTGATATTTGAAAACTGATGGGAAAGGGATTATTTTATGTTTAGAAGTCTTGGAAAAGGTGAAAGGACCAAAAACCCCTCACACTTAAGTGAAAAAAAACAAGTCTAGATGAAAAGTACACCTTGGCGTGGCATGCTAATATCGCGGAGGTTATCCTCTTACTCACGCCAATTCGTAGAGGTTAACCTCTATGACATGGCAATGTTACGAAGGCACACTGCCTAAGACTTGCAAAATAGCCTCTAACCCTTTCCAATAATTCTAAAACAATCCTTAGTTATTTTTTTAACATCCCTAAATACAATTTATGTCAAAAATTGATATTACAAACACAGAAAGTTCAAAAATAAATTGATCAAAATTGTAAGGGTCTTACATTATCACCTTCTTGGGTCATTTGTACTTGAATGATGAGTTAGGACACTTTTAGCATGATACTAGCAAAAATACACCAGAATCAAATGAAAAACTTATAAAAATGACAAGACCAAAATGAAACTCACACCTTAAGTACTTTTGTCCAACCCCGGGAACAGGATGGATATTAAGTCATCGTATCTTCCTTAGCTTCCCATAAAGCCTCTTCTACCTTTTGGTTTCTCCAAAGGACCTTCACCGAAACTACATCCGTGGTTCTCCATCTACGAAGCTTCCTATCCGATTTACAAAAAAACCATAACACCAACATCCTCAACAGGCACTATCAAGAAAGGATCACCCACACGCTTTTTCAGTATAGACACATGAAACACAGGATGAATAGAACCCAAACTCACAGGCAAGTCTAACTCATAGGCAACATTCCTAATTTTCCTCAATATCTAGTATGAACCAACATAACGGGGACTGAGATTCCGCTTATTCCCAAAACTTATGACTCCATCATAGGAGACACCTTCTGGATTACGCAATCATTTACTTTGAACTCCAATTCTCTTTGACTCACATCCGCATTAGATTTTTGATGACTTTGACTAGTCTTAAGTCTTTCTCTAATCACTTGTACCTTCTCCATGGCTTGGAGAATCAAATCAGGACCAAACAACCTAGTCCAACAAACTTTAAATCGCCCAATGGGAGACCTACACCTCCTACTATAAAGAGTCCGAAAAGGGTCCATTTGAATGCTCGAATGATAACTATTATTATACACCAAACTCAATATGAGGTAAATCGTCAATCCAACTTCCCTTGAAATCAATCACACAGGCCCTTAGCATATCCTCTAAAGTCAGAATAGTACGTTTCACTGGTCCATCCGTTTGAGGGTGAAAAATGGCGTTAAGGTTCACTTATGTACCCATAACTTTATTAAATGAACTCAAAAAGTGATATGAAAACTATGTACCTCAGTCTGAAATAATGGACATTGGCACACCATGCAACTTCATAATCTCTTGAATGAACAACCTAGCATAGTCCTCTCCTAAGTAGTAGTTAGTTCTTATATGCAAGATGTGAGCAGACTTAGTCATTCTATCCACAATGACCCAAATCAAATCATACTGATTGTCATACCACGAAACACCCATAATGAAATCCATATTGATCATATCCCACTTTTACATTGGCACCTCTATCTCTTGAGACATTCCACTTGTTCTTAAGTGCTTAACCTTAAGTTTCTGACTAACCATACACTTAACCATAAAATTTGCTATATCTCTCTTTATATTGTTCCACTAATTTATCTCCTTTAATTAATGGTACATTTTAGTTAAACCTAGATGAAATATATATCTAGATTCATGAGCCTCTGTCAGAATCCTTTCTCACAGCCTATCTATATCAGGAACATACAATCTACCTTGGTACCTCAGAATACCATATCCCTTAATATCAAATGCCATAAACTTTTGCTAACCCATATCATCCTTAATCTGTATAAGTATGGGATCCAAATCCTACTTCTCCTTTACCTCAACACCAAGAGATAATTTGACTACTTTTTGAATAATGAATCCTCTATCCTCAGATTCTAAAAGACAAACTCCCAAGTTAGCCAACCTATTAATGTCCATCACAAACCTTTTATTCTCAAAATCCACATGAGATAACTTTCCCATAGGTAACCTACTAAGAGTAACAACAATAGCATTAACATTACCTGGATAGTAGTAAAGGCTCATGTCGTAATCCTTAAAAAATTCAAGCCACCTCCTTTGCTTGAGGTTCAATTAGTTTTTTCTGAACAGATACGGCAAGCTCTTATGATCAGAATAGATATCCATATGTGCCCCATATAGATAATGGCTCTAAATATTCAAAGCAAATACCACAACCACAAATTCTAAATCATGAGTCGAATAGTTCCTTTATGAACCTTAAGCTGCCTACATGCATATGCCACAACCGTTCCATGCTGCATCAATGTACAATCCAATCCTACACAAGACGCATCATAAAACACAATAAAACCATTAGTACGCTCAGTCAGGGTCAAAAAGTGCACAAAAACCAACATATCCTTCAATTTCTCAAATCTACTATCACAAGCATCTGACAACAAAAACTTAACCTTTGTCTAAGTCAACTTTGTCAATAGAGAAGCAATAGAAGAGAAACTCTCCATAAACCTCCTATAATACCCGACCAAGCTTAATAAGCTCCTAATGTAAGTCAGAGATGTGGGACTAGGCCATTTATTCACCACCACTACTGTTTGTAGATCCACCTTGATCCTCTCACTAGAAAAAACATAACCAAGAAAAGTCACAACATTTAGCTAAAATTCACACTTAAAAAATTTAGCATACAAATTCTGATCCTTAAGGGTATACAACACAATTTAGAGGTGTTTGGCATGATCCTCCTCACTCTTAGAATACACCAAGATGTCATCATGAAAACTATCACAAACAAGTCCAAAAAATACCTAAAAATTAATTCATAAGATCCATAAACACAATTGGAGCATCATTCAACCCAAATGACATAACAAAAGACTCATTAATAACCATATTGGGTTTGAAAATAGTCTTGGAAATATCAGCCTCCCTAATTTTCAATGGATGATAGTCCAACCAGAGATCAATCTTAGAGAAGCTTCTAACATCTTGAAGCTGATTAAAAGGACCATCAATCCTAAGAAGAGGGTACTTATTCTTTATTGTCACCTTATTCAATGGATAGTAGTCTATACACACCTAAAGAGACCCAATCTTATTATGCAAAAAAAGCACAGAAGTGCCCAATAGAGAAATACTAGGATGAATGAACCCTTTATCAAAAAGATTTTTTAATTGCTTCTTAAGGACCTTTAATTTAGTCATAGCCATTCTATATGGAGGAATGGAAATAGGATGAGTGCTTGATAAAAGATCAATCCTAAAATCTATTTTCCTATTGGGAGAAATTCCAAGAACATTATCAGGAAACAGTTTAGGACACTCATTAACCAAAAGGACATATTATAAAGTGGAAATTTCAGAATTAGAATCCATAAGCCAAACTAAATCATATAAACACCCTTTTGAGTTCGATTTTTGAGCTCAAAGATAGGAAGTAAACCTCCCTTTAGGCACTAAAGAACTTCTCTCCAACTGTAATACCAACTCATTAGAAAAGTGAAAATTAACCTTTAGGGGGTCCTAGAATCCAAAGAAGCATATCACGAATGAAGCCAATCCATCCCCAAGATAACATCAGAATCCACCATATCTAGCTCTATCAAATCCACCAATGTCTCTTAATAGAAGATAAAGACCATACAACCCCTATAAAATTTTATAGCCACAATAGAATAATCCACCCAGGTAGACATAAAAACTGGGTTAGAAATTCTTTTGTGACCAAAACCAAAATGCACAGCCATATTAGGTGTCATATTAGAAAGGGTAGACCACGAATCAAGGAAATAATACACATCACGAGAGATGAGTTAAAATATACCAGTAACAACATAGAAATGCCTCAGATTCCTGTCAAGTAGTAAGTGCTTAGAGGTAATTTTGGCTAGTCCTATTTCTAGAAGTAGAGCCCTTTGGAACAAAAACTGAAGACGTGGCAACCAAAACTTTATTAGACCAGTGGAAACTCTGGCTGAAGAATAATCTTGCTGCATATATGCTAGCTAACTATAATTATAACACCGATTCCTTTCACCCTAACAATAACCACGATAAATTTGCCCAAAAAATGACAAGGATGATAAGGTGGGGTTGACTGATATCCACTAGCCTAAGACTAGGTACTCTATCCTTTAGAACCAGAACTTTCCAAAGAAGGACAATTGCTCGAAGGCTTAGGATAAGGAGAGCTAGAAGAAGAATAAGAATTGCCCTAGTTCTTCTTCTTGGTCTATTATTTACCATCTCTCTCTCTATTTTACTGACCCACACACTACTTTAAATACCTAAACTTCTCACTCTGCCTCTTATTAATCTCTACCTATTTTTTCTTTTTATTCTTAAATTGCTGTGTATAAACCACAAGCCTGGAGATATCTATGTCATTATTTAACATTGCAGCCTTACATTCAAATAACAAGTCACGGGATATCCTAGAATTAAACATCCTCATCTTAGATCTCTCTCTTGACACCAACTTTGGAGCATAACAAGACAACTATTGAAATTTCAATGAGTAATTACCCTATTTTGATTAACAAACTCCTACCCTTAGCTTCCCTCAACTCTTGAGGAAAGTAGTGATCAAGAAAGGCACCCAAAAACTTATCCCATAATGTCGGATCCATGTTATCATCCCTCATTTGCTCCCACTTCTTATTCCACTGATGTGCTATATCATTCAACTAATATATAGTAAACTCTACCTCATCAAAATCAGTAGTATGCATTGCTCTAAAAATCTTATCCATCTCATTCACACACCCCTAAGGATCCTTCTCAACCTTAAAGCCTATAAAGTTTGGGGGATTCAACGTTATGAACTATCCAAACCGAGTAACCTCAAATGGAGGAGCAACAAAACTAACACAATCTGATTGATGAGACTATAATGTTAATAATTGAGTAAGTAAATAAATATACTAGCAAAACTCCACAATAGAGATGTCACTCTGAGATGGTTGATAGTAAGCATCACTATCCCGAGAGGTTCAAAAGGACTTGTACGGATAGTGGAACTCTATGTGGAGCTGTATAATAAGGAACAAGTACCCTAGACCTAGTCTGCACTTTATATGTAAGGTAAGTTCCTTCTATATTTTCCTCAGGTAGAGTAGAGTTCTAAGAAGAGTTTTTATGAATGTCAGATCTTTGGGGAGGCATGATCTGAAATGCGAGAAAGCCAGGAGTTAGAAAAGTTTCATAGAACTAGACTCTATAGCCCAAAAATAGAAAACTCAAGGGAAACATTACTAAATTCCTCGTAGACTTTTTGTTATGAGTGTGGAATGCCACACACCCATAAAAGTAACTCTACTTGACTTATCCTCATACACATACAATGTATCTAAACAGCGCTCTGATACCAAGCTTGTCATAACCCAAACTAGGGCCTGGTTGTGACAGGTATCTTAAGTCCACCATGGACCAGAGACGACCCCCTTAACCCAATCTTATGACCATAATAATAATAATAATAAAAACAATGTAGAATCTAACTAAATAGAAATAAAAAGATAAATGAATGGCTCAATAAAAATAAGAGTCAAAATAATAAACAACCAACCCATATTTTGTCTATAATAGCCTCTAAAACCAAAATACCAAGTAGGTTAGGACATTCCTATACCATGACAAAAAGAATCTAAAAATAGTGTATCAAAATAAAAGAATATGGAAATGATAAAGCATTTCAAAGAATGGAGTCTCACCACTTCATAACTACCCTATGAAAGTGCTAATATACCTAGCACTGCATAGGGATAAAAAAGGTGTCTTCAAACCCTACATTATGAAGCAACATAGCATATATAATAACCCTTCAGGTTATTTTTTGTCTTTAAACTTAAGTCAATAATGTAAGCTTCTTCATAGCTTCCCAAAATTTTTATGACTTGTTGGGACCGATGGTTTGGTTACTGGATATTTCATTTGGTTTTTAGAACTAGTTCTCTAATTAGAAGTCTTTGCTGGTTCCAAATGGCCATTACACGAAAATTTAGTGAAACAATCTCAGATGCAAATTTTGACTATTCTAGCAACTTTGGAATATCAATTTTAGGCTCTGTAGATATTTATTTTGGATCCTAATGCACTCAATCTCATTTTGACCTATCGATCAGAAAGTTGAAAATTTGAAAGTATAGGTGTGTGACCCATATTTGGTCGAAATGACTTTGGATTGAAAATCTGACTTTGGAAACATGTTCAAAACATCAAATTTAGTCTGTTTATATATTTCATTTACTTGTATTAGATTTTGGTTGCATCCCGAGGATTTTTCCAAAACTTGGAATCAAATTCTAAGTTTCAACTGTCATCTAGTGTCGTAGATGATACCGTGATCATAAAGGGAGACTCATTATAGCAATGACCATGACGCAAAATCAAGGCTAAAGTGGGTATGTGATATACCTATCTGAGGTCCTGGGAAGGGTCATTTAAATACCTATTTTGGCCAAAAATCGGTTATCTTCTTCTTCTATTGAGACCTAAAAAGCCTAATATGGTATGCTAATAATAAATTGTTCATGGTAATCATTTAGGAGCTTTATTATCAACTTTTATCATAATTAACATCAAATTTAAGGTAAGAGTCCTTTGAATTTACGCTTGAACTTCTTAGTTTTGACCCAATACCCCAATTTTAATTAGGTTTGACTTTAGCCGGAAATATGCTTAGTTTTCACCTTTTTTTTTAAGGTCAAGATTCCTTGTTCATGTTTGAACATTGGGTTGGCCTCAAAAATTTATTTATCATCTACTTGGGGTTTTGGTGTAATTTTTGGACCCGAAGCACAATTGTGCAATATTGGTATCAATAGCATTATGGGATTGTGAAGTGAATATGGACATTGGTGAAGGAAGTGAGGTTTGTGGTTTGGACTTGTGGTAGCCTTATGTCCACTTTACTTCATAGATGATGTGTGATATTTATTGTGTATGAGTATGTATATTAGGCCTGATTATGAGTGAAATAACTTATCCTTGATTATTGATGTTTGGGAATTAGATATGGGTTTTGGACCCATAATATGGTATGTTTATAACTTTTAGAATGTTATTGACTTCTCCCTTGTTTAGCGTAATTTGTAGCATGGAATTGGTATAATGTTAGGTTTGGGATATGGTTTTAGCATTGGAAACATTATTAGTTTATTTAACCTTATTGGGCTAGTTCGGTGGTCTGGAAATCATAAATTAGGTACAATTGACTTGATTACCTTTATTTCTAGACAAAGTTCCTATCGTAGGTTTAGTCATGTCTTACTTGACGTCTAGAAATTACACTAGATACCTTATCCTAGTTTGGTGCATAGTTTTCCTAAATATGAGAATTGAGGATTAGAAGCGGGATTGTCCGACCCACTTAGTCTAAGATTGTGTTAGCCTTGGGGACTTAGTTGTAGAGGTTAGGCGTAGTTCAGACGAGTAAACCTTAGTATAAGGTTACTTCAAGACTTGGTAAATTGTGATAATGTTCCCCAGATTGTGACTCATGAGTTATGACGATGTTGTTCCTTATAGATATAATAAGGGCCCTTAGGGATACTATTTCCTCTTAGACACTACATCGGACCTTTAGAGATTTTCCCTCTTAGAATTTATATTTGGTCCAAAGAGCTGCTATTTTTTCCTAGATTTGATACTTGTCCTATAGAGATGATTTTCCTTATTCATATGGTATTGGGCCTATAGAGATGCTAATTCTTATTAAATATGATATTGGGCCTATAAATATGCTAATCCTTCTTAGATATGATATTGGGCCTATAGAGATGCTATTTCTTCTTAGATATGATGTTGGGCATATAGAGATGCTATCTCCTTTTAGTTATAATTATTGGACCTATAGACATGATATTCCTTTTAGATATGACAATTGGTCAAGAGAGGTGATATTCCTCATAAGTCAGGATGTATAAACTATAGATATGAGATATCTTATAAATGAATACATGCTTATGGATATTATGCCTCTTAGATGTGAGATGCCTCCTATATGCGAGATGATTACATGCTTAATAATATTATGCCTCCTATGTGAGAGATGATTAGATGCTTATTAATATAATACTTCTTATATATGACATGCCTTCTATTTGTGCGATGATTAGAGATATGCTACGACTTATAAATATGATTATCGATATGAGTTCTAGATATATATATATATATAGGCCTAAGGCCTTGATTATGATGTTGTGATTATTCTAGACATACTATTGGGATGAGGGTCATGTTATGATAATGGTTGGATATCTGGGAAGTATTTATCCTTATAAAAGATGCAGTTATAGTTTATGAATACATATATATGTTTATATACATATCTCTCTGGTATAGGATGAAGGAAGATGCAGTATGTTACTTATGACTTTTTTGATTCGATGTTGGTGATGGAATGCATAGATTTCATACATTCATGATTATAATATCGATAATTGGTGTGATTCTAGCTGAAATACAATCTTATGACTATTATGCCTAATTAAGGGTTAAGGTATATGGTAGCTACTTTTCTATTAGGTGCCTATAGCAATTGGTGGCTCAGAATCTAATGTATTAGTTGATGAATCATGGTTAGCTGAAATATGGTAGCTAGTTATGGTTGATACGTAGCCAATAATGATGTCAGGTTTAGCATAGGTGAATATTAGTGATATTGATGACTAAGTTTATGATATCAATTAGTTGTTAAATGAGGAGTTTTGTATTTATGAGGCTAGATAATAAGTGATGTTAGTGATAAAAGATGACTAGATAATAATGATATATTGTTGGTAAACAATAGTTAGTTAAAGAATGGTGTTAGCTAAAAAACTGGTTAGGTGATAGATGGCAATGTGCCGACTATTAATGATTAACAGATATAGGTTGATTAGTCGATAATAATGAATAAAGGGTAAATAACGAATTTGGTCTAGTAATGAGCCTTGACTAGATGTTAGATATTGGTTATTTAATAAATAATGGTTAGTTTCTATCCCATGATTAAGGATTTTGTGAAGGATAACATTTATACTAATAATTAGAGGTCATGCGAGGACTAGTGAATTAGTGGTTTAAAGATCATAAGCATTGCTTTGCTAATATCAAATAGTGTGGATGTATTGGCATGATAGATACTTTTATGATGATACAAGTATGATTATAAGTATACAAAGAATATTGTAGATTTACCCTCTATTATTTCAAATCTTGAGTCCATGCACTTGTTATATATATATATATATAAATCTATATCGATTATTGTATAGACATATTAATAAACAACAAGGCTGGAGGAAATTATGATATTGATATTAATACCCGACAAGCCCGAAGGATATTATGATGATGATATTGACCCCCGCCATGGTTGGAGGATATTGTTATGATGATATTAATACCCAACAAGTCTGGAGGATATTGTGATGCTGATATTGATACTCGACAAGGCCAGAGGATATTGTGATGATGAAATTAATACCCGACAAGGCTAGAAGTTGATTACAGTGATGATGTTCAGGAAGATGATAGTTATGATCAGTTGTGATATTGATTGTGTACCTTGCATCCATTCCTTCATACGTATACCCTATAATTATTATGTACCTATTTCTATCATCTGGTATGGGATGGTTGCATAGATATGGGTGAAAGATACGCCTTCTGTTGTTGTATATTGATTGAAACTTCTGAGCCTGGGGTAATGAGGGTACTAACATGACACAAAACCGGTCTATGTCCTATGGGCACCTCAAACCCACATGAATCGGAGGTTCCCTCATAACCTACCTAACCATAACATCAATCACGAGGGTTGGGTGAATCCCGACCATATAATAAAATAGAAGAAAATATACTTGAAGTCATAAGTTAAATATGTCTAAACACTTCATTAGATTCATCAAACTAATCAATATACCCAAGTCCACAGTCAAAACAGATGTTTAGAAATATATATTTTAGGACAAACCCTTGACAATAGCCAAAACAAGTCAAAACGAGACTAAGTCTAAAGATAAGAGACCAAAAATGAATGTCTTCAAAAGTAAGGAAGTGATGTGTGAGCTTACGCTAACACATTTGAGGCTTTTAACTCTAAACAATTGTAAGGTCTTGATCATCTTTAGTTGTTTTTTATTATTTTACTTTGATTTTTGCGGTAAGTGTTCAGATGTAGGAGAACTGAAAATAATGGAAGCAAAAAGGATGAAAAATGAAGAAAAATAAAGGACAAGTGTGGCTAACGATTTTCATGATAAGTCGTCAGCCTGGTGATAAGCTATCAAGGATACCGTCAGCCTTAAACAGAGAATGGAAGTTAAAGTCATTTTTGTGAGGTCGTTCGTGATAAGCCCTCAGGTTGGTGATAAGGAGTCAATGTCATTGTTAGCATTAGACAGTAGAAGCCAAAAGTGTAGTGGAGCGGACGACATATGTGATAAGTCGTCAAACTCCTCATATGCTATCACGGATATCGTCGTGTATTCTGAGAAAAAGCTGCAACTTTAATTTTATTTCCTTATTTAGGTTTAACTATTTAAAGCTTTATTTTAGGGTTTTCTGAGGCATTCATTCATCATCATCATTATTCAAAAGAAAGTTCCATACTTTGAGTGTTGGAGAATATTTTCTGATATTTCTGTCTCTATCTTTTTGGATTCGAACAATACAACTCTTTTGGGGATTTTCCTTTGTGATCTAATCTATGATTCACTAATTATTATTCATATCTGTAATTTAATATTCTCAATTATGAATTCAATTATGTGTTTTTTTCATTGCATCATGAGTGGCTAAACTCTGTTAACCTGAATTATGGGATCTTGGGTTAGGTTTTGATGAGGTGCTAAATATTTAAGATTTAATAGCTGTTAGGATTTCTTGATAATTCTGAGATTTTCATTACGTCTATTTTTTGCAAAAAGTAGACACCCCTACTTTGATTTGCTTGCAAAAGAAATCATATACAGTAGGAAGTGAATTATCAATAGTAACTCACAAATACTGCATTTAATAATCAGCTCTGTAACAAGGTTGGTTAACCTGAGTGAAAATCTGGACAGTGAACAAAAATTTCCTAAGTCCGAGAGGATTAGGAAATTAGATGCTTAAATAGGTCGAGAGACATTTGAGCATATCATCGATAAAAATAGCTTTTTATCTTAACCACCATGAGAATCTTGAGTCACCTTTAGCATCTGTCATGTACTGTAAGCCTTAGTGAACATAATTCTGGGTATTTCATAGAATCTTGGTTACAAATGTCAAAATTAAAGTGATAAACAATCATTTGTAAAACTTAAACCCCCATTTTAGGAAACGTTAAACTATCAGTGAATTAAATCGCAAACGACTTGAGTGCACACCATATTCCTTGTGGGATTCGACCCTAAACTAGTTGGCTTTTTTATTGACAACGATCGCTTATACACATTAAAGAGTGTAGTTTGAGCATTATAAAAAATGGCGCCGTTGCTGGGGATTACGATTGTAAACTGAAAGTTGGGTGTGCTAATTTATTGTTAGTTAGGTTTCCTAGATTTACATTTATTTGTTGTTTTTGTTTATTGTAGGTTCCTTGTTTTTTATGCCAAAACCAAGAAGTTTTGGAGAACCGTTATTACCAATTAATCCAAAACCTCAGCTGATCGGTAGAATGGAAAAACCATAAGAAGCTGACAGACTGGAAGCCTTGGCCAGGGCTAAGGTGAACGCACAGAACCAAGGTCAATTAGTACGTCACCCGAACCATGATGATAAAGACTTGTGTGATAAGGAATTGCTGAATCCTCAAAAAGCAAGGCCAGCTAAGCAAATTGTTGCACTAGTGCAACAAAATTTTGACAAAAATCATCAAGTTAGAGGAAAGTATGGTCAACAGCCTGTCCATTACGAGGTTGATGACGATGACAAATAAATGAATAGAGAAGGTGAAATGGGTGCTATCATTTTTCTGCCGTTGGCACCTGGTTCAAAATTCAGCATAACAAGTACTATGATTCAACTCCTGAATCTAAAAGGGTTGTTTGGAGGTTTGCCTGGTGATGATTCGAACGGGCACTTGGTGAACTTTATCACCATTTGCAAATATTTTGATAATTCGGGAGTGAGCCAGAATGCGATCCGTATTAGATTGTTTCCATTATCTCTGTCTGGGGAGGTAACAATGTGGTTAAATGAACAGGAGCCCGATTCTATAACCAACTGGAGAAATTTGAAAAAGGCATTCCTAGAACAGTTCTTTCCACCCTCCAAGAGGGTATAGTTAAAGGACGAAATCAGTAACTTTACACAACTCCCGACTGAAGTATTGCATGAAACTTGAGAGAGATTCAAGAAGAAGATGGCACAATGTTCTAACTACAACATGATGGACTTGCACTTGATGGAGACTTTATACAGTGCTTTTAACTTTGTGACAAAGCCAATTATAGATAATGATGCAGGTGGTTTGTTCATTGACCTTTCTTTTCAAGATGCTTCAGACATGCTGAATTGAATGACCAAGCAGAGTTAGGCTTGCCATACTAGGGATTCTGTGGTAGCTAGCCCGACTATTTTTGGTGGTATAACTGTGAAGCAACGTAGAAGGGGTGAGGAGCGAGACCAAGAGATGGAGCACTTAAAGACTCAGATGGACTTGCTGACCAAGCACTTGCTGTAAGGCAAGACTGAAAAAGTTAAGGCTGTGGGATCTTACTGCACTTTTGCTATTGATACAGATGAGGAGGAAAATTATGTTAATAATCAAGGGGGATTTCGAGGCAATAGATAAGGTAATCAAGGTCGGAACTTTTATGAAAAGTGTGATTATAAAGATATGGAGCAAGGAAACTGGAGAAGCAATAATGACAGAAGTGGTTTGTATGTTCCTCCTAGAAGTTGGGATAGGGCACCAACTAGATATGGAAAGATGTCCATGGAGGACATGATGGAAAAATTGTTAAAAGGAGTTGAGGCTACCAACTCGAGGGTAGCCACTATGAAGAGTAAGTTCTCTACCTTGATTCAGTTGGTTAGTTCATACTCCACTTATATCAAGCAGTTGGAGCAGCAAATCAGCCAAATTTCCATAACATTGAACCAAAGAAAAAATGGTACTTTACCTAGTGATACGGTTAAGAAGCTGCAGAATGATGGATTAGGTATGGCGATTACCACTAGGAGTAGTAAGATCTTACCTGGCCCTTCTGTGGGCAAATTTATAGATGGTGAGGTTGTTGTTGATGAATCTGAAGAAAGAAAATCAGTGGAGTCTGAGAAGCTGGGTAGTTCTGTTGATGCTTCAAAAAAGAAGAAGGAGAAGGAAAAGGAAGTGGTGTTGAAATCTATCCCTAGACGGCTGCCTCTCTTTCCTCAATGATTGAAGAAGAAGGCTGATGATGCCAATTTTAGCAAATTCTTGGCAATGCTCAAGAAATTGACAGTAAATGTGCCTCTCGTTGAAGCATTTGAGCAAATGCCAGGATATGCAAAATTCATAAAAGACCTTGTAACCAAGAAATGGAAGGTTAGCCATGAGATGAGGATAATCTTCTCTCTTATGGCACTATCTCTCCAAGGTCTTTAGTGTAGAAAAATACAAATCCGGGAGCGTTTACCATCCCGTGTACTATTGGCCCCCTAAAGTTTACAAAGTCACTATACGATCTGTGAACCAGTATAAATTTAATGCCACTGGCTGTGTACAAGAAATTAGGTTTGGGGGATCTTACTCCAATAAATATATGGTTGGTATTGGCAGATAGCTCTGTGAAGCAGCCTGTGGGCATACTGAATGATGTTTTGATAAAGGTAGCCAATTTTATTCTGCCTACTGATTTTGTAGTCCTTGATTATGAAGTGGATTTTAAAGTACCCATCATCTTGGGTAGACCAGTACTTGCAACTGGGTGGGTGCTTGTTGAAATGGAGTTGAACAAGCTAAAGTTCAGGTTCAATGACAAAAAAGCACGCTTCAAAATAAACTCATCCATGACTCAGCAACATGAGATGAGTATCAACAGGTTGTCTTGGCAAAGTCTGAGTAGTCAAGACAACCAAGTCGTGTCGCGACAGTAAATCAGGCGTTATTAGGAGGTAACCCAAATTTTTTATGTTTAAGAAAGTATTTTTACTTTTATAACTAGGATTTAGTATAGAAAAGGTCAAAATGCATTGATCAGCTGAAAGGCCATGACGACATCTCTGATAAGCCATCACAACTTTGATAAGCTATCAGAAATGTCGTCAGATAGGTCAAACTTGAGGCAACCTCTGCTTAGGGGTGAGACATTTGTGATAGGCTGTCACACTTGTGATAATCCATCATAAGTCTTCATCAGCCTAAATCCTTAAAAGCTAAATTCTGGGCCTAGTTTAAATCAAATCCGACCCGGCCCAGCACACAAACATTTTCAAATTTCTGCTAGTTATAATTCTTTTCCTTTAGTTTATTTATTTCCTTGTATAGTTTATTTCCTTATATTTACAAAACACTACAAGAAAACAAGTTCCTTTGTGCTTGGGTTTGAAATTCATAACCAAGAGATTCTTCATATTTCCTACTTCCTCTTGTCTATGTAATCAGATTAAGGGCCCCATCTGGTATACTTTAGCTTTAACTCTTTTTTTCTTATAGTAAGTGATTGATAGCTGACAACCCAAGCCCCCAATATACTTGAACCAGGTTCAACTTGGTAAAGAGCTTAAAATCCCACCTAGGGTCTGCCGTGCAGGCCCAAGGTTTAAAAAGACAGCTCACACTTGAAATTCAAGTGGATTTTGAGAAAAAATGGGGACAAAAAATTGAGCTAAAATCAGAAGTGGGTTCTGATAAGAGATAACGACATTCATGATAGGATATAACAATCCCGACGGCTTATCAGGAATGTCGTCAAAGGCTGACAAGAATAAAGTGGTTTCTGTTTAGAGCTAACGATATTCATGATAGGCTATCACAATTGTGACAGCTTATCAAGAATGTTGTCAAAATTTATTAAAATTTTAAAGGTGATGTCTAACGTTGACGACAATTGAGATAAGCTATCACAATCATGATGGCTTATCAAGAATTGTCGTCACACCTGGAACCTGAAGCATGAATAAGGTAAAATGATTAATGTGTTTGTGTTTGTGCTCTTATGGACTAACCAATGGTTTTTATACTGCTACAGGAACCTTAAAATGACACCAAAAAGAAAGAGCCCCAAAGCAACAAAGAAAGCGACCAAAGAAAGTATACGTCGTAAGCTCATAAACAAGGAATCTAATTATGAGAAGGAGGAACCCCTACTCAGGAAAGTCCGAAGAAACCTTCACCACCTCCACCCATTGAAGTGGAGGATAGTAATGATACTAAGACTAAAACACCATCAGAAACTGCAACTTTTGAACATACTGCCTCTGAGCAAGAAGGTTCTGAACAACATGAGTCTGAACATGGTGAATCTGAAGAGGAGATATTAAAAGGTTTTGAGCAGTCTGAGTCTGAGGTAACAACATCTGGATCCCCGTCCACTAAACAACAAGATGATAAAGAGTCTCCAGCTTGGGGAATACTTTTAAAATGTAAGAACCCTGAAGTTTGAGACAATGCTAGATGGAAAATCCCTAAAGCAGAGGTCATCTTCACTGCTGGGCTTCACAAAACTGATAGAAGAAGAGCTAAAAGGCCGATTCAGGAAGAAACGTTGATTATCAAAAAGGGGTTGAGCAATTACCTTGAAGTGGAACAGAAGTTCCAAGAGTATGGCTTGGGACGAACCACAAAGGAAGAGGTTCATTTGCCTTGTACTAATTTGGGAGTTCTACGCGAACTACCAGGCTTAGATAGAAAACATGTGCAGGCCAGGTGAAAGAGTAGCAGACCGATCCCTATTGGATAGAGTGTAGGTGAGGGGCATAAGGATTGATGTCTCAATCAAAACCATTCACAGGTTCTTGCATGGTCCAAACTTCACTCCTCAGGCCACTGCACTTGTATGGGTAACAAATCCAAATAAAAGAATCTGTAATTCCTCTTTGACTCAGGAAGCAAAGTTTTGGGAGGGTATAGTGCATATATGGCTGATGCCTACTGATGGAGACAACATTCTGGGTGATGACCAAGCTATTCTAGTGGAGAGCATGGTGCAAAACCTTTCCCTAAATTTTGGGGAAATCATTACTGATGAGATAAAGATTAGAATGTCGAGAACTGACACTTCTTACCCTTTTCATTATCTTATCAGAGAGTTATGCCGATCTGCTAATGTGCCAAAGATTGTAGGGGTTGATGATGAAATTCCTGCCTGAAAGACTCACAACCCCATACGGTATGATGAAAATCAGCCAGGATTGAGACTTGATAGAGGTGCAAAGGTAGCAACATATCCTCCAGTTACAGATGTCGATGCAGCACCTCATGTGGAAGCGCAAAATTCTAAGGATGTGCAGCCAAATTCTTCAGCACCGATAAGTTCAGTGCTTGAGACTAAAGGCAACCCTTCAGTTCCTACATCAGCAGCAGGTTTTGAATTCCATCTGGTCGAAATCTGAAAATTGGCTAAACAAGCCAAGTGGTGTGAGGCACAACTACATGCTTTTGCCAAATAGTTTGCTGGTGCAGTGGACAAGAGAATCAAGGATGTCCTTGAGCCTTTTGTGACTTTGCCTGAGTCGGTTACAGATTTAGAGAACCGATTCGATGCTTGGTAAAAAGAAATGTCAGGGGTTGATCTTGCTAGATTTAGTGCGACATTAGAAAAGGTAAATGTATATATTGGGGTATTGCAGCAATGCCAATTTATGATGCCAACAGGTCAGGCTATGCATGAATCTGAGGAAGAAATTCTAATGCTTGACCTCACTAGAGACTTACCAAAGAAAAAAATAAGAAAAGTGAGAAGAAAAGTAAGGGAAAGAGAGAGAGGACTGACAGTCATGAAGAGCAAAAAATAGAGAAGAGAGCAAGAAAGAACAAGGAGAAGGAGAAGATGAAAAGGGAAGAAATTGAGTCCTTAGTTGATAACGAGAGATGGGAGGAAACCATCCGCGCTAGGGCTCCAGGTGCCTCATCTAGCAAGGCTCCATCTACTACAAAGCTAGATGCTCCTAATGGAGAGAACATAGCCGATAATGTAGTAGCAGGTTCGGAGACCTAGGATCCATGTGCTTGATTGCCTTTAAGTATACCCTAACCCTTAGAGCAGTTTATTTTTGATTTTAACTTGAGGGTGTAGGGTAGGTTGTCGCTGTAGCATATTTTGTAGATAATTAGGAGTAAAACAAGTAATTGAGGCAGTTAGATTGTTTTGTGATTTTTTATTACCTCTCCATTGGTCTGATATATTGTTTACTGTATGAATTGCATTTATTTGTTAGCACTGTGCATCTTTTTGTGGCATTAATCTTGCAAATGAATCACCTTTGTTAAATAATTACATAAATCTGATAAGTAGTGATATGCAAGATACTTGTGTTCCATGTATGTGTAAGGTCTTACTCAGTTCCCATTGTGTGTTAAATCTAGAACTTGCCCGGTTAGCCTTGCCATGGTCATAGGATAGGAGTGAGGAAAAGATCATAGGCCATTTCTGATGATTAGTCAACTTTAAGCCTAAATGACCTTCCTAATATGAATAATGTCCTTTGATCCCTGTTAGATCCTAATTATCCTATTTTTTTCTATGAGACCTCTCACCTTACCGTTTATATTAGAATGAACCTGTTTTGGTCCTGATCCTCTTTGGACACTGTGCACCTTGACTTAGGTAAACAACCTAAGTTGAGGGTGTCTATCATAGGGGTGCATGATACAAAATGAGCTTAAAGAGAGGAAGAATAAAAGAAAAGAATAAAAAGTTGGGTGCGGTGAAAAAAATAAGAAATGAAAAAGCTGTGTAAAAGATGATAAAAAGATAATATGAAAATTGAAAAGACTGCATCCATCTTGAGCATGTGTGATCAATAAAAGAGAGGAAGAAAAGAAGGTTGAGAGTTGAAACCTTGAGAGTTTAGTGTAGTGTCAAGGAGGCATAGTCACTCTAAAATATCCATAAAAATCATACCAGCCCCTAGCCTAAGTTACAAGATTAAGAAAATCCCTATAGTGATCCTAACTGACCTGTTTAAAAACTTGGGTACTGACTATAAGGGAAAGCCTATGGCATTTGACATGCAGTGTTTGGAACTTCAATCTGAGAGTGAGTCTTGTTTTATCCTTCTGTTTATGTATTTGAATTTTGATATGAGTGAAAAAGGGATTTCTTTATTGTGAGGGCACATTGTGTATTTATCTAGTCATTGAATTGTTCATATAAGTGTCATCTTGGTATGGCATGGTTGTTATTACTGAATTTTTGTCGTATCTTGATTCTTGTGAGTTACATGGTTGTTTTTCAAAACATCAATAGTGAGCTTTAAAATTGACTGAACTTGGAGATGGTGAATGTATTCTGAACTAGTATGAGTAGTTAGCTGCCAAATTGTACTTTGTATTCTCTTATTTATGTTATGGTTGCTTGAGGACAAGAAATTCTTTAAGTCGAGGGTGTTGATGTGTGAGCTTATGCTCACACATTTGAGGCTTTTAACTCTAAATTATTTTAAGGTCTTGAGCAACTTTTATTGATTTTGATTAGTTTACTTTGATTTTTTAGTAAGTATTGAGATGTAGGAGAACCAAAAATAATGGCAGCAAAAAGGCTGAAAAGTGAAGAAAAATAAAGGACAAGTGTGGTTGGAGACGTTCATGATAAGTCGTCAGCCTGATGATAAGCTGTCAAGGATGTTTGAACCTTAAACAGAGAATAGAAGTTGAAGACATTTTTGTGATGATGTTCGTGATAAGCCGTTAGGTCGGTGATAAGGCGTCAATGTCTTTGTCAGCATTCGACGACAAAAGCCAAAAGTGCAGAGGAGCTGACGACATCCGTGATAAGCCGTCAGACTCCTGATAACCTGTCACAGATGTCGTCGTGTATTCCAAAAAAAAGTTGCAACTTTAATTTTATTTACTTATTTAGGTTGAACTATTTAAATCTCTATTTTTGGGTTGTCTGAGATATTTATTCATCAACATCATTATTCAAAAGAGAGTTCGATACTTTGAGTCTTAGAGAATATTTTTCGATGTTTATTTTTCTATCTTTTTGGATTCGAACAATACAACTATTTTGGGGATCTTCCTTAGTGATCTAATCTACTATTCACTAATTATTATTCATCTTCTAAGTTAATATTCTCAATTATGAATTCAATTATGTGTTTAGTTCTTTGCATCATGAGTGGATAAAATCTGTTAACCTGAAATATGGTATCTAGGATTAGGTCGTGATGAGGTGCTAATATTCAAGATTTAATAGGCGTTAGGATTTCTTTATAATTCTGAGATTTTAATTAATGTTTGTTGGTTGTAAACAGGAGACATCCCTACTTTGATTTTTTTGAGAAAGAAATCATATATAGTAGGAAATGAATTATCAACAGGGACTCGGAACTACTTTGTTTAATAATCAGCGCTGTAACAAGGTTGGTTAAATGGAGGTAAAATCAGGACAGTGAACAGATATTCCCTAAGTCCGAGAGGATTAGGAAATTAGACGCATAAATAGATCGAGAGACATTTGAGCATATCATCGATAAAGATAGCTTGTTATCTTAACCGCCATGAGAATCTTGACTCACCTTTAGCATCTGTCATGTACCGTAAGCTCTAATGAACATAATTCTGGTTATTTCATAAAATTTTGGTTGCAAACATCAAAATTAAAGTGACAAACAATCATTTGTAAAACTTAAACACCCATTTCAGGAAACGTTAAACTATCAGTGAATAAAATCACAAATGACTTGAGTACACACCATAATCCCCGTTGGATTCAACCCTAACCTAGTTGGGTTTTATATTGACAATGATCGCTTACACCCATTACAGAGTTTAGTTTGAGCATTATCAGGAAGATCACCATTCCCAAGTATATTCACTAACTGCTTCGATCACCTAATCACTACACAGGAATAAAAGATGATTCTTCAACCCCTATGTCATGTGGGGACATAGCGTTAGAAGATGTTTAGCGATTGGAGCGCTAGTATGTAACTGCAGGATAAGGATAACATAGCATCATCAATTAACAACAAGACAATATATCATATTCAACCATATTCATGACCTTATCCATACATAAAGGTATTTCATATGCTAACAAGTAAACAAGTCATAACATCATTACCAAAGCACTCAGTCATGAGACCTTAAGTGGAGGACTCCGACCTTCAACTCTCAGATTCAACTATTCTTATTAGGTATGGGAATTCAACTACATTCACATATCACTAAGGAGAAAGACTTTATCCATGTATACACTTATTAAGCAAGGGACTCTAGCCACATACACATCCGTTCAAGCAAGGGACTTTAACCACACATGCATATTCATTTAGGAAATGGACTCTAACCACATGCCCATATATTAGGCAAGGACTCTAACAGCATGCCATATTAGATAAGGTACTCTAACCCAATACATTTTATTTGGTGAGGCACTTCAACCTCAAGAGATCTCATTTTGCAAGGGAATTTAACCACAAGTAATTTCATTAGTCAAGGGACTTTAACCTCAATCCTTTTAATTAGGCAAGGGACTTTAACCTCGAGCCATTACGGATATCATTAGTCGACATTGGGACTCCAAACCTTTATCCATACATTATCATCTATTCAATTCACACTCAAGGACTTTAACCCATTTGGACAACTCATCTTTATACATGACCACATGGTCCTCATGGGAGCCTTTGTTGCTCAACAATTTCAATAGGCCAATTCGTTAATTCAATTCATCATACAATTCAATTTATGGTCCTGAAGACCCTCAAAAACTATTCACATTTCACTAGCAATCTTATACCACATTCATAGCACGCTTTAGTTCAACACACAATTCAAGTTCATTTTCATGTTCAGGGACCTTGTTAACCATCACCCAACAAGCTCATCAATTTCAGCATACTTGGCTCATAATACCTTTAGAATATCATTTAACAACTATTCGTACTTATTGGGCCATTGCCCTAGTTCAAAACATCATCAACGTCAGACTAGACAATTTACTTAGACATTTTCACAAACCCCTTGTGTGCTTGCCTTTAACAAGGACATTTTCATGGTAGAAATAATCAAGATTAGAGTTATCAAGACTCACATTTGATACCACGTACAACAAGCACCCAAATGTGTAAATTATCATCAATAACATATATAAAAGCAAGTCTAGGAAAAAGTCCACATTATTCATCATTAGGCAACAAAACGCTTTTGTTTGATTTCAAAATCACCATGTACACTTACTAAACCAAGTGCAAAATACATGGTTTTAGAGTTATTTATCAAGGGGAAGAGTTACATGCCTTAAAAGACTTGATTCAACACGAGTCTTGACTTCATTTTGCCTCTTGAAGATCACCATTGAAACCCTACCCTTCAATTCTTTAAAGATAAGTTTGAGAGATTGTTTAAGGTATTTGACCCATCAAAAATAGATGTTTAGGAGGCTACAACAACTTATATAGTGAGGGAACTTGGTATTTTAGGAATAGGAAATAACCACAAGGCCATTAGTTAAAAGCTGGAAAATGGACCCGTCCAAGGGTACTACTCACTAAAGGAACCATACCCTAGGGTACGAGTGGTACCCTAACTCATACCCTAGGCTTCTCCTAGGTTACCTACACAATTAAGGGTACGACCACACACCCTTGAGTTTTATCCAAAGGGTATGACTCAACTCCTAACTCTTATGCTTCAATAGTATCAAAAATGGTCAACTCAAAGTTCAAGCCAAAACACTATACGACTCACTTGGTATGACTCGTACCCTTTGGTACGATTGATGAGGGGGTCACTTGTTACTAGGATAGTGAGTAACCCTCACCATACTGCCTAGTATATGAGAGTGGAGGGGAGGAGTATACAACTAATATCAAAGGGGTACGATTCATGGCCCTTGTCATACCCAGCTCAAAGGCACCCAATGAAGAAGTTCCTCTTATGGTTCAAAACCTAGGTGCTTCAATTCTCACTCACTTGGATCATTCATCCATGAATAATGGGTAAGGTAAGTATAATATAAGTTAACACATTACCACACATCTAAGAATTCTTCAAACAAGTTAGGTAAAAGCACAAAACAAGGATACAACACAACAAATATCATGATCATCATCAAACAACCATTTCATTTCATCAATCTTGGGACTCAAACCCATCATTTATCAAAGATACTTGTTCATTTCAAAGCTTAGGGACTTAAACCCCTTACTTATAAGAACTTACTCATTTCACAACTTAGGGACTTCAACCCATCAACTTGTCAAGGATACTTGATAAACTTCAAGACTAAGGACTGGAATCCATCATCTATCAAAGACTTGAATTAACTGAAGGAATTAGGGACTTAAACCCATCACAACCAAGATACACATGATTTCAAAGCATTAACGACTTGAATCCATTGTCTAAACAATGCATAACTCAATTCAAAACATCGAGGGATTTAAACCATTGTATATCAAGACATAAATTAAGGTAAGAAGATTAATACATACCTTCATCACAAGTTCCTGAGACGGAAAAGAAATGTGGATACTTGGACTTCATGTCCTCTTCCGCTTCCTAAGTAGCTTCCTCGAACTTTTTGTTACTCCATAGAACCTTCACCAAAGCTACTTCATTTTTTTTTGCGAACAAACTTGCCAATCCAATATTCTCAATGGGATCTCATCATAGGACAATGAGTCAAAAATACCAACATCCATCAAGGGAACAACCAACGAAGGATCACCCATATATTTCAGCAACATAGAGACATGTAAAATTGGGTGAATGGATTTCATACAAGAAGTCAACTCTAACTCATAGGTAAAATTACCAAACCTCTTCATAATTAAGTAGGGACCAACATACCAAGGACTAAGATTCCCCTTTGTACCTAATCGTATCTCTCCCTTTATGGGAGACACTTTCAAGAATACCCAATCACCAATGCTAAACTCTAAGTCCCTACGCCTTAAATTTGCATAGGACTTTAGGAAATACTGAGTGGTTTCCAATCTATTACGAATCACCTTCACCATCTCTAATGGTTGGTAAACTAAATTGGGGCCAAGCAACTTAACCTCGCCAACTTTGTACCACTTAATAGGAGATGAAAATATCATACCATACAATTCCTCAAAAGGGGCCATGATAATACTAGAGTGGTAACTATTATTATAGGCGAACTCAATCAAAGGAAAGTGGTCACACCAACTACCAAAATAATCAATCACACAATCCTACAATATATCCTTCAAGTTTGGATGATCCTCCATGCTTGCTCATCTGTTTGCGGGTGGAAGGCGGTACTATGGCACACTCTAGTACCCAAACCTTTTTTGAATAACTTCAAAAAGTGGGAAGAAAATTGAGGACCATGATCTAAAATGATCAAAATTGGAGCACTATGCAACTTTACGATCTCTGCAACATACAACTTAGCATAATATTTCACAGAGTAATTAGTCCTCATGGGCAAAAAGTGAGTGAACTTGGTCATTCTATCAACAATGACCCAAATAGTATCACATCGATTCAAAGATCGGGGAAGATTAGTAATGAAATCTATTTTAATTGCCTCCCACTACCATTCAGGTAATGAAATCTGTTGATACAAGCGCTTGAGCCTTATGTGCTCAACTTTTAATTTTGGCACACCATATACTTGGCCACATAACTAGCCACATCTCACTTCATATTGCCCTACTAATATAATTCTCTAAAATCATGATACATCCTGATGGAACTAGGGTGAATAGCAGAAAGGAATTCATCAGCCTCGGCTATGAGCTTTTCCCTTAATCTATCAATGATGGGAACATATAGTCTACCTTGGTATTTAAAGAAACCATTACCACCAATCAAAAAGTTCATAACTTTATTATGACCCACATTACTCTTAATCTTCATCAAGTCGGGGTCCAATGCTTGTTTTTCTTTATCTCAACAACAAGAGACAACTGAGATACCTAAAGCACTAATACACCACCATCCTTGGAGTCCGCAAGTCAAACTCCAAGATTAGCAAAATGGAGAACATCCTTCACCAATTCCCTTTTGTCCTCATCCACATGGGCCAAACATCCCATGGACAATCAACTAAGAGCCTTGGCGACTAAATTAGCTTTACTGGAGTGGTAATGAAGACTTATATCATAGTCTTTCAACAACTCAAGCCATCTCCTTTGCTTGAGGTTCAAATCCTTTTGAGTAAACACATATTGAAGACTTTTATGATAACAAAAGATATCAACATGAACCTATAAAGATAATGTCGCCAAATCTTTAGTGCAAAAACCATGGCTAACAATTCTAAGTCGTGAGTAGGGTAGTTCTTCTTGTGAACTTTCAATTACCTAGAAGCATCAGACACCAACCTACCATTTTGCATCAAAACATAATCGAGACCTATACGAGAAGTATCACAATATACTACAAAACCGTCATTACCTTTGGGTAAGGTCAAAATCAGAGCCGAAGTCAACTTATCTTTAAACTTCTCAAAACTACCCTCACACGCATCCGACCATGAGAACTTAACCTGCTTTTGAGTCAACTTGATCAACGGAGCAACTATTATGGATAAACTCTCTACAAATTTCTATAGTAATCGTCTAGACCTAAGGAGTTCTAAATATTGGTTAAAGTTGTAAATCTAGGCAATTTTTAATAGTCACAACCTTTTGGGGATATACCATGATCCCTTTACTAGAGATAACATAACCAAGAAAAGCTATGACTTTTAACCAAAACTCACACTTGGGTAACTTGACATAGAAACGATAATCCATTAAAGTTTGTAATATGGAATGGAGATGATCAACATGATCCACCTCACTCTTAGAATAAACTAAGATGTCATCAATGAAGACAATGAAAAACATGTCCAAGAATGGATGGAAGACCCTATTCATCAAGTCCATAAATGCCACAGGAGCATTAGTCATCCCAAAAGATATGACAAGAAACTCATAGTAACCATACTAGGTTCTAAACTCAGTCTTAAGGATATTCACATCCCTAATTTTAAGCTGATGATAACTCGATCTAAGATCAATCTTAAAGATTAACTTCACACCTTGAAGTTGATTAAACAAATCATCTATTCTAGAAAGAGAATACTTATTCTTTACGATCTCTTTTTCCAACTAATGATAATCAATTCACATACAAAGGAAACCATCATTATTGCTCACAAACAACACGAGATAATCCAACAGAGACACATTAGGATAGATAAAACCTTTATCATAGAGGTCCTTCAATTGTTACTTAATCTTCTTAAGATCCGTCAAAGCCATTTGATAGGGAGGGTTGGAAATTGAATAAGTGTCTGGAATAAGATCAATCCCAAAATCAATTTCCCTATTTGGAGAAACACCGAGAAATACCAGGGAAACTCATTAACAACAAGAACAGATTCTATAGAAGTCTTTTCTGATTTAGAACCTTTAACTCAAACCAAATGATACAAACACCTCTTTGAAATCAACTTTCAGGCTTTGAGATGAGAAATGAATCTTCCCATAGGTACCAAAGAACTACCTTTCCATACAAAGTCTGACTCATTAAGGAATTTGAACATGACCCTATGGGTCCGACAATTTAAGGAAGCATAACACAAATGAAACCAATCCATCCCCATAATAATATTAATATTGACCATATCTATCTCTAACAATTCTACAAGAGTATCTATACCACCAATACATACCACACCCCCTATAGACCCTTCTATCAATCACAGAGTCTCCAACCAGGGTAGAAATAAAAAAAGGAACTGATAGACTCCCAAGACCACAATCAAGATGCACAACCATATACGTGGTCACATACGAAAGTGTAGACCCTGGGTCAAAAAAACAATATACATCACAGGAGAAAAGTCTCAATATACCTATGAAAATATTAAGAGACGCCGTAAAATCTTGATACGTAGCAAGTGCATACGAGTAATTTAAGCCAATGTCGGTGGCAGAAATAAAAGAATAAAAAAACATAGCACCCTTCGATGCGGGAGTAGATGGAGTAGAAATAAGAGACCTGTTGGCCCAAGAAGCTACTTGAGAAGGGAACGGATGCTGTATATGCCCAATCTGATCACAATTAAAACATCTATTTCTCTCTTTCTCGCACTGACCATAATGAATTTGATCACAAAATTTGCAAGGAGAGTGGGGTAGAGCCAACTAGGACCACTAGCTTAGAATTGGGGACCCTGTGCTCGAAACCCACCACTAAAATGAGACTGATGATTACCCAATGACTTCTGATAAGGAGATCAAACACTAGCCGAGGATAAAGAACTTGAACTCCTCTACTTCTTTTGTGGAAACTTATCTTTATCTCTACTACTCAGCTGAGAAGACCTAAATTTCTTACCTTGCCTTTTAGTAAAGTCAACTTTCTTCTTTTTTTTCTTTTTACACTTGTTGCATAAACACGATCAACCTAAACATGTCCATATTTTTAATCAACAAGGCGACCTTTCTCTCAAGGACTAACTCATGTGACATTCCCGAGACAAACTTACACATCTTATCCCTCATGATAGAGACCATATAAGGGGCACACCTTGACAATCAATGGAATTTAAAGGCATACTCTTAAGTGGATGTCCTCCCTTACTTCAAGTTTACAAACTCGTCCACCTTAGATTCCATCTATTATTAAGAAATAAAACGATCTAAGAAAGCCTTAGAGAAATCTTCCCACATAGAGGTACTAGAATCCACACCTCTAGACCAATCCCACCCCTCATACCATTGGTACACTACATCTTTCAATTAGTAGGAAGAAAACTCAACGGCCTCAATCTCCAAGACATGCACAATTTGGAATATCTTCTCCATTTTATCAACAAAGCCTTAAGAATCTTCCTCTTCATACCCAAAAATATAAGAGGGCCCAACCTCATGAATTTTACAATTTTTGTGGCCTTAGAAGAAATAGTAGTTGAAGCACTACACTCCTATTGTGAGGCTACCAATTGAGTCAAGAGGTTGATAGAGCAAAAAAACTCGACATTAGTATCATCCTCTTTAGGTGACAAAATAAGAGAGTTATTGTCATAGTTGTGGTTAGTGGGGGATAGGTGGAAGCCCACAAAGATTATTGGATGTCGGATACCTAGCTCGGGTTTGAACTCCAGAAGTTGGACGAGCTTTGTCCATACGACCCTCAGAAGGGTTTGCCTGAGTCTCAGATCTCCTTGGAGACATAATCTGAAAGATAAAAAAAAATCAGAGAAATCCAAGACCTTACACCCTATAGCTTAAGATTGAAACAAAATAAAGGGAAACATTTCGTAAGATGTCTCGTAGCCCCTATTTTATAAGTGTGGCACATTTCAAAGCCATAAAAGAGACTCTCATTGACATGGCATTATGGACAACCAACTGACTATAAACCTAGTATCTAATACTATCTTGGCACGACTCGAAATCAGGTCATGTCATATGGGAACCTTAAGCCTACATGAATTGGATGTCACTAAATAACTCAACCTAATAATAATATAATTCATGAAGGTTGGGTGAATCCCAACCATATAATAAGATAGCGGAAAACATACCATAAGTCATAACTTAAACATGTCTAAACATTTCATTAGATTCGTCTAACTATCCAATATACCCCAGTACACAGTTATTCACAATACCTCTATACAAACTAATACTTAGAAATGTATATGTCAGGACGAATCCCTAAGAATAGCAAAAATAAGTCAAAATGAGACTAAGTCTAAAGATAGGAGACCAAGAATGAATGTCTTCCAAAGTAAGAAGCTCACCTTTCCCAAGTCTATTCACGAACTTCTTTGATCATCTAATCACTGCACAGGAAGAAAAAATGATGCTTCAGCCCCTATGTTGTGTGGGGACATAGAATTAGAAGTTGTTTAGCAATTGGAGCGCTAGCATATAACTCAAATATAAGAATAAATAGAATCATCAATAAATAAAAAGTCAATAAATCATATTTAACTATACTCATGACCTTATCCATACATATAAGTATTTTACATTCTAACAAGTAAACAAGACATAACAACATTTTCAAAGAACTCCATCATTAGACATGAAGTAAAGGACTCCAACCTTCCATACTTCGATTTAGTAATTTTTTTAGGTATGGGACTTCAACCATATTCACATAACACTTAGATGAAAGAATTTAACCATGTATACACTCATTAAGTAAGGGACTCTAACCACATAAAAATCCATTCAAGCAAGGGACTTTAACTATACACATGTATTTATTTAGGCAAGGGACTCTAACCACATGCCTATAAATTAGGCTAGGGACTCTACCCGTATGTCGTATTAGATAAGGGACTCTAACCTAAGATATTTAATTTGGAGAGGCACTTCAACCTGAAGAGATCTCGTTATACAAGGGACTTTAACCACAAACACTTTTATTAGGCAAGGGACTTTACCCTCAAGCCCTTTTATTAGGCAAAGGACTTTAACCTCAAGCCATAACAACTATCATTAGTCAACATTGGGACTCTAACCCTTTGTCCATACATCATCATCTATTCAATTCACACTTAAGAACTTTAACCCATTTAGATAACTCAATACTATACATGACCACATGGTCCTCCTGAGAGACTTTTTTCCTCAATTATTTCAATAGGAAAATTCCTTAATTCAATCCATCATATAATTTGATTTATGGTCTTATATTTCACTAGCAATCTTATACCACATTCATACCACACTTTGGTTCAATACATACTTCAAGTTTATTTTCATGTTCAGGGACTTTAACCCCTCATTAACCATCACCAAAAAAGGTAATTAATTTTACTATTCATTGCTCATAATACCTTTACAATATAAGATTAGACAATTTACTTAGATCTTTTCACAAATACCTTATGTGCATGCCTTTATAAGGGTCATTTTCATGGTAGAAATCATCAAGATTAGAGTTACTCAATATTCACATGTTATACCACATACAACTAGCACTCACATGTGCAAATCATCATCAATAAAATGTTTAAACATAACTCTAAGAAAAATTCCACGTTATTCATCATTAGGCAAGAAAGCCCTTTTGTTTGATTTCAAAATCTCCATGTACACTTACTAATACAAGTGAAAAATACATAGGTTTAGAGTTAATTATCAAGGTAAAGGGTTACATGACTTAGAAAACTTAATTCACTAAGAGTATTGGCTTTACTTTGCCTCTAAAAGATCACCCTTGAAACCCCAGCCTTCAATTCTTTAAATATGAGTTTCAGAGAGTGATTAGGTTTTTTGATCCATAAAAAATAGATGTTTAGAAGGATATATTCACTTATATAGTGATAGTAATTAGGGTTTTAGGCATATTAAATGGACACAAGGCCATTAGTTAAAAGCTATAAAATGGGCCCATCCAAGGGTATGAATTACTAAAGGATCCGTACCCTAGTATACGAGTTGTACCATAACTTATACCATAGGTTTCTCCTAGGTCACCTACACTATTAAGGGTATGATTACATACCGTTGATTTGTATCCAAAGGGTACGACTTAACCCCTAACTCATACACTTCTAACATATCAAAAATTGTCCACTCAAAGTTTAAGTCCAAACTTTCTACCACTTACTTGATATGACTGGTACCCTTTGGTACGATTGAGGAGGGGGTCACTCATGAGTAGGACAGTGAGTAACATTCAACACAATTACTAGGATATAATAAGGGAGGGTAAGGAGGATACGACTCGTATCCAAGGGGTACGACTCATGCCCTTAGTCATACCCAAATTAGAGGCACCTAATGAAGAAGCTCTTCTCATGGTTCAAAAACTTGGTTTTTTAGGTACTCGTAGGCTTGTCTAGGTATTTGGTTTCCTTGAGTTTCTAGTTCTTCAGGTAATTATTGATATTTTTACTATCATTGTTATAATCATTGTTATGGCTAGCTTATGATAAATCGGTTGTTGATATAGTATTGAGATTTTTGGTACGTTTTCAGCCTCTTCTAGCTTATGATGACACTATTATGCATGATTATTTCATGTTTAGACATGTGGATTAAAAACCATGATTATTATAGTATTAAATCCTGATAGTATTATAATAAGGTATTACAATAACTATATGATGATCTAGGTTATGCTTTGTGATGACCTCATGTTTATATGTGTATGTGTATATATATATTTAGATATATGGAGCTTTAATACTAGCCTATATCCCTTTCTTCATTTGCTTATATTGTATAATTATATCCTGACATTTTATATTGCTATATATCTTTTTTTCCTCTTTATTTATTGACCTGGATATATGGTTTAGTATTGATGTTTGATGAATATAGATGAAATAAGGTAGTTCACCTTGATACTTTCTTAGTCTTATTATGATGGACTCTTGAAATTGAACTGGATAGTTGTCCCTTGATATTTCTCATTGACTTATATGATTTCTAGACTCTTAGGTGTAGATTCTATTTTGTTTATATGTTGTATATATCTTCTTTTTCTTTGGATCTTAGTTGGTAGTTGCCTACCGAGTACCATTTATTTGGTACTCATACTACACTTCTGCAGCCTACAGATCATAGTATGGGTTATCACCATTGATATCCGCATCATGTGAAGTAGCCATGGTTTGGAGACTTTGAGAGAGATCCTAATATTTTGAGTATTAATTATCTCTCTCTTATGTATTAGACTAGTCTCTATATTGTATTCAGAGATAGGTTGTATCAGAGTATTTCTCTTTGACATTTCACTTTTGTACTCTTAATATATTTGAAGCTCTGGTACTGATACCAAAGCATTTTGGGAGTTTCCTATTTATTAATATTTACCTCATTTATTCTGTATTTTTTTCTTACATTGTTGAGTAGTCCATTACTAGCCATTCTGGACTACGGGTTGTCTTGACTATTAATGGGTTATGGTAGTCTCCATAATGATATAATAAATTGGTATTGACCAATTAGTATTATAGCCTAGGTTTCATTGGCGTATTAGTACAAGAGGTAAGTTTTTAGTAGAGTCCTACAGATCAGTGTAGAGACATTTTTAACCTATCTTCGGGAGGCTACAATGATATTTTAGGAAATTCACTTCTTGACTCTTTGTCGTGTGTCTAAATTCCTATAAACCTAGAACAAATTCCTTAACTCTATCTTATCCCTAAAGGATGATGCAACATTATTGACAAATGAGGATGAGACTTTAACATGTATCTTTAGAGTTATAGTGCAATATCAGACTAGAGATCTAGAGATGGCTATTTAAGATCTTCAGTGGCAACCGAAAATAATTTAGGCTAGCTTAGGCTCCAATTGTGCTTGTAACTACTTTAGCCTTCGTGTTTTGGCATTTAAAATTTGAGTTGTGTTATAGATCCCTCCCAACCATGGATGACATTCGATTCATCAAGAAATTCTTAGACCAGAGTTGGGTCTATTGATGTTCATAAGGGCTCTTTACTAGTTTGGAGTACAAGATTGGAGTTCTTACATGGTTTAGGAATTTTCCTATGCTACATCATTCTAAGATGGAAATTAGTGCCTGAATTTGTTAGAGGGTTAGTATTGTCACTTTGTTTGGTATTGAAGCAATAAAAAGTAGTTGAATCTTTCTTCCATCAAGATATTAATCATAAGAGGACCATAGAAAGTATAATTATTGAGACTTATGGAAATGACAACAAGAGGCATGCCATTAATATAGTTCTATTGGTATTTCATTTGAGAGTTAGGATTTTTTTGTAAAGTTCAGCTTCACCTGCAGCCCATTATCTTGACTTAGATAGTATTCCATCATATGAGTAATTCTCAAATTAGTCATGATGATTATAGCAAGCAGATTCCCCATCAGACTTGCGGAGTATGGTATGGTTCTTCCAGCAATGGCGACCATTATTGATTATGAGGGGAAGTATTTCAAAGTATTCTAGGATCTTGGTTTGGTTGTGTCATAATAAGATACTATTCAGAAAATTCCCCAGGTATGAGGTAGATGATTAGCTAGAGTTAGAAAGAGCTTCCCTACCAACCCATAGTTCCTAAGGTAGGCTATAATTTTAAAAGTATGGACATAGGTTTGTGGATTCTCTTAGTGTCAGTCGGCTAGACATTTGGGCCTAGTTTGTGTCCTCTCCATATTGATGCTTCAAGAGTTGCTAAAACTATAGAGAGACTTACTACTAGTCTAGGAAGTGTCCCTAACATGGTAGTTCTAGTCATTCAACTAATTTTGATTGGCTTCATGATGTTGTGGTATCTTTAGTTAGAGATAGTATATGTGGTACCTTAATTGATAATTTAGTCGATCAATCTGAATTAGACCCATTCAAATATATTTTACCTATGGCCATCAGGCGTGCGATTGTCCTTTTGTTTCCCGCCTTTTTCTCTTATTATGTGTATTGGGGTTTCATACCCATTGGTGATTATATGCCTTGATGAATTGAAATTTATTATTATGTTCCCTATTATTAAATTTAGGATTATATTACTACACCATAGTTTATTTTTTTTAGTAGTGGATGGAGTAGATCTGTGTTGATAGTTTCCCCTATGGGTGTAGTTTTTGGGTTTGAGTCCCATGTATATTGAAAAATTAGCCTTATTATTTTCCTTGAGTGGTACATAATATTGATGTTTATTTTGGTACCATTTTTCATTATGTTGATATTGATATTAGTGTTGCTATTGCTACCACTTTGTGAGGTTACTTATATTACTTGATATTATCACTTTATGTTGTCACTTGATGTAATTGACTCTGGGTGGGTAGCTGTATAGACTACTGTTATCTAATTAGAACTTTATTTTCCTATGATATTATTCGATGGCTTGAGTAAATATAAACCAATTTGATGATTTCATCCCCTAGCTCGGTGAGATTGACTATGTTCCCTCTAAGTTAGCTATGTTAGATTGATTCAAGGATGTATTATGGTTTCAAAGGTAAGTTGAACATCCATGGTTCTGTATGGTCTTTGAGTTGAAAATTTAGTTATGTTTCCTATTTTTGAGTTTGAGATTCTTCGACTTGCCTCCTGGTTTGTGAAGGATGTTGTTTTGGCTAATTCTTTCAATATAACCTATTTGTGTGATGGACTAGTTCGAGGTCCATTCTTTATTTCTGGCTATTTTATCGTTCGCTAGTGATTTTGATATTGATGTTGAGATGTCATAGATTCATCTTATAGGCTTGTTGGGTTCATGCCCTTGGGATTGTTTGCCTTGTTATTAGTGTCGATATTGGATATTTCTGTGTTGTTGTGATAATATTTTATCTAGTGGAGTTGAAATTTAGACGCAGGTGTCCTTTTTTATGATCACTTCTTGAGTTAGTGAATTGGAAAATCTTCATCCTGAGATGTTGAATTTCTGGTGGTAGTCTTAGATTTCACCGTGGTTTTGAGATTGGTATTTCTTCTTCAATGATGTTATTATGGGGTGGATTTAGAAAATCCCCATTTTAGAGTTTGTTCAGCATAGGTTCAGTGGAGTGTTTCTCCTCGGTGATCTGTATCTATTGATATTTCTTGCTGAAACAGAGTAATGAATTCGTCATTTTCCAGCTTAAGTTGCATTTTTTGAGTTGCTAAAGTTTTTGCCATACTGGTGTAGTTGTAAGCCTTGGGAAGTTGTTGAGTATCTTTGGATAGTTTAATACCCCTTATTCATCAAGCTTAACTTAGCTCTAAGTACGTAAGCTATCCAATATAAAATTATTAAAATACTCAGTATTTTTCAGTTTAGAGCTTACCATCTTGTAGGAAATTCAATCAGATTTTCAATGATATAAAATTTGCCTAAATCCAATAACCGAGAAAGAAATTATGGTGATTTTAAGTTTCAGTGGCTAAACACCATCTTTTTGGCCAATACCGCATTGCGGAGCATGTCCAAATGGCAATCGTCAGTTTCCATTAAGGTACCGCAATACCGGTGCGTCATGCCACAACATATTTTCACATTTGTCAATTTCCAGTGGCGCTCCATGATTGTACCGCGTCGTGCTACAGTCCAAATTCCCATTCATCCTTTTTAAATAGTTTCCAGTGGAATTCCAGTAGCATGGCATGATGGTGGAGCATCGCGCCAAAGGCACAAATAGGGAATTTTTAGTGACGATTTTTAAATTTGTTCCAGGGGTAATTGGGTATTTTTCTATTACCATAATAAGCCTTTAACACAAAATTCACCCCTATTTAACCTAGTTACATCATTATTAACTCATTTTTTTTCCCAAATTAAAGGCATTTTCTCTCAAGAAAACAAACCCCAGCTTTAAGAAATCAGGAACAAGCCTAAGAATTTCCTTCAAGAACTTTAAGAATTAGTAGTCCAAGGTATGTTAGGTGTTCATCTATGGGTTCCTTCCACCCATAGTGTCAACGAATCCATTTTTCAAACTACAAGATTGTTGAATTATGAACTTCCATGCTTGAATTGAGGTGAATCCATGTTCATGTTAGTGTTAGGTTTTAGTTCATGATTAAATTACAAACTTTTATGAAATAAATCATTTTATGTGTTTAATTACATACTCTTCATGATAAAACTTTCAATATACAAGTTGATTGATCTAGCCATGATAACTATGTCTGTTGATTGTTGAATGATCTATGTATGCTCCCCATGTATTCGATAAAATACATATGTGACTGAAATAGTGCCAGTATAACATGGTAGCATGTATTCTCCATTCAAATATGAGTAAATGCATTAAGTGTTTGGTAAAATGTCTCAATGAGTGGATTGTGATCAAATAGCCATTATTATGTTTCCAAGATTATGCTATGCTTTATATTTCATGCTATTGAGTCCTGGGGGTATTTAATACCTGACAGTTTAGCTGTTTACCTAGAGCGAATGTCAGTTATAGAATAGTATCACTCATATAACGATCAGGAGTACTATCAGTCAGTTACAGAACCCAGTTGAACTTAATCAGTTACAATACTTAGGTTACTTCAGTAAACTTAGAATCAAGCTAGTTCAGTTCAGTATAATCAGTTCAGTGTCTTTCGGATGGGAGATGGATTCTACACCAAGTAAACCCATGAATGGGGGCTCACCTACGAGTAGAGGGTGTGATCTTTAGAAGAAATCCTTGTATTCAAGAACTACATAACCGGCGTAGGTTGAGACATCAACCTGCCAGTTGAGGGTTGATAAGGTGTTTTAAGTAGTATTTCAGTTGTTTTGAAACTTATGGCATTTCAGCCTATTATTTCTTATTTTTTATATTATATTATTTAGTGCTCATAGAAGATATCAGTCATGGGTTAGCTTATGGTCCTTTGGGGTTACTAGCACCGTGTAGTGTCTGGGGTACAGACTCAGGGTGTTACAAACTTGGTATCAGAGCCTAAGGTTCAACAGTATCCTAGGAAGTCTGATAGTCGCATCACGTAATGTCTTGTTCATGGGTATGTAGCATACCGCACTTATGGACAGGAGGCTATGAGATGTTTTAGGAAAAGTTTCCCTTCTTTCAATATTCATGTCATGTGAGTGAGCATGAGCTCAAGTTAAACTCTTAGTCTAGTCCATTTCTTCGATTTATTTATAGAACATCCCTCCCAAAATTACTAACGAAAAAAAATTAGAAATTAGTTAGCACCTCAACCCGTTCAGGCAGATCCCCTGGACGAGTATGTCTCTCAAGAAAAATTCAGAGATGCATTCACTACTCTAGCTAATTCAGTAGCAGCTCAAAATGAATGGCTAGATACTATTCTGGCCAACCCTATATCCAATACTACCGCATCCAAGATTCGGGACTTCACCTAAATAAATCCTCCTTTATTCTCAGGATCTAAGTTAGAAGAGGATCCAAAAGAGTTTCTCGATCAGGTTTAGAAAGTGACAGACATCATTTGAGTGATTTCTAGGAGAGTTTTGAGCTAGCTACCTATCAGCTACAAGATGTAGCTCATATGTGGTTTAAGCAGTGGAAGGTAGATAGGGGCATAAATGTAGAGCCCTTGGTGTAGGAAGAGTTTGCTACTGCCTTCCTAGGTAGATTCTTTCCTTTAGAGATGAGAGAAGCCAAGGTGTTAGAGGTCATCAACCTCAGGTAAGGCAGTATGAGCGTGAAGGAGTATTCCCTCAAGTTTACTGAGTGAAATAGGTATGTTCCACATGCAGTGTCAGACAATAGGTCTAAAATGAGCAAGTTCGTATCAAGGGTGTCAGATAATGTGGTTAGGAAGTGCAGAACAATGATATTGATTAAGGAGATGGACATACGCAGAATCATGGTCCATGCTTAGTAGATAGAAGAGGTTAAGATCATATAGAGAGCGAGGCAGAATAAGAGAGCTAGAATACATAACTTTAATTTTAATTACCCTAAGTCAGAGAGCGGTAACTATTCTCAGTTCCGCCCACAGCCTTTATTTCTATATCCATCCTCATCCAGTGCTCCAGTACCTAATTTCAAAAATAGTAACAAAGTTAGGGTGCCAGACTCTAAATCTCAAGGTAGTGTCAGTTGTCCCCAAACAAATCCTCTATGTCAAATATGTGGTAAGAACCATCACGGTATCTGTAGAGCTGGCAGTGATATTTGTTTTGGGTATGGCAAGCCAGGCCACAGAGTCAGCAATTGTACTGAGTTAGGTTCTTAGGGTTAGTATAATCGTTCTTCAGCTCAGTCCAGTCACCCAAATCAACATGGTACCACTTCCAGTGTCACCAGACAAGATCAAGAAAGTTCTCCTGATATGGTCACTGGTTCTTCAACTCAGTCCGGCCACCCGAATCAACAACTTTTTCTTAAGACTTATCTTTGCTCAGATTTCATATATAAGTTGTATGAGCCTAATCCAAGAATTCCTACCCGATCTCCTTGATTTCAGTTGGATTATAGTTGAGAAGTCTTCAAATGATAGCCTATAAACCCCATATTAGTTCTTTTAGTTTTTACCTTGAGTTTTAGTTTTCCATGAGAATTTTTGATGATTTACTCAGTGAGAGTAATATACTCAAGTTGGATTCAGAATGGCTTTGTTCTCAATTGATGGGATATCCTAGAGTGGAATATTCAATGATGAGTAGTTATACCTTGGATTATGAGATTTCAGTTTAATTTTCATCTGGACTAGATGAAACATTGGCATAGATTACATTCCTTGATTATCTCTATTTGTTTGCCCAGATAGAGCCTTATAAGCTATTCTCTTATTTATCGTATGGACATTTATTGGATCAACTTTAGTTCTTTGAGGTCCCTGTGATGAGACTGCGTGGGTGAGACTTAAGTTATTTTCCTCGTGGCTTGAAGTAGACAACATATGCCAAATGGTAAATGGAGTGTATAATTGGATTTGGATAATGCGCTTTTGTTGATTTATGTCAATATAAAGATGGTATCAGTGTGTTTGGGTTCAGATGTGCGTGCATCAACCTTCTTGGTTCAGTTGGAGACCAGTTAGTGGTTAAGTTGGGTTTTGGCCATTTGAAAGTAGAATGAGAGTTCTGATTGAAAAAAAGATACTAGTGGAAAAATCCCTTACAACTGTTCTATCTTCATTGAGGTTACCTGGCAAGTCATGTTGGGAACATGTGGGCCCAGTACCTCATCATTTTAAGCATTTTATATTCTTTCTATCCGTTAACTTTTGGGCATAAAAGTTTTTTTAGTAGTGGATAATGTAATGACCGTTTAGGTCATTTTCCATAAATATGCTTATTTCCACTGTTTAAGCTTCTCCAAAGCTGCCTATGTTATTTATGACTTGTTGGGACCGACGGTTTGGTTAGCATGTAGTTTTTTTTTGGGTTTTAGAACAAATTCCTTATTTAAAAGTATTCGCTGGTTCTTAATGGCCACCAGGTGAAAACTTTAGTGAAATGATCTAGGATGTAAATTCTGATGGTGCCATAATCTTTGGAATATCGATCTTAGGCTAGGTAGAACTTTTGTTTGGGTCACATTGCGACTGAGTTCATTTCGACCTATCGATTGGAAAGATAAAAATTTTAAAGTTTAGGTATGGGACCCATATTTGTCTGAAATGACATTGGATTAAAAATCTGACTTGGCCAACGGATTTGAAATATCAAATTTAGTGTGGCTACATAATTTGTTTGCTAGTATTGGATGTCGGATGCATCCCAAGGAATTGTCCAAAAATTGAAATTAAATTTAAAGTTCCAACTTTCATCTGGAAAAGCAGAGGATACCATGATTGAGGAGGGAGACTGATAATCGCGATGACCACAATGCCGCGATCATGGCTAGTTCAGGTGTGCAATTGCCCTAACTGAAGTCCTGGGAAGGGCCATTTAAGTACTCATTATTGTCGAGAATTATCCATCTTCATTTTTTATTTAGACCTAGAAACCCTAATATGGTGTGCTAATCATAAATTGATCAAGGTGTGTGACTTGGGAGCTTGATTATCATCTTTTATCACAATCATCTTTAAATTTAAGCAAAGAATCCTTTGAATTCATGCTTGAATTTCTTAGTTTGAACCTACAACTCCTATTTAGATCAGGACTTGATTTTATACCAAAGTATGCTTAGTTTTTACCCATATCTTTAGAATCATGATTCCTTGTTCATGTATGAACATAGGTTGGCCTTGGAAATGAGTTTTCTATAAGTGGGACCTGTCTTGCGACTTTGGTGTTGTTTTTGGACAAGAAGCACAATAGTGCAATATGAGTATCGTTAGAGTCATATTAATGAGTAGATTATGGTTTTGATAGTAAGATAACATTTTGGAATTATGAAGTGAAAATAGATGTTGGTGAATGAAGTAAGGTTTACGGTTCGGCTTTGAGGTAGGCTCTTGTCGATATTCCTTCATATATGATGTGTGATATGTATTTGGATGAGTATGAATATTAGGCTTAATTATGAGTAAAATAACTTACCCTTGATTATAGATGTTTGGGGATTAGATAAGGTTTTTGGACCTGTAAGATGGTATGTTTATAACCTTTTAGAATCCTATTGTCTTCTTCCTAGTTTAGACTAATATGTAGCATGGACTTGATATAATTCTAGGGTTAGGATGTGGTTTTAGAATCATAAACATGATTAGTATATTTAACCTTATTCGACTAGTGTGGTGGTCTTGAAATCATAAGTTGGGTACATTTGACTTGAGTATCCTTGTTTCAAGTCAAAGTTCCTATTCTAGGCTTGATTATGGCTTACTTGTCGTGAAGAAGTTAAACTATATTCCATAGACTAGTTTGGGGAATAGTTTGCCTAAATATGGGAATTGAGGATTAAAAGTGGGATTGTCCACCCCACTTACGCCTAGACATGTGTTAGCCTTGGGATTTATGTGCGGAGGTTGGGCATAGTTAAAACTAGTAAACCTTAGTATAAGGTTACTTCATGACTTAGTAAATTGTGATGATTTCCCCAGATTGTGACTTATGAGTTATGGCTATGTTGTTCCTTATAGATATAATAAGGGGCCTTTAGGTATACTATTTCCTCTTAGACACTACATCGGACCTTTAGAGATGTTATTACTTGGTAGACTTTACATTCGACCCATGGAGATGCTATTTCCTCCTAGACTTAATACTTGGCCTATAGAGATGATTTTCCTCTTTCATATGATATTGGGCCTATAGAGATGCTAATTCCTCTTAGATATGATGTTGGACCTATAGAGATGTTATTCCCTCATAGATGTGATGTCGAACCTATAAAGATACCCTCTCATTTTAGTTATGATTATTGGACCAATAGAGATGATATTCTGCTTAGATATGACAATAGGCCGAGATAGGTGATATTCCTCATAAGTCAAGATATATGACCTATTTATATAAGATATCTTATAGATGAATGCATGCTTATTGATATTATTTCTTCTAGATATAAGATACCTCATATGTGAGAGATGATTATATACTTGTTGATATTTGCTTCCAATTTGGGAGATGCCTCCTTTATGAGAGATGATTACATGCTTATTGATATTATATCTCCTATAGGTGAGATGCCTTCTATTTATGAGATGATTAGATATATGCTACTATGTATAAATATGATTATCGATATAAGTTCCAGATATGTCTATAGGCCAAAGGTCGTGATTATATTTTTGTGATTATTCTGGACACACTATTGGGCCGAGGCCCGTGTTATATAATATTAGGTGGATTTTTGAGAAGTTCTTATTATTGTAAGGGATGTGGTTACAATTTATGAATACATATATATGTTTATATACACATCTCTCCGATATAGGATGAAAGAAGATGCAGTATGTTGCTTATGACTTTATTGATTGGATATTGGTGATAGCATGCATTGATTTGGTACATTTATGATTATTATATCAGGAATTGAAATAAATATAGGTGAAATACAATCTTATGACTATTCTACCTAATTAAGAGTTAAGCATGTGTTGCTAGTTGTCTATTAGGTGACTATAGCACTTGGTGGCTAAGAATCTATTGTATTAGTTAATGAATCTTGCTTAGCTGAAATATGGTTTCTAGTGATGGTTGATACGTGGCTAATGATTATGTTGGGCTTAGAATAGGTGATGATTAGTGATATTGATGACTAAGTTTATGATGTCAATTATTTTTTTTAAACGAGGAGTTATGTATTAATGAGGCTAGAAATAAGTGATGTTAGTGATAAGTGATGACTAGATAATAATAATAGATTATTGGTGAACGGTAGTTAGTTAATTAATGGTGTTAGCTACTAAAATATGGTTAGATGACAAATGGTAATCTTTTAATTAATAATGACTAACGAATATATGTTGATTAGTTAATAATAATGACTAGTGGGTAAATGGTGAATCTGGTCCTGTAATGAAACTTTACTAGATGTTAGATATTGGCTATTTAATAAATAATGGTTAATTGGTATCCCATGATTATGGATTATGAGAAGGATAATATTTAGACTAATAATTAGAGGCCATGTGAGGACTAGCTAATTAGTGGTTTAATGATCATAAGTGTTGCTTAGCTAATAGTGAATAGTGGGGATGTATTGATAAGATAGATACTTTTAAGATGATATGATTATGATTATGAGTATACTAACAGGTTCGTAGATTTACCCTCCATATTGCCACATCTTGAGTCCTTGCACCTATTATATATCTATATATATGTATTGATTATTGTGTTGACATATTAATACCCGACAAGGTCGGAGGATATTTTGATGATGATATCAATACCTAGAAAGGACAGAGGATATTGTGATGGTGATATTGATACCTAGCAAGGTCGGAGGATCATGTGATGATGATATTAATACCCGATAAGGCCAGAGGATATTGTGATGATGATATTAATACTTGGCAAGGCTGAAGGATATTATGATGATGATATTGATACCCTGTAAGGCCGGAGGTTGATTATAGAGATGATGGTCATGATGATGACAGTTATGATGAGTTTTGATATTCATTGTGTACCTTGAATCAATTCCTTTATGCATATTTCCTATCACCAATACACACCTGTGTATATCAGGTAGAATATGATGGTTGCATAGATATGGGTGAAAAATGTGTCTTGTGTTATTGTATGTTGATTGAACCTTTTGAGCTTGGGGCGGTGGGGGTATCTATGGGATCAGTTAGGTATTAGTTTGGCCAGAGTTGGCAGTTATTTGCACGATTATTGATATTGTTATTATTATTGTTATGATTATTGTTATGGCTAGCTTATAATAGATTGGTCATTGATCCGATATTGAGATTTGAGGTATGTTTTCATCCTCTTTTAGCTTATGAATGTACTATTATGAATGATTATTACATTTCTAGACATATTGATTAGAAACGATTATTTCATGTCTAGCCATATTGATTAGAAACCCTTAGAATAATAGTATTAAGTCCTAATAATATTATAATGAGGTCTTAGAATAAGGATATGATGATATAGATTATGCTTTGTGATGACCTCATGTTTATATGTGTGTATATATATACATATCTAGCTATATCGAGCTATGGTACTACCGTATATCCTTTCCTTAGTTTGTTTATATTGTATACTCGTTTCTTGACCTTGTGTATTGCTATATATCTTTATTTCGATCTTCATTCATATATTGGCATGGGATATTTGATATAGTGTTGGCATCTGATGAATTTGAATGGAATAGGATAGTTCACCATGATACTTCCTTAGATGTGTTATGATAAACTCTTCACTTTAACTGGATAGTTGTTCCTTGATATTTCCCATTGGCTTGTTATATGATTTCTAGACTCTAAGGTGTAGATTCCATTTCGTTTATATGTTGTATATATCTGCTTTATCTTTAGAGTTGAGTTGGCAGTTTCCTACTGAGTACCATTCATTAGGTACTCATACTACACTTCCGCACCCTATAGATCATAGTATGGGTTATCGCCATGATGTGTGCATTGTGTGGAGCAGCCATGGTCTGGAGACTATGAGTGAGCTTCTAACATGTAGAGTATTACTAATCTCTTTGTTATGTATTATAATAGTCTCTATGTTGTATTCAAAGATAAGTTGTATCAGAGTATCTCATCTACACATTTCATTTATACACTCTTAATATATTAGAAGCTCTTGTACTGATACCACCGGGTTTTGGGATTTTCTTATGTATTGATCTGTACCTCATTTATTCTGCATTTTTTCATTTATATTGTTGAGTAGTCCATTACTATCCATTTCAGACTAAGAGTTGGCTTTCCTACTGGTGGATTATGGTAAAGCGCCATTATGATCTAATAAATTGGGATGCGACAACATCCTAGGTTGGTCAGTGCGATAAGCCATAAGTAACTCAAGATAGGGATAAAATAATGCCATGTTTAAAACCAAACTAAACCACATGTACACATTGTATATACATATTTTTAGGGTGCCGAGATAGGGACCAAGGTTTAATCTTGAGAATAAGGTTTAAGCATAAGATTATAATCACTATCCTGGAATGTGTAGCTCTAATAATCCTAAGGGCACCCACGAACTATATGATTTCAGCTCTACTTTCTGAAAGGGTCTCAGTGTGTGCTAGCCACACAAACTAGGAAAAACAAAGGAAGGGCAACATTCACTGAGGATCCAACCATTCCAATATATATATAATGTGTGAACTATGCATACGGCCATAAACAACCCCACACCGACAAACGTGGTTTCCTACATCGCTGCCCCTGGGACTTCCACCTTTCTATGAGAGCTACACAACCCCCATTAAGCTCAAACTAAAATAGTTTACACATAATATTAACTAGTAACACAAGAGTCTTTCATTTAGGCATTTACCACTTGGTATGATCATACCAATATGCTTGAGAACTAAATCACTTATTCCAATTAACTCACATAACCACATGGACTCCCAAGTTCCATCAAAATTGAAAGCATAGACACCAAGGACATGCAAATCTATTTAAATAACCGTTTATCCATTGATGCAATGCATTTAGTTCAAATCAAGTTAAACTATGCAATTTCCCATAATTAACTAACAGGGTTTAGGTTCATGAAATTTCAAGCCAAAATTAACAAACAGGGTTTAGGTTCATGAAATTTCAAGCCAAAATTCCTCCAATTTGGGGAAACCCATGTTCCCTATTTCAACCATTTAATTTAAGTACCAATTTATTCTAAAAAACATCAATTTAAAGCATGGATAATTAATTCATGTCATGGGACAAGTCATTCAATAAAAAACAACCAAAACGCCTCAACCAAATTTCAAAATCCACAATTTAAATCCCATAAAAATAGATCAAAGCAATTCCACAATGTAAAATTCATGTTTAGGAAAGAGAAACATGCCTGAAACACACAATTTTTTGTAATTAATTTGAAGTTTGGATCTTGGATGATAAATACATAGTGAAACCCTTGAATGTTCGTGGGTTTTGTGTTTGAGAGTGAAGTAGGGGATTTTATCTTTTAAAACTAATGGAAATGGGACTATTTTATGTCTAGAAGTTGTGGAAAAGGTGAAAAGACCAATAGCCATCACCCTTAATGATGTGTGATGATTTTACCACTCATTCTCACTAAATATTTGTGGAGATTACCTTGTTTTGAATGAATGAATGAGACATATATTTAACTTGTATCTATTATTTTAAAGTAACTTGATTGCCATTCACATTGTTCCTCGTTGATTCAACCACAACTCCAATGTTGGGTAAATATATTGATGTTTACCGCCTTGCACTTAAATTAAAGTGTAAGTTGAGCATTATCAAAAATGGCATTATTGCCGAGGATCAATTTGGTGTGTTTAGTTTGGAATTTTAGCATACTTGCTTGAATTCAAGCTTGTATATTTTTGTTTGTGCTTTTTCTTTATAGGAAGATCTTATGTTATTTTTACTTTTCTCTATGACATCTCCTAACAAATATGATATTGGTAGTTGGGAATCGTATTGTGACAATCCATGTCTAATCTATGATGGACCACACTTCGAGAGAGATTGTAACTATACTCTCTAGAAAGAGATGGACCCACCATCTAAATCCTATAAGGAGTATAAGTGCTCTTTATGTAGTGGTCGATATGGACATTGGGATGATTGTCCAAATACCCCCTCCCCCTCTTATACTAATCAAATTTCTAGTTCTTTGTATGAGATAATAGGTTTTATAATGAGAAAAGGGAGGAGAAACAAATCAATCCCATTAGTCTTGGAGTAATTCTTCAAACCATTTTGGATTGGGTAACTATAACAGGGGAGAATGCACAAGACTTGAATCAACCCTACGAGGTGTTTGAAAGGACAAATGTCAATGCAAAGGAATTGGGCAAGGATACAATTCTTACAAACCTCACAACCATGCCCATTTCTCAAGACGATGTTTGTTGAGAAGAGAAACCAAGATATGATAATGGGCTTGGTAGCAAAAATCCCTCGGTGACTTTCCAACAATTCGAATCATACGAGGTAGAAGAAGCCAAAATTAAATAAGTGGTACTATATCCAAAAGAAGAATCAATGAAAATATTTTATAATGACTCTAGTTCATTTCGGGGTGAACATGCTTTGGAGTAGTCTAAATCGGAATTAGGGGTTAGACCTCATTCAAACTACTTTTCAACATTATGCTTAGAGGATGTGATGAGGATCCATGCCTCTGAACAAAAGGTCGATTGTGGGGTGATGGAGTCTGACTCTTCCACTTTAGAGATTGACATTCGCAAGGTTCATATGGAACCCCATCTATCAATGGCCAAGGAACTCAACTTCCAATGTACAAGGAATGGCCTATTGATGTGCTCACTTTTACCTAAGGATCCAAATTTAAAGTTCACTATAAAGTTGGTTAAAAGGTTCAAATCTTCAAAAGGCGAGATCGATGCTTGACTGCCATTTCATTACAACTTCCAAGCCTCATCTTGGAAGATCTAAATCTTTTGTCCCTCTATCACTCATTATATATTGAACAAAAGCTGGGATAGAGATTCAAATTTTCTAAGTGGGAGCAAAAAAAGAGTGGTGAGGGTGTCATTCTACGACATTAAACTAAGTAGTTGATGGAAGGAACCCATCACACCATGAAAAGTGGCATATATCCCTTTTAATTCATACATGGTAGAGAAGATTTTTGTTTTGTTTGTGCATGCTTAATCTATGAAATATTGGTGCTAAGAGGAATTTTGGTTGAATTTGAAAAGGGAACGTGTGAAATTTGCAATCTGGACTGAACAAAAAGTTTTGGACACTCGATTATTTGGTCTTAGTTACCACGACTGCGATCTGTGTCGCCTTTATCACGAAGGCTTCATGACTGCAATTGCGTGACTAGGAACGTGATCGCGGTCAAATCTTTTTAAATGACCATCCAAATGCCATTTTACCCCCTGCTGCTCTTTCAATCTCTCTTAAAATTTTCTTCAATATCTGGCATTACATTGCATATCTAAGTGTTAATTCATACTGTGCATCATCTAATTTAGTAAGTTGTCTCAATTTCCTTTATTTTGATATAATTACATGCTTAGAATTCGTAGAATAAGAGAAAGGCTTGAAATGATGTTTTCATTACTAAATATACGCTTTGTTGTGATTATTGTTGTGGTTAACTGTCTTAGTTGGTTACATGCTAATGGGAAAGTCTTGAGTAACCAAACTTAAGATTTAAACGATTGAAGTGATCATGTACACCATGTGTTCAATTTAATGCCACAAAGAGTTTAATTTGAATTCTTTCAAGATTGGGGGGGCTATAATCACACATTCTAGGCTTTAATTCGTTGTTTATAATATTGTCATTCCTAGTAGAAACATAAAGTTGGGGTTAAAATTGATCTTGGACTGAAGTGCAGAAACGAGCATATCAGGTCTCAGGTACTGCGATTGCAGTCCCAATGACCGCAATCATGGCACCGCAATCGTGGTTATTGCTCAATGATCGTCATACCCAAGGGTAATTTTTGGCTGACATCAAAATTTCTGCACATCCTTTGATGCCCCAAAACCTTCCATAACACTACCACTTGAGCTTATCTATGTGATTTAGTATGTTTTTGGAATGACAATACTAATATTGGTCTGAGTTACGCTATTTACAGGTTCTTAGACTTAAAAAATTGGATAATTTAATGGCACCAGATTCATGGCTGCACAATGCCAACACTTCTACAATGAGGACTTCCATAGTACAAAGCTACTCTCTGAAAGGGGTATTAAGTTGGACAAGGTGGAGGAGAAGCTCCCAGAATTCCACTCCAGACTCACAATGACCTGGTGGATGTGTTTTTACCCAGAACCCTACTATGTTAATAAGCAGTGGGTACGTGAGTTTTACGTAAGCCTCAGCATAGTTTATTTCACAAACCCAGTGATGACGATTCAGGGTAAGTAAGTAAACTTCAGAGTGAAGCAGATTAATAAAGTTTATGGTCTCTCAGATGCTGACATGGGGCAGCTTCATACCAAGGTATACAAGCCAGGGACCTGGATAGCTAATATCTTGTGTCCAAGAAAAGTAGTTCCCCGGGAAACCACAAAAAAAGATATTCTGATAAACAACTTCAAGGTTGAAGAAAGGCTATGGTTGAATATCATCTGTAGAAAAGTCTCTCCATGCACTTATATGACCATTGTCACAGACACACGATCTCAGATGGTGTCTTGTATCCTCTCAAACATTTCTCTAAATGTTTTAGAAATTATGATCTCACAGTGGAGGTACTTCAAGAACCATGGAGGTACTCATCTTCTCTTTCTTTCCCTGGTCACTGAGTTATGTAAGAGGGTGGAAGTGGAGGAAGATGCTGCAAACACCTAGGTGTATCCAGGTTTCCTCATTTGTGCACTCAATTTTGAGGTGAGGGTACCCCATTCTAGAGAAATAAAAAGAAGATGGACTCCATAAAATCAACCTAAGAGGATACAGATTCATGTAGACCCTCGTCAGCCAACCCCTCAATGACATTTTAGGTCAAATAAGGGTAGTTAAGGAGATATTGTCTAGAATGCCTCAGGAACCGAGGTAACCATCCACTGCTTATCATATATACATATCTTTATTAAATTATGAGAAGTACCTGGAGGAGCAGCAGAAGTAGGGAGCCACAGTAGCCAGCCTAAACAGAGCATATTCAACCTTGGCTTTATCTCACAAAGACCTCAAAGATTTGTATAAGAAGATAGTGAAGAGTGAGAAGAAAAGATACATGTTCTTCAATGAGATTTGGAAAGGGGTAAAAGGCACCTCAAGGTTCTCAAGCCCAATCATCTACTACCTTCACCGAGATTGGACAGTGAAGACGAGGCCCCTGTAGAATAGTCTACTATAATGCTGGTGATATTGCAGAGTCAGCAGGGGATGATAGCTCTTGATGCATATATAGGAAAATCCCTCTTACTCTTGCTATATTACACATGTAGTGAGGACATTACATTCCTTTTAGTTGTGCATGCCCTTAGATTTTTATTCTTTTGATTGGTGCTAGATTTTTTATTTTATTTTGGTTGACACTCTGGATACTATTTTTCTTTGGTTTTAAGAGGCTACATTGTTGGGAACTCTAATGGTGCCCACGTTGTATGGATTATCATGTGATTTCAGTTTTAGTTTTTCTTTTACTTTTGTTTTAATTTTGATGATACACGACTAGCTTTGCGTGCAGGGGAAGTCTAAGTACCCATAGTATGAATGTCAAAAATGAAAGGGAAGTCTGAGTACCTTTGGAAGTGTACGTTGTAAAGTTGGGGTCACTTTGTACACCATTGGCGAAGTATGAGTAAAAATATGGGCAATTTTCCTGTTTTGATACTAAATGTAAGACTAAGGCTTTGGTTAGAGCCATATTTAGCAAGTTGTGCAAGAGGCTAATGCAAAATGAACAACTCTCTTCGTCCAAATTTTTTTATAAAATCAAGGTCATGGACGTAGGCAATGTTGTAACAAATCTTTTTCTATTTTTGTGGCTTCATAAATTTTGACTTATAAATAGAAATATATACTCCCATTTGTCTCTCGTGGGAGGGAAATTTGAGCCCCCTTGGCAAATTTTGCATGCCATGTGTAGTGAGATTTTGGTGTTCATCTCTTGTACACTTTTGTTATATAGAACTTGCCCCGTTAGACTTTCAAAACTAATTTCTATTGTATGTGGTTGGAGAAATGATCTTAGCCCACCATTGTGATTGTGGAACCCACTCTACCCTAAAAAAACTACCCATGCATAATTATAATCCCTAGTACCCACTTTGAGCCTTTGGACCTTTCTTTGGCAAATTTATTACAACCTATGATCCATTCCTTTTATCCCTCTATTGAACCAAACCCTCATTGAACTTAAAAATATAACTTGAGGCTAAAATCCTAAACCATGAAAATAAATAAATAGGAAATGAATGAGTCCATCAAAGGAATTAATTGCACGTACGTTGGAAGAAACAAAAATGAAAGAACAGTGGTGAACAAAGGAATCTAAAAGTAGGCATAAGAAAAGAAAAAAAATAAAGACGAATGGACCTTAGTCAAAAAGGAGGATTGAAAAAGTGTGATGTTGATGTTAAAGGAAGGATGTAGCCATGTTATTCCCAAATTATATCCTACCCTAACCCGAACCTACGTTTCAAGCTTAGAAAGTCCTTTGAGATCTCAACCATGTATTTTTTTCATAGTGACGATTAAAAATAGGGACAAGCTTATGGTATGACACTTGTTGCATAGAGATTTCTTATGTGTGAGAGAAAGTTCTTGCACTCAAAACTCCGTGTTGCATTCTTGGTAGCTTGATTCGTAGAATTTTCTTTCTTATGAGGATTGGCATGTGAAACAAGTAGAGGTGGGTGATTTTGTCACCTTTTGAACAATGAGGCAAATATAGTATAGCTAAGTTCAAGAGGAATCCACCTCTAGAGTATTGGTTGTTGTTTCTTGGTTTCTCTTTAAAGTCCTATATATCCTTGAATGTTTCATCTTATGATAAGGGGTGTAGTAAAACTTAGCTTATCCCGTATGCAATAAGCTACTCATGGTTACGACTAAATTTGAAGTCATTGTGAGCTTTAAAGTATAAGGTTTAGGCATAGAGAATTATTGTCTCATGGTAAGAGGTAGTGTTTCTTGAGGACAAGAAAATACTTTAAGTTGGGGGTGTTGATGAGTGATGATTTTACCATTCATTCTCACTAAACATTTATGCACATTAGCTTATTTTGAATGAATGAATGAGACATATTGGTGATAAAATACATTAATGTCCACACTTTGCAGGCATAGAGTTGAGGAGATTAAAAGATGCGAATTAGAACATAAACTAATTAAAAGGGAGAAAGAAAAGTGCAGCTGAAAACTTGCAGCAGAAAGTCCTCAGACACTGCGGTCGTGGTTTGCTGACCGCGATCGCAGAATTCAAGAAAAAGTAATTCAACAACAATTGTGGAAGTTAACCATGGTCACAAAATTGTGGTCTCTTCTAGACCCGCGCGATTGTTTCTTAGCTGAAGGAATCAGCCAAGGGAAAAACTAAAAATGCACGTGGTTGATCCCAATTTTGACAAAAAAGACTCAAACACTAGCATCATGTAGCATATTTCATCTTTCCCAAATTTTAAGGTTTAGATCTTGAGTTCATAGCCTCCACTTTTTGGAGAAGAAAATATTGTATAATTTTTTGGTAAAGAATACATTGGAGACTTTCTAAGTGGAAGATTTGCTCAATTCCATTGTTGAATTGTGGGAGTGCCAAATTTGAAGTAATATTCACTTAATCTTCAATAGATCACTTCAGCGGAGATTATGGGTATATAAATGCTTATTTATCTTATGTTCCCCCTTGGGGTTATCTGAGAATAAGGTTAAAGTGTATATGGATTGGTACTTATTAGCTTCTATTTAGTAGTTCATGTTTATAGGTTTTATCATTGCTATGCTAACTGTGTTAAGGTTTGATGGGTGAAAGCCCCAAATACCCACATGGGTATGATGAGTAGAAGCTCCATGCTCTAGAAAACCCAAAGCCATCTTCAAAAAATGGGTTTTGGGAGAAGTTTAGGAATCCACATCATCCTTGAAAGAGGGATGTGGAGACCAAAGCAATGATAAACAATTGTGTATGTAGTTTGCTAAATTTTCTCTATCTTAGATGTAATGGTAAATGAGAGGTTGACTATACCACAGATATCATCCTAGAAATAGGGATGCCTAGATTTAGGTTATCATTACCGATCGTTGAACACACCTATTAGGAATTCGAAAGAATCAATGGTGACAGTTTGGTGTTTTGTTGAAAGACTAGCATCAAAAACCATAACCAAACCTACCCCTATTTGACTTACTAAATTGATTTTAATTGCTAACACCCACATATCACTCCCTTATTAATGCGTAATCTCAAGATCTATGCATACCTGTTAAAACTCTAATTATTCATAGCCCAAATATTTATACTAGAAAAACCCAAAAAGAAACATTATTGTAGATACCTATCCCCCCTATTTTTACCTTCTTGTAAATTTGGTTTGGATTAAATTGTATCTATTATTTCAAAGTATTTTGATTTCCACTCACATTGTTCCTCGAGGATTCAACCCCTACTTCAAATTTTTGTAAATATATTGACAATGACTACCTTGCACTTAAATTAACATGTAAGTTGAGCGTTATCACTTAAGTGAAAAAAAGACTGGATAAAAATTACACCTTGGCGTGGCACACCAATATTGCGGAGGTTATCCTCCATGACACCCCAATATCATAGAGGGTAACCTTTGTGACATGGCGATATTGCAGAGGCTCACTACCTCGATGTTCCAAAATAGCCCTGAACCCTTTTTGAAAATTCCAAAACTCTCCCAAATTACTCCTCTAATATCATTAATTAAAATTTATGTCCAAAATTGATATAGAAAATATAAGAAGGTCATAAATAAATTGATCAAAGTTTTAAGAGTCTTACATTGGGTACTAATGGTCAGGGCTCGATAAAATGTTTCAAGAAAATTAGTCCTTAAATTTGATGATTGGGTACCATGCTAAACCTCTCCTCAAACCAAAACCATGCCTCATGCATCGACTCAGAATGCAACTGGCTGAAGTTATATATCTCATCTTTAAGTTGTAATATTCTAGTAGGAGGAAAAAACGTTCTAAAATCTGCATACGCAAATCATTCAAAGTAGTAATTGATCCTCGAGGAAGTTTCGTCAACCACAATAAAGATTCACCGGTCAAGGAAAAAGGGAACAACCTTAGTTTGAGTGTCATGACCCAATTTTGTCAGGTCATGATGACTCCATAACACACTAGTAGGCAAGCCAACCAATAGCATGGAATGACGTGTAAAACACTACTCAATAATATAAGGAAAAGAATGAAAAATATATGAAATAAAGATAAATATATAGAAGAATCCCAAAACCTGGTGGAATCACTACAAGAGCTTTTAATATAAAAAGAGTACAAAAGTGAAATATCAAGATAAATACAATGATACAATTTGTCCCTGAATACAACATAGAGACTAGTCTTATACATAAGAGATAGATAATTAATACTCCAAATGTTAGGAGCTCACTCTAAGTCTCTAAACTAAGACTACTCCGCACGATGCACACATCAATGAAGATAACCCATACTAAGATCTGTAGGCTGAAAAAGAGTAGTATGAGTACCAAATGAATGGTACTTAGTAGGCTATTGCTAACTAAGCTCCAAAGATAAAGTAGATATACAGAACATATAAACAAAAAAAAAACTACACCCTAAAGTCCAGAAATCATATGACAAGTCAGTAAGATGATAAGGAACAACTATCCTATTCATATCTAAGATTCTAACATAATAAGACTAAAGAAATATTAGGGTGAACATTCAAAAAAAAAGAGAAAGAAAGATATATAGTAATATTCAAGGCAAATATAAGACTATAAAATATCAACAATGAAGGATGGGATATGCAGTAGTATCATAGCTTCATATGGCTTGATATATATATATATATATATACATATATATATATAAATAAGAGTATGAGGTTATTTTAAAGCATAACTTATATCATCATATTCTCATTTTAAGACATCATTACAATACTATAAAGATTTAAATACTATCATACTCAGGGTTCCTAAGCCACATGGATAGACATGGAATAATCATGCATAATAATGCAATTATAAGATAGGAGAGGCTGAAGATATACCTCAAATCCTGATACCGAATCAAAGACCAATCTATCATAATCTAGCAATAATAATTATCATAACAATGATAAAAATAATATCCAAAACAATGTGAACAACCGTCTACTTTGGACAGCCAAATACCTAGCCAAGCCTATGCGTACCCCCACCACCCCAGGCTCAGAAGGTTCAATCAACATACAACAACATAAGGCATATTCTTCACACTATAAATGTAAACGTCCTATACCGGCTAATAAATATAGGTGTATACTGGTGATACGCAATACACATATAGGAATGACTACAAAGTGCAGAATAAAAATCATAACTCATCATAGCTATCCTCATCATAACTATCATAATCATAATAAACCTCCATCCTTACAGGGTATCAACAAATCATCAATAGTATCCTCCGCCCTTGCTAGGTATCAACATCATCACAAGAGTATCCTCCGGCCTTGCCGAGTATCAATATCATCACACTAGTATCTTACGTCTTTGCCGGGTATCAATATCATTACAATAGTATCCTCTTGTCTTATTGGGTATCAATATCATCACAACAGTATCCGCCATCCTTACCAGGTATCACTATCATCACAATAGTATTCTTTTGCTTTGCCAGGTATCAATATCATCATAATAGTATCCTCCAGCCTTTCCGAATATCAATATCATAATAGTATCCTCTAAATTTGCCAGGTCTCATTATCATCATAATAGCATTGACAAATAGCATGCACTAAAATACTCATAAACATAATCATATGTAATACCCTAAGAATTCCAACCGATAGTAGAACCATGCTTCAAGCTCATGAGAAATAAATTATAGTGCATTGATAGTTTTATGATCAAGGTTGGTGCGTATTAAGGCCTCAAATATGTCCTAGCTATTAGGAAAATTAAAACATCCCTTATCGATTGAATTCGTAAGAAGGGTTTTGGTATAGTCAACTTCAAACAAGCATATCTTTTGTTATACTGTGAACTTTTGAGCTCATGACCCATCAACAGATAGATAGTTGAATTAGCTTTCCAAATATACCAATTTATCCAAAATCTAGTATCGAAGTACAAAGTTTAGGACGTTTTATAGTGAGCTATCCAAACTACCAAAGTACGATAGGAACTCCGACGGACTATAGCGCCTATGATGGATCGTTGCCCAAACCATCATAAATGAGGTAGTAAGCCTGTTTTTTGGGATAAAAAGCGATGGGTTGAAGGGGTGTTCCATCCCCAAGGCAATGGTTCATCGCCTAAACCGTCGGTGACCTCCGTTTGGCGATTTTAAGCCATTTTTAAAAGGATTTTTTTTATTTTTTCCACCCTTTGTAACACCTAATTACATCAAATCAAAGTTCACAACTTCACATCCATCCATAGCATCAAAATTAGGTTTACTCTCAAGGCTATCTCCAAAGAATAATATTCAAGAACTTCTTCAAGAGTACTCAAGAATCAAATGTCACCATTCAAGAACCTTTAAGAAAAGCCTCCAAGAACTTTCTCAAGGATTCAAAAGTCAACTTGTTCTATTGAATCAAGGCAAATAAGGTATGTGGGATTTTAACAAGGGTAATACTTTTACCTTTGTGCCCAAAGATTACTTTAATTATAGATTTTCTGAATCATATATGATTTTCCTATGAAATTCAAAATAAAGTTTATACCCATCATCATTATTTGAAAGATTTTAAGATTTCCCATGATTTAAAAGTTGAATTACATGGTTATGTTTGTGTTTACATATATATTTCTGAACTTTCCAAAATTTAGGTTGGTTTAAGAATGATTACTTTACCAAGCATAAATATTTAGATGATTTATCATAAGTTTGATGTATGGGTCAACAAGCCCTAAATAAAGATTGTTGTTTCAAGTTTGTATGTGCTATAAGTACTCTATGAATAGATTGTTTTCAGATATGGGATAAAGATTTGACCTTTTTGATATTAAGGTAAGATAAGGAATCCACATTATTTATATTGTTTGAGATTTAAAGAAGAGAAGCTTAATGTGTCTTGATTATAAACTCTTGTACTATTTTAAGGTGGATTTTGTAAAAGTTCTTAGCCTAAGTATGAGAGTAGTATTTATCACCAAGTTGGGTATGTTTCCAAGGTCTCATGCCCCAGAACTATGTGCCACAATAGGATTATGATTTACCCCAAGTGGGTTAAGATAATGATCATTAAAGTTAAGGTTCTACTCTATTGGCAAGAATAGAACAAATCTCCTCAATGTGGTCAAGATGTTGGACTCCATGTCATCTCACATGGTTTATGTTGGTTAGAAGAAACTCCCACATTTGCCCAAAGTTCCCTAATCCCAAGTCCTTGTGTCCCCAAGTCCTATCTTCCTCAAGATAAAAGCATAAGTTTTTAAAATTTTTATTTTAATATTCCTTTTTACTTACAAGCTTTGAGAATAAGAGGAGAATACGAATTTTAGAAATAAGTATAATGACTCACGAGATTTATGCTACATGTTTCATTGTTCATGATTTATGATATTTAGATTTCAGATTTATTCAAGCTATATGAGTCATTTATATCAGTGTGCATGGTTTCATAAAGAGTAATGATATTGTTGACTTAATTAATACACCCCATATACTCAGTGCATCCTCAAAGTACAGATCCACATATATGTTTATGTGCTACATTGTCTAAAAATATTGGTACAAGATCTAGTAGGCATATTCAGACTGACAATTGCAAATTTTATCCAGCAAGGTGATGAGTCCTTCTACTTTGGGGACTTCAGTTGGATTTATTTATGTTTTGTCTTTTCTTATTCACATGAATTGATTAGCAATAGTTGGAGTAGCTTCCCAACTATTTATAGTCATTATAGTTGAGGCTTCAAAGATATTAATTAGAGTCAGTATTATAATTTCAATCCCTCTCTTCAGACTTTATTAGAATGTAAAAGTTGTATCAGTATTGTGTTTTATAGATTTTAACATTTCTCAATGTTTCTACAAAGTAAACTCCGAAATTCATTGATATTTAATCAGTTGTGTAGTAGTATGCCATTGGAAGGGTTAGCTTGGGATCACTTGTGGTCCTAAGCACCGTGTGATATCTCGAGATAGATTTTTGGGGATTTACATCATATTACCATAGAATATCTATCTAGTAAATAAATTTGAACTACTTATTATTAGTAACCAACACTTATTATTATAAAATCACTAGTTCGCTAGTCATCACATAACCTCTAGTTATTAGAGTAAACATTATCCTTCACATAATCTTTACTAACAGGATAACAACTAACCATTAATTATTAAAAAGCCAATATTTATCATCTACTCAAGGTTTATTACTAGACCAAAAATGTTATTTATTAACCATTCATTATTATGAACTAATCATCCTATATCCATTAATCATTACTGGACAATGCATTACTACTTGTCACCTAACCATCCTTTATAAACTGACACCATTTATTAACTAACCATCATTAGCTACCATATTTCAACTAAGAAAGATTCATTAACTAATACATTATATTCCTAGCCATCAAGTTCTATAGTCCCTAATAGATAAATAGTTACAACATAGCTTAACCGTCTAACTAGAAAAGCAGTCATAAGATAACATCTCAGATATAATCATATCATTTATAATTGTAAATAATCATGAACATACCAAATCTATGTATGCTATCACCAGTATTCAATTAGTGGAATAATAAGCATTATACCATATCATCCACCATCCCATACCAGAGAGACGTGTATACAAACATATAAATATTCATATTCATAAACTGTAATCATATCATCTATAATGATGAACACTCCTAGGCTATTCAATCAATATCATAACACGACCCTTTGCCCAATAAGTTATCCAAAATAATCACAAAATCATAATCACGGCCTTAGGCCCATACATATATCCAGGGCTCTTATCTATAATCATATTTATAACCTATAGAATATCTCATATTATTTCATATATAGGAGGTATCTCACATATAGGAGGCCTAATAACAATAAGCATATAATCATATGCCACACAAGAGGCATATCACACCAAAGAGGCATAATATATACAAGTATGCAATTGTCTATATGATATCTTATATCAATAATTCATACATCATGACTAAGAGGAATATCACTTCTTTAGGCCAATTTACATATCCAAGAGGAACATCGTCTATCTAGGTACAATAATTATGACTGAAGAAAATAACAACTATATAGTCCAATCATCAAGTCTAAGAGAAAATAGCATCTGAAGAGTCAAATCATCAGTCTAAGAGGAAATATCATATCCATAGGCAACATAACACATCTAAGAGGAATATTATCTCTAAATTCCCAATATCACTTCCACAAGGAGTATTATAACAATAATTTAAAAGTCATAATATGGGAACATCAATACAAGTTACCTATTTATGAAGTAAGATTATTCTATAGTTTTTTATCCTCATCTATGTCTAATATCTACATTAAGTCAACAAGACTTAAGCTTAGGCCTAAGTGGGACGAATGATCCCACTCTGATCCACAATTTTCATAATTTGGCATACTTTTCCCCAAACTAGGCTAAGATATCTAGTTCATCTTATAGGTATAATGTAAGCCATATTCAAGCCTAAGATAACAACTTTGATTAGAAAAACGAGTACTCAAGTTAACTCTACCCAAGTTATAATTTCACGACTTTCACACGATCCCAATAAGGATAAATATACAAATCATGCTTTACATGATAAAACAATATTTGAAACATAGCATTATATCATATACATTTTATAATTAATCTAAACTAAAGAGGAAGGGCAATAGGATACCAAAGGATTATAAACATGCCATCTTACCAGTCCAAAATCCTTAACTAATCCCCAAACATCAATATATCAGGGATAAGTTATCCTACTTATAATTAAGCCTAACATTCATATTCACAAATAATATACATTACACATCATCTATGAAGAAAATTAGATAAAAGCCTACCTCAAGGCCAAACCATAAAACCTCACTTTATGAACTATATGCTTGTCCGCATTTTATAATCCTCAAAATGAGATAACGCTATCAAAACCATAATCTACTTATCAATAAGATTCTAATGATACCCATATTGCACTATCGTGCTTTAGGTCCAAAAATAACACCAAAACCCTAAGTGGGTCCCACATATGGAAAATAATTTTTTGATACCGACCCAATGTTCACACATGAATAAGGAATCATAACCCTCAAATAATGGGTAAAAACTAAGAATACTCTGGGATAAAATCAAGTTGTAAGCTCAATTCACGGTTTTGGTTCAAACTAAGAAATTCAAGCATGAATTTAAGAAATTCTTACGTTAATCTTGAAGATAATCATGGTGAAAGATGATAATTAAGCTACCAAGTAACCCTCCATGACCAATTTTGAGTTATTACACTCATTTTAGGGTTTCTAGGTCCAAATGGTGAAGGGGAAATGTCCCAAATGCGTTTTGGAGCCTTTATATAGCCCCTATAGGAAAAGAGAACTACTATCGTGGTCATACGAGCCACAATCATGATACAAAATTATAAAAGGCTAAATGCTAAATGGTTACACTTGTGGAGAACATGAAAGTCTCTCAAGTGGGTTTAATATGGAAATTGGAAGGACACCTAAGGTCCCTATAACCTAAATAGTTTGGCTATAGATATTACTTGCAAGTAATGGGGTGGTATGACGATAACAATAATATTGGATATGGTTAATAAATGGTAAATGGATTATTTGGACATGGTTTTAATAGGGCATTAATGGTGGGGTGTGTAGCTAAGCTGCGGAATATGGCAGTTTTAAAGGGACCAAAACAAGAAACTCATTATTGTTGATATAAGGGGTCGTGATGATCATGTGCATGTGTTATATTTTATATTGGGGGACGTACTAGTCATCCCATGGGATATTCCCTAGTCATACGGATACACGTACTGGGGCCCTTTCAGCAGGGGGAGCTAAACCTATATGGCTCATGGGTGGTTAGGACGGCAAAGCTACACCACCCAGGAAAAGGTTTTAAATGCATGCTAAAACCAGTTCTCTTTTCTTACTTTTATATCTGTATGGTTGTAAGCATTATGGATGGTTTCACTTGGTTGTATGACTGGTATTCTAATATCCTTATCCTGAGATTCATACTAATAGTCATTCACTAACCCCATCTACTAGAGGATGTATACATATTCTATGCAAAACCAGGACATCCCACTCCTCCTGTTTAGCAAACAGATTCAGTATCCGTATTTTGACTAAAGTGGTGAACTTCCATCCTTATAGAAGGCATTATTTCATGTTATGGATTTATTTAGGCACTTATCTTTCATTTTGGATATTGGTTTTGGTGATGGTTAGGGCATGTCCCAACTAGATTTATATATTTGTTTGGATAAAGGCTTTATTATGCTTTTGGAGGTTTGTATAGGTGAGATCGGTAGAGGTGTCAACCTTAGCATTGGTATTAATATTAAGGCAATCATCATTAGATATGATTTCTCACTATTCCATCATACTATATTTTATGATTAATTTTAATATTATGTTTTGGTATTCCCTTTTGGTTTATGGTCGATGGTCTGGTTTGTTATGGTTGGGCGGTTATTGCAGTATGGTTGGACTCAGTTGGGTTGGTCATAGTTGTGACCCTATCCCATAGTCTTAATGAGAACAATAAGTGTATATTGTTATATGTTTTGAATTCAGCTTAGCTAAGGCTGTATATAGGTGGTTTAGTTGGGTAACAAGGGACTTGGGATACTCGTTACGATAAATCCTAGGGTTGGGTCATGTCAAGTTGGTATCAAAGCCTAGGTTGATGGTCAACTGGGAAGTCCACAAAGCTGTGTAGAGTAGAGTCTCTTTTTAGGTGTAAAGCACGCCACACTCATAAGAGAGAGGTTGCAAAACATTTAGGAATATTTCACCTTCTTGGTATTCTATCTTCAAACTTGAGTTCTCAATACTAGAATCTCCTCTAATCTATGTTTGTTTGTCCTTTAGATCATGTCTCCTAGATATGGAACACAAAGAAATTCTTCCATCCCATTTAGGGATAATGTTGAAGGGGTACGTCCTAGTACATATTCAATCTCATGGTCCTATTCTTGATAGTGCTGGATTTTCTCCTATTCCCGATAGTTCTCCCCAGGTCCATCGGGGAAATATGACAAACATAAAATTTCATTAGTCTATTTATATAATTGCTTAATTAGTTCTTGGTCAGGCAAAGCGAGGTGCAACTTGTGCTTTATTTGCGGAGGCCATAAGGGTTGGTTAATTTATGAAGATGGGTTCTCCAACTTATACCATGGTGAAGGTGGAGGAGGATCCATAGGGCTTCTTAGATGAGATAGAAAAGATCTTTTGGGTGATGCAGGCTACTAATATAGAGGGAGTTAGCTTTGTAGATTATCAGCTCTAGGATGTTGCTTATTAGTGGTATGAGGAGTGGGAGAGGGAAAAAGGTGATATGGAAGAAGATGGAATATGGGAAGTCTAATGCCTTTATGGATTTGTTATTTCCTCAAAGGTTGAGAAAAGAAAAGATGGAGAAGTTTGTGAATCTTAAGTAAGGAAGGATGTTAGTAAAGGAATATGCTTTGAAATTCCATCAGTTATCAAGGTATGTTCCTAACTTAGTGGCGGATATGTGGTCGAGAATGAGAAATTTCACTTCTAGGTTGAATAGAGATTTGATTTTGGGGAGCTAAATTGCCTAGCTGATTAAAGATATGGATATCTCAAGGTTGACTATTCATATGTAGTAGGTTGAGGATGAAAACAAAAAGAAAGAAAAGTTTTGGGATAGGCAGGGAAAGAGGAGCAGGTTCTTTTATCAGGAAGGTTCTCAGTCTCAGGTTAGTAGGGATGGTGGAAAGTGGTAGAAAATAAAGTGGGGGAGTTTGGGATCCTTTTCAGCTAGTACTTCTTATCAGTTGGGAGATAGGCATCATCAAGGTGGTGATAATTCTTGGGCACAAGTTGTCCAATCTCAGGAGAGCAGAGGTTAGTCAGTTTCTTCATGTCCTCTTTGTTAATTTTGTGGTCATCCATATTGAGGTTATTGTAATAAAGGAAGGGATACATGCTTCAAGTATATCTAGGTAGGCCATCGACTCAGGGATTATCTGGTTAATAAGGTTGCTACAGGGGCGAATAAGATTCCCGTGGCTTTATCTTTTACTCCTACACCTGATGGGGTGGCATCTGCTTTAGTTACTACTCCTGATTCTAGTGTTTGTCAGAGTAGGTTGCATTCTTTGGCTCTTCGATAGGAATCTGAGGCATCACCTGATGTTGTTACTAGTATGTTACATCTTTTCTCTTGTGACTTATATTGTTTGCTTGATCCGAGGTCCACTCTTTCTTATGTGAATCCATATGCATATATGTCTTTTGATTTCGATCTAGAAGTTATCTCGAATTCTTTTTCTTTTTCTACCCTAATAAGTGACTTGGTTATCGCTAAAAGAGTATATAGGTGGTGTATGGTATCTGTTGGTAGCAAGCATACCTTGGAGGACCTGTTCGAGTTAGATATAGTAGATTTTGATGTAATTCTAGGCATGGTTTGGTTGCATTCTTTTTATGCATCGATGGATCATCAGACCCATATGGTTATATTTAAGTTTCCAGGTAAACTGGTGATGGAATGGGAAGGTAGTTCCTTAGCTCCTAGGGGGAAGTTTATTTTTTATGTTAGAGCTCAAAGGTTAATCTCTACGGTTTGTCTTTATCACTTGGTTTGGGTTAAAGATTCTAACTCAGGAGGTCTTTCTTTGTCTACGGTCCCTATGGTTAATAAGTTTCTTGAGGAATTTCTATATGATCTTCCTGGTGTTCATCATGATAATGAAATAGATTTTTGTATTGATTTGCTTCTGGACACTCATCAAATTTCTATTTCTCCATATAGAATAGCTTCAGCTAAGTTAAGGGAACTCAAGGAGAAACTTAAGGATCTTTTGGATAAGGGGTTTATTTTTCCTAGTGTTTCTCCATAGGGTGCTACCGCTGTTGTTCATCTCTTTGACTCTAATAATAGTAGTGTAATAGTGGAAGAAGTGTTTCAATCATCTCTTGGTGCATAAATTAAGGAGAAACAAGTGGTGGATTCTATCTTGATGAAAATCAAAAGTGACATTAGTGGGAAGAAGGTAGTGGTGTTTGAGATCAGTGGTGATTTTACTTTATGGTACCAAGGGAGGTTGTAAGTTCTCGATGTCATGGGCTATGAAAAAGGGTTTTGAGGAAGGTTCGTGAGTCACACTATGTTGATCATCTCGGCTTTACTAAGATGTATCATGATCTCAAGGATATCTATTGGTGGAATTGCAGAAAGAGGGATATGGCTGATTTTGTGGCCAAGTGTATGGTGTGTCAACAGGTTAAGGTTGATCTCATGAGACCTGGTGGGTTGTATCGGGAAATTGATTTACCCTAATAAAAGTGGGAAGTGATCAATATGGACTCCTTTACCGAACTACCTTGGTCTCAAAATCAGTATGATTCAATTTGGGTTATCGTGGATAGGATGACTAAGTTTGCAAATTTCTTTCAAGTATAGACTATCTTTTCAGTGAAAGATTATGCGCGGTTGTATCTTCAGGATATTATGAAACTGTATGGGGTACCTACTTTAATTATCTCTGATCATGGTATATAATTTATGTCTCATTTCTAGTGGTCTTATCATAAAGCGTTGGGGACTAAGGTTAGTCTGAGTACTTCTTTTCATCCATAGTCAGATAGGCAGAGAGAACTATTTAGACATTGGACGATATGCTTCTGGCCTATGTGTTTGACTGTGGTGGCAATTGGATTGAGCATATACCTTTGGTGCAGTTTGCTTACAATAATAGCTATCGTTCTAGTATTGGTATGCATCTTTTTGAGGCATTATATGGTAACAGATGTAGATCTACTATTGGGTGGTTTTAGCTTAGGAACGCGGAAATGTTTTGTCTGAATTTGGTATATAAGGCGATGGAGAAGGTCAAGGTGATTTGGGATAGGCTTAAAGTTTCCCAAAGTTGCCAAAAGTCCTATGCAGATGTTAGGCAAAGAGACTTGGAGTTTGAAGTCGGGGATAGGTTGTTCCTCAAGGTGTCTCCCATGAAGGGAGTGGTACAGTTTGGAAAAAAAGGGAAACTTAGTCCTTGGTATGTTGTTCCTTATGTGATTTTCCGAAGAGTTAGAAATAGTTCTTATGAGTGTGAGTAGCCATCTAGATTATGTTTGGTTCATCCAGTCTTTCATGTTTCTATGTTGAGGAAGTTTCTTAGTGATCCTTCTTTAGTTTTTCCTTTTGAAGGATGGGGTGTCTCAGATTCTCTGTCTTATGAAGAGGTCCCAGTTGAGATAATATATAGGCAAGTTCATCGGTTGCGTACCAAGGATGTGTCTTTGTTTAAGGTTCTATGGTTTAACCATAAGGTGGAGGAAGCTACTTGGAAAGTGGAAGAGGACATAAAGTCAAAGCACCCGTATTTGTTTTCTACTCTTGCGATTTTTGCGGAAGGTATGTGTCTTTGAATATATCTTTATTTTTTTGAGTTTTTTAGAGGAAAGGTTTACATCCTTACGTCTTTGTTTTCAAACTATGTTGAAGGGATGTTTGATAATGCAAATGACTCTGTATGTGGTTACCCCTACCTTGTCCGTCATTCGGGGACGAATGTTCCTTGTGGGGGAGACTGAAACATCCTGGATTTTAACCCTTAGATAATTTCCTAGCAATCCATTCTTCGGACCCAATACGACTCATGGGTACGAGTTGTATGGTCCTGTCGTATGCTGAACAATTTTTGTTGGTGGATGGGTTTGGTCACTGGAATGGTTACGTCTTAAGGGTATGAGTCTTAGGGCTTTGTACAAGTCGTATCAAGGAACCATATAGTGGACAATGTTTAATCCTTATGGTACTTCATTCTGCTAGGGATACGGGTCATGGGTACACATCGTATACTATGGTTATGACTTAGTTGGATGAGTTGTATACTGGACAGTGTTTGTGACAAGACCTGACCCCTGTCCTTGTCGTAATAGGCATCCCAAATCAAAACAAGGATCAGGGACCGCCCCATGTTAGCTAACCCAGCGACCTATATCTTGCCTTAGATGAGCTTAATTTCGAACATATAATAAGATAGCATTATTGTTCTCATTCAGACTCTAGGATAGGGTCACAATCGTGACCAACCTAATAGAGTCCAACTGTACTGAAACAACTGTTGAATAATACCGAACTAAACCATAGACCATAAACAAAAATGGGAATACCAAAACATAATATGAAAATCAATCTAAAAATGTAATATTATGGAACAACCAATAATATCATCCCCAAAACAAATACCAATGCCAAGGATGACACTAATGTCGATCCCATCTATACCAACTCCAGAAGTACCACAAAACCTCTATCTAAAAGCATAAACAAATATGGTTGGGACATGCCCCTTACCATGGACAAAACCAATATCCAAAATAGAAGATAAGTTTCTAAATAAATCCATAACATAAAATGATGCCTTACAAAAAGATGAAAGCTCACCAGTTCAGTCCAAATGATGATTCCGAATCCACATGCTAAATAGGAGAAGTAGGATGGCCAGTTCCAGCATAGCGTGGGTATACAGCTGCCAGTAGATGGGATTAGCAAATAACTTCTATCATGAAACTTAGGATAAGGATAAAATAAATCTACTCATAAAACCAAGTGAAACCATCCATGTTGCATACAACCATACAAATATAAGTGTCGGGAAAGGGAACAAAGTTTAGTATGCATTTAAATCCATTACTTGGGTTGTGTAGCTTAGCCGTCCTAACCACCCATGGGCAATATTGATTCAGCTCCCCTGCAGAAAGGGCCCTAGTGAATCATGAATAGGGAATATCCCATGGGATTACTAGTACATCCCCCAATATAAAATGTGACACACGTACATGGTCATCAAGAACCCTCATATCGACAACTATGAGTTTCAAGTTTTGGTCCCCCTAAGAACTACCACCTTCGACATCATAGCTATATACCTCTCCATTAATGCCCAATTAAAACTATGTCCAAATAATCCATTTACTATTTATTAACCAATGCCAATATTAGTAGTATAGTCATACCACCCTATTACTTGCAAGTAATATCCATAGCCAAAACATTTAGGTTTTGGGGACCTTAGGTGCCCTTCCAATTTCCATATTAAATCAAATTGGTAGACTTCCATGTTCTCCACAAGCTTATCCATTTAGCCTGTAGCCTTTTAAAACCATTTAAACTATGCATAAATTCTTTATCCAGTTTAAAAGATGCAAGAGTTATGTTAAAAGAAGTCAATGCAATGACCATATCTTTATAAGTATTTTATTTAACACCTTAGGGGAATATTAACCAAAACTAATTCCAAAGACCATTAAACAATTACCATTCAATCCAGTAGTTCAAAACCACCATTAATGCATGTAAAAAGCATTTTTAAAATAGTAAGAAACCATAAGCATGTATTTAATATAAAAACACCCAAATAATAGATAAAAACCATAATCTAAAAATAGTAAAACCATGTAATCAATCCTATAAACCACGCCTTTAGTTGAAATTACAATGAGGGAATAGAATCATGCCTTATACCAAAGAATTGACAGAAAGAAATCACCAATGCAAGCCCCAAAGCAATCCTTAAGATGAAAATCTAGCTTCTTGCCCCAAAAGATCTTGATAGAATTATGAGATGTTTTGGAATAGTTTCTAAGTGTTAACGAATAGAATAATAATGTAAGTAACCTCCTAAGTCTATTAGAAGTTGTGGGTCCTAATTAGGGTTAGTAGGAAAATATCAAGATGACCCCAACTTAAATCCCTTAAGAACCCATCACAGGGATACGACAGTCTCGTACGAGTCGTACCCTCCTATACTGTAATACCCCAAAGATTTCTTGTAAATTTCATCCAAAGAATTCCTAGTATTATCTTATAAAGTGAATGATAATTATTCCATGAGTAATTTTTAAATATTTTCACTTCTTGTCATGTGGAAAATTCTATTAGCTTTCCATCGATAGATGATTCGCTTAAATCTGAGAATCGGGTAAGAGGTTATGATTATTTCAAGTTTCCATCATAAAATAGTGCCATATTAGTAAGTGACGCACCGCGCCACATGAGTAAATGGCATTTGGAAATTTTAAGTAGGTGTCCGCGGTTATGATGCATCGCGCCAGCTCTTAAATTCAAAATTATCCTTTTTTCAGTGTCTCAGCGTGATTTCCCCAGCATCGTACCAAAGTTCCAGGTTGCAAAAGAAGGGGCAATGCGATTGTTCCACGTCTACCATCCCTCAATTTCCCAAATGTCAATTTCCAGTGACATGGTGTGATAATGCCACATCGCGCCAGTGGCCCAGTTTGGGAAAATTTTACTGAAATTAAATGATGCGTCCAGGGTTAAATCGGTTAATTTCCTACCCCTATTTAAAATCAATAGCATGTAATTTAGCTATTCTTCATCAAAAATATAATATTTTCTCTCAAGTTTCTCTCAAGAACAAGCTAGGGTTTGTATTTTAGACTTTAGATAGTTTTATGACTCAGGAAATCTCCATGATCTAATGACTCAGTTAGTTGTCAAATATCAGTAGTATTCCATTAGTCAACGGAATTTAGTAATACAACTCATGTTCAGTTAGTTGTCAAATTCAAAAGGTTTCACCATCAATCTTCATGAAATCACGAATTAAGGTATGCATAGTATTTATTCATGGAATCCTTTCATCCATGAAAATCAAGAATCCCTTTTGTAAATTTAAGTTATGGATTTTCTTATGAATTTTATGATTGGGCTACTTTTGTTCATGTTGATAAAGAGTAATTGAATTGTATTCCATGAATGAGTGTTAAATTCCATATGGGTAGATTTGTATCAGAATAGATTCATGAAACACAAGGACTAAACCCTTGAATGATTAAATTGGAATTGAATCACGAAAGTTAATTGTTGCATGATGTTGTTTACACATTCTATGCCTACTATGTGTTTGGTTGAATGCCTGGATGAAGGGAAAGTGTCTAATTATCATGATATCATGAAATCCCCACGTACATACAAGCTTATGCCTATCACATGTTTGATGAAATACTTTAGTAAATGTATTAAGATAATTATTACGTATTAAAGTAAGTCATGCTTTGTTAGTTTCCTTCCATTGAGTCATGGGGATACTTCTACCCAAAATATTAGTTGTGTACCTAGAGACATATCATGTTTTCATGATACTCTCAGTCAAGCTTTGAATTTTAGACTTCAAACAGTTTTATGACTCAGGAAGTCTCTATGATCTCATGACTCAGTTAGTTGTCAAATATCAGTAGTATTCCATTAGTCAACGGAACTTAGTAACACAACTCATGTTCAGTTTAGTAAGTCATTTTCAGTGTCCATGCATATGGGAGTAGGAATTATCACCGAGTGAACCAAAGGATGGGGACACACACTATTAGATGAGGGTGTGATCCTTAGAAGTCATGCTTGCATTCCAGAACTACGTAGCCAGCTTGGGTTGAGACATCAAAACTTTCCAATGAGGGTTGATGAGGTGGATAAGAACTGTCAGATAAGGGTCCTACCATTTACTTTTGGGGACACTACCAAATAAGGGTTGCCCATAGCTTGTCCTTACCAGTGATGTGGTATTGACATCCTTCCAATTAGGGTTACAGATTGGACCCCAACTCAGCCATAATGGTGTATCAGGGGCATGTCTATTAAATAATACCTCCCACAATTTCAGTACCATTCTCAGTTAAAGAAGTCAGATAGTTATTCAAATTTAAGATTGTCAGATACAATCCACTCAGATACATTAAGGAACTCAGATAGTTCCATCAGATTATGGACTATCATATACAGTCACCCATGTTATCAGTTACATTCAGATATAACTATTTATGCTATCAGTTATATCAGTTATTAGTATGTCATGTCATCAGTACTCAGATTTAGTAATCACAATATCATAGTGTCAGTTACAGTTATGTATTTATGTATACATTCTCGCATTTATGTTAGACAGTAAACTAGCATTGTTTTAGCATGTTAACCCTTGCATTAGCCTACCTCACCTGTATACTCAGTACAATCCATTGTAGTGACACATTTAAGCTATGGTGCTTTCTTTTTATGTTACACCATAGGTTCAAAGACACGAATTCCAGATCAGTAGTAGATTCCAGTCTTAGCAGTTAGAGTAGAAGTGAGTCCTCATCCTTAGAGAACATGATTATTTCTCCACTATTTCATTGATTAGTTATTTCTCCACTCCTCAGCTTAATTCGATAGCCCAAATCAGTAGGGTGCCACCACCAGTGCTACTAGCAGGCAACTCCCAAATAGACTATATGCTCTAAAGACACGACAAGATTAGGAAAATTTTCTTGATCTAATTACTAGTACGTTACAGATCTTTTATGTGCATGTTTATGCTTTTCTAGATCCAAGAGCTTCTTTGTCTTTTTCTACTTCCTATATAGTAGTTGATTTCAGAATCAGTGCCAAAATTCTAGCAGAGACCTTCTCAGTATCTACCCTATTAGGAATAACCATCATACCCCGGCGGGTATATAGGAACTTCATGGTTATGATGTTTTAGAAAGTACTTCAGCAGACTTAGTTAAATTAGAGATGAATGATTTTGATGTCATTCTTAGCATGGATTGGTTTAATTCCTGCTATTCCATAGTTGACTGCAGAAATAGAATAGTCTAGTTTCAGTTTCCAAATAAACCCGTCCTTAAGTGGAAAGGTAGTGTATCTGCTTACAGAGGTCAGCTTATTTCCTACCTTCGAGCAAGGAAACTGATATCTAAAGGATGTGTCCATCATTTTGTTTGAGTTAAGGACACCAATTTTAAAACTCCCAGCCTTCTATCAGTCCCAGTAGTGAATAAATATTTAGATGTCTTTCCCGAAGATCATCCAAGAATTCCTCCCAAAAGGGAAATATACTTCGGCATTGACCTTCTTCCATATCTTAGCCTATCTTTATTCCACCATACAGAATGGCACCAACAAAACTCAGAGAATTGAAAGAATAGTTAAAGGATCTCTTAGATAAGGGATTCATCAGACCATTATTTTTCCATGGAGCGCACCTGTCTTATTCGTGTGCAAGAAAGATAGTTCTCTCAAAATGTACATTGATTATCGTTAACTCAATAAGTTCACTATCAAGAACAAGTATCCAATTCCCAGAGTCAATGAGTTATTTGAACAACTTCAGGGTGCCAACAATTTGTCTAAGATAGACCTTAGATACGGCTATCATCAACTCAAAGTTAGAGAAAGTTATGTTCCAAAGACAACTTTCCGTACATGGTATGGTCACTTTGAATTCTTAGTTATGTCATTTGGTCATACCAATTCCCCAGAATATTTCATGGACTTGATGAACCACGTGTTTAAGTAGTTCTTGGACATGTTCATCATAGTATTCATAGATGATATTCTGGTGTATTCCCGCACAGAGCACGATCATGCAGACCATCTCAGAATAGTACTTCAGACTCTCAGAGGTCATCAGCTATTCTCAAAATTAAGTAAGTACGAATTATGGCTAAGGTCAGTGGCAGTCCTTGGTCACATCATTTCCGGTGATGGCATTAGAGTTGATCTTCAAAAGACTGAAGTAGTAAGAAACTATCCAAGACCTATCTCTCCATTAGATATCAGTAGTTTCTTGGGTTTGGCTGGCTATTACTGACTGTTTGTTGAAGGATTTTCATCTATTGCATCCCCTATGTCCAGATTAACTCAAAAGAAAGTTTAGTTTTAGTGGTTAGACCTTTGTTTAAAGAGTTTTTAGTTGTTGAAGACTCGACGTACCTCAGCCCCAGTCTTAGCTCTTCTAGATGGTTCAGATGGGTTCATGTTGTATTGTGATACATCTAGAGTAGGGTTAAGTTGTGTCCTCATGCATCATGGTAAGGTCATAGCCTACGCCTCCAGACAGCTTAAACCCCATGAGAGAAATTATCCTACTCATGATCTTGAGTTAGCAGTCGTAGTCTTTCCCTTGAAGATTTGGAGGCATTATCTCTATGGAGTTCATGTAGATATCTTCATAGATAACAAGAGTCTTCATTATGTATTTTCTCAAAAAAATCTCAATCTTCATTAGAGAAGGTGGTTAGAGCCCTTAAAAGACTATGACATGAGTGTCTGCTATCATACGAGAAAGCCAACGTAGTGGCCTACGCTCTCAGTAGGCTATCCATGGGTAGTGTTTCTCATGTGGAGGATAGTAAGAAGAAGTTAGATCAAGAAGTCCATTATTTTGATAGACTAGGAGTTTGCTTAGTCGATTCTTCAGAGGGTGGTTATGTGTTCAGAGTAGTTCAGAATCATCTCTAATTTTCGAGGTGAAAGAAAATCAAGATTGAGATCTCATCCTTGTCAAGTTGAAAAAGTCAGTTCAGGATCAGAAAGTAGAGGTTTTCTCCCTAGGGGGAGATGGTGTTTTGCATTTCCAGGGTTGTCTTTGAGTTCCAAGTGTAGACGACTTAAGGTAGTGAATTCTTGCAGAAGTTCATTGTACGCGCTACTCTATTCATCCAGGGGCCACAAAGATGTACCGTGACTTGTAGGAAATCTATTGGTGGAGTGGGATGAAAAGAGACATTGCAATGTTTGTGGCTAAATGCTCTACATGTCAGCAAGTTAAGATAGAGCATCAGAAGCCTAGTGGGTCCATGCAGGAGTTCAGTATTCCTACTTGGAAGTGGGAAGTTGTGAACATGGACTTCGTGAGGGGTTTGCCTCGAACTCTTCATCAACATGATTTAGTCTGGGTCATTATAGATAGAATGACCAAATCATCTTATTTCCTTCTAGTCCATACCTTTTATTCAATTGAGGATTACGCCAAACTCTATATCAAGGATTTGGTCAGATTGCAAGGTATTCCACTGTCCATTATCTTAGATAGAGATACTCAGTTCATCTTTTATTTGTGAAGAGCATTTTAAAAGGGTCTTGGTACCCAAGTTCATCTTAGTATATCCTTCCATCCTCAAGAAGATGGTCAAGTAGAAGGACCCATTCAAACATTAGAAGATATGCTAAGGGCGTGTGCAATTTATTTCAAGGGAAGTTGGGATGACCACTTGCCTTTGATTGAGTTTGCATACAACAACAGCTATCATTCCAGTATTTAGACAGCTTCATTCGAAGCTCTCTATTGTAGGAGATATAGATCTATAATTTGTTGGTTCAAAGTTAGTGAGGCCTCAGTCATAGGTCCTGACTTAGTATTCGACGCCTTAGAAAAAGTCCAGTTAATCAGAGAGAGACTCCGAGCTAAGCAGAGCCGACAGAAGTATTATGTAGATGTTCATAGAAAAGATCTCGATTTTGAGGTTGTTGATCATGTATATCTAAAGATATCTCCCATAAACGGAGTGAAGAGATTCAGGAAAAAGGGAAAGCTCAGTCCCCGATATATCAGTCCTTTCAAGATTCTCAGTAGTTTCGGCAATGTAGCTTATGAGCTCGAATTGCCTTTAGATCTAGCCTCAGTTATTCTAGTCTTCCATGTCTCTTTTCTCAAGAAGTTTATAGGTGACCCAACAGTCGTATCCCTATTCAGAGCATTGATATTCAAAACTGTCTCTCTTATGAGAAGATTCTAGCTGAAATCTTATACTATCAAACTTATAGTTTGAGGAACAAAGAAGTCTTTCTAGTTAAAGTTGTTTGGAGAAATCAGTCCATTGAGATAGTTACTTGGGAAGCAGAAGTAGACATGCATACCACGTATTCTCACCTCTTCTCTGCCAACTCAGATCAAGCTCAAGGTAATAGTTCTCCTTAAGCTTACTCAGTTTCATTATCATTGTTCATCATAAACTTGGTATTCAGTTTTATGTTCATGTTCCCAGTATAAAATTTTTATCAAGTACCATTGCATATTCAGTCATGCATTCATGCATCAGCTCAGTTATATAATTATGCAACAGAAATGAATTCTCATAGTGAGAAACTTAGTTACTCGAAAAATTCAATCATGCATTCATAAATCAGTTACACATGCATCAGATATGCATGTTCAGTATATTATGATCATCTTGTCAGTCATGAGATTATGTTCTAGTTATTCATGTTTAGTTCTTGTTCAACTTATTGTTTCCCCTCTCAGTTAGTCTCATTCGAGGACTAATGTTCTCAAGGGGGAGATATTGTAATGCCCCAAAGATTTCTAGCAAATTTCATCCAAAGAATGCCTACTATTAGCTTCTAAAGTGAATGATAATTATACCATGAGGAATTTTAAATATTTTCATTTTTTATCATGTGTAAAATTCAATAAGCTTTTCATCGATATATGATTCGTATAAATCCAATAACTGGGTAAGAACTTATGACTATTTCAATTTTTCGTCATAAAACAACCATATTAGTCAGTGGCCCGCCGTGCCACAACTGGAAATGGCATTTGAAAATTTCTAGTAGGTGTCCATGATTATGGTGCACGCGCCAACACTTAAATTTAGAATTGTCCCTTTTCCAGTGTCTCAGCGCGATTTCTCCTGCATTGTGCCAAAGTTCCAGGTCACAAAAGAAGGGGCAACGCAATGGCTTCACATCGCGCTATCCCTCAGTTTCCCAATTGTCAATTTCCTAGGACACAGCACGATAACACCGTATCATGCCAGGGGCCCAGTTTGGGAAAATTTTACTGAAAGTAAATGACGCATCCAGGGTTGAAAGGGTTAATTTCCTACCCCTATTTAAACCCAATAACACGTGATTTATCTATTCTTCGCCCAAAATATACTATTTTCATGATACTCTCAGTCAAGCTATGAATCGTAGACTTTATATAGTTTTATGACTCAGGAAATCTCCATGATCTCATGACTCAGTTAGTTGTTAAATATAAGTAGTATTCTATTAGTCAATGGAACTTAGTAACTCAGCTCATGTTTAGTTTAGTAAGTCATGTTCAGTGTCCATGCAGATGGGAGTAGGAATTAGCACCGTTTCTTTCATCAGTTATTAGTATGTCATGTCATCAGTATTCAAATTCAGTAATCATGACATCACAGTGTCAGTTACAGCTACGTATTTATTTATGTATTCTCACATTTATGTTAGAAAGTCAACTTCCATTATTCATGTATGTTTACCCTTGCATTAGCCTACCTCACATGTATACGTACATTCCATTGTACTAACACATTTTCACTATGGTCCATTCTTTTTATATTATATCATAGGTTCAGAGACACGAGTTCCAGATCAGCAGTAGATTCTAGTCTCAACAGTCAGAATAGAAGTGAGTCCTCATCCTTCGAGGACATGATTATTTCTCTACTATTTCATTAGTTAGTTATTAGTTGGAGTTAGTTGGGGACATGTCTAATCAACTCTTTATTCAAATTATTCAGACCGTAGAGGCTTTTAGACTTGATGCAAACTATTATGTTTTAGACTTCAGTGTTTATAGTTTGATTTTGGGTATTGTATTACCCCACAGATATTATCTCATCCATGTTATGTTCAGTATTGAACCTTATGGACTTTTAGTGCATGTTTTGAATTATTCAGTATTTTTTGTAGTATACAGGTACAGATATCAGTCATGGGTTAGCTTGTGGTCCTTTGGGATCATGAGCACCGTGTCGCATTCCAGTTCAGCAAATTGAGGTGTTACATATACGATCGGTATCCACCACTCGTATCAAAGCCTTAACCCTTGGATCAAACACTGTCCAGTTGTAACACCCCAATTTTCTGAACCAGAATGCTACACGGTGCTTCTGACCCCAAAGGACCACAAGCTAACCCATGACTAATATCTATACCTGTATACTGCATTATATAGCATAAAAATATGGAAACATGTACTGAATGGCCATAAGGTTAAACTAAATAAAAATTTGATAAGAACAATTTCTGAAAATGGTATAACCATACCAAAACAAATTTGAAATAACTGTCTGACATGCTATAGTCTGAAAAGCCTTTAAACTGTCTGAACAAGGAGTTGATGGGACATATCCCCAGCTAACTCCAAGAACTGAAATAAACTAAAAACTAAAATAGTAATGAAATCGTTGTGTCCTTAAAAGATGAGGACTTACTTCTAACATTGACTGTTGTTACTGGAATCTACTGCTCATCTGGAGCTCGTGCCTCTGAACCTATGGTGTAACATAAGAGAAAGACCATAGCGGAAATGTGTCAGTACGAATGAATGTACTGACTATACCAGTGAGGTAGGCTAAATGTAAAGGGTTATATGCATGAACAATGCTAACTAATATGAATGTAAGAATACGTACATGCATAAGCAACTATAACTGAACACGTGGTTATACTGACTACTGAGTCTGAACACTAACAACATGAGCTTACTGATACTGAGATACTGAGTGATTAAGTTTCCTGATATTGATATGTAAGTCACTAATAAGTGAGGAGATGATACTGTATTATTGAATACTGAATAACTAAAACTATATTACTGATACATGAATAACTATTTCTGACATTTTTTATTATGAAGTACTGTCCTGGAGGACTGTATCTGGAAGTCTAATTATAAAGAATTAGTCTGATTGACTGTATCTAAAAGACATAAATGTGATTACTGGTAATATGATTTCTGATAACTAGTATAACTGATAACATAAGTGATTGTATCTTACAGTCCTTGATAAGGTGAAACTAGCTGAGTTCCGTATTGTTGGGTGACTGTATCTAACAGTCCTAAGTCTAAAGAACTATCTGAATTCTATTATTGAAATTGAGACCGAGAATGAAACTGAGACTGTGGGGGGTAATCATCTAACCGACATACCCCGGAACTTAACTGGTTGGGGTCTATCCTGTAACTCTAGCTGGAAGGGTGTCAATACTGTTCCACGAGTAGATACAACATGTGAGTAAACCCTATTCTATTTTGGATCTCATTCCTTCTACCCTGTTATCGGGTAAACTTAAAGGAGATGCATTATCCCTATAGGTAGGGACATCTCAACCTATGCTGGCTACGTAGTTCTAGAACGTAAGGATTACATTTAGGAATCACACCCTTTGACTGCGGGAGGTCAGTCCCATCCTTGGGTTCACACGGTGCTAAATGCTACTCCCAACTGAAAGACACTGAACTGATTTGTTGAACTAAACTGAACTAATTAACTGAACTGATGTTAGTGGGATTGTTTAGCAGAGCTAAACTGAGTTTATTAGAGCACTGATCTTACTAAGTATTAAGTTCTTGATATTTCTTAGAGTACTGAATACGGAGATTACTGAAGTTACGCATAACACTAGAATTTCTGATGTTTCCGATATCACTGATTATTGAGATTACTAAGATTAGCTGAGATTAATGGAGTTACTGAACTTTCCTGAGTCACATGACTGACTGAGTTCTATGAAATATGGCTTGACTAAGAGTATCGCGAAATCATGACATGGCTCAAGGCAAATAGCTATATTTTTCGGGTACAAGTACCCCCAAGACTCCATGGAAGGAAACTGACACACATAATTGACCCGATCATAAGAGTAGAGTCCCAAATTCACAATATCATAAGTAGGGGATTTCATACTATACATGATGCTCAACTTCTTATACATGAAATGGAATGCATACAACATGTATATGCTTGCATAGATTCAATAACATGCTTATTCTATATCACAACAACAACGCATAACAATAACGCGAAATTCATGTGAAATCATAGATTGAATCATGGGGCATGAATTCTATCATCCTAGGCATTTTATCAAACACCTTACATGTACCACTTTGGGCATAATTTTATTAGTGAATTCAACAACCCATATCACCCAAAGTTCATATATTTCAACTAACATGCCGTCCTAGTTTCATACAAACCCATAAATATTGTATCTTGACATCATTCAACATATAAACAAGATCAACAATCAAATCAAAACATAACAAGCATGGTATATAGTTTAAAATAGGGTTCTTGGACTTCATGGACGAAAGGAGTCAATGAATGAACACATGCATACCTTAGTTCTTGATTTAGTGAAGATTGATGGAGAGATTCTTGGAATTTGATGGTAGAATTTGCTTGAACTTGAATCCCCCAATTGAAACCCTAATGTGTTCTTGAGAGGATTTTGAAGAAAAAGAGTATGTTTTGAGGAAATAATGGCTTAATTCCGTTTTTGGGAGCTTATATAGGGGTGGGAAGATGACCCAAATACCCCTCTAGATGCGTCTTTTAATTGCTGTAAAAATTTCCTGATTTGGGCCGCTGGCGCAACGCAGAGACATCGTGTTGCCACTTATTTATGACCTGGAAACTCACCGCGACGTGGTGGAATCGCGGAGAGACAATGGAAATTGATAAACATCATTTTGTCTTATGGCGCGACGCGCCATTGACTGAAATGACACTACTGAAACTTTAAATCGCCATAACTTCTTCATCGGGTGTCCTTTTTAGGCAAATTTGGTATTGACGAAAAGCTTATTCAATTCTCTACAATTTGGAGGGTATAAATCTGCCATAATATCACCTATAAACTAAGATATGCTCGTTCAAAGATGACCTATGTGAAATCACACACGAAAATTTGGTGGATTCGAAATTTCTTAGCTTGGCTGACTCTAAGTAACTCTTATGAAATGCTTAACACATCATAAGCTCTAGTATCACTAGGATACTCATCCTAATTCATGTACTCAACATGAATCATAGGATAGGAGGTTTCATGCATAGGAACAATGGTTCATTTTCTAGATTAGAAATATACGGGGTATTACACCAGTACACTACTCATCCAACCAAGTCGTAACCACAACATATGGTTCGTACGTATGACCCGTATCCTTGGCAGAATGAAATACCAGGGGGATCAAACACATCCCTCCATACGAGTCCTTGATACGACTCATACTAATCCCTATGACTCATACCCCTAAGTCAGACCCGTTCTATTGACCAAAACTACCCCACCAACTAAAACTGTCCAGCATATGACAGGACTATACCACTCGTACCCTAGCATACAGCTCATACCCATGAGTAGTATTGGGTCTGGAGAACGGATTTACAGGAAATTTTCTAAGGGTCAAAACCCAGGGTGTTTTAGTCTCCTGTACTAAGAACATTCATCCTTAAAGGGAGAACAAGTTAGGGTAACTACACATAGAGTCATTTGCATTATCAAACATCCCTTCAACAAAGTTTGAAAACAAAGAGGTAACGACGTTAATCTTTCTTTTAACAGACTCAAAAAATAAAGATGTGTTCAAGAAACATACCTTCCACATGAAACCCAAGAGTAGAAAACAAATACGGGTACTTGTTTTTTATGTCCTCTACCACTTCCCAAGTAGCTTCTTCTACCTTATGGTTTTGCCATAGAACCTTAATCGAAGCCACATCCTTGGCCCTCAACCAACAAAATTTCCCAATTTAATATCTCAACCGAGACCTCTTCATAAGACAGAGAATCCGAGATACCCAATCCTTCCAGAGGATCAATCGAAGAAGAATCAACAAGAAACTTCCTCAACTAAGAAACATGAAAGACCTGATGAACCAAACTTAAGCTAGATGGCAACTCCTACTCATAAACAACATTGCCAACACTCTACAAACCCACATAAGGACCACATACCGAGGACTGAGTTATCTTTTTTACCAAATTGCACCACTCCCTTTATGGGAGACACCTTGAGGAACACCCTATACTCAGCCTCAAACTCCAAGTCTCTAAGCCTAATATCTACATAAGACTTTTGGCAACTTTGGGCAGCTTTAGGCCTATCCCGAATCACCTTGACCTTCTCCATCGCCTGATAAACCAAATCCAGACCAAACATGTCCACTTCATTAAGCTCAAACCAGCCAATAGGAGAGCTATATCTCCTACCATACAACGCCTCAAAAGGAGACATACCAATACTCGAATAATAGCTATTGTTGTAAGAAAACTCCACTGAAGGTAGATGCTCAACCCAATTGCCACTATAGTCAAACACACATGCTCAAAGTATATCTTATAATGTCTTAATAGTTCTCTCCACTTGCCAATCCGACTGTGGATGAAAAATAGTACTCAAACTAACCTTAATCCCCAAGCCTTTCTAGAAAAACCGCCAAAATAAGACGTGAACTGCTACCTTGATCCGAAATAAGCAAACTTGGTAGCCCATGCATCTTCACAATATCCTGAAGATATATTCACGCATAATCATTCGACAAAAATATAGTCTGCACTGGCAAGAAATGTGCAGACTTGGTCATCCTATCCATGATGACCCAAAACGAATCATACTAATTTCGACACCGAGGAAGGCTAGTAAAAAAGTCCATATTGATCACTTCAACTACCATTAGGGCAAATCAATTTCTTGATACTACCTACTAGGTCTCCTGTGTTCAACCTTAACCTATTGACACACCATATACTTGGCCACGAAATTAGCCACATCTTTTTTTATGCCATTCCAAGAATAGATCTCCTTGAGATCGTGAAATATTTTATTCGAGCCGAGATGGATAATACAACGCGACTCATGCGCCTCAGCGAAAACCCTTTGTCACAGCCCATTGACATCAAGAAAACATAACCTCCCTTGGGGGTGTAAAATACCATCACCACTGATCTCAAACACCACTACCTTTTTCCCACCAACATCACTCTTGATTTTCATTAAGATAGGATCCAATACTTGTTTCTCCTTAATCTCTAAACCAAGATATGATCGAACCACTTCTTGCACCATTACACAACCATCCTTAAAGTCCAAGAGACGTATTCCAAGACTAGCCAAGCGGTGATATCCTTCAATAATTCTCGCTTTCCTTCCTCCACGTGAGTCAAACTCCCCATGGATAACCTACTAAGAGCATTAACAACCACCTTAGCCTTACCTGGGTGGTAGTGAAGACTCATATCATAATCTTTGAGAAGATTAAGCCACCTTATCTGACTGAGATTAAGCTCTTTTTTAGTGAATACATAAAAAAGACTCTTGTGATTAGAAAAGATATCCACGTGAACACTATACAAATAATGCCACAATATTTTAAAAGAAAACACAACCACCAACAACTTAAAATCATGAGTATGATAATTCCTCTCATGTAGCTTCAACTGTCTGGAAGCATAAGAAATCACCTTCCCATGCTGTATTAAAACTCAATAAAGCCCTGCCTAAGATGAATCACGATAAACCATAAAACCATCATTTCCTTCTAGCAAGGCCAGGATTGGAGCTAAAGTCAATTTATCCTTCAACTTCTCAAAACTCCAATCACAAGCATCCAACCAAGAGAACTTAACCTTCTTATAAGTCAACTTTGTCAAAGCAGCAGCTATCGAAGAAAAGTTTTCCACAAACCACCTATAACACTCCGCCAAACCCAAGAAACTCTGTATAGAGTCGTGCAACTTAACCACCTCTTTACCACCATGATCCTTTCAATAGAAATAATATCACCCAAGAAAGTTACTGCATTAAACTAGAACTCACACTTAGAAAACTTGGCAACCAACTATTGTTCCTTTAATGTCTGCAACACCACATAGAGGTTATTAACATGATCCACCTTACTCTTTGAATAAACCAGAATGTTATCAATAAACACATTGATGAAGAGATCCAAATAATGCCTGAACACTCTGTTCATTAAGTCCATTAATACTGCCGGACCATTAGTCAACCCAAACAATATCACCAAGTTCTCAAAACGCCTATACCGAGTACGAAAAGCCATCTTATGGATATCTACCTCCCTAATCTTAGGCTGAGGGTATCCAGACTGAAGATCTATATTAGAGAATAGCTTGGCGCCCATTAACTGGTCAAACAATTCATCTATCTGAGGAAAATGACATTTGTTCTTGACCGCCACCTTATTCAATTTCCAGTAGTCAATGCACATCCAAAGGGAACCATCCTTCTTGCACCCAAGCAACACCAGTGCACCCCATGGAAGAACACTAGGATGAATAAACCCCTTATATAGAAGATCCTTAAGTTGCTCCTTGAGTTTCCTCAATTTAGCCAAAGCCATTCTATATGGAGGAATAGAAATTGGACGAGTGTTCGAAAGCAAATCAATACCAAACTTTATTTTCCTATCCGTAGGAACACAAAGAAAGTCATCCGAAAAGACCTATAGAAAATATTTAACCATAGGGACCGAAGACAAAAAAGACCTCATGAGTTAGAATCTTTAACCCAAACCAAGTGTTAAAGACAAACCTTAGAGATTAACCTCTGAGATCTAAGATAAGAAATAAACCTCCTACTAGGAGCTAAGAAACCAACTTCCTATTCTATTATTGGTTCACTAGGAAACTTAAATATAACCCTAAGGGTCTAACTATCCATATACACATAATAAGAATACAACCAATCGATGCCTAGAATTACATCAAAATCTACCATATCCAACTCAAACAGATTCGTCAAGGTCTTCTTTCTACCAACATATACAACACACCCTCTGTAGACCCTCTTAGCAATAAATGAGTCACGTATAAGTATCCGAGAAACTTTTTGATCAAAACACAGCCATATATAGAGTTATACAAGAAAGAGTGCACCCCAGATTAAGCAAATAATATGTGTCATGAGAGAAAAACTTTAATATACCAGTAACACATTAGATGATGCCTCAGATTCCTGTTGGGATGCCAATGAATACAACCTATTTCGACAAACACTAGAAAAAAGAGTAATAACAAAAGCATATGCCACCCCACCAAATGTAGGAGTATAATATAAACAGACAAGAATCTTATTCTCCCCCGTAGTAACCTTGTTGATCGGATAATCCTTGAGTCAATGTCTTACATGGCAACACTTGAAGCACTTATTCCTTTATTTCTCAGAATAACCCCGATCAGGACAACCATAAAATCAACAAGGAGGACATAAGGAAACTAACTAAACTCTGCCCGTCTGTGATTAGGCAACCCATAATCGAGAACTTTTACCACCTTAATGATGCTCGTCTCCCAACTGATAAGGAGCACTAGCAAGAAAAGAGCCCAAACTCCCCCAATTATTTTTCTGGAACTTTTCACCATCCCTACCATCATGAGTCTGAGCACCTCCCTAATAAGAAACCTGCTCCTCTTTCTCTGCCTATCCCCAAACTCCGCCTACTTTTTCTTTTTATCCTCAACATGCTACATATGAATAATCAACCTAAAGATGCCCATATCCTTAATGAGAAAGGTAGTCTTGCTCTCTAGAATCAAATCTCTATTTAACCCAGAAGTGAACTTTCTCATTCTTAACCTGATATCATCCATCAAGTTAGGAGCAAACCTTTATAGCTAATGGAACTTTAAAGCATATTCCTTAACTGACATCCTCCCCTGCATAAGGTTTACAAACTCCTTCATTTTTTCATCCTTTAACTCTTAAGAAAAGAATTAATCCATGAAGGAATTAGAAAAGGCTTCCCATAATCCATCCTCTTCCATATAACCTTTATCTATGTCCCACACCTCATACCACTTATAAGCAACATCCTTGAGATGATAAGCTGCCCCCTCTATATTAGTAGCTTACATTACCTGAAAGATCTTTTCCATCTCATTTAAAAAGCCCTATGGATCCTTCTCCACCTTCACCTTAGTAAAAGTGTAGGACCTAACTTTATAAATTGACCAACCCTTATGACATCAGTAGATAAAGCACCAATCGCACCCCGTTTAGCCTGTACAATAAATAATTAGGTAATGAAATGAATAAATTGATAAAATTCTGAGTTCATCAAGTTGACCTGAGGGGTCTGAGGAGAACTAGCTAGAATAGGAGAAACTCCAGCACTTCTAGGAATAGGACCATGTGATCGAAGGTGTACTCCAAATGTAGGATATACCTCTTCAGCATTATCCTTAAATAGGACGGAAGAATTTTCTTATGTTCCAAATCTAGAAAGCATGATCGGAAAGACGAACAAACAAGGATCAGAGGATATTCTAGGATTGAGAACTCAATCTTGAAAATAGAATAACAAGAAAGTAAAACATTCATAAATGTCTTCCAGCCACACTCTTATGGGTGTGGTGCGCTTCACACCCTTAAAAGAGACTCTACTCAAAATGACTTTGTGGACTTCCCAATTGACCATGAACCTAGTCTCTGATAGAAACTTGACATGACCCAGCCCTGAGCCTGATTGTAACGGGCATCCTAAATCCAACTAGGACTGCGGATTAACCTCTGTTACCCAACTGAACCACCTATGTCCATCCTTAGATAAGCTGAGTTTTGAATATATAACAAGATAGCAGTATTGTTCTCATTATGACTCTAAAATAGGTCATAATTAGGATGGAACCAATAGAGTCCAACCAGACCTTACCAACCACCCACCTATTCTGAACCAAACTATAGACCATAAACCAAAAAGGGAATACCACAACATAATATAAAAATAAATCCCAAAATGTAATACGATGGAACAACCAATAATATTGTCCAATGATACCATATCTAATAAAAATACTAATGCCAAGGCCAACATTAATATTGATCCGGCCCATACCAACCCCTATGAAGTTCCAAAAATCATCTATCCAAAAGAATAAACAAATTTAGTTGGGGCATTCCCCCAACCATGGCCAAATCCAATATCTAAAATAGAAGATAAGTGTCTAAATAAATCCATAATATGAAATGATGTCTTCCAAAAGGATGGAAGCTCACCACTTCAGTTCCAATTCAATACTTAATTCGCATGATTAATAAAAGGAGTAGGATGGTCAGTTCCTGCATAATGTGGGTATACAACCACTAGTAGACGGGGTTATAGAATGACCGCTAACATGAAACTTAGGATAAGGATAAAATAGTGCCAATCATAATACTATGTGAAACCATCCATAATGCATACAACCATACATATATCAGAATTGGGAAAGGAAACTATGTTTAGCATGCATTTAAAACCTTTAGCTAAGTTGTGTAGCTTTGCCGTTCTTACCACCCAATGGCCATATGGGTTTATCTCCTCATGCTGAAAGGGCCCCGGTATGTGTAGTCGTATGACCTAGGAATATCCCATGGGATAACTGGTACTTCCCCAATATAAAATGTGATAGACGTATATGGTCATCAAGACCCCTCATATCGGCAACTATGAGTTTCTAATTTTGGTGCCCCCAAGACCCCACCTTCCATGTCTAAGCTACATACCCCGCCATTAATACCCAATTAAAACTATGTCCAAACAATCCATTTACCATTTATTAACCATAACCAATATTAGTGGTATCGCCATACCACCCTATTACTTGCAAGTAATATCCATAGACAAGCTATTTAGGTTATAGGGAGCTTATGTGCTCTTTATATTTCCATATTAAATCCACTTGGGAGACTTCCATGTTCTTTACAAGCTTACACATTTAGCCTTTAGCCGTTTCAAACCATTTAAACCATGCATTAATCCTTTATCCAGTTTAAAACATGCAAGAGTTTCGTTAAAAAAAGTTAATGCAATGAACATATCTTTATAAGCATTTTATCAAACACCTTTGGGGCATAATATAACAAAAACTAGTTCCAAAGACCATTAAAACATTAGCATGCAATCTAATTATCTAAAACCACCATTAATGCATATAGAAAGCATAATTAAAACCATAGGAAACCATAACCAAGCATTTAATATTAGAACCCCTAAATAATAATTGAAAATCATAATCAGGAAATAGTAAAACCATGAAATAAATCATATAAACCATGCCTTCAGTTAAAATTACAATAAGGGAATAGAATCATTCCTTATACTGAAGAATTAATGAAAAAAAATCACCAAAGAAAGCCCTAAAGCAATCGGTAAGAAAAAACCTTACCCTTCTTGCCCCAAAAGCTCTTGAGAGAATTATGAAATGTTTTGGAATAATTTTTAAGTGTTAATGAATAGAATAATAGGGTCAATAACCTTCTAAGTGTATCAGAATTCGTGGGTCCTAATTATGTATTTTAGTGAAATGCCCAGAATACCCCTACTTAGATCCGTTAAAAACCCATCACAGGGATACGACTAACCCATATAAGTCGTACCCTCCTGTACAATTGATATCTACAACTCATATCCAAGCCTCAACCCTTAGGTAAAACATTGTCTAGTATACAACTCATCCAACCAAGTCGTAACCACAAAATTTGATCCATACCCATGACCCATATTCCTGGCAGAATGAAATACCAGGAGATCAGATATTTCCCACCATACGAATCCTTGATACAACTCGTACTAATTACTATGACTCATATTTATTAAGTAGTACGCATTCATGCGATCCAAACCATACCACCAACTAACACTGGTTAGCATCGACAGAACCATACCACTCGTATCAAAAAATATGGCTTGTAACCATGAGTCGTATTGGGTCCGAAGAATGGATTTCTAGAAAACTTTCTAAGGTTCAAAACCCATGATGTTTTAGTTTGATCCAAGGGTAAGCCTCAGATACGGGTAGTGGATATCGATCGTATAGGAGGGTATGACTCGTATAGGTCAGTCATATCCTTATGATAGATTTTTAAGGGATTTAAGTGGGTATTCTAGATATTTCCCTACTAACCCTAGCAAAGACTCACAACTTCAAATACACTTAGGAGGTTATTTTCCCTATTTTTATATTAATAAACACTTAGGAACTATCCCACAACATCTCATAATTCTCTCAAGAGATTTTTGATGAAGAAGGCTAGGGTTTCATCTTATGGATTGTTTTGGGGATTTATTAAGTGATTTCTTTTCATCAATTCTTTGGTATAAGGTAAGATTCTCTCCCCTTATTACAATTTAAACTAAATGCATGGTTTATAGGATTGATTTCAAGGTTTTACTACTTCATGATTATGCTTTTCAACTATTATTTTGGGGTTTTGATATTAAATGCTTGGTTATAGTTCCCTACGGTTTTAATTATGCTTTTTTATGCATTAATAGTGGTTGTGGACAATTGGATTGTATGGTAATGGTTTAATGGTCTTTAGAATTGGTTTTGGTTATATTACGCCCCCAAGGTGTTTTATAGAATGCTTATAAGGATATGTTAATTGCATCAACTTCTTTTAACTGAACTCTTGCATATTTAAACTGGATAAAGGATTTATGCATAGTTTAAATAGTTTGAAAAGGCCAAAGGTTAAATGCTTAAACTTATGGAGAACATGGAAGTCTCACAAGTGGTTTTAATATAGAAATTGGAAGGGCACCTAAGGTTCCTGTAACCTAAATAGTTTTGCTATGGATATTACTTGCAAGTAATGGGGTGGTAAATGGTAAATGAATTGTTTAGACATGGTTTTAATTGGGAATTAATGGTGAGGTATGAAGCTAAGATGTGAAAGGTGGCGGTCCTGAGGGGACCAATATCGGAAACTCATAGTTGCCGATATGAGGGGTCTTGATGACAACAAACTTAAGAACAAGTATTTGACCCCTGAAACTCATTTGGAATCCAAAGAACATGATCTATTAGTGAATTTTGAGTGTAAACCACATTTCAAATCCATTAAAATCACCAAAACTTTCATTAGAGATCATTTAGGCAAAAAGAGAGTCCCACACATATAGTTTCATCACTATTCATAAAATTGGCTAAACAGTCCAAAATAAGTCTGGATCCTTGGGACCTAAACCAAGGGTCTCCTTAGCCTAAAATCAATGTTTTGAATGCGATGGAAAATTTGGATTTTCAATCCGAGGTCATTTCGACCAAATATATGTCCCATACTTATTTTTTCCAATTTTCAACTTTCTTACCAATATGTCAAAATGAGCTCGGGTGCATTTGGACTTGATCCAAAGGTCTACCAAAACAAAAATCAATATTTTGGATCTGCTGGCACAGTCAGAATTTGCATCCAAGATATTTTCATTGAATTTTTTGCCTAATGACCATTTTGAACCAGCAAAGATAGAAACTAGAGAATTGGCTCTAAAAACTAAACTAACTACCCAATAACAGAACCGTCGGTCCGAGCAAGTCATAAATGACATGGGGTAGCTATGAAGAGGCTCAAACAGTAAAGATAAGCATAAATATGAAAAAATGAACTAAAGGGCCATTACAATATCCACTACTAAAAGGACTTTCATCCTCGAAAGTCAACGAATAGAAAGAATCTCAAAAGTTTGAAAGAATGAGGTACTGGGCTCGCGTGTTCCAAGCATGACTTCCCAGATAACCTCTGTGTAGGGAAAACACTTGCAAGGTATTTTGACACAATCATACTTTTTTAAAACAACACTCTTATTCTACTTCTAAAATAACTAACTCAACTTAATTGCTATCTGGCCTCAAACTAAACTAAAAGGCTGCAGCATGCATATCTAAATCTCATCACGCAGATACCATCCCTTTATCTACATAAATAAACAAAGGCTCATCCAAGCCAATAGAAAAGCAAGACATGAGTTCTAAAACTGGCTCCAAATCCAAAATTAACCTCCCTTTACATTTTTGCACCTATTGTCTACTCCAAGCTAGGAGGAAAATCACTTGGGTCTTGTCCACACATTCTCATCAGGGAGAACTAAAAGAACTAAAGTTGATCCAATGAAATTCCATAAGGCGAACATAAGAACAAGCTTATAAAGATCTATCTGGGCATACTTATGGAGATAATCACGGAACACAATCCATGCCAATGCTCCAACAAGTCCGGATGAAAATCAAACAAAAATCTCAAAATCCAAGGTCTAAGTACTTATCACTTAATATTCCACTCGAGCATATCTCATCCACTGATAATGAAGTCGTACTGAATCCAACTCGAGAATATTAATCCCCTTGAGTAAATCATCCAAAATTCCCAAAGAAAATTAAAACTCGAGGTTAAAACTGAAATAACCACTACGGGGCCCATTACTATCATCTGAACACTTACCAACTATAATCTAACCGAGTCTAGAAGAACGAATAGGAAACCATGGAATAAGCTCAATAACCACCCTATAAATGAAATCTAAATAAAGGCAAGTCTAAAACAAAAGTTGCACGCAAGCTCTACAACACCAAGCTGAAATCTCAATACCAAGGTTGAATTGCTCAATCTCAAATGTATAAATCAAAACTAAAATGGGTAGGCATTAATGCTCAAAATATATCATACTTCCAAATCGCCATTCCAAGGAGTCAAAATCCAAAACTAGGCCAATTAGGCTATATCAATGTCATCTATCTCAAATTGACTCTAGTATCCAAATTTGACATACAAGAGATAAATCATAACAAGCCCCAGACAAGGAATGTCTAAAGAGCAAAATTACCACAAGAATAACCGTTGATTGATAACACAAGAAAACAACTCTATATCGGTTGGAGGGAACATAATATAGCTGCAAAATAAGAATCATGCCAAAGGATAAATCATTGGCTAAAAATGCATATAACTCACCCCATATTTGTTAGAGGGCATGAACTATCCAAATATACTCAAAAACTTCCCAAGGTCAAAAAACACACCAGGGAACGCAAAAACATTACCAACTCGGAGAAATACAACATAAGCTGGACACTAACCAAAGCAATGCTCTATCTAGGCAAGGAAATAGCCACATGATCATATCATCGAGAAGAATAACTCCACCAGGCCTCACTAGGCCAAATAAATATTAAAAGTGGGATTTCCTAAATCCACCTAAGAACAACATCATTGTAGAAGAAATACGAATCTCAAACCAAGGCCAGATTTGAGACAACCACCATAGTACCAACAACTTGAGATAAGTAGTTTTTAATTTGCCAAATTAAGAAGTAATCACTAGAAAGGCCACCTGCCTCTTACTCTCCAACTCTACTTGAAAAAACTATATCACAACGGCAAAGAAGTATTCAATCTCCACCCTAACAATTATGCAATCCATAACAAAGGAATGCACCTAGTATAACTATAAGATGAATCCATGACATCTCAATATCAACATCAACATCGCTATCGAACAAACAAATAGCCAAAAATGAAGAACAAACCTCAAACTAGTACATCTGACAAACGAGTTATACTAGAAGGGGTAGCTAAAAAAAATCCTTCATAACCCAGGAGGCAAGTCTAAGAAGCTCAAACTCAAAAATGGGTAGCATAACTAAATTTTTGACACAAAAACATGCAGAACCATAGAAGGTCAACTTACCTTTGATTCCATAATACATCCTCAAAATTGACCTAATACAGCTGCCTAAGAGGGAACATTGTCAACCTCACTGCGCTAGGGGAAAGAAATCAACAAATCAGGATATATCTACTCAAGACATTGAATAACATCACAAGAAAATAAAAGTCTAGCGAGATAACACTAGTCAATACACCTGCCCAGCGAGAATCAAATTCATCATGTAACAATCATCAAGTAATATCAATAATTTCATATAGTGGTAGCAATTGCAACAACAATATCAATATGAACATACTGAACATGCGGTACAAAAATGAATATCAATATTATATACCACTCAATAGCCATAATAGAGTTAATGTGCTAAGATAAATAGGACTCAAACCCAAATCCACTCCCATTGGGGAAAAACATCAACATATACCTACTCTATCTACTACTAAAAGAAATGAACCATGAAGTAGTAACCTAATCATGAATTAAACAATAAGGCACACATGACCGATGTAAATTCATTTAGGCATACAATCATCAGTAGGTATAAAAACCCTAATGCATATATTAATAGATAAATACGAGAAATAAAAGCACACCAATTCTTGTAACATCCATAGTCATATGCCTGATGGGCATAGAAAAATAAATTCAAATCTCAGATCAACCGACCGAATCATCAACTTAGATGCCAAGTGCACCATCTCTAACTGAAGATTCCTTAATATCATGAGCTATTCTAAAGAAGTTGAATGAATGGAATTTTATGTTAGGGACACTCCTTAGACTTGTAATTGGTCTCTATGCAGTCGTAGTAATTCTTGAAGCACCAATAAGGAGAGAACACAATTTGAGCCTAAATGGCTAGCCTACTGATGCTGACAAAATTTTGCAAAATTATGTCCAAACTTATAAAATCATAGCTTGTCTTAGGAACTATAGGATGACAAAAAATACAAGATAACTCTAGCTGATCACCTATCTCATACCATGGGCATTCTCTAAACCAGTGTCTCTTCACAACACAACCAAACTAAAATCTCAGAATGCTTTGAGATACTGCCTTTCATAATACAGAATGGTCATGATGGCCTAATGAACCATGCCACACTCTACAGGTCTAATGAGGAACCTTGTCAAATCTTTTTTGGCTGCTATAGAAGATCATTGATATCCATCTTTGACTCTTAAGTTTGATGCTGTACTAAAATTCTAGAAAAGTATATTGGAGTCTTATCTATATCTGTCGATAATCTTGCATCGTCCTTTAAGGATAAAATAGAGTCAAAGAATATGTTCAAGGTTCATAGGAATGCAGACACACGATAAGGAGTTATGAAGTGAATTTCCTAAAATGTCATTGTATCCTCATGAAGATAGGATATGGCCTAATGAACCATGCCACACTCTACAGGTCTAATGAGGACCCTTCTCAAATCTTTTTTTGCTGCTATAGAAGATCATTGATATCCATCTTTGAGTCTTAAGTTTGTTGCTGTACTAAAATTCTAAAAAAGTATATTGGAGTCTTATCTATATCTGTCGATGATATTGCATCGTCCTTTAAGGATAAAATAGAGTCAAAGAATGTGTTCAAGGTTCATAGGAATGAAGACACACGATAAGGAGTTATGAAGTGAATTTCCTAAAATGTCATTGTATCCTCATGAAGATAGGATATAGTCGTCTCCACGCCGATACACAAGACTCTACAAACACTTAGCTCTTGTGCTAATACACAAATGAAACCTAGATCTAATACCAACTTGTCACGACTCAATTTCCTCAGGTTATCATGGCGCTTACCATAACTCACCAGTAGGCAAGCCAACACATAGTTCAGAATGGCTAGTAACAGACTACTCAATAATATAAGGAAAAAATGCAGAATATATGAAATAAAGATCAATATGTAGAAGAATCCCAAAATCATGATTTTAGTACAAGAACTTCTAATATAAAAAGAGTACAAAAGTGAAATATCAAGAGAAATACAATGATACAACTTATCTTCGAATACAACTTAGAGGCTAGTCTAATAGATAAGAAAGAGAGACAAGTAATGCTTTAAATATTAGAAGATCACTCTAAGCCTCTGAATCAGAACTGCACCGCACGATGGACACATCAGTGATGATAACCCATACTATGATCTGCAGGCTGTAGAAGTGTAGTATGAGTATCAAAGGAATAGTACTCTTTAGGCTACTAATAATTGAGCTCCAAATATAAAGAAGATATATAAAACGTATACATATAATAGAAAATACACCCAAGAGTACAGAAATCACATGAAAAGTTAATGAGATAATAAGGAAAAACTATCATATTCATGTACAAGAGTCTAACATAATAATACTAAGGAAGTATCAGGGTGATCTATCCTATTCCAGCTACAATCATTATGCGTCAATGCTATACTGTATATCCTACATAAATATACAAATAAAGAGAGCAAAAAAGATATATAGTAATATTCAAGGTGAAGATACAATTATACAATATGAACAATGAAGAATGGGATATGCGGTAGTATCATAGCTTCATATAGCTTGATATATATATATATATATATATATGTAGAGAACATAAGGTCATCTCAAAGTATAAGCCATCCCTAGTTCGTAGGTGTGAGAGGCTAGCATGGGATGGTTTTAGGAAAAGTAGAGGTAGGCTAAAGAAATACTGGAGAGAAGTGATTAGACATGACTTGGGGTTGTTATAGCTTACTGAGGACATGACCATAGATAGGAAGGTGTGGAGGTCACAGATTAAGGTAGAAGGTTAGTACATGAATGGGTTGTAACTAGTATTTAGGGAGCTCTGGTGTAGCCGAGTTAGTAAGCCTACAACAGTGTCTAGCGGTAGGAGCCTCTAGTGTATGGCTTATACTAGGGGGTGACCTTTTCATATTTCTTATTTCTTTTTTTTTAATTTCATATCGCTCTTATTTTTATGGCTCTCTTAGCTCTATTTTTATTATCTCTTATTTCTTATTTTGGTTATACCACCTATTCTATTTCAGGTATTACTATGACCTTGTTAACCATTCATTATCTTGAGCCGAGGGTCTATCAGAAACAACCTCTCTACTTTTTTGGAAGTAGCGTTATAGACTGGGTACATTTTACCCTCCCCAGACCTCACTTGGTGGGATTACACTGGGTTTGTTGTTGTTGTTGTTGTTATTGTATTACAATACTATCAAGATTTAAATATTTTCATACTACGGGTTCTTAATCCACATGGCTAGACATGAAATAATCATGCATAATAATGCAATCAGAAGCTATGACAGGCTGAAGACATACCTCAAATCCTAATACCAGATCAAAGACCAACCTGTCATAAGTTAGCAATAATAATGATCATAACAATGATAACAACAATATCAATAACAGCGTGAATAACTAGCTATATCGGGAAACACAAAATACCTAGCCGAGCCTATACATACCCCTACCACCCTAGACTCAGAAGGTTAAATCAACATACAATATTACAAGGCATAATCTTTACCCATATATATGCAATCTTTTCATGCATGCAGGAATGAATGCAAAGTACATAATCAATATCATAACTCATCATAACTGTCCTTATCAGGACTATCATCATTGTAATCAACCTCAGTCCTTATCGAATATCAACACATTATGAATAGTATCCTCTCACTTTACCAGGTATCAACATAGCATCAATATATCCTTTGGCATTGTCGGTATCAACATATCAACAATATATCCCCTGCCCTTGTTAGGTATCGACATATTATAAATATACCTTCCATCCTTACTGAGTATCAACATATCATGAATATATCCTCTTTCCTTACCTGATATCAACATAATCACAAGAGTATTCTCCAGCCTTGCCGAGTATCAATATCATCACACTAGTATCATTTAGTCTTACCAGATATTAATATCATTGCAATAGTATCCTCCAGCCTTGAAGGGTATCAATACCATCATAATAGTATCCTCCAGCTTTGTTGGTATTAATATTATCACAATAGCATCCTCTGGTCTTATCGAGTATCAATATCATCGTTATAATATTCTCCGGCTTTACCAGGTACCAATATCATCATAATAGTCATTTCCGAATAATATGCACTAAACTACTCATAAACATAATCATATTACCATAGAATAACAATCTAGTAAATACTTCTCAGCTACTCCTTATTAGCAAACCAACACTTATTATCATAAAATCACTCGTCGCTAGTCTTCACATAACCTCTAGTAATTAGAATAAACATTATCCTTCACATAATCCTTACTCACGGGATAAAACCTAACCACTAGTTATTAAATAGCCAACATCTATCATCTAGTCAAGGTTCATCACTAGACTAAAACCTCCATATCCACCATTCATTATTATCAACTAGTTATCCTATATCCGTTAATCATTACTCGACAACACATTACTACTTGTCACCTAACCATCCTTTATTAACCGAAACCATTCATTAACTAACCATCATTAGCTACCATGTTTTAACAAAGCAAGATTAATTAACTAATACATTAAATTCCTAGTCATCAAGTTATATAATCCACTACTAGACAAGTATCACCATGATACATCCAAATTATACCTCTCTTGTGAGAGAGTAAGTGGTCGTTGTCAAATATATAACCAAACTAGGTTAGGATCGAATCCCACAGGGAATATGTTGCTAATTAAGTTGTATGCAGATTAGTTGACTTTTAATCATTTGATTTCGTAGAATAAATAGGGGGATTTGATTCTGTTCACAAATTAATGGTTTCAGTTTAACAAGATGAAATATGTGTAGTAGTATTCAAATTCAGAGAAATAGCAAGCTAGGGTTATGTCCACCTTATAGTTTTCAATACTTTCTAACTATGGGCGTTACGAATTAATACATCCATCGTGTTTACAGAGAAACGTATCGTATTTAATAATATAATCTTAGTGTTTCTCAACCATCAAGGACTAATTCACTTTAATTCTCTCGAATCAAAGCGTTTACCAAAAACAATACGAAATGTCCAAGTAGTTAATCCTGCTAAGGCATTAACTTATGAAATAAGGGTTGGTAATCCTATTTTTTCTTGTCACTACTCTCTTTTTCGAACAACAACCTTTCTTTCGAACAAGTTGTGTTTTAAGGCGTATCCTCTATATTTCCAACCACGAGAATTCAAGATAAGCAAAGAGAGTATGATATAAACAAGTCAATGCATAATGAATTCAAAACCCAAAGTAATAGATTGTATGCTATAAGGCTTCCATAACCCTAACTAATAAACTTAGCTACTCATGAATAAAACAAAAATCATCATAAATATATTCATCATACCAAAAACTAGAAGACAATCTTGGTGTGCAAATGGTGAAAGTAAGGGAGAGGAAACATTTCTCTCTCTCTCCACCCTAACCCACTATTCTCCTCTCTGAATAATACAGAATAATTGAATAATCAATAAAAATTCAGCATTAAGCCTTTTAATAATATTCTCTCTGATAATTGCCTTCTAGGTCCCTAAACTAATTATAAATGACAAACTGGTCTTGGACATAGTTTCTAGGAGCCATATTTTGTCCATATTGTAGTTTCTAGGTGCCACATTTGGTCCAGGTTGCTACTCTCTCTTGTGTCATATGCCATATGCATTCCACAGTCCCATAATGTCTTCATCTACCTCATCAATGCCTGAAATCATGTTAATCACATCAGTTAGCTCAATTACATAGAAGTAGAGTAAAAACATAAGAAACCAGGCACTTTGTTCTCTAAACATAGGTAAAATATTAATAAATAATGGTGCTTAGGCGTATAAATACAACCAAGATCATACCACATAGCTTAATCATCTAACTAGAAGAGTAGTCATAAGATCATATCTTAGCTATAATCACATCATTTATAATGGTAAATAATCATGAACATACCAAATCGATGCATGCCATCACCAGTATTCAATTAGTGGAATGATAAGCATCATACCGCATCTTTCTCTATCCCATACCAGAGAGATGTGTATACAAACATTTAAATATTCATATTTATAAACTGTAAGCACATAATCTATAATGATAAATACTTCTCAACTATTCAATCAATATCATAAAATGGCCCTTGACCAAATAATTTATCCAAAATAATAATATCATAATCACGGCCTTAGGCCCATACATATATCCAGGACTCATATCAATAATCATATTTACAAGCTGTAGCATATATCTAATCATCTTACATATAAAAGGTATCACACATATAGGAGGCATAATATCAATAAGCATGCAATCATTTATCACACAAAAGGCATCTCACATCTAGGAGGTATAATATATTTAGACATGTAATCATCTATAGGATATCTTATATCAATAGGTCATACATCATGACTATAAGAAAGATCACTTATTTAGTCCAATTTACATATCCAAGAGGAGCATCGTCTATAAGGTCCAATAATCATGACTATAGGAAATAACAACTCTATAGTCCAATCATCAAGTCTAAGAAGAAACAACATCAATCATCAAGTCTAAGAGAAAAAAACATCTTTATAGGCCACATAACATAGCTAGGAGGAATATCATCTCTAAATGCCCAGTATCGTTTCCATAAGGAGTACCATATCCATAACTCAAAAGCCACAATCCGAGAACATCAATACAAGTTACCAAGTTATGAAGTAACCTTATTCTAAGCTTACTAGCCTCATCTATGTCTAATGTCCACACTAAGTCCACAAGATTTAACACAATCTTAGGCCTACGTAGGCCGAACCATCCTTCTTCTAATCCATAATTTTAATTATTTGGCATTCTATGCCCCAAACTAGGCTACAGTATCTATTTCATCTTCTAGATGTCAAGTAAGTCATATTTGAGCCTAAGATAGAAACTTTGACTAGAAAAGAGGGTAGTCAAGTCAACTCTACCAAACTTAGGATTTCAAGACTACCATACTAGCCCAATAGAGCAAAATATACAAATCATGCTTCAAATGTTAAAACAATATTTCAAACGTAGCATTATATCATATCCATGCTATAAATAATCTAAACTAAATTGAAAGGTTAATAAGATACAAAAGGGTTATAAATATGTCATCATACGAATCTAAAATCCTCAACTAATCCACAAACTTCAATATATCAAGGCCAAGTTATCCTACTTATACTCAAGCCTAACATCCATATTCACATGCAACATATATCACACATAATCTGTGAAGAAAAGTAGACAGAAGCCTACCTCAAGGACAAACCATAAAACCTCACTTCATGCACCATATGCTCGTCTTCACTTTACAATCCTCAAAATGCCATCACACTATCAAAATCATAATCTACTCATCAATACGAGTCTAATGATACCTATTTTGCACTATTTTGCTTAGAGTCCAAAAATGACACCAAAACCCCAAGTTGATCCCACTTATGAAAAATGAGTTTCCAAGACCAACCCAATGTTCATACATGAATAAGGAATCATAACCCCTAAAGAATGGGTGAAACCTAAGCATACTTTGGCTAAAATCAAGCCCTTAGCTAATTTGGGATTTTGGGACCAAACTAAGAAATTTAAGATTGAATTAAAGAAATTCTTACCTTAATCTTGAAGATAATTGTGATTCAAGATGATAATTAAGCTCCCAAGTCACCCATCTGACCAATTTTGAGTTATTACACTCATTTTGGGATTTGTAGGTCTAAATGGTGAAGGGGAAATGACCCAAGCACATCTTGGGGCCTTTATACATCCCCTACCACTAAAGAGATGCTGCTATTGCAATAATATGGGTCGTAATTACACTAACCACAATCACTACACTCTTGGCTGCGATCGCGGTTGCACCAGATAACTGCAAACTTAAAAATAGTTTTTGACCCTCAAAACTCATCTAAACTTCAAAGAACATGATCCGTTATTGAATTTTGAGTGTAACCACATTTCAAATCCATTCGCATCATCAAAAATTTCATCAGAGATCATTTAGGCAAAATGTGGGGCCCACACCTATAGTTTCAGCATTTTTTATAAAATCTGCTCAATAGCCCAAAATAAGTTTGGGAGCCTTGGGACCTAAACCAAGGTTCTCCCTAACCTAAAATTGACGTTCCAGAATTTATGGCGAAGTCTAATTTTCAATCAGAGGATGTTTCGACCAAATATGGGTCCCACACCCATTCTTTCTAATTTTTAACTTTCTGACCAATAGGTCAAAATGAGATCTATTGTATTAGGACCCAAACCAAAGGTCAAACTAGACTAAAATCGACATTCCAAATCTGCTGGCGCAGTTGGAATTTTCATGTGAGATCATTTCACAAAAATTTTTGTTCGGAGGCCTAGCGAAGACTTTTAAATGGGTAATTGGCTCTAAAAACCAAACAAACTTCCCAGTAATCAAACCATCGATCCCAACAAGTCATAAATGACTTGGAAAGGCTATGGAGAAGTTCAAATAGTGAAGATAAGCATAAAGATGGAAAATGACCTGAAGGTTCATTATACTTAGTGCATCCTGATCTATGCTAGGTATATCGTATGAAGTACAGATCCCACTAAAGTTTACAAGATGCATACTTTCTTTATCCATAGACAAATCCACAAACACATATTTGGGTTAAATTGCTGGATCATAGAACTAATTATGTTGAACTTATCACCTAATGGAAAATGACATGACCCAAACCAGGGCCTAGCTGTGTCGGGCATCTCAAGTCCAACTAGGATCGGAGACCACCCCCAATACCCAACCATAACCACCTTGTTCTCTATTTCATATGAATTTCAAACATATAACAAGATAAATCCACAATACTTCAAAGACATTAGTAAAAGTCTATAATTATATTCCAACAAACTCAATCAAATATCAAATCGGTGCCAACTATAATGCCAATACCAATACCAATACTAAGGATGACATCAATATCGACACCGTCCATGCCCATAGTTGTCTGACAAAGCCTCTATCCATAACTAATAATATTCGATTGGGACATGCCCCCAACCATAGCCAAAACCAAACCAAATAATTAATAAACATTAAAGAATTCCATAGAAGAAAATAGAGCCTTCTGAAGTATAAAAGCTCACCACTTCAGTCTGACTGCAAGTTGTCCCTAAATCCAAGTCACTGAGCAGCATCACATGGGGATATAACACCCAAAGATAGTTAGCAGAGTGAATGCTAGCACATACTCAGGGATAAGACAAAATAATGCCAGTAGTTCAAAACCAAGGTAAACAAATATATGCAATCACATAGATACATATATATATATATATATATATATATATATATATATATTATGTAAGATTAGGGAATCGGGTTTAGCATGCATTTAAAACCTTAACTTTGGCGGAGTAGCTTGAGTGTCCTAAAACTAGCGGAGTAGCTTGTGTGTCCTAAAACTATCCATGGGCTATATGGGTATTACTCTCTTTGCTAATAGGGCCCCAGTGCGTGTTAGCCATAGGATCGGAGAAAAGAACCTAAGATGACTAGTATATCTCCCAAAATATAAAGTGTGACATCATGCACACGATCACCGAGACCACCTTCACATTGGCAAATATGAGTTTTCAGTGTCGGTCTCTCCAGTACCCCACCTTCTACAGTTTTTCTATGTAAACCGCTTTAATCCCATATAAAAACTATTTTTACATTCCAACCATTTACCCAGGAGTCTCTTGTTTAGGTATACTCGTAGGTATCATCATATTAAAATTAGAGCATGCAAGTCTATCATTTTATGCCATACCAAAACGATTAAACCAAGCTGACTTCCAAGTTTCCAGTTAAACCAATACCATGGCCATCAAGGCCTTTCCAAACAATTTAAAACCAACCAAACCAATTTAAGTCCCATTACGATTTATAAATTGCTAAGATTTCAAGAATAGCCATACTATGTGAAAAAACATTCTCATTGATATTTTATCAAACATATGGAGGGAACATAAGTTTCAAAGCCATAACCAAGTAATTTGGGTGATCCAAAGAACCCATAAATCCGTTTACTACAACCATGCATTCCACAATGTCAAAATCATATTAAAAGCGTGAAAGAAACATCATTAAACCATGAGAAATATTATTCAACTATAAACCTCCAAAACCCCTAACCATTATTTCAAACCACAACAATATCATAAAATCCATACATTAAAATACATGCTCTTTGTAAAATAACAATAAAGGAGGAGTAACATGCCTTAGACACCAAGGAAGAGGGAGAGAATCACTCATGAAAGCCCCTAATTAATTGTCTTGGTGAAACCCTAGACTTTAACATGAGTGAGAGTTGAGAGAAAGATTTTAAGAGTATTTGATTGAGAATAATACGTTAATGAAGCTCTAAAATATTTTTTATGTTGTCGTATCAAAGGGAGTTACTAAGGAGAAATGTCCAGAATGACCCCAACTTAAAACTTTAGAACTCACGGCTGGGTAGCATAATGTTCAACTCAGAAGTAAATTTAAGTGCAAGGCAGTTGTTATCAATATAATTACCAAACTTTATGTTAGGTTCTAATCCATGAGGAACAATGTGATTGTCTATTGGGTGAGATTGAAATGGAAGTAACTTTCTATATTCAAACCAATAATACAAGTTATTGGGGGATTTTAAACGTTTTGAAGATATGATTACTTTTGAACTTCTAAAAGGATAACTCGGAGCTACAAATAATTAAAGTATAATCAATTTAAATCGAATGTTAGGGTTATGTACTACTAGGGGCAACTAGTATATGGGTGTATAACAATAAACTTAAAATCTTAGTTAAAGCATGCGTGGTAGGATCGGTTAGGGTTTTGATACTAGCCTTTCAAAAAAGTAACTAACTATCACCCACTAATTCTTTCAAATACCAAGTAGGTATGGTCAACTACCTACTACCAAACCTCAAATTGACATCCCTATTTCTAAGATGATGCCTAAGATATAGCAATTTCAGACTTTATGCTTATTACTAAGACAACAAAAAGGGAATAACTATTATCTAGTTTATTGTTCACAATTTCTCATGACACTTACAACCCTCTTTCAAGGATAATTATAGGATCTAGGCTACCTATATCCCTTTTTCAATGAGGATGTGGGGGTTAGGGATATTAAGGCTTTCACCAACAAATTATATTTTACAATCAAGATTTTGTGAAACCCAACCACATGAACTAATAATTAAAGCTAACAATCACAACCCCCCCCCCACACACTTTTTCCCTATTGTAACATAATCCCAAATGGAAGAACTAGCTACACATAAGATTAATAAGCAAAGATATACCCAAAATCACTATCAATTTGATTTATGGAAAGATAAAGAGAATGCAATTTTCAAGCTTTAGGGTTCAAGAAATCTTTAATGGAAATTGCCATTTCTCCACTTGGAAACTACTCTAATGAATTCTTCACCCAAAAATTAGTACAATAATTGTCCCCTCAAAATGCGAAACTAGATAGTGGATAAATACAACCAAAATTGGCTTCCCTTTCAAAGAGATAGGGTTGAGATTCTTAAGGGAATTTGGGAATAATTATGCGTATTTACATCTCTGCCCCTAGGCAGTATTCCTGCTAGACCTCTATCATGTTAACTTATCTGCGATCGCGGCTACCACGATCGTAGTCAAAATATCATAATTGTGGTACTTTGACCTGGCTTGACTGATCGCAATTGCGGTAACTGAGGCTTGTTTTAGCTCCAGGTATTCCAGCTACAGTCCTTTTCTTTTTTTTATCTTTATGTGGCTCAAGTCCACGTCTTTCTATCTCATGACCTGTATGCCTGCAAAATGTGAAAATTAGTACATTTAATCACAACTTTGTCTTACTTATAAATTTAAATCATGGTAATGTGCACGACTATTGAGTGCAAATGAGTGGTAACTTTACAACTCATCAACACCCCCAAGTTAAAGCTTTGCTTGTCCTCAAGAAACACTACCTCTTACCACGAGACTATGCACATGTATGCGGCTATTCTATTACCCAATGATCATAATTACTTCAACTTGATTACTACCACAAATATCTCTTCACACCTAGGAAAAGCTATTTTAATGACACCCTTCAACATAAAATGCAATTTTCAAATATGCAAAAGACTCCAAAGAGAAACCATACAATAATTACTAATACTCTAGCAATGACTCATCTTTGACCTCAACAACGATATACTCCTTTTGCCTCATTTTTTGGGAGATGACAAAATTGCCTACCTCAACTTGTTTGCATGCCTCCTCACAAGAAAGAAAATTTCACACACCAAGTTATCAAATATGCAACAAAGAATTTAAGTGCAAAATTCTCTCTCTCTAAAGATCTCTCGATGCTAACAAGTACTATGCCATAGGCTTGCCCTATTTTTAATCTTCATTATATTGAAAATATTTGGTTGGAAATCAGGAAGGGCATTTTGATCTTGAAACGTAGGTTTGGGGTTGGGCAGGATATTATTTAGGAACAACATGGCTACACCATCCTGAAATCTACATCACACACTTCCATCCAACATTTGACCATGGGCCACACCATTTCTTTACAAATGTGCCTACTTTTATTTCCTTGGTTCACCTATTTCCTTTTTCATTTTTTTTCTTGCAATCTCATGCATTTCTTTTCTTTGTTGGGCCCATTCTTTTCCTTACTGATTTATTCTATATGCTTAAGCAGTTAGGCACTCACTTGAAACTTCATGGACTAAAGTCATCTTTTATAATCTTTACCACCCCTAACTTAAGATTTTAGCCTCAATTTTCATTTTTACGTTCTTGGAGGACAGGGTTCAAAAGAGGGATAAGAATTGAAAGGATCACAACTTGCAATGTGTTTGCCAAAGAAAGGTCCAAAGGCTTAAGTGGGTGATTAGGGATAACATCTATGCAAGGATAGGATTTTTTTAGGATAAATTGGAATTACAATGTCACAAAGATGGCCTAGGATCATCTAAAAACCAAATATAATCAAAATTAGCCTTCAAAGACTAATGGGGTAAGTTCTAGATGGTACAAGTGCACATGAGATTTGAACAAATGAGCTATAAAAGAAAAAAATTAAAATTAGAAAAAGAAAGAAAAAAACTATAAAATTAAAATACTCATGAAAGTTAAACGTGTTAAATATAAATACAATTAAATCAATGAATACAAAATATGAATAATGGTGCACATACAAATACAATAAGCATTTGTCGTATTATTTGTGCTGGGTGTTATAATATTTTTCAAAAGTACAAAAAAAATAGGAAAGAAAAAATGAGAAAGAAGAAATACCAAAAAATAAAAGAATAAAGATCAATGGAAGCTAGAGATAGAAGAGAAAGGAAAAAATCGAAAGATAGAAATGAAAAGAAATTAAAATAGAAAAAATATCAAACTAGAAAAAAGAGGGCATACGAAAAATCAAAAATACAAAAAGAAAAATGAGAAAGAAAAATTGAAAAAGAAAAAGAAGAAAAATAAGAAGAAGAAAGACAAATAGAAATCGGAGATTGAACAGAGAGAGAAATGAAAATAAGAATAGAAAAGAAAACAAGAATAGAAAAGGAAACAAAATGTAAAAATAAAAGAGAGAAAATGGTGGTTCAAATAATTTGAATTAAAAAGTCAAGTTTTTTAAAAAATTAAGAAAAAAAATTTAAAAAATAAAAAACATTGTCTATTTAAATAAAAAATTGAATTTTTTTTCTTAATTCCAAACTCACCCTTGATACGTTAAGGAGAGTATAATTGGTGGATACCCATTAGTTATCATATTTCAGACTAGATAATATTGATTGACCCACATTTGAACCACTATTAAATGGATTGGATACCCAACTCATTTAACATGGATAAAATGGATGGATAATCATATAATTTATCCATTTTTCCACCCCTACCTTTGTCTACTGCTCCTTCTGATATTTCTCAAAATCTGAGTGAGACACATAAGAGTGACGCTTGGTGGAGGGCTGTCGCGTCCTTTAAGAAAATCCCGATACCAGATCCTTGGTGACCCTAATATCCATACCAATATCTTCCAGAGGCCCAACAATGGATAGTCTGCACGATTCTGACTCCTTAACTATCAACTTGCCCAAGTCGATCTTTATTTTATTTTTCTATGACCAGGTGCACCCTCACCATTAATTTTGAGTGGAAATATATGTGGGTTTGGTTTCACCAAGGTATCTGTTGGATACTCTTCTACTTCGGCCCTCCTACACAACTCAGTAATAAGAGAAGGAAAGAGAAGAAGTGTACCACTCTGACTCTTGAAATACCTTCATTCTGCAATCACAATCTGGACCACATTTAGAGCAATGATAGATAAGATATAGGCCACCATCCGAGCATATATATCTATGACAATAATCATATGTGTGAATTTAAGTGCAAAGCAAAAACCAACAGTACATGATATTCAACCAATTCCTAGCGTATTTTGCGAAATCATTCAGGGAGATCCCTATCTTCATGGCAACCCATGGAACCTCTTTGACAGGGCATAGTATGCTAGCCATCTAGGTCCCTGGCTCACATCTCTTGGATCTCAATAATACCTACCTCTGGGAGCATATATACGTCATTTATCTGCTCCGCTCCAAAGTGTACCTTATTTCCCCTAATCCTTATCACTGGGATTAAGAGGGAGAAAATGCTAAGATTTGCGTATAACTCTCGTACCCAGTGCTCATTGGCAATTTAGGGTTCCGGGACAAAACATATCCACCTGGTAGCAGTAAGCCTATTGTGAAATTTTGGTAATTTCTCTGGCACCTTGTCTATGCAAATACCCCTCTCCTAGAGTATCTTTGTCTTTGGGAGGTCACTGTAGTAGAGGCTAAGACATTCTGGATCCATGAAGTGGATATGGTCAAAATCCTCTATTTTGTGGTTGAGTACCTATAAGAACCATAAAATGGACCATGATTAGCATTTTCATACCAAACCCATTCTAGGTTAATCAAACAAACTCGTAGAGGTTGAGGGTTTGAGTCACGCTGGAGGGGAAGTGTGGAAACACTATTGATCCTCCTAGGGGGGGAAAGAAAAAAAAAAAAAAAAAAACTCGTAGGGCGATGTCATAGTGGGTTTTGGGAGGAGAAATGGGCATGCAGGATTTTTGTTCTAAAAGGGAAATTGCTCACAAATATAGAGATCATGGACCTTTGACCACGATTGCGGTTTACCATGATTGTGGTACCGTGATCATAGTCTCGATAACTACGATCATGGTATTTCAGAGCAATTTCAACCAAATCTGTAATAGTACAAAATAACAACTTTCAACCCCAATTTGTGTTCGAACTAACCAATATATCATCATGTTCATCAAACTTAAACACTAAGTGCTTAATTTTTCTCTTTAAAAGTGAAATTTTTTACAATTAATTCATTGGCACAGTCAATCAAACACATGATGTACACACTAATTACAACTTATTTAGACCAAATTTGAATACTTAAGACTTCCCCATCGATGTGTATACCAACTATAATAACCTACCATATAAATAATCACATTCATGCATTGGTCTAGCAAGTGGGAACATTACTTTAGACCTACTCCTAAAGTACAAGTTTTAGGCCAATAAACAAAACAATTCAAGGGAGTTAGACACATACCATAGTGTAGGATGCATGCAAATTCAATGAGAAACTTAATTATGGAAAATTTTTCCAGCCTTTGGAAGCAATTTTAGGGAGAAAAATGGAGAAAGGGGCATTGGAGAACTGAGCAGTCGAATGGTCTTTTAAACTACTTTGACTGCTATTGCGGTGACTCAGCTATCACGATCGCGGTGGCACAGGCCCGTGATCTCCATACCTGAGAATAATTTTGGGTCCTCTGCAATCCCCTTTTCAGCCCACAATACAATAATTTCATACTTTCCCTTTCTCAAATTTATTCCCAAACACTCTTCAGCACCTTGATTTCAAAGGTTATGCATAAACAAAACTAAAATCTACTCTATTATGCTTAAGTAAAAGGATACGTGTAATGTTGGGCGTATTTACACGCCTAAACACCATAATTTACCCATGTTATAGCTATGTTTTGAGGATAAAATATATAATTCCTGCACTTTTAGTCCATCTTCCTGTAAGTGAGCTAACCAACGTGATTAGAATGTTTTCAGGTATTAATGATGAAGATTTCAGCACTTTGTGGACCCTTGGGCAGTAAAGGAAAACTTCACGTAAGAAGGAATGCAGCTTTTGGAAGCTTGTGGACTGAATGTGATGCATGGAGAAATTATCCCGGGCAGAATCATTATTTCTTCATACTTAGGGGTGCAGCAGTAACCTAGTAGAACTAGGACAAGGATGTAGTAACCGAGTAGGACTAGGACAAGGATGTTATAAAAACCCTATTTGCTGAATTTTTCGGCATTCAATTCTATTGTCATTATTTTTCTTTCATTCGACACTTGGGATTATTCACGTTTCAATTTCTGATAGAGGAACACGGCTCTCTTGAGAGCAATGGACCAAGAGGGAAAACGTCATCCCTCTTTGACATTAAAATCATCCCCTTGCGAAGATTATTTGAGGTGTGGTATGATGATTATATCTATTGCGAATTCCGTTGTAATCATGAGTAGCTAAACTTCTCTGTTAGGGTTATGGAAGCCTTTTGATATACTATCTATTACTATGAGTTTGTGAATTCTTGCTGCGTATGTTTCTTATATCATTACTCTCTTCATTTTAATTGAATTCTTGTGGTTGCAAACATCTAGAATACGCCAGCATAACATTAACTTGTTCGAGAGAAAACTTACATGTTTGGAAAAGAGAGTGTGACAAAGAAATAGGGATACCAACCCCTGTTTACACGCTAATGCCTTAACCGGATTAACCTCTAGGAGAGTTTGTACCATTAGTTATACACTTTAAGCTCGAGAGAGTTAATGTGAAATAATCCTGGATGGTCGAGAGACACTATGATTTGCCATTAAGAATACGAATCTCTATAAGTGTATGCATGTCTGAATTCCGCATAACTCATAGTTAATAGATACGTAGAATTCATAAGGTGGACATAACCCTAACTTATTATTCTCTGTGATCAAATCTTACCAAACAAAGCATTCATTCGTTACTTTGTTAGCAGTAGTTGACGCCTACAATTAAATCCCCCCTTTCCGTAGAATTTTTGACCAACAGTCTGCTAACAATTACAACACTTAGTGACCAAGTATTCCCTGTGGGATTCGACACCCAACCCTATTGGGTTCTACATTTGACAGTGACCGCTTACACTATTACGAGAGCTGTAGTTTAGGCGTTATCAACGTGCCACTTTCATGGCATGATGGTTTTCTTCCCATCTTTTATGGCAAGACATTATTTCAACTATAACTTGTGTATCCACTTAGAAGATTGGAATCTCCGTCCCAACTTTTTCTCACTATGAATTGAGCAGTAGAAGGACAGAAGATTTAAATCTTCCAAGATGAAACATGATAGAAATGAGGACATAGTGATGCGACTTCTATCTATCCACTTTGAAGACTTGAAACTTTCACCCAATTTCACATCAAATATTCGATTTGATTCTTTGGGAAATAGTAGGGGCATCCATAGGACGATAGTTAAACATCAAAAGTTGATCTCCTTGTCCTTTGAGGACAGGGTTCTCATGAGATCTTTTGGAACGTAAACCCCTAAAATTTAGGGACGGTGCTCCTTCTCCCAAAATCCATTATTTTCTTAGGTTAGTGGACTCTCATCATATCTACTAAGAACAATGTTGAAAAGTGGTTCGATTGAGGTCAATCCCTTAATTCTAGAGTAGCATCACTATTAGCATCCTCATCCTGAAATGTACTAGAATATTCATAAGAGATTTGCTTGGCTTCTTCTTTTCACTCAAGCACTATTTCCTCAATTTTGGTATCTTCAACTATAGTATGTTTCATTGGTTGGGAAATCACTGAAGACTCTTCGTTACCAAGCTCATCATTAACCATATAGCTCGGTCTTTCTTCTTGATCAACCTCATCTTGAAAAGTGAAGAAGGAAATGGTATTTGAAAGATTTGGTTTCTTGCCCATTCCTTATATCTTGATAATCTCCCCTCTAAATTTCTCATTTGATTGATGCATATGGTGTACGTCCTCCTCTATTGTAGTTACCCAATTCCAAAGAGTTTGACGTATCGCTTCGACTCCATTGTATCCGACACGTTATTCTTTCTTTGATGCATCATGAGTCCTATAAAACTCAAAAGAAGAACTAGCATTTTTCTTAGCATAACTAGGGGAGGGAGAATTTGGACAATTACTCCAATGTCCATCATGACTACCACACAAAGAATAATCATACTACTAATCGTATTTTGATGGTGCTTCCAAAACTCTTCGAGGAGCATAACTACAATCTTGTTGAAAGTGGGGTCCATCACAATATAGACATAGATCATCAAGATAAGATTTCCAACTACCAAAATCATCTTCATTCCAAGATGCCATATTAACAAGTAAACAAAAATAAAAATCTACCTAAAACAAGAAACAAAAGAAAATCACAAATAAATATTTATAAGTATGAAACAAATCAAGTAAGCTAAATTTCCAAACAAACTCAATACGCCAAATTGTTCCCCGACAATGACGCCATTCTTGATAAAACTCAACTCACACGTCAATTTAAGTGCAAAAAGATTATTGTCAATATAATTACCTAACTTTGAGTCATGGTCAAATCCATGAGAAATAATGTGATTGGCTATCACGTGAGTTTGAAATGGAAGTTTCTTGCTAGAGTCGAACCTAAAATACAAGTTATTGGGAGATTTTTAACATTTCAAAGATATGATTACTTTTCAACTTCTAAAAGGGTAACTCGGGGCTACGAATAATTAGAGTATAATCAATTTAAGATGGAACTTGGGGTTATGTTTTACAAGGGTAAACTAGTACATGGGTGCATGAGAATCAACTTCAAATCCAAGTTAAAGCATGAGTGGGTATGCTCGGATAGGGATTTTGATACTAGACTTTTGAAAAAGTACCAAACTGTCACCCACTAATTCTTTCAAATACCAAGTGGGTATGGTCAACTATTTTTCACAAACCTCAAATGGGCATCCTTATTTCTAGGATGATGCCCAAGATATAGAAATTTCATACTTTATGCTTATTTTTTAGACAACAAAAAAGGAATAACTATTATCAAGTTTATTATTCACAAATGCTCATGTCACCTACAACCCTCTTTCAAGGATAATTATAGGATTTATTCTACCCATATCCCTTTTTCCAAGGATGATGTGGGGAGAGGGGTAGGGAGTTTGAGGCTTTTACCAAAAAATTCCATTTTAGAATTGAGGTTTTGTGAAACCCAACAACATGAACAAATAATTAAAGATAACAATAACAAACCACACATACATTCTCCCATTTCTAACATAACCCCAAGAGGAAGAACTAGCTACATTAAAAGATAAAGAAAATGCAATTTTAAAGCTTTTAGGGTTCAACAAATCTTCAATAAAACTGCCAATCCTACACTTGGAAACTACAATAATGTATTCTTCACCCTAAAATTAGTACAATAATTGTTCCCTCAAATTGTAAAACTAGATTGTTGATAAATTCCACAAAATTTGCTTCCCTTTCAAGGATATGGGGTTGAGCTTCTTAAGGGAATTTAGGAATAGTTGTGTGCATTTACATTTCTGTCCATGGGATGTATTCCCTCTAGACCGCTATCTCGGTAACTTATCCATGATCAAGGCTACCATAAATGCGGTCAATCTCGTGATCGAGTACTTTGACCTAGATTGACTGACCGTGATCGCTGTAAGTAAGGCTTGTTTAAGCTCCAGGTCTTCCAGCTGTACTTCTTTTCTCTTTTTTGATCTTTTTTAAGCTCAAGTCCATATCTTTCCATCTCATGACTTATATGCCTACAAAATATGGAAATGAGTGCATTTAATCATAACTTTGTCTTACGTATACATTTATAACATGGTAATGTGCATGAATATTGAGTGAAAATAAGTGATAAGTACACCACTCATTAGGTATGAGTAGACCCTCCCACTCATCACCACATCATACGAATGGTATCATCAAATCATCACTAGAATAGAAACTAGGACACCATATTCTTTACAAAGTTCGAATCCCTTTCCCAACTCATCACTAGACCATATTACTAGTACTGTCAAGCTGCATCCAAGGAAAAACATCTAGGGTTAGACACTATACAACTTATGACTTGACCCTAAACCTCTCATCATAAGACCATACAACTCGTATAGAGTCTCTCGTAGCTAAGACAGAAATTAACTAGTAAAACATTGACCAACATATTAATAGGGTCCCTAGAGCCATACACATACTGTATAACTCGTATGGTGAGTTATTCGAGGACACTGAGTTCAAAACTCAGGAAATTTCCAAGGGCCAAAACCCAAGGTGTTTAAATTGACCCCCAATTAGATCAATTGACCTCAAATGATGGAAAAAAAAAGTACAAGCATTATTTAAACACCACACGCCTCTACTCTTACCTTTAAATAAGTTATAAAACAAAGCTGGTAAGATAAACACATACCTTATGCATGAATTTCTGAAGCAGAAAGTAAGAATGGATACTTGGATTTCATGTCCTCTTACGCTTCCCAAGTAGCCTCTTCCACCTTTTGGTTTCTCCATAGAACCTTTACCGAAGTTACATCCTTGGTCCGCAATTGATGAACCTAGGAATGCAAAATCTCCACATGGACCTCTTCATAAGACAGGGAATCCAAAAAACCAATAACCTTGGTAAGTACAATTTGCGATGAATTACCCATACACTTTTTCAATATAGAAACATAGAATACAGGGTGAAATAGAGCTCAATATAGAAGGAAACTCCAAATCATAAGCAGCATTACCTACTCTTATCATAATCAAGTACGGACCAACTTATTGGGGACTAAGCTGCCCTTTCTTCCCAAAATGTATCATTCCTTTTATGCGAGACAACTTTAAGAACACCCTATCCCCAACCTCAAACTTTAACTTCCTATGCATTTCATCTGTATAGGACTTTTGGAAACTTTATGCGGCTCTAATCCTATCGCAAATCACCTTCACTTTCTCTATAGTTTGGTGAACCAAATCCAGGCCAAATATCTCTACCTCACTAACCTTGAAGCACCCAGTAGGAGACCTACACCTCCTACTATATATGGCCTCAAACAGAGCTATCCCAATGCTAGAGTGGTAGTTATTATTGTATACAAACTCTATAAAAGGAAAATTCTGAAGACAACTACCACCATAGTCAATCATGGAAACACGAAACATATCTTCCAATGTCTCAATAGCCCTTTCTGCTTTTTCATCCGACTGCGGGTGGAAAGAACTACTAAGACTCACCTTGGTCCCTAAACCTTTCTAAAATGACTTCCAAAAGTGTGATAAAAACTGTGTACCACAATTAAGATAATAGAAATAGGCAACCCATGCAACTTTACAATCTATTGGACACATAACCCTGGATAATCCAAAACAGAGAAATTTGTCCACATAGGCAAGAAATCAGAAGGCTTAGTCATCTTATCAATGATAATCTAAACTAAATCAAACTAATTCTGAGATTGAGGAAGATTGGTAATGAAATCCGTATTGATCACCTCCTACTTCTACACAGGCAACTCAATTTCTTGATACAATCCTCTGGGCCTCATGTGCTCAACCTTCACTTGTTTGCATACCATTCACTTGGCCATAAAACTAGCCACATACCACTTCATAATGTTCAACCAATACATCTCCTTAAGGTCAAGATACATTTTCATTGAACCAAGATAGACAGCATAGAGCGACTCATGCGTCTCATCTATGATATTTTCTCGTAAACCATCTATATCGAGAATACATAACCTCCTTTGGTAACATAAGGTACCATCACTACTAATCTTGAAGGACATCACCTTCTGCCCACCTACATCATATTTGATCCTTATCAAGACATGATCCAACACTTGCTTCTTCTTTACCTTATCTCCAAGAGACGACTATGCTACCTCTTGCACAAACATACCTCCATTCTTAAAGTCTAAGAGAAAACTCCTAGGTTATCCAAATGGTCAATATCTTTCAACAAATCCTACTTTTCTTTATCTAAATGAGCTAGGCTTCCTATGGACAACTCTCTAAGAGCATCAACAACCACATTAGCTTTATCTGGATGGTAGTGAAGACTATTAACGTAATCCTTGAGCAGCTCAAGGCATCTCATTTGCCTGAGGTTCGAATCTTCCTGAGTAAACATATATTGCAAGTTTTTCAGATAAAAAAAGATATCTACAAGCATGCCATATAGATAGTGATACCAGATTTTCAATGCAAAGACCACACACAATTATTCCAAGAGATGAGTCGGATAACTCTTCTGATACACTATCAACTGTCTAGAGGGATAAGCTATCACCTTGCTTGTTGTATCAAGATGCAACCAAGCCCCATTTGAGACATATCACAAATAAATAAAAAACCATCAATGCATTTAGGCAAAGTCAAGACTAAATTCGAAGGTAGGTTATCCTCCAGCTTCTAAAAACTACCCTCACAAGCATCAGACCACAGGAACTTTATCTTTTTTTGAGTAAACTTAGGAAATGGGGTATCTATAGAATAGAAGATTTTCTCAAACCTCCTGTAGTAAATAGATAAACCTAAGAAGCTATGAATATCGATTGGAGTCATAGGTTTAGGCCACTTCATAACAACTACAACTTTCTACAGATCCACCATGATCCCTTCACTAGAAATGACATAACCTAGAAAAGTGGCAACGTTCAACTAGAACTCACATTTTGAGAATTTCGCTTACAATTATTGCTCTTTCAAGATCTGCAACACTATATAGATACGATTAGAATGATCTACCTAACTCTTTCAGTAAACCAGAATATCATTTAGGAACATAATGATGAACAAATCCAAAAACTAACAGAAGACCATATTCATCAAATTCATGAATGTCATTGGGGCATTGGTTGACCCAAAAGACATAACAACAACAACAACATACCCAGTGTATTGCCACCTAGTGGGGTCTGGGGAGGGTAGAGCGTACGCAGACCATACCGCTACCTTAAGAGAAGTAGAGAGGCTATTTCTGATAGACCCCCAATTTAGGACCAACAACTGTATAACAAATACAAAAAGTAAGCACATATAAACTAGTATGACCTAAAATACATAACAAAAAACAGTAAATAGCTATACTGGATACAAAAAGAAGTCTTGTGGATATCGACCTCCCTAACTCTTTAACTGATGATATACAGATAGAAGATCAATCTTGGAGAAAAACTTAGCAACCTAAAGATGGTCAAAAAATCATCTATCCTTGTAAGATGGTACTTGTTGTTTACCATCACCTTATTCATTTGTCGATAATCAATACACATCCAAAGAAAACCATTTTTCTCACGTACAAATAACATTGATGCACCCCACAAAGACATACTAGGATAGATGCAAACCTTATCTAAGACATCTTTTAGTTTCTCCTTAAGCTCCTTCAACTCAGTTGAAGCCATTCTATATGAGTGAATAAAAATAGAACGAGTGTTCAGAACAAGATCAATCCCAAAATAAATCTTTCTATCAGGATTGAAACTAGGAAGGTCATCAGGGAAGACCTTAGGAAGTTCATTCACCACTAGGATAGAATCCAAAGGATTCTGTGAGTTAGAATCTTCAACTCGGACTAGATGATAAAGATACCCATTGGAGATCAACATCTGAGCTCTAAGATATGGTATGAACTTCCTTTTTAGAGATAGTGAACCACTCTCCAACTCAATAACTAACTCATTAGGGAATTTAAAGACAACCCTAAGGTTCGAAAGTCTAAAGAGGCATAGCACAAGTGCAACCAATCCATCTCTTATATGACATTAAAATAAAACATAGCAAGTTTATATAGATTTACAAAAGTTTCCTAGCAACCCATAGATACCGCACAATACCTATAGACTCTTCTAGGAACCAAAGAGTAACCCACTAAGGTAGAAATAGAAAAAGGGTCCAAAACACACTAGGCACCAAAGCCAAAATACATAGCCACAAATGGGGTCACATAAAAAAAAGTGGACCCCAAATTAAGTAAATAATACACATCATGGGAAAAGAGTTTCAATATACCAGGATGACATTAGGTGATGATTCAGACTCTTAGTGGGTAGAAAGAGCATAAAGAGATTTCAACCAGTGCTAGAACTAGATGGTCCACCCTTTGGTGCCAGAGCTGAAAAAGAGGTAACATGAACCTTGTTTTACCCAAAAGAAACCTTACCAACATGACAGTTTCTAATTATGTGCCATGGCTGACCATAGTTGAAGCACTTGTCCTTTACTGCATCAAAATAATCCCAATGTAATCCACTACAAAATCTATAGGAAGGATATGATGAATCCGACTAGGCCCCACTAGCCTGAGTTTGGGCACCATACATCCTATAATTGTCGACATTCTAAAAACATCTATCACCAGACGACTTTAGGTAGGGAGCACAAGCCATCGAGTAAGACTCAGAATTTCCCCACTTAATATTGGTCCACTTTCTACCATCCCTGCCACTATGTTGTTGACCACCACCATGCTTTAAAAATCTAAACTTCTTGCTCTGCCTTGCCCTAATCTCCGCCTTCTACTTCTTCTCTTCCTCTACCTTCTGTATGTACACAACTAATCCAGAGGTGTCTATATCCTTGTTAAAAAGGAAGCCTTACTTTCCAAAATAAAGTCTTGGGATAACCTTGAAGTGAACTTCCTTATTCTACACCTGATGCTAGAAACCAACTCTGGAGCATACTGAGATAACTGGTGAAACTTCAAGGAATACTCCTTAACTAACATCTAGTGTTGCTTTAGTTTAAGAAACTCTTCTACCTTCACTTTCCTTAACTCTTGAGGAAAGAAATAGTCCAGAAAAGAACTAGAGAAATCATCCCATAGGGCTGACTCAATATCGTCACCCTTAGTCTGTTCCCATTGCTCATACCATTGGTATGCTACCTTTTTTAGTTGGTGGGCAACAAATTCTACACCGTCCATGCTGGTAGCATGCATAACACTAAATATATTTACCATCTTATCCATAAAAGCTTGAGTGTACTCATCTATCTTAACATTAGTAAACATATAAGAATTTAATATCATTAACTAGCCAACTCTTGTGGCCTCAGAATATGGAGTAACAGAAACACCACACTAAACCTGAGAAGCTACGATCTGCGCCAACATATGAATAGACTGACAAAACTTAAAATTTATCATATCAACCTGAGGAGCTTGAGAATGACAGGAGGGAACAAATTAATCTCAAAAGGATAATCAGGAACTAGACCCCTAGACCGTGTTTGGACCGTAAAAGTAGAATGAGTCCCATTAGCATTATCCTCAGGAAGGATAGAGGAGTTTTCGTGAGCTTCAAATTATGAGGAGACATGATCTAAAAATCAAACAAAAAAGAATTGAAGACGATTTTAGGACCTTACACTCTACGACTTGAAAACATAATACAAGAAAGAGAAATATTCCTAGCTGTCGTGTAGCCTCTCCCTTATGAGTGTAGCATGCTACACACTTTTAAAAGAGACTCTACTCAACATGGCTTTGTTGGACACCCAATTGACCATGAACCTAAGGCTCTGATACTAATTTTATATAACCAAAACCATGGCATAGTTATGTTGGGAATCTCAAGGCCAACCAGGACTGGAGACCACCCCCAATACCCATCCATAATCGCCCTACACACTATGTCAGATGAATTTTGAACATATAACAAGATAAATTACTTCAAGGACATTAATAAAAGTCTATAATCATAATCCAATAACCTCAATCAACTATCCAACCGGTGCCAACCCCAATGGTAATACCAATACTAAGGCTAATACTAAAACTGACACTACCCATGTCTATAGGTTTCTAATAAAGCCTCTATTAAGAATCAATAATATCCAATTGGTATATTCCCTTGACCATATCCAAAACTAAACCAAAGAAATTGAAAAAATAAAAAAGTCAATAGCATGAATTAGAGCCTTCCTGAGTATGGAAGCTTGCCAGTTCAGGTTACCACAAAGCTGTCTCAAAATCTAAGTCACTAAGTAGAAGGAATAGTAGTACAACTGGTTCCTGCATCGCGTGGAGATACAATGCTTGAAGATTGTTAGTAGAGTGAACACTAGCATATACTTAGGGATAAGATAAAATAAAATCAGTAATTCAAAATCAAGGTTTAACTCCCCTTGCTAAAAGGGCCCAGTGCATGTTAGCCGCAAGAGTAGAGAAAAAGAGCTGAGACTACTAGTACATCTGCTAAAATATAAAGTGTGACATCATGCACACGATCACAAAGACTACCCTCACATCGGGAAATATGAGTTTTTAGTATTTGTCCCAAAAAATGCTCACCTATACCATTTAAAGTGGTAGAGAACAGTCGTTGTCAATATCCCAACTTGCATTAAGATCAAATCAATAAGAAGTAAAATATAGAGTTATTAACTTATGAGTACTTAAGTCTTACTAAGATAATACCCAAAAGTGTTAGTAAAGTAAATGACATAATTGAAAATAAGGGGAAGGGGGTTTCAGTTAAGGGAGGATGTATGTCACTAGTAACTTGATTCCACAAACTAAGCGACAAATTTTAATCTAAATTTGATATTTCGAAAATCCTGGGATTACGTCTACCTAAGGAAATCTTATGTATGCGTGTGTAAAATTTGATATGCATCTAGAAAGTTACTAATGTGGTAGGCTAGGTCACGGACCCTTGAGGCTAATTTATTTATAACACCTCAAAGATTTCACTTGTTGACCCTTTCAGCTACCTAACAAGTGTGACAATAATATTCACCCACTACCTCTATTTGGGCATCCCTATTTCTAGGATGATACCCAAGGTATAATAAACTACAAAATCACCCTAATGTCTAAGATAGTGAAAATGAGTAAACTAAACCTAATAATTGTATACTATTGCCTTAGTTCCCACATCCCTCTTTCAAGGATGATGAGAGTTCCTAAAGTTTACCCAAACCCCTCATTTAAGGTTGGTTTAGGCTTTCACTAGCATGGGGTTTTTACCCACAAACCCATGTGGGTATTTGGGGCTTTCACCCACAAATCCTAACCAATGTAATCAAGAAATAGTAGAACCCATTACATCTAACTAGAATATACCGAAATATATCAAAACCCACGACTAATTTAAACTTTAGTTCAACATAGTTCCAACATAAGGACATTTAGCTGCTCATGATGAAAAGAAAGAAACATATACAAAATGAGTTGTTCAAGGCATCCATTCATAAAAAATACAAAAATCCAAATCTCAAAATCAAATTTGTAATTCTTGCCCAATTTAGGGTTTCTATTTTAATTTCAAAGTATTGCTAGTCTTATGAATGCCCAAAATATGAAAGGGTTTTAATCTTTTAAAGGATTTGGGGTCGGCTACTGAAAATTAAAAAACTGCCCCTAGGCTAATTTTTATAAGGTCGTGATTGCAATAGAATTCCACGATCACAGCTACTGCGAATGCGGGTAGATCAACATGATTGCGACCCTCAGACCGCGATCATGGTAACTTAGGCTTGTGCTCCAGGTCTTCTATCTGCATTTCCTTTCTTCTTTTTTTTTATCCTTTTTAGCTCAAGTCCACATCTTTCCATCTTATAATATGTATGCCTGCAAAATATTGATATTAGTGTATTTAATCATACATATGTCTCATTTATACCTTTAAATCATGGCAATGTTCACGAATGCCGAGTGTATATAAGTGGTAAATTCATCTCTCATCAACACCCTAACTTAGACCTTTGCTTGTTCTCAAGAATCACTACACCTGACCATAAGTCTATGCACATTTATGCCCCCATTAAATGAACCAATGATCATAATGACTTCAAGCATAGTTAATAGCACAATTTAGCTCTTCAACCAAGGTCAAAATTATTTTCACAACACCCCTAAACATAAAATATGAATTTTCAACGATGCAAGAATCACTTGACTCATATTTGACCGCAACTACATTATACTCCTTTTTGCCTCTTTTTTGTGAGATGATAAAATTACTCACCTCGGCTTATTTACATGCCTCCACACAAGTAAAAAAACTTTGCACACCAAGTCATCAATTATTCACTAAGGAATTTAAGTGTAAAACACACTGTCTCTTAAGAAATCTTGATGCTAACAAGTACAATATCATAGGCTTGCCCCTATTTTCAATCGCCACTACATTGAAAATACTAGGTTGGAAACCACAAAGGGATTTTTGAGCTTGAAATGTAGGTTCGGGGTAGGGTAGGTTATATTTTAGCAACAACATGGCTAAACCCTCCTTGAATATCTACATCACATTATTCCATGAAACTTTTAATTATGGGCCACTTCTTTTATTTTCACTATTTACACACGTGCCTACTCTTTATTTCCTATGTGCACCCATTTTCTTTTCAATTCTTTTTCTTGCGCCCTTTGTCCTTTTCTTTCTTTTGTTTGAACCTTTGTTTTTCTTATTAATTTTTTCTTAATAATTAAGCTCATAGGAACTTATTTAAAATTTCATGGCCCAAAGTTACCTCTTTCATTCATCACCACCCCTAACTTAGTCTTTTAGTCTCAAGTTTCAATTCTACATTCAAGGAGGTATGGTTTAATAGAAGGATAAATATTGAAAGGCTCACTAATTACAATGTTTTTGCAAAATAAAGGTCTAAATCTCAAAGTTGGTGAATAGGGATAACATCTATGCAAGGGTAGACTTTTTAGGCTAAAGTGGACTTCCAATATCTCAATGATAGCCTAAGATTATCTCCCCAACAAAATACCATAAAAATTCGCCTTGATACTCTAATGGGGAAAGTTCTAGATGGTACAATTACACATGAGATTTTGACAAATAAGAACACCACACACAATATGTAAAATTTGCAAACGAGTTTCAATTACCCCTTCTGCTAGAGAAAAAAAATAGAGTATCTCCCAATTTTCACAAGTCAAAATTTAAGATTCACAAAAAGAGAAAAATATTTATTACAAGGTTTCTCACATCCACGCCCTTAATTTTTGAAGAATTTTTGATAGAGGGATGCGTTAACTTTGCATGAGCACTATTCATGATTTGCTAATTATGGCACCAATGCAAGCCTTGATCTCACATTGTAGTTTTCATACGGGATAACCAACCATATGATTACTCGATATTCTCCATAGGTATACATGTGATCCTAAAATTATAAATGTTACAAGGACTCAGATTTCTCATGCATTTTATGACTTTGATTCTACGAGTACGCAGACTTCCCCTACATCCATGGCTCCAAACCGAAAAACAATGCTTTCCCCTTAAGAATGTCATTAGTAAATCTATAATAGGGAAAGCTCATCCGATATTTCCATGAGTAAACTAAAGGAAAAGTACATATCAAAGGATAAAATAGCTAATCCATGCAAATTTGGGTACCATTAGAGTGCCCAAATATTATAACCCGAATAAAAATAAAAATTGTCAAAAAGAAATAGAAAAATATCCAGAAATATCAATAATACAGGCCCAGATAAAATGAATATGTAGATAGGCACCCCCAACTAAAAAGGTAGTAGTGTTCTTACCTCATAAATAATCAAGTATAGAGAGAGATAAGGGTGATGAGTGGTGACTTTACCACTTATTTATGCTAGATATTCATGCACATTACTTTGTTTTGAATGAATAAATAATCCATAGCTATGATTGAATGCACTAATATCCATATTTTGAAGTCATGAAGTCAAGGAGACTAAGAGATATTGATTGGATCTTAAAATGAACAAAAGGGAGCAAGAAAAGTGTGGTTAAAGACCTGAAACAAAAAGGCCTCAGGTACTGCGGTAGCAATCTGTCGACCACAGTTATAGCAGTCAAGGATGGTAAATTAATTATGGCGCAGTGTTTAACCACAGTCACGTAGCTGTGGTTGTAACCAGATCTGCACGATCACAGCCTAGTGGAAAATTTCAACCCTATGGCAAAACTATAATTTCACGTGTTCATCCCAAATTGGAAAAAATAACTCAAACCCTATTAATTGAGGATAGGTCATCTTCCCCTTTATCTCTTAGTTTAGATTAGGATTTTGTTGAATCCATTTTTGGAGAAGAAAATGCTATACAGATTTGGATGAAAAATTAATTAGAGACTTTTTAAGAGGAAGATTTACCCACCTCTTTTGTTGAAATTATGGGAGAATCAAGTTTGAAGTAACATTCTCTTAAATCTTCAACAACTTAAATCATTAGAGATTATGGGTATATTTATACTTATTTGTCTTATGTGTAGCTAAGTCTCCCTCTTGGGGATATGTGTGAATAGGGGTTAAGGTGTATGTGGATTTTATTTTTAGCATCTATTTGGTAGTTCATATTTATGGGTTTTTTCATTGCTATGCTTATTTGGTTAGTATTTGATGGGTGAAATCTCAAAATACTCACATGGATTTGATGGGTGAAAGCTCCAAGATCTAGAATTTTCAAGCCCATTTTGAAAAGAAGGGTTTTGGGTAAACGTTTGGGAATCCATATCATCCTCGAAAGAGGGAGGTGGAGACCAAAGCAATGATAGACAATTATGTGTGTAGTTTGCTAAATCTTTACTATCTTAGACATAAGGGTGAATGTGGAGTTGATTATTCCATGCGTGTCATCCTAAAAATATAGATTCCCTAATTGAGGTTGTGGTTGATAATTGATAAAAGCACCTATTAGGTATTCGAAAGAATCAACGGGTGAAAGTTTGGTGTCTTGTCAAAATGCTAACATCAAAACCCATAACCAAGCCTACCCATATTTGAATTATTGAAGTGATGTTGATAATTAGCTCCAACATGTTACTCCCTTAGTAACACATAATCCCAAGATCTGTACATAATTATTAAAGGTCTAATTATTTGTCTCCTCAAATTTATACTAGGAAATCCCAAAAAAAATGTTAGTTTAGGATCTCTTCTCCCCTATTTTTATCTTTTTTGTACCATTTGTTTGAATTTAACTTGTATCTATCATTTTGAATTAAGTTGATCGCCAATCACATTGTTCCTCGTGGATTTGACCTCGACTCTAAAGTTGGGTAAATATATTAACGACAACTACTTTGCACTTAAATTGATGTGTAATTTGAGCATAATAAAAAATGGCATCATTGTCGGGAATAATTTGGCGTATTTAGTTAGTTTGGAATCTTAGTTACCTTCTTGAATTCAAGCTTCTATATATTTTTTTGTGATTTTTCTTTGTAGATAGATTTTACTTTATTTTTATTTTCCACTATGGAATCTTTCGATACATATGAAATTGGTAATTAGAATGCCTATAATAAAGGCCTGTGTCTATATTGTGATGGTCCATGCAACACGAAGGACTGTAACTATGCTTCCCAAAGAAAGACGGAATTTCCATCCCAACCTTATAGGGAGTATCTTTGCACTTCATGTGGATGTCATGATAGATATAGGGATAATTTCCCAAATGTCCTCTCCACCTATTATTCTAACTGAGTTTCTAGATCTTCTTATAAGTTTGATAGGTGTTATAATGAAGAGGCAAAGGAGCAACATACCAGACTCAGTGGTTTCAAAAAATTACCCCAAACCATTTTGGATAGGGTGGATGCAATGGGGGAGAATGTAAATGAGATACATTGTGAGTCATTGGCACGGCAAAGTGTCAATACGGGGGAAGTGGGCGAAGAAGAAAAGATTGAAACCATCATAATATTGCCTATTTACCAAGAGGATTTGAATCAAGAAAAGAAACCAAACTATGACGATGAGCTTGTTAATGAAAACTCCTTGGGGGTTTCCAAAACATCCAACTCATATGAGTAAGAAGAGGCCAAGATAAAAGAAATGGACTTAGAGTTAAGAGAAGAATCAACTATAATTTATTGTAATGACTCTAGTTATTCCTGATTGAACATGCTCTAGAGGCGGTTAACCTAAAATTGAGTGTTGGACCCCATCAAACCCACTTTTTAACATTGTTCTTAGAGGATATGATGAGAAACCATAGACTGAATAAATGGTTGATCGCGGGGAGAAGGAGTCCAACTCTTATATTTTTGAGTTTGATATTCTTAGGGAGCATGTACAACTGAACCCCATTCATCAAAGGCCAAGATGCTCAACTTCCAAAGTACATGGAATGGCCTATTGAAATGCTCACTTTTACTCAAGAAGCAAAATAAAAAGTTGAATGTGAAGTTGGGTAAAAGATTCAAGTCTTCAAAATGGTAAGATCAAAACTCGCTCCCCATGTCGCTCCTCTTCCAAGTTTCATCTTAGAAGATTTGAATTTTCTGTCCCTCTTCCACTCACTACTTATTGAGCAAAAGTAGGGATACAAATTAAAATTTTCTAAGTGTGACATTAAACTATGCGCTAGATGGGAGGAAACCCATTATGCTACAAAAAGATGCCAGTATTCTTTTATTTATGTATGCTAGGGTAAATTTTGATTGTTATAGTTGGGTATGTTCATGCATGACCCATAAAACACAGGTCATGCAAGAACCCTGGGAGCTTGGTCTCAGTTACCATGATCGTTATCCATGCACCGCGATCATGGTGACCATGTAATTGTAATTGTATAACTTGGACCGCAATTGCGGTTGGCTCTGGTTAAAGAGACCATCCGAATACCATGCACCTACACACTTTAATTTCAAATTTTCTTATAATTTCCCTCAAATTAGTGGCCCTTCTAGAGATCTAAGGTTCCATTTCAACCCTTTTGCATCAGTCACCTCATATGTAATCTCAGACTCCTTTACATTTACTGTTATTATAGGCTTAGGACATGTAGCTAGAACTAAGCTTGAAATAGTGTTATATTGCCAAAAATATACTTATTTATAACTATAAATGTGGCTAGCAGCTACAGGGTGTCTGCACGTCATTTGGGGAAGTCTTGAGTACCCATATTCTAACTTAGACTAGTTATAATAGACGTGTACAATAAGTGTTCTTTCCTTTCCAATGTGAGTCAGCATGAATTCCTTTAATTTTGGGGATGAAATCTTGCTATTTAGGCTTATTTTATCTGATCATAATATTGTACACCTAGATGCAAGACAAAGTTGGCATTAAGTTTGTGTCTTTTGAGCAATTGGAAAACCTATTTGTTGTAGTCTTAGGCATCACAACTGCGGTCCTAATGACCACGATTGCAGTATCATGATTGCAGTAAGTATTTACTAATCACCATACCTAAGTCCATATTCCTTGAAAAACCCAACTTTATGCACATCTATATTTTACCTCGAAATATCTTATACAATGCCACATGTACTTTTCTTGTTAATCTAGAGCATATTTTATTTTTAAAAAATATTAAAAATGGTCTGAAGTGTCCTACATATAGGGGCTCAGCTATACAATAGGAGACATAGAAGAATTCGGAGCCTTGCTTTTGGAGAACCATTACCAGTAATAGAAGAACCTCTCATGGTCCAATCTACACCTAGAACTAAGTATCTCATTGGATAGAGCACTAGTGACATTCCCCAAATTCTTTGACCAAGTTTACGCTATTAGGAAATATGCTCTAAGACTACCCATAGTCCTAGTAGAATCCTCCATCACTCACCATTCATATGTAGCATAGTACGACTATGAAATATGCTAGGAGGAGCTGAATAAGAAATGTGCTAGGGTCACCAAGTTGGATAGAGCATATTCGACCTTAGAAATATTACATAGGAACCTTCAGGAGTCACAGGAAAGGTTGTTGAAGAGGGAACATAAGAGGGAAAAATTCTTTACCAAGATGTGGAGAGGGGTAAAGTGCATCTTCAAGGTGTTTAAGCATACTGAACATCAACCTTCATCAAGGAGCGACAATAATAATGGAGTCATTACAGAGGGATATGGTGTTAATAATGGTAAAGATGATGCATGGCATACCAGGGATAATGAAGCTGATTCAGGGAGAATCCTTTACCCTTACTTGCTAGCTAAGAAGTGGGGCACTTCCAACTTTTCAGTCGGGGGTGTTATCCCTATATTTATACTGCTTGGATATTTTTTAGTAGTGTTTTAGATGAAACTCTGGAGATTTCTTTCATTGTGTTTAGAGATGATGCATTTTGTATTCTTATGGCGCCCATGATTTATGGATTAGCATGTTGCTCTTTTATTTTTTGTGTTCTTTTGACTTACTTTTATTTGGATCTTGCTGAATAATGATTATCTTTGCCCAATGATAGATAGCATCATGATGGGCTTGATGCATAGATGCAGGGGAATGTTATGTACCTATAGAATAAATGTTGTAAAGTTCAAGGGAAGTATGAGTACCTGTAGCATCTTGTTTTGTAAAATTTGGATCATTTTTTTTACACCTCTGGCAAAGTCTGAGTAGCCATGTGGGTAAGTTACATGTTTTGAGCAAAGATGTGACACAAAGGTTTTGGTTGTAGCCATAGTTTAGCAAATTGTGCATGATGCCACTAAAAGATGAACAAAAGCTCCCATTCAAACTTTTCAAAAATACCAAAAGCATGGATATGAGCGATATTGTAACAAAGCTTCTTCTATTTTAGTGACTCCATGTAGTGTTGATTTGTAAATATTGAGAGAAACTCCAATTTTGCTTCGCATGGGAAGGGAAATTGAGCCTCCTTGGAAATTTCTTGCATCCCATGTATTGTGAGCTTTGGCATTTATCTCTTGCAAACTTATGTTAACTAGAATTTTCCCTGTTAGTCTTTCAAAGCTAATTTTGATTGTATTTGGTAGGAGAAATGATCTTAGGCCACCTTTGTGATTTTTGAACCCATTCTAGCCTAAAAAGCATACCCAAGTATGAATGTCACCCCTAGTTACCCACTTCGAGCCTTTGGACCTTTCTTTGATAAACACATTGCAAGCCATGAACAATTCTTTTCATCCATCTCTTTAACCATACCCTTCTAGAACATGACAATGTGATTTAAGGCAAAATGCCTAAGTTGGGGGTAGTAAAGATTGTTGGAAGAAGGTTTAGTGCTGCAAGGATATAAGTGTATGCCCAATAGGCTTAAATTGTTAAAAGAAGCAAACAGAAGAAGAAACGGTCTAACAAAAGAAAAGGTTCCATGAAAATTGCAAGAAAAGAAGATGAAAGAAGTTGTGTGTTCAAAGTAAACCAAAGGTGGGCATGATAAAAGAAAAGAAAGCAAAAAAGTTGCCAATATTCAAAAAGAAAGATTGAAAAGCATGATGTAAATGTTCAAGGAAGGGAGTATCCATGTTGTCTCCAAGCCATAACCTACCCTAACTCAAACCTACTTACCAGCCTAAAAAGTCCTTTAGGATCTCTAACCGATTACTCTCTTTGTAGTGGAGATTGAAACTAGGGGAAAGCCTATGGCAAGACACTTGTTACATGAAGATTTCTTTTGTGAGGGAGAGTGTTGTGAACTTAAAATTTCTTGTTGTACATTTTTTAACTTGGTGTGTGAAATTCTTTTTCTCGTGAGGTTGTCATGTGAAACAAGTTGAGGTGGGTAATTTTGTCACTTTTCGAGCGATGAGACAAATGGAGTGCACCTTGATTTTGGTCTAAAAGGGATTCATTTCTAGAGCATTAGTGCTTGTTAATTTCTCTTAGAAGTCGTGTGCATCTTTTAATAGTTCATGGATATGATAAAAGCTATGTTCACTTGATCCTTAAGGCATAAATTTTGGCCTTAAATGATAGTATCTCATGGTAAGAGGTAATTATACTTACAGAAAAGAAAATGCTTTAAGTTGGGGGTGTTGATGAGTTTTGATTTTACAACTCATTTACGTTAGATATTCATGAATATTACCTTGTTTTGAATGAGTAAATGAACCATAGATAATATTGAATGCACTAATATATATATATATATATTACAAGTATAAAGTTTAGGAGACTAAGAGATATTGCTTGAAGCTTAAAATGAACAAAAGGGAGCAAGTAAAGTGCAGCTGAAGACCTGAAACAAACAAACCTCAGGACCGTGGTTTCTATCTTTCAATTGCGGTCGCAATAGTCAAGGATGGTAAATTAATCATGATCACAGTGTTAATTCTCGACCGCATAGCTGGGATTTCAACCAGATCTGCGTGATCGTGGCCTAGCGCGGGATTACAGCCTAAGCGCAAAACTGTAATTTCACATGCTGATCCTAATTTGCAAAAAATAACTCAAACCCTATTTATTGAGGATTGGCCATATTCCACTTTCTCACCTAGTTTAGCTAAGGGTTTTGTAGACTCCATTTTTGGAGAAAAGAACATTGTAAAAATTGGGATGAAGAATTAATTAGAGACTTTCTAGGTGGAAGATTTGCCAACCTCTTTCGTTGACATTGTGGGAGAAGAAAGTTTGAAGTAACGTTTTCTTAAATCTTAAATATCTCAAATCAATGAAGATTATGGGTATATTTATGCTTATTCATCCTATGTGTAGCTAAATCTACCTCTAGGGGTTATGTGTGAATAGCGGTTAAATTGTATATGGGTTGTGGTTGTTAGCATCTATTTGGTATTTCATGTTTATGGGTTTTGTCATTAATATGCTTATTTGATTAGGATTTGATGGACGAAAGCTCCAAATACTCACATGGGTTTGATGGGTGAAAGGTCCAAGCCCTAGAAAGTTCAAGGCCATCTTCAAAAGAAGGGGTTGAGGAAAACTTTAGGAATCCATATCATCCTTGAAAGAGGGATATGGGCACCAAAGCAATTATATACAATTATATGTGTAGTTTACTAAGTCTTTGCTATCTTATACAGAAGGGTAAATGTGGAGTTGACTATGCCATGGGTGTCATCCTAGAAATAGGGTCTTGATTGAGGTTGTGGTTGCTAATTATTGAACGGACCTATTAGGCTTTCAGAAAAATTGATGGGTGAAAGTTTGGTGTCTTGACGAAAGGCTAACATCAAATTCCATAACCAAGCCTACCCATATTTGAATTATTAAAGTGATGTTGATAATTAGCTCCTGCATGTCACTCCCTTAGTAACACATAATCCCAAGATCTATGCATAATTGTTAAAGATCAAATTATTCGTAGCCTCAAATTTATACTAGAAAATCCCAAAAAGAAACGTTAGTGTAGGATCTCACCTCCCCTATTTTTATCATTCTTTACCATTTTTTTGAATTTAACTAGTATCTATCGTTTTGAATTAATTTAATCTCTGTTCACCTTGTTCCTCGTGGATTTGACCCTAACTCCAAAGTTGGGTAAATATACTGACGACAAACACCTTGCACTTAAATTGATGTGTAAGTTTAGTGTTATCATAGTGTTTTCCCTAAAACTGTATCAAGAGTATCTATCATTCTCAAACTCTACATCATTATCAGCCTGCTCAGGATCGGACCACTCGGCTGAGGCCTCATCATCACTCTCCAATCGGGATGAAGGAACTTGATCATGGGGTTTTAGGACCTTGCAAGGGCCCTTCACGCCCTACCACATCTTGTTGAAGAACTTATCTTTCTTTTTCTCACTTATGACCATCTTTTAATGTGCAACCTGGATATTATGATGTGATACCGCTAAGGATGAGTAGGCCTTCTCAAGCCTTGTAATGGTAGCTCCCTATTTATTTTGGTCCTCCTGATACTTTGCATAATCGTCCTGTGACACATATGAATGTTGAGTGCTGGAGGGATTTCCTGCTCGCTAGGGTAAACTTGAAACGAGCTCCTTAATAACGACAATATCAACTCCAATATCCTGAAGAGTATCGGTGGTGGATGTCCAATAAGTCTCAGGCTCCTCACATGTTTACTTTCCCAAGTTGATCTTTCACTTTCTGCTTTTACCTGGTGCGCCCTCTCCTCGAATTCTCAAAGAATAGATGGGGTTCTACGGTGCATCCAAGTGTTTCCAGAGTATTCTTCAACCATAACTCTGCTAAAAGCTCAATAATTAAAGAGGGGAAGAAGAGATGCATACCACCTTGGTTTTGAAGAATTTTATATCGGAAACCATAAGCCGACAATTATCCAAGGAATCCCATCTAGTATGTATACGACCATTTAGGAAAGCAAATCTGGGACTGACATCATGTCGGTTCAAGGGGAGACTTGGCTACATATTATGTTCAACCAAATCTAGGCCTCAAAGGTGAAGTCAATCATGAGATGATACTCTTGGTGTCACCCATAAGACTTCATTTCTGGGACACAGTCTTTTCACCAACCAAATTCTTGGCTCACAACCTTTTTCTTTGAACTTTCCCATGTTTACATTTGGGAGACCGTATATATCATTAATTTTCTCTACCCCAAAGTTCATTGTTTTCCCCTAGATCTTTATGGTCATGTTGGATAGGTCAAAGAAAGACACTTCGCTAAGGTTGACGTAGAATTCGCAAACCCATTGCTTATTTTCCTTGCATGGATCCAGGGCAAAACACCACCACCCTGTATCCTCAAGGATGGCGTGATATGCTAGGAGCATTTTTGATACATTATCCAAACATATGGCTCTCTCTGAGTACAGTTTTGTCCTCAGAAGATCACCATAGTAGTGTGTGTTGCACTTGGATGCCATGAATTGGATGTGGTCATATTTGTCCATGAGATTATCCTAAAATACAACATACATCACAACACATCAATCATTAACATTTTCATTCACAAACTGTGTTACATTGTCCTCTAAATCTCATTGGATAGTTGCTTGGTGGTGTTTAGAAAACAAATTGAATTGCAGGATTTTTGTGCATGGCAAAAAATTGCACTTAGTTACCGTGATAACGGGACATAGATCCTTGATTGTATTTTCGCGATTGCAATCTTGATGGCGCTATAGTGGGATCTGAGACCAGTGTCGACCCAAAGTTTTCAATGTCCAAAAATACAAATTTAAAGCTCAAAACATGTTCTATAACAAGGATTTGCACTATACACATTGAACAAAAGCACTAGGTACTCGATTATGCTCCTTTAATACAAAACTCATTTGTTAAAACTGATTCGGGAAACCTATCGAGCACTTGGTGTGCACTCTTCATGTGCCTCACTTACAAACATCATTTGGGTACTCAAGACTTCACTCATGTGCACACCATATTCTAGCAGTTAAACACCACTCAAGCCTAATGTTTGAAGCCTTAAAATATGCCAAACATAATTTTAGTCATTCCCTATAACATGCATTCTAAGGTTTGTTATCCATAATAAAGGCATAGGTCCAAGACACCTACCGGATAAGTGATGCAAGAGCAATGCAAATATGCCATTGGAGTTCTCAATTTGGCCATATATAGGTCCAATTCGAGAAAAAATTGAGTAGGGAGTGTTAAGATAAAGTGGGGTTGGGTGTTTATAAAAAACTGATGCAACCATGATTTTAATTAAGGATCTGCAATCAAAGACACACAAAGATCTACGATTGTGGTTACTGAGGGTATGTTTGCTCCCCTGTTTTATCCTGTTCAGCTCATTTCACATTTTGATAGATTTCCCCCCTGCTCAGTTCAGCATTCAAAATTTTCACACTTTCATCTTGTAAAACTCATCCAACACACTCTATAGCACCATAAATGCATAGTTTATTCATTTGACAAACCTAAAATGTACTGTACAAACCTAAAAGAAAAGGATACGGGACACTCTCGTGGCATTGGTGTTGCCTCCCACATAGTGCCTTAGTTTATTTCATGGAATGACGTCTTGTTCCTTTCTCAAGTTGGGTCTTCAAGGGCCCCCTCTTTTACTTCCTCGATTTCAAAATCAATCACTGGTATCACTTAAAGTGCCATGGGTTGCTTCTTTCTTTAACATACTTAAAAAGAGGCCTCATCATCATGAACTCTAAACCTCATTTCACTAAACTCTAAGTCAACAATGGCCCTTGCAATGGCTAAGAAAGGATGGGAACTTCTTAGTCCACATCACAATCCAAAATCACAAAATCTATCGGATGTACAAATTTCTCTACTTTGAGTAAAACATCAAACACAATCCGTACCGGCCTCTTGATGGACTAATCCACCATTAAAAATCTCATAGATGTTTGAGTTGTAGTACCAATCCAAACTTTTTGTAGATGTAAAAAGTCATGAGGTTTATACTTGTACCGAGATTGCATAGAGCTTTTGCGAACATATGATTTCCACTAGTGCTACGGATGGTAAAAGCTCTAGGGTCTTCTTTCTTTTTCACAATTTTGCTACTACAGATAGCACTACAACCATGGGTGACTTCAATTGTTTCACCTTCGATGAGCTTCTTCTTTGACATAAAATTATTCATGACCTTAGCTTATCCTGGGATTTCCTTAATTGCTTCAAGCAATGGGATATTGATAGAGAGGTTTCTAAGCTTGGCTATGAATTTATTGATCTTATCACTTTCTTATTCTTTGAAGCCTTTGAGTAAATATGGGAGGGACTTGTATTATAGGCCTCACATCACTTCGTGTTTCCTCATTTTCCACCACCTCTTCATCAACTTACACCAGTTCCTTTTCAATATTTTCTTCTTGAGATTTTGTGAAACTTTTTTCAACTTAACCTTAGTCATCTTGTCACCCAAATATTCTTTCAAGTTATCACCAAGGGTTTTCCTACTCCTAGTGACTATTGCTAAAACTTGAGCTTTATTCTTTGAGTTCACAATAGTGTCACTAAGAAGACCACCCTTTGGCCTAGCATTCAATTAGGTGGAAACTTGCCCGATTTGAGTCTCTAATTTCTTAATGGAGGTAGAGTAGGACACCACGGTTTGATTAATTTTTAAAAAATCACTTTTTATTTCACAGACCATTTTGTTTGTTTCTTCTACTCTCATCAAAATCTGTGCCAAAACATCTTTGGATTTGTACTTATTGAGGTCAATGGAACTCAGATCTTTATTCTTTTCCCAATCATGGAGAGGAACATAGCACTCATAGTTATGATCTCTATCCTTCCAATCATGATCACATTCACAATCCGTCCAACCTTGGTTCCCAACTTGCATTTGATAGAAAGAGTGTGAACCCCTCGTATAGTTTGCTAAGTACCGAATCTCCTTATCAATCTTTTTAGCCTCTTTATCATCTTCAAAGGATTTTGATGCCACGACATTCACCGCTTGCATGGGTGCACCAATCACATGTTTTATCAAAATCTTTAATTGTGTCATCATCTTAGCCATATTCTCATTTCTTTCTTTCTTTATCGCATTTCCCTTTTTCCTTGTCAGCCAAGGATGTAATGGGAGAACTCTTAGGAATCTCGATATCTCACATATTCCATCCCTATTTTTTCTTGGTAACCTCCTCAAGAAAATTCATTATCTCATGATAATTAAACTCTACAATAGATCCCCCCGCCACATTGTCCACCACGGTTTTGTTGAGTGGATCAAGAACACAGTAAAAGATTTAGATAAACATATTCTGCAAGACCTAATAGTTTGGATATTGCATTAGTTTTTCATTAAATCTTTTCCATACTTCATACAAAGGCTCTCTATTCAATTTGCTAAAGTTTTTGATCTCATCCCTCTATTGGAACATTTTGGATAGTGGGAAATACAAGTCAAGGAAGATCGTGGTGAGTTCATCCCATGAAGTGACAGACCATCTGGAAGAGATTAAAGCAAAAATACTACCTCTCCTATTATAGAAAATGGGAAGAGATTAAGAAGGATGGACTCTTGGGTTATGTGTGCAATATCAAAGGGTGAACACATCTCTATAAAATTCTTCAAATGAAGGTTGCGGTCCTCATAATCTTCCCTCCACCTAAAAGTTCCTTCATTTCTAACATCTATAACATGACACTTGTGATATGAAATACATCGTTCACATGAGTAGGTGGGATCCGGATTACACTTGAACAGCCAGCATCATTGAGTTTCCTTTCATCATCAAGAGGGCCATCAAAAGACCCAGCTTGAATAGCACTGTCACTCATGGTTTCATATATGCTACGTAGATCACCTATAAGGAACCAAAAACAACAACAAAAATAAATACACAACACTACGGGTATACTCTAAGTAAGAACTGACACTACACAAGTGAAAACTAAATTTCACTCTTCAACATTGGTGCTATATTGATAATGGTCACCTGTACAATTTAAAGGTGTAGAGGTCAGTTATTTTCAATATCCTAACATGTGTTGAGGTCGAATCTACAAGGAGTGAAAGATAGAGTTCTTATCTTATGGATAATTAAGTCTTACAAAGATAGTACCCAAATTGTTTGTAAAGTAAACAACATTATTGAAAAGGGGTGGGGGTCAGTTAAGGAGGATGTATATCACTACAAAACTTGATTCCACAAACTAAGCGACAAATTTTAATGGAACTTCGATATTTGGAAAATCTTGGGATTATGTCTACCTAAGGGAGACTTAGGTATGGGTGTGACATTTGATGCACATGCTAGTAAGTTACTAATGTAGTAGGCTAGGTCTAGGAACCTTGAGGCTAATTTCTCAATAAAACCTCAAAGATTTAAGTTATTGACGCTTTTGGGTAACTAGCAAGTCTAAAAATCATATTCACCCACTACCTTAATTTGGGAATCCCTATTTCTAGGATGATACCCAAGGTATAGTCAACTACAAAATCACCCTTATGTCTAAGATAGTGAATATGGGTAAACTAAACCTAATAGTTGTATACCATTGCCTTGGTTCCTATTTCCCTCTTTCGAGGATGATGAGGGTTCCTAAAGTTCACCCAAACCTCTTTTAAGGATGGTTTTGGATTTCAAGAGCATGGGGTTTGAACCACAAACCCTTGTGGGTATTTGGGGATTTTCCCATAAATGCCAACTAATTTAATCAACCAATAGTAGAACCCATTAAAATCCAACTATCATATACACAAATACATAACAAGCCATAACTAATTTACACCTTAGTTCAACATAATTCGAAGACAAAAAGATTTAGTTACCCATGAAGAAAAGAAAGAAACATATACTAAATGGGTAGTTCAGGGAATCCATTCTTCACAAATACAAAAATCCAAATCTAAAAATCAAATTTATAATTCTTGCCTAATTTAGTGTTTAAATTAAAAATTTAAAGTGTTTCTTGTCTCCAGAATGACAAAAATGGGAAACGGAAAAATTTTAAAGGATTTGGAGTCAGCTTCTAAAAATTACCATAAAACCCCTGGGCTAACTCCCGCGTCGCCGCGATCACACTAGATTTTCCACGATCGCGGCTGCCACAACCGCGGGTAGATAAGCATGATTGCATTTGTTCACCTTCTTGACTGGTTGTGATCTCGACCCTCATACCATGATCATGGTAACTGAGGCTTATTTTTGCTCTAGGTCTTCTAGCTGTACTTTCTTTCTCTTCTTTTTATCTTTTTAAGCTCAAGTCCACCTCTTTCCATCTCATAACTCGTATGCCTACAAAATATGTATATTAGTGAATTTAATCATACATATGTCTCATTTATACCTTTAAATCATGGCAATGTGCATGAATGTTGAGTGCAAATAAGTGGTGCATTCACCGCACATCAGTCCCCCTGGGACCCCCACCTTCTACGTCTTTGCTACTTAATATTCTTTAAGCCCATATTAAAACCATTTTCACATTCCAACCATTTACCAAGGAGTCTTTTGTTTAGACACTAACCTTTGGTATCATCATACCAAAATTAGAGCTTGCAAGTCTATCATTTTATGCTATACCAAAACCATTAGTTAACTCTCAAGTTTCTAATTAAACCAAAACCATAGACATCAAGGCCTTTCCAACCCATTTAAAACCAACCAAACCTATTTAATTTCCATTACCATTTTTTCATTTCAAAGATTACATGAATAGCCATAATAAGTGACAAAATCTTTCACATTGGCATTTTATCAAATAGGTTGAGGGAACATGTGTTTCAAAGCCATAACCAAGTCATTTAGGGAATCCAAAGTACCCTTAAATCCATTTACCATAACCATGAATCCCACATTGTCAAAATCATATTAGAAGCATGAAAGAAACATTATTAAACCATGAGAAATATTATTTAACCATAAACATCCAAAGCCCCCAGCGATTATTTCAAAGAACAATAATATCATAAAGTTCAGGCATTAAAACATATTCTCTTTTTAAAATAATAAAGAGTAAGGAGTAACATGCCTTAGACACCAAGGAAGATGGAGAGAGTCACTCTTGAAATCCCCTAATTGATGTCTTGGTGAAACTTTAGCCTTTTACCTAAGAGAGAGTTGAGAAAGATTTTAAGAGTTTGATTGAGAATAATAGGCTATCAAAGTCCCAAAAGTGTTTTATATCATTGTATAAAAATGAGTTGCAAAGGGGAAATGTCCAGAAGATCCCAACTTAAAAATGTGGAAAACTCACAGGTGGGTACGAGTTGACCCTCTAACTCATCTCTACATCATATGACTAGTATCATTAAGTCGTCACCAAAATAGAAAGTTGTATACCACATTCTATACAACATAAAACACCTTTGTCCAAATCATTACTAGACTATTGGACTAGTACAATCAATCCATATCCAAGGTAGAACGTCTAGGGTTAGACACTGGACAACATATGATTGGACCCTAAACCACTTGTAACAAGACCATATGACTCGTATCGAGTCTCTAGTAGCTAGGAGAAAATTAGAGAACAACACACTAACCAACATATTACTAGGGTCCCTAAACTTGTGTCCATACCATATGACTCATATGGTGAGTCATTACAAAGACAGTGAGTTCAAAACTCAAGAAATTTCCAAGGGGAAAAAGCTAGGGTATTTTAGCAAAGCAAGTGGAATGGTGGCTGTTATATTGGTAGGCTCAACGTATTCCACAACCTCTTGTAAATCACCATATAGAGGTAAGTACTGGTAATATGGGATTGCTTGAGCTCTGCCACTTCTATCTCTATATTGATTTCTATTGAGTATTGCTTGACAATTTGCTTCATGTCTCAACCTAGCTAGCTCTACCTCCTAAGAATCATATTTTCTTCTCTATTTGGTAGCTTTATTAATAATTTCTAATTTTTGATCAACAATGTTTTAAACATTTGTAGGAGGAGGAGACACATTATTAGGATAATTTTGAACCCCTTCAAGTTTGCCATTATGTACGTGCTCTGTCATCAAATAATTTGGCTATAGAATTCTCTAAGTTAGGATGTAGTAGGATTAAAGGATTGTCTATAAACCTGGTGTTAGGAATACACCGATGTACACCAAACTAGAAAAAGAAGAAAAAAAACTGAAAACTTCAACAACCTTGAATTAGTACTCATACTGTATTCCCCAGCAATGACGAGCTAGAATTTTGATGTTTCCCAAAGCTACACCTTTGCAACATATAGTAACCCAACTTAGGTTGGGGTCAAATCATAAGGGAATACATAGAATTATATCTATCTTATTTGCTGACATCAATAGAAAGTACAGAAAAGTAAATGGGGTTTGTAGTTACAAACAACCAACAGTAACATAACTCAACTTCGATTGCAATCAATTAGAAATATACACTACGATTATGTTCCCCCTAGCTTATCAACTTTGTATTTTATCATGATTTGTTATACCAGCCCAATATCTTACATGTAGAATCTAATAAGCTATGTACCATCAACTGTCTTATGGACTCATAATGAATTTCACACTTTACCTTTTGTGTCTCAGGATATTTCCTTACTAACCCTTTTCTAGATCCCAGTTAACTATTAACTTTTGAGACTTAATTTACTAGATGAAAAATAATCATCTTAAGTAGATGATGTTTGTTAAGCTAGATCGACAATTAATCTCCAAATTACTATTGTGATTATCTTTTCCTAATCTCGACTCCTTTTGTGATGTAAGTAGTGATATATTAGGTAGGATCCTAATGTTTAAAATTTCTAAGAAATCTAATAAAATGAAGACAACCACAATATATACAAAATACCAGTTCATAAGAAGTTCACTTCCCATACTTTGTCAACCCACCAAGGTTCCCACAACCATATCTAAAGGCATTAGCCAATTATTTTTATTAAATGATCAATGAAATTCATAATTGAAAGCATTAAGTAATATCACAATTATCAACGAATAAAACCCAAAGTTTTGAAAAGAATTATCAACCAAAATTAAAAACAAAGAAATCCTATGATCAAAATTGAATCCTGGAATCAAATAGACATTTATAACAAGAGTATGTAACCTAAATAAATATATCAAAAGGGTCTTTACAAAGTACAAGGAAACCATAGGAAAAAATTCCTAAATAAAAAAGAAAAATTGAGTTTGGTGGCCACTTTGTGGCCATCTACGGGTCATAGGTGATATCACGTAGATGCCCTAGGCTAAAATATCTTCTGAATACTCTTTGGACTTGGATCTTCTACAATATATTCTAGCACCTACGGACCGTAGGTGGCACTTATGGACCATAGGTGGAAGGGTCAACTTTTTATGCTTCTGATTTTCTATTTCTTAACTTCTCTAACACATACTCTAGCACCTACATCCCGTAGGTAGTACATAAGGGCCGTATTTTACCTATTTTTGGTTTGAATCTGGCATGTGGCCACTCGTTATTATCTATTACAAATAGTTCAAGCCTATTATCTAACCTCTTTTTACTGTGCATTGGTGCAGGTTCAAGCCCGCTTCACATTTGGATGGCTACTATGATTTTGCAGGATGGGCTTCAGTTATGGATTACTTATGTTTACTTTTACTAATTATTTCTTGTGTTTCCCACTGGCTTGTAAGGGTATGGTTTGGATAATTATCTTCTTCTGTGTGCCTGGAGAGCTTATGAGGTCCCATTTAGGTTATGTTTGATTTTCCTATTAATAGTGCATTATTTATTTAATATTTTGCTTATATTTATTCCTGTACCGCATTTGCTTTGCATATCTTAGTAATTATTTAGCTTTCTGTGGCTATTCACTATTGACTTAGATTAAACCCTTTCATTTTAGTTATACTTTCCTGTATTGAGCTCAGATAACCAATGATACCTATTGATTACCCATTTTTTTAATACTCATACTACAGTTCTGTATAATTTCCCCTTATACAAATCCAAGTTCTAGTAGTCGATGTTGATATGGTTTCTACCTTTCAGTACTGATTTAGAGCAAGGTGAGCTTACTGCTTTCGAGGTTGATCCACCTCCCTTTATTCCACTTTAGTCTTTTGTCCTCGAGACTACCTACTATGTTTATTTATATGACCATCTTTACTAAAAATAGATTGTTACAATAGGTATATGTGTAACAACGTTATTAGAATTGTTGCCCTAAAAGCATCTATGCCAATGCTTAATAGGGAAAAAATTGTTTATTGCATCATTTATTAATTCTCTCCACTAAATTTCAAACATATTTGCTAAATGATTTTGTATTTTATGAACATATTTTTTCTCAATAGAATATATTAAAACCTTGATCTTTCTTTCTCATCAATCATACCCATTTTTCTTTCTCATAGTATATTTGACTCCATTGTAGGTATAATTGAACCACAACTCATCAATATGTTGTGAAAAGTTCATTAATGCTTATTATTGCTTCAAAGAAAAGGAAATAAGGGATAAAATATATGAGAAAGATGGGATATTTAGATAAAAAGAGGATAAGTGTGGACTGTTGGGTTGCGGTAAGAGTGGAAATCCCAAACCACTATTTTGTTTGTGACAATCTCAAATCCATTTTTCTCTCAATATCTTTGTATTGTTTTAGAAATCTTTGATCTTTCAAGGCTAACACACTTGCTGTTTTGGGATGTTCTTAATCAATTTGGGGATTTTAAGGTTAGTGTATTATTTTAATTGGCAATTTTGACATAATTTCTTATGTTCCTATTTTGGAATTTTCTCTCAATATAAGTTGGGTAATAGGTACAATTTCAACCTAATTTCTTCAACTATTGGGTACTTTCTAAAAGTTCAACACAAGTTTTTTTGTCAAGAGACCATATTTTTTTGGATTGCATGAGCTATTAAGTGTGTAGGGATTATGTGTAGTTAGCTAGCCTAAAGCTGATATTCTAATGAAATTGCAATTTTCATCATCTATGTTTGAAAAAATTAATGCACTCTTTTGCTTTTAAAGTAGAATAGTAGGTTTAACTTTTGGAGAAAATGCTCTTTCTTTGGTATGTTTTTTGGAGAAACTAGATCAGATTTTAACCTAAGCTTAATATTAGGAGAACATGTCTCACGTGACTTGGAAATTGAATAGGATCAAGGATGTTCACTATAGAATCAATAAAGAGTGATTAATTGATATCAAAGAAAGTGCAGTACAAGAAAGGGATATGTTGATATAATGCCAAAATAGGTTACAACAAGTCTTGCAAAATACTAATCTGATTGAGAAAGAGTATAAAGTTGTTGCAGATTAAAAACAATAGAAGCTAGAAAGTGACATGTTCTTACAACAAATATGCAAGATCAAGTGGTTAAAATAGGGATATCTAAACACATACTGATCTCATTTTCTTCCAAAATAATTTGTTTAGTTTTGTTAGTTGATTGATGAACTGCAAAAGAAAACTCCTCGGCTTGAAATCTTTTGTTCCTTGATGATAATAACGACTATTAGGTCTCCATAAAATAAATTTGAGTGGGTTGTAAGTTTTAACACTTTAATGTCAATTCGAGAAAGAGCATTGTGGTAGACTGATGTAGGAATATGTATCTTATTGAATTAATATAGAATCAACATATTTCTCTTGGATATCTTAGTTGCTAGAAAACATGTGGTCTGTAGAAATTAGAACCATCAGTGTAAGATAGGGTGAAACAATTTAAGCGATAAACTTAAAGAACCTTTCTATGATGCTACTAAAATAGTCACCGAAACAGATATTGAATAAAAATCTTTTCCACTATAGACAGTCTCTACACATTCTCTGTCATTCTTGATATAGAATGAGTTATGCAAAATCTATCATCTAGAGACTGGTCATAACTATTGTGTTTGATTCATGAGAAAGAAAACTTGATAAGGAGAACTTCCTATAATGGGATTTTGCGGATTGAATTCGATTTAGTTGGAGCCCCAAAATCTGTACCTGACATTGTGTAGAAACAAAAAGAAAACATTTATACATCTTTGCCATTTTTGTTGGACAACTTAAATGATTGTGCACAATTTGTGTTATACATAAAAAGTATTTTTGTCCTATAAGTAATGAGCTCCTATAATGGTGAACAATACCAATATGCTCAAGTCATCATTACAACACTCTTGGCCCCTAAGAGTTTATTCTAAGATAATGAGAATCATTTAAAGATAGTGAGAAATGCAAATAGTGTTTTTTTATGTAAGATAGGATTGTGGTAGATAGACAGAGATTAGAGGAAATAATTGATGATTTCAAAAATTATTATACAATGATGATAGGCACTGATACACAAGATACGACATATGAAGATAGTGCCTTCATTCGAAATAAGCTTGTAGTAATTGATGAGTATAGAGACATGTTATAAAGATTTCACTAGTAAAGATATTAATTAGGTCCTTTGGGACATTGATGGAGAAAAGACTCTAGGACATGATAGCTATAGAAGCAAATTCTTCAAAGATACCCGAAATATTATAAGAGAAGATGCCATAGATGAAGTGATAGAGTGTTCAAAACTGGATAAATACTGAGTAGGGTTAGCTCAACTATTACTATTTTAATACCCAAATGTTCACATGCTAAATTTGTTGAATATCAAAAACTTATATCCTATTGCAATACTCTAAAAAATATTAGCTAAAAAATGCTCTACATGAGGCTGAAGTTGGTGTTACTTAAAATAATATCTATAAATTAGAGTGTCATTACGGTTGGATGTTCTATTGTATATTATATACTTATATGATAGGATCTAGTCAAACTATACTAAAAGAAGAATACAATCAAAAAATGGAAAATTACAATTGGCCTTAAAAGCATACAACTCCATTGAATGATAATTTGTGAAAGAAATGTAATATGGTCTAAACTTCTCTATCAAGCTCATAAAATGAATTATGAAATGTATCATTACAATAGTGTACTTTGTAGCTATTAATAGGGGTGTGTATGGTAATATTAAATGTAAAATAATTTTAGATAGGGTAATCCACTATCGCCTCTAGTATTTATGGTGTATATGGAATACTTCTTAAGGATAGTGAAATGGATCACTATGGAATAGGGGTTTGAATTTAGCACGAAATATAGAGGCCTAAAGCTAAACCATCCTTACATTACTAATGATATACTATTCTTTTGCAACGTATATCACGAGCTAAGATAGATTGTCTTGTATTTAAACGGATAAGGGTAGAGGGACGGGTCCTTTGTTAATAATTTCAAGGATGAAATAAATATTTGCTTTTTATTAAAAAAAATAAAAAATCAGCTAGTTTGTTACAAAAATAATTAACACATTACAGGTTATGAAGCTCAAGAAATAGTGGAATAATGTTTCAACTATTTATTTACAAGTGGTGTTTAGGTTTAATTTTGATTTTTATTAATTAATCAAATTCAAAATGTATGAATGAACCAAACCATCCAAATTACAAACCAAAAAAAAAAAGCAACAATAGACCCGCCTGAAAATTGACCCGGTCCATGTCTCATAACATATATATGATGTAGGATTTCCTATTTGAGCTAATATTAGCTCACTGCACTTGTCGTATCTCCTCTAATGGCTTCCTTTCTTCAATCTTCAATTTGTTCTTCTTTGTTTGTGGGTCAGCAACAACTTGCCATTGTTTAGCTGATATGGATCTATCTCCAGCTACAAGAGCAAGAAAAATCCCCTTTTCTGACCCAATCTATTTCCTTTTAATCTTGCTTAACACTAATTTCTGTCTATTTACACCTAAGATCTCCAGAGTAAGGGTTTGTGAAATACTTTTTAGTGTTAAGAAGTAGGATTTAGTCTGCTGAGGTTTGACATGCAATCCTAGTAAGTTGCTTCCTTTATTTTTTTCATCTCTGTTGATAGGATTTTAACATAACATAGCTCCATCTGACCAGTTATGGAAGGGAGGGAGATTAACATGAAAAGATCAGAACCGTGTGTAACTACTTGCAATGATAATGACCAATAGCCTCCTAATATATTAAAACTCCTTTTTATTGGATGTTTTATTAGGCTAAGTAGAAAATCCCCTTTTTTGTTGCCTTAAATTGTTGATGTAAAGATGATATATGTGGATAAATATAGCATAACCTGTCCAGTCTGTTTACTTGTTTGATATTGATAGCCTCAGGTAGAAAGATTGGTACTTACCAGTATTGATTATCTTTATGCATGTACTTTGAAGCTAATGTAATATTGTATATGTGAATGTGTTTAGTTCCAATGCCATGTTAGCTAAAAAAATTGCTAAGTGATTTCCTTCTATATATTTATGAACTATCTACACTTGCTTGTGTGAAAGTAGACTCTATATTTGCACTAGTAGGTCATCTACTTTCTATGGTATCTGCTATTCCTTTCTTAACGTCTTCTACATTAGTAGAGAATCAGGCTGAATTTTCACTTTATCATGTTCAGATGAGTGACAGAGTCTAGCTGCATACAATATAGCCAATGCCTCTACTTCCATGCTAGTTCTATCCTCAATTACTGAACCTATTGCATACTATAGATCCCTATTATTGTCTCTCAAAAAGAATGCCCAAGAACTCCTTCATGGATTGCCTTTAGAAAATTCATCAGTATTGTACTTGACCCAACCATTTTGTGGATACTCCCCTAGCACAGGTATTACCTTTATATTAGGCTTTAACTACTAAGTTGCTGCATAATAACTGGCCACTCACCTAAGAACTCAATTTTAGGTTTCCTAAGCTAAAGAAGCATCCTCAAATGTCTGGTGACATTCATAATCATCTTGTGTACTGACACTCCCTTCCCTTCATGCTTCAGTGCATTTCTTCTTTTCCAAAGATCCCTGACATTGCTCTGAAATATACTCTCCTCCTTGACTTCATATCTGCATTCCACCATGCATATATTGTATTCCTCAGACCCAGTCCTTGAATATTTATACCTGTAAAAGAAGATAAATAGTACCAAGTCCTATTAGCATAATCTAATCTCTGTAACACATGAGATACTATCTCTTGTGTTGGATTTTGGCAATACCAACACTTGGAGGAACCTTAAACTCCCCACCTCCTGATGGTAATATCCACTGAAATCTTTCCTTTCCATATTCTCCCTATAAAGAATACTATCTTAAATGGTAAAACCTTAATCCATAACTGTTTGTAGATTTTATTAGGATCCTCTCTCTGTCTGATATAATGCCATGCTGACTTGACACTAATATTTCTTCTTGAATCAACTGACCACACTACTTTGTTCTTCTATAATTTTGTTTTGGAATAGTTATTTTCGACCTTATATGATCCAGAATATCTTCAGTAAAAAATTTATTCAACATTTATACATTCCACCGTCCCTATTTTATCAAATCTTTGAATCTTTGCTGCCTTTCTTCCCATATCCTACTCTCATCCATAATAGAATACAAATCACCAATTCCAATGCAATTATCATACCAAGTGTTAGTATCTCCTTCCCTTAACTTCCATTTTATTAGATAATCAATCAGGTCCCATACTTAAAGCATCTTTTTCCAAACTTGAGATCCTCCTCCTGATTTCCACATAATTTCTATAGGATGTAACTTCCTACAGTACTTGTTCAATATAAATTCACTATATATAGAGCTCTTGGTTTTAAACTTTCACCATATCTTGCAAAAACGAGATCTTGATACATCTTATAATCTTGTAAAACCCAATCCTCCTTCCACTTCTGGAACACATAACTTAGACCAAGCCATCCAATGCCTACCTTTCCCTTCTATATTGCTACTCCAGAAAAGCTTTTCCAAGCAATTCTGAAGAGCAATTAACATATTGTTAGGAGGATTCATGACTGATAAGAAATGAATAAGAATACTTTAAAGAACATGCTTTATTAGAATAGCTCTCCCTCCAAAGGATAAAAACTTACCCTTCCATGCTTGTAATTTTCTATTTGTCCTATTCATGATTTGTTGATAGTATATCTTCTTTTTTCTCTTGCATAATATTGTACATCCTACTTAATTGAATAGGAAATTCTTTCTTACAATTCTAGTAGCCACTTCTGCCATAACTGTTGCTCCATTGGACACCTTATCATGAATATACAAAGCACTCTTTTCCTTGTTAATTCTCTATCCAAACACCACCTCATATCTTTCCAATGTAGTTATCAGTAATTGTAAAATGCCCAACTCAGATATACACATAATGATCATATCATCTTCAAATACAAGAGGCTTGAGTTTAGGACTTTCTCTTGGTATGCCAAATAATTTGAATTCTTTCCTACACATTAATTCATTTAATCCTCTAGAAAGAACCTCTGCTGCAATGATGAATAAAGTAGGAGAAAGAGGATCCCCTTACTTAATACCCCTAGAAGACCTAAAAAAACATCTAGGTTGTCCATTTAGAAATAAGGAATATTAGTTATTTGACAACAATTTGAAAACCATATCAATGATTACTTTACAAAATCCAACCTTCCTCAGTACTTTTATCAGAAAGAGCCATTCCACTCTATCATAGGATTTCATCATGTCTAATTTCATGACCATAGTAGCATGATTCCAATTTTTTTTATTTCAGACACTATTTCCTACACTACTAATATGTTTGCAGCTATACTTCTACCATGCACAAATCCAGCTTGCTCCTTAGATACTATATCAGGCAACATACACTTCATTCTTTAATGAATAAGCCTTGAAAAAATTTTATTCACAACGTTAATAAGTGATATTGGTCTTAGGTATGAAAATTATTAAACACTAATTTCTTTGGTAAAAGAACCAAATTAGTATGAGTGATAAACCTTGGGACATCATAGCCACAGAAAAAAGTAATTACCATTTGATGAAAATCTTTAGCTATGATATCCCAAGCATCTGGACCTCCAGCTCTGTTCCTATTCAAACCCATGACTTCTACATTTACTTTATCCAATGTTGGAATCCTCTTCCATTCTGCATTTTTCTATACTAATATAACAGTTGGTAGTTCATCCAATATTAAGAAATACTCAACATCTCTTTGCCTCAGAAATTTATTCTGATAGATTAACTCTGCAGCTTCAGCATCATCATCCTGATTCTCCACCCAAATATCTTCATCATTCTGAATTCCTTTAATCTTCAGATTATTCCTTCTTCCCTTCACAATAGCATAATGGAATTTTGTGTTCATTTCTCCAGCCTTGAACCGCTAAAAACTAGCTTTTTATTTCCAGTAGTCTTCCACTCTTTTTAATTACATTGTTAAGTCTGCATGTGCCTTGAATAATACTTCCCTATTCTCCCTAAAAGGATCCTTCTCAAATGGCCTTTCCCTTATCTTCATCGCAATCTCTTGGAAAATATTCCCAAAAGTTTGCTTACTCCATTGAGTCAATGTACCCTTGGTTCTTTTCAATTTATGATGAAATATAATGAATTAATTGCCTTCAACTTCTACCTTCTGATTCTTCTTTATAACCTCCAAATAAGATTTTTCCTTAAACCAAAAATTAAGAAACCTAAATGGCTTGATTGAATTGTCCTGATTAGTATTGCAATAAAGCAACATTGGTGTAGGATCTGAACCACTTCTTGGTAAATTTACCACCTCTATTATAGGGAATAACTCCTATAGTTTATCATTGCAAAAGACTCTATCAAGTCTTTTCAAAATACTGTCTCCATCTACTCTTTCTTTCCACCAAGTAAACTTGCTCCCCTTAAAGGCAATCTCTTCTAAGTTATAATTTCCAATACAATGATTAAAATCTTGTGTTTCTTCAAAAGTCATAGGTAATCCTCCCAACTTCTCTTGTTCATGCCTTATGAAATTAAAATATCCACCTACAATCCATGTTTCATCTATTTTACCCCTCATTTCCTCAAGAGACTCACATAAAAGAACTCTCTCAATTGATTATATTTAGCATAATTTTATCTGACCAGAACCACCACTCCTTTATTATGATTCTCCAACCTAAGTATAAGCTATTGTTCATCATTATTATTTATATAATACTCCACATTAGATTCCATCAAAGCCCATATTTTGCCTGACATATTGACTGAGAATTTTGCATTCCCAACCTACTCCTATAAGTTTCAATATCTTACCCATCCTGAAAAGGTTCCATAAGACCAATGAAACCAAACTGATACCTTATATGCATTGTTATCAACCTTCTAAAGGCCTTCTAAGTGTTGACAAATGTTATATTCTAGATTAGAGCATTTATTTTGAGGCTGATTTTAAGGGTGGATCCTTGACTTCGTTGAACTAGCACTTAGCTGTTCAGATTTTTTGCTATGTTTTCCATGCTTTGTCTTTAGTGACTTGATTTGATTAGGAGATAGATTTTCTCCCACTTCTACCTCATCTACATTATCCAATAAGTCCTCAGTATCCATATCCTCATTCCTACTATTAGAAACATACATCTTATTCCCTATTTCTATTGCAATAGGTAATATATCTTCTAATATTTATTCCTGATTTTACTTATTCTGCAAAACAACTAGCTCTCTTGATATATTCTGCTTTTACTTCCTCCATTAAACATTGTTGCACCTGTTCATTATTTTTTATTGTACTTTATTCCATATTATTTACTGCTATCTGCCTCTTTTACTTGCTTCCTTCTTCTACTTGGTGTTGAATTTCACACTCATCTATGTAGATTTGTATTTCTTCTTTAGGTATACTATCTGAATTTTCAAAGCTCTTTTTCACCTAATCTTTAGTACTCTTCTTCTTCTTTACACTTTTGGGATTCTCTTCTGGTTTGTCCTGTTGCTCTAATGAATCAAATACATTTGAAGTTTCTATTATACCATCCTTGTCCTTTATTACCCCCCACAATATGACCATATAGGTCCTTCCTAAACCTGCTCTTTCTTTACCTCCATTGATTGTTGTGATCTTCATCATCAGCATTATTTTTTTTCTTATTCCTTGGCATCTTTCTTATTATTGTCATTTTCTTGTTTTTGCTCTTACATCTAGTCAAATAAATCAAGGTGAATTGTCCAACATGATTCCTCATCATGCCCTTTTAGGTAGCATTAATTATTGTACTTAGGCTTGTAATCATATTGAATCTGTATCTATTTGGACTTAATGTCTGCAATGACATTATCTTTTTTATTAATTTTAATTCTATATGGTAGTTTAGAAATCAAATCCACCTCTATATTTACTCTTACACAACTTGGCCTAGTATGATTCTTTGTGGCTATGTCTACCACTAGAGGCTTACCTATTACAGATACAATTGAGAATACGGCTTCCTTGGAAGAAAAATTAGTGGTAAACCTGGTAATGAAATCCATGCCACCCCCACTGTGGTTTCAACATCAGTATCGAACCATGGATCCTATTTAAGAGTCTTCATTTGCCAATACCTATCTCTGGATTTGATATAGTATACAGTGGTTGATAACAAATCGTACATAGTACTCCAATTGATTCAAAGGACTAAAATTATGCCTTGTATCTAAACTCCTATTGTACAATCTCCTTTAATCCACCATTGCTTTAGAATTATTTTTGTCAGCTCATTAACCTCTGGTTTCCCATAAGAGAATTTACCAACAATGGCATATTGTAAATTCTTTTGCATAATCAAGGTTTTAACTTCTGAAGATTTCCACATAATCGAGGGCTCTTCATGCAACATAACTACGGGTTTAGGTGGTACCCTAATATTATTATGCACGTAGAGTTTATTTTTTAGTAGATTAACATATTTTTGAGCTGGTGCAATACTCTTGTTATCATTAATCTTCTTAGGGGAGTCCTCCGATGGGATAATCCCACCGTAAGTAGTAGCGATAGTGATCGTAAGTATTTACTAGTGTGTAATATCTTTATTAAAGTAGATGATTTCAGCTATTTTTTTCTCAAGGCTAATAGAAAAATAGTCTATTATTAAAAGGGGGTTCTTTGGTCCAATATTCTCATGTGTAGAAGATAAGTACAGGTTATCTTATTCATTTCTCATATCTATCTTTGATTTTTTTTGCATTTTCTCATGTTTCTTTTTTGTAATCTCCAGTTAAATAGTAGTTAATTTTTCTAGTTTATGTGATTGAGGAAATTCATATCTTTTATTTTTATTTTCCTATTTTTGAGTATTTCTTTTGTTTTTTATTAATATTATCAGAAATATGGAAATTTGATATCCAAATAGTTTTGGATTAGATTGAGCTAATTATTGCACAAGCTAGTCCAATTTTTGACCGAGGAAGAAAACGATGAGGGAAAGTCTATAGACAGATATTTTGGGGTATAGTCTTTATTTTTTTTATTTAGATTACAGTTATCCTATTTGTGTGTTGACGTTTTGGTCTTATTTTCTTATTTGTCTATCTGTTGATTCATTATGATATCTAGATTTTATCTTCATTTTGGCTACGTTTTTTCCTAAAGGGACTTCATCTTGACTTCATTGAATATTTCTAGAAATTCTTCTTCATTTTGGGTTGCTTATTGTTAAAATGATTTAATTATTAACTTCATATTTTAGGCTAGCATGAACCTTGATTTAATGATCTAAATAAGTGTAGAATAAACTCTCTTGATTGTGATTCTAAGATATTTATTCTGAAAGACATCATGGCGGTAAACTCTTTCTTGCATGAAATTTGTAGATGATAGAGAATGAAACTCTAAGGTTTTCAATATTTGAATTTGAAAGATTAGCATCAAATTTCTTTTAAGAAATCCGTAAGGTATATAGTAGCATATTTGAAGAGGGCTTCCTATTATTTCCATTGGAATTTTGGGGGTTTCTCATTTAGCATATCCTACATGAACCTAACTATGTCTAAGAAAAGTGATTTATTTAGAACTTATGATAAGTCAATGTCTTCCTCATATTCAACTTTGGATTGTAAAAGTAAAAATGTAGCTATATTAAGTTGTTCTTGTAACCAGTGAAGTGTTCATAGTATGCATTGCTAAAGTTTGTTAAACTTGTTAAATTTTTACTACAAGTTTCTTGGGTTGCCCGTTTCACTTGGTTAGGAAAGGTCATATTTTAGCTTAGAATGAATCATAATTTCATTGATTTTGTTGTGTTATGTAGGATTTTAATAGATAGTGAAGACAAAAGTTGGATAAATTTTTTAATATGGTCTGATGAGTTCAAGCATAGAGTAAACTATTTTTTAAAAAAGTCATTTGAACGAGCTTCTCAATGAAATGAGATATTTCTCCTAGTGCAAGAATCACTATTGGCATTATAGAAATGTGGTAGAGGGTCACTTACTTTCTAAATGGTTCATTTCTAGTTACACCAAATGGGTTTTACATAGAGAAAGCTCTTCCTTTAGAAAAACAAATCATCTAATCAATAATGATAAATTTTCTAATATGCATGATGATATTTATGGACTACTTCATGATATATTTATAAATGTAGATACAGAATTAGGGCATGGAAAAAGAGTTGGAGGGATTACGTAAAGATGCAAAGAAATTTTGTAAATTATTGGAGAAAGGAAAGAAACAATTATATCTAGGGTATGAGAATTTTAATAAGCTGAGTTTTAGTATTCGGTTGTTCTTGTTTAAATTCTATTAAGATGAGAATTTTACTATTGACTCAGTCCTAACTGGTGGGTGAGCCCCCATCCTTAGGTTCACTCGATGCTAAATTCTACTCCCAACTGAATTACATTGGTATTATTATTATGGGTCTAACATGATATGGTATTGTACTGATGAGTGCTCAGCAAGAACATAATGTTCTAAATGGAGTAATAAAATCATGGTCTAACTGACTTGTAACTTGAGAATAAAGACATGTATAAGTAGATAGGTATCAGGTGTTTACAACCCTCCAACACAGAACTATTAAAATAAAATATGATAACAATGTTCAAACCGTGATATAAAGTCATAGTTCAAAGACCCTAAAACAAGCAATAATTTAATGAATGGGACAGATACATGAATTTGAATATGGAGATGTGTTAAACATAAGAAAACATCATATTCACATGGTTTAATTGATAACTTGAGGATTTATCATGAAATCAAAGGAATTAAGAAGAGAGAAATTATAATTCAAACATGACGTGACTTAAATAACATGGAACCACATGTTGATATGTCTTGAATTTGATTTACTAAAAAGTTCATGAATTAAATTCATAATTTTCATGGGTAATTTCATGAAATAGGATAAGATTCATATTTTTAAACTAAAATAGGGTTTTTGGGCTCAATGAATGGAAGGGACCCTTTGATGAACACTCCACACACTTGTAGTACAAACTTTAGGGACGAATCCTTGTAATAGTTCTTATCTATAAGAAACCCTAGTTGTTGTTATTGAGTATGGGGAAGGAGATTAACATTTTAATTGTTTGATTTTTGAGAGAAAATAGGATTCTTTAAGGCTTATAGGTCATCGGTAGAAGTTTTACGAAGGAAAAAGACCAATAAAACCCCTTAGAAATCATCTGGAAAATGTCTGGAAGCCGGCCTTACGAGTATGGGTATCACTCGTAAGTTATGGTTTCTATTCGTACCTTGATTCATCACCAAGAACCCTAATTTCAACTCCTACTATTATGGGTACGACTCTTCATAACACTTGTATGGTCTACTAATGAGTAGTATCAGTGAGTCATACCCTACTGACAGCTTTAACAATGCTTCGATAATTTGGCCATAACTTTTCACTTCAATATTGCACATGGTAAAATTCATATCATTAGAAATATAATTCAATTATCTATCTATTGGTGGGTCTTGAGAGCTGAAATTCTTATTAGAATGGAATTTATTTTTATTTGAATATGGCCATAGTTATATTCTTCATAAGAACTTAATCGCTAAGGGATGTTTGAATTTTTCATGAGCTAAGAGATATTTTATGACTTAGTATATGTGTAAGTGACTTATAAATATATCAAAACACAAGGCTTGATTCTTGGATGCTTCACTGATCAGGATACGAGTCATATCTTATGACTCATAATAAGTCATCTGATTAGCACTCAACCTCTCGTAACTATTACAGAACTCATATCGCCTCACACTGACTTGGTTACGATTTACCATGTATGACTCATATGATAACCTTAAGACGTACAAGGTTTTAGTTATATCTTAAGAAGAATATCACCCATCATAGACTGTCATGGGTACTATTTAAACATATGACTCATATAATATGCTTACAACTCAAGGGCATGAGTTATATGTTGCACAATGTCTTCAAAACATGGGGGATTACATGAGTTCAGGAGTTCATCCTTCTTTTATGATGCCTCTCAATTGGGTTCTCAACCACTTTTATATTCTATGCCTCTAATTATTGCGATTATAGCTATGTCTTCTGAGGATCAGAAAAGGTTTGAGAGGTTTACTTGTTTGGGTTATCCTCAGTTTAGTGGTGCTGTCGGGGAGGATTCCCAATGAGTTTTTGATGGATTGTCATGAGAATTTTTATAGCCTTGGTTTGCTTGAGTCACATGGTGTTTCTTATACTACTTATCAATTGAGAGATACATCCATAGATTGATGGAGGTAACTTTTTAGTTGTTGAACTCTTGGTTTGCTAGAGATGAATTGGGATCAATTTATAGAGGCTTCTTTAGATAGATTTGAGCCTTTTAGTTTTAAGGATCAAATAAGAGATGAGTTTGATCGCTTGGAGTATGGATCCATTACTATTATGGAGTATAAGGCTTTATTTTATACTTTGTATAGATATTATTATGCCAGTATTTCCACTGAAATTGAGGATATTCAAAATTTCATAAAGGGGTTACATGTTTTTCTCCATCTTGACACAACTTAGATGGTAGTATATGGAGATTCATTTTAGAGTATTATGGATCATGCTAAGATGACTATGTCTGTTCTTCATGCATCTCAGGGAGGCACCAAGAAGATGGACCATCAAGATGAGTTTAGAGGTCATATCCCTCGAGGTAGAGAATCTTGAGGTTTCTACAGGTATCATAGTAGATTAGTGCAAACAATCCTACAGAGTTCAAGTAGTGGGTTTTCTGGTTCAACAACTTTAAGTGGTCTTCCTTGTTCATTCATACCTACTTCTATTGAGATAGGCAATAAGGTTTGATATATGTGTGATGAGATAGGCTATTTTATTAGAGATTGTCCCCATAGCATCTTTAAAGCTACTTCTATATCAGTTATGAGAGTTAGAGGTTCTACTAGGGGTACGAGAGGATGAGCTAGTCATGCCCATGGTGGTGGTCGAGGACTACCCGATCAGGTGATGGACATGGTTAGTGTAATTCTACACTAGTCAAGCCAAAGCTAGAGGCCTCCAATGTTGTCATCACAAGTATCGTCCCTATTTTTTTCAGGTTTACATCTATTTTATTTAATTCGGGCTCAACTTTTCTTTATGTGTGCATATTTTTGTTTAGGTTTTCGTTTTCCATGTGAGCCTCTTACTGTGCCTATTTGTGTATCTACGCCCATGCAAGACTCTTTAGTGGTTCATCAGGTGTATCGATCTTGTGTTATATTAGATATGGTAGATTTTGATGTCACCTTTAGTATGGAATGGTTAGATCCTTATCATGTAGTCCAAGATTGTTATATTAATACTGTGACATTAGCTTCGCCAGGTGTGCTAATGATAGTTTGATAGGGTGTGCTTTATTTAGGTCCCATGATAGTTATATCTTTTCTTTAATCTTGTCGTTTAGTTGAGAAGGGGTGTCTATCTTATTTGGCTCATATTCTTGATACTAGTATTTACTTATATCATTTTTTGGATCTTCATTATGTTTTTTTATGAATTTATGGTTGTTTTCCCTATGGATTTTCTGGGTGTTCCTTCGAATACTAATATTGACTTTGTTATTAATGTTAAGCCAGGCACCAAGACCATTTCTATTCCTCCTTATAAAATGGCCCCATCAAAGTTAAGAGGAATTAAAGGACCAGTTACAAGAGTTGTTTGCTAATCTAACATAGTGTATCACCTTAGGGTGCACCTGTCTTATTTATGAAGAAAAATATCAGTCGATGCATACATGTATTTATTATAGACAGTTGAACAATGTGATGGATAAGAATAAGTATCATTTTCCTCTTATTGGTGATTTATTTTACTAGCTTTAGGGATCTTTAGTGTTTTCAAGGATTAATTTAGGGTTCGGGTATCACAAGTAGATGATTAGAGCTTTGAATATTTCAAAGATCACTTTTTAGACTTGATATGGTCATTATGAGTTCTTGTTCATGTTCTTTGGGTTGACCAATGCGCATTTGCATTCATAGAGTTGATGAACTAGGTATTTTATCCATATCTTGACTTTTTATTGCATATATAGATATCTTGGTTTATTCCAAGAGTAAGGTTGATCATGAGGATTATTTCTGGATTTTTCTTTAAGGATTGAGGAATGAGAAATTGTATGTTAAGTTCTCTAATTGTGAGTTTTGGTTGGAGCTTTTACCTTTCTTAGGCCAAGTGGAGACAAAAGATGGTATTATGGTTGATCCGTCCAATATTGCAGTGATTTATTATTGGGCTAGGCCGAAATTGCCCATAGAGGTTTGAAGTTTATTTGGCTTGGGAGGTCAGTATAAACATTTTATAAAGGTTTTTTTATCTATTACAGCTCCATTGACCAAGCAGAAACAAAAAAAGATCAACTTCCAGTGGTCCAATGCTTGTTAGGCAATCTTTCTGAAGCTCAACAATTTGTTGACTTTAGTTCCTAACTTTGCCCAATGAGGGCGTAGTTTTTACCATCTTCTATTATACTTCAGGTGATGGGCTAGGTGTTGTGTTGATGTAGGAGGGTAAGGTGAATGCCTATGCATCTCGTCAATTGAAGACCTATAAGAGGAATTACCCTACCCATAATTTAGTGTTGTGTGTGGTTATACTTGCTTTAAAGTTGTGAAGGCACTATTTGTTCGGAGTCCACTTGAGATTTTCTCAGATCATCGCAACCTTCAGTACTTCTTCACCCAGTGAGATGTTAATATGAGGTAGAGCCATTGACTTGAGTTTCTTAAGGATTATGGCTTGACTATTATTTATCATTCAGGCAAGGCTAATGTGGTTACGGATGCCTTGAGCCAAAATTCGACTTGCATGGGTAACTTGGAGAATATTTTTACTCAGAAGAGGCCCTTGTCCTTGGCGGTTCCATCCTTTGCTAACCAGATTGCTAGTATTTATATTTATAAACTTGGGTATGTTTTGGCATTCATGGATTCTAGGATTTTTTTGATGGAGCAGATTTGAGTCATCAGTTTGATGATGTTTGATTGAGATTCATTCACATATCTCACTTTTTGAAGACTTTTTATGGGAGTTGGGTAACCGAGTTGATCTTAGTATAGTTTTTCAAACCCAGACTGACGGTCAGTCAGAGCAGACTATTTAGGTTTTAAAGGTATACACTATGCTTGTGTGATAAACTTTGGAGGCTAGTCGGAGAAACATCTAGCCTTAGAGGATTTTGCATATAATAATAGGTACCTTTAGCGTATCAAAATGGCTCCTTTTGAGGATTTGTATGGTAGACATTATCGCTCTCCAATTTTTTGGTTTGATATTACAAAGATTAGTACTCAAGCAATAGACTTGATTCAAGAGTCCTTGTATAGGGTTTGTCTAACACACCAAATTTTGGCCTCTGAAAATTTCTTGACTTTTGTGCTCACTACCCAGGTAATGACACACCTAACAAGTTATGAGGACTCACTATGAGTTGTAGGGATCGAGTCATAGGCAAACCAGTATGCAATGCCCAAGTTTTTGATGATGTCACGATTGGACCCTTATGTGTTGTAAGGCCAGATCATGAGTAGTAGGGTGTGCCTCGTGACAAGACCAATGAAGGGGGCCTAAAAGTGTACCCAGACGACGAGTCCAAGCTAAGACTCGTAGCCAGTCATCACAAGTTGTGACGTGACCTGCAACGACTGGGCCATAATTTTTCAATGATTTAATTGAGGACATTTTAGTTATTTCCCCTCATTCACAATTATAAACCACGACATAATACACCATAAGGGAACCCATAAATCTTTATTACCCGATCAAATACTCTTCTCTCTTCTCTTAAATTCTCCAAGCAAGAATAATTGGGGTTTTTAAGGGACTGGGCATTCAAGTTTCCGATTAGTTGTTTCATTTTTATTTTCTTGGTATCTCAAGCATGTATCTCTTCCCTAAAACTTCTTTTGTTAGAAACATATGTTAATTGTTCTCCATGTGGTCTTAATGTTTTATTTTTGGACTTGGGTTGAGTGTTTTGGGATGATTGTTGCTTAAATGGTTTTCCCTTGATTTTACAAGCGTTGTTTATGTTGTATTTATTGATTTTCGAATGCATTAGGTTCATAGGCATGGTGAATAGAATGGAGGTCATGGATTCTCCCAAATTTATGGATTTTGGTAATGGAATTGGTAACATTGAGCCATCTTATGAAATTGGCTTTAAAACTTGATTATATGCATACTGATACCCAAAAAGATGAAACCACAGCATTACATAAATGGCTAATGAAATACAAACGATTTTTAAAGGCCCTAGTGTCCATGACATTAGCTTAAATTGGACCTTGGGGGTCGTGAATTCCCATAAGTTAGTGAATAATTCAACCTTGGGGTTGTAGATTCCCCTAACTTTATGGATAATTAAAATGGTATAATGATATTAGCTTGCAAGCATAATTGGTATGACGATAGCAAAAATATATGCCTCAATGAATGATTTTTTTCCAATGAATGGGAATGTGTAAAAGTTTTAATTTGGATTAAAGGGGGTTGTGTAGCTAGCCGTGAAGGTGGAGGTCCCGTGGGACCGATACTGGAAACCCACATTCCCCGGCGTGGGGGTTAGTCTTGAGGACCATGTGCTTGTGTCAAACCTTACATATATGTATCATGGATTGGCAAAGTCTCATGGATTCCCCAACCTTCCTTGATATCTTCAGTTCATGTGGCTAGCATGCTCTGGGGACCTTCTGGTGGGGGAAGTCGGACCCATATAGTTCGTGGGTGCCTTTATGATGATTTAAGCAACACACTCAAATTAATGTTTTGTATCTTAGGCAAAATATTGTTTCTTATCTCGGCATTTTATATATATATTTATGTTTACTATGTTCATGTGATTTTATTGTGGTTATAGACTTGGCATTATTTTATCCCTTCCCTGAGTTATATGCTAGCGCTCACCTCACTAACTGACCCAGAACGTTGTATCCCCATGCGATGCAGGATCTGAAGATGCTTCTGTTTCCTTGCACAGTGGCAGGTGATTTGTGGATTGTTCGTGAGTCAACTTGACATAGTGAGTTTCTAGTCTCCAGAGGACCCTCATTTTATGGTCTTGTTTGATTTATGTACTACTTCCATGGGTTCTTTTTGGCTATGGTAGTGGCATGTCCTGACTTAGATTGATGATTGGTTTTCTTAAAGGCTTACATTCCAGAGAAGACTCATGTCATTCTTTGGGATTCAGTCTCGTTAGATAAGTAGTTATGTTTTGTTGAGAAGTTTCTCTCCATTTTAGCTAGGGATGTTAGACGATTGTGTTCTAGAGATATTCCAGTAGTTAAGGTCCAGTGGAGACACCGACCTATGTATGAGTCTATTGGGAGGTCGAGTATGAGATGGATAGTAGTTATCCCAAACTTTTTGCGAATTTAGGTACTTTCCTTGTCTTTAGTTCGAGGATGAACTAGATTCTTAGTGATGGATCATATAATGACTTGACTTTTGCTGATTTGTGTGAAATACATATTTCTATGTGATTTGATCATTTTACCCCTCCCACTGGTTTCATTGTGGAGTTTTTGGGGTATGGGAATGGTTGGCATGGTTCCTAATGCATTTTGATGTGATTTGTGTGAGTTTGTGTTTTTTGGTGGCTTAGAAAGCCTTATAATTTACTTTGGTCAACATCTATTGATCTATGCATCGGATGACAAAACATACCGTGCCAGCTGATTGAGAATGTCGATTTTAGGTTAGTAACATGGTTGATGTGGTTTTACAGATTTTAAATATTATTTTGACCTTGGATTGTAAAGTTGTGAAATTGGGTTTCGGGGGTCAACATTGTGAAAATGATATTTTTTTAAAAAAAATCTGGTATCACCATAAAGTTTGGCGAGTCATATTCGATAAGGTAGCATAGTTTGCTTTCATTCTTGAGATTCGGGGTGAATCTCTAGGAGTCTATGGAGACTTGAAATTCTCTAAGTCTCCAGTTGGTGCAGAGCTATTGGTGTGATCGCTAAAGCAGCCCTTTGGGCATTAAAGCGGCCCTGGTCTCTTAGCAGGTACTGCTAAAATGATAACCTGGGTGTTTTTTCCGCTAAAGCATCCCAAGGTCCACTTTAATTGACTGTCACCCCTGTATAGATACCGCTTTAGTGGCACCTGAGTTGTCATGACCCAAAAATTCAAGGATCCTGATGGCACTTGTCGCGACGAATCATGACCAGTAAGCCTATCACACAAATTGATACAAAAGGAAAAATAATAGCAATAAACCAAGTAAGGATTCTAGAATGAAGCCAAACAATAAAATATAATAAAGCGGAAAGACATAACCAACAATACCATAATCCCAAAACCTTGTGTCATAGTATAAGAAGTCGAGATCAAATACATACAATATTAAAAATAGGAATACTCTCTCTTTGAATAAGAATAAAGACATATTCTAAATAAAGAAGGTAGTAGTCAACTCCAAAAGCAAGAATCCAACCCCTACCTTGAATAGCTCTAAGGGTAGACAAAATCAACAACCTTGAGGTGCACTATAACCAAGACCTACACCGAAAGGGTGCAATAGGGATGAGTACTATTCACTTGTACTCATTAGGTATCCTAGGTCGACTGAGCTAAGTAGAAAATAAAGCATACTAAATATATACTAAGGGGATGTCACCTGCAATCAGAAAATGTCATACAACAGTAGCCCACACTATTTCCACTAATTGTTAAATAATATTCACATACATCATAGCAAATAGAGGAAAGAATACAAGTAAACCAATATCACATATACAAGAACTAGGGAAGGAATTACACATAGACTAGTATACATAAAGAGATATAACACAATACAAATAAAGGTACAATGTAACACAAATGCAATGAAGATATAATGATGATGTGACGCATCAGATTATCGTACAACCTCTGTATACACCTACAGATCTAAAGCTTCCTAACGTAGGACCCATGGGGGGTTCGTAAACTAATATACAATCCATATCTATATCTTCTCTAAGAACATCCCTCGATACAGGGTTTTAAAGATGTCATATTTTCTGTCAGAAAAAACTAGTGCTTCCAGTATTGCCATGGTGGTACAAATATTTCATAAATGTATATGATATGTGGATGTAATGCTCACAACCAACTAGAATGAGTATTTCAATTTCTAACGAGTATACCAATCACGTGAGACAACAATCCCCTCAATGTTTCCAGCCATCCATGAATTTAAACATAAACTATTTGGAAATAGAATGAAACATGTAAAAATACACAATTGATACCAAATTAGTCTTTTTCATCAATCAATACACAACTAATTTCATGTACACAAGGCCAAAAATATCATATAGGACTCCACACAGTCACACATAGAAAATAGTATACCAAGTCCATCAAATAAAATCATTATATAGGCCCCCACAAGGGCACAACATGATAATAAATCCATTTTAATGATTAGTTCTCACACCCTTAACATGATTTTTTATCAACATTTAGTACCTAGCGTAGTGTGAAGAAAGTCAACCCACAACCTACCTCGAATGCCAAAAATAGATTCGCAAGTCTTCACTACAAAACCTTGTGCCTCCCGTACAGACCCAAAATAAACTAAAATAGGGAAATATTGAATTTAAATGTCAAAATAAATAAAATGATACCCATATTGCCTCTTTTAAAGTTGGGATCAAAACAGACCCTCGAAACAAGCTTTTTAGGAGTGTACCAATGAAAACCTAAGAAAAATGAGTTAAAAATGAAGTCCAATCTGAAGAAAAACCATATTTAAGATTTACTGGCAAAATCCCTGAAAATTCTTTTTGAAATCAAGAATCTAATGTAGTTTTGAAGATTAAATGAGGAGAAAATTGATAATTATAAGATTAGAAACTCATCCAAGTGAAAATGGGTTTAAATAAGGAAATTTAACTTTTTAGGTCTTCCAGCCAAAATCACCAATTTCTACATTTTAATCCATGTTTAAAGCAAAGATTAAATGATGAAAATGAAGAAAAGTAGTTGAAATAGGTGTAATGAAGATTACCCAAGTTTACAAATGGAAGAAATTGCTCAAAATCACGAAACACTAAGTTTCAAGTCTCAAAAATGGTTAAAATAGTGAAAACAAGGTATTTATATAGTCCAAGTATTGTATACGTAAGCAAGTGTCGTGTACCTAAACTGATCCTAGGTATTGCTATCATGATCTGGTCCTCTCATATGCGTCAATCATGATCCCGATCGGGATATCACAGATGCGACACTCTTGCCTGATCTGCTGAGTCACATACGCGACCAGCCAAGTCAATGTAGGGTCGCATCCTGAGGTCTAGTTGGGTAAAGTAGGGGTCGCGACGCGACCTTATCGTGACACCTTACTAGAAATTGCATATTGAAATTTGGTTAAGCATTAGTCATTCCTCTTTTCATCCTTGACTTTGTGGTATCTTTCCCATGGTTTTTCATAATCAAAATCATCCATATATCATCATATTAATCTCACCAAAGATCCTACAAGAACACACCACACAAATTTGAAGTTCAAACAACACAATATCTATCACGAAGAATCAAAAATAAGAGCTCAGCCAAGGTAAATTTCCATGATCTTCCAGTCATGTTTTGACTCTTTACTTGAATCTCATGAACATTGTATACTACCAACAAGTTGTTCCACATATAATAGCACCATTAAACCTATTTAGAACAAATTAAACACAATAGAATCCAACAAAAGAGACTAGTCAAGCACCTAGCTAAAGCTAGTAACACTAGTTTCATTGATTGAACTCTAAGTGATCCAATTAAATCCAAACTAGTTTGAAATACACTTTGCACATTATAAGTAACTTAGATGCTTATTTATATAAATATGAACACATATATCACTCAAGTTACTCTAAAGGAAAGGTGAAATAAGCTAGAATAATGAAACTAGAATGCATAAATACACCCAACACCAACACCCCACACTTAAAGCCTTGTTCGTCCTCGAACAAATCTTAACTCTAATCATCATTAGTTGAGGAGACTATAAGCTTCTCATAAATGCAATACACTCAAGATATTACTACAATGACTACACGGAATACAAGTTTCCACACAAAGAACTTTATTTACACAATTGAAAACTCATGAATACTACTTCAAGACATCCTAGACTCAAGATTTAACTCACCTATGTGGAAAACTCATGTATATTGATCAGTCAAGGACATCATAAAAATCACCCACCTTTGTCAAACATATTCCCTTCAACAAGAGAGTTACCCATAATTATTCACAATAACAAAATTTATCACAATGGGTACAAGAATCAAATTACGCTCACTTTTACGAGGAATTCACAACTTACACATAATGAACCATAGGTTTTCCCTTAGTATAGTGCTCTACTAATATCATAATGATGAACTTAGGATCAATTAGGTCTTTTTCGGGTTGTAATGTAGGCTACAGGATAGGTAAGAACTATTTGGGAATAGTGACTAACCTTTCTAATCACTTTAATACACTACATTATACATTTAAACCCAATCTCCAATAAACAAATTGTACTTTTGCATCCGCCCATATCATTTGTTTTGCCCTATCTCCTTTGAGCATTTTCATAAACACATGGCAGAAGAATTGTTTATTACCATAAGAATAAATTTTTCTTTTTTTTTTCACAGCCATGTCAATATTTCTTGCATAAATTATATCACACTCATCCACCACACATCAATTATCAACACCAATAACTATTACCTTGGGGCCTCAAATTCACCTTTTCCCTCTTATTTCTCAAACTCTTTACTCAATTAATTTTTTTTCATTAAAGTGTGTAGGAGCTTTATGGATCAAATTATGGTCTATCAAAGAAGGGATTAGGCTACTTATGAGGTTACCAAAGAAAAATCTAAAGGATCAACATGGCTGACTAAGTTTAAGCATAAATGGTAGGATAAATAGAAAGTATAAACTAAGGCTATCAAAGAAATTTCTATATCATCTCCTAAACTCACATTCTTTATTTAGATTTACACACACACCAAGCAAGTTATAGACATCACATGTAACAAGGAATGTACTACAACCTCTCACGCACATGGTGCATTCTCAACTCACATAAGATCATTATAGACTCCCAATCAAACAATCATATGAATTCAAATTAAAGCTAATAGGTACAAGAGTCACAACATTATCCTAAGAGTCTCAAAAGTAGTAATTCGCACAATTCAACATGCCTTTACAAAACAAAACACTTTCCCCATGTAATCAAAAATAGAACCAACAACAATATCTTACACAAAAATTTTAATTTGAGCCAAAACTAGGAATTTTGACATCGCACACTTCAAATCTACTTTGTCCCTAAAGTATAATTTAAATGTAAGGATAAAAATACTCCCTGAGGCCTCTAGGCCTAGCTAGTAGCATATTTATACATCAAGAAGGTACGAGGACCCCACACTTGGTATTTTCCATGTTCCTTAGCTCATGTGTCTGGTACTCAGGCTTTCCATCAACCTATGACTCGATTAAAAAAAACTACGTGAAGTAAAAAAAACCCTAAAAGCTAAAAAAAATACAAATTTAACTTGGGTTTCCTCCCAAGAAGCTCCTAATTTAGTATCACGGCACGACCAAGCTTAACACAACCATATCCCTTCATCTTTTTACTCCTTTTGGGAGCCATTTTCTAATTCATTTCTGACCACTTAAGTTTTTACCCTCAAGTTCAACATTATTTTTAACTTAAAACCTTCATCATGTTGGGAAACAGTAGTATTGGAGGCTTGGGCCGCTCAATAAGAGTGTCAGAAGAGGTCTTTTGCGTACTAGCCACCCCATACTTACCCCTTCTATCACAGAAATCATGCACAATTCTTTATAGGGGATAGTGTCTTAAGAGTTTCATAGACCTTAAATACCGCCTCGTCATCCTCTAATCTCATTTTTAGCGTGTCTTTTCTCACATCAATCTAAGCTTCTCCCGTTGCTAAAAATGGATGCCCCAAGATGATTGGAACTTGCTCGTCTGACTTAAAATTAAGAACAGTAAAGTCAGTAGGAATAAGAAATTTACCAACCTTTATGAGAATGTCCTCTATTTTTCCTTTTGGATGGTCTATGATTCCATTTACCAACTGTAGAAGCAAGCAGCTCGATCTAGGTTTCCCCAGACCCAATGTATTGAATAGAGATAGGGGCATTAAGTTGATGCTTAGCCCTAAATCACTCAGAGCATGAACCACCTAACTATTGCCAATCTAAATGGGGAGAGTGGACCACCTTGGGTCCTTGATCTTTGTCGGCATCTTTTTAGTGACCACCAAACTACACTCCTCAGTGAGTGTTATTTCCACCACATCCTATAATTTAACCTTATTGACAACTACATCCTTCAAGTACTTACCATACTTGGGAATACCCTACAAAACATCTAACAAAGTTAAATTAATGTGAAGCTCTTTGAACATTTCAATGAACTTTTTGAACATGGAATCCTCCTTTGCTTTTATTTGCCTCTAAGGGAAAGGTAGTGGTGACATCTTATTCACTTCTTCTACAACAAATTTTTCTTTCAAGTACTCAAACTTTCTTAATTTTTTAATAATTTTTTCATTTAGTTGTTTAGTCACCACATCAGCATCTACCTCCTTAGTTGCCTTTGGAGGTTCTCCTTGAAGCTCTTTACCACTTCTCGAGGTGATTGCCATAACCTATTTTGGGTTTTTTTTATCTGCTGGCAATCCACTTTGTGGCCTAGTAGTTAATAATTGTTGTAACTTCCCTATTTAAATCTCTAAGCTCCTTTTGGGCTGCTTACAAATTTTTTAAGTCTGCAGCAAACTGTGTCTGATTTGCTAAGAGTTGTTTCATCAACTTCTCCAAAATGCTAGTAGGCTAATTTTTTTGTATCTATGGTTGCTGAATTTGTTGTCGAGTATTCCATGGTTGAGTCTACCACTTCATGTTGTAGGAGTTACCATAATTTATTCTTTGATCATTTCCCACATACATTACTGATTAAGTATTTAAAGTACACATGGACACTGAAGGTCCACTATTTCCGAAGATCACACACCAATCACTACATTGCTAAACTGCATTGACTGCCATTGTAGGCTGGGAACCCCCAATTTTAGGATGCTAAAATAAGTGTTAATCATGTTTTGTAATGCATCCACATGAGCTGATAAGGCAGTAAACTGGTCCACCTCTAATACACCTACAATTCTTTTTGTGGTACTTCTGACATCTAAAAACCATTCAAGATTTTCTTGTCCTATATGGTTCAACAATGTGTACAACTCATCCTAAGTTATTTCCAGTGCTTGACCACCTACGGCTAAATCTAACAAAATTTTTGTATTATGATCAAGTGCTTCTACAAAAGTATGAGCAAGTACCTCATTGGATTGTTGGTGAAATGGACAATCCCAAAGAAGATCCTTGAAGCATTTCCAAGCATGATAAAGGTTTTTATCTGGCTTTTTCTTGTGACTATCTTACTACAAAGTGTCACAGTTTTTCCATATAAAAAGAATATAATGAGGAACTTTCTAGGTAGGTTATCCCATGATGTTATTGAATTGGTCGGAACTGCATTCAACCACCTTTTTGCTTCCCCCAATAGTGAATGGGGAAAAAAATGTCAGCCTCACATAATTTGTATTAACCTAGTTGGAATGAATGTATCTGTAAGCTCAATGAAATTATACAAGTGGACTTGTGGATCCTCGTGTGAAAGACATGCCAACTGTCCACTACTGATTAAAAGTTGCACTATGTTATGATTTAACTTAAAATTCCCCCAGCAGCCGGTCTTTGAATTTGGAAAGTCAAGCTCGTAAGATGTGGGACTGCCACTTCTCAAATCGTCCTACGTTCTTGTTGTTCTACAACTATTATAGCAGGATTCTCTTAGGCTTATTGGATTTAAGGAATTTGGGGGAGAAGGATTGTTTCTCTCCTGCATTGATGAAAGTGTTGCTCAGGTTCAGGGCTGGGTTGAACCAACTCATCAACCTAAAAACCTATTTTATGCAATATAAATACCAAGACCAAGCATAAAATACACCAAATAAATCTAAAACTAAAATTACAATAAATACTTTCCAAATTTCAAGTCTCTAGCAACAGCGCCAAAACTTGACACTGCCCAAGAGCACACGCAAGTGTATGTGGTCTTATAAAAAAGTAAAGTGGCCTAATGAAAGCTAAGTATCGACTCCACAGGGACTTGGTTAAACAACGATTCACTTCTAGTTCATATTTTAGATTAATTTGATGGAAGAGTGACCAAAGTGAGAGTTTTAAAATTTGTAAATTAAAGAAAGTAAACAATGAATAAAGTAAAGTGTTGAAACAATCAATGGTGTAAAGTGCAGGTTTTAAGAACTTTGAACAATCATACTATGTTATTAAACTTCATTTGTTAACTTGATTATCTTGGTTGTTGATTCGTAGGGTTAATCGCATGATCATGGTCTCCCGACCTCTAATCCTTTACTTAAGTTGAACCTTACAACTACATCGTTGAACAGAGATATAAAAGTCTACTTAAGTTCTCTAAGCTATCATCCTGCATATGAATCAAGTAAGGCATTTATACAAATTCCTATCCTAGAAACTAATTTGGACTCCTTATTTCATAAAGGAATACAAACCATACTTTGTTCATCTCCATTTCTATCCTCTATTCCCTCTCTTATGTTCAAAAGGTAGACAATAGATTTATTTTCCGGGTGATCAATCCATATAATAGTTAAAAAAAAAAGATGAACGCACAACCAATAATGAGAAGCAAACTAAATGAACATAATTTAAAACAATAGTACACATGTTCTTGGCTTTAACCCCGAAAGATGGTGTTTAGCCATGGATAGTCATAATCGCAATCATAAGGTGGTAATTAACGACTAAGAACATGTATGAACTACATTAACATAATAAAAACCTAAATTTGAAGTGATAGAATCCCCTTAGATCCTCCAAGACGTCCAAATATTATTAACAATGCATACAAAGATGTATTTATAGTAGACAACGAGTCCCAAGCTCTGTACAATTCAAATTTCACTCATGGTCGTGTTTTATGTTTGGATCGTGCAGCAATGGTCAATTAACTTGAATAGCGATCTCAAGGAAATATCTGGTCAATTAAATCTAGGGTCGCGTTGCGAGGGATGTTTGGGTCAAGTAGGGATCCCGTTGTCATCTTATGGTGACACCTTACTGGAAATTGAATCTTAAAATTTAGTTAAGTAGTGGTCATTCCTCATTTCATCCTTAACTTTGTGGTGTCTTTCTCGTGGTTTGACAGCCTAAAAATCATCCATATATCATCATATTAAGCTCACCAAAGATCATACAAGAACACACCACACGAATTTGAATTTCAAACAACATAATATCCATCACGACGAATAAAAAGTAAGGGCTAAGTCAAGGCAAATTTCCATTATTTTCCACTCTTGTTTCGACTCTTTACTTGACTCTCATGAACTTTGTATAATACCAAAAAGTTGTTACACATATAATAACACCATTAAACCTTTTTATAACACATTAAACACAATAGGATCCAACATAAGATACTAGTCAAGCATCTAGCTAAAGCTAGTAACACTAGTTTCATCGATTGTACTCTAAGTGATCCAATTAAACCCAAACTTGTTTGAAATACACTTTTCACATTATAATCACACACTTTGTAAATTATTTGCTTGTTTATATCTATATGAACACATATAGCACTCAAGTTCTAAATACAAGTAGAAATAAGCTAGAATAATGACACTAGAATACATAAATACACCCAACGTCAATTATGTTTACTTAAAGGTAAAACATGCGAGTTATTGATGGTTTGACCTTAAAACTTATTTTAAAATGAATTATGGGATAGGTATATAGTCATTATGTCCAATATTTTAGTAAAATCATAAAAAATTCACTCGTTGACTCTTTCAAGCACCTAACAAATGTACAAGTTATAATCGCCCAAAAACATCAATCAAGCATCCCTATTTCTAGGATGATGCTCCTGGCATGGATTAAACTTCAATCACACTTATTTCAAATATTGAAATAGGTAGTAAATGATAGACTTAATTTTCAACCATTACCTTGTACCACTATAACCGTCTTTCAAGGATGTTATGGATTACCATATATTCACCTCCATCCCTCTTTCAAGGATGATAAAGAGTCTCTAGAGTTTGGGGTTTTCACCCATCAAACCCATTTGAATATTTAGGATTTTGAACCATCAAATTACAACTCATTAACCAAAGAAATGGTGGAATCCATACTCAACACTAAAAATTATGCAAATACAACACCACCCATACATAATTACACTTTAATTTAACATAATCCCAAGACTAAAGAAGTTAACTACTCATGAGATAAGAGAAAAGACTTTTACTAAATATTTTATCCATGGTGCTTATGATAATAGAGGGTGAAAAATCTTAAATTCCACCCTCCAATTTCACTAATTTTCTGTTGGAATAATAAACACAATAATTATGAAAAATCATTTTTTCACTCTTAAATTCTAGGGTTTTACGCTCTCTTCTCCCACACCCTTTTAAGTGTTTTGGATCCTCAATATAAGTCTTTGATTCAGCTTTCCGGATTGACTTCAATTCCCTTTACTCATTATCCCGCTGTTCCACAGTCGTGGAGCTTCGACTACGATCGAGCAACCACAGTCAAGGCTATGACTGTGTGATCGCGGTATGCTGACAAATTTCATAAACAGCAATTGCGTTCTTTTGATTATGATCGAATTACTTAAGGGTGGATATGCTCTCTGTTTAACTGGATATGATCGTGGTGTTCGGATTATGGCTACGGTAATCGAGGCCACTTCTGCTCTGAGCCATTAGCAATATTTTCTTGAATAAACTATCATAGAATAAACCCATGATAAAATGCACTTGATCTTCCAAGGGGAAGAATTTAGGCAAGGAAAAATGCTTCATCTTCCATTATAAGGACAGTTTTCAAGAGACGATGCTAAGTCCATAAAAGCCTACAGGGGCGGCTCAACTTTAAGATGAAATAATGGTTGCTCAACACCCAGCCAAAGATGAAGCTTTAATGGCCATCATCCCAATATAGAGAATAATCCTGAATCTTTTTTCACTATAGATAAAGGAACATCATAGGAAAAATCATCTCTCCTCATTTATGGATAGCTACAGTGTCTCATTACTAGTAAATACACGGATAAAGTCTTTTCACTTATCAAAAAGAGCGATCTTTGTCGAATAATTGGACTAATGAACAATATCAATATTCTTACTAAAGGGATTAAGATGATCTGAGATATGGAAACCCCTCATATTAACAACAAATTTATCCATTTAATTGGGGTAAGCCAATCTAAGGCATTTTATTCATGGACAATAGAGCAACAAACTTAAGGTTAGATCCCGATATTAACTGTGATAATCAATGGGTTCCTAACTTTATGAACTTTTGGCACAACTTTAAAGGAGTACTTAAAACCAAGGACATTAAGGCAGCCAGTTTTGATCAAATCCTTCCTAGGAGTGTTGTACATAACAAAACTTTTTTCTCTAATATCCCAAGAAAGGACCTTATAATTCAATTTGACATCTATAGGCAGCTCATTAATCAACTCATAATCTTGACTCTGTTTTCAATGAAATCTTTGTACTAAAAAATTGAATCAAGAAGTTTAATTTCTTCCGAATTTACATTGAATTTCAAATTGAAATGGATATAAAGGCCTTCCTGAAAATGGTCTAGATAAATCAAAAAATCATCCCAAATTCATAAATTCTCCTATGGGCACAATGCTTTTATTCTTTCAAGTTCCAATTAAAACATATCAACAAAAAACAGAATATCATGGCAGACTTTTTATTAAGTCTGGAAGAGTTCTCTACCAAATATTGCTCAATAAAAGAATAGATGGAAATGACATTGACCATCAATCTTGTTTGACCATACAACAAACATGGAGTTGAATTCTAGATGGAGAAAAGATATGGATCTCATCACTAACCCAATCTAGAACCACATGAAGAAATGAGGCCAAACTAAATGTGAAGGAAATTACCACTTACCACAAGCTCTATGGAATTACCTAACAAAGTTTACCACAAAACCCTCTCTCAAGTATTTGCCTACTAGCTACTTGTTTAGATACTAGTAGACACCTACAAAAACCTTAGCCATTTTCTTACAAGGATCTTAGAAGCTGCTTATCCATCTTTTTGTAAGTTTGGCAACAAGTTGCTTAATCACATATTGTCACATGACAATAACGTGTTTGTTTGGTTAGGCTCTATCACATGTTTGTATGGCACAATTTGAATAAAATAAATTGTATATATCTCATAAAAGTATGTTTCTGAATAGGTCTTTACTAGTTAAGAATATTGGATAGGGTTTTACTATTTTTAGAATAGTGGGCCACGTGCTATAATGTATTTTATTTTGTTTGTTTGTATTAAGGCTTCCTTCTCTTATAAAAGGAACCATAGGTCCTTAGTTGCATATAATTGTATTATAAACTAAAATTCTCTCTTGTAATATTTTATATTATCAATAAAATAGCTATTAGCTAACTTCTCTCTCTTGGTCCTCTCTTCTGAAGAGATGGGTACTTCAATAATCTAGGTGAAGCCGTAGAAAGCCCATGTGTGTCATATACAAATCTTTTGTGTAACTAAGAATACTAAGTATTTAATGTGTATTAAGACTGTCAAAGTCAAGAAATACCGTTGAGGGTTGCAATGTCTTTGTTTTATGGAAAACCGTCCTTTAAGGTTAGTGGATGCATAGCGTCAGTCATAAGAAAGCTATTGTGGTGTCGACAAAATCTTTGATTTCTTCTAGAGTGCCACCTATATGGTATTGATAGCTGATGGAGGTATTGAAGATCCAGGTCAAAATTCTAGGAGCTCCGCAAGCTAGAGATACTATCCAGGCAACTCTCCACTACCAGATAAAATAGAAGGTCAAGAATCATGCTATGGACCTATCTTTTTAATGTAGAAAAAATACTTTGTTCCTAAACATAGATGACACCAACAGAACTACCCAGTGCATCCAAATCATAAGCCAAATTTCCAAGGAAGAACTTGTGAAAGTCCTTCCGCACTCTCACAAATTATTGGAATTTGAGAGACCATCATCAACATATCCAGTCCACTGAACCCACTTTTGCCAAAAGGAACTACATCATAGTCATTGTTAGTTTCAACCACTCTCATCTCATAAAACCCACCAAAATGACCTTTTCTATGCACATATACCAACCTCCTGATGGACTTCCAAATGTGGATAACCCAGAAAACATATTTTAGTTCATCAGCAACTTCATAAATGAGCATAATTAGATTAAATATTTAAATCATGAGGGTTGCAGCAACATATGGTGCAAATGTCCTTCTCAGAAAATTGATCATGGAAAATGTATTGTTATTGTAGAATGTACTAAGAGGATACCTCACCCACTCCATCACAAAATAAAACAACCCAAACGAGGAATAAACCTTACACCAATATGTTCATGATGTGCTCCATAATCTCCAGTCATTTGGATGACATTCTAAGAAATAAAATTTTTGAAAATAATAACCTGATCCACCCTTCAAAAGTACCAGCTAAATACATTAACCTACCAATATATGAGAAATTTCCCAAAGAAACATAAAAACAACTCCTAATTAGAAATCTAAAAATGACATGTGCCGAAATAGGATGTTTTCCAGCATTGGCCAGTCCTTTAAGAGTGTTTCCTAAACACAGACTATGCTAGTGAACAAGGTCAAAGCAATGAACAAGAAAGATGAAAAAACATCTACTGAGTATGATGGGATTATCCAATAGTTAGAGCTTAGACTCCAAACCCTGCAGTGCGATATATGTCTAATAGGCCCCTCACTATTATTATTCTCTGACCAGAAACAAAAAAAAAATGACTTCTATAAAATAATAGATCCAACACCTGAAATAGGTAGTTTCAAACCTCAGAGAACCCAAAGCTCCCTTCCCAAGAAAACTTTATTCCCTATGTTGCCACAGGCATACTCCCAAAAAAATATGAGCCACAACTTTGATATTATTCATTCTTATTCTCATGTGACCATGGATTTCTCTCCAAGTCATCAATATGAATAAGAGTTTGACATTTCTAAGCCTGCATGGAGAAAAAAATGCCATAGATACCAGAAACAAAGCCAATATATCCTATAAATAGGCAAAAAAGATAAAATTTTGCAAGAAAGACATAGACAGAGGAACCATGATTATCTCGTACCATGAAATCACCTTCCCAGATGATGACTTGACAATCCACTAACTTAAAATACCATGTGAAGACACAGAATGGAATGTCTTGATGAAAGATATTTTTCTTGATTACAAAGGGGCGGTAAACGGGCAGGTCAAGTCGAATATGGGTGGGTCAAAAATGGGTTACATAAAAAATAGATAAAATATCCTACCCAGCCCATATTTAATATGGATAAAATGGGTAAACCCAATGGATAATATGGATATCCATATTATCCATGACTTCTTATTATGTAAAGACAAAAGTACTCTTATATTACAAGAAAAACTACATGACTTATCAAACATAAGCTTCTAATTATTTAATTTAGTCTATGTTTTGATCAATTACAATCCACGGCCTCTCTTACTAATTAAATATAATCCATAAGCTCTCTCCTTTATTTATCCCTTAATTTTCTCTTTCTCTTTCTTTTTTTCTTTTGTCCCTTTTTTTTTCTTTTCTACTTTTTTCTTTTTCTTTGTATTTCTTTTCTTTTTTGATTTTTTTCTTTTCATCATTACTCATTATTTATTTTCTATTTTTTTAGTTTTATTGTTTTTCTTTACTTTTAGTTTTGTTTCATTTTTTCTTTTTCTTTTTCTTTTTGCTTTATTTCGTTTATTCATTTTCTTTATCTTTTTTTGAATTTTTTTCTTTTTGTTTTGTTGCTTTTATTGTATTTTATATTTATTTATATCATACTATATACTTCAAATAAATTTATTATTTTTATTTGTATAGTTTAAACGTTAATCTGTATAGTTTATAATTTTATTTGTACATAATCAAGTATACGAATTAATTGTATTTGATTGAATCTAAAATATAGAAATATGCATGTATCATTTAATACAAATATATTGTTAGTATTTGTATGTCAAATTTATCATTTGTATTTGTATATAAATAAGTTTCATTGCAATTTGTATAGTTCAAATTGTACAAACATGTATCATTTGATATAATTATATCAATGAATATAAAAATATAAATGATAACGTGAACTATAAAATAAAAATACAAATACAAATACAATTATATCAACAAATATAATAATATAAATAATAGTGTGAACTATAAAATAAAAATACACATGCAAGTGCAAACTATAAAATCTAAATATAATTATATCAACGAACACAAAAATATAAATGATGGTGAACATACAAATACAATAAGCGATTGTGATATTATTTGTGCTTGGCGTAATAATACTTTTCAAAAGTACAAAAAAATAGGAAAGAAAAAATGAGAGAGAAAAAAATTAAAAAAAAATAAAGAGGAATGGAAGCTAGAGATAGAAGAGAGAAAAAAAAGTGAAAGATAGAAATAAAAAAAATTAAAATAGAAAGAAATCAAACTAGAAACAAAAGGGCAGAAGAAAAAAGAAAAAATACAAAAAGAAAAACGAGAAAGAACAATTGAAAAAGATAAAAAAAAAAGAGAAATATAAATTAGAGATAGAAATATAAAGAAAAAATGAAAAAAAAAAACAAGAATGGAAAAGAAAACAAGAATAGAAAAGGAAACAAAACGAAAAAAAATAGACAAAATGGTGGTTCAAATAATTTAAATGAAAAATTTAATTCTTTTTTGATTTTTTAAAAAATTAAGAAAATAAGAATTTTTAAAAATGAAAAATAATGTCTAATTTTAAAAAAATGAATTATTTTTCTTAATTCCAAATACACCTTTAATAAGTATACTATAGAGGTTGTGACATTTTCACATGAGTGATACTTTAAGGAGAGTATAATTGGCGGATACCAATGATTTATTCATATTTTAGAATGGATAATTTGGATTGACCCACTATTAAATGGATTGGATACCTAACTCATTTGACATGGATAAAATGGATAGATAACTATATAATTTATCCATTTTCCACCCCTAATCATAACTGGTTATTATCACCTTATGTTTTCTAAGTCCAGTCACTGACTTGCTCCTCTCTAATCAAGATGTTCTGAATTTGTATAGCTTAGACATCAATGACAACCTAATCTCTGATCCACGGGCCATAGGTGATCCTGATCCTATAAAAGAATATCTGAAATGTCATAAAGATATTAAGAATACTGGCCCTATTAAACTTGATGAAGCAAAGGGAGAATACTCATCCAAGGGTAACCCTATGGATAAATACTCAGATATCAATGAGAATTTTCCAACTGATGGATATATCAAAGACAATGATGACTCCTTAGTTGATTCTTAAGAATATGATGAGAAAAATCTTGAATCCTGAATTGAATACTCTGAAGAAGGCTATCCACCCATATTTAAGAAGCATTGAAAAGAACCATAGGTCTTTGAAATAGTCGACGACCAAGATAGGATGATAAATGATCCAATCCTAGAATAAAGGCTAAAATAAGTGACATTGGCAAAGAAAATATTTGAAACTGGATTCCATATCTTTACTCTAAATGTCATCAAAGTTTTAATATGGCCTTAAAGAATACAAGACCTCTAAATTAGATGCCTATGAAAAATCTGGCTATATAAGAAAAACATATGATACTTTCTAAGTTCACCTCAAGTTTATAAAAAATTCTCAAAGACTGGTGAAATACGATTGGGATTTTCGATAAGAATAGTTATCTCACATCCCAATACTTTACCTTTAATATCAGAATCCTATAAGAAGTATTCTATGGAGATCCAGGACAAATACAAGAGAAGTTGTTCAGGCAACTCTTTGAGATAAAGTGCCTATCATTTGACAAAGATGTCATTGATATCAACTTATTAAAGGTGGAAAGGATCTACATCAAGATGGGTGCATGCCCCAACCCGAAGCAAGCATTTATTTTGTCACTGTTTAAATTCTTTGATGGACACATAGTGATAATTGTAGAGGAGAAGTTCAAATTCATAAAAATCCCACAAGTTGGATCCATCGGGCATGCAATCTTCCAAGACTTGAACAATATATTCTCAAAGAGATCTTTACTAAAGTGGATTTTCCAAAACAATGTAGCTCTTGATCGAGCATGCAACAAGAATGCTCTTATCAAATCCAATTGCCCATACTCAAGTCGCCAAGTGATGTCTAAGAAATAGCTATATTATAGGAGGTTCAAACTACCTGGGCCTCTAAATGACAAGACCGAGAATATTAGGCACATTGGATACTTTAGAAGAAAAATCCCCAATACAAATAAATGGAAAGAGAATATACTATAATACCTAAGCTACGTATGATAATGTATTTTAATTTTTTTTCATTAGTGCTTCTTCTTTTCAAGTAACAGGTGGACTTAATCATCTTGGTCTTGTCGTCTGGAGTCCTACATAGTCTTAAAATCTTGAACTGTGGTTATTTCTTCTGACCTCACTTTGCAGCTTGAGTAAGGCAATTGGATTTGGTGACAAGATCAGTCCTGTTGGATGCTCGATAAAAAACTAGATTATTTTTTATGATCTGCTTTTGTACAAATCTCTTTATTCATATATTTGTGATGGCCTGAAAGACGGCCTACCTGATGTAGCCTACTGTGGGATAGTTATGGATTTGAACTTCTCATCTACAATTATCATTTGTGGTATGCTAACATCTTCAATATTGACAAAATAAATGCTTACTTCAGGCTGGGGTCTCCGTCCAACTTGAAGTAGATAGTCAACATCTTTTAGAAGTAAATATCAATGCCACCTCCGTCAAATATTAAGCACTTCATCTAGAAGAGTTGACTATGCAACTTCTTTTTTTATGGCCTATATCTCCATAGAAGACTTCTTATATTATTCTAATATTAAAGGTAAAGTCTTGGGATTTGAGATATGTATTGTAATCAACAATCCCAAACTCATTCCACCGGTCTTTAAGAATTTTAGAGAATGCTAAGGTAAAAACAAAAAGTATCATGTATTCTTCTCGTTCAGCTAGATTCTTCATCGCTATAAAAGTGTAGAAGTTTTGGATTATTTGAGTCCATGCTAAAACTTTTATATCTTTGAGAGTGAATGAAATTAATCCATATCCAATTGTTTTCTTTTTCGTTGTGTTTGGTTCTAGCCTTCTTTTTAGGATTGGATCATCTTTCATCCTATCTTTGTCATCAACTACTTCGAATACCTAAGTTTTTGTAAAATAGTTCATGAATATGGGTAGAGAGCATTTTTCAGAAGATTCAATTAAGGAATTAGGTGTTTTCTTGACATATTCTTGATAATGAATTAAGAAGTCCTCGATGTCTTCAATGTATCAATCAGATGTATAATTCTCTCTGGTATCTGTGTATTCATCATCAGAGTCACTGTTGGATGACTATTCTCTCTTCTCTGCATCAGGGTTAATTAGGTCAACACTTTGAATATCTTCCTTGAATTTTTTATATTCTTCTATAGGATCGGGATCGCCATTGGACTTTGGATCTGATACTGGGTAGACATTGATATCTAAGACAAAGAAATTAAAACAACTTTATTAGAGAGGATCAAGTCATTGATCGGATTCGAAGAACCCCGATGTGATGATAACCAGTTGTGATTAAGAAGACCATATTTAAGCAAGGTTTTCCATTCCTTGTATTTATATGGTATTTTGGGTTTATGAAATATCAAGGCATCATTTGGGAAGGTTATTTCATTGTCCTAGATCATTATGGTTCCTCGATCATTGTCCTTTTTTGATGAATTCCATTCTTTTATTAGCCTATTTATGGGTCGCATCGACTTTTTTATGGTAAATATGGAATCCTTTCTTTCCCATATGAGCATATAAATGTCAAACACTCATTCATCTTGAGGGCTTAGAGAGAAAGCCATTGGCACATAAGAACTAGAAGGGATAGTAGCAAAGTTGTGGCTCATTTTTTGTCGGAGTATATCCGTGGTGACATAGGGAATAAAGTTGGCTTTGAATCTAAGCTTTAGGTTCTCTAAGGTTTAAACTACTGGTGTTCTATCTATTCTTTTAGAGAAGTCATTTATTTTTGTTGGTGGTCGAAGAAGTGTGATCGTGAGGTGCTAAATAGACATATATCATACTACAGGGTTTGGCGTCTAAGCTATAATTGTCGGATAAGTCCATCATACTGAGTAGATATTTGTTTGGCCTTTTAGTTATATTATATGACCTTTTTCACCAACTTAGTCTATGTGCGGGTAACACTTTTAAGGGATTGATTTGTGATTGAGAACATCTTATTTTGTCACATGGTATTTTCAGATTGCTAATTAAGATCTACTTCTATGTCACTCATGGGCATTTTATCAACCACTGGTTGGATAACATTTTTATTGGTATTTTTTAAGTGTAGCACGAGTTATCCTTTTTAAAATATTAATTTTTTGGGAATTCATCCTACTGAATGGAGCTTGTGGGGAAGTATCTTAAACATATTGGTTTTAATATTATTTCTTATTTGGGTGGTTTTATTTCATGATGGAGTTGGTGAGGTATCTTTTCATTACATGCTATAATCTTAATTCATTTTCCGTAGGCAATGTCTGATAAAAGAAATTATTACCACATTTTGTTTCGTCCCTCAAAATTGAAATATTTAAAACAATTATCCTCACTTGTGAAGCTGTTGAGGAACCAAAATATGGTTTTTGGGTTATCCATGTTAGGAAGTCCATTAGAAGTTTGGTATATGTGGATATAAGAAGTTTCATGGGGGGTGGGGAGATGAGAGTGGTAGAAACTAATAATGACTGCATTGTCATTCCTTTTGTCAAAAGTGGGTAGGGGTTATGGATAGTATCTCAAATTCTCGTAATTTATGACCCATTGTTCTGGAAGAACTTTGACAATTTCTTCCCTAGGAATTTTCCTTGAGATATGGGTGCACTAGGTAGTTCCATTGGGGGTAATCTATGTTCTGGAACAAAGCATTTTCTCCACCTAGAAGAGTTAGATACATAGCATAGTTCTGGACCCACCAAACTCCCTGGTAGTGGAGTGTTTACTGGATGGCATCTCTAGCTTGTGGAGCCCTAAAATTTAGACCTAGATATTTAACTCCTGGATTAGATGTGAATTAGAGAGGGACATTTTAAAGTTGGGAAATATGGTAACAGAGACTGTGTCGAGATTTAGTATGATCTCTAAGGTACCCAAGTTTTCCTTTTTGTACACATTGTATTTGGTATCGATAAAGGAAAGATGCATCACTAATGGCTTGAATTTTCTTTCGTGATACATCAATGCAACTCTAACAACACCTATATGGATATGGATGAAACCTTGGGTCTTCCACTCTCGCAGAAAATCCTCCAGCATCTGCAGAGTGATGAATTATTCCTCCCGAGTTGGAAAAATAGGATTCTTTTCATGTTTTAATACGGCAATGTATTCTTTAATTCCTTTTGTTTTCTTTTCGTACCAAAGAACGAATTTGGTTTCATAGATAACACGCTTTCTTTACAAAACCAAAGTATGAATTTAGTGGAGGTATAAATATTGAGGATATCTTTGACTTGGTGGTAACACATCTACTTAGTACAGGTAGTCATATTTACATGATAGTGTTTCACTGAGGGTAGGAGACATGTTTAATTTAGCTAAAGATGAACATGGACTAGATAGAGATGAGGAATACGGAAAAGACTCTAAGATAAACATATTTTTTCTGTTTTGGAATATAAAGATTCAATCTATTTGTGTTGGCTATCAATAGAAAGGACGAAACCCACTATTTTATTCTAAAATCTAAGGAAAGTAACTACGACACAAATATTTGCAAGACTTTATTAGTAACAATGCACAACTAAAGACTTGGAGTAGAATTAATATTAAAAACTAAAATAATGAAAAATAAAGACTGTAAAAGAAAGATGAATCTTGTACAACAATGGTAAAAGATCTTATGTTAATACTTGCATACTCTCATCCTTCGGGAGTGGGATGGCGCTGATCCCAAATTGACAGGGAAAATGGGTCACAGAGTGATACCATAGGAAATATTATCTCGACAATAAAAATAGAGTTCTAGCTTTCCAACATGAAAGTCAGTTTCACATCCATATAGGTTGCACACCATATGAAATCAAAGTTTCCATCAACACCAAAAACAATATAGTTATAACTTTCCAACATGAAAAGCAGTTTCACGAACATATAGGTGGCACGCCATATGATATAAAAGCTTTTATTGACACAAGAATAGATTTTTTATGATTGGGGATACACATCCACTAACCTAAAGGATGGTTTGCAACAGAACAAAGACTTCTCAACCCTTAGTGGGATGGATTGATTTTGCTAGTATTAAAACACAAAAAATTCTTAGTATTATTAGTAATACAACTATTCTATATATGACATGCATAATTTTTTTGATGCTCTCCCATGGCCATTATCACCCTTATCAGTCCATGGAATAAAGCATACCTAACTTCATATTTACTTGTTTTGTAGAAGTAAAAATAAAGCAAATAAAAAACTATTGTGTGGACCAAGACAATTTGATTTAATAATCATGGAAAGTACTTAGAAAACCATGTTCTGCGGACTAAGACAATTTAATTTTATAAATCATGGAAATTACTTAGAAATCCATGTTCTAATCACAATAATTATACTTGCCTAAGTGTTTGCTTAACCCACTACTCCGACCTAGAGGATCAAAGTACCCATCCCTTCAATAGAGGATCAAGAGATATAACTTAGACAACAATCAATGTATTGATAATATGAAACTTTACAAAAGAGTTTTCAGATGGGGAGGATGATGCTCTCTAACTAAATACCTATGATTTCTTTTATAAGAGAACGAGGCCCTAATATAAACAAACGAAAATAAAATACATTATCACACCTAGAACACTATTCTAAAAATAGTAAAGCCCTATTCTATCTCTTAAAAATACTAAAACCAAACCTGAGAACACACTTCTATGAGAAATATACATCCATTTTTTAAATTGGGCCCAATAAACATGTAATAGAGCCTAATAAAACAAATAGAAAACATATTGTTGTCATGCGATAGCATGTGCAAGCAGGTGACTGAGTAGCTTGTTGCCAACTTGCAAGTAGGTGTATCTTGCAAGAAGGTGGGTAAGCTCATTGTAGGTGTCTACCAAGTAGCTGGATAAGCAGATTGTAGGCAAACCATTCTGAGAAGGTAACCCTTCAAAAGTTTTTTGTGGTAAACTTAGGCAAGTAATTCCATGGAGATTACAGTGAGTGGTAATATCTTGCACACGTTATCTAGCATTATTTTTCTTGCATTTCTGAGTGGTGTTGGTGATGATCTCCCATATCCTTCTTCTATCAACCATTTAAGGCCATGTATTTGTTTGAGGCATTCTTTGTCTTCCAAGATCCATCCAGTGACCTGGTGAAGTAACTCTTCTTATTGGATGAACCTTCGCATTCTTGTAGGTGAACCTTCAACCATATTTTTTTGGTTGCATTTGTAAATTCATCTCTAATGGTTGATATTCCTACTATATTGGTGTTGCCTAAATTTATAGAATGGAGGCGTTATAGTCCTTAATCACCTTTGTCAATCTTTTTTCCTTTGATTTAGGTCCTTTTGTGTGAATACATACTGCAAATTGCGGTGGTTTGTGAACACTTCACACTTCTCTCCAAATCTTCTATGCAAATAGCACAACTATCAATTCCAAACATGTGTAGGATAGACTTTCTCAAAAGGCTTTAGATTCCTCAATGCATAGACTATTAAATTTTTATTTTGCATTAAGACGGATTCTAAACCTAACCATAAGGAATTAGAAAATATAATAAAATTCTTACTTTTAATAGGCAAGGTGAGAACTAGGGCTGAGGTTAACAAAGTTTTAAGACTTTAAAATCTTTCCTCACACTTGTCATTCCTCATAAACAGAACTTCTTTCTGAGTCAAGTGGGTCATATGGGAAGAAATGGCAGCAAGCCCCTTAATGATTCAACATTAGTAACTGGCCAATCCTATAAAACTACAAACTTTAGTTGCATTCATCAGTCTGTTAGGGTTTTTACCCTGATTTTCTTATCAAAATTAAGTTTATACTTTTTCTTGTAAGGAAAATTAAAGTAACCATAAATACTTTTACTTTTCTTGAATGGAAAATATAAAACTTTTCCATCTTTGGCCGACCTTTTTCTTGGAGGAAAGGTTTTGGGACTTTATAAATAGACGACTCCTTTTCTCATACCATAACACAATAGCATCTACAATGTAGTCTTTAAAGGACTCTAGTTTAGGGGGAGATTTTCTCCTAGTAGATTTTAAAGTTTTTTCAATATTATTTTTAATATGTAGGTCGTTTGACCGAACATATCAACAATATATTTTTCATATTATTGTTTTACTTGTCATCTCATTTATCATCTCTATTGTTTACAAACTTTAAGCTTCCGCATGATGCCCTCTCAATTTTGAACCCAACATGTGGTATCAAAGACCACGGTTCAATGATTCGATGGTTCAATTGTTGTACAAAGTTACAATCAATTTGATGATAATAAGGATGTATGTCCAAAAGCTACATGTAAAGACGATTGTCTATCATATTTTCAACAATCCTACTATACATATTTAAAAATAAAACTCACTTTTAATCCAACAAAAGGCTCATATATTTTTAACCCGAAAGGGCTCATATATTTTTTAATCCAAAAGCTCCATTTTTAAGCATGCCAAGCATCAGCGATGAAGACTATATGAAGAACAAAGATCAAAGATGTGAAGAAGGAAGATCAAGTTAGAAAATCAAGCCAAAAAAGGGGGGATTTGTTAGGTTTTTTTCAATGATTTTCTTACCAAAATTAAGTTTTTACTTTTTCTTGTAAGAAAAAAAGTAACCATAAAATACTTTTACTTTTTCTAAAAGGAAAATATAAAACTTTTTCATATTTGGATAACCCCTTTATTGGAGGAAAGGTTTTGGTAATTTATAAATAGACGACTCCCCTTCTCATACCATTACACAATAGCATCCACAATGTAGTCTTTAGAGAAGTTTTGTTTAGAGGGAGATTTCTCCCAATAGGTTTTATATTTTTTTCAATATTAGTTTTTTAATATGTAGATCATTTGACCAAACATGTCAACAAATATATTTTTAGTATTATGTTTTTGCTTGTCATCTCATTTATCAGAAAGAAGCATATACTATTACATTTTTATTTTGCATTATGATGGATTCCAAACCCAACCATGAGGAATTGGAAAGTATAATAAAATTCTTACTTTTAATAGTCAAGGTGAGAATTAGGGTTGAGGTTAACTAAGTTTTGAGACTTTAAAATCTCACCTCACACTTGTCATTCCTCATAAATGGAACTTCTTTCTGATTCAAGTGGTTCATATGGGAAGAAATGGCAGCAATCCCCTTAATGAATCAACATTAGTAACTGGCCAACCCCATAAAACTACAAAATTTCATTACATTCATCAGTTTAAACCAATTCGTAATAGTTTCTACCCTTTGTGGGTCTGCTATGACCTTTTTCTTAGAAACCATGTGTCCCAAGAAGGAAACTAAAGATAACCAAAACTGACACTTTGAATATTTCTCATATATTTGTTTCCTTTTAAGCAACCTCAGTACTATCCGTAAATAGGCTTCATGCTCTTCACTCTTGGAGTAAACTAGAATGTCATCAATAAAGACAACGGGGAAAAAAATATAGAAATGACTTAAAACCTCCATACATCAGACTCATAAAAGCAGTTGGGGTATTAGTCAAGCTAAAAGACAGGAGTAAAAATTCATAGTGCCCATAATATGTTCAGAAAGTAGTCTTTGGGATGTCCTTTTTCCTAATCTTGAGTTTATGATAACCCGACCTCTAATCAATTTTGGAAAATATTGTAGATCCCTATAATTGGTCAAATAGGTCAACTACCTAGGCAAAAGATACTAGTGATTAATGGTTACTTTATCCAGCTGACAGTAGTCTATGAACATCCTGATACTACCATTCTTTTTTTCACAAGTAAAATAGGATTACCATGAGGGGAAACATTTATGCGAATAAACCCCTTCCCCAACATTCTTACAACTAAGACTTCAATTCCTTCAACTTTGCAGGTTCCACATGGTTAGGTGGGAAATATATTGGGCGAGTTCTGGTCTCGAACTCTTTATAGAATCAAAATCATGATATGGAGACATACCCTAAAGGTCATCAGAAAATACTTCTAAGAATTTACAAACAACTGGGACTAAAGCTATATGAGGAACTACAAAATATTTTTCCCAAAGATAGGGCTAAAAATTCCCTATACCCTTCATTAGTAACTTTTCGTCATGAATAGCTGACATAATTTATATAGGAGTAGGCTTAAAGGTACTTTTACACTCTAACGTTTCCACTCCAAGTATCACTACAGTAACTATTTTAGCACAACAGTAGAGGATAGGATTATAAGGAGACAACAAACTCATCTCTAAAATGATGTGAAACTTCTCCATAGCTGAAATTACTAAGTCTGCCAAAGTTTTATACCCTATAAGAATCATAGGGTACACTTTATAGGCCTGATCAACACCTACAGACATCCTTAGCTAGTGTAGACACATACATAAGAGTATTAAGCGATTCAAAATCTATGTCCTAACCCAAAGAAAATTTAACAAACATATAGGAGAAAGTAGACCACAAATCAAAAAGTGTAAAAGCCATATGATAAAAAACAAGAAGAGTACATGTGATCACAACATTAGATATTTTGCTTCAAGGTAGGTGGAAGAATATAAAGTTGTGTTGTATCACCCCTTAATTGCCACATCTACAAATTTGGGCACCAATTATGCAAACCTATTCTCCACCTCAATTGGATTGGTTACCTCTCCTTTCTATAGTCTGGACATCACGCCCACCTTAGCGACGACCTCTACCATTTTCTTCACCACTGCAACCTGCTGAAATTAGAGCACCAAAAGCTAATTATTGAGTCAATTGATTGATAGTTAAGAAGTTAGGACTATACATTCTTATATGTCCCAAATCTCTACACTCAAGTACCTAATGCCCAAAGTAGATCTCTCAACTTAAGGGGACAAAGGTGTATAGCTACCTTTACATGAAGGCTAACAACAGATCTCAACTTGGTCTTCTTCAATAATAGGCATGCTCGATGATAAGGTCGGGAAAAAGGATCCTGTTAACCATAAATCCTTACTATTAAACTAGCTAGAGGTCTATGGCTTTTTATTTTTGCTTTCACCTCTCCTTGTTTCTCAATTGCCTTCACATTCTTAGAAAATTCCATACAATTTTAGAAAGGCTTTCCCAACACAACCATGGATTAAATGACCATCTGAATCCTAAAATTTGGACCCTTTATAAATTACCACATCCTCTCCTCATATAAAAAAATTAGTTGAAGTGTTTCGCTGGACAAGGCATGAAATTTGGACTCATACGCTGCCACAGACATGTCATCCTACTCTAAACTCAAGCATTCATCCTTTTTCTAATCATGATAGTTGCGGGGAACATACTTCTCAAATAAAGAAATTTGAAATTATACCCAAGTAAGTGGATGTAAGGCAACCCCACACTCAACAAATGACCTCCACTATATTTTAGCTTCAGCCTGCACTTGGAATGAAACAAACTTCACACCACACCTATAAATAATACATTCTTATGTAGACGTTCATGGAAATATATCAAAAATATAAATGCATCCTCGGACTCTATACCCTAAAATATAGGTGGTTTCATCTAATTTCAATATCATCATCATCATAAACTCTACACCATCATTATCATCAACAATATCATGAACATTATGATCTTAATATTATTATTATTTTTAACAAATTATCAACATCAATGTTTATAAAGAAACAAATATAGTCAATAATAACAAGCAGTTTCCAAAAGCAATTACAAATATCTCATTCACATATATCCATAGAGTCAAGCAAGTTTAATTGCTATAAATAAATTGTAACTTATCTAAGTACCTTGCATTGAATCATCCTTAGGCGACAATCTTGTTTTTTCTTTCTCTTTCACTTTATTTTTTATCTTCAGCAACAATTTTATGTACTCAATTGATTCGATAATTGATAACTTTATTTAAAAATTTGTTCTAGTTTATCATCTTAGAATTTTCTACCCTTTAAATCTCATGAATTATATTTTATTTAGCATAAACAACTATAACTTTACATCAAAAAATTCTATCCCCTTAGGATCATTACAAATATATTTTATTGACGATCTCATTGATTTATACCAATTTCACAAATTAGGGCTAAACCCATATTCTGCTATGAATAAGATTCTAATGATAATTTATGATTCTAATAAGTAAGTCAAGTATAGAATGAAAAATCTTACCTCCAAATATGAAAACATCATAAACTTGGTGGAAAAACACCAATTACTACAAATTCTCTATATTTACACTTCTAGGTTGCTAAGTGTTAAGGCGTAGCCCCTTCATACATCACTTGAAATTGAGCCGTCCCTACTTTTATTCCTTGTATTATTTTGCAACCTATTTCTCATCATGGAATCATATATATTTTTGGGGGTTTCCACATCAGGTAACAACGACTATTGTTCCATAACTCTGAGATCCACTTAGTTCCTGATTATTGTTTCCTTTCCTTGCACCTTTGTAGGATCCTAGTGTCTTGGTCTACCTCCTTCATCTTCTACTTTAAATCCTTTTATATGGTCTTTCTCATGGTATTTTTAAATGAGTGGACACAATAACAAAGACACTCTACCATGTGTTTAGAGAAAAAGTTTAATATGACTACTTTATTATCTATATTCTCCTATATCATTAACTATGTAATTTTTTTACTGCATTCCGTATATTCTTTATTTTTATGAAAACAATTTCTAATTTAAAAGTATTTTTTTTATGTTGGAAGAATTTATCATTTTCATTTTTGTAACGCCCCAAAATCTAATCCCGAGACGTCACACGATGTTTAATACTACGAGTAGCCTTAAGCTAACCCTATCTGCTTACTACTGAGCCTAAATCTTTTAATAATGGAAATATAGACATAAAATTCATGCGAGAATGTAGAAATTGTTTGTAATATCTGAGAATAATCTGAACATAACATCTGAAACATCAAAACAGAATAATCTTCATCAAAACTAGTAGTCTGACAAGCCTCTACTACTAATACTAGAGAATCATTGGAACAAACCCCCAGCTAACTCGAACTGTCTAAAAGGAAATGCTAAATCTCCTAAACTAATAAACTGCAAAATCTGAAAAGAATAAGTCCTCAAACTATGAGGACTCACCACTATCAAATATAGATGGAGATGCTCAAATTACTCATGCTGCAAACACTAAGCACCTGTACCTACATTATAAGACAATGTAGAACATAGATGTATATTTGGATCAGTACTTAGAGGATGCACTGAGTATATGGGGTGATATGCATAAGTAAAATATTATCTCAAAATCATTATTTATAAAATAATGCATGCTAAATGTAAATGACTCACGTAAGCTGGAGTATCTAAAATATTGAAATATGTAGAATACGAAGCAAAACATACTTTATAAATCTTGTGAGCCATAATATTTAGTTCTAAAATCTGTACTAAATCTCTGTCTTTAAATCATATTGTCCAAGTGTAAAAGAGCTTACTCTAAATCTGAAATTTGAAAGCTAAAATCTGAAGCTATTGTCTTTCTATAAAGCATATTCTAAATAAAACTGTGAGCCTTTACACTTATTTTTCTAAAAGCATTTCTTTCATTCTTTTTCTTTGATTAGTAGGTTTTGAAACATATATTTTAATCTACAGGAAGGTTCTCTTAACCGACATAAACCATGTGATCTAACATGGAGTCTAACGTACCATCCTCCTAAGAAAGAAACCTCACGTTGGGGAGAGATGTCATACTCTTGCCAGAGAGTATAACCTGAGCTAAGTGATCACATCTGTAATTATCATCCATATAGAATTGGGAATAATCTGATATTCTATACCTACATTGGCTATGTAGTTCTGTGGAAGTAGGATGGACTAAACCCATACTTTCCGCTCGGTGCTAAATACTACTCCCTTTTTACTTTTTATGCTCATTCTATCAGAAATCTACTTTAAAACTAGAATAAGGATTTATCTAAAATCCATTATGCATTAATCTAATAAAATCTGTAATAATCTGAAAAGTCGATTCCAAAAGTAATCTAAGGATCAAAAGATTAAAAGTTTATTGTAAATCTGATATAATCAGCTCATAAGGTTCTTAAGCATAATTTTTCTCAAACTTTCTACATATAAACTTAGGGATTAAAACCCATGTATCAAACTCATATCAAATATCATGATAATCATGCTTGATACCGAAAACAAGTGATAATTCATCTCAAAATTTAGAAATTACTACAATAAGCATGAAAATATTAAAATAAACATGCAATTCAACTTATAATTCACTTGAAATCTCATAATATTGTAAATGGCAACATTGGGTATGAATCCTAATTTCAAATTCATGAGAAATCATATAAAATCATACAACTTTGAAATTTAAATAAGTTTTGGGCACAAGGATGAAAAGAGATTCTTGCTCATAAACCCTATATACCTTGTTGGATGATTAAAAGAATAAACCTTGAATTTTGGATTCCTATTAAGTTCTTGATGATGGGTTCTTGATTACCTTGCCTTGGTATCTCTCAATTTTAAGCTTCCTTGGAGAATCTATGGAGAATTTAGATTTCTTGGAGAAGGATCTTTGATAGTCTAGGGTTTTCTTTTGAGAAATAGTGGATGAAATAAGCATAAAATGTCTTAGGATATGTTAAATCTTGTGTTTTGGACGGATTGGGGGACTTGGGAAAAGTCCAAAATACCCCTTTTAAACCCCTAACGAAGCTGAAAAATATAACTGGGGTCCCAATTTAATAGGTCACCGCGACGCGTCACTATCACAGTGGCTTACTGGAATTCGACAATTGGGAAATTGGGTGCCTCCACGCTGTGAAGCTATCGCATTGTCCCATTGGATTTTGACAATTAGGACCTGAAACTTCAACACGACGTGCTACCATAGCGATGACCTATAGAAATGCCATTTTGATCTTTGAGGCGATGCGCCAGTATAGCGTTGGACTACTTGAAATTGACAAAAGAAAAAATGGACCTCTCCATGACGCGCCAATATCGCGGAGGTCCACTTGAAAAGGACAATTATGAATTTAACTTCTTCCTCCATGCAATGACTACCCGGGTGGCACACTGTAACCTTAAAAACGTCATAAATCCTTCACTGAGTATTGGAATTGGGCGAATTTGGCATCGATGGAAAGCAAATTCAATTTTCCACATAATGGAAATTCTAAATCTAAAGAATTCCATATGAAATAAATGTTCTTCATTTTGAAACATATTTCTTAACATTCTAGGAGCGAATTTAACCTAGAAAAATTTACGGGGTATTACAATTTCATTCTCTTCTGTTAACGTTAATGAAGAGGAACAACAGTATACAATCAATGATATTATCTCTATATACTTTTCTTGGTTCTTCGCTTGTCACTATAAATGGTAACACCCTCCAAGAAAATAAAGGAAGAAATGATCAATAATGATTGAAAAGATGACTTCACTAGGTAAAAGAATATTGATAAATCTGTTTCAAGTTAATGTAACTTCTGTTATTAAATTTATGAGGAAATTTTCTTGAAAATTTTTCTTATTTTTTAATGATTTTATTGCTATTGTTGAGTTGCAGAAGAGATAAAGATGAATGAACAGAAGAGAAGAATAGATAATCGTGGAAGTAGGATTTTTGTTAGTATAGTTGACAAATTTTATGTTTTTTCTAAATGATTTTGATATTATCGATCCTCTTTTTATAGTTTCTTTATTTCACAAATTCTATATTTAATTCAATTATAAGCAAATGATAGTTGTCTTGTTTATGTATTTAATATTACATTTATGTATTTAGTTTTTTTTTTTAGGAGGATTATAAAATAGATTTATAGGCATTTGATATTTAAATTATTCTTTTTTATAATTTTACTTGCAAATTTATATTTATGCATAAATTTTTTAGTAATTTTTGGCGACCATTAGTTTCATTGTATAAAGAAAGAAAATAAAACTCCAAAGGAAAAGCCACACCCTTAAAAGGTAATTTTTTATACAGTAACTTATAGTATGATTAAACATGGTGCATACAAATTACACAGTAAATTTTTTTGTATGGAATGAATTTTTTATTTTACTTTTTCCTTCAAAATCTGTATTGACGAAATTTCCACTATTGAATTCCTTTTAGTTCTTAGGGCGAAGTTAATAAATTTTTCGAAATAGAATCAAATATAAATATTTGAAATATGAGATAAAGTTGTATTTGATAAGAGGTGAAAGTGTTTAACTTAAATTCTAAAGCAGAATCATTCTAATAGATTGGATTATATGGGAGACTTCTTATAATCTATATTTCATTTTTATCATTATGTTATGCCCGACAAAATTTACCAAATTTAATTTCACGTTATTCAAAACTTATTAATATAGAAATGTAAGTAGGTAAATCCTAAACCAATATCTCTATCTATAACATTTTACAGATAAAAATTACAATTTAAATAAATAGCCCGTATCTCTATTTATAGCCAGTATCTCTATTTGTATTTAGTAGTGATACAAAGTTATAATTTAAAATCAAACAAAATAAAAAAATCTAAACAACTAAATATTATGGGCAATGAAACAAAAGTCTAGAAATAAATTAAATTTTAGAAATAAGAAAAAAACATATTTATTTGTATTGTATTAAAAACAAATAATTAGCAAGGGTAAGGATATCAAATAACGAATTACACAATAACTACAAGTTGAGACAAAAACTGGATAAAAAGTTATAAATTATAATGCAAAAAAATCAATGCACGACTTTCTTTCGTAATGACCCTCCTAGTCATTTTTTTAATTTTCGTGTGTTTCAAACGTTTCAAGTCTTCCCCATACGACTACAGGTCATTTAGGACTTGCCAGAGTTGTCGGTCCCATTATCAAACAGCTCAATTGGATTATAGACCAAATTCCCTATTTTGGAGCTTTCAGCATTAAGAAATAAGTTTCAAACCAAAGCTCCTAGTAAACAACCTCATATGAGAAATTTGATAGTGTCATTAGCTCCGAAACATTGATTTTAGAATAGGGGGATCTAAGGTTTAGGTTCCGAGGCTTTCGAACTCATTAAGGTATATTGGGTAGAATTTGATTAAACGGGACTATACTTGTGTGACAGAGGGTCAACCTGTTTGTTCATACCCATTTCGTCAACTATACATATTATGGCTTTAGCGCTTTATCTTTTGCTCAACCCTTCTTACGAATTAAAATAGACATAAGTTGTAAAGATCAAAATATTTTGATGAAATATGTGAAATTTGTAATTTTGTGTGATTTGACTGCTTTATCCCTTTCATAGTTGCATTATGGTATTTCTGGGGTGTGGGGGTAATTGGCGTGATTCCCGATGTATATTTGTACCATTTATGCAATATTTTTTTATGGCTTCGAGAATCTTATTTTAGATTTATGTAGATATATTTTGATCTGTGCTACAGATGGCTGAACAGCCAGTGTTAGAAACTCTGGAATATCTATTTTAGGCTAGATAGACCTTTCGTTTGGGCCGCGATGTATCCGAGCTCATTTCGACCTATTAGTCAAAAAGTCAGAAGATTGAAAATATGAGTGTGGGATCCATATTTGGTTGAAAAAACCTCAAACACAAATCCTGACTTTAGCAGCTGATATAGAACATCAATTTCAATATGGTAACATATTTGGTGTGATTTTAAGACTTTTAAATCACATTTCGATATTTGATTTGAAAAATTATGATTTCGAGTTTCGGGGGTCAACTTTGTAAAAATGATGCCTTTTTGAAAATTCAACCTCGCCAAAGCATTTGAAACGTCAAATTTAGTGTGGTTACATAATTTATTTGCATATATCTGACTCAAAATGAATTTCGAGCACCCCCTCAAAATTCTACTTGGACTTAAAATTTTAAAAATAGTGTTTTATCTATAGTTGGTGTAGAAAATACGTTCTATTAATAACATTTTTTGAGTCTATTTTGCTCATTTTTTATCTTGCTTCTTGAGAATTACACGCCAAAATAGTGTGGGAGCTTAAAAGTTAAGCTTGTGGAAGCTTGAATAGCTAGATTAACATTTATTTCTCGATTCTATTACTGATATAAGATAAGAATTCACACTTTCATAGTAATTTCTTTAATAATTTCTCAAATCTCCAAAACAACTCCGATTCTTGATTTTAACACAAATTTTAAAGATTTTGTTCAGTAAAGCTTAAAAATAAATTTTCTTCAATTTGAACCTCGTTTTTGACTTTATTTGACTTGAGTTTTCATATGTAGGTTTATAAAAATATGAAAAATACGTTATTGAAGTATAGATATGATTTTTCCCTTCTTTTTAAAAAACTCATTCCGTGGGTTTGTTTTGACCCCAAACCAAAAGTAGTCAATATGGGTGTCATTGGTATTTTTTTAACACATAGATTCCATATTTGATTTTTTAGTGGAGTTTGAGATCATTATTAAAAATTCAGGTCATGGGTTCAAAGTGTAGCGCACCGATTTTAACATTCGAGGTAGGTTAAGGCTTAACTCTTTCAGACTTGACTGGGTAGTAAATGATGGTACACAATGCGTGTTAAGGGTGGGAACTAATTATGAAAACTTAATATCTATGTGTTGTGCCCTTGTGGGGACCTATATATGTTGTAATTGTCAAAATTAAGTTATTATATGATATATGTGACTGTGTGGAATCTTATATGATATTGATAGCCTTAAATACATGTCAATAATTTTACTGTGTTATTAAGCTTCTTAATATAGTACCATTAGTGTATTGTGAAAATATTCATACTTTATTAGCATATGAGACATATGGAAAATATAGTACCATTAGTGGTTGTGAAAATATATCATTGTAGTTTGTAAAAATACTCATTATGATTAGTTGTGAGAATTACATCTTCATATCATACTCATTCATGAAACATTGGTACCAGCGTGGAAACATCTGAGAAACACTAGCAACACCTTTTCAAAAGCCTTCCCAAGGGATGTATCAGTAAGGAAATACTATAACACCTTATAAAACCCTTTCTTACGGATATGTCAGAGAAGAGATAATAGATATACATATTTTATATAGGTTGACAAATCCCTCATGGGTCCTATGTCGGGAAACTTTAGCTCCGTAGGTGTATATAGGGATTGTGCTATGATCCCAAGGTTGTGCAATGACCTCGTAAATTACGTTGTGTTGAATTTCCATATTGACCTATCATTTATGCATTTGTTGTATCTTTCTTTACTTGTATTTTACAATCTTGTATATATATTTTCCACTTATATGTGATATAATATGTACTTATGACCTATAGTGGGTTGATGTTTCAATATATGTGATTAATTAGAATTAGTAGTGCAAGTAGTGCAGACTACCATTATGGGATATTTTTTGACTGTAAGTGACGTTCCCTTAGTATGTATTTTGTATGCTTTATTTTCTACTTTTCTCGACCGCCCTATGATACTTATTGAGTACAAGTGGACCGTATTCACTCCTACTTTACCCTTTTGGTGCATCTTCAGGTTTTGGTGTGCTTCAAACTTATTAATTTCGGGCAACTTCAGATTACTCAAGGTAGCAGTTGGACATTGATATGTATAGAGTTCACCTCTATCTTTCTATATTATTTATGTCTTTATTAGTATTCACATACATATAATATTCCTTTATAATTATTTTTTGATGTTTTTGATTTCTTGATAATACTAGTAGTTGTTACACCTTTACAATAGGTTTTGAGACTTATGATTGCATGTGTTGATTTTATTTTTTCCGCTTTAATTATATCTATATAGTTTAGCTTCATTCCAGAAGCCTTAACTTAGGGCCATTTTTGTCTTTTCCCTTTGTGTATCGATTATACCGGAGGGGGGGGCTTACTTGTCAAGGTTTGTCGTGATAAGTGCCATCATGACCTATAGATTTTAGGTCATGGAAAATATGTATCAGAGTAGCTAGGTTTTATTGGTGTCAATAGTATAGGAATGGGATGTCTAATAAAGTCTCGCGAAATAGTATGTAGACATCTATATCTATCTTCGAGAGGCTATAGGATGTATTTATTAAACTTTTATCATTATATTCTATATCGTGCAAAGCTCTTTCATACCTTTGTTTTGAGTTATGTTTCACACTTTTTGATCTGATGGTGTTGCTTATACAACTTACTTTTTTAAGAGATGCTATAAGAGATTTATTGACATTATTTATCAATTGTAGGCCTGTTGATTCTCTTGAGTTGTCATAGGATAAGTTTTCTTAATTCTTTCTAGGGAGTTTTGTGCTTTTCAGTTTGGGGATCACATGTGTGATGAATTTGATCATTTGGAGTAGGGCCCCATGATAGTTGCTGAGTATGAGACATAATTCCATGCCCTATCCAGATATTCCTATGATAGCATTTCTATTGAGTTTGAGAAAATTCAAAAGTTTGTGAAGGGTTTGGATGTTTCTCTTCAGCTCGCTACGTCTTAGACGGTTGTGTTTAAGGCTTCTTTCTAGAGTATAGTGGATCATGCTAAAATGTCAGAGGGTATTCTTTATGCATCTCAAGAAGGCACCAAGAAGGCATGATGTTTTGGTGAGTTTAAGAGTCAGACCTCTCGAGGCAGATATTTTAGAGGTTCTTATGGATACCATGGTAGGCCAGCGCCGTCGGCTTTATAGAGTTAAGGTGGTGGATCTTCTAGTTCCGTAGTTCAGGGTGGCCATTCAGGCATAGTTGCACCTTCTCTTATTGAAATTGGTCATAGAGATTGTTATGTGTGTGATGAGATTGGCTATTTGGCTCGAGAATATCCCCGTAGGGTGATTCAAGCAACTTCTATTCCATCTGTCATAGGTAGGTGTGCTACCAGAGGTGCAAGAGGATAAGGTCGTGGAACACGTAGGGTAGTCGTAAGGCCACTCAAGTAGTTAGTGGTCATGGGGCTACCCAGACAGCTAGTGGTCATTGTTAGTGTTATGCTATACTAACCAGACCCAATGTAGATGCTTCAAACGTTATGATCACAATTGTCATCCTCTTTTTTTATTAGATCTTGGATTGACATTCTCATATGTGTCAGTGTATTTTGCTTTGGGTTTTTATTTTGTTAGTTAGCCACTTGCCATGCCTATTCGTGTATCTACCTAGTGGCTGATTTTTTAGTTGTAGATCGGGTGTACCGATCTTGTCTTATGGCTTTTGTCGAGTGTGAGACTTTGGTAGATTTGCTTGTGCTAGATATGATTGATTTTGATGTTATTTTGGGTATGGATTGGTTGGATTGGCTCCTTATCATGTTATGCTCGATTGTTATGCCATGACTATGACTTTAGCTTCACCGAATGTGCCAAGGATAGCTTGGAATGGTGCACTTTATTTGGGTCCTAAGAGGATTATATCTTATATTCAAGCTCAAAAATTTGTTGAAAGGGGATGTTTGTATTATTTGGCTCATGTTCATGACATCAGTGTTGCTTCACCTTCTTTCTTGGATTCTGTCCATGTCGTTTATAAGTTTATGGATGTTTCCCTACGGACTTGCATGGTATGCCTCTAGATCAAGATATTAATTTTCTATAGATGTTTTGCGAGCACCAAGCCCATTTTTATCCCTCCTTATAGGATAGCCCAACAGAGTTGAAGAAACTAAAGGATTAGTTGCAGGGGTTGTTGGATAAGGGATTTATCTAACTTAGTATTTCACCTTAGGGTACGCCTATCTTTTTTGTGAAGAAAAAGTATGGGCTTATGCGGATATGTATAGATTATCCGTAGTTAAATAAGGTAACAACTTAGAATAAGTATCCTCTTTATTGCATTAATGATTTGTTTGATCAGCTTCAAGATGTTACAATATTTTTGAAGATTGATTTAATGTCTAGTCATCACCAATTGAGGATTAGACCTTAGGATGTTTTGAAGATAGCTTTTCAGACTCGATGTGGTCATTATGAATTCTTGGTCATGTCCTTCGGGTTGACCAATGCCCCTGCGCATTCATGGAGTTGATAAATTGATTATTTTAACCTTATTTGACTCTTTTTTGTTGTATTTATAAAAGATATCTTGGTTTATTCCAAGAGTAAGGTTAAGAATGAGGAATATTTGCAGATCGTGCTTAAGAATTGTGGAATGCGAAGATGTATGTTAAGTTTTCAAAGTGTGACTTTTGATTAGAGTCTGCTTCTTTATTGGGTTATATGGTTACTAAGGAAGGTATAATGGTTGATCCATCCAATATTACCATGGTTCGGATTGGGCTAGACATACTTCGCCGATCGATATTTAAAGTTTTGTTGGCTTAGCAGGCTATTATCGGTGTTTTATTGAGGGTTTCTCTTCTATTGTATCTCTATTTACAAAGTTAACCTAGAGGAATATTTCTTTTCAATGGTCCAATTCTTGTGAGGAGCGATCTTTCAAAAGCTTAAGAATTTGTTGACTTCAGCTTCTATATTGACTTTGCCTAGGTAGGGCATGGGTTTTACCATATTTTGTGATGCTTCAGTTGTTGGGCTAGGTGTTGTGTTGATGTAAAAGGGCATGGTGATTGCTTATGTATCTCATTAGTTGAAGCCTCATAAGAGGAATTATCCTACCTAATATTTAGAATGGTGCACAGTCGTGTTTTCCTTGAAGTTGTGGAGGCACTACTTGTATGGATTCCATTATGAGATCTTCTCAGATCATTGTAGCCTTTTGTACTTCTTCACCCAGAAAGATCTTAATATGAGACAGCATTGTTGTCTTGAGTAGCTTAAGAATTATAACTTGACTAGTCTCTACCATTGTGGAAAAGCTAATGTGGTTGTGGATGCCTTGTGTGAGTAGTTAACTGGCATGGGTAGCTTGGCATATCTTTTGGCCCAAGAGAGATCTCTGGACTTAGACGTTCAGTGATTAGTGAACTAGATGGTTAGGGTTTATATTTCAATACTTGGGCATGTTTTGGCATTTGTGGGGGCTAGATCTTCTATAATGGAGTAGATTCAATCTTATTAGTTTGACGATGTTGGATTAAGGTTGATTCTAGATGAGGTGTTGATTGGGGAGACTAAGGAAGCATAACTTGATTCAGGTAGACCTTTACGGATTGGAGGCTGAGTTTGTATGTCGATAATAGGTGAGTGGATTAGGTTGATAACAGGTCGATAATAGGTGTGACTATGATGTATCATAATTTGAGATAACACTACTGGTTTAGTGGCATGAGGTAAGATATAGTGGATTTTGTGTCTTGTTGCCTATGGTGTCAGTAGGTGAAGGTCGAGCATATGAGGCTGGTGGATTGCTTCAGAGCCCATCTCAAGTGAAAGTGGGAACAGATAATCATAGACTTTGTGAATAGTTTGGTACATATATCTCATGGTTCAGACAGTGTTGAGAGGTTATCCTGTATCTATATTCGCGAGATTGTGTGTCTTCATGGTGTGGTGATGTCCATTATTTTAGAGCGAGGTATCGTGTTCACATATCACTTTTCAAAGACTTTTACAGATGAGTTGGGTACTCAGATGGATCTCAGTACGATGTTTCACCCCCAGACTGATGGGCATTCAAAGTGGAATATCCAGGTTTTGGAGGCTATTCTTTACGCATGCATGATTGATTTTGGTGACAAGTGGGAGAAACATTTAGGTTTAGCATAGTTTTCATATAATAATAGCTACCACTCCAGTATTGATATGACTATTTTTGAGGCGTTGTATGGTAGGCATTGTCACTCTCCAATGGATTGGTTTGATGTTTCAGACATGAGACCTCGAGGTACGGACTTGCTTTAGGAGTCTTTGGATAGAGTCGGGTCATTTAGGATAGACTTAGAGGAGCTTAGAGTAGGAAGAAGTGTTATGCTGATCATAGACTTTATGCCTTAAGATTTAGTGTTGGTGATCGTGTCTTCCTTTGAGTTTCACCCAAGAAAGGTGTGATTAGGTTTGGGAAGAGGGGAAAGCTTAGCCTTAGGTATATTGGTCCATTTGAGATTCTTCGGACTATTGGTGATGTAACTTAAAAGTTGGCTTTCCTCCTTAATTTATCAGTTGTTCACTTAGTTTTTTATGTGTGTATTCTTCATTGCTATATAACTGATGAGTCTCATGTCATTTTTTGGGGGTCAGTTTAGTTAGATAAGAGGTTGTCCATTGTTGAGAAGCCAGGCCCACTTTGGCTTGGGATGTTAGGCAGTGGTGCTCTAGAATTATTCCTATGGTTAAGGTTCAGTGGTGACATCGACCAGTAGATGAGGCTACTTGGGAGGTTGAGTCTGAAATGAGTAGCTCCTAACCCCAACTCTTAATTGATTCAGGATTTCTTTGCCTTAGTTCGAGGATGAACTACATTTTTTAGTGGTGGATGATGTAACGACTAAATAATTTTGATAAAATATGTGAAATTTGTGATTTGACTATTTTATCCCTCCCCATAGTTATATTATGGTATTTCTAGTGTGTGGGGTGATTGGCATGATTCTTGATGCATTTTGGTACCATATATGTGATATTGTGTTTTTTTATGGCTTCGAGATCCTTATCTTTTACTTATATGGATATCTTTTGATCTGTACAATAGATGGCTGAACAAATTGTGTTAGTAGATCTGAAATATCAATTTTAGGTTAGGTAGAACTTTGGTTCGGGTTCTGGTGCACCCGAGCTCATTTTGACTTATTGGTCGAAAAGTTGAAAAATTGGAAATATGGACGTGGGACCCATATTTGGTCGAAATAAACTCATATAGAAAATATGACTTCTCAAGAAGATCCATAACGTCGTCTTTTGGGTGGTAACATTTTGATGTGTTTTTACGGCTTTTAAATCTCTTTTTAACCCTCAATTTAAAAATTATAATTTTATTTTTCAGGGGACAACCTTGTGGAAATAATGTTTTTTTGAAAATTCGACTTCACCAACGCATTCAGAACATCAAATTTAGTGTGGTTACATAGTTTGTTTTCATATATCAAACTTTGAATGAATTCTGGACACCCCATCGAAGTCCGAATTGGACTTAAAATTAAAAAAATATAACTTTTTATCTATAGTTGGTGCAGAATATCTGCACTATTATTAGCAGTTTTTGGTTCTATTTTGCTCATTTTTTTATCTTACCTCTTGAGAGTTAAGCCCAAAAATAGTGTGGAAACTTAAAAGTGATGCTTGCGGGAGCTTGGATAGCTAGATTAGCATCTATTTTCTTGATTTTATTACGGATTTAAGGTAAGAATTCACCTTTTGCTTAGTAATGTCTTGATTAATTTCTCAAAACCCCAAAAATCATAAGGCTTGATTTTAAACCCAACCTTTTCCATTCCTTTTCACTTGAATAATATTTTAATCTTATAATTACTAGTTTTTCATCAATTTAATCTCCAAGATGACTCCAATTTTTGATTTTAACACGGATTTGAAAGTTTTTACCCAACAAAGCTTAAAAATGATTTTTCTCTGATTAGAACCTCGTTTTTTACTCGATTTGACTTAGATTTTTAGGTGTCGGTTCCTAAAAATGTGGAAAATGTATTTTTGAAGTAAAGTTATGATTTTGACCTTCTTTTTCAAATAATCTGTTCTAGGGGTCTGTTTTGACCCCGAACCAAAAGTAATCAATATGGGTGTTGTTGGTTTACTTTTGATATGTAGATTCCACATTTGATATTTTCAGTGGAGTTTGGAATTGTTCGTGAAAAGTACGGTCATGGGTTCAAAGTGTAGCAGGCCAGTTTTGGTATTTAAGTTAGGTTATGGATTAACTCTTTTAGACTTGGTTAGTTAGTAAATGATGGTACAAATGCATATTAAGGGTGGGAACTAATCATGAAAAATGGTTATTTATATGTTGTGCCTGTATGGGGGCCTATATGGGATGTAATTATTGAAATTGAGTTATTATGTTATATGTGTGACCATGAGGGGTCCTATGTGATATTGATAGCCTTGAATACATGTGAATAATTGTATTTTGTTTTTAATATGCTTAATATGGTACTATTGATGTATTGTAATTATATTCATACTTTATTAGCATATAAGACATGTGAAAATTTATGGATAAAACTGAAATAATGAGTGGATATTGGCTCATGTGGTTGTGGAAATATAACATTATGGTTGGTTTGGAAATATATCATGTCGTTGGTTGTGATCATTACTTCTTCATATCATACTCATTCATGAAACATTGGTACCACCGTGAAAAAATCTGAGAAACACCAGCAACACCTTTTGAAAACCCTCCCCGAGGGATGTATCGAGGAGAACATATTGTAACATCTTATAAAACTATTTTTAAGGGTTGTGCCAATGATAAAATATGAGATATGTTGATTTTATATGGGTTGATGAACCCCACATGGGTCCTACATCAGAAAGAATTAGCTCTGTAGGTGTATATGAGGTTTGTGTGATGATCCCGAAGGTTTGCGACAACCTCGTGCATCATCATCATCATCATCATCATCATCATATATACTGCACTTACTTTATTAAGTTGTATTGTATTTCCATATTGATTTGTCATCTATGTATTTGTTGTATCTTTCTTTACTTGTATTTACTGATCTTGTATATACATGTTCTACTTATATGTGATATAATACGTACTTTTATCCTATCGTGGTGTGCTATTTCAATATATGTGACATATTAGAACTTGTAGTGCAAGCGGTGTGGGCTACCGCTGTGGGACATTTTCTGACTGTAGGTGACGTGTCTTTAGTGTGTATTTTGTATTCTTTATTTTCTACTTTGCTCGGTTGGCCTATGATACCTATAGAGTAAAACTGGATTGTACTCACTCCTACTTCACCCTTTCAGTGTAACTTCAGGTTTGGGTACACCTCAGATTGATTGATTTCAGGTACTTTCAAATTACTCAAGGTAGAAATTGAACTTTCATACGGATAGTATTAGCAGTTGTTATACCATTGACACCAGGTTTTGGGAGTTGTGACTGTATGTGTTGATTTTATTCTTTTCGATTTTATTATATCTATCTGGTTTATCTTTGTTCTAGAAGCCTTACCATGGGGGCATCTCTTTGTTTTCCCCGTGCATATCTGTTTGGGTGGGGGGCTTACTTATCAAGGTTTGCCGACAGAAGTGTCATCGTGACCTATTGATTTTTAGGTCGTGACATAAGAAAATTCAAGAACAAATCTCCAACTTTTTATTTAACTTATGCCACAAAGAAGCACACAAAACAACCTTACAAAAATCTAACTAACACAACCAAATCTGGCCTTGAGACAGCCAGAATGTTCTTCTTTATAGGCTACAAATTCTATTAAATGTCAGCTACATGCCAGTCACATGATCATATCCTAATTAAGTTGACATCCCCAAATGATAGGATAGTTAACATTCAAATATAATATTAAAATTCCATCAGCAACAAAGCTTTGACACATATCCAAGGCAGTTGTAACCGCCCAACTACTGTCAAGTGCAAGTCATATGCCTAGTGCTATCATATCTTTTGCAACACTTGTGCCAATCTTTCACCAGGGCCCTGGTCATATGTACACTCGCCCATGTAACTTCCTTGTTAGAAAATAAGTTTCCCTATTCCAGACACGTCTATCCTAGATTCCCTTGTCTTAGCCACATTTTCTTACTATGAACTGTCTTAGCTTAAATCAACTTTATCTTGCCAGACGTCCTCATGCCTTATTAATGACTTACATGCCTTAGCCACGCCACTACTAAGGTCTTACAACATCCTTTCGACACATTCCATGCCTTGTTGACATGTTCATTTTGGTCGACTGGACTCAAGAGAATATAACTTTAGATCGAACCATCTGGTCTATTCTAGACTGATTATGTAAATCCCTAGCAAAGCTCGAGCTGCCCAAGCCATCACGCTGAGGGTATAACAAACTTCCCCCACAAGATGAGCTCATCATCATTGATGAGGTAGTTTCTAAGTAGTCATTGACTTAATATTTAAACTCCCGCAATGATGATCTTTTATCCCATGTTTAATCACACAATTGATTTCTCTTTCATTGAACCAGAAATTCTGTTCTCCTATTCTTCTCACCTTTTATAAAGTTTGATGATCCAAGATCTTTTCAATCCCCTCTTCATATTGTTGTTGCATAATAAGAGGAGCATATCTTGTAGGCTACCTTGCTGGGTAGTTGGCATATTCATAAAAAGGCTTTAGAAAACTTACTTGGAAAGTAAGGTGGATCCTTAATCATTTCGACAGATTCAATTGGTAAGCCACTTCAGCTACCTATCTTATATCTTCAAAGCATCCATCATATTTAAAAATCAGCCCATGATGATTCATCTTGCTAATTCTTTTCTTCAAGATTTAGGGAGTAAGCTTCAGAAACACCTTGTCACAAACCTAGAATTTGAAAGCAAACTGATGTCTATTAGCGTTTTTTTTTCATTCATTTTGCATCCTTTCTTAATCTATCTTGCGCTTCATCTAGCGACTTTTGCTTGTCATGTGCATACTTGTAGGCAGCAGGGCACTTTCCCTCTATTTTAGAGATAGCGACTTCCTATGTTGTGTTATGATACATGCCTAACACTAGTTCAAATATGCTCTTCTTAGTTGCTGATGACGTGTGCATATTATAACAAAATTTTGCACTATCTAATAATTCTAATTAGTTCCTCTGACTTGTAGTCATACAGTGCCTCAATTACTCTTCAAGAAGATGATTAAGTCTTTTGGTCTATCCATCAGATTGTTGATGATTTGTAGTTGAGAACTTTAATTCAGTACCCATCATATTGAACAATGCAACCCACAATTGGCCTATGAATCTTGTATCTAGATCACTCACAATATCAAGTGGAACATCAAAATTCTTTACAATAAACTTATAGATTAATTCAACAACTATCTATGAAGAAAAAAGAGTAAGAGTGGCATGAAAATATCATACTTTGAAAACCTATCAACTACCACCATAACTGATGCTTTGCCATCAACCATTGGAAACCCTCAAATGAAACCCATAGAAGCAGAAGCCCTTGGGCACTCACAATAGGCAAAGGTTGTAGAAAACCCTCTTCCTTTCTTCTTTTCAATTTTGTCAAGTTGATAAACAAGACAAGACTTCACATAGAAGTCAATGTCATCTTCTATTTTTGGCCAAAAGTAATTTTGGAATGAAAATTCCATCATTGTTTCAACCCCCAAATGATCATCATACACAGGATCAGGTGTTTCTTTGAGGATTTTTGACGTAACCCATAAATTTGAGGAACCATTCTCCTCCCCCTCGTTAAAATATGATAAATAGTCCTCGATCCAATACATTCTAACTGCCCCTTATTTCACTTGATCAATCAATTTAACATGTAATGAATCATATGAAGTACTAAACTCTATCTTATCTGAGAAATCAGATTCGAGATAGTGATTGCCTAAATTACAACAAATATCTCTTTGCGACTCAATACATCTACAACTTGATTTTGCTTGCCTGTCATATGTGTCCAAACAAAGTCATATTTGGCAAGAATCTCCTCCCATTGGGCCTACTTTATACTCAATTTCTATTGAGTTTTGATGTATGTATTAGCCATATTGTCCAACTTGAAAAGAAACTTACTCCCAACAAATACATTCACCAGATTTAAAGACAATGGAGGACTGCCACTATCTTCTTTTCATAAGGAGAATCATTTGCTCGGTAGGATTTAATTTTCTGCTCTCAAATTCTACTAAATCATCCTCTGGCACTAGTACACAATCAACTGCAAATATAAAAAGCATTTGTATGACCTTTAAATAGAAAGTCAATTCAGGCAACCACAGTATTGGTTTAGAAGCAGTAGCTTTTTTCAAGGACTTCAAAGCCTTGTCACTTGCTTCTGACCAACCCTAATTAATATTCTTTCTCAACAAGTTTGTTAATGGGGAAAGTTTCTTTGAATAGCCATCAATGAACTTTAAATAATAGTTTTCTAAGCCTACAAATGATCATAATTCTTTAATACCACTTGGTTTCTACTAATGCATATTAGTCAATATTTTCTTAGGGTCCATTATCAATCTTTACATAGACATTGATCCAGGAATTGGATAAATCTTTTGATCAATTTCCTTCATTGAGGACAACTCTTTAGGTAGTTCTGGTGAAATGACATCATTAAATTCTTCCAAAAACTTACAAACATTGTCCAAAACTTCAACCAGCATATCACGCTTAACTTTAACCAAGACAGCAAAATAAGCAGTCTCACCTTCCTTCAAAATATTTTCAATAGCTATAGAAAACAACATAGCAACAATTTTATATTGTTTCCTCTCTTTTCCTTATTATAGGGTCGAATACCTTTTACAAATCTAGAGTAAGTTTCACTCAGGAATATTAGACCATCCAATCTATTTATAATATATTTTACCGCACAAGTTATCCGCACCCCCTACAATTGGTATTAGATCCTATACTGTTTAAAGTTACGGAAGTAGTATATATTTGAATTTATTTGATTAATTTATTATTTGAATAATTTATTAATTATGACTGACTTATTTGATAAAACTACATTTAGATATTCCCCAAAATATTATTTAGATGAATAAAGTACAAAATTTACCAAAATATAAAGAATTAAAGCAAATAATATCTAAAAAACGTAAAGAATTAAAAATAAGGATAGAAAGACTACAATATAACATAATTGTTGGAGTTAGTAAAACCTCAATAAATGCACAAAAAAGAATTTATAATAGATGAAAAATATATGAAAACCATAAAGGATTAAAAATAAAACTAGTATTTTCTAATCTAGGAAGAAGGTATAAGAAAATAGGTGAACATTTATATTTAATGTTAAAAAAAGAATAATTAAAATTAGAAGATAAATTGACAGCTATGGTAAGAATAGAAAAAGAAAATGAAGAAATAGATAGAAAAAAGAAAATAGAAAAAATAAAACAACAAACTATAGAAGAAATACGAAAAATAGAAGAAACTAAAAATAGTAGGATTGCTGAATTAGAAAAAGAACTAAAAATGCTAAAAGATTTGTATGAAAAAAGACAGAAAGAAAAATAAGAAGAAGATATAGAACAAAAATTATTAATCGAGATAAATTAATTTAAAGAAAAATTAGAAATAAATACAATAGATATTGAAGAAACAGATAATTATTATTCAAAAGATTGTGAAACATATACAGAAATCTTAACAAATACAAAAAATTTAGAAATCAATGAAAAACAAGAAGAAATTAATGAAGAAAACTTAGGAAATAGAAACACAGAAATAAATACTCTTGATAAAAAAAGAAGATGAAAATATAATACCTAGAACATTAGAAATAAGAAAACCTAGATATTATAAGAATAAGTTTAAAAGATATAACCTAAAAGATGAATATGACAAATGGACACCAAAACAAATAGTTAATAAAAATTATAACTTTTTAGACTTAGATTGTGTAATAGATATAGAAAAACAATACAATTATGGATAGGATATATGACAAAACAATTATTAGATAATAGTATAAACGTAACAGATGCACCAGAATATATAGAAAGAACACTAATAGGAACAGTGAAATTATGGTTTTCAAATCTAACTGAAAATAGTAAAAGGGTATTAAGAACTGACAAACCTACAGAAGAAACATCATCAACAACTACAACTAAATTAACACCTATAGAATTATTAAAAAAAATATTAAATAGCTATAAAAGATAAATTTAGCAGCATGACAACAACAGAAGAAGAACAAAATGAAGAGAAAGATACAAATAGGAATTTAATGTTAAAATTAGCAATATGTAATATGTGTTACATAGATGAATATACTTGCGCATTTAAAGAATATTATTATAAAGGATCATATAATAGAGTAAAGAAATAAGAAAATTATATTTTAGTAAATTACTTGAACCATTTAGTTCAAAAATAATAAAAAGTTGGGATGGAGCAAAAATAGTAGATACTCTAGAAGCAAGAATAAAATTTTTACAACAATGGTATAGAAACTTATGTGAAAAATATAGAGAAGAAATAAAAATGGAAAAAAACATTAATAAGAAATTTAGCATGTTGCAAAGATAAAATAGCACCTCAATTTGGATGTGAAGAAAGATATTATAAGAAAAGAAAAAGACATAAGAAATATAAGAAATACATAAAATCAAAATATAAATATAAAAAACCAAGAAAAATATATTATGTAAAAAATTATAAACATAAAAGACCATATAGGAAAAAGAAATCTATAAAAGAATGTACTTGTTATAATTGCGGAAAATTAGGACATTTAGCTAGAGATTGTAAATTACCTAAAATCCCAAAAAATAAACAAATATCAGAAATAAAAACAGAAAATACAGAATATATGCAGATAGATTATATAAATTACGAATTAGAAAGTGAAGATAGTATATATTAAATTTCAGAGAATGTAACAGATAATGAAATAGATAGTGAATTAGATGAATTAAATGACTGAATAAGATATAAGAATAAACTAAATAACTGAAGAAGATATAAAAATAATAACAAAGGAAGAATATTTAAATGAAGAAGGAACAAATCAAAAAATAATATTTGATAGTCACATATTTGATGAAATTAAAGGAAAAGAATTAGATTTAAGTGTAGAAAAAATATTTAAAATACCAACAATAAAAAACATGTTTAGTAGAAGAAAAGAAGAATACTACGTAGTAAGCCAAAAATAACATGTAATAGACTGTAGATATGCAAAAGGTAAAACTAGTATACCACTAGTAACAAAAAGGATAATTAATAAAGAAATTGACGATATAAAAAGAAGAGACCCAATAAAATATGTACACCTTGGAGGTACAGAGATATTAATAAAAGCATGTTTCAGAGAAGGAATAGATACACCAATAGAATTATACCTAGCAAATGATAGAATTATAAAACCTATTGAAAAAAGTATAATAACTGCTATAAAAGGAAATTTAATATACCAAAAATTTAAATTTATAATAAGTGCGAATTATTCAGTAGCAATAACAGCTAAAAATATAGATAAATCATTAGTATTATATTGAAAAATATCAACAATAGAACTAACCCCAGGAAGTAAAATATTTACAGCAAGATGTAAAAATCTATATGTATTAACAACAGAACATAAAATAACAGAAAAAAATAAAATTAACAAAATACAAATAGAAAGTCCTTTTGAATAATTTGTAAAAACAATTAATACGAATGATTATAGTTATAGAGACATAGATATAGGAGAAAATTTAGAAATAATAAATGATAGAATAAGAACAACAAAAATAATAGCTTATGAAAAACCAGAATCATCAAGTTCATAAAAAAAAACAAGTTATAAAACAAGTTCAACAACTAATTTAAACCAACAACAACAACAACAACAACAAACCCAGTGTATTCCCACCTGGTGGGGTCTGGGGGGGGTAAGATGTACGCAGTCCATACCTCTACCTCTAAAGAAGTAGAAAGGCTGTTTCCGATAGACCCCCGGCAACAACTAATTTAAACCAATATTACATAACAGGAACAATAAATAAAAAAAGAATATTTAATACTCTTAAATACAAGACAAGAAGAAAATTATATAACAAGATATCTAATAAAAAATGAGAAAATAAAATCTGACAATAATATATGCCCAGATCTACCAAGAAGCTTAATAAACACTAAAAATATAGCAGAAAAAGAAATAACAATAGGAGTTAGAAAAATAAAAATAGAATTTGAAATAAAAGAAGAAATGCAAAAAGCAGACATAATATTAGGAATAAAATGGCTAGAACAAGTAAAACCATATAATATAGAGCATACACAATTATCTATAACATATAACAGAGAGAAATTATTCTTAAGAAGAGCTTTAACATGATATAAAAATATATGTATTAATGAACATAGTTGTAGAAGGATATTACAGTAGATATTATACGCCTACGATAGATACAGGAGCAGAAGCTAATTTATGTAGATATAATTGTTTACCAAAAAGTAAATGAGATAAATTAAAGACACCAATAATAGTTAAAGGATTCAGTAACAAAAGAAGCTTAATTACTTATAAAGCTAAGAATGTAAAAATACAAGTATGGGATAAAATATTAACAATAGAAGAAATCTATAATTATGAGCTAACATCAAAAGATATACTTTTAGGAATGCCGTTTTTAGACAAATTATACCCACATATAATAACTAGAACAGATTGGTGATTTACAACACCATGTAAACAGAAAGTAAGAGCAAAAAGAGTTACTAATAAAATAAGAAAGAAAATTGATTGGATAGAAGGAAGTGAAAAAATTAAACAAAATTTAGAAAATATAAAAAATACCGAAGATACAATAGAACTGGTCGTATTTTTAATAAATAAAAAGGAAATAACTATATTTTCAATAAGTAAGATAGAAATAATTAAGAAAAAATTAGAACAATTATATAGTGAAGATCCATTAAAAGGATGGGAAAAACATAAAACCACTATAAAAATTGAATTAATAGATAAAAATAGCATAATAACTCAAAAACCATTAACATATAATTTTGACGATTTAAAAGAATTTAAAATGCACATAGAAGAATTATTAGAAAAACAATATATACAAAAAAGTAATAGTAAACATAATAGCCCAACATTTATAATAAATAAACATAGTGAACAAAAAAGAGGAAAAAGTAGAATGGTTATTGATTATAGAAATTTAAATGCAAAAACTATGACATATAATTACCCAATACCAAATAAGATATTAAAAATAAGACAAATACAAGGATATAATTACTTTAGTAAATTTGATTGTAAATCAGGATTTTACCATTTAAATTTAGAAGAAGAATCTAAGGAATTAACCGCATTTATGGTACCACAAGGATTTTATGAATGGAATGTACTACCATTTGGATATAAAAATGCACCAGGTAGATATCAATATTTTGTGGATATTTATTTTAAACAATTGTCTAATTGTATAGTATATATAGATGATATACTATTATATACAAAAACCAAAGAAGAACATTTAAAATTATTAGAACAATTTACGGATATAATAAAAAAAAGAGAGAATAAGTTTAAGTGAAAAGAAAGCTGAAATTATGAAAAACCAGATAGAATTTTTAGGAATACAAATAGATAAAAGTGGAGTAAAAATGCAACAACATATAGTAAAAAAAAAATAAATTCAAAAGAAGAATTAGATACAAAAAAAAAATTACAATCATTAGGATTAGTAAACCAAGTAAGAGAATATATATCAAAATTAGCAGAAAACCTAAAGCCTTTACAGAAAAAATTAAAAAAGAATGTAGAATATAATTACAATGAAGAAGATAAATAACAAGTTTAGAAAATAAAAATACTTTGTAAAGAATTACAAAAATTACAATTTCAAGAAGAAAATAAAAAATTTACATATATATAGTAAAAGCAAATGCTAGTGAATGTAGTTATGGAGTAGTACTTAAATATAGATATGAAGAAGAAAAATTAGAATACCATTGTAGATACTACTCAGGTACGTTTAAGAAACAGAAATAAAATGGGAAATAAATAGAAAAGAATAATGCTCATTATATAAATGTTTATTAGCATTTGAGCCATATATTGTATATAACAAGTTTATTGTACGAACAGATAATACACAGGTACGTTGGTGGCTAACAAAGAAAATACAAAATTCAGTTACAACAAAAGAGATTCAGAGATTAGTATTGAATATATTAAATTTTACATTTACAATTGAAGTAATTAGTACTAGCAAAAATGTTATTGCAGATTACATATCAAGACAAAGCTACACAGACTGATATAATAGAAGATGATACTTTAGAGAAGATATTCAAAATCCTAACTACGCTTTCAATGAAAGTGGGCAGTATGGGTAATGAAATAGAAAAGCTAAAGACTAATGAAGTTAAACTGAAGTTTGAAGCGACAAATCAGCTAACTCAGCAGTGTGCAGAGCTATGTCGATCGTAAGACATTAAAATTCCAGAGCTAGAAGGAGATGTTGGGATACTCCATAAAACCCATAACGTTTATCAATCTACTTCTGCAGGTACAAGCAAAGGAGTTAGGAAAAACACAAATATGAACCTAAAAAAGCTATTTGATAAACTATTTATTCCAAATACACCAAAAGATCCTATGTTCATACCCCCACAAATTACCACATACCGAGATAGTTTAAACCAAGACAAAAATACCTACAACTATACATCCCGAACATACAGAGAAAATATTTACAAAATACAAACCTTCTTAAATACCAATCAGAGCTATAAACATCCAAGAACCACATATGAATTACATAACCCAAGAGCTAACCGGATACAATAAGCTAATTGCTTTACCCAAAACCAAACCAAGTCTAGTTAAAACCTGTTACGAATATGGAATACTTAGTACCATATATACCCAAGATGGAAATAAAATATCCACTATACCAGAAATATATAAGTCATTTAATATTTTTAAAAGAATAACCAAAGGTAAACTATTTTTTATAAAATTTTACACAGTACCAGCAGAGATATTGTATGATGAAGTTAAATCACCTATACAAGTTGTAAATATAGGAATAACCCGAGATATGATTATACTAGAAGATATTACTCAACAACCAGAAATACCTAGAATTGAGATATCAAATTTTTATGCAAACAAGAGAATTATCGAACTATCCACGATTCTTCAAGAGTTAGTAAACACTTATCGTAACAGAAATCCTATATGGAGTTATTATTCAAGAGGTAATGTAATAGTATACTCAAATTCAAAGGAACTATGAGAAGAAGATATGGAAGACGTTAGGCAATAGATCTTGACGTTACTCAATCTAGAGAAAAAACCTATCGCCAGAGCCATTAGAGAAAAATTTATTTCGGAAGAATTATTAACCAGATATTGCAAGTTAATTAGACATAAATATCCAGACCACCAATGTTCAAAATGTAATGGAGAAGATAATATTGTCCCAGAATTTCAACTGGAATAGACGAAGATAAAAGCGACAGCTGGAAGATGCAACATATGAAGCAATAATGGAGATACAGAGCAATAAAAAAAAGATAGATACAACAACAAAGGAAAATCAACCCACGGATAAAGAAAAGAAGACAAAGTTATCAAAAAGTCATTAAAGGTATGAAAAGGACATATGACTTATAGTTTTCAACATGTGAATTATTATAGCTTTTGATTTCTTTTACGTAAAAGACATTGTATAGTTAGTCTTTACTAGGTTAGGTACTATTATTAGCCTACTATAGGCTTTTTGACCTTTTTAAGTTTTTAAGAGTTTAGCTAAAAGATTAATCTTTTCTAGGAATAGTATGTAGATACGTGTAAAGTTAGAACAGTGTAAAATAATCGATTTCAGTATTATAAATAGAAGAGCATTCGCTCAGGTGAAGGTAAGCCTTCATGCGTTGAAGAAAAAAACTCTCTCTCGTCTACAACAAGTATTTTGCTTATTTATTAAAAAACAGGTATATTTTAATGGAAAAATCTATGGAAGAGCAAAGCTTAGAATTACCAAACCTACCAGAAAAGGTATATTCATTTACTATTATGAATAGCTAAATTCATAAATTCCTAACAATCATGATATGATAAAATAAGTTCATGTTAGTTGCTTTACAGTAGAATTATTCAAAAAATAACATGTTAAGAAGTTTATTAGCAAAGTGGAAAAGGAGAAAAATCCCTAAGAACTATGCCATCCTAAAGGTGAAACCGGTGAGGCAAGAAAGCCATGATAGGGGAGTAACCAGAGTAGAGGCGTTGTTTAAGGGAAAAGTATCCAGATTACCAAGCTAATAGTGACCAAATAATATGTTATTTAAGAATATTCTAGTATATAGCAATCAAAAGTGATCATATTTTGTTATGTGCATGATTGAAGGGAATATTCTGAAAATAACAATTTTATGAAAAATGAATAATTATTTATCTGACGAAATGGTAGATAAATTTAAAATACTTCTTTTATATGTGCTTAAGGATATAGCAATAGTAGATATAAGAAAAATCATATTGGAAAAAATATTTGATAGATATTTTATGACTAAAATTAATTATATACCACACCACCGAACTACTCTTATAAATACTTTCATACCAAACCCACACACTAACTATGATAAATTATGTATATTTAGAATTTTGAAAAATAGATATAAAATATATACAATTTCTTAGTGAAAATATAGAAGAATTAATGAGATTAAAACAAACAACTAAAAAAATATTATAATAAAGTATTTAACCAATTTTAAATGATAGATAATCTTAAAATCTTAATCTTATATATACTTAAAGATATAGAAATTATAGATATTAAGAAAATAATATTAGAAAAAGTATTAGACTATGAAATTGAAAATATAAATTGGATAGAACAGTTATACCTGGATAATTACCCTGATATATATTATTCAGATTAAGAAATGTTAGAATATATTAGAAAAACTAGAGAAAATCAAGATAATCTGAATGAAGAAATTAAATATAGAAACCGAATTAGAAAAATAATAAAGAATCTAAAAGAAAAATTAATATGGATAGAAGAAACCCTAGCAAATTTAGGAAAAAGTACATGTGATAGTTTATATAATTTAAAAAACTCGCTACGAGAAGAACAACACAAGATAATAAATAGCATTGAAAATCTAGAATTAGATATGCATTACAGTACAATTAGGATGAATTATTATATAAAAATTTGTAACTCTGCAATTACTACAGGATAAAAAGATAGACTATGAATATTTAAAATATTAGAGACAAAATATGGAAGAAATAATATTATTAGAAAAACTTATGAAAGATAATCTAATTGGATATTTTGAAACAAAAGATATAGAATATTTAGAATACCTTCAAAATAATATAGAAGAATTACAAAAACTAAGGGAAAAAAATAAAGAATACTATAGTAAAACATTTAACCAATTACCATATAATCACCCCCCAAGATATGAATATTGATAAAACTAATATAAATAAACTCAAAATAAAAATATTTAGAGAAGTTAAGAAATATCCACACACAAATAAAAATAGATCCATTCTATTTATAATATATTTTATCACGCAAGTTATCCACACCCCCTATAATTGGTATCTGAGCCTATGCTGTTCAAAGTTACGGAAGTAGTATATATACTACTTAGAGCTATAGAAATTATAGATATTAAGAGAATAATATTAGAAAAAATATTAGACTATAAAATTGAAACTATAAATTGGATAGAAGAGTTATACCTATATAATTACCCAGATGAATATTATTCAGATTAAGAAGTGTTAGAATATATTAGAAAAACTAGAAAAAATCAAGATAATCTAAATGAAGAAATTAATTATAGAAACCGAATTAGAAAAATAATGGAGAATCTAAAAGAAAAATTAATATGGATAGAAGAAACCCTAGAAAATTTTGGAAAAAATACATGTGATAATTTATATAATTTAAAAAACTCGTTACTAGAAGAACAACACAAGATAATAAATAGCATTGAAAATCTAGAATTAGATATACATTACAGTAAAATTAGGATGGATTATTATATAAAAATTTGTAACTCTAGAATTACTACAGGATAAAATGATAGACTATGAATATTTAAAATATTGGACACAAAATATGGAAGAAATAATATTATTAGAAAAACTTATGAAAGATAATCTAATTGGATATTTTGAAACAAGAGATAGAGAATATTTAGAATACCTTCAAAATAATATAGAAGAATTACAAAAACTAAGGGGAAAAAATAAAGAATATTATAGTAAAGCATTTAACCAATTATCATATGATCACCCCCAAGATATGAATATCGATAAAACTAACATAAATAAACTCAAAATAAAAATATTTAGAGAAATTAAGAAATATCCACACATAAATAAAAATAGATCCATTCTATTTATAATATATTTTACCACACAAGTTTTCCGCACCTAAGAGCGACCTTGAACATTTTCATAAAAATAATCACAAGCAGAAGATTGAAGTCATCAAATGGAACCATATTCAAGTTGTGTAGTCTAAACCAATGACCTAGCTTTAGTAGGACATCGAATTCCATGCCACAACCTAGTTGTAGTTTAGAATTTATAGCCTTCATTCTTGTGACACAAGTAGTCACCTCTAGTCCATATGCATTCATAAACTTTGAGGCCATAAAAGTGTGTGTAGCGCCAGTGTTAACAATTATTGCTACATTTTTATCCCTAATTTTCCCATCAACATACATTAAATAACCATAGGAATTTTACAAATAATTAACACTTTAGATGATATATATCAAGGCATCAACATCACTATTTTCCTTTATTTTCACCATATTCACACAAGCGAGTGTATCAACAAATGTAGTGGATATAGGCAGTAATTTCCTATCCATTGGATTGTTAATCCTCTTCAAAAAGAAGAGAATTGATATTTACTATTTAGGAAAGATTTTAGCTTGATGCCTAGGTTTCTTTTACAAGTCTAATAGACCTTTTTGCTCAGATGCTTGCTTTAGTTAGACGAAGCAACATCCATTTTCCCCTTACCTTAGGCATTTCCCATTTACCTATGATTATCCTTCTTTATGTTTTTTCCATTTCCTTCATTTTGTTTTGGAAGAAGTAGAATCAGGGACATCACTATTAGAGAGAAATCTAACAAAGCATCTTCCACTACAACGGCACTAGGAAGATCTTGAAATTTTTGCCTACGCAATTCGTTCTATGCCTTATACAACATTCCAGAAATAAAATTTTGAAACTTATCTATATCAGACATGTTCTGAATATCAAGCATCAAAGATGAAAATTCTTCCACATAATCCCAAATAGAGACAACTTTTTAAAGTACTTTTGTCTATCCCTAGAAACCAAAGATGAGTTACTTAGTAGAAATTCTCACAAAGTGTATCCCTCAATTTATCCCATTTATCACAATTTAGTTTGCCCATAATTTCATTATCAACGTTTTTGTATGCTACCATAGCACTGCATCATTGCTAAATTTGAAAACTACCATGGTCAATTTGTTATTTTCAGGAACATGAGAAGTAGCAAAACAATGTTCCATGTCTTATAGAAAATTCTCCAATTCCTTAGCACCACGAAGACCATCAAAGTACTTTGGTTTTTGAATTAGGATTTTGGTTTATTCCTCACCACTGTGTGATGAACCAATAATAGCCCGATAAAGAACAACCACCCCTCTTTACATCTTTATTTTCCTTCAAAAGGACTTCAATTTGGGTACCCAAAGTTTCATTGAAAATGATAAAACCAACCCATAGAATCTCCATAGCAGCATGATAATCTGTCAGTTCTGCGTTAATATGATGGATTTGAGTCATGTCATCAACTAGTTCTTCTAAATAATTTTTCAAGCCAAAAAGTGTCTTAAACCTTCCTACTTCTTCATGAAAGTCATTTTAATTCACTTCTCTAGACATTGTAACACAAAGATATAATACCAATTGAATTAGGGTCAACATGTTATATCACACCAACTTCAGAGGACATATATACTATGGCTTCAACCCTTTTATTTTCTCTTAACACTTAGTTTGCCTAGGCTTATAATTTTAAATAGACACAAGAACATACAGGAACAAATCACCAATTCTTTATTTAACTCATGCAATAAAGAAACATACAAAAAAAACCTTAAAAAAATATGACTAATATTGCCAAATGTGGCCTTGATACAGCGTATTGTGCCTATTTATAGGCCACAACATTTGTCATATGTCATCCAGATCAAGTCACCACGCATGATCCAATTCTAATTTAATTAAGATCCTGAACAAATAGGAAAATTTAAAATACAAATACTCATTCAAATTCCTTCAACAACAAACCTTTGATACATGTCCAAGGTAGTTCTAACTACCTAACTGCTATCATGTGTAAGGCACAGGCCTAGTGCTAACACATCCTTGGAAGAACTTGTGCCAATTATGCAACAGAGCCCTGGTCCTCTTTGAACTCACCCCTACTACTACATTTTTAGCAACCAAGATTCTCTATTCTATCTACATCTATCCCAATTTGACTTGTCTTGGCCACGTCTCTACAACATGACTTTCCTTAGTTAAAATCACCATGGACTTGATCTACCTTAGCTTGATAGCCTTTGTTATGCCGTAGCCATGCCTTGCATACATTAGCCATGCCACTACCAAGGTCTTTCCATGCTGTGTTGACATGTGACATACCCTATTAAGATGCTCATATCGATAGACTGGACTCAAGCGAATATCACTTTATCCCAAACTATTTGGTCTTGGCTAGGTTGATCATTTAAATCCCTAAAAAAGATCGAGTTACTTGCACCATCATATTGAGGGTTTAATAGTATTGGACCCATATTTTATTGAAATAACCCAAAATTAAAATTTTGATGGTTTCATTGAGTATGGAATTTCGAGTTTGGTATGGTAGCATAGTTATTTGTGCGTATAGGGTTATGAATGAATCTCGAACCGTCGATCGATATTCATTAGGACTCAAGACTTTTCTGATATATTGTGGATGGCTCAAGGTTAATTTACCTTTTATATTTAACAATAGGAAGCCACATTGAAAAATGGGTCAATATCTTGACCATTGCATTCATGGGCTATCTTTTACGTTCGCAATAAAGGGCTAGCCCTATATAAAATTCTCTTTCATTGTGTTTGTGACTATTAAACCATTTGTAATAGGCAAGCTTGTTTGCCTCTGTGTTCACCGGACAATTCCTGCATTCATGAAGAGTAATTCTTGTGACCTTTATGGTTGCGGCTCTTCAGCACCATGTTTGCAAGGAAAATAACCTTGAAAGTATATATTTCTCTTCCCTGATTTTCATCATTTTTCTCAAACATTTCAAAAATTTTAGCCCTGATATAATATAAAACCCAAGTAGGTTGTGGTTGATCCCACAAGGAATAGGGCAAATGTTGATTAATTTTTGTCAAATTGATTGGCAAGTAAGTTAAAAGGGGGGAGTTATGAAACAAAAATATCAATAGTGACGAGTGTTAATTTGTTGGATTTGTAATCAGTGTTATACAAACACAAGGATTATGATCCCAATGACTTCATAACTCCATAGATTATTCGTGTTAGCAATCTATCCCGATGGATTGCATACAGAATCTAACAAGATATGTATCACCTAAATGCATTTTGACCTTGATATTGATGAATTTCACACATCTCCTTTCATACACAGACTGTTGTATTACTAACCTTTATTTTTGATCATATATTAAATATTCCTATTATGGTTATTGGATAAAGGGTGATAGCTTTACATCTATGTTTTTATTCTATTTTACTAATATATAACTCTCTCCCGAGCAAATTTAGAATACAGTTAAGTTTCTAATGTATGCATCCTTAGATGTGCAATCATAAAAAAGCAAACAACAATACATTCAAATACTCTGTTCTAAACTAATTTTGCACATAACCCAATTTGCTAATTCATCATGGTTCACACAACCCTACTCATAGTCATAATAACATAATGATAATTAATAGACGAAGACATAATCATGAACTTACAATAAGAAATAAAGTCCTAAAATTCTACTTTGATTAAATCCCAGAAACAATGTTCATACGATCTAATGCATGTGCCTTAGAATTATATAATAGGAAGTAACATATGTAATAATTATGTAACCCTATAAAATCAACTCCACAAGAGTATTAATAGACAAAACAAATCCAATCCTAAGCAAAAAATAAAATGGTGTTGGCTGCCTTAGACAAGAAGAAGGTACAATCATGGTTAGAACCCACAATATCCTCTCGCTATTTTGGTATGTAATTAGACTTAATCACTTTTAGGTCTTAAAAGGTATGGTGCTCCATACAGAAATGTGGTTTTATCATGCGATTGTGGAATGTAGTAGTTTGATTATATGCTACTGATGTTTTCAGACTTTGCAATAATAAGAGTCTCATCCTATGACGATATGGTATGATCATGATTTTAAGGAACGGTCATGGGAATCTACCATTTGATCATGTTGGAAGCTATAATTTTTCATCTGGAACTTATCTCATACAGATGTGAATTTCTCTCTACATTCATAATAATATGGTACAATTATGTTATCAACTCACAATCATGGTTCTTTAGTCAGGCAGACTTCTGATTTGTAACATCTCTGATTAATAGTACAAAATCCTAGGTATCACTAGTTTGATCTCTCGATCGCGGTAAGTCTTTTTTGGTGACAACATTGTCCATTCTTAAGCATTTTCCTTCTCTAAGTCAAAAAACCTATAAACACTAAAACAAACATTTAAAATCCACAAAATGCCCTTATAATTAAAATATTCCTTGCCTTAAGTGCCTTAAGTGTTGTAAGTTCAAGGCACATCAACACCCTCAACTTAGAAATTTTTTATGTCCTTAGGCTAACAAAATACTACTAACTAACTAAGACATTTAACTTAGAGCAAAATCAAGGTTACTACGGCGGTCAACGTTTTTTAAAATCAGTCTTTCTCAGATGAAAACCACATAAGTAGATTCAAAACCATCTATGCTTATCACCAAGAACCGGTGTAATGTTCATGCAACACAGGTATATTTAACACAATTGTATCACGACATGGTACAACACTGTGAATAGATAACACAACATGTTGATCATTGTACCACATAAATAAACAATGACTAGAATACAACACCTAATAAATCACATCAAAGAAGTCCCCAGTCACTCAATATATGCAATGAAATCCATTACTAGTACTGCATCAAATCTCTCACTCTCAAAGAGAATTCAGTTTGTGTGCATTTGATACCATAGGCTTGCCCTTATTTTTTACATTTTAACTTTTGGATAGTCAAGTTTGGATCGCCATAGGTATTTTCTAGTAGTGTTGGGGACAAGTATGGTACATTTGGGTATAGTGACTTATTCCTCATTGGCATTACACTAATTTTGTCCACTCTCTTATTTTCTGTCAGTTTCTCCATTTTCTTATTTTTATTTCCTTTTTGTAACTCGGGTGCAGTTTTATTTTTAGCTTAACTTTCCATATTTTTTATTTTTTAGACTTTTCTTTCTTTTTCTCTTCTTTTTATTCTTTACTCCTTTGCTCATACCACTTCTAATATCCCTTCCTTCTTTTTTTTCTTTATTCTTTTGCTCATACTATTTCCAATATCCCTTCCTTCTAACTATTAATTATTCATTCCTTCCTATTACGCACCCCTGCACTATATCCATCCTCAACTTAGGAGATTTGCCTGAGTTGAAGTACATAGAGGCAAAGGAGGGACCATGGCTAAAGAAGGTTCATTATAAAAATTGGGATGGTGAATTGGGTAGTTCAAAGAAAAAGGTATGCTAAGGCTTCAAGTTTAGGTTCTAGGGATAAATGATTATTTGGTAGGTCATTTCGGGTAAAGTGGACTAATTCAAACATAGTGTAAGATCCCTTCCGAAACCCCTATCCTATAGCTTTTAGCGAGACTAACCAACAAAGTTCTAGATTGAACATACACAATAACCAAGTAAAATACCCTTATTAACTCATGGTTTAGGGTTTTCATCTAAATTACTACATATTAAGTCCATATTAGATCATCTAGGTTATCCTATTAACAGTCTTAAAGCCATGTCTAGATCCTAATATTGGTTATAATATATTATATGCAAACACTAAATCACAAAAACAAAATTTTTGAGGGTATCATTTTAAACAGAATAAAAAAATGGTAAGCGTGCTTATTAATCAAATTGCACCAAGCTCTTCTTAAATTAATCTACGTTACACTAAGAAAAAAACTAACAAGAAAAAAATTAAAAAACATAAACATACAAGCCCTACTTATTATAGCATATCAAAGAAAAAAGTATCACGATAACAAAAACCCTCAATTATGGTACACCCCCACCCCGAACTAGAAATCATACAATATCTACATTGCATGACTCATATAATATAATGGAAAACTAGGGTAAGGGGCATACTGGAGTGCCCTAGGAACAAGTGGTATTCTTATAATATGGGGATGTAGGTGCCTCCTAATCTCCTCCTCAATAGTGGCCTCAACTATGGCCATGATAATAAAATGAAAGTTGACATATGTGGCTACCGATGCAATCAAAGTACCATGGAAAACATCCATAGTCTCACCAAATATATACACAACTCCATTATAGGTGGACCCTATTAGCTTCTGGAATAACTACCTGAAAGCCTGTTCAACTTTGTTCTCTCTTCTTCTTCTCTTTTAATTCTTATCAGATTTCTTTCGACCTTTTTTCTGGAATAACTACCTGAAAGCAATATTCATTCTCTTTGTCAAAATACTGACTGCTTTCTTAAACTCAATCAGGTCTACTTTAATGTTCAACAAATTAGGTACTTGAATTGTATCCATCCTAACCATCACTTAACTATTGATATGTCAAGGAAACATGGCATATTTAATGCTTAAAAAGTTGAAGAACTGGTCATTTTATCAGTCGTTAAGTCACCTTACGACTCGTATCTAGGCTCATAAGGATAATACTGGGCAAAATAACTTTTTAGAAGTGAAGCCATAAAAGTCTATAAGTCACAAGGTCAAACTACAACTCGTAGTGTAAAATTGTACTGAGAATAGTGTTTAAAGTTATGAAGAATTTACACTCCAGTGATTAAGGTTGAAGACCATGAGTCATAAGGACTGACTACGACTCACAGTTAGGAGTCACAAATATAGTAGATTTAGAAGCCTTGAAGACCTAAGTTCAATCAAGTGCCTACGTGAGGCTATGAGTAATAACCACACAAGCCTAAAGATAGATACGACAACAATCAATGAATCATAAACAGACCTAACGACTTATTCCGCAAGGCATAACCACTTTTGACAAAGTTTTCCTATTTTTTTTGGATTAGGTTTCCTTTGGTATTTTAGACACTATAAATACCCTTGGGTTAGTTCTTTATTAGGTTAAACACTTTTCATATTTTTCTTCATACTTTCTCATACTTTGATCATTGATTCAATTTTTCTTGAGTTTTTGGTTTCCTATTCAAGTGGTGATTTTGGATTTTACTCTTTCATTATTGTGCAATTAGTTAAATGTTTTCTACATTGATTTAATGGATTGTTGTATAAGCTTGAGTAGCTAATTTGCTTGACTAGGTTTATGAGAACCCTGGTGGATTAACTACTTAAGTGAAGTAAGAGATTCATCTACTCTATTGTAACTACGTATATGGTAATATTCTTCATATTTATCATACCCCAATCTACTGCAGAAGATGGAAAATTTCCTGTACTTGAGAATATCCTCGCAAGGAAGTTGATGATTGGGAAAATAAGGTTATGATAGTGATTTGAGGATATAAAACCTCATCTAAACAATTCAAGACTCAAAATGTGAGAGTTTTACTGAGGTTACAGACAACGGATAGTAAAGTGATGCCCTAAGACTCATTAGGTAAAGGGTTAGATTTCTCATCACATTCACAAGAAGGCTAATAGTACATATATTTTAAAATTTGCATACCACACAGCTTATTGGGTTAATTGAACACAAGAAACTTACAGACATGAGAAACCAGGGGCAACATAGCCCTAGTGTTCATACTCTATTATTTACAAACACAAGCATTCAAGTTTGGCTGCTCGTTACTATTGACTATAAAATCCCCTATTTACTTTCCCTCACCGCTCATGGATTTTTTCAAGTTTAAGAGATCATTCCATGTATTCTCTGTGGCTTTGAACCCAACCTTTTTTGGGTTATTATATTTGACATCGATCGCAACATACTTATTTGGATGTTAGTTTTTGGGAAATATCATATTTTAGAGTTATTGCTAGCAAAAAACTATGTGAATTATTGACTAAAGTTAGAGAAGTTTATGGGATTCTATTTTTTGTTCTTGGTTGGGTATACGCTCGTGTACGCCTATCACATGGAGTCAAGGAAATCCCTTACTCCATTTTAATTTAGAGTATGAAGGAATTCTGCAAACACTGAGGAGGATGACAGTGCATGCTCGAGATGATGTTCTAAATAGAGTTCGAGATGACCCTTTTGATATACCTTTGCCCACTCTAGGTTATCCAAAAAATATTTCTAATAGAAAGATGTATTTGATGTTAGTAAAGGTAGCTGAACAACAGAGAATAGCGGCTGAGGAGGCCCGGTTAGCTAGTAGGCAGAGCTAGAGAAGACCAGACCAGTAGTTGATTGTTGTGCAGCTCTTGATAGTATTGTGATAGATCTCAAGTGATCTTAGCCTATCAGTATTTACCACCATATTATGAAGGTAAATATATGGGTTATGTTGAGCCTACTGATACAAGAGATATTGGTCCTCCTACTCAACCCCTTAATGTGAAAATCAATATTACTAGTGTAATTATCTAGATACTCAATTTAAAGGGCATATTTTTAAGGTTGTCAATAGATGATAAAAACATGTATCTTAACAATTTTATTAGTAGCTACACTTCGTACACCATTCCTAGTGTGGATTAGAAAGCATTGAGATTGAGTCTGTTCCCATTCTTTTTGACCTAAGAAGAATTGTTATGGTTGGGGGAACTTCCAAGAGGATCAATCATGACTTGGAATGAGCTGCTAAAACAATTTATGAGCCATTTATTTCCACCTACAAGGATGCAATAGCTAAAAGATGAGATTTATAACTTCTGCCAGTTGCTTGCAGAATCCATGCTTGAAGCATGGTTTCGATTCAAAAAGAAGTTAATCATGTACCAAATTATCGTATTCTAATTTTTAATTTATTGAATATATTCTACAGATACCTGAATATAAGTTCTAGGGTAATGGCTGACATAATATCTAGAGGTGCACTTATGCATCTTTGGTAGCATATCGCTCTAAAAATAAGAGATAAGATCTCAGTCACTAACCAAGAATTACACACTTAGGAGGCTGTTAGGGATACTGATACATATTCCATTAGAACCGCTAGTGAGTACATAGATGGTGATGATTTGCTAGCATAAGAAGTTGAACAACTCAGAACATATATCATGATATTTATAAAATAATAACAGCAATGACTATTGAAAACGTGAATGTGTAGGGGCATATGGAACTATTTCTAGGGCTTATGAGTTTGATGCAGATAAGGAAGATATGTAATAATATTGAAAATTGATGGGTTTCCAATCCAAAGGGAAAAGAAACGTACTTTTGAATAATTATGGTGAAAGGTACCGAGATCGAAGTAGAGAGCGAGATGGTGATTGAAGGCACAAAGATGATTATAAAGTGAAAAGTGATAGATAAGTTCCACTAGGCAACCCAGATACAGATTCAAGAATGGAAGAAATGTTGTCGAAGTTAGTAAAAGGCTATGAAAGTCAGGAAAGCTTCCTTAAGGAGATTAATGAGAACATATTAGGGCTGATTCAGAAAGTTGAGTCTCATGACACCGTGATCAAATAACTAGAGCAGCAGTTTGTCCAAATGTCATCCATATTGAATCAAAGGCAGCGTTCCACTCTTCCCAGTAATACTGTGCAAACTCAAAAAATGACAGTCACTATCATACAATCATTACTTAGAGTGGTAAGACCACCATGGACCCTCTTTTTTACACTACAGTTGTATCAAAGAAAGATAATGTTAATGATGATATCTAGGAAGCACCTGATGTTGAAGCTGGAAATTATTAAGTGTTGAATTTAGTGCTATATAGGATAAGGGCAGGAGTGAGGTTGTTGAACCCGTTCTTAAGAGTACTCTAAGACCTTCCCTTTATTTTCCTTAAAGGATAAAGAAGAAGAAGGAAGAAGGTAAATAGCAGAAGTTTATGTCAATATTGAAGGAGCTATTTGTAATCTTACCACTTATAGAGGCATTGAAGCATATGCCTGGTTACTTGAAATTCATGAAAGATCTGGTAACTAGGAAGAAGATAGTGAGAATTTACCCCACTGACAACATGCATCATTATAGTGTTGTTGCCTCTAGATTGTTTATAGATAATAAAGAGGACTCCAGAGGATTTACCATTTCATGTACCATTGGGTCCTTCAACTTTTCTCGGGCTGTATGTGATCTAGGAGACAGTATTAATCTTATGCCGTTGGTTGTATTTAATTATTTGGGGTTAGGGGTACCCATACCGTCATTGATGAGATTGTTGATGGATGACCAGACTGTAGAAAATCCAATCGGTATTCTTTGTGATGTGTTAGTAAAGGTGGAGTCCTTCATATTTCTTGCCGATTTTGACTCAAACCTACTTTATGGAAAAGTCCACTTTTCTATTTTTTACAATTTTCTCATTTTTCATTTTCTACCATATCCAACTCTACTTTTTTTCGATTTCAGCCCCTTCATCGTACCCATTTTTCTTTGTTATTTTTGGGATTTTTCCGTGACTAAGCCACTTTCCTTACATAGTTAATCCACCAGGGTTTCCACAACCATAGTAAAGGAGATTAGCCACACATTCTTATGAAAAAATGCATTCTATATGGCATTGGTCATAGGCTACAGTGAAATCATGAGCATATGTGTATATTGTTGGCAAATAGTAGCCATATTGCAGGAGTTTGTGGGCTGTGTAGGTTCGTCCATAATGACCCCCAACAGGTGAAGAATGACAAGCCTTAAGAATACTTATCATTTGCACCTCTGGGATATATCTACAAATCATACCATCTACACAAATTCTAAATAGATAGGTTAATCCTAGAAGAATTTCCTTACCTCATGCATAAATTTTTTTCATTGCTGAAAGGACAAGTCTTTTGGTACAAAAACACTTGCCAAGTAATTTGAAAAATCATCAAACCAGGGAATTAAAACTTGGGATGCTGCAAAAGTTTGATCGTTTGGAGAAGTATCATGAATTCAAGTCCATCCGTTATTTTTTGCATTGCTTCTTCCTGAAGTCTTAACAAGTTATCTGTACCTAATTTTTTTGTGCCTTTCCTGCCTTTTGCTTAAAAATCAAATAATTGTAGCTAGACAACCCACCAAATCTACCTTGGATTTGCATCTTTATTCCCCATTAAGTATCTCAATGCCACATGGTCTATATGAATAATAACTTTAGTCCCAATTAGATAGGACAAAAACCACTACTAGTAACTCTTGTTCAATAATCGTATAATTCTTTTGAGCAGAGTTTAATGCCTTTCTAGCATAGTACACAGGGTGAGTACTTTTTCTTACCTTTGTCCTAGGAGAACACCTAAAGCCACACTTCTTGCATCACATATAATCTAACATGGTAGTGACCAATTGAGGAAGACTATTATAGGGGCCGACACCAACCGCTTCTTAAAGAACTCAAAAGGATTATGACATGCCTCATCAAAATTAAACTTCATCACTTCCTTAATAAGCTTGTACAGAGGATTTGTAATAATTGAGAAAACCTTCATGAATCGCCTATAAAAGAAAACATGGCCTAAACAACTCCAAATACCCTTCACCAAGACTGGTGGTGGTAGATTCTCAATTACTTCAATTTTTGTTTTTTCCATCTCTATTCCCTATTTTTGGATCTTATGTGGTTGTGATAAAGAAAAATACCTTCTTTCAACATGAAATGGAACTTCTCCCAATTCAGTATCAAATTGCATTCCTCAAAGAGCATTGGCCAAGTAGACCAAACAGTCATCAAAAGAATCACTAACCATAAATAAATCACCCATAAACACCTCAATGGTGTCTTTCACCATATCAGAGAATATCGACATCATGCATATCTTGAAGGTAGCTAGAATATTACACAACCCAAAGGGCATTCTCTTGAATGCAAAAATCCCATAAGTGAAAGTAAAGGTCATCTTCTCTTAATCTTCAGGAGCAATAGTAATTTGATTGTAATTTGAATAACCTTCAAGAAAGCATTACCATGCCCTTTACACAAGTCTATCCAGTATCTGGTCTATGAAGGGCATTAGGAAGTGGTCCTTTTCGATCCATGTGCTTATCTTTCTATAGTCCATGCACACTCTTCAACTTATGAGTTTTATCAATGTCATGAGCTCATTATTATCATTCAGCACTATAGGAGTATTTAGCTAGCACTGATGCTTAATACTAGGGATGCAGTCTTATTCAAGCAGAGATCTTGTGAGTGCAAATGCATGGTGGAGTACTCATAATATCTGTAATGGTCCACCCTATAGCTCTTAAGAACCTTTGCAACACTTATAGCAATGCCTATACCTCTGTCTCAACCAAGTAAGCTACAACAATCACTGGCAAAGTGTTGTCATCTTCTTAAAACGCATAGAGCAAGTGAGACAGGACAACTTTCAACAACAAAACCTGTGGCTTCTCAATTGACAGATGAGTGTAGGAGTGGTTCTATTTTTCAAATCTTGATCAATCTTCTTTGGATCATAAAGGTAAGAACCCTTCCCATACATAGAACCTACCTTCTTGTCTTATTTTTCAATCCCATCACTATTGAAATTCATAATCACCACTACTAATGCTTCAACACCCAACCCTCTTTAATTGGAGCAGTCACTGCAACAACCTTGTCATCAATAGTGTCTATCACCGACACAATTCTCATATCCTTATATTGCCGTATAAACTGACAAAAATTAAAAATTACTTATTCATCATTGAGTTTGAACTCATCGGTCTTAACTTTATATCAACCAATGCTCTACCCATAGCTAGAAAAGGTCTGTCTAAGATTATAAGGACATAGAAGTCTACCTCATAATCAATTATAAGATTTGGTAATCCAAGGTGTTCAAGTGAATATCTTTACTCAGACCACCTGTCAAATCCGCTATGCACTAGAGTTTGTACTACCGACTAACGCTGTGGAGAAAGACTTTTGAGTAAAAGAGATAAAGAAAGTAAAGTCCAAACAAAAAATATCGGAAGGTGAGCTTATTTAGTTTAGGTGGATGGTCGATTTCATTGCTTTGAATTAGGAAGAGGACCCATAGGTTGTTGGTGGTGTTGGAGGATCTTTGTTAATCAAGAAAGGAGACCTGAGCTTTTAAGAAAAAGCTTGGTGGACCTTTGTAAGACACATATTAAGTCAAAATTTATCAGACAATATTATGGATCCAAATAAAGCAGAATTGATAATAGGTAAATGTTGGGAATGAGATATATATATCCAATTGAATAACCCAAAAGATCAGAGAAAGGGAGATGAGTATCGACATGGTGTTGACCTTCCCTTGTATCTTGATATAAATATGCATATATATGAGAGTACAAGATCTCTTGAGGATTAATTAGTTCTTGAGGCTGAAAACCATGATAGATTTAGGTTTAATTAGAGATTTTTTAAACCCAATCTCCAGGGCAACTAAGTTGGGGGCCACTATGATCCAAAGGGCTTATAAGGTAGGTGGGCATAGACACGACACTATAACATTCACTGATATGGGTTATACCCCTACTGAGACTGTCCAGTCTGAACCCTAGCCCTCTAATGTAGTAGCTACATCCTAGACTTAGACTCTATTATCAGCTGCGGCCTAGTGATAATCCATATCAAGGTCGGTCTCAGCCAGCTATATATTAGTGATGCAATTATTTTTTATTAGAGGTACAAAAGTGTCTAAGTACAGGGGAGATGAAAGTGAGACTCATAGAATAAAGAGTCAAGCTTTCGCCTGAAAATAAAATATGGGATGAGATGAGAGCAATATAGATGAGATTTGATGGGTTTGAGTAGCATATTAGCCAACAACTTAAGGGTATTAAGTCCCCTAATTTTTGTGTTATCTAGGATGAGCCAGATATGCTATGAAAGCCACTTGATAAGTTACATGCAGAATAATCTGCCTAATTTCTATAACTAAGGACATCTATGAGAAAGAAGAGGTTGAGAATATTTTGGATGTTGGCGACCCGACCCGTATAATAGGTGTAAAGAAAAGAAAGAAAAACAAGAAGAGGAATGTCAAAAATATCTAGTGTGTTGGATGAGTTGCATCACTAGGATAAGGTCCAATAGATGGTAGTGGGGGATGGTAGTTCAAGACTCGTGGATGCAGTTGAGTTGAACAGTACTATTGAGCGCACCAGTCTACACAGGAGCTATTATTGATTTGAGAGCCCAGTCACCACTTAGGCCACCGATGCTGAGAGTAAGGCTCATCCTGAAGCCCCATATACCAATACAACTTAATCTGGTATGCAGGGCACCCAGGTATATCTTCGACCCTTGTTTCATAATTTTTTATAAACTGGGGACAATACATGGGTATTTAGTTAGGGGAGAGGGTGTATCGCATAGCCATTGCGGTTGTTCTTATCATGATTTTTTTCTTTCAACTGTAGTTTGAATAATGAACCAATGTATTTTATTGTGTTTTTTGTTATGTGATGTTTAATGAGGAAGAAAATTCGTATCTAAGGCAGTGAACATGTTTTGACTAATTAGTTAATTTGTTGGTGTTGATTTTTTTGCGTTTGGTGCTTAAGAAAATAATACCCCACCTGAATTTTTTTACAAATATGTGATCTGTATATATGTGTGACCACTGTGAATCTTGTAGTGTTTTTAGGATTTGGGATGCAATAACTGTGGCAAATAATTGCATGAACTGAATAGGAAGTAACTTGCAATGTGACCCTGTACCATGTGTGTGTAAGGCAATATATGTGTACGGAACCCAGAACATACCTGGTTAGTCTTTACTAATTCATAGGATCATCATTTAGAAAATGATCATCCGTCATTTTTTAATGCAGTCCAGTTTAGCCTAAATAACCAACCAAAAGTGAATAAGAATCCCTTGATCCTAAATTTGAGCCTTAATAGACCTAAACATTTTGGTTTACACAGATTCACTTTCCTATTTTACATTGTTATAAATCTATTTTGGCCATTTCCTCCTTTGACATTGTGCACCTTAACTTAAAAAAATCACCTAAGTTATGGATGGCTATCATAGGGGTGCACAAAGAAAAGTGGGAACGTAGAAGAGGTGTAAATAGAAAAAAATGTAGGGTTGCATGTGGTTGAAAAAGAAAAATGAGAAAATAATGAAAATTAGAAAAAGATCAAAAAAAGAAACATTTGCAAAGAAAGGGAAAAAGAAAAGTATAAGAAACCACTCCCATTCTGAACAAGTAGAAAAAGAATAAAAAGGGAGAAATAAAGGCGGAGTGAAAGTAAATTTTGAAAATAAGTGGATCCCAAAGTAGTCATACTATCAAGGAGGCTTAGTCCCATAAAAATTCACATAAAGAGCACACCAGCCCTATACCTATGTTACAAGCTGATAAAGCCCTTTCTAAAAACCGAGGCAAAGAGGAAAAGGGCATGCCTGTGAAATTCTATATACACTGTGGAACATCTTTTTAGTGAGAGCATCTATTGATCATCACAGTATTATCATGTTCTATCTATGTAAGTGAATGAGACTTCTTTGATCATAATGGTACATGGTTTGCGTTGTTAGAATACTTATCTATTTGGGTAGTGTAATTTATGCATATGCCTAGATTTTTATTACTAATGTAATTCCATTACTTTATTCCATTGTGTCGCGTTATGTACTACATTTATATACACAATGGGGTTTTTAAAATCTAAAAATAGAGGAGGTAAAAGCGTTGTGAACTAAATGGTGGAAAATGCACATTTGATGCTTAAAATGGTGAAATTTTGAATAGATTTAGGTTTTTTTGTTAGATATAATGTAAGTTTTATGTGTTTTGCAGTGAAAATAGGTCGAAAGTTGGTGTTGAAACAAAAAAAGAAAAGAACGTGCTGAAAAGTTGAAGAACTTGTCATGATATGGGTAGTTAACTCACCTTAGGACTAGTATCCAAACTCATAAGGATAATAGTAGGAAAAATAAGTTTTCAGAAGTGATGTCATAGAAAGCTATGTGTCACAAGGTCACACTATTAATCGTAGTGTAAACCCATATAGACAACACTGTATGAAGTTCTGAAGAATTAACACTCAAGTATTTTAGATTTAAAACCATGAGTTGTAAGGACTTACTACGACTTGTGGTGAGGAGTCGTAAAGATAATAGATTCAAAAGCCTTGAAGAAAAAGGTTCATTGGATTGACGAAGAATAGCAGAATATGAATCGTAAGGAGATGCTACGAGTCGTAAACAATGAATCCCAAAGACAGATATGACAAAAGGCAAAAATTCTAATTCAGACGTAATGACTTGTTGCCAGAGGCATAACAACTACTGACAAAGTTTTACTTTTTTTAGGATTAGTTTTCCTTTGTTATTTTGGAACACTATAAATACCCTAGGGTTGGTTTTTTATTAGGTTACACTATTTTCCTAATTTTCTTCATACCTTCACATATTTTGATCATTGATACAATGTTCTCAAATTTTTGGTTTTGTTTTCAAGTAGAGATTTTGGATTTTACTCTTTCATTATTGTGAAATTAATTACGTATATTCTTAATTGATTTTTATGGATTATTACATAAGTGTGAGAGGTTTGTTTCCTTGACTAGGATTGTGGAAACCCTGGTGGATTAAATACGTAAAAGAAGTGAGAGATTCATCTACTCTATTGTAACTGCATGTATTGTAATCATCTTTATATTTACCATTCTGCAAGCTATGGTAGAAGCTTAGAATTTGTGTGTATTCAAGAATGTACTCACAAGGGAGTTTAAAATTGGAAAAAAGAGGTTACGATAGTTATTCAAAGCTATCAACCCTCGTCTAATCAACTTAAGATTCAAAAGGTCAGAGTAGTACCAAGGTTATAGGCAAGGGACATTAAGGCAATGCCCTGACACTCATAAGGTGAAGGGTGAGATTTATCATCACGTTCACAAGACGGTTGATAATACATAGCTTGTCATATTTTCATGCAGAGCAGTGGGTTAGGTGAATTGAATAAAAGAAACTTTTAGAGTGGATAAATCTGGGGGAACACAATCCTAGTGATCATTTTATATTATTTACAAAAGTAAGAATTTAAGTTCGACTACATGTTACTGTTGACTCTAACCCCCCTTTACTTTTATGCACTACTCATGGATTTTTTCATGTTTGAGAAACTCTACCATGTATTCCCTATGGCTCGACCCCAACCTTATTTGTGTTACTATATTTGACATCAGCCACAACATACTTTTTTGGAGGTTAGTTTTTGGGAGACATCAACACTAAAACCCATCTTTTCATATTTGGAAGTTCTTACAACACCTCGTATCTCATCACTCACATAGGGCTTCACCTTATTCTTGAGCTTCTTTTTCCTGATATCATTAATTGTAAGCTTCTCATAATTTTGTCTAACTATGAAGTTGGGATCAGTGTATAACTTATGAGAGACAATTGCCGATTGTGAATAAATGATGGTTGTGTTGAGGATTATGAGGCACCAGCATTAGACACTGGTATATCATTAGCTAGGAAAATCCCAACTATATCAGGAATCTCTAAGCCTCTAATAGGGGTAGCTGGATTGCACATATCTTTGATTAAGTCCATATATGCAACCTTTGTGGGTTGAATTAGGAGGTCCACATCATTATTAATCAAAACCTACACATCTCGTTGAACTAAAGCACCCTATCTTGGATCTGTTATACGATGATCCATGGGATATTCAAGTGTACTACTGAAACTAGGGTCACCATCAGGCAGGCATTCGTTGCACCCAATATGTTTTCATTGGTTATGGTTATAATTCGATGACTGACTAGCGACCACCATACCCTTACGGAAAAATTCAAGCAACATTTATAAATAGTGGCCCCGTTGACTGATAGAGCATTTTTTCTAGCTTTAGTAATATGTCGCGCCACCACCTATTATTTATACTTATGTCATTAATAGTCTATTTCTTCACTCTTCTTATATCATTTATTTGGAAATCATATTTAGAGGTTTCCTCAATTATGACAAGTGTTTCTCCAAATACTTAAGATGGCCCAAATAGAGATGTCAACCTCTTTATCTCTGACTCAAATAGTATCTAGGTTTGGATGTTTCTTTATTTATTTCTCATTTCTTGAAGGAGTTATAATCTTAAACATTGAAATATAATTGGGATAAGACTCTAACACTGATTCTAACATATCACTCTCAAGGTTCTATCATCTACCCCAACTCATACCTAATAAAATCCTATAACAATTTGGGCACCTTCTAGAATGATTCAGTCAGTACCTAAGGCTTTCTAAAATATTCACTTCTTGTTTCCCTAATCATTTAGTGAAAGACCATCAATATAATAGTTTTGTAAGTTAACTAATAACCATCTTCTTGGATTAGCTCTTCTTAGAGATAGTGGAGCAGCAAGAACACAAGAGGGTTCAGCGTTGATCCTACTTCTCTAAAGAACTTGACCCTTCTTCAGTTTCAACCCTACCTTTTTGAGTGGCTTTCCTTCCCTCTTTAGACTTATAAAAATTGATGAAGGTAGTTACCTCAACCAAGGTAGCAGATTTAGTAGCCCTTACTTGTTACTATTCTATTGACTGCTTTCTCATGGTTTGAGGAAAGTGTCGCTCCTCAGATGAACATACAAAAAAGATTACCTTGGGCATAATTAAGGATCCAGACTCACTCTCTAAGACTGGAGGTCTATTTATTGGTTATCGCTTCTTAGAGATGCTCTTGTAAAACTTTTGCTGAGTCTTTGGTGCCATTGTATTGGTACTAAAACTATTTAGAACCAAATTTTTAGAAATCAAAATAAGTATACAAATTAAATCAAAAAAACCTTTCTATGATAGTTCAATAAAGGTATGATTGTACTTTTCTGTCGTAGAAAGGGTTCTTAAGAAATTAAAACTCTATCATAATAGATGAGCATATACTATGATCATATATTGATCTCATGATCATGGAATGAATTCATCGGATGAACTCCTAAGAACCAAAACTTAACCTTCCATAATAATCCAATCAATGATCATAGGTAAAAACTACAATTGTAGGTTGTGTCATGGGATTCTCAAATATAGAGCAGATTATGTATAGACTTTTAGAACCCAAAATGACCTATTATTGATCTACATTGAGTAATAGGCTAGTAATATTGGTACTTTAGACTTCCCAATGGCAAAAATTTAATTAAAGTAACATATTTCGAACAAAGTAAGAAATAGTGGTGATAGACATATGAGTTGTTGATAAGAATAGAAAAAACACAAGATATTTGATGTGTAATTCAGAAGAAACATAGGATTTTAACCTTTAGATTACATAGGGTTTTGGTGTATACTGAAAACTCTTTGAAAATTTGTAAAAGGAAAAATAGATACAGTGTTTGAGGGTGTATTTGAATGATTAAACCCTAGGTTAGGTAAAGTCATAGGTGCTTACATATCCTTATTTTTCTATGGTGCCTGCATATTTCTTGACACACCGTCAATGAAACACCTTATATTTTTGGCCCTTAGAAATTTCTTAAGCTTTGAGTTCACTACCTTAGTAACGACTCACCCTATGAGCCATAGGGTTTCCTTATGAGTCATTGGGATGAGTCATAACCTAACCAGTAAGTTTGTAGCTAGATTCTACTCTGAGTATGAGTGGATCACTAAGATCCATAAGTATATATTATGAGGCATAAGATGTAATTGTAGGGTTTCACGTTTAAGTCCCAATTTGGGTTATGTGTTGACTACGAGTAGACACTATGAGTCATAGTATACCATTACGAGTGGTTTCAATGAGTTTTAAGGATAACAATATAGGGCACCATGGTGGTACTACCTTGGTTATCACTCGTGTTGATGAGTCGCAAGGAGTGTCTATGAGTCAAGGGTTGACTCATAGTCAAAGGCGACCTTTTTCAACTTTTAAGTTAAGGGAATTCTAGACATTTACACTCTTACCCAACTTGAAACCCACATTTTATAACCCCCTTTGGGGTGTTATTAGCCTTCATAAAGACATCAAATTCACTTCTCAATATTCTCAAAATCCTCAATGTTAAGAACACTTATGGTTTTTAAAAGGTTGATCAATAAGGGTTCTCAAGGGTGATTTCTCTTCGAACATCTTACTATTATAGGTATGTGATACTTCCCTCATTGTTAATTTCATAAAAACATATGTATTAAAGTTTTGTTCACATGGAATTATTTTGATTTTAAAAACAAGGGTTGTGGGTTTGGAATGTGTATTGTTGAACAATGTTTTCCCATGATTTAACTATAATTATTCATGCTTTAAATATGGTTTTGAACTTATGAGTACATGGTTATGGTGAATGAACTAGGGAATTGTGATTTTCCCAAACTTGTGACTTTTGAAATGGTTATGACCCTAACCCTTTATGTGAAATTGGTTTTAAGTTATGAGAAAGGTGGAAATTTATAAATGAACTAGTCTTGAATGTGTGCATCATATAAATAAATATTTGAAACACAATGGTCTAATTTAATAGACAAATGGAGTGGATGTTCCCTCACCTTGTATTAATAAAAAAAAGGAGTTGTTTTCTCTGAGTTAACGGAAATATCTTTGGCACATTGTTTTTACCTTGAAAGTGTAGTTGGTATACGATACCAATGATGTATGCCTTAATGTAAAATATGGTTCATGAATGGGATCGTGTGATAAATATTTTAACTGAGCAGTAAATAAGGTTGTGTAGCTGCTGTTAAAGTGGAAGTTCAGGTCATCAAAACTAGAAAATACATTTACCGACTAATGAGTGGTGATTTTACCACTCATTCACACTAAATATTCATGTACATCACCTTATTTTGAATGAATAAATGAGACATAGTTGTGATTGAATTAACTAATATCCATATTATGCAGGCATAAAGTCAAGGAGATTACAAGATGTGGAGTACAGCTTAAAATAATCAAAATAAAGTAGGAAAAGTGCAGCTGAAGACTTGGAATAGAAGGGCCTCAAGTACCCCGGTCGTGGTCAGTCGATTGCGGTCATGATAGTCAAGCAAAATTCTTTCAACTGCGGTTGGATAGATGTAATCTCAGTTAAATTTGCACAATTGCAGCTTAGTAGAAGAAATGAGCCCAAACAAAAATTTGTAATTGCACATGCTGATCCTAATTTTTACAAAATGACTCAAACCCTAATCATCCAAGAAGGATTGCAATCTTCCCTATTACTCTAGTTTTATTTGGTTTTGTAACCTCAATTTTGGGAGAAGAAAACATTGTATAAATTTTGGGTGAAGAATTAATTAGAGACTTTCTAAGTGAAAGATTTGCTCACTTCTATTGTTGATATTGTGGGAGAGCCATGTTTGAAGTAACATTGGTTTAAATCTTCAAAAAATCATTTCAATGGAAATTGTGTGTATATCTATGGTTATTTATCTTTTGTGTAGCTAAATCTCCCTCTTGGGGTTATGTGTGAAGAGGGGTTAAAGTGTATGTGGGTTGTTGTTGTTAGCATCGATTTGGTAGATCATGTTTATGGGTTTTATTATTTCTATGCTTATTTGGTTTGGATTTTAAGGGTGAAAGATCCAAAATCCCACATGGGTTTGATGATCGAAAACTCCAAGCTCTATAATGTTCAAGGCCATCTTTGAAAAAAGGGTTTTGGGTGAACTTAAGGAATCCATATCATCCTCGAAAGAGGGATGTGAAGACCAAAACAATGATAGATAATTTTGTGTGTAGTTTGCTAAATTCTCACTATCTTTGAAATAAGGGTGAATGTGAGGTTGACTATGTCATGGGTATAATCCAAAAATAGGGATGCCTAATTTGTGGTTGTGGTTATCAAATCTCAAACACACCTATTTGGTATTCAAAAGAATCAATAGGTGAAAGTTTGATGTTTTGTCAAAAGGATAGCATCATAATCTACAACCAATCCTACCCATATGTGATTTACTAAATTGATGTTAATGATTAGCTCCCACAATTTAGTAATGCATAATCTCAAGATCTATGGATAATTGTTAAAAGTCTAATTATTTGGAGCCCCAAATTTATACTAGTAAAACCTAAATATAGAAACATTAGTGTGAATACGTATCTCTCCAATTTTAATCATTTTGTACCATTTGTTTGAATTTAACTTGTATCTATTATTATGAATTAATTTGATTTCCACTCACATTGTTTCTCGTGGATTCGACCCCAACTCCAAAGTTGGGTAAATATATTGACGACGACCATCTAACACTCAAATTGATGTGTAAGTTGAGCGTTATCACTAACGAGGGGGTCAAAGTTACCAAGAAAGTTCGAGTTCCCCTTATTATTATTATTATTTCATTTTTGGTGGTTTAAGTCCCTCATAAAATAATACATGATCAGGCACTTTAGTCACTTTAGTATATGTTAGGAGGTTTGAGTCTCTCGTGTGTATATACATGAGATTATTTTTAGTTCGTGCAGGTACATGATCTGGAGACCAACCAGGAGGTGAATACTGGGGCCCATATAGCACATGGTCACTATTATAAGACGGTTGAGCTACACAATCCAGGCTAAACTTTTCTAAATACATGTTAATCTTTTTTCCCTATCCTGACATGCCATATATATATATATATATATAATTATGTGCATTAGTTTGAATGATGTTAAACTGTTGATCATATCATTATGTTATCCCTATCCTTGAGTTACGTGCTACCATTCACCTTTCTAACCATCTTTAGATGTTATGAACCCACGCAATGCAGAAATTGGTCATACTTCTACTCCCCCTGCTCATTGATTAGGATTCAGGATAAGTTCGTGAGTTGACATTGAAGTGGTGAGCTTCCATACATCAGAATTCTATATTTTGTGTTTTGTTTTTCTTTTGTCTTAGACTTATTTTCTGGCTTTTGTCGGGGTAATGTCCTGACACTTTCTTGATATTAACTTTTGGGTCATTGTTTTGATAGCTTTGTTTGGACTACTGTGGTTATTGGGTGGTGTTGGTCATTCGTTTGAACGGTCATTGGTGGTGGGTCATAGAGATGCTTTGAATTTTTCTTAAGTTATTGCACGTGATCTTGTTATATGTTTATAATTCATCTGACTTTGGGGTGTGTTATGTTAGGGTTGGTTATGTGCAGGGGATGTTCTTCGGTCTCGTGGGACTTGAGATACTTGACATGGCTAGGCCCTGGTTTGAGTCGTGTCAGGGTGGTATCAGAGCCTAGGTTTTGTGTCATTGGGTTTCCAACACAACCCTGTTGAGTAGAGTTTTTATTATAGGTGTGTAGTACCCTACACTTATAAGGTTGAGGCTACAAGGCATTTATAAATGTTTCCCTTCCTTGTTGTCTTATTTCAAGCTATAGAGTCTTAGGTGTTGAGTCTCTCTAATTCCCGTCTGTTTGATTTTATGATCATACCTCCCAGATGATCTAAAGCTTGTGGAAACTCCTATATCTTACTTGAGGACAATGCTAATGGGACATGCCCTATTTATGGGGTACAAACCTAGTCTAGAGGTCTATTTCCTAATTGTTCTTCTAGAGTTCCACCGATACCCTCTAGTCTTCCTCAATCTCCTCAGGCTGATGTGTTAAATGCAGAATTTCATCTGTCTATTCAAATGTTTGCTCAATTAGTATCTTTTTATTCTGAGCTTGTAGCTTCTGTTACTCCATTTTCTGAGGCAACAAGGGATGTCCAGTGTATAAGGTTGAGTCCTCCTACGTTCACTGGTTCTAAAGTTAAGGAAGATCCTTAAAACCTTATTGATTAGATTGAGAATATCTTTCGGGTTATGCATGATACTAATGAAGAGTGTGTGGAATTCTCTGCCTACCAACTAAAGTATATTATATAACAATGGTATAAGAAATGGGAAAAGTCTAGGGGAGATGAAGCCAAATCCACACTGTGGGATGATTTCTCTAGGGAGTTTTTGGATCGTTTCTTTCCTCACGAGTTAAGGAAACCAAAAGCAGAAGAGTTTGTTAATCTAAACAAGGTAGGATGATGGTCAAGGAGTATGCCTTGAAATTACAATAGTTTCCTCAATATGCTCCTGAGTTAGTTTCTAGCATGAAGGCTAAAATGAGTAAATTTTCTTATTGGTTGTCCTGTGATTTGATTCTAGATAGAAAAGGTGCCTTGTTTAACAAGGATATGGATATCTCCAGATTTTTTTGGTATATGCAGCAGGTTTAGAAAAAGAAGAAGAAATAGGCTGAGATAGGGGAAATTAAAAAGAAGAAGTTTAGACTTTTTGATCAGGGTGGAGATCAGCAGAAGAGTGGCAGAGATGGTGGAAAGTGGTCTAAAAAATATGGGGAGTTCTGGTTCCTAATCTATGGCTGGTGCTCCTTATTCGAGGACGTTAGGTGATCATTGTTCTCAGCATTATAGTGGTTTTAGGGAACAGGGTGCTCAATCATAGGTTAGTAGGGCTCAACCAGCTCTATCATATCCTTCTTCTAGATTCTGCGGGAAGGTTGACCTTTCTCAAGGGCACACACAAGTGTACATGGTCTACCAAGTAATATAGTGGCCTTGAAAAAAGCCGAATATTGATCCCACAGGGACTTGTTCTACCAACTATTCAATTTTAGTTCACAATTCAGCTTCAATTGATGCAAGAGTAACCAAAAGAGAGTTTGGATTAGTTGTAAACTAAAGCAAAGTAGCAATGAGTAAAATAAAAGACTTGAGACAATCAATAGTGTAAAACATTGGGTTAAAGCAATTTGAACAATCATACTGTGTTATTGAACTTCATTCATTAACTTGCTTATCTTTATTGTTGATTCGTAGGGTTAATTGCATGATCATGATCTCCTAACCTCTAATCGTTTACCTAAATTGAACATTACAACTACATCATTGAGCAGGGATATAATAATCCAATTAAGTTATTTAAGATATCATCCTACGTGTGAATCAAGTATGGCTTCTAGGTACATCCCTATCCTAGACACAAATTCAAATCCCTTATTTCATAAATGAATAAGAACCTTACTTTGTTCTTCCCCATGTTCTATCTCCCTATTCCCTCTCCCGAGATCACTAGGTTAACCATATATGTATTCTAAGGGTGATCAATCCTTAAAATAATTAAAACAAGGATAAAAAAGCAACCAAATATGATAAGCAAATTAGATGAAACCAATTCAAAACAATAGTCTTCATGCTCTTGGCTTTAACCCCGGAAAGGGAGTTCTTAGCCACTTATGGACGTAATCATCATTCAAATTATTGTATAAATGTTCAAAACCATAATGAAACTAAATTAAATAATAAAAAACCTTAAAAAATAAGTTGCATCATCCCCCTCAATTATCCAAGACGTTTAATATGATTCAGAATGTGTGTATTTGATGTATTTATAGTAAAGTGGATAGCCTAAGTCGTGTAGGACTAGGATGTCAAGTTTGATCATGTGTGGGATTTCCAACGCACCACCTTTCCTATCTCATGGACTAAAAGATATGTGGCCTTTCATTTCGATTGGGATAAGAAATTCGAGGTCTTTCTTATCACATGGAAGGAGTGGTGCACCGCACCTATATCGCATTGACTCTCTGGAGGTTGCATCAAAAAGTTCGGCTAAGTGTTTCATCGTCCTTCCTCTTATTCATGCCTTGTGATATGTTTACAATGGAATTACAGCCTCTATATCATCAATATATCACCATAATCAGCTCTCAAAAGACCATATATCTATTTACACCACGGGTTAGAGATTAACATAACACAATAAAAAGAACGACAAACTCAAAACATGAGCTAAGACTAGGCTATTTCACATTGATCTTCAACTTATTGTTCCAACTCTTGACATAATCAAACTGAACATTGCACATTCTAAACAAGTTGTTCCATATATAATTACAGAATTAAACCATTTTGAACTCATTTAACACATTAGAATCCAATGCAACATACTAGACAAACACCTAGCTCAAGCTAGTAACACTAGTTTCCTTGATTGAACTCTAAGTGATGACTCAATTAGTACAAACTTGTTTGGAACTACTCTTAACCATTGTAATTAAATATTTAAACACTTATATGATTATTTTTATCATCATCACACATAAAACACACGAATTTTCCTCAAATCAAGTCTAAACAAGCTAGAATAGTAACACCAAAGAGCATAAATACACCCAACATCACCACCCTACACTTAAAGCCTTTTTCGTCCTCGAACAACTCTTAGGTCTAAGCATAATAAGCTGGGGAGACTCTCCACTTCTACTACATGCAAGACACTTAAGCTACTACTACAATGACTATACAGAATGGAAGTTTCTACACTATGAATGTTATATACAATTGAAAGCTCATGGACACTGCTCCAAAACATCCTAGCCTCAAGAATTAACTCACCAAGTTGGAAAAATTATGTTGATTTATCAATACAAGAAATCATACAAATCACCCACATTCATCAAACCTGTGCACTCACAACAAGAGAGTTACCTATAATCACTCACCTAAAAACATTTATAACATACTGGGTACAAGAATAAAATTTCTCTCACTCTCACCAGGAATTCACAAGTTACAAATAAGGAACCATAGGCTTGACCTAAGTGTAGTACTCTACTAATATCAGAATGTTTAGGCTCAGGATTAAATAGGTCTTTACAGTTTGTAATACATACTAAGGGATGGATAGGAACTATTTTTGAATAATAGTGACTATCTTTCCTAGACTCTGTAATACATCACTTAATATAGTTAAAACTAATATCCAACAACCAAATTACACCATTTTTTTCTACCCCATTCCTATTTTTGTTTTTCAACGCACCTTATTAATATTATTTACATACACTATGGCGGGAGTATTCTATGCACAACTCATTAAAGTTGAAATTTTTTTTATTTCTCCATTACACAACTCCCCACCACAACACATATTATATTTTTGTATGAACCAATAACTATCACTTTGGGGCTTTGCTTTCACCTTTTCTCCTCATACTTCTCAAACTCCTTACTCAATTAATTTTTCATTAAAGTGCCAAGGAGATTTTGATCAAATCAAGGTTTATCAAAGAAGGGATTAGGCTACATATGAGACTATCAAAGAAAAAGCTAAAAGCTTAACAGGGCTTATTATGATTATGCACAAAGGTAGTTCAAAAGAGGGTATAAAATAGGGCTTTCAAAGAAATGCATATATCATGTCCAAAACCCACACTCTCGATTACACTCTGCACACACACAAAGCAACGTCATAACGTCACCTGCAACTAGGAATATACAAATACCTCTCATGCACATGGCACATGCCTGACTCACATAAGATCATCATAGACTCTTAAGCAAATAATAACATGAATTAAACCTCAAGCCAACATGTACAAGAGTAATAAACATGAGTCTATGAGTCTCAAAAGTAATAATTCACACAATCAATATATTTTTACCACCAAACACTTGCATCATGCTGTCAAATATAGTACAAACAAGAACATCCTACTTATTTCTAACTTAAAAAATTTTAAATTTTACCCCAAAAATACCCTAAATATGGGAATTTTTCCACCCCACACTTAAAAATCTACTTTGTGCCCAAAGCATACTTAAAAGTAAAGATACAAATACTCTTTAAGGACTCTAATCCTAGCTATTAGCATCTCTATACATCAAGAGGGTTTGGGGACCTCGCACTTTGTCTTCACCATGCTCTTTTGCTCTGGTTTCGAGTTTCTAATTTCCCATCAACTTGTGACTCATCGAAAGCAAGAATATGTGAAGTGAAAACTAAAAACTTAAAATAAAACATACCTACTTAACTTGGGTTGCCTTCCAAGCATCGCCTAATTTGGTGTCCCAACGCGACCCAACTCAACTCAACCCAATTCCTTCATCCTTTTTCTCACACTTGGAGGCCATCTTCTTATTTTTTTCAGACCACTTGAGTGTGAACTCTTAAGGTCATCAACTTTTTTAACTATATCATTTTCAAGCTCATCAATATGCATCATGTAAACCTTGGGTGGTTGTGGCTTAGGGTAGTCAATGATGGTGTTCAAAGAGGTCTTTTGTCGGACAGGATTTACCACCCCAAACTTATCCCTTTCAATCACAATAATTATGCAAAATTCTTTATAATGGGAGAGTGTGTTAAGTGGTTTGTACACTTTAAAAACAACATCTTTATCCTCTAACCTCATTGTGAGTGTACCCTCTTTCACAACATTTAAATCTCCTTCCATCACTTAAAATAAACATCCCAAAATAATTGGTCCCTGTTCATCTGCCTAAATATCTCAAACAATAAACTCAGTAGTAATAATAAATTTACCAACCTTTGTGAGGACATCCTCTATCACTCATTTAGGGTATGCTATGGCCTCATTTGCCAACTCTAATAGAACAAAGCTCGGTCTCGACTTTCCCAAGCCTAATATATTGAACAAAGATAAGGGCATCAAGTTGATATTTTCCCCTAAATCACTACGTGCTTGAAGCAACTCATTGTTTCCAATTTGATTGGAGAGAGTTAACTAACCAGGGTCCTTAAGATTCTAGGGAATCTTTCAAGTAACCGCAAAACTGCAATCGTCAGTGAGTGCTACCACCTCTACATCCTACAACTTAACTTTATTAGCCACCATATCCCTTAAGTACTTATAATACTTTGGAATTTACTACAAAATATCTAAAATAGGTAAGTTAATGTGTAACTCTCTGAACATGTCAAAGAACTTGAAGTGCGCATCCTCCTTTGTCTTTATATGCTTCCATGGGAAAGGTAGTTGTTGGATCTTCTTCACTTCTTCAAAAACTTTTTCTTTTGATACTCAGACTTTCTCAACTTTTCAACAATTTAACCATTTACTTATTTAGGACTCGAATCACTATCTACCTTTTTAGTTGCCTTATGTGGTTCTCCATTAAGCTCTTTACCACTTCTCAAAGTTATTGCCATTACCTGTTTTGGGTTTTCTATATCTCCTTGAAAACTACCTTGAGGCATAGTATATAGTGTCTGTTGTAACTACCCTAAATACAACTCTTAGCTTACCGTGGCCTCATTCTAGTTCTTTACCTCTGAATGTTGAATTTTAATATTTGTTGCCAACTGCTCTTGATTAGCTATAAGTTGTTTTAACATTTCTTCTATATTGCTTGTGGCGTGTTCTTGTGGTTGCTGAAACTGTTGATGCTTCTTCCATGAGGTATTTAATTGTTGAGTTTTCCACTTTTGATTGTAAGCATTACGATAATTTTACCTCTGAACATTACCGACAAACATTACTGAGTCTAAATTTGTAGCAGACATGGCCGTAGAATGATCATTATTGACATAAACCTCATACTAACCACTGGTCTGCTGAACTGTATTAATTATGGATACAGGCTTTAAGCTCCTAATTTTAGGCTGCTAAATTACGTGTTTATAAAATTTTGCAATGCAGCAACCTGAGATGATAAAGAAGTGTATTGGTACACCAACAACACACCTGCAACTTTCTTTGTGACACTGCAAGAATAACCATGCCATTATGGATTTCCTTGTGCTATGTGGTTCAATAAGGTGTACAAGTCATCATAAGTCAAATCCAGTGCTTAACCACCTGCAACTCAATCAAGAAATTTTTTTTGAGTTGTGGTAAAGTGCTTCTACAAAAGTATGAGAAAGTACCTCATTGGACTATTGATAATGCGGATAGTCTAGAAGAAGTTCCTTAAACCACTCCTAAGAATGATAGAGGTTCTCATCTGGCCTCTTCTTAAAGCTCATAATCACATTATGAAGTTTAGCAGTCTTACCAGATGGAAATAATTTGATGAGGAACTTTCAGGATAAACCGTCCCATGTTGTAAATGAATTCACTAGATCAGTGTTAAAACACCTTTTTGCTTCCCTAATAAGTGAATAGGGGAAGAGTGTCAGCTTCATATAATCAGTATTAACATCTGTTGGAATTAATGTGTAAGTGAGCTCAATGAAATTTTGCAAGTAGACCTGTGGATCTTAATGTGCAAACCCTATAAACTGTACGCTACTAATCAACAGCTGTAGCATATTGTTCTTTAGCTCGAACCTCCATCCAATAGCTGGTTTCTAAAAAGATGAGGTCAAATTTGTCAGAAGTGAGATCGCCACTTCTCTCAATGTACTGCGGGCTACTTGTTCTCCATCTATTGGAGAAGGATCTTCTTGATCTTCTTCAATTTGAAGAATATATGAAAGAATAATTTCTTTTCTCCATCGCTAATAGAAGTGTTGCTCAGGTTCTGGTCTTAATTCAGTCAATTCCCTATCCATTTTAAACTTACTAACTTGTAAACCTATTTCTTGCAAATAAAAAAACAAGGACTAAGTGTAAATAAATCAATGAAATCTAAAAGTAAAACTAAGATAAACATTTTCCAAATTACAAGTCCCCGACAATGGTGCAAAAACCTTGACAGTGCCCAAGCACAAACACAAGTGTACATGGTCTACTAAGTAATATAATGTCCTTTAAGAAAGCCGAATATAAATCCCAAAGGGACTTGTTCTACAAACTATTCAATTTTAGTTCACAATTCATATTCAATTGATGCAAAAGTAACCAAAAATGAGTTTTGAATATTTGTAAACTAAAGCAAAGTAAGCAATACGCAAAATAAAAGACTTGAGGCAATCAATAGATTAAATCCTAGAGTTAAAGTAATTTAAAAAATTATACTATGTTATTGAACTTCATTCTTTAACTTGTTTATCTTGGCTGTTGATTTATAGGGTTAATTGCATGATCATGGTCTCTCAACCTCTAACTTGAACATTACAACTACATCATTTAGAGGAGATGTAATAATCCAATTAAGTTCTTTAAGCTATCATCCTACATATGAATCAAGTAAGTCTTATAGTTGCATCCATGTCCTAGACTCTAATTAAAATTCCTTATTACATAAAAGAATAAGAACCCTACTTTGTTAACCCCGATGTTCTATTTCTAAATTCCTCTCCCGAGATCACAAGGTTGACAATATATGTATTCTAGGGGTGATCAATCCTTAAAATAATTAAAACAAGGATAAAAAAGTAACCAAATATGATAAAAAAGTTAAACAAAATCAATTCATAAAAATAGACTTCATGTTCTTGGTTTCAACCCTGGAAAGGGAGTTCTTAGCCACTCATGGACATATTCATCATCAAAATTATTGTATGAATGATCAAAATCATAAAGAAACTAAATTGAAGAATAAAAAAAACCTAAAAATAAAGTTGCAGCAGCCCCTCAATTTTCCAAGATACCCAAGATGATTTATAATGTGTGTACATGATGTATTTATAGTAAAGTGGATAGCATGAGCCGTGTAGGACAAGGATGCCAAATTTGGCCATGTGTAGGATGTCCAATGCGTCGCCTTGCATAAATCATGGACTAACCAACGTGGATGTTTGTATTTCATATGGGATAATAAATGTAGGACCTTGATAATTGTAATACCCCATACCATTTTCTAGCTTGAAATCATCTCAAAAATGTTAAGAGCTTTCCTGGAAAGATGAATCCACTTTTGTACACAAGGTATTTTTAAGATTTTTACTTTTTGTCATGTGGGAATTCAATAAGCTTTTCATTGATATAAAATTCACCTAAATCCGATTACCAGGTAAGAAGTTATGATTATTTTAAGTTTCCATCGTAAAACAGTGCTATATTGGTTAGTGGTGTGCCGCGCCATAAGCTAAAATGGCAATTGCACTTTTCTAGTGTCTCAGCGTGATTTACTCCACATCACACCAAAGTTACAGGTCATAAAAGAAGGGGAAACACAATGGCTCCATGTCACTCTATCCCTCAGTTTCCCAATAGTCAAATTCCAGTGACACGGTGCGGTGGCGCCACGTCGCGCCAGGGGTCTAATTTAGAGAATTTTAACTGAAATTACATAATGCATCCATGGTGAGAAGGGTCAACTTCTCACACCTATTTAATCCCTTTAAAACATGATTCAACAACTTTTCATCTAAAATATACTAGTTTCTCTCAAGAACAAGTTGGGTTTTCATAGAAAATCTAATTTTAAGAAAGTTTCACCATCAATCTTCAAGAAATCATGAACTAAGGTATGTGTTGCGGTCATTCATGGATTCCTTCCATCCATAAAGCTCAAAAACCTTGTTTTATCTATAAATCATGGTATTTATGTTGTGGGTTATTTGTAATCATTTTGTTGACGTTGATTGAGTTCAAATTTGAAATCTTTGTGCGTTTAACATGATATTATGTTACCATGCAAGATAAAATCCATGATTTTAGTTGATTTTGCTGTGTAATTTGATGAATTCACTTATGCCATAAGTTGTGCATGCAAGGTGGTTGATAAAATGATTTACAAAATAGAAATCATGCTTTATAGCTCAAAACATAAGCTAAATGTGACATGCTTGTAATCCACCTATGTTAAAATGGTTTCCATGCTGTCATTATAAAATGTGTATGTTGTCGGAATGGCCAGCATATTAGAATATGAGAATATGATAAGATTATCAGCATTCTCATCTATGTTAAATAATATGATAACCCTGTACTTCATGAAATCCATACCTTATTTAATTATGTATTGTTGATGTGGGTCTTGTACTTGATAAAGTCATGCTTTATCAAATTCCTTTTATCGAGTCCTGGGGGTATTTGTACCTGAAATATTAACTGTGTGCCTAGATCCATGTCATGTTTTCACGATATTCTCAGTCACGCTATGAATCCTTAGACTTTAGATAGCTTTATGACTCAGGAAATCTCCTTGATCTAATGAACTTAGTCAGTTGTAAGATATCAGTAGTATTCTGTCAGTTAACAGAATTTAGTAACTTAGCCCATGTTCAGTTCAATAAATCATGATTCAGAGTCTATTCAAATGGGAGTAGAAATTAGCACCGAGTGAACCCAAGAATGGGAACACACACTATCAGATGAGGGTGTGATTCTTAGAAGTCATCCATCCATTCCAAAACTATATAGCCAACATAGGTTGAGACATCAACACTATCCGATGAGGGCTGATGAAGTGGATAAGCAGTGTCAGATAAGGGCTCCACGATTTTCTTTTGGGGACACTATCAGATGCGGGTGTCCCACAACTTATCCTTACAAGTGGCGCGGTATTGACACCCTTCCAATTGGTGTTACAGATTAGGCCCCAACTCAGCCATAATGGCATACTAGGGGCATGTCGGTTAGATAACTACTTCCCATAGTTTCATATTACAAGATTAGGACTGTCAGATATAGTCAATCACTCTCAGTAATAGAACTTAGATAGTTATTTAGCTTTCAGTACTGTCAGTTACAGTCAACTCAGATACATTATGGAACTCAGATAGTTCCATCAGATTTAGGACTGTCAGATATAGTCACTCATGTTATCAATTATATTCAGATTCAGTAATCATTTTATCACAGTATTAGTGTTAGTTGTTATATCTTATGCATGTATTGTCACACTCATGATAGTTAGTCAATTATTATTATTGTTCATGCATATGAACCCAATGCATTTATCTTACATCACATGCATACCAGTACATTTAAAGTACTGATGCATTTGTGCTATGGTGTCTTATACCATAGGTTCAGGGACATGAGCTCCAGAGAGACAGTATATTCTAGATATCCATAGATAGTGTTTGAAGTGAGTCCTCATCTTCCAAAACATGATTATTTCCCTATTATCTCATTAATCAGTTTATTAGTGAGAGTTTGTTGGGGATATGTCCTATCAACTGCTTACCCAGAAAGTTCAGTCAGTTAGAGGCTTTCTAGACTATCATATTTCAGCCTTTAGTATGTTCAATTTTTTTGGGGTATTCTAATACCCTACACAGATGTTATATTATTTAGATCAAGTTCATCATTGATCCTTATGACCTTGCAGTTCATTTTTCCATATTATAAATTATTTTATACAGTATACAGGTACAAATATCAGTCATGGGTTAGGTTGTGGTCCTTCAGGGCTATAAACATCATGTAGCATTCTGGGTACCAGATTTGGGGCGTTACAAACTTGGTATCAGATCCTAGAGTCCTAAGAAGTCTGAAAGCCACATCTAGTAGAGTCTTGTACATGTGTGTGTTACATTTATGTACAGGAGGCTATAAGATGTTTTAGGAATACTTTGCCCTCTTTCAGTATTCTTGTCGTGCCAGTGAGCATAATGTCAAGTCAATCTCTACGTTTAATCTATTTCTCCCTTTCTTCTATAGAATATGCCTCCTAAAAGAAGAAATGGGAATCAGCCAGCCCCTCATCCCGAAAAACCTTTGGGCAAACATGTTTCTTATGCATTATTCTAAGCTGCATTCACTACTCTTGCTAACTCAATTGCTACTCAGAATGAACGACCAACTATCATTTTGGCCAAACCAGTTGCCAATTCCAATGTAGCCAGGATTTGGGACTTTAGTCGAATAACTCCCGCAACATTTCTTAGGTCTAAGACAGATGAGGACCCTCAGGAAATCCTAGATCAGGTGCATAAGTTGACAGACATCATGGGGGTGACTACTGTTGAGAGTGATGATCTAGCCACATATCAGTTGGAAGATATTGTTCACACTTGGCTTAAGCAGTCGAAGTTAGAGAGGGAAGATGATGCAGGGTTAGTTGAGTGGGAGGAGTTTGCTTCAGTGTTCCTTGATAGAATCTTTCCCCTAGAGCTTAGAGAAGCTAACGTGTTAGAATTCACCAACCTCAGGTAGGGCAATATGACAGTGAATGAGTATTCTCTGAATTTTACTCAATTAGATAGATATGCCCCTCATGTGGTTGCAGATAACAGGGCAAGGATAAGTATGTTTATTTCAAAGGTGAATGATAGCGTTGGTTAATACGTGTAGATCCTCCTTGCAGAATAGTGACATAAATTTAGCCAGGCTCATGACTCATGCTCAGCAGATAGAGGAGATAAAGATTAAGATAAGGGAGAAGAAGAATAAGAAAGCAAAGATAGGTAGTTTTAACTCTGCTCATCCTAAGTCAGAAGGAGGAAACCATTCTCAGTTTTGTCTGAAGTCATCAGTTCTAGCTCCTTCTTCAGCCAGTACTCCAGTTCCTAAGTTCAAAGAGGGTAACAAAGATATAGCGCCAAGCTCTAATTCCCAGGGAAGTGTTAGTAGTGCCCATACCTATCCTCTTTGCCAGACTTGTGGTAAGAACCATCATGGTATTTGCAGAGCTAGCAGTGGTATTTGTTTCAGATGTGACAAGACAGGCCATAGAGTCAGAGACTGTCCTCAGCCAGGTCCTCAGGGCCAATAGAATCACTCCTCAGCTTATTCTGGTCACCCAAATTAGTAAGGTGCCACCTCAAATGCTACTAGTGGGCAATACCTTATTTGTCTACTTGCTCTTCAGTCCCAACAAGATCAGGAAAGTTCTCCTGATGTGGTTACCGATACATTACAGATCTTTCATATGCATGTTTATGCTATGCTAGATCAAGGAGCTTCTTTGTCTTTTGTCACTCCTTATAAAGGAGTCTATTTCAGAGTCAGTCCCAAAATTTGAGCAAAGCCCTTTTTTATTCACTACCCTAGTGGGTAAAACCATCATAGCCCAACGGGTATACTGGAACTACCCGGTTATGATATTTTAGAAAGTCACTTCAGCAAACTTAGTCGAATTAGTGATGATGAATTTTGATGTTATTCTCGGTATGGATTTGCTTTATTCCTTCTATGCCACAATCAAATATAGAAATAGAATATTTCAGCTTTAGTTCCTAAATGAACCCATCCTAGAGTGGAATGGTAGTGCATCCGCTTTTAAAAGTCAACTTATTTCCTACCTTCGGGTAAGAAAATTGATATCTAGGGGATGTGTCTATCATTTATTTCATGTTAAGGATTCCCATTCCAAGACTCCCAGTCATGAATCAGTTTTAGTAGTGAATGAATATTCAGATATCTTTCCCAAGATTTTCTAGGAATTTCTCCCAAAAGGGAAATAGACTTTGGTATTGATCTTCTTCCAGATACTCAGTCTATCTCTATTCCGCCATATAGAATGGCACTGACAAAACTCAAAGAACTAAAAGAATAGTTGAAGGATCTCTTAGAAAAGGGATTCATCAGACCCAACATTTCCCCGTGGGGTGCTCCTGTATTATTTGTGCGCAAAAAAGACGATTCTCTTAGAATGTGCATAGACTAATGTCAACTTAATAAGGTCATGGTCAAGAACAAGTATCCTCTTCCCAGAATTGGTGACTTATTTAACCAAATTTAGGGTGCCAGTTATTTCTCTAAGATAGATCTCAGATCCGTCTATCATCAGCTTGGAGTTAGGGAATATGACATTCGGAAAATAGCTTTCCAAACTCGGTATGGTCACTTCGAATTTATAGTCATGTCATTTGGTCTTACCAAAGCCCCAGCCACTTTTATGGACTTGATAAACCATGAGTTCAAGAAGTACTTGGATATGTTCATCATAGTCTTCATAGATGATATTCTGGTCTATTCCCGCAGTGAGCGCGATCATGTAGACCATCTCAAGACAGTACTTCAGACTCTCAGAGATCATCAACTATTCACTAAATTCAGTTAGTGCAAATTTTGGCTAGGACAGTAGTAATCCTTGGTCATATCATTTCCGGTGATAACATCAGAGTGGATCCTCAAAAGATCAAAGCAGTAAGAAACTGGCCTCGCCCTATCTCTCCGTCAGATATTAGGAGTTTCTTGGGTTTGGACGGCTATTACAGATGGTTTGTAGAGGGATTTTCTTTAATCGCATCCCCTATGTCTAGATTAACTCAGAAAAAAGTCAAGTTTCAGTGGTCAGATCCTTGTGAGAAGAGTTTTTATGAGTTGAAGACTGGAATTACCTCAGCTCTAGTATTAGCTCTTCTAGATGGCCCAGATGGTTTCGTAGTGTATTTTGATGCATCTAGAGTAGGTTTGGGTTGTGTCCTCATGCAGCATGGTAAAGTCATAGCCTACGTCTCCATATAGCTTAAACCCCATGAGAGAAATTATCCTACTCATCATCTTAAGTTAGCAGCCGTAGTCTTTGCCTTGAAAATTTTGAGGCATTATCTCTACGGAGTTCATGTAGATGTATTTATAGATCATAAAAGTCTTCAGTATATCATTTCTTAAAAATATCTCAATCTTTGTCAGAGAAGGTGGTTTGATCACTTTAAAGATTATGACATCAGTGTCCTTTATTATCCGAATAAGGCCAATGTAGTGGCCGATGCTCTCAGTAGACTATCCATGGGTAGTGTTTCTCATGTTGAGGACAGTAAGAAGAAGTTAGCTCAAGAAGTCCATCAGCTTTCCATTCTAGGTGTTCGCTTAATCGATTTAGATGAGGATAATATATGGGCTTAGAGTAGGTCAGAATCATCTCTAGTTTTTGAGGTAAAAGAAATGCAAGATAGAGATCCCAGCTTTGTCAAGTTGAAAGAGTTAGTTTAGGATTTGAAATTAGAGGTATTCTCCTAAGGAGGAGATGGTATTTTGCATTGTCAGGGTTGTCTCTATGTTCTAGGTGTAGATGACTTAAGGTAGTGGATTCTTGTAGAAGCACATGGTACGTGCTACTCTATTCATCCAGGGGCCACAAAGATGTACCACAACTTATGGGAAGTCTATTGGTGGAGTGGGATAAAGAGAGATGTTATAGTTTTTGTGGCTAAGTGCTCTACATATCAGCAGTATAAGATAGATCATCAAAAGTGTAGTGGTCCTATGCAGGAGTTCCTTATTACTACTTGGAAGTGGGAGTAAGTGAACATTGACTTCGTGACAGGTGTGCCTCGAACTCATCATCAACATAATTCAGTATGGGTCATTATAGATAGAATGAATAAATCAGCCTATTTCTTTCGAATCCATACCTCTTATTCAGCCGAGGATTACGCCAAACTCTACATCAGGGTGTTGGTCAGATTGCATGATGTTACGCTATCTATTATCTGAGATAGAGATACCCATTTCACCTTTCATTTTTGGAAAGCATGCCAAAAGGGTCTTGGTACCCAAGTTCATCTCAGTACAACCTTCTATCCTTAGATAGATTGTCATGTAGAAAGGACCATTCAGACTTTTAGAAGATATGCTACAGGCGTGTGCAATTGATTTCAAGGATAGTTAGGATGACCATTTGTCTTTGATTGAGTTTGCATAAAAAAAATCTATCTTTCCAATATTTAGATGGCTCATTTCGAAGCTTTCTATGGTAGGAGATATAGATCTTTGATCGGTTGGTTTGAAGTTAGTGAGGCCTCAATCATAGGGCTTGACTTAGTATTCGATGCCTTAGTAAAAGTTAAGTTGATTAGAGAAAGACTCTGGGCTGCTTAGAGCCGACAGAAGTCTTATGCAGATGTTTGTAGAAAATATCTCGAGTTAGAGATTAGTGACTATGTCTATCTAATGATCTCTCCAACGAAGGGAGTGAATAGATTCGGCAAGAAGGGAAATCTCAGTCCTTGATATATTGGTCCCTTCAAGATTCTCAGTCGCTTTGGCAAGGTAGCCTATGAGCTTGAATTGCCTTCAGATCTAACCTCAGTTCATCCATTCTTTCATGTATCTTTGCTCAATAAGTGCATAGGTGACCCATCAGGTGTAGTCCCTGTTCAGAGAATTGATGTTCAAAATACTCTCTCCTATGAAGAGATTTCAGTTGAAATCATAGACTATCAGACTCGTAGGTTGAGGAACAAAGAAGTCCCTCTAGTTAAGGTTCTTTGGCGAAATTAGTCTGTTGAGGAAGTTAGTTGGGAAGCAGAGGTAGACATGCATACCAAGTATCCTCACCTCTTATTCACCAACTCAATCAAGCTCAAGCTAACACTTTTCCTTAAAATTACTCAGTTTTATGTTCAGTGTTCATCACAAACTTGGTATGCAGTTTCATTCTTATGTTCCCATTATAATCTTCGTATCAAGTACCATTGCATATTCAGTCATGCATTCATGTATTAGTTCAGTTCTGTAATTATGCATCAGACATGTATTCTCATTGTGAGAAACTTAGTTCTTCAGAACACTCAGTCATGCATTCATGAATCAGTTACACATGCATCAAATATGCATATTTAGTATTATATGTTCAACTTGTTAGTCATGTCAGTCATGAGATCATGTTCCAGTTAATCATGTTTAGTATGTATATTAGTTTATGTTCTTCCCCTCACTCTCAGTCTTATTCGAGGATGAATGTTATCAAGGGGGAGATATTGTAATACCCCGTACCTTTTCCAAGCTTAAAATCGTATAAAAAATGATAAGAGTTTTCTTGGAAAGATAAATCAAATTTTCTACACATGGTATTTTAAAGATTTTCACCATTTTTCATGTGGAAAATTCAATAAGCTTTCCATCGATATAAACTTAGCCTAAAGCTGATAACTAGGTATAAAGTTATGACTATTTCAAGTTCCCATTGAAAAACATCGCCATATTGGTCAGTGGCGCGCCGCATCACAAGACAAAATGGCAATTGTCCTTTTTCAGTGTCTCAACATGATTTCCTCCACGTCGCACCAAAGTTCCAAGCCATAAAAGAAAGGGTAACGTGATGGCTCCGCGTCGCGCCATCCATCAGTTTCCTAATAGTTAAATTCTTGTGACACGGCACGATAGTGCCGCGTCACGTTAGGGGTCCAATTTGGAAAATTTTTACTGAAATTACATGATGTGTCCAAGGTTAAATGGGTCAACTTTCCACCCTATTTAAGCCCTTTAACACGTGATTCACTGTTCACCCAAAATATACTAGTTTCTCTCAAGTTTCTCTTAAGAACAAGCTAGGGTTTTCATAGAAGATCCAATTTCAAGAAAGTTTCACTGTTAATCTTCCCAAAATCAGGAACTAAGGTATGCGTTGTGTTCATTCATGGATTCCTTGCATCCATGAAGCTCAAGAACCTTGTTTTATCTATAAATCATGGTATTTATATTGTGGGTTATTTATAATCATGTTGTTGACGTTGATTGAGTTCAAAGTTGGAATATTTGTGTGTTTATCATGATATTATGTTACCATGTATGATAAAATCCATGAATTTAGTTTCTTATGATGTGTAATTTGATGAATTCACTTACAAAGTTGTTGATAAAATTCTTGAAAAAGTAGAAATAATACTTTATAGCTCAAAACATAAGCTAAATGTGACAAACTTTTCATCCTCCTATGTGTAAATGGTTTCCATGGTATCACTGTGAAATGTGTGTTTTGTCGGAATGGCCAGGATATTGGAATATGGGATTATGATATAAATATCATCATTCTCGTCCATGTTAGATAGTATGATAACCCTGTACTTCGTGAAATCTACAACTTATTAAATTATATATTGTTGATGTGGGTCTTGTATTTGATAAAGTCATGCTTCGTCAGTTTCTTTCTATCGAGTACCGGGGGTACTTGTACCCAAAATATTAGTTGTGTTCCTAGTGCCATGTCATTTTTCCATGACACTTTAAGTCAAGCTATGAATCCTTAGAGTTCAGATAGTCTTATGATTCAGCAAATCTCCTTGATCTTATGAACTCAATAAGTTCTCAGATATCAGTAGTATTCCGTCAGTCAATGGAATTCAATCACTCTACCCATGTTCAGTTCAGTAAATCATTATTCAGAGTCTATTTATATGGGAGTAGGAATTAGCACTGACTGAACCCAAGGATGGGAACACACACTATCAGATGAGGGTATGATTTTTATTAGACATCCTTGCATTCCAGAACTATGTAGCCAACATAGGTTGACACATCATCACTATCCGATGAGGGTTGATGAGGTTGATAAGCACTGTCATATAAGGGACCCACCATTCTCTTTTGGGAACTATATATCAAATGATGGTCTCCCAAAGCTTGTCCTTACCAGTGGCGCAGTATTGACATCCTTGTAATTGGGGTTACATATTTTACCCCAACTCAGCCATAATGGCATATTAGGGGTATGTCGATTAGATAACTACATCCCACAGTTTCATGTTACAGGATCAGGACTGTAAGATATAGTCAATCAGTCCCAGTAATAGAACTCAGATAGTATTTTAGATTTCAGGACTATCAAATAGAGTCAACTCAGATACATTACGAAACTGAGATAGTTCCATCAGATTTTGGACTATCAGATACATTTAATCATGTTATCAGTTATATTAAGATTTAGTAATCATGTTATCATAGTATTAGTGTCAGTTGTTACGTCTTATGCATGTATTCTTACGCTCATGATAGTTAGTCAGTTATTATTATTGTTCATGCATACAAACCCTATGCATTCATCCTACCTCACATGTATACAAGTACATTCAAAGTAGTGACATATTTGTTCTATGGTGTCTTATACCATAGGTTGAGAGACACAAGCCCAGAGCAATAGTAGATTCTAGATATCCGTAAACATTGTTAGAAATGAGTCCTCATCTTTTGATGACATGATTATTTCCCTATTATATCATTAATTAGTTTATTAGTGGGAGTTAGTTGGGGACATGTCCCATAAAGTCCTTACCCGGACAGTTCAGTCAGTTAGAGGCTTTCTTGACTTTCATGTTTTAGACTTTAGTATGTTTAATTTTGCTTTGGGTATTCTGTTACCCTACACAGATGTTATATCATTCAGATCATGTTCTGTATAAAAACGTATGACCTTACCATTCATATTTCTGCATTATAAAGTATCTTATGTAGTATACAGGTACAAATATTAGTCATGGGTTAGCTTGTGATCCTTCGGGGTCATAAGTACCTTGTGGCATTCTGGGTACCAGATTTGGGGCATTACAAACTTGGTATCAGACCTTAAGGTTCAATAGAGTCCTAGGAAGTCTGAAAGTCACATCTAGTAGAATCTTTTACATGGGTGTATTGCGCGCCACATTTATGTATAGTAGTTTATAAGATGTTTTAGGAATAGTTTCCCCTTTTTCAGTATTCATATTGTGCCAGTGAGCATAATCTCAAGTCAATCTCTCAGTGTAATCCATTTCTCCCTTTCTTCTAGGGAATATGCCTCCTAAAAGAAGAAACGGGAATCAGCCAGCCCTTCAGCCCGAAGAACGTTTGGGCAAACATGTTTCTCATGCAGAGTTCTAAGCTGTATTCAATACTCTTGCTAACTCAGTTGCTGCTCAGAATGAATGAACAACTATTTTGTCGGCCAACCCAGTGGCCAATTCCACTGCAACCAAGATTCGGGACTTCTCCCGAATGAATCCTCTAATTTTTCTTAGGACTAAGACAGACAAGGACCCTCAGGATTTCCTATATCAGGTGCAGAAGGTGACCGACATCATGGGGGTGACTACTGTTAAGAGTGCTAAGCTAGCTGCATATCAATTTTAGGATGTTGCTCATACTTAGTTCAAGAAGTAGAAGTCAGAGAGGGTAGACGATGCAGGGATAGTTGAGTGGGAGGAGTTTTCTTCAACATTTCGTGTTAGATTCTTTACCCTAGATCTTAGAGAAGCTAAGGTGTTAGAATTCATCAACCTCAGGCAGGGCAATATGACAGTGAATGAGTATTCTTATAGGTTTACTCAATTAGCCAGATATGCCTCTCATATGGTTATAGCTAGCACGACAAGGATGAGTAAGTTCATTTTAGGGATGAATGATAGCGTGGTTAATGACTGTAGATCCACCATGCTAAATAGTGACATGACTTTAGCTAGGCATATGAATCAAGATCAGTAGATACAGGAGCAGAAGATTAAGATGAAGGAGAAGCAAAATAAAAGAGCAAAGATAGGTAGTATAAAATTTGCTCAACCTAAGTCAGAAGGAGGAAACCTTTCTCAGTTTCATCCTAAGTCATCAGTTCCAGGTCCATCATCTAGTGCTTTAGTTCCTAAGTTCAGATAGGGTAACAAAGATAGAGCGCCAAGCTTTAAGTCCCAGGACAGTGTTAGCAGTTCCCGCACCTATCCTTTTTGTAAACTTATGGCAAGAACAATCAGGTTATTTGTAGAGCAGGTAGTGGTATTTGTTTTAGATGTGGCAAGTCAGGCCACAAAGTCAAAGACTATCCTCAGCCAAGTCCTTATGGTCAATAGAATCGCTCCACAGCTTAGTCTGGTCGCCCAAATCAGTAGGGTCCCACCTCCAGTGCTACTAGTGGGCAACGCCCAAATCGTCTCTATGCTCTTTAGTCCTTAAAAGATTAGGAAAATTCTCCTGATGTGGTTACCGATATATTACAGATCTTTCATGTGCATGTTTATGTTTTGATAGATCTAGGAGCTTCTTTGTCTTTTGTCACTCCTTATATAGAAGTCGATTTTAGAGTCAGTCCCAAAATTCTAGCAGAGCCCTTTTTAGTCTATACCCTAGTGGGTAAAACCATCATAGCCTGGCGGGTATACAGGAACTGCCAGTTTATGATATTTCAGAAAGTCACTTCAGCAGACTTAGTCAAATTAGAGATGACTAATTTTGATGTCATTCTCGGCATGTATTGGATTCATTCCTGCTATGCCACAGTCGATTATAGAAATAGAATAGTCCAGTTTTAGTTCCTAAATAAACCCATCATAAAGTGGAAGGGTAGTGTATCCGCTTTCAGAGATTAGCTTGTTTCCTACCTTCGAGCAAGGAAATTGATATCTAAGGGATACATCTATCATCTTATTCATGTTAAGAATTCCCATTACGAGACTCTCAGTCTTAAATAAGTCCCATTAATGAATGAATATTCAAATGTCTTTCCCAAAGATCTTTCAGTAATTCCTCTCAAAAGGGAAATAAACTTTGGTATTGATTTTCTTCAAGATACTCAGCCTATCTCTGTTCTGACATATAGAATGGCACCAGCAGAACTCAAAAAACTAAAAGAACAGTTGAAAGATCTCTTAGATAAGGGATTCATCAGACCCAGTATTTTCCTGTGGGGTACTCCAGTATTATTCGTGTATAAGAAAGATGGTTCTCTCAGAATATGTATAGCCTACCATCAACTCAATAAGGTAACGATCAAGAAAAAGAATCCTTTTCCCAGAATCAATGACTTATTTGACCAACTTCTGGGCTCTACTTATTTCTCTAAGATAGATCTGAAATCCGGTTATCATCAGCTAAGAGTTATGGAATGTGACATGTTGAAAACAACTTTTTGAACTCGGTATGGTCACTTCAAATTTCTAATTATGTCATTTGATCTTACCAATGCCCCAGCCTCTTTCATGGACTTGATGAACGGTGTGTTCAAGCAATACTTGGACATGTTCATATAGTCTTCATAGATGATATTCTGTTCTATTCTCGTAGTGAGCGTGACCATGCATACCATCTCAGGACAGTACTTCAGACTCTCAGAGATCATCAGCTATTAGCCAAATTTAGTAAGTGCGAATTTTGGCTAAGGTCAGTAGCATTCCTTGGTCATATAATTTTTGGTGATGGCATCAAAGTGGATTCTCAAAAGATCGAAGCAGTAAAAAAGTGGCCTTGCCCTATATCTCCATCAGATATCAGGAGTTTCTTGGGTTTGTCCGACAATTACAGACGGTTTGTTGAGGGATTTTCTTCTGTTCAATCCCCTATGTCCAGATTGACTCAAAAGAATGTCAAGTTTCAGTGGTCAGATCCTTGTAATAAGAGTTTTCTGGAGTTGAAGACTTGACTCACCTTAGCCCCAATATTAGCTCTTCCAGATGGTCCAAATAGTTTCGTAGTATATTGTGATGCATCCATAGTAAGTTTGGGTTGTGTCCTTATGTAGCATGGTAATGTCATAGCCTACGCCTCCAGATAGCTTAAACCCCATAAGAAGAATTATCCTACTCATAATCTTGAGTTAGAAGACTTAGTATTTTCCTTAAAGATTTAGAGGCATTATCTCTACGTAATTTATATAGATGTCCTCACAGATCATAAAAGTCTTTATTATTTCTTTTATTAGAAAGATCTCAATCTTCATAAGAGAAGGTGGTTAGAGAACTTGAAAGATTATGACATGACTGTCCTTTATCATCCGGGCAAGGCCAATATAGGGGCTGACTCTCTGAGTAGACTATCCACTAGTAGTGTTTCTCATGTTGAGGACATTAAGAAGAAGTTAGCTCAGGAAATCCATCAGCTTGCCAGACTAGGCATTCGCTTAGTCTATTTAGATGAGAGTGTTATATGAGTTCAGAGTTGTTCAGAATCATCTCTAGTTTCTGAGGTAAAAGAAAAGGAAGATAGAGATCCCAGCCTTGTCAAGTTGAAAGAATTAGTTCAGGATCAGAAAGTAGAGGTTTTCTCCCAAGGGGAAGATAGTTTTTTACGTTGTCAGGGTCGTCTCAGTGTTCCAAGTGTAGATGACTTAAGGCAGAAAATTCTTGAAGAAGGGCATGGTATGCGCTACTCTATTTATCCAGGGGCCATAAAGATGTATCGTGACTTATGGGAAGTCTATTGGTGGAGTGGGATGAAGAGAGATATTGTAATGTTTTTAGATAAGTGTTCTACATGTCAGCAGGTTAAGATAGAGCATCAAAAAACTATGGCAGGATATGTAGATCTCTGATCGATTGGTTCAAAGTTAGTGAGGCTAGTATTCGATGCCTTAGAAAAAGTCCAGTTCATTAGACAAATACTCTAGGCTGCTTAGAGCTGAAAAAATTCTTATATAGATATTCATCGAAAAGATCTCGAGTTTGAGATTGGTGACTATGCTATCTATAGATCTCTCCCATGAAGGGAGTGAAGAGATTTAACAAGAAGGGAAATCTCAGTCCACAATATGTTGGTCCCTTCAAGATTCTCTTTCACTTTGGAAAGGTAGCCTATGAGCTTGAATTACCTTTAGATCTAGCCTCAGTTCATCCATTCTTTTATGTCACTTTTCTCAAGAAGTGCATAGGTGACCCATCAGTTGTAGTCCTTATTCAAAGCATTAATGTTAAGAACTCTCTCTCTCTTATAAAGAGATTCTACTCAAAATAGCCTATCAGAATCATACATTGAGGAACAAAGAAGTCCCTCTAGTTAAGGTTCTTTGGCAAAATCACTCCATCGAGGGAGCTACTTGGGAAGCAGAGGCAGACATGCGTACCAAGTATCCTCACCTCTTCTTTGCCATCTCAGATCAAGCTCAAGGTATCAGTTCTCCTTAAGCTTACTCAATTTTATGTTCAGTGTTCATGGCAAATTTTGTATGCAGTTTCATTCTCATGTTCCCATTATAAATCCATATTTATTCATCCACTCATGTATCAGTTCAGTTATGTAATTATGCATCGGACATGCATTATCATTATGATAAACTTAGTTCTTCAGAACACTCAGTCATGTATTCATGAATCAGTTATGCATGCATAAGATATGCATGTTCAATCTTATATGTTAAGATTGTCAGACATGTCAGTCATGAGATCACGTTTCAGTTATTCATGTTCAGTATGTATGTCAGTTTATGTTCTTCCCCTCACTCTCAGTCTCATTCAAGGATGAATGTTCTCAAGGGGGAGATATTGTAATACCCCATAACTTTTCCTAGCTTGAAATCAGCTAAAAATGGTATGAGCTTTCTTGAAAAGATGAATCCACTTTTTTACACATCGTATTTTTAAGATTTTCACTTTTTTTTTCATGTGGGAAATTTAATAAGATTTCCATCGATATAAAATTTTCCTAAATCCGATAACCAGGTAAGAAGTTATGACTATTTCAAGTTTCCGTCAAAAAATAATGCCATATTGGTCAGTGGCGCACCATGCCACAAGCTATAACGGAAATTTTTCTTTTCTAGTGTCTCAGAACAATTTCCTCCACATTGCACCAAAGTTCTAGGTCGCAAAATATGGGGCAACGTGATGGCTCCGCGTCGCTCTATCCCTCATTTTCCCCATAGTTAAATTCCAGTGACACGGCGCGATAGCGCCTCGTTGCGCCAGGGGTCCAATTTGGAAAATTTTTATTGAAATTATATGATCCATCCAGGGTTAAAAGGGTCAAATTTCCACCTTTATTTAAGCCCTTTAACACATAATTCAACCAGTTTCACCAAAAATATACTAGTTTCTCTGAAGAACAAGATAGGGTTTTCACAGAAGATCCAATTTCAAGTAAGTTTCACTGTCAATCTTTACAAAATCATGAACTAAGGTATTCATTGTATTCATTCATGGATTCCTTCCATTCAAGAAGCTCAAGAACCTTGTTTTATCTAAAAATCATGATATTTATGTTGTGGGTTATTTGTAATCATGTTCTTGACGTTGATTGAGTTCAAAGTTGTAATCTTTGTACGTTTATCATGATATTATGTTACCGGGAAAGATAAAATCTATGAATTTAGTTACTTATGATGTGTAGTTTGATGAATTTACTTATGCCCTAATTTGTGCATGCAAGGTGGTTGATAAAATGCTTGAAAAAGTAGAAATCATGCTTTATAGCTCCAAACATAAGCTAAATGTGAGATACTTGTTGTCCTCTTATGTTTAAATAGTTTCAATGCTATCATTGTGAAATATGTATGTTGTAAAAATGGTCAGGATATTAGAATATGAGATTATGATATGATTATCAACATTCTCATCCATGTTAGATAGTATGATAACCCTGTACTTCATGAAATCCACAACTTATTAAATTATGTATTATTGATGTGGATTATGTACTTGATAAAGTCATGGTTCGTCAGTTTCCTTCTATTGTGTACTAGCGGTACTTATACCTAAAATATTAGTTGTGTGCCTAGAGCCATGCCATGTTTTCACGATACTCTCAGTCAAGTATGAACCCTTAGACTTTAGATAGTTTTAAGACTTAGGAAATCTCCTTGATCTTATGAACTCAGTCAGTTATCAGATATCAGTAGTATTTCATCAGTCAACGGAATTTAGTAACTCAACCCATTTTTAGTTCAGTAAATAATGATTCAGAGCCTATTCAGATGTTAATAGGAATTAACACCTAGTGAATCCAAGGATGGGAACACACACTATCAGATGAGGTTATGATTCTTAGAAGTCATCTTTATATTCCAAAACTATGTAGCCAGCATACGTTGAGATGTCAATACTATCCGATGAGGGCTGATGAGGTGGAAAAACACTTTTAGATAAGGGACCCACCTTATTTTTTGCGGATAATATCAGATGACGATCGCCCATAGCTTGTCCTTACTAGTGGCGTGGTAATGACACCCTTCCAAATGGGGTTATAGATTTGACCCCAACTCAGCCATAATAGCATATTTAGGGCATATCGGTTAGATAAATACCTCCCACAGTTTCTTGTTACAGGATTAGGACTGTCAGATATAGTCAATCAGTCTTAGTAATAGAACTCAGATAGTTATTCAAATTTTAGGACTGTCAAATATAATTAAATCAAATATAGTACAAAACTTAGATAGTTCCATCAGATTCAGGACTGTCAGATATATTTACTCATGTTATCAATTATATTCAGATCCAGTAGTTATGCTATCACAGTACTAGTGTCAGTTGTTATGTCTCATGCATGTATTCTCACAATCATGATAGTTAGTCTGTTATTATTATTGTTCATGCATATGAACCCCATTAATTCAACCTATCTCACATGTATACTAGTATATTCAAAGTACTGACACATTTGCGCTATGGTGTCTTTACCATAGGTTCAGAGACATGACCTCTAGAGCAACAGTAGATTCCAGATATTCATAGATAGAGTTAGAAGTGAGTCCTCATCTTTTTAGGACATAATTATTTCCCTATTATCTCATTAATCAATTTATTGGTTGGAGTTAGTTGGGGACATGTTCTATCAACTCCTTACTAGAAAGTTCAGTCAGTTAGAGGCTTTCTAGACTATCATGTTTCATACTTTAGTATATTCAGTTTGGTTTTGGGTATTCTATTACCCCACACAGATGTTATATCATTCAGATCATGTTCAGTATTGAACCTTATGGCATTGCAGTTCATGTTTTTGCATTATAAAAAATTTTATACAGTAAACAAGTACATATATATATCAGTCATGGGTTTGCTTATGGTCCTTCGGGGTCATGAGCATTGTATAGAATTTCGGTTACTAGATTTGGGGTGTTACAATAGTAATGTGTTAAGATTTGTGTGTCGCACCTATATCACATTGGTTCACTGGAGGTTGCATCAAAATATTTAGCTAAGTATTTCATCGTCCTTTCTTTTATCCAAGCCTTGTGGTGTGTATCCAATGGACTTACAACATATATATAGTCGATATATCACAATAATAAGATCAGAAATATCCTGAATCAATTTACACCATGTATTAAAGATCAACACATCACAATATAAAGAACAACTAACTCAAAACACAAACTAAGACTAGGCTATTTCACATTGATCTTCAACTTATTGTTTTGACTCTTGACTTAATAATATTGAATGTGGAACATTATAAAAAAGTTTTTCACATATAATTACATCATTAAACCATTTGGAACTTATTTAACACTATATAATGCAACGCAATAGACTAGACAAACACCTAGCTCAAGCTAGTACCACTAGTTTCCTCTATTGAACTCTAAGCGATTCAATTAAGTACAAACTTATTTGGAAAAAATTTAACCTTTGTTATTAAATACTTGAACACTTATATTCTTATTTGTATCATAAACACACATAAAGCACATGAATTATCCTCAAAACAAGACTAAACAAGATATAATAGTAACACCAGAGTGCATAAATACACCCAACATCAAAGGTGCACCATAGTTTTTATGTAGAGGGGAGAATAGGATTCTTTAATGTTTTTAGATTTTTCATTTGCAAAAGGATTAACACTTTATCATCTTCTGCACCAAATGGTGCTGCTTCTACTTCTAGTACAGACACTGGTCAGAATTGCTTGTATAATCTTGCTAACTACAAAGATTTTAAGGCATCTCCTGATATTGTCCATGAAATGTTATGATTTTTTTCTCATTATTTCTTTTCCCTTCTTGATTTAGGGTCTACTCTTTCTTATGCGACCCTATTTGTGGGGGTATATTTTTATTTTAGTCCCGAGTGTTTTCCTGAACTCTTTTCTATTTCTACCTTAGTGGGTGAATCTGTGGTTCCTAGAAGAGTTAGTAGGGGTTTTGTTGTTCTATTAGTGCTATAGGAACTTTGGTAAATCTATTAGAGTTAGACATGGTTGATTTTGATGTCATATTGAGGATGGACTAGTTGTACTTGTGCTATGATTTCTTAGAATGTTGAACCAGTAAGGTCATGTTTGAATTTCCTAATGAGCTGGTAATTGAGATGGAAGGTGGGTCTCGAGTGATTACGGGAAGGTTAATATTGTTTCTTAGATCACAAAAGTCAATTTATAAGGGATGCCTTTATCATTTGATCCCGATTAAGGATTCTAACTCGTAAGGTCCTTCTATACAATTTGTTCCCATGGTTAATGAATTTACCAATGTTTTTCTTGATGATATTCTTGGTATCCCTCTCGATAGAGAGATTGATTTTGGGATTAACCTTGTTTTAGACACTCATTTTATCTCTATCCCTTTTTATAGAACTACTCAGGCTGAGTTAAAGGAGCTTATGGAGTAGTTGAAAGACCTCATTTATAATGGTTTTATCCATCAAAGTGTGTCTCTGTAGTGTGCTCCTGTTTTATTCGTGTGCAAGAATGATGGTTCCCTTTGGATATACATCGATTATAGTTTGTTAAATAAGGTTATATTTAATAATAAGTATCCATTTATGAGGATTGATGATCTCTTTGATCAGCTTCGAGGCACTAGATATTTCTCTAAAATTTATCTTAGGTCGGGTTATCATTAGCTAAAGATTAGAGATGTGGATATCCCTAAGACTACTTTCCAAACCTAATATGTCACTATGAGTTCCTAGTCATGTCTTTTGGTCTAACTAATGCCCTGATTGAATTTATGGATCTCATGAATCGGTTGTTCCATCATTTTTTAGATTTGCTTATCATAGTATTCATTGATGATATTCAGGTGTACTCTAGGAGTGAGGTAGATCACGCCGACCATCTCTTTATTATTTTGCAGACCTTGAAAGATTATCACGCCGACCATTCCCTCATTATTTTGTAGACCTTAAAAGATTAATATTTGTGTGTTAAGTTTTATAAGTACGAGTTTAGATTGAACATTGTTACTTTTTAGGGTCATGTCCTTTTAGTGAAGGGATCATGGTGGATTCATAGAAAGGTGAATTAGTTAATAAGTGGCCTAGGCCTACGACTCCAATCAATATTTGGAGCTTCTTAGGTTTAGCCGATTACTATAAGAGATTTGTTGAGAGTTTCTCGACTACAGCTTCCTCATACCTAAGTTGACCCAAAAGAAGGTGAAGTTCTTGTGAGCTGATGCTTGTGAGGTTAGTTTTCAAAAGCTAAAAGAAAAGTTTACTTCAACTATAGTTTTGAACTGCTAGAGGTTAATGATGGATTTGTGGTTTATTATGATGTGTCCCATATGGTACTTAGTGATGTGTTTATACAGTAAGGTAGGGTGGTGGCCTATGCTTCCAGGTAGTTGAAAGTTTATGAAAAGAATTATTTGACTCATAAATTAGTTTTATTGGCTGTGGTGTTCTTATTAATAATTTGGTGTCACTATTAGTATGGAGTATATGTATATAAGTTTTCTATCATAAGATCTTACAATATGTGTTCACCCAAAAGGTGTTGAATTTAAGACAGGAGGTGTCTTTAGTTATTAAAAAAATACAGTATGAGTCTTCATTACCATAGAGGTAAAACTAATATGGTAACTGATGCTCTTCACAGGTTATCCATAAGGAGTCTAGTTTATGTGGATGAGGATAAGCATGAATTGGTTAAAGATATTCACCGTTCGGCAAACCTTAGAGTTTGTCTCTTGGTACTAAAATAAAGAATAAGCAGGTATTAGATACTGTCTTAGTTAAACTTAAGAGAGATCTGGGATAACAAAAGGTTGTAGCTTTTGAGTTTGGTGGAGATGGTATCCTGAGGTACCAAGCCAGATTATGTGTTCCCAATGCAGATAGGTTGGGAGAAATGATCATGGATAAGTCTCATGAGTTATGTTATGCTATTTGTCCTGGTTTGACATAGATGTATCATGATATTAACAAAATTTATTGGTGGAATAATATAAAGTAAGATATGGCTAGTTTTCTGGATAAGTACATTGTGCATTAACAAGTCAATATTGAGCACTTGCGACCTGGATGGTTGTATTAAGAAATTGAGTTACCTTTGTTGAAGTGGAAATTGATTAATATGGATTTCATTATTGGTATTCCTAAGTCTCAAAATCAGTTTGATTTCATTTGGTTCATCATGTATAGGATGATTAAGTTTGCTCACATTTTGCCGTAGCGGACAAATTTTTTGGCAGAAGACTATGCAAAGTTATTCCTCCAAGAGATTGTGAAGTTGCATGAGGCTCTTATTTCTATCTTATCATATCATGGTACTCAGTTCTCATCATAGTTTTGGCATCCGTGTTAGAGTTATTTGGGAACTAATGTGAGCCTTAGTACTGCTTCCCACTCCCAGTCAGATTGGCAAATGAGAAGGACTATTCAGAGACTGAAAAACATGCTTAGATCTTGTATAATTGACAATTGTAGTAGTTGGATTTACCATTTGCCACTTATAAAGTTTGCATATAGTAATAAGTACCACTCTAGTATTGGTATGGCTCCTTTCAAGGACTTGTATGGGAAGAGGTGCAGGTATCCCATCAGGTGGTTTGAAGTTTGTGAGGCTGAGATAGTTAGCTTGGATTTGGTTAACAAAGTGATGGAAAAGGTGAAAGTGATTTGGGGTAGTCTTAAATCTAACCAAAGTCACCAAGAGTCCTACGTGAATGTGATGCGAAGGGAGTTGTAGTTTAGTGTTGGTGATTAGGTGTTCCTATATGTATCCCCCATGAAGGGAGTAATGCAGTTTGGTAAGAAGGAAAAAATCAGTCTCTGATATGTTGGTCCATACTTGGTGTTGAAGAGGGTTGGTAATATTATTTATGAGTTGGAGTTTCCCTCTAGTTTGAGCTCCGTTTATTCTGTGTTTCATGTTTCGATGTTGAGAAAGTGCGTGGGTGATCCTTTGAAGTTTTTTCCTTTGGAGGAGGTTGATATTTTTGATTCCTTATGTTATAAGAAAGTCTGGGTTAAAATTTTGGATCGACAAGTTTTTAATTGCGGTCGAAGGACATAGCTTCAGTAATTGTTCTATGGAGGAACCACAAGATTGAAAAGGCTACTTGAGAAGCTGAAGAGGACATGAAGTCCAAGTATTCATTCTTTTTTTCTTTTCCAGATAATTTTTATTAAGGAAAGAGTAGAGATATGTGGAGTCAAATTATGCTAATAAATACCTTGTCCCATCATTTGAGGACACATGATCCAAGTGGGGGAGAGTTAAAACACCCTAGATTTTTTACCCTTAGAAATTTGTTGAGCTTTGAGCTCACTATCTTCGTAATAACTCATCCTTGAGTCGTAGGGTGTCCTAACGATTCATTGGTATGAAGTATAACTAAACTAGTAAGTTTGTGGCTAGATTTTGCTATTGGTATGAGTGGCTCATTAAGATCTGCAAAGATGTGTTACGACTTATAGTTGTAATCGTAGGATGTCCTGTGTACATCCATATTTGGGTTCTGTGTTGTCTATGACTTTACCCTACGAGTTGTAGGGTCCCATTATGAGTGGTCTCAATAAGTAGTAAGGATGATAGTGTAGGGTGCCATGGTGTTAATGCCTAGGTTACGACTCGCGGTGATGAGTCGTAAGTAGTGGCTATGAGTCAAGGGTTTACTCATAGTCATAGGCAACATTCCCTTCTTACCCAACTTAAAATCCATGTCTTATAACCTTGTTTGGGTATTATTAGCTGTCATAAGCACATCAAAGTAACTTTTGAACATTCTAAAATTCCACAACGTCAAGAGCACTTGAGGTTTTAAAAAGGTTGATTAATTAGGGCTCTCAAAGGTGATTTCTCTCCGTACATCTTAATATTACAGGCATGTGACTCTTCTATCGTTGTTAATTTTGTAAAAACAACCTAGTTGGATTCTATATTTGATCAAAAACCACTTTATACTTATATGAGGTGTAATATGGCTGACAATAATATTTTTGGCTGTTGTCATAGAGTAAAGTTACGAAGTTCAATTATTGTGTTTTTTGAGCTATTGGTGTCCTTTGATGTTTTTACTTCTCTACTGTTTGAAGGGAACACATTAGTGTATAACCAATACTTAAAGTCAAGGCACTCTCCTTATTAAATTTGATACTGAACTTATGAAAACTTTGAGATAAAATCAAAAAATATAGAGAAAGAGTTCATGATCTAGGATCCCTGCTCATAGAGGTTTATGAAGACCCAACATCTGTGAATTGACCATAATAACATGATGTTCAAAAAAATATAAAACAGGTTATTGCTTGGCTAATGGCTTAGAAAAATGGTGGGCAAGTAGCTGCCTGATGAGAAACAAGGGAAAAAAGGGCTAGGAAAGAGTAGGTAGATAGCTTAGCAACACTTGATGAGAGGAACAAAGCGAGAAAAAAATATAGAAAAATAGCCCGTCCAATAATATCTACCTATTTATGATGAAACAAAGGAGGATTCAGGGTATGCTAATCCATTTGAAATAGGTGCAATTGTTCCTCTAAAATTCCCTTAAGGTACTAAGTTTGATATTAGTTGTGCGATGAACCAACTACTAAATTAGAAGAGGGTATTTGTTGTCCTGCTTACTAATGATACGAACATGCATATTATGAACTTTATAGGGATATATACTTTATATAATGTATTATGGAAGAGTCATAAGGCAATAAGACTGAGATTATCCCCATTTTATCTTATAGGTAAAATACTGTATGGATAGGTAAGTTACCTTACAGCTATTTCAGTCCTTGGAATGAGATGAAGACTCAATTCTTGGACTAATTTTTCCCGTCCTCTAAAATATTTAAATTGAAAGATGAGATATATAATTTTTGGTAGTGGTATTTAGAAGCACTATATGAGACATGGTTAAGGTTCAAGAAAAAGTTTCAGTGCATGCCAAATTCAAGGAAAATTTGAAGAAAAATGCTTGAGATCTTCTACAGAGCCTTAAAGAATAATACTAAGGTTGTAGCACACATTATTACTAGCGAAGCATTCATGATTCTATGATGTGAACATGCTTTTAATATCTTAGACCGGACTACTAAAACAAACTGGTGGTGTCACACTCAAGAGGTTGATATATTAGCTGGAACTTATGAAATTAGAGCCTCCAATAAGTACTGAGCACTAGATGAGATAGTGGATCAGAGGTGGCACAACTGAGGACTGAGATTGGATTTATTACTATGAAATTTATAACTACAAAAGTAGGAAACATAGGTAGACAAATAAATCAGTACTTTTGAAATTAGACCCTCTAATGAGTAGTGAACACTAGATAAGATAGTGGCTCAGAAGTGGCATAGCTGAGGAATGAGATTACCTTGCTTACTAAGCAACTTGTAGCTATGGAATTATAAAAGGTAAATATGATGGGTGCACTAGGTAAGTCTTCTGGATATAAAGATTTAGATTCTTATTAGGGAGCTAAATTTATTGATAGACATGTGGTGGGTTTTTTAGCAACGGGACAAGTGTATAACCAAGACAATTGGAACTATTGGAAAGAAAATCAATGGAATAATTATTAAATATACAACAACAATAGGTATAAAAACAAGAGTAGAGATCATAATAGTGACTGGAAGTGGAGAGATGACAGCAGGGACAAAAGTCATCTTTATATTCCTTTAGGAAACCATAACGCTAATTTTGGAAACTCAAGAAATAAAGCTTTACTAGCAAAGCTGGTTAAGGGGTTGGAGATCCAAGAGAGTTGCCTTAAATATATTAAGGAAATATTTCAGGTTTTAGCCAAAAGGTGAAGTCATATGAGATTGCTATTAAATAACTTGAACAACAATTTGATAGATGTATACTACATGGAACCAACATCATCTGGGCACACTTCTAAGAAACGTCATTCGGAATCCTTAGAATGACATTCATTTTCTAGCTAACACAACTTACAGTAGTAAGGCCACTATTAATCCACCTATGTTTGTGGTTGATATCCTAAGGAACAAGCTTATGGTCATTGATGATGTTGACCAAATAAAAATAGAAAAAATGGTGGTAAATAAAGAGGCATATCAAAATCCTCTAGATACTGATATAGAGTAAAAGGCCAACAAAGGGAAAGGTAAATTGGTCACACCAATAATGAAGCCCATTTTTCTACCTCTTTTACACTTTTCCAAAATTTTAAAGAAGACAACCAAAGAGGGAAAATATTAGAAGTTTATTTTTATGATGATAGAGTTATCTGTGAACATACCTCTTATAAAAGCTCTAGATCAAATACAAATCTATGCAAAGTTCATCAATGATTTCATGAAAAAGAATAGGGTGATGAGCTTTAACCTTGCTGATACTATACACTAGTGTAATGCCACCGCCATTTGCTGTTTAGTAGAATAGTAAGAAAATTTGAGATCTTTTACTATTTCATGTACTATTGTGTCTTCAAATTTTTCATGGGCCTTATGTTATTTAGGTTCAAACATTAAGTTGATACGAATAGTTATCTTCAACTAATTAGGATTGGGGTCACCTAAACTGACCTCCATAAGACTATTAATGGCAAATTGTTCTATAAAGAAGACTGTTGGTATTTTATGTTATGTGTAAGTAAAGGTTGCATCTTTCATAATTCCAATTGACTTTGTGATTCTTGATTTTGAGGCAACTTTGAAGTCCCCATCATATTAGGAAAGCCTTTCCTAGTTATGGGTAGGCATTAGTTGACATGGATATGGGACATTTCAGTTATAACTTAATGATGAATTGGTAACCTTTAAGGTATGCCAATATATGAAGCAACTAAAGTATATGAATGTGGTTTGTTCAATAGATACTATAAATAAAGATGAGTTGGTAGAACCTATTGAGGAAAGACTTGGTTTTGAGGTAGTGGAAGTTGTGATAATGAATTTTGATAGTGATGTGTAATACCCCAGGTCTTGGACACTGAAAATTTTTGAGTGTTGATGATATAGCCAAGGCTGTGGCTTATGTGATGAGTCGTTATCACTTATCATAAGTCATAGGATGATACTCATATTCTTACTAGTGAATTTTCCCAAGGTTACTTTTTGGATCATGGTTAATCATGAGTAAAGGTTAGGGAATCGTGACCAAAACTCATGAGTCATTAGTTATGGTCACAAGTCAAGGTGAGGGACTCAGGACCAAAATAGTGAGATAGCCCAAAGTTTCTACTTAGGCCATGAGTCCAGAGAATGACTCATGACCTGCCACCATGAGTCGTTATCCGACCCGTAGCGACAGGGACCTATTTCTCCATTATGTTTTTAATTGAGGGTAATTATTTTTTCATTCTCTTACACTTTACTGATGACCTTAAAATATCTAAGGGACCTTATTAATGTCAGTTAATAAAATCAAACACTACTCTGGTCGTCTTAAAATCCCCAAAGTAAGAGGTTTTTAATGAATTTAATCTTCAAGCTCTCAACTATGGTGTTTCTTCCTATTGTTGTGTGTTTTAAGAATATCTCTCCTCCTTTACATGATATTTATATAATAACATATGTTTAATCATTTTTCATGGGAATTTAATTATGGGTTTGTAATTGAGTTGAGGATTTTGGATTATTTACTATTTGAATTGCTTTTTCCAAGTTCTGAATATTATATTCATTCTTTAAATTATTGTATTTGAATTGAATGGGTCCATGGTTATGGGAAATTGAAATGGGGAACATATGTTTCCCCAACTTGTTGAATTTTGTCTTTATAATGGTAATATCCTTAACCCGCCTTCATGAAATTTGGTTTTAAATGTAGAAATTTGTATGATCTAACTTACTTTTGGAACTATTGCATTATGTTGATAGATAAAATGACCAAAATTAATTTTAAAGGCCTTGGTGTCCATGGTTTGGTTTTAAAATAGAACTCAGGAGTCAATTGGTTTAATTGGATTGGGATGACATAATTGGATTTAGCTTTCAAGTGTATTTGGTTTAATGATACCAATAAGAAATGCCTTAATAGTTAACTTATGGGTTAATGGTTGGGATCATGTTAAAATATTTTAATTTGTGCTTAAAGGGGGTTGTATAGCTCGCCATAAAGATAGAGGTCCCAGGGGGGACCAATACTAGAAACCATGTTTGCCAGTGTGGGGGTCTTTATTGCAGTGTGAATAGTTTGTACTTTATATAATTTAGGATGGTTAGAGACTTGGTGTCTCTATACCCTCTTGGATTTCCTATATTTGTGCGGCTAACAAGTGATGGTGCCCTTTTAGCTAGGAAAAATTAACCTCTATTGCTGGTGGGTGCCCTTACGATGGATAAAGCTACATAGTCCAGGTTAATGGTTTTAAACTCTCATGTTCATGACCATTTTACTCTATCACGTATCTTATACATATGTATTTATGAATTTGTGCATGTTGTTTGAATAAATTTTTCCATAGTAGTATTTCATCACTTTTCTTATGTTACATGCCAGTTCGTATCCCACTGACCGTCTTAGTATGCTACATTGTTTCATTATGTAGGGTTTGAATTCTTTTCTCTTACCTCTATGCAGTGCTATGTGGTACAGTTGCTCGTTGATTTGAAGTGGTAAACCTCAATCTTTCAAAAAGCTTTGCTATTTTCTTAAGTTTCTTTATATATTTTGCTAATTGAAGAGTTCCATTGTCATAGTCGGGGTCATGTCCCAACCTAAATTAGTATTCTAGTTTAGAGGTTTTTGTAGAATAAGTGTGGGTTGGTTATTTGTTTTGGATTCTCAGAAAACTCCTATTGGTTTATACATCATTATTTTTATTTGGTTTTGCTTCAACTATTATGTTATTTTGCTCAGGTTATTAGGCTATGGGATGGTCTCTAAGCTACGGTGGGCTTGAGATACCTTTCATAGCCAGGCCATAGTTTGGGGTATGACAAGCTTGGTATTAGAGCATGGTTCAAGGTCCTTAGTTGCCAATAAAGAAGTGTCGAGTAGCGTCCCTTTTATGGGTATGTAGTGGGCCACACTTATAAGAGGGAGGATACAAGGTATTTAGGAATGTTTCTCTTTCTTGTGTTCTAGTTTGGGATATAGAGTATAGTGTCTTGAAAACTCTCGAATTCTCAATTTACTCAAGTTTCAGATCATTCCTTCCGGAAGAATTTAAATTCATAGGAACTTTGTTGGAACTTCTATTCCACCTGAATAAAATATGGATGGTACTCGCCCTATTCATGAGTGTAGACCTGGTGTAGGGTCCCTACTCCGAATCGCACTACCCCACATGGAGTTCCACCTGTCTCCACTAGTACTCCTTGGGCTTTTTGGGATTGTGATTCTTATGATCAACCACATCGGGGGGATATCTCAAATGTCGAGTTCTATGTATCTATTCATTTGCTTACTTAACTAGTGATATCTTAGTCCCATTAATAGGATCGTGTTGGTTCTATTTCTTATTTATCTAAGGTCACTCGAGTTATCCATTCATAAGGTTAAATACCTTAACCTTTACTGGCTCTAAAGTTGATGAGGATTCTTAGGGGTTTATGGATGAGATGGCGAAGATTTTTAGGGTGATGCATGCTACTAATTTTGAAGGTGTAGATTTTGCTACATATCATATAAAAGATATAGCTTATTAATGGTATGAGGAGTGGGAGCAATTGAGGGTTCATGAGTTTAAAAGTGTATGCCTTGAAATTTCAACAGTAGTATCGTTATGCTCTAGAGTTGGTGTCTAGCCAAAGATCTAAAATGATAAAGTTTGCTTCTAGTTTGTCCTATGACTTTGTATTACAATGTAAAGGCTACAATGTTAATTAATGACATAGGTATCTCTAGGCTTGTAATTTTTATACAATAGGTAGAGCATGAAAAGAAAATACTTGAAGATCTGGGTGAGAGGTTGAATAATAAGTTCAAATATTTAGAGAAGGATATAGGGCAGCAGAATATTAAGTAAGATAATAGATAATGGACCAAGAAGAAGACTTAGGGAAATTGTAGTTAATATTGTTTAGCTAGTGCTCCTTATCATAATCCATCTAGATATCTTCATTTCTAGGCTAGTAGTGGTCCTTAGGCACAGGGTATCTAGTCTCTGTCTAGTTGAGCTTTGTCAGCCCTATCTTATCCACTTTGAAGATTTAGCAGTCAAATTCACTATAGTTACTATAAGGAAGGGAGGAAATTGTGTTTCAATTATTGTTATCCTGCGCATGTACAGAGGATCTATCCTACAGCTAAGGTAGTCACTGGGTTAAAAAGGTTTTGATTTTCATTTCTTTAGATCCTGAACCAAAGGGTGAAACTTTAGGTACCAACACTGGCCGAAATCATGTCTATGCTCTTTCCACACGCGAGGAATCTTAGACATCTCCTGATGTCGTTACTGGTACATTAAAGCCATTATCCCATGATGTTTACTATTTACTTGATTCGGGTTCCACATTGTCCTATATAACCCCTTATGTGGCTATGTGTTTTAGTTTTAAACCTGAAAATATTTCCAAACCCTTGTTTATTTCTACTTCGGTGGGTGAATCTATAATTGCTAGAAAAATTGATTAGGGTTGTATGGTATCTATATTTCTTAAGGAGACATAGGTGGATCTGGTTGAGCATGACATGGGATATTTAATGTGATCTCGAGGATGTATTAGATTCATTTGTGCTATGCATCTTTTGACTATAGGATATGAAAGGTCAGGTTTTACTTCTCAAATGAGCTATTATTAGAATGGGAAGGAAGTTCCTTAGTTCCTAAATGGATCTTTATCTCGTATCTTAAAGCTCAGAAATTTATTTCAAAAGGGTGTTTATATTATCTAGTTTGGACTATGGATTCTAGCTTTGAAGTTTCTTCTTTGAAAATTGTCCCTGTGTTTAATGAATTTCCTGATGTTTTTCCCAATGATGTTCCTAGAATTCCTCCTGATTGGTAAATTAACTTTTGGATTGATCTTTTATCAGACACACATCCTATTTTCATTCCACTTTATAGAATGGCTCTGGATAAATTAAAGGAGTTAACAGAGAAGTTAAAGTATCTTCTTGATGAGGGTTTCATTCATCCTAGTGTTTCCCTATGAGGAATATTTGTACTTTTCATGCATAAGAAGTATAGGTCCCTTTGGCTGTGTATAGACTATCGATAACTAAATAAAGTCATAGTGAAGAATTAGTATCCCCTTCCTAGGATCTATGATCTTTTCAACCAGCTTTTGGGTGCTAGATGTTTCTCTAAGATTAATCTTCATTGGGCGTATCATTAGATGAGAATTTTAGAGAGTTTGATATTCCCTACACTACTTTGTGAACCCGGTATTGCCATTATGAGTTACTGGTTATGCCATTTCGGTTGACTAATGCTCCAACTACTTTTATTGATCATTTAAACTAGATGTTAGGTAGTTTCTGTATTTATTTGTGATAGTCTTCATTGATGATATATTGGTGTACTCTAAGAGTAAGGGGGATAATGCCAATCACCTCTGAATTGTGTTGCAAATTCTCAAGGATTAGATGATATATGCTAAATTGACTAAGTGCGAGTTTTAGCTGAATGTTGTGACTTTTCTTAGGGCTGTAGTATCTAGTGAGGGGATCAAGATGGAACCACAAAATATGGAGGTGGTTATGAGATGGCCTAGACCCATGACTCCAATAAAAAAAAGGAGCTTCTTCAACTTGGCTTGGTACTTTACAAGGTTTAAGGATATATCCTCTTCTAGTGTTACATCGTTAACAAGGTTGACTGAAAATAATGTTAAGTGTTTGTGTAAGACCTCCTAAAGTTCTAAGATTAAATCTGTTCTTTAGGCTTGTAAAGAGGTCCCAGACTTAGAATATTTTAGCTAAGTATTCAAACTTAGTATTATTTCAGCCTTCAAAAGTTGGCAATCTTGATTTCCGAACTTTGCATCCATTAAATGAGGATATTTGAGTTAATTCATGATCAGGTTTGTCAATAGGTGTTCCCAAACAAGTTTTGAAAATTTTAGACCTTGTTTAGATGATGTTTGAGTGCCAAAAATAGTTGGTCGACGTGATCTAGATGCGTCGCATCGACCATCATGTCGATAAGATAGTTTTCATCAGCTTTAGTGCAATTTCTAGTGAACTAATGCGGACTCAATACGACACATTGGCTATCTCATCGATGCCAATGACGCGGCGCATCTGCTCGAAATCTTTAGTTCTAACACCGTCCTCAGCCAGTGCCCGTGTGCCAAAATTTAGAGACGATAATAGGGAAAGGGCACTAGGCAAACCTCAGGGCAATGTTAGTAATGCCCGAACCAATCCCCTTTGTTAGAAATATGGCAGGAACCACTAGGGTATCTGTAGAAAAGGCAGCGAAGTATGTTTCAGGTTTGGAAAGATAGACCACAAAGTCAGATATTGTCCCCAGTCAGGTTCTTGAAGTCAGAATAACCGTCCCCTAGCTTAGTCTGATCACCTAAAATAGAAGGGTGCCACTCGCAGTGCTACTAGTAGGAAACACACTCTATGCTCTTCAGTCCCTACATGATCAGGAGAGTTCTCCTGATGTGGTCATTGGTACATTACAAGAATATCATTTACACTTTTACACTTAGCATGTTCCAAGAGCCTCTTTGTCCTTTGTTACTCCTTATATAACTATTGACTTCAGAGTTGGTCCCAAAATCGTAGCAGAGCCTTTCTCAGTCTCTACCCCAGTGGGTAAATCTATCTTAGCCCAGCGGGTATACAGGAACTATCCAGTTATGGTACTCATAAAGGCACTTCAGTTGACATAGTCGAATTAGAGATGACTAATTTTGATGTCATTCTCGGCATGGATTATCTTTATTCCTTCTATGTCTTAGTCGACTATAGAAATAGAATTGTTCAGTTTTAATTTCCAAATGAACCGATTGGCACTTTTATGTTTTGCTAGATCCAAGAGCATCTTTGTCCTTTGTTACTCCTTATATAGCTGTTAACTTCGGAGTCGGTCCCAAAATCCTAGCAGAGCCTTTCTCTGTCTCTACCACTGTGGGTAAATCTATCATAGCCCGGCTGGTATATAGGAATTGTCCGATTATGGTATCTCATAAAGTCACTTTAGTAGACTTAGTTGAATTAGAGATGACTGATTTTGATATCATTGTCAAGATAGAATAGCTTCATTTCTTCTATGCCTCAATCGATTGCAGAACCAGAATTATTTAGTTTTAGTTTCCAAACAAACCCATCCTAGAGTAGAGGGGCAGTACTTCAGCACTTAGAGGTCACCTTGTTTCTTACCTTCGAGCTAGAAAAATGATAGATAAGGGATGTTTCTACCATCTCGTTTGAGTCCAGGACTCTAGTTCAGAAACCCCTACTCTTGATTCAGTGTTAGTAAAATGTGAATTCCCAGATATGTTTCCCAAAGACCTTTCTGGAGTTCCTCCTGAAAGGAAAATTGATTTTAGAATTGTTCTTCTGCCAGATACTCAACCCATATCTATCCCGCCATACAAAATGGCTCCATTAGAACTCAAAGAATTAAAGGAACAGTTAAAGAATCTCCTTGATAAGAGATTCATCCGACCAAGTGTTTCACCATGGGGCATACCAGTTTTATTCATGCATAAGAAAGACAGTTCTCTCAGAATATGCATTGACTATCGTCAGTTAAATAAAGTTACGGTCAAGAAGAAGTATCCACTTTCCAGAATCAATAGCTTATTTGACAAGCTTTAGGGTGATAGCTATTTCTCTGAGATAGACCTTAGATCAAGCTATCATCAGCTCAAAGTTTGGGAGTGTGACATCCCAAAAATAACTTTCAACACTCAGTTTGGTCACTTTGAATTCTTAGTCATATCCTTTTGTCTTACCAATGCCCTAACAGATTTCATTGACTTGATAAACCATGTGTTCAACCAGTACTTAGAAATATTTGTCATAGTCATCACAGATGACATTCTCGTCTACTCCTGCAGTGAACATGATAATGCAGACCATCTCAGAATAGTATTATAGACTGTTGGAAACCATCAGCTATTCGCCAAATTCAGTAAGTGCAAATTTTTGCTAAGGTTAGTAGCATTCCTTTTCCATAGAATTTCTGGTGATGGAATTAGAGTTGATCCCCAATAGATTGAAGTAGTAAGAAACTAGCCTAGTCCCATATCTTTATCGGATATCAGGAGTTTCTTGGGTTTGGCTGGCTATTACCGACAGTTCATTTAAGGATTTTCATCTATCGTATCCCCATTATCCAGATTGACTTAAAAGAAAGTCAAATTCTAGTTTTCAGATTCTTGTGAAAATAATTTTCAGGAGCTGAAGACTTGACATGCTACAACCCCAGTTTTTCCTGATCATGGTCTTGAGTTAGCAACAACAGTTTTTGCCTTTAAGATTTAGAGGAACTATTTGTATGGGGTGAACATTTATGTGTTCACTGATCATAAGAGCCTACAGTATGTGTTATCTTCAAAAGATTGAAACCTTCATCAGAGAAGGTGGTTGGAGTTGTTAAAATACTATGACATGAGTGCCCAGTATCATCCGAGCAAGGCCAATATAGTGGTCGATGCTCTCAGTAGGATGTCTATGCATAGTATTACTCATGTCAAGGACAGTAAGAAGAAGTTAACTCAGGAATTTTATTAGCTAACCTGACTAGGTATCTGCTTAGTTGATTCAGTGGGGGTGTAGAGTAGCTCAGAATAATCCCTAGTTTCCAAGTTAAAAGAAAAGCAAAATAGGTATCCTAGTTTAGTCAAGTTAATGGAATCAGTTAGAGATCAGAAAGCATAGGTTTTCTCCTAAGGTGGAGATGGTGTTTTGCATTGTCAAGGTCTAGTAGTGTGTTAGGGGTAGATGACTTAAGGCAGCAAATTCTTGCAGAAGCGCATAGTGCATGCTACTCTATTCATCTAGGGGCCAAAAGATTTACCATGATTTGCAGAAGATCTATTGGTGAAGTAGGAAGAGCAAAAATATTGTAGAGGTTGTGGCTAAGTTCTTAAAATGTTAGCAGGTTAAGATTGAGCAGTAGAAGCCTAGTAGATCCATACAGGAGTTCACCATTCCGACTTGGAAATGGGAAGAAGTTAACATGGACTTCGTGATTGGTTTGCCTCATATTCGTCATAAGTATGATTCAGTTTGGGTCATTGACGATAGGATGACAAAATTAGATCATTTCCTACCAGTCCATACCTTTTACCCAGCCTAGGATTATGCCAAACTCTATATCAGGGAGTTGTTTAGATTGTATGGTGTTTCATTGCCCATTATCTCAGATACAGGTACTGTAATACCCATGCTTTTCCTAGTTTGAAATTTTTTCGCAAGAATGTTAGAAGCTTTCTTTGAAAGATGAATCAACTTTTAAAGAAGTGGTATTTTTAATATTTTTACTTTTTTCATGTAGGAAATTAAATAATCTTTCCATCGATACCAAATTCACCCAAATTCGACACCTGGGCAAAGAGTTAGAGGCTTTTTAGTAAGATAGTGTTTCACCTGAGCCTTCAGTGCATCGCAGTGATAACTCAAATGGAAATTGTAAATTTTTAGTGTTGCTCCGTTATAGTAGCATGTCGTGCCAAAATTCTAGGTCGCAGACAAGGTGGCAACGCGATAGCTACGCGTCGTGCCACTGTGCAATCTCCCATTTGTAACTTTCCAGTGACTTGGCATGAAAGTGGCGCGTTGCACCAAGGATAAAAACCGGGAAATTTTCTTAGGAATTAAAGACATTTCCTAGGGTTAAAAGGGTCAATTTCACACCCTATATAAGCCTTATAACACAAGATTTGGCCATAATTCAGCAACTTACACTCAATTACTCTCAAGAACAAGCCCTAGGGTTTTCATAGAAAGTTCAATTCTAAGGGAATTCACCATCAAATTTCAAGAATCTCTTCGTCAGTATTCATAGAATCACAAGCTAAGGTATGTACAGTAGTCATTCATGGACTCCTTAGTCCATGAAGCCCAAGAATTCTTTTTCCTAAGTTCATGTTTATGGATTTCTTTATGAACTTCATGTTGGGTTTGTTTTGTTTATGTTGTGAATGATAAATTGAATTCAAATCCATGTTGGGTGATTAATGTAATGTGGAATTGATTTGTATAGATGTATATTCATGTGAACATATGATTAAACCTTAGGATGATGACATTAGAGTTGAATTATAATGTTTAATTATTGTATAAAGATGTTTATATGTACTATGTCTACAATAAGTTTGATTAAATGTCTAGATAAAGGAACAATGCCCAACTAGTATGATATCATGAAATCCCCATGTATGTACAGGCTTATGCATATCACATGTTTGATGAAGTGCTTCAATAAATGAACTATGAATTCTGTTGTTGGTCATGTGTTTAAGTAAGCCATGCTATGTCAGTTTGTTCTTATCGAGTCTTGGGGGTACTTATACCCGAACATTTAGTTGTGTGCCTAGATCCATGTCATGTTTTCACAATATCCTCAGTCAATCCATGATTCAAAGAACTTAGTCGATTTTGTGTTCCGTAAATACTCAAGACACTCAGTAATCTCAGTACTCAGTATTCTCAGTTAATCTCAGTAACTTCAATATTCTTGGTCAGTCCTCAGAACTTATTACATTCCATCAGTCAATGAAACTCAGTAAATTCTGTTTAGCTCCACTAAACAATACCCCTAGTATCAGTTCAGTTTAGTCAATCAGTTTAGTGTCTTTTTGATGGGAGTAGGATTCAACACCGAGCTTGCCTAAGGATGGGGACTCACCCTCTAGATATGACTGAGATCTCTAGGAGTAATCCCTAAGTTCCAGAACTACGTAGCCAGCGTAGGTACGAAATTTCACCAGTTAGATAGGACTGACATACTAAGGGATCACCCGTTAGCACATTTAAATGTATATGACTGATCCTAGGGGTCACCTACTAGATTAGGAATGACTTTGCAGCAGTTTCTCTTACTGGGGGTGCTGACACACTTTCAGTCAAGGCAAAGAATGGAACCTAGTTAGCTTAGTATGGGGCATGTCGGTTAGATGAATACATCCCACAGTTATGGCTAAAGAAATCAAGGCTCTCAAATTAGTCAATTCAGATTAGTGAAATAGATTTAGAACTGTCAGATACTGTCAATTCTTATCATTATAAATAGACTACGGGATCATCCATTAGATAGGATTGATCTTAGTTTTGGTCAATCAGTAGCAGCATAATAAGATTCAGAGATCACCAGCTAGGTAGGAATGATCTCAAACTAAGTCAAATCATCTTTATTATCAGTATACTTACAGATCACCCACTAGATAAGACTGATCTCAGATTCAGTTATTCAGACATAGTTACTCATGTTATTAGTTATGTCAGTTCTCAGAACACATGTAATCAGTCTTCAGCTTCAGGTATGTCAGATACAGTAATCCAGACCAGTTCTTTATATTTAGAATTGTTAGACTAAGTCGTTCATCTATTAATAGTATGGTATCAGTCCCTTAGTATTCAGTAATATAGTGTGCAATCCCAACACTATCTCAGTTACAGTTACTTCTGCATGTATGTATTCTCACATTCATGCTAGTCAGTCATTTATATTTGTTCATGAATATGAACCCCATGTATTTAGCCAATCTAACTTGCATACTAGTACATTCAAAGTTCTGACGCATTCGCGCTATGGTATCTTATACCATAGGTTTAGAGGCACGAGATCAAGATCAGCAGTAGATTCAAGTCTCAGCAATCAGAGTTAGATATGAGTCCTTATTTTTTGAGGACATGATGATCTCATTATTGTTTAAGTTTTTAATTTATTTCAATAGTTGGAGTTAGTTGGGGGACTTGGCCCATCAACTCCTTATTCAGACTGTTTAGAGGCTTTCAGACTACAGTATGCCAGACAGTTATTTCAGATTTCTTTTGGTATTGTTATACTATATTTTCAGTTATGTATTAGTATTGAACCTTATAGCCTTTCAGTTCATGTTTTTGCATTTACAACAATAATTATTATAATTCAGTACTCAGTTACAGATATCAGTCATGGGTTAGCTTGTGGTCCTTTGGGGTCATGAGCACCTTATAGCATTCTATTTCAGAAAAGTGAGGCGTTACAAACTTGGTATCAGATCCTAAGGTTCAACAATGTCCTAGGAAGTGTTAAAGCCGCAATTGGTAGATTCTTGTACATGCGTGTATTGTGCACCACACTTATGTGCGGGAGGCTATAAGATGTTTTAGGAATAGCTTCCCTTCTTTCAGTATTCGTGTCATTCCAGTGAGCGTAATATCAAGTCAATCTCTTAGCCGAATCCATTTCCCCCTTTCTTCTATCGAACATTCCTCCTAAAAGAAGAAATAGGAATCAGTCATCCCTTTAACCTGAATAACCTTTGGGCGATTATATTTCTCATGTGAAACTTAGGACCGCATTCACCACTCTTGCTCAGTTAGTAGCTTCCCATAATTAATAAACAACTATCATTCCGGCCAACCTAGTGGCCAACTCAGCCACAGCTAGAATTCGGGACTACACCCGAATGAATCATCATTCCTTTCTAGGGTCTAAGTCAGGTGAGGAACCTCAGGAATTCATTGATTAGGTTCAGACAACAATACATATCATGGGGCTGATTACTATTGAGAGTGCTGAGCTATCTGCATATTAGTTGCAGGATTTGGCTTATACTTGGTTCAACCCGTTAAAGTTAGAAAGGGTAGAGGAGACAAGGCCTATAGAATGGTATAAATTTGTTACTGCATTCTTAGAGAGGTTATTTCCCGTAGAATTAAGAGAAGCTAAAGTGTTAGAATTGATCAACCTCAGGCAGGGAAACATGACAGTGAAAGAGTATTCTCATAAGTTTTCTCAGTTAGCCAGATATACCCCTCATGTAGTTATAGACAGTAGGTCCAAGATGAGTGATTTTATGTTAGGGATGAATGATAGCATGGTTAATGAGTATAGATCTACCATGGTAAATAGTGATATGACTTTAGCCAGACTTATGACCCATGGTCAACAGATAGAAGACCAAATGATGAAGATATAGGAAAAGCAGAATAAGAGGGCGAGGACAGGTACTTTTAGCTTTGCTCAGCCTAAGTCAGGAGGTGGTAGCCGTTATCAGTAGAGTAATAAATTTTAATTCCTAGCTCCATCTTCAGCTAGTGCACTAGTACCCAAGTTCGAGAATGACCATCATGAAGGGTCGCCAGAACCCGAGGCCTAGGGTAGTTAGAACAGAAGTCTTACCTACCCACTTTGTGAGGAGTGTGCTAAGAATCACCTAGGTGTATGTAGAGAAGGCAGTGAGGTATGTTATGGATATGATAAGCAAAACCACAGGTTGTGGGAATGTAGAGTGAGGGCTCAGACAGAAAAAGATTTATGCCAGCAGGGCGTCACTTCCAGTACTACTAGAGGTCAGTGTCAAAATAGGTTTTACGCTCTTCAGACTTTCCTTGATCAAGGAAATTCCTCCGACATTGATTTAGGTACATTATAGGTCCTTCATACTAATGATACGCATTGTTGGACCACTTTCTCTCATTTTAGCTTAATATTTTCAGAATGAGTTATTCAGTCATGAATCAGTCAATGGATGCCCTGCGCATCACCCCAGTATCTTAGTAAGGTGAGTATTCTCAGAGATATATAGTGTCCCAAGGGAGAGATACCTCATTATTCCCTAACGCTCTCATGTCTTAAATTAAATTTCTCTTTGCTTAAGGATTCTAGTTTAGAATAGAGGGTAATCATAAGTTGACCCTCAAAGTCCAAACCTTAGTTATGGTCCAACTATTTAGAGGCTTAGTTCAGTTCACGAAACATAGTTTATGTGTCATGTTTCAGACTCAGTCATGTTCTCATGTTGCCATTCATGCATACTTCTAGAATAATTATGTTCCCTATTAAAATTACCATTACAAACTTCGTATTCGGTTCATGCTCTGATCCCCATTACTAACTTGGTACTAAGTACCATTATATATTCAGCCATGCATTCATATATATTAGTTTAGGAATGTAATTATGCATTAGATATGTATTCTCACTACGAGAAACTCAGTTCATCAAAATATTCAATCGTGTATCCATGAGTCAATTATCAGTCATGCATCAAATAAGCATGAATTCAGCTTATTAGTCATGCATCAGACATGCATGTTCAGTATGTTATATTCAGCTCTTCAGTCATGTCATTCATGAGGTCATGTTTCAACTATTCAGGTTTAGTATGTACATTATCTTTTCTCCCCTCTCTCAGTCAGCCTCATTCTAGGAAAAATGTTCTCAAGGGGGAGATATTATAATACCCGTACTTTCCCTAGCTTGAAAATTTTTCCCAAGAATGTTAGACGCCTTCTTTGAATTATAAATCCACTTTTATAGATGTGGTATTTTTAAGATTTTCACTTTTTTTCATGAGGTAAATTCAATAAGCTTTCCATAGATAAAAAATTCACAAAAATCTGACACGCGGGCGAAGAGTTAGAGCTTTTTTAGTGAGACAGTGTATCACCTGAGACTTCAGCGCATTATGGAGATAGCTCAAATGGCAATTGTCAATTTCCAGTGTTGCTCCACAATACTGGTGCACCGCGCTAATTTTCCAGGTCACAGAAAAGGTGGTAACGTGATAGCTTCGCATCGCAACACCGTGCAATTTCTCACTTGTCACTTTCCAGTGACTTGGCACGATAGTGGAATGTCCCGGCAAGGATAAAAACTCGGAAATATTATTAGAAATTAAAGACGTGTCCTAGGGTTAAAATGGTCAATTTCCCACCTTTTATAAGCCTTATAACACGAGATTTAGCCATAATTTAGCAACTTATACTCAATTACTCTCAAGAACAAGCCCTATGTTTTTCATAGAAAGTTCAATTCCAAGGGAATTCGCCGTCAAATTTCAAGAATCACTCTGTCAATATTCGTAGAATCACAAGTTAAGGTATGCACAGTGTTCATTCATGGACTCTTTTCATCCATGAAGCCCAAGAATCCTTTTTTCTATGTTCAAGTTTATTGATTTCTTTATGAATTTCATGTTGGGTTTGTTTTGTTTATCTTGAGAATGATCAATTAAATTCAAATACTTGTTGGGTGATCAATATTATGTGGAGTTGTTTTGTATAGATGTATATTTATGTGAATATATGATTAAACCATAGGATGATGAAATTACAGTTGAGTATGATGTTTATTTATTGTATAATGATATTTATATGTACCATGCCTACGATGTGCTTGATTAAGTGTCTAGATGAAGGAACAATGCCCAACTAGTATGATATCATGAAATCCCCATGTATGTACAAGCTTATGCATATCACATGTTTAATGAAGTGCTTTAATATATGAACTATGAATTGTGCTGTTGTCAAATGTTCAAGGAAGACATGCCATGTCAGTTTCTTCTTATCGAGTCTTGGGGGTACTTATAATAGAACATTAGCTGTGTGCCTAGAGCCATGTCATCTTTTCATGATATCCTTAGTCAATCCATGATTCATAGAACTCAGTCGGTTATGTGACTCAGGAAATACTCAAGACACTCAGTAATCTCAATACTCAGTATTCTCAGTTAGTCTTAGTAACATCAATATTCTTAGTTAGTCCTAAAAACTCATTACATTCCATCAGTCAACAGAACTTAGCAAATTCAATTTAGGTCTGCTAAACAATAACACTAGCATCAGTTCAGTTCAGTTAATAAGTTCAGTGTCTTTCAGATGGGAGTAGGATTCAACACCAACCGAGCCTAGGGATGGGGACTTACCCGCTAGATAGGACTGAGATCTCAAGAAGAAATCCCTAAGTTCCAAAACTATGTAGCAAGCATAAGTACGATATGTCACCTATTAGATAGGACTGACATACTCAGGGATCACCCTTTAGCATATTCAAATGTATATGACTGATCTCAGGGGTCACCCGCTAGATTAGGAATGACTCCACAATAGTTGTCCTTACTAGTGGTGCAGTATTGACACCCTTCCAGTCAAGGAAAATATTGGACCCCAGTTAGCTTAGTATGGGGCAAATTGGTTAGATGAATACATCCCACAATTTCAATTATAAAAATCAGGACTGTCAAATACAGTCAATTCTGCATAGTGATATGGATTTATGACTGTCAGATAGAGTCAAATTTTTGTCATTATAAATTGATTATGGGATCACCCATTAGAAAGGAATAATCTTATCTATTGTTATTCAGTAGCAGCATAATCAGATTCAGAGATCACCAGCTATGTAGGACTGATCTCAGACTAAGTCAAATCATCTTTATTATCAGTATACTTAGAGATTACCCACTAGATTTGACTGATCTCAGATTCAGTTATTCAGACATAGTTACTCATGTTATCAGTTACGTCAGCTATCAAAACATATGTAATCAGTCTTCAGCTTTAGGACTGTCAGATACAGTCATCCAGACCAGTTTTTCATAATCAGAACTATCAGACTCAGTTGTTCATATATTAGTAGCATGGTATGAGTCACTCAGTATTCAGTAATACAGTGTACAGTCCCAACACAATCTCATTTATAGTTACTTATGTATGTATGTATTCTCATGTTCATGTTAGTCACTCATTTATATTTGTTCATGCATATGAACCCCATGTATTTAGATTATCTCACTTGTATACCAGTAGATTCAAAGTACTAATCCATTCGCGCTATGGTGTCTTATATTATAGGTTTAGAAGCACGAGCTCCAGATCTATTGTAGATTCCAGTCTCAGCAGTCAGAGTTAGAAGTGAGTCCTAATCTTTCGAGGACATGATGATCTCATTACTATTTTAGTTTTTAGTATATTTCAGAAGTTAGAGTTAGTTTGGGGACTTGTCCCATCAACTCTATATTCAGACATTTTAGAGTCTTTTCGATTATAGTATGTCAGACAGTTATGCATTAGTATTGAACCTTGTAGCCTTTTAGTTTATGTTTTAAGATTTATGATAATTATTATTATTATTCAGTATTGAATTATAGATATCAGTCATGGGTTAGCTTGTGGTCCTTCGGGTTCATGAGCACCATGTATCCTTTCAGTTCAGAAAATTGGGGCGTTAAAACTTGGTATTAGAGCCTAAGGTTCTACAGTGTCCTAGGAAGTCTGAAAGCCGCATCTAGTAGAGTCTTTTACATGCGTGTATTGTTCACAACATTTATGTGTGGGAGGATATAAGATATATTAGGAACAGTTTCGCTTCTCTTAGTATTCATGTCATGCCAGTTAGCATAATCTCTAGTCAATCTCTCAGGCTAATTCATTTCTTCCTTTCTCTATAGCATATGCCTCCTAAAAGAAGAAATGGGAATCAGTGAGACCCTCAGCCTGAAGAACCTTTGGGAAATCATGTTTCTCATGTGGAATTCGGGACCACATTCACCACTCTTGCTCAGTCATTGGCTTCCCACAATGAACGAACAACTGTCATTCTGGCCAATCCAGTGGCCAACTCAGCTGCAACTAGAATTCGAGATTTCACCTGAATGAATCCTCCTTCCTTTCTAGGGTCAAAGTAAGATGAGGACCTTTAGGAATTCATTGATCAGGTTCAGAAGATAATAGATATCATGGTGGTTACTACTATTGAGAGTGTTGATCTAGCTGCATATCAGTTGTAGGATATAGCTCATACTTGGTTCAAGCAATGAAATTCAGAAAGGGTAGAGGAGGCTAGGCATATCTAATAGGATGAATCTGTCACTACACTCTTAGGGAGGTTCTTTCACCTAGAGCTAAGAAAAGCTAAAGTGTTAGAATTCATCAACCTCAAGTAGGGCAACATGACAGTGATAGAGTGTTCTCTTAAGTTAACTCAATTAGTTAGATGTGCCCCTCATGTGGTTGCAAACATTAGGTCCAAGATGAGTAAGTCTGTGTCAGGGGTGAATGATTGCGTGGTTAATGAGTTTCAATCTACCATGATGAATAGTGATATTACTTTAGCCAGACTTATGACCCATGCTTAATAGATAGAAGACCAAAATATTAAGATGAAGCAAAAGAAAAATAAGTGTGCGAGGACAGGTAGTTTTAGCTTTTCTCAGCCTAAGGCAAGAGGTGGTAGCCGTTCTCAGTATAGTTATAAATTTTCAGTCCTAGCTCCTTCTTCAACTAGTACACTAATACCCAAGTTTGAGAATGACCGTCCTAAAGGGTCGCCAAAACCCGAGGCCCAGGGTAATCAGAATAGGAGTCTTACCTATCTACTTTGCAAGTAGTGTGGTAAGAATCACCTAGCTATATGTAGAGCAGGCAGTAAGGTATTTTATGGATGTGGTAATCCAAACCACAGTTTTCGGGAATATAGAGTGAGGGCTCAAAAGGGAAAAGATTTATGCTAGCAGGGCGTCACTTCCAGTACCACTAGTGGTTATCATCAGAATAGGTTTTACACTCTTCAGAATTGCCATGATCAAGGAAATTCCGCCGTCATAGATTCGGGTACGTTATAGGTCCTTCATACTCATGATATGCATTTTTAGACCTCTTTCTCTTATTTTAGCTTAAGATTTTCAGCATGAGTTATTCAGTCAGGAATCATTCTATGGATACCCTATGCATCATCCCAGTATCTCAGTAAGTTTAGTGTTCTCAGAGGGACATAGTGTCCCAAGGGGGAGATACCCCATTATTACCCAATGCTCTCATGTATTAAATTAAATTTCTCTTTGCTTAAGGAATCCAGTTTGGAATAGAGGGTTATCATAAGTTGACCCTAAAAGTCCCAACCTTAGTTATGGTCCAAGTATTGAGAGGCTTAGTTCAGTTCACGAAACTTAGTTAATGTGTCATGTTTCAGACCCAGTCATGTTTTTATGTTCCAATTCATACATACTTCTAGCATAATCAAGGGGTCATCTGTACTTTTCACCTTATGTAATAGTTTTCTTAAACTTACTCAGTTCCCTATTAAAATTACCATTACAAACTTGGTACTAAGTACCCTTGCATATTCAGTCATGCATTCATATATATCAGTTCAGGCTTGTAATTATGCATTAGATATGTATTCTTACTAAGAGAAACTCAGTTCATCAAAATATTCAGTCGTGTATTCATGAGTAAATTATCAGTCATCCATCAGATAAGCATGAATTCAGCTTATTAGTCAGGCATGAGACATGCATGCTCAGTATGTTATACTCAGCTCTTCAGTTATGTTAGTCATGAGGTATTGTTTCAGCTATTTAGGTTCAGTATGTACGTTATTTGTCTTTTCTCCTCTCTCTCAATCAGTCTCATTCGAGGACAAATGTTCTCAAGGGGGAGATATTGTAATACCCGTAAATTTCCTAGCTTGAAAATTTTTCTCAAGAATGTTAGAAGCTTTCTTTGAAATTTGAATCCTCTTTTATAGATATGGTATTTTCAATATTTTCACATTTTTTCATATGGGAATTCAATAAGCTTTCCATGGATACGAAATTTTCCCAAATCCGACACCCAGGCGAAGAGTTAGAGCCTTTTTAGTGAGATAGTGTATCGCCTCAGCCTTCAGCGTGTCACAGAGATAGCTCAAATGGCAATTGTCAATTTTTAGTTTTACTCCACGATATTGGTGCATTATACCAAACTTGCAGGTCGCAGAAAAGGTGGCAACGCGAGAGCTCTGCATTGCACCACCGTGCAATTTCCCATTGGTCACTTTCCAGTGACTTGGAGCGATAGTGGAACGTCGTGCCAAGGATGAAAATCAAGAAATTTTCTTAGTAATTAACGATGTTTGTTAGGGTTTAAAGGGTCAATTTACCACCTTATAACATGAGATTTGGCCATAATTCAGCAACTTATACTCAACTACTCTCAAGAACAAACCCTAGGGTTTTTATAGAAAGTACAATTCCAAGGGAATTCACCATCAAATTTCAAGAATCTCTCCATCAATATTCGTAGAATCAAAAGCTAAGCTATGCATAGTGTTAATTAATGGACTCCTTTCATCCATGAAGCCCAAGAATCCTTTTTGCTAAGTTCAAGTTTATTGATTTCATTATGAATTTCATGTTTGGTTTGTTTTATTTATGTAGTGAATGATCAATTGAATTCAAGTCCATGTTGGGTGATCAATGTTATGTGGAATTAATTTGTATAGATGTGTATTCATGTGAAGATATGATTAAATCGTAGGATGATAAAATTAGAGTTGAATTATGATGTTTAATTGTTGTATAATGATGTTTATATGTGCCATGCATGCCATGTGTTTGATTTAATATCTATATGAAGGAACAATGACCAACTAGTATGATATCATGAAATCCACATGTATGTACAAATTTATGCATATCATATGTTTGATAAAGTTTTTTAATATATGAACTATGAATTGTGTTATTGGTCATATGTTCAACCAAGCCAGGCTATGTCATTTCTTCTTATCGAGTCTTGGGGGTATTTGTACCCGAACAATTAGCTGTGTGACTAAAGCCATGTCATGTCTTCACAATATCCTCAGTCAATCCATGATTCATAGAACTTAATCGGTCATGTGACTTAGGAAATACTCAAGATTCTTAGTCAGTCCTTAGAACTCTTTACATTCCATCAGTCAATGGAACTCAGTAAATTCAATTTAGCTCTGCTAAATAGTACCCCTAATATTAGTTAAGTTCAGTCAATCAGTTCAGTATCTTTCAGATGGGAGTAGGATTCAACACCGAGCTAGCCTAGGAATGGGGAATCACTCGCTATAAAGGACCGAGATCTATAAAAGAAATCCCTAAGTTCTAGAACTACAAATTTAGCATAGGTACAAGATGTTGCCAGTTAGATAGGACTGACATACTTAGGGATCAGGGTTAGCACATTTAAATGTATATGATTGTTCCCAGGGGTCACCTGCTAGATTAGGACTGATGCCGCAGCAGTTGTCCTTCCTGGTGGCATGCTATTGACACTCTTCCAGTCAAGGCAAATATTGGACCCTAGTTAGATTAGTATGGGGCATGTCGGTTAGTTGAATACATCCCATAGTTTCAGTTACAGAAATCAAGACTATCAAATACAGTCAAATCAGCGTAGTAATACAAATGAAGGACTGTCATCTATAGTCAATTCTTGTCATTATAAATAGACTACGGGATCATCCATTAGATAGGACTAATATTAGTTCTGGTCAATCAGTAGAAGCATAATCAGATTCAGAGATCACCATCTAGGAAGGACTGATCTCAAACTAAGTCAAATCCGCTTTATTATCAGTACACTCAGAGATCACCCACTAGATGGGAATGATGTCAGATTCAGTTATTCAGACACAGTTACTGATGTTATCAGTTACGTTAGTTATCAGAACAAATATACTCAGTCTTTAGCTTAAGGACTATCAGATACAGTCATCCAGACCAGTCATAATCAGAACTGCTAGACTAAGTTGTTTATGTTTTAGTAGCATGGTATCAGCCACTTAGTATTCAGTAATACAGTGTGCAGTCCCAATATGATCTCAGTTATAGGTACTTACGTATGTATGTATTCTCACGTTCATGTTAGTCAATTATTTATATTTGTTCATTCATATGAACCCCATGAATTTAGCCGACCTCACTTGCATACAAGTACATTCAAAGTACTAACGCATTTGTGCTATGGTGTCTTATACCATAGGTTTAGAGGAACGAGCTCTAGATCAGCAGTAAATTCCAGTCTCAATAGTCAGAGTTAGAAGTGAGTTCTTATCTGTCGAGGATATGATGATCTCATTACTCTTTCAATTTTTTGTTTATTTAAGTAGTTGGAGTTAGTTGGCGGACTTGTCCTATAAACTCCTTATTCAGACTATAGTATGTTAGATAGTTATTTCGGATTTGTTTTGGTACTGTTACACCATATTTTAAGTTATGTATTAGTATTGAACCTTATGGCCTTTCAGTTCACATTTTTACATTTATGATAATTATTATTTATATTCAGTACTCAGTTACAGATATCAGTCATGGGTTAGCTTGTGGTCCTTCGGTGTCATGAGCAACGTGTAGCATTCCAGCTGAGAAAATTGAGGCGTTACAAACTTGGTATCAGACCTTAAGGTTCAACAGTGTCCTAGGAAGCCTTAAAGCAGCATCTAGTAGAATCTTATACATGTGTGTGTTGTGCACCACACTTATGTACGGGAGGCAAGAAGATGTTTTAGGAAAAGTTTCCCTTCTTTTAGTATTCATGTCGTACCAGTGAGCATAATTTCAACTCAATCTCTCAGCGTAATCTATTTCTCCCTTTCCTCTATAGAACATGCCTCCTAAATAATGAAATAGGAATCAGTTAGCCCCTCAGCCCGAAGAACCTTTGGGTGATCATGTTTCTCATGTGGAATTCAGGACCGCATTCACCATTCTTGCTCAGTCAGTAGCTTCCCAGAGTGAACGAACAACTGTTGTTCTGGCCAACCTAGTCAAGTGAGGACCCTCAGGAATTCATTGATCAGGTTCAGAAGACAATACATATCATGGGAGTGACTACTATTGAGAGTGATGAGCTAGCTGCATATCAGTTGCAGGATGTGTCTCTTATTTGGTTCAACCCATTAAAGTTAGAAATGTTAGAGGAGGCAAGGCATATATAATGGGATAAATTTGTTACTACATTCTTAGAGATGTTCTTTCCCTAAGAATTAAGAGAAGCTAGAGTGTTAGAATTCATCGACCTCAGGCAGGGCAACATGACAGTGAAAGAGTATTCTCTTACGTTTACACAATTAGCCAGATATGCCCCTCATGTGGTTGCAGATAGTATGTCCAAGATGAGTAATTTTGTGTCAGGGGTGAATGATTGCGTGGTTAATAAGTGTAGATTCTCGATGTTTAATAGTGACATGATATTAGCAATACTTATGACCCATGCTCAATAGATAGAAGACGAAAAGATTAAGATAAATCTGAAGTAGAATAAGAGGGCGAGTACAGGTAGTTTTTTCTTTGCTCAGCCTAATTTAGGAGGTGTTAGCCGTTCTCTGTATAGTAATAAATTTTTAGTCCTAGCTCCATCTTCAGCTAGTGCACCAGTACCCATGTTTGGGAAAGACTGTCATGAAGGGTTGCCAGAAACCGAGGCCCAGGGTACTTAGAACAGGAGTCATACCTATCCTCTTGGCAAGCAGTGTGGTAAGAATCACCGAGGTGTATGTAGAGCAGGCAGTGAAGTATGTTATAGATGTGGTAAGCCAGGCCACAGGTTGTGGGAATGTAGAGTAAGGACTCAAAAGGGAAACGATTTATGCAAGCAAGACGTTACTTCTACTACCACTAGTGGTCAGCGTCAGAGTAGGTTTTACGCTCTTCAGACTCACCATGATCAAGAAAATTCCTCCGAAATAGATTCAGGTACGTTATAGGTCCTTCATACTCATGATATGCATTGTTAGACCTCTTACTCTTATTTTAGCTTAAGATTTTTTCAGCATGAGTTATTCCATCATGAATCAGTCTATGGATACCCTGTGCATCACCCTAGTATCTTAGTAAGGTGAGCGTTCTCAGAGGGACATAGTGTCCCAAGGGGGAGATACCCCATTATTCCCCAACGCTCTCGTGTCTTAAATTAAATTCCTTTTTGCTTAAGGAATCCAGTTTAAAATAGAGGGTAATCATAAGTTGACCCTCAATGTCCCAACCTTAGTTATGGTCCAAGTATTCAAAGGCTTAGTTCAGTTCATGAAACTCAGTTTATGTGTCATGTTTCAGCCTCAGTCATGTTCTCATGTTTCCATTCATGCATACTTCTAGAATTATCATGGGATCATCCATACTTTTTCTCTCACCTAATAGTTATATTAAACTTACTCAGTTCCCTATTAAAATTACCATTACAAACTTGGTATTCAGATCATGCTCAAATCCTTATTACTAACTTGGTACTAAGTACCCTTGCATATTTAGCCATGCGTTTATATATATTAGTTCAGGCATGTAATTATGCATTACATATGTATTCTCACTATGAGAAACTCACTTCATCAAAATATTCAATTGTGTATTCATGAGTTAATTATTAGTCATGAATCAGATAAGCATGAATTCATCTTATCAGTCATTCATCAGACATACATGTTCAGTATGTTATACTCAGCTCTTCAGTTATGTTAGTCATGAGGTAATGTTTCAGCTATTTAGGTTCAGTATGTACGTTATTTGTCTTTTCTCCTCTGTCTCAATCATTCTCATTCGAGGACAAATGTTCTCAAGGGGGAGATATTGTAATACCCGTAAATTTCCTAGCTTGAAAATTTTTCTCAAGAATGTTAGAAGCTTTCTTTGAAATTTGAATCCTCTTTTCTAGATATGGTATTTTCAATATTTTCACATTTTTTCATATGGGAATTCAATAAGTTTTCCATGGATACGAAATTTTCCCAAATCCGACACCCAGGCGAAGAGTTAGAGCCTTTTTAGTGAGATAGTGTATCGCCTGAGCCTTCAGCGTGTCACAGAGATAGCTCAAATGGCAATTGTCAATTTTCAGTTTTACTCCACGATAGTGGCGCATCATACCAAACTTGTAGGTCGCAGAAAAGGTGGCAACGCGAGATCTCTGCATTGCAACACCGTGCAATTTCCCATTTGTCACTTTCCAGTGACTTGGAGTGATAGTGGTACGTGGTGCCATGGATGAAAATCAAGAAATTTTCTTAGTAATTAAAGATGTTTGTTAGGGTTTAAAGTGTCAATTTACCACCTTATAACATGAGATTTGGCCATAATTCAGCAACTTATACTCAATTACTCTCAAGAACAAACCCTAGGGTTTTTATAGAAAGTACAATTCCAAGGGAATTCACCATCAAATTTCAAGAATCTCTCCATCAATCTTCATAGAATCAAAAGCTAAGCTATGCATAGTGTTAATTAATGGACTCCTTTCGTCCATGAAGCCCAAGAATACTTTTTGCTAAGTTCAAGTTTATTGATTTCTTTATGAATTTCATGTTTGGTTTGTTTTATTTATGTAGTGAATGATCAATTGAAATCAAGTCCATGTTGGGTGATCAATGTTATGTGGAATTAATTTGTATAGATGTGTATTCATGTGAAGATATGATTAAATCGTAGGATGATAAAATTAGAGTTGAATTATGATGTTTAATTGTTGTATAATGATGTTTATATGTGCCATGCATGCCATGTGTTTGATTTAATATCTATATGAAGGAACAATGACCAACTAGTATGATATCATGAAATCCACATGTATGTACAAATTTATGCATATCACATGTTTGATAAAGTTTTTTAATATATCAATTATGAATTGTGTTATTGGTCATGTGTTCAACCAAGCCAGGCTATGTCATTTCTTCTTATCGAGTCTTGGGGGTATTTGTACCCGAACATTTAGCGGTGTGACTAAAGCCATGTCATGTCTTCACAATATCCTCAGTCAATCCATGATTCATAGAACTTAATCGGTCATGTGACTTAGGAAATACTCAAGACTCTTAGTCAGTCCTTAGAACTCTTTACATTCCATCAGTCAATGGAACTCAGTAAATTCAATTTAGCTCTGCTAAATAGTACCCCTAATATCACTTAAGTTCAGTCAATCAGTTCAGTATCTTTTAGATGGGAGTAGGATTCAACACCGCGCGAGCCTAGGAATGGGGAATCACTCGCTACAAAGGACCAAGATATATAAAAGAAATCCCTAAGTTCTAGAACTACGTATTTAGCATAGGTACGAGATGTTGCCAGTTAGATAGGACTGACATACTTAGGGATTAGGGTTAGCACATTTAAATGTATATGATTGTTCCCAGGGGTCACCTGCTAGATTAGGAATGATGCCGCAATAGTTGTCCTTCCTGGTGGCATGTTATTGACACTCTTCCAGTCAAGGAAAATATTGGACCCTAGTTAGATTAGTATAGGGCATGTCGGTTAGTTGAATACATCCCATAGTTTCAGTTACAGAAATCGAGACTATCAAATACAGTCAAATCAGCATAGTAATACAAATGAAGGACTGTCATCTATAGTCAATTCTTGTCATTATAAATAGACTATGGGATCACCCATTAGATAGGACTAATATTAGTTCTGGTCAATCAGTAGCAGCATAATCAGATTCAGAGATCACCATCTAGGAAGGACTGATCTCAGACTTAGTCAAATCCGCTTTATTATCAGTATACTCAGAGGTCACCCACTAGATGGGAATGATGTCAGATTCAGTTATTCAGACACAGTTACTGATGTTATCAGTTACGTTAGTTATCAGAACAAATATACTCAGTCTTTTGCTTAAGGACTATCAGATACAGTCATCCAGACCAGTCATAATTAGAACTGTTAGACTAAGTTGTTTATGTTTTAGTAGCATGGTATCAGCCACTAAGTATTCAGTAATACAGTGTGCAGTCCCAACACGATCTCAGTTATAGGTACTTACGTATGTATGTATTCTCACGTTCATGTTAGTCAATTATTTATATTTGTTCATTCTTATGAACCCCATGAATTTAGCCTACCTCACTTGCATACAAGTACATTCAAAGTACTAACGGATTTGTGGTATGGTGTCTTATACCATAGGTTTAGAGGAACGAGCTCTAGATCAGCAGTAAATTCCAGTCTCAATAGTCAGAGTTAGAAGTGAGTTCTTATCTTTCGAGGATATGATGATCTCATTACTCTTTCAATTTTTTGTTTATTTAAGTAGTTGGAGTTAGTTGGGGGACTTGTCCTATAAACTCCTTATTCAGACTATAGTATGTTAGATAGTTATTTCAGATTTATTTTGGTACTGTTATACCATATTTTAAGTTATGTATTAGTATTGAACCTTATGGCCTTTCCGTTCAAATTTTTACATTTATGATAATTATTATTTATATTCAGTACTCAGTTACAGATATCAGTCATGGGTTAGCTGGTGGTCCTTCGGTGTCATGAGCAACGTGTAGCATTCCAGCTGAGAAAATTGAGGAGTTACAAACTTGGTATCAGAGCTTAAGGTTCAACAGTGTCCTAGGAAACCTTAAAGCAGCATCTAGTAGAATCTTCTACATGTGTGTGTTGTGCACCACACTTATTTACGGGAGGCTAGAAGATGTTTTAGGAAAAGTTTCCCTTCTTTTAGTATTCATGTCGTACCAGTGAGCATAATCTCAACTCAATCTCTCAGCGTAAACTATTTCTCCCTTTCCTCTATAGAACATGCCTCCTAAATAATGAAATAGGAATCAGTTAGCCCCTCAGCCCGAAGAACCTTTGGGTGATCATGTTTCTCATGTGGAATTCGGGACCGCATTCACCATTCTTGCTCAGTCAGTAGCTTCCCATAGTGAATGAACAACTGTTGTTCTGGCCAACCTAGTCAAGTGAGGACCCTCAGGAATTCATTGATCAGGTTCAGAAGACAATACATATCATGGGAGTGACTACTATTGAGAGTGATGAGCTAGCTGCATATCAGTTGCAGGATGTGGCTCTTACTTGGTTCAACCCATTAAAGTTAGAAATGGTAGAGGAGGCAAGGCCTATATAATGGGATAAATTTGTTACTGCATTCTTAGAGATGTTCTTTCCCTAAGAATTAAGAGAAGCTAGAGTGTTAGAATTCATCGACCTCAGGCAGGGCAACATGACAGTGAAAGAGTATTCTCTTACGTTTACATAATTAGCCAGATATGCCCCTCATGTGGTTGCAGATATATGTCCAAGATGAGTAATTTTGTGTCAGGGGTGAATGATTGCGTGGTTAATAAGTGTAGATTCTCGATGTTTAATAGTGACATGATATTAGCAATACTTATGACCCATGCTCAATAGATAGAAGACGAAAAGATTAAGATAAATCTAAAGTAGAATAAGAGGGTGAGTACAAGTAGTTTTTTCTTTGCTCAGCCTAATTTAGGAGGTGGTAGCCGTTCTCTGTATAGTAATAAATTTTTATTCCTAGCTCCATCTTCATCTAGTGCACCAGTACCCATGTTTGGGAAAGACTGTCATGAAGGGTTGCCAGAAACCGAGGCCCAGGGTACTTAAAACAGGAGTCATACCTATCCTCTTGGCAAGCAGTGTGGTAAGAATCACCTAGGTGTATGTAGAGTAGGAAATGAAGTTTGTTATAGATGTGGTAAGCCAGGCCACAGGTTGTGGGAATGTAGAGTAAGGACTCAAAAGGGAAACGATTTATGCCAGCAGGACGTTACTTCTACTACCACTAGTGGTCAGCGTCAGAATAGGTTTTACGCTCTTCAGACTCACCATGATCAAGAAAATTCCTCCGAAATAGATTCAGGTACGTTATAGGTCCTTCATACTCATGATATGCATTGTTAGACCTCTTTCTCTTATTTTAGCTTAAGATTTTTTCAGCATAAGTTATTCCATCATGAATCAGTCTATGGATACCCTGTGCATCACCCTAGTATCTTAGTAAGGTGAGCGTTCTCAGAGGGACATAGTGTCCCAAGGGGGAGATACCCCATTATTCCCCAATGCTCCCGTGTCTTAAATTAAATTCCTTTTTGCTTAAGGAATCCAGTTTAAAATAGAGGGTAATCATAAGTTGACCCTCAATGTCCCAACCTTAGTTATGGTCCAAGTATTCAAAGGCTTAGTTCAGTTCATAAAACTCAGTTTATGTGTCATGTTTCAGCCTCAGTCATGTTCTCATGTTGCCATTCATGCATACTTCTAGAATTATCATGGGATCATCCGTACTTTTTCTCTTACCTAATAGTTTTATTAAACTTACTCAGTTCCCTATTAAAATTACCATTACAAACTTGGTATTCAGATCATGCTCAAATCCCTATTACTAACTTGGTACTAAGTACCCTTGCATATTCAGCCATGCATTTATATATATTATTTCAGGCATGTAATTATGCATTACATATGTATTCTCACTATGAGAAACTCACTTCATCAAAATATTCAATTGTGTATTCATGAGTCAATTATTAGTCATGAATCGGATAAGCATGAATTCATCTTATCAGTCATGCATCAGACATACATGTTCAGTATGTTATACTCAGCTCTTCAGTTATGTTAGTCATGAGGTAATGTTTAAGCTATTTAGGTTCAGTATGTACATTATTTGTCTTTTCTCCTCTCTCTCAATCAGTCTCATTCGAGGACAAATGTTCTCAAGGGGGAGATATTGTAATACCCGTAAATTTCCTAGCTTGAAAATTTTTCTCAAGAATGTTAGAAGCTTTCTTTGAAATTTGAATCCTCTTTTGTAGATATGGTACTTTCAATATTTTCACATTTTTTCATATGGGAATTCAATAAGCTTTCCATGGATACGAAATTTTCCCAAATCCGACACCCAGGCGTAGAGTTAGAGCCTTTTTAGTGAGATAGTGTATCGCCTGAGCCTTCAGCGTGTCACAGAGATAGCTCAAATGGCAATTGTGAATTTTCAGTTTTATTCCATGATAGTGGCGCATCATACCAAACTTGTAGGTCGCAGAAAAGGTGGCAACGCGAGAGCTCTGCATTGCACCACCATGCAATTTCCCATTTGTCACTTTCCAGTGACTTGGAGCGATAGTGGTACGTCGTGACAGGAAGAAAATCAAGAAATTTTCTTAGTAATTAAAGATGTTTGTTAGGGTTTAAAGGGTCAATTTACCACCTTATAACATGAGATTTGGCCATAATTCAGCAACTTATACTCAATTACTCTCAAGAACAAACCCTAGGGTCTTAAATTAAATTCCTTTTTGCGTAAGGAATCCAGTTTAAAATAGAGGGTAATCATAAGTTGACCCTCAATGTCCCAACCTTAGTTATGGTCCAAGTATTCAAAGGCTTAGTTCAATTCATGAAACTCAGTTTATGTGTCATGTTTCAGCCTTAGTCATGTTCTCATGTTGCTATTCATGCATACTTCTAGAATTATCATGGGATCATCCGTACTTTTTCTCTTACCTAATAGTTTTATTAAACTTACTCAGTTCCCTATTAAAATTACCATTACAAACTTGGTATTCAGATCATGCTCAAATCCCTATTACTAACTTGGTACTAAGTACCCTTGCATATTCAGCCATGCATTTATATATATTAGTTCAGGCATGTAATTATGCATTACATATGTATTCTCACTATGAGAAACTCACTTCATCAAAATATTCAATTGTGTATTCATGAGTCAATTATTAGTCATGAATCAGATAAGCATGAATTCATCTTATCAGTCATGCATCAGACATACATGTTCAGTATGGTATATTTAGCTCTTTAGTCATGTCAGTCATGAGGTCATGTTTTAGCTATTCAGGTTCATTATTTATGTCTGTTGTCTTTTCTCCCCTCTCTCAGTCAATCTCATTTGAGGATGAATGTTCTCAAGGGGCAGATATTGTAATACTCGTACTTTTCCTAGCTTGAAAGTTTTCCCAAAAATTTTTAAAGGTTTCTTTGAAAGATGAATCCACTTTTATAGATGTGGTATTTTAAATATTTCACTTTTTTTCATTTGGGAAATTCAATAAGCTTTCCATCGATACCAAATTCGCCCAAATCCGACACCCGAGTGAAGAGTTAGAGCCTTTTTAGTGAGACAGTGTATCACCAGAGCCTTCAGCGCGTCATAGAGATAGATCAAATGGAAATTGTAAATTTCCAGTGTTGTTCTGCGATAGTGTCACATCGTGCCAAACTTTCAGGTTGAAGATAAGGTGGCAATGCGAGAGCTCTGCATCACACCACCATGCAATTTCCCATTTGTCACTTTCCAGAGACTTGGTGCGATAGTGGCGCGTCGTGCCAAGAATGAAAATCAGGAAATTTTCTTAGTAATTAAAGACATTTTCTATGGTTAAAAAGGTCAATTTCCCACCTTATATAAGCCTTATAACACGAGAGTTTTCCATAATTTAGCAACTTATACTCAATTACTCTCAAGAACAAGCCCTAGGGTTTTAATAGAAAGTTCAATTCCAAGGGAATTCACCATCAAATTTCAAAAATATCTCCGTCAATCTTCGTAGAATCAAAAGCTAAGCTACGCATAGTGTTAATTAATAGACTCCTTTCATCCATGAAGCCCAAGAATCCTTTTTTATAAGTTCAAGTTTATTGATTTCTTTATGAATTTCATGTTTGGTTTGTTTTATTTATATAGTTAATGATCAATTGAATTCAAGTCCATAGTGGGTGATCAATGTTATGTGGAATTAATTTGTACAGATGTATATTCATGTGAAGATATGATTAAATCGTAGGATGATAAAATTAGAGTTAAAATATGATGTTTATTTGTTGTACAATGATGTTTATATATACCATGCCTACCATATGTTAGATTTAATATCTATATGAAGGAACAATGCCCAACTAGTAAGATATGATGAAATCCTCATGTTTGTACAAATTTATGCATATCACATATTTGATGAAGTTCTTTAATATATAAACTATGAATTGTGTTGTTGGTCATGTGTTCAAGCAAGCCAGGCTATGTCATTTCTTCTTATCGAGTCTTGGGGGTACTTGTACCCGAACATTTAGCTGTGTGCCTAGAGCCATGTCATGTTTTCACAATGTCCTTAGTCAATCCATGATTCAAAGAACTCAGTCGGTTTTATGACTTAGGAAATACTCAAGACACTCAGTAATCTCAGTACTCAGTATTTTCAATTAATCTCAGTAACGTCAATATTCTTGGTCAGTCCTCAGAACTTATTACATTCCATCAGTCAATGTAACTCAGTATATTCAGTTTAGCTCCACTAAACAATACCCCTAGTATCAGTTCTATTTAGTCAATCAGTTCAGTGTCTTTTAGATGGGAATAGGATTAAACACCGAGCTAGCCTAGGGATGGGAACTCACCAGCTAGATATGACTGCGATCTCTAGAAGTAATCCATAAGTTCCAGAACTACGTAGCCATCATAGGTATGAGATGTCACCCGTTAGATAGGACTAACATACCTAGGGATCACTCGTTAGCACTTATAAATGTATATAACTGATCTCAGGGGTCACCCACTAGATTAGGACTGACTCCACAATAGTTGTCCTTATTGGTGGCACGATATTGACACCCTTCAAGTCTAGGCAAACTTTTGATCCCAGTTAGCTTAGTGTGGGGCTTTTCGGTTAGATGAATACATCCCAAAGTTTAAGTTACAGAAATCAGGACTATCAAATACAGTCAATTCAGCTTAGTGATACAGATTTAGGACGGTAAGATACAGTTAATTCTTGTCATTATAAATAGACTATGGGATCACCCATTAGATAGGACTTATCTTAGCAATGGTCAATCAGTAGTAGCATAATAATATTTAGATATCACCAGCTAGGTAGGAATGATCTCATAACAAGATAAATCATTTTTATTATCAGTATACTCAGAGATCACCCACTAGATAAGACTGATCTTAGATTCAGTTCTTTAGACACATTTACTCATGTTATCAGTTATGTCAATTATCAAAATATATGAAATCAGTCTTCACCTTCAAGGCTGTCATATAGAGTCATCCAAACTAGTTCTTCATAATCAGAACTGTCAGACTCAGTTGTTCATGTATTAGTAGCATGGTATCAGTCCCTTAATATTCAGTAATACAATGTGCAGTCCTAACACGACTTCAGTTGCAGTTACTTATGAATGTATGTATTCTAACATTCATATTAGTCAGTCAATTATAATTGTTCATGCATATGAAACCCATCTATTTAGCCTACCTCACTTGCATACCAGTATATTCAAAGTTCTCATACATTCGTGCTATGGTGTCTTATACAATAGGTTTAGAGGCACGAGCTCAAGATTAGAAGTAGATTCTAGTCTCAGCAGTCAGAGTTAGAAGTGAGTCCTCATCTTTCAAGGATATGATGATCTCAATACTATTTCTGTTTTTAGTTTATTTCAATAGTTGGAGTTAGTTGGGGACCTTCTCCTATCAACTACTTATTCAGACAATTTAGAGGCTTTCAGACTATAGTAAGTCAGATAGTTATTTTAGATTTGTTTTGGTATTGTTATAAAATATTTTAAGTTATGTATTAGTATCGAACCTTGTGTCATTTCATTCATGTTTATGCATTTACGATAATTATTATTATTATTATTCAGTACTCAGATATAGATAGCAGTTATGGGTTAGCTTGTGGTCCTTTAAGGTCATGAGCACCATGTAGCATTTTGGTTAAGAAAATTGGGGCATTACAAACTTGGTATCAGAGCCTAAGTTTCAAAACTATCCTAGGAAGTCTGAAAGCCGCATCTAGTAGAGTCTTGTATGTGTGTGTGTTGTACACCACACTTATGTAAGGGAGGCTATAAGATGTATTAGGAACAGTTACCCTTCTTTTAGTATTCATGTCATTCCTATGAGCATAATCTAAAGTCAATCTCTCAGCCTAATCCATTTCTTCCTTTCTTCTATAGAACATGCCTCCTAAAAGAAGAAATAGGAATCAGTCAGCCCCTCAGCCCGAAGAACCTCTGGGCGATCATGTTTCTCATATGGAATTCAGGACCACGTTCACCACTCTTGCTCAGCCAATAGCTGTGAAAAATAAACGAACAACTATTATTCGGGCTAACCCAGCGGCCAACTCAGCTGCTGCTAGAATTTGAGACTTCACCCGAATGACTCCTCCTTCCTTTCTAGGGTTTAAGTCAGATGAAGACCCTCGGTAATTCATTGATCAGGTTCAGAAGACTATAGATATCATGGGGTTGACTAGTGTTGAGATTACTGAGCTAGCTGCATATCTGTTGGAAGATGTGGCTCATACTTGGTTCAAGCAGTAGAAGTCAGAAAGGGTAAATGAGGCAAGGCCTATAGATTGGGATAAATTTGTTACTGCATTCCAAGAGAGGTTCTTTCCCCTAGAGCTAAGAGAAGGTAAATTGTTAGAATTCATGAACCTCAGGCAGGGTAACATGATAGTGAAAGAGTATTCTCTTAAGTTTACTCAATTAGCCAAATATGCCCCTCATGTTGTTGCAGAAAGTAGGTTCAAAATGAGTAAGTTTGTGTTAGGGTGAATGATAGCATGGTTAATGTGTGTAGATTCTCCATGCAGAATAGTTACATGACTTTAGCCATACTTATGACCCATGCTCAAAAGATAGAAGACCAAAAGATTAAGATAAAGAAAAAGAAGAATAAGAGGGTGAGAATAGGTAGTTTTAGCTTTTCTCAGCCTAAGTTAGGAGGTGGTAGCCGTTATCAATATTGTAATAAATTTTCAATCCTAGCTCAATCTTCAGCTAGTACACCCGTACCCAAGTTTGGGAATGACAGTCGTGAAGGATCACCAGAACCTAAGGCCCAAGGTAATCAAAATAGGAGTCTTACCTATCCACTTTGCAAGGAGTGTGGTAAGAATTACCTAGTTGTATGTAGAGCAGGCAGTAAGGTATGTTATGGATGTCGTAAGCCAGGCCACAGGTTTTGGGAATAAAGAGTGAGGGCTTAGATAAGTAAAGATTAGTTTCGGTAGAGCATAACTTCCAGTACCACCAGTGGTCAGCATCAGAATAGGTTTTATGCTTTTCAGACTAGCCATGTTCAAGGAAATTCCACCGGCATAGATTCATGTACGTTATAGGTCCTGCATACTCATGATATGCATTATTAGACCTCTTCCTCTCATTTTAGCTTAAGATTTTTCAGCATGAGTTATTCAGTCATGAATCAGTCCGTGGATGCCCTATGTATCACTCAAGTATCTCAGTAACGTGAGCGTTCTTAGAGGGACATAGTGTCCCAAGGGGGAGATACACCATAATTCCCCAAAGCTCTCATGTCTTAAATTAAATTTCTATTCGCTTAAGGAATCCAGTTTAGAATAGAGGGTAATCATAAGTTGAGCCTCAATGTCCCAACCTTAGTTATGTTCCAAGTATTCATAGGCTTAGTTCAGTTCATGAATCTCAATTTATGTGTCATGTTTCAGCCTCAGTCATGTTCTCATTTTCCCATTGATGCATACTTCTAGCATAATCATGGGGTCATCCGTACTTTTCATCTTACATAACTGTTTTCTTAAACTTATTCAGTTCCCTATTTAAATTACCATTGCAATCTTGGTATTCAGTTTATGCTCAGATCCCTATTACTAACTTGGTACTAAGTACCGTTAAATATTCAGCCATGCATTCATATATATCAGTTCAAGTATGTAATTATGCATTAGACATGTATTCTCACTACGAGAAAATTAGTTCATCAAAATATTTAGTCGTGTATTCATGAGTCAATTATCAATCATTTATTAGATAAGCATGAATTCAGCTTATCAGTCATGCATAAAACATGCACGTTCAGTTTGTTATATTCAGCCCTTCAGTCAAGTCAGTCATAAGGTCATGTTTCAGCTATTAAATTTCAGTATATAATTCAGTTGTCTTTTCTCACCTCTCTCATTCAGTCTCATTCGAGGATGAATGCTCTCAAGGGGGAGATATTGTAATACCCGTACTTTCCTAGCTTGAAAATTTTTCCAAAGAATGTTACAATCTTTCTTTGCAAGATGAATCAACTTTTATAGATGTGTTATTTTCAATACTTTCACTTTTTTATGTGGAAAATTCAATATAATTTCTATCGGTAACAAATTTGCCCAAATTCGCCCCTCGGATGACGAGTTAGTGCCTTTTTGGTGAGACAGTGTATCACCTGAGCCTTCAGTGCATCGCAGAGATAGCTCAAATAGAAATTTTCAATTTCCAGTATTGCTCTGTAGCAGTGGAATGTTGCACCAAACTTCCAAGTTGCAGACTAGGTTGCACCGTGATTGCTTTTCCTCGCGCCATTGTGCAATTTCCTATTTGTAACTTTCCAGAGACTTGGCGCTATAGTGGTGCGTCGTGCCTGGGATGAAAATTGGTAAACTTTCTCAGAAATTAAAGACGTGTCCTAAGGTTAAAAGGGTCAATTTCCCACCCTATATAAGCCTTGTAAGATGAGATTTGGCCATAATTCAACAACTTATACTCAATTACTCTCAAGAACAAGCCCTCGGGTTTTCATAGAAAGTTCAATTTCAAGGGAATTCGCCGTCAAATTTCAAGCTTATGCATATCACATGTTTGATGAAGTGCTTCAATATATGAACTATGAATTATGTTGTTGGTCATGTGTTCAAGTAAGCCATGCTATGTCAGTTTCTTCTTATAAAGTCTTAGGGGTACTTGTACCTAAACATTTAGCTGTGTACCTAGATTCATGTCATGATTTCATGATATCCTCAGTCACGGCATGATTCATAAAACTCAGTCGGTTATGTGTCTCAGGAAATACTTAAGACACTCAGTAATCTTAGTACTTAGTATTATCAGTTAATCTCAGTAACTTCAATATTCTTAGTCAGTCCTCAGAACTCATTACAATCCATCAGTCACCAAAACTCAATAAATTCATTTTACCTCTTCTAAACAATACCCCTAGTATCTGTTCAATTCCGTTAATCAGTTCAGTGTCTTTCAGATAGGAGTATGATTCAGCACCGAGCGAGCCTAGGGATGGGGACTCACCTGCTAGATACAACTCAGATCTATAGAAGAAATCCATAAGTTCTAGAACTACGTAGCAAGCATAGGTATGAGATGTTACCCATTAGATAGGACTGACATAATTAGGGATCACCCGTTAGCACATTTAAATGTATAAGACTGATCCCAAGGGCCACCCACTAGATTAGGACTAACTCCACAGCAGTTTTCCATACTGGTGGCGTGGTATTAACACCCTTCTAGTCAGGTAAATGATTGGGCACCAATTAGCTTGGTATGGGGCATCTTAGTTAGTTGAATACATCCCTCAATTTCAGTTACAGAAACCAGGATTGTCAGATATAGTCAATTTATTTCAGTGATACAGATTCAAGACTATTAGATAGAGTCCATCTTTTTCATTATAAATAGACTACCGGATCACCCATTGGATAGGACTGATCTCAACTATGGACAATAAGTAGCAGCATTATCAGATTCAGAGATTACCAGCTAGGTAGGACTGATCTTAGACTAAGTCAAATTATCTTTATTATCAGTATACTCAGAGATCGCCCACTAGATAGGACTGATCTCAGATTTAGTTATTCAGACACAGTTACTCATGTTATAAGTTATGTCAATTATCAGAACATATGTAATCAGTCTTCAACTTCAGGACTGATAGATACAGCCATCCAGATTAGTTTTTCATAATTAGAATTATCAGACTCAGTTTTTCATGTATTAGTAGCATGGTATCAGTCCCTCAGTATATAGTAATATAGTGTGCAGTCCCAAGACGATCACAGTTACAGGTAATTATGCATATATGTATTATCACATTCATGTTAGTCAGTCAGTTATATTTGTTCATGCATATAAACCCCATACATTTAGCCTACCTCACTTGTATACCAGTACATTCAAAGTACACATACATTCGCGCTATGATGTCTTATACCATAGGTTTAGAGGCATAAGCTCCAAATCAGTAGTAGATTCTAGTCTCAGAAGTCAGAGTTAGAAGTGAGTCCTCACATTTTGAGGACATGATGATCTCATTACTATTTCATTTTAGTAGTTGGAGTTAGTTAGGGGACTTGTCCCATTAATTCCTTATTCAAATAGTTTAGAGCCTTTCAGACTATAGTATGTTAGACAGTTATTTCAGATTTGTTTTTGTATTGTTATACCATATTTTCAGTTATGTATTAGTATTGCACCCTATGGCCTTTAAGTTCATCTTTTTTCTATTACTATAATTATCATTATTATTCAGTACTCAGTTACAAAGATAAGTCATGGGTTAGCTTATGGTCCTTCGGGGTCATGAGCCCTGTGTAGCATTTCTGTTCAGAAAATTAGGGCATTAAAAACATGGTATTAGAGCCTAAGGTTCAATAGTGTCCTAGGAAGTCTGAAAGTCATATCTAGTAGAGTCTTGTATCTGCGTGTGTTATGCACCACACTTTTATACGGGAGGCTATAAGATGTTTTAGGAATAGTTTCCCTTCTTTCAGTATTCTTATCGTGCCAGTGAACAGAATCTCAAGTCAATCTTTCAGCCTAATATGTTTCTCTCTTTCTTCTACAGAATATGCCTCCTAAAAGAAGAAACGAGAATCAGTCAGCCCCTCAGGCCGAAGAACCTTTGGGCGATCATGTTTCTCATGCGGAATTCTGGACCGCATTTACTATTATTGCTCATTCAGTAGCTACCCATAATGAATGAAAAACTATCATTCCAGCTAACCTAGTGGCCAACTTAGCCGCAGCTAGAATTCAAGACATCACCCGATTGAATCCTCCATCTTTTCTAGGGTCTAAGTCAGATGAGGACCCTCAGGAATTCATTGATCAGGTTTAAAAAATAATAGATATCATGGGGGTGACTACTGTTGAGACTGCTAAGTGAGCTGCATATCAGTTGTAGGATGTGGCTCATGCTTGGTTCAAGCAGTGAAAGTCAGAAAGGGCAGAGGAGGAAAGGCCTATAAATTTAGATGAATTTTTCATTGCATTCTTAGAGAGGTTGTTTCCATTAGAGATAAGAGAAGCGAAAGTGTTAGAATTCATCAACCTCGGGCACGGCAAGAAGATAGTGAAAGAGTATTCTCTTAAGTTTACTCAATTATCCTGATATGTCCCTTGTGTGGTTAGAGATAGTAGGTCCAATATGAGAAGGTTTGTGTCAGGGGTGAATGATAGTGTGGTTAATGAGTGTAGATCCGCCATGTTGAATAGTGACATGACTTTAGCCAGACTTATGACCCATGCTCAACAGATAGAAGACTAAAAAATTAAGATAAAGAAAAGCAGAATAAGAGGGCGAGGACAGGTAGTTTTAGCTTTGCTCATCCTAAGTCAAGAGGTGGTAGCCGTTATCAGTATAGTAATAAACTTTCAGTCCTAGCTCCATCTTCAACTAGTGCACCAGTACCCATGTTCCGGAATGACCGTCGTAAAGGGTCGCCAGAACTCGAGGCCCAGGGTAGTCAGAACAGGAGTCTTACCTATCTGCTTTGTGAAGAGTGTGGTAAGAATCACCTAGGTATATGTAGAACAGACAGTAAGTTATGTTATGGATATGGTAAGCCAGGCCACAGGTTGTAGGAATATAGAGTGAGGGCTCAAAAGGGAAAAGATTTATGCTAGTAGGGCGTCACTTCCAGTACCACTCGTGGTTAGTATAACAATAGGTTTTATGCTCTTCAAACTCGCCATGATCAAGGAAACTCCCCCAACATAGATTCGGATGTGTTATAGGTCCTTCATAGTCATGATATGCATTGTTAGACCTCTTTCTCTTATTTTAGCTTAAGATTTTCACCATGAGTTATTAAGTCACAAATCAGTCCGTGGATGCCCTAGGCATTACCCAAGTATCTCAGTAAGGTGAGCGTTCTCAGAGGGACATAGTATCCCAAGGGGGAGATACCCTATTATTCCCCAATGCTCTTATGCCATAAATTAAATTTCTCTTTGCTCAAGGAATCCAGTTTAGAATAGAGGTTAATCATAATTTGACACTCAATGTCCCAACCTTAGTTATGGTCCAAGTATTCAAGGGCTTAGTTCAGTTCAAGAAACTCAATTTATGTGTCATGTTTTAGCCTCAGTCATGTTTTCATGTTTCTATTCATGCATAATTCGACCATAATAATGGGTTCATCCATACTGTTCAACTTACGTAATAGATTTCTTAAACTTACTTTGCTCCCTATTAAAATTACCATTACAAACTTTGTTTTCAGTTCATGCTCAGATCCCCATTACTAACTTGGTACTAAGTACCCTTGCATATTCAGCCATGCATTCATATATATTAGTTTAAGCATGTAATTATGCATTAGACATGTATTCTCACTATGAGAAACTCATTTCATCCAAATATTTAGTCATATATGCATGAGTCAATTATCAATCATAAATCAGATAAGCATGAATTCAGCTTATTAGTCATGCATCTGACATGCAAGTTAAGTATGTTATATTCAAATCCTCAGTCATATCAGTCATGAGGTCATGTTTTAGCTATTCAGGTTGAGTAGTTAAGTTAGTTGTATTTTCTGCTCTCTCTCATTCAGTCTCATTCGAGGTTAAATTTTTTCAAGTAGAGATATTGTAATACCCGTACTTTTCCTAGCTTGAAATTTTTCCCCAAGAATATTAGAAACTTTTTTTGAAAGATGAATCCACTTTTATAGATGTGGTATTTTGACGATTTTCACTTTTTTATGTGGAAAATTCAATAAGCTTTCCATCTATACCAAATTCTCCCAAATCCAACACCCGAGCGAAGAGTTAGAGCCTTTTTAGTGAGACAGTGTATAACTTGAGCCTTTAGCGCGCCGCGGATATAGCTCAAATAGAAATTGTGAATTTCCAGTATCGCTCCGCGATAGTGGTGCATCGTGCCAAACCTCCATGTCGCAGACAAGGTGGAAACACGATAGCTCTGTATTGCGCCACCGTGAAATTTCCTATTTTTTCGTTTCCAGTGACTTGGCGCGATAGTGGCGCGTCGCGCCAAGGATGAAAACCGTGAAATTTTATAAAAAATTAAAGACATGTCGTAGGGTTAAAAGGGTCAATTTTCCACCCTATATAATCCTTATAACACGAGATTTAGCCATAATTCAGAAACTTATACTCAATTACGCTCAGGAACAAGCCCTTGGGTTTTCATAGAAAGTTCAATTCCAAGGGAATTCACCGTCAAATTTAAAGAATCTGTCCCTCAATCTTCATAGAATCACAAGCTATGGTATGCACAGTGTTTATTCATCGACTCCTTTCATCCATGAAGCCCAAGAATCCTTTTTCTAAGTTTATGTTTATGGATTTCTTTATGAATTTTATATTGGGTTCATTTGGTTTATATTGTAAATGATCAATTGAATTCAAATCCATGTTGGGTAATCAATGTCATGCGAAGTTGATTTGTATAGATGTGTATTCATGTGAACATATGATTAAACCATAGGATGATGAAATTACAGTTGAATTATGATGTTTATTGTTGTACAATGATGTTTATATGTACGATGCATACCATGTGTTTGATTAAACGTCTAGATGAAGGAACAGTGCCCAACTAGTATTACATCATGAAATCCTCATGTATGTACAAGCTTATGCATATCACATGATTGATGAAGTGCTTCAATATATGAACTATGAATTGTGTTGTTGGTCATGTGTTCAAGTAATCCATGCTATGTCAGCTTCTTCTTATCGAGTCTTGAGGGTACTTGTACCAGACCATTTAGCTGTGTCCTAAGAGCTATGTCGTGTTTTCATGATATCCTCATTCAATCCATGATTCATAGAACTCAGTCAGTCATGTGACTCAGGAAATACTCAAGACACTCAGTAATCTCAGTACTTAGTATTCTCAGTTAATCTCAGTAACTTCAATATTCTTAGTAAGTCCTCAGAACTTATTACATTCCATCAGTCAATGGAACTAAGTAAATTAGGTTTAGCTCCAATAAACAATACCCATTGTATCAGTTCAGTTCATTATCTTTTTGATGGGAGTATGATTCAGCACCGAGCGAACCTAGGTATAGGGACTCACTCGCTAGATCGGACTGAGATCTCTAGAAGAAACCCCTAAGTTCCGAAACTACGTAGCCATCGTAGGTATGAGATGTTACCCATTATATAGGACTGACATACTCAGGGATCACCCGTTAGTATATTTAAATATATATGAATGATCCCCGGGGTCACCCGCTAGATTAGGACTGACTCCACAACAGTTGTCCTTACTGGTGGCGTGGTATTGATACCCTTCCAGTCAAGGAAAAGATTGGACCCTAGTTAGCTAAGTATGGGGCATGTCGGTTAGATGAATACATCCTATAGTTTCAGTTACAGAAATTAATACTGTCAAATACAGTCAATTTAGCTCAATGATACAGATTTAAGACTAACAGATACAGTCAATTATAGTCATTATAAATAGACAATGGGATCACCTATTAGATAGGACTGATTTTAGCTATGGTTAAATAGTAGCAACATAATTATATTGAGATATCACCTGCTAGGTAGGATGGATCTCAGACTATGTAAATTATGTTTATTATCAGTATACTCAGAGATCACCCACTAGATAGGAATGATCTTCGATTTAGTTATTCAGACACAGTTACTCATGTTATCAGTTACGGCAGTTATAGAACATATGTAATCAGTCTTCACCTTCAGGACTACCAGATACAATCCTCTAGACCTATTGTTCATAATCAGAACTATCAGACTCAGTTGTTCATGTATTAGTAGCATGGTATCAGTCCCTCAGTATTCAGTAATACACTGTGCAGTCCCAACATAATCTCAGTTACAGTTACTTATGCATGTATGTATTCTCACGTTCATGTTAGTCAGTCAGTTATATTTTTTCATGAATATGAACCCCATGCATATAGCCTACTTCACTTCATACCAGTACATTCAAAGTACTTATGCATTCACGCTATGGTGTCTTATACTATAGATTTAGAGGCACGAGCTCCAAATCAGCAGTAGATTCCAGTCTCAGCTGTCAAAGTTAGAAGTAAGTCCTCATATTTTTAGGAAATGATGATCATATTACTTCTTCAATTTTTAGTTTATTTCAGTAGTTGGAGTTAGTTGGGAGACTTGTTCCATCAACTCCTTATTCAGACAGTTTTGAGACTTTCAGACTATAGTTTGTCAGAAAATTATTTCAAATTTGTTTTGTTATTATTATACCATATTTTAAGTTATGTATTAGTATTTAGCCTTATGGCCTTTCATTTCATGTTTCTGCATTTACGATAATTATTATTATTATTCAGTACTCAGTTACAGCTATCAGTCATGGGTTAGCTTGTGGTCCTTTATGGTCATGAGCATTGTGTAGCATTCTGGTTCAAAAAATTGATATGTTACAAACATGGTATGAGAACCTAAGGTTCAACCGTGTCCTAGATGTTCTGAAAGCCCCATCTAGTAGAGCCTTATACATGCATGTGTTGTGCATCACACTTATGTGCGGGAGGCTATAAGATGTTTTATGAATAATTTCCCTTCTTTCAGTATTCATGTCATGCCAGTGAACATAATCTCAAGTCAATCTCTCAGCCTAATCCATTTCTCCCTTTCTTCTACAGAACATGCCTCATAAAAGAAGAAATGGGAATCAGCTATCACCTCATCCCAAAGAATCTTTTGGTGATAATTTTTCTCATGTAGAATTTAGGATTGCATTCACCACTCTTGCTCAGTCAGTAGCTGCCCATAATGAACAAACAACTGTCGTTCTGGCCAACCTAGTGGCCAATTTAGCAACAGCTAGAATTTAGGACTTTACCCTAATGAATCCTCCATCCTTTCTAGGGTCTAGGTCAGATGAGTACCCTCAGGAATTCATTAATCAGGTTCAAAAGATAATAGATCATGGGGGTGACTACTGAGAGTGCTGAGCTAGCTGCATATCAGTTACAGGATGTGGCTCATATTTTTTCATGAAATCCACATATATGTACAAGCTTATGCATATCATATGTTTGATGATGTTCTTCAATATATGAACTATGAATTATGTTGTTAGTCATGTATTCAAGTAATCCGTGCTATGCCAGTTTCTTCTTATCGAGTCTTGGGGGTACTTATACCCGAATATTTAGCTGTGTGCCTAGATCCGTGTCATGTTTTTACGATATCCTTAGTCAAGCTATGATTCATAGAACTCAGTCGCTCATGTGACTCAGGAAATACTTAAGACACTCAACAATCTCAGTACTAAGTATTCTCAGTTAATCCTAGTAACATCAATATTCTTAGTCAGTCCTCAGTACTCATTACATTCCATCAGTCAACAGATCTCTATAAATTTATTTTAGCTCCACTAAACAATACCCCTAGTATCAGTTCAGTTTAGTCAATCAGCTCAGTGTCTTTAAGATGGGGGTAGGATTCAACACCGATCGAGCCTAGGGATGGGGATTCACCCACTAGATAGGACCGAGATCTCTAGAAGAAATCCCTAAGTTCCAGAACTATAAATCCAGCATAGGTACAAGATTTCACCCGTTAGATAGGACTAACATCCTCAGGAATCACCCGTTAGCATATTTAAATGAATAGGATTGATCCCAAGGGTCACCCGTAAGATTAGGACTAACTCCACATCAGTTTTCCTTGCTGGTGGAATGGTATTGACACCCTTCAAGTCAGTGAAAAGATTAGACCCTATTTAGCTTAATATAGGGCATGTCGGTTAGATGAATACATCCCACAATATCAGTTACAAAAATTAGGACTGTCAAATATAGTCAATTCAGCTCAGTGATACAGATTTAGAACTGTCAGAAATAGTCAATCCTTGTCATTATAAATAGACTATGGGATCAACCATTAGATAGGACTGATCTCAACTATGGACAATTAGTAGCAGCATAATCAAATTCAAAGATCACCTGCTAAGCAGGACTAATCTCAGACTAAGTCAAATCATCTTTATTATCAATATAATTAGAGATCACCCACTAGATAGGAATGATCTCAGATTTAGTTATTCGGACATAATTACTCAGATTATCAGATATGTCAGTTACCAAAACATATGTAATCAGTCTTCAGCTTTAGGACTGTTAGATACAGTCATCAAGACAAGTTTTTCATAATTAGAACTGTCAGACTCAGTTAGTCATATACTAGTAGCATGGTATCAGTCCCTCAGTATCAATAATAAAGTGAGTAGTCCCAACACGATATCAATTATAGTTACTTATGCATGTATGTATTCTCACATTCATGTTATTCATTCAGTTATATTTGTTAATGAATATGAACCCCGTGTATTTATCCTACCTCACTTGCATACCAGTACATTCAAAGTACTGACATATTCTCACTATGGTGTCTTATGCCATAGGTTTAGGGGAACGAGATCTAGATCAATAATAGATTTCAGTCTCATTACTCAGAATTAGAAGTGAGTACTCATTTTTCGAGGACATGATGATCTAATTACTGTGTCAATTTCTACTTTATTTCAGTAGTTGGAGTTAGTTGGGGGACTTGTCTCATCAACTCCTTATTCAGACAGTTTAGATGAATTTAGACTATAGTATGTCAGACAGTTATTTTAGATTTGTTTTGGTATTTTTATACCATATTTTTAGTTATGTATTAGTATTGAAACTTATGGCCTTTCAGTTCATGCTTCCGCATTTGTGATAATTATTATTATTATTTAGTACACAGTTACAGATATCAGTCATGGGTTAGCTTGTGGTCCTTTGAGGTCATGAGCGCCGTTTCACATTTTGATTCAGAAAATTAAGGCGTTACAAACTTGGTATCAGTGCCTAAGGTTCAATAGTGTCCTAGGAAGTCTGAAATCCACATCTAGTAGGGTCATGTACATGCGTGTATTGTGCATCACACTTATGTGTGGGAGGTTATAAGTTGTTTTAGGAATAGTTTCCCTTCTTTCAGTATTCATATCGTGCCAGTGAGCATAATCTCAAGTCAATCTCTCAGCCTAATTTATTTCTCCCTTTCTTCTACAAAACATGCCTCCTAAAAGAAGAAACGGGAATCAGTCAGCCCCTCGCCCGAAGAACCTTTGGGCGATCATGCTCATCATGTGGAATTTAGGACCACATTCACCACTCTTTATCAGTCAGTAGCTGCCCATAATAAATGACCAGCTATCATTCCAGCCAACCTAGTGGCCAACTCAGCCGCAACTAGGATTTAGGACTTAACCCGTATGAATCCTCCATCCTCTCTAGGGTCTAAGTTATATGAGGACCCTCAAGAATTCATTGATTATGCTGAAGAAGATAATATATATCATGGGGATGAATACTGTTTAGAGTGTTGAGCTAGCTGCATATCAGTTGTAGGATGTGGCTCATACTTGGTTCAAGCAGTGAAAGTCAGAAAGGGTAAAGGAGGTAAGGCCTATAGAATTTGATGAATTTGTCACTACATTCTTATAGAGGGTCTTTGCCCTACAGGTAAGAGAAGCTAAAGTCTTAGAATTCATCAATATCAGAAAGGTCAACATGACAGTGAGAAAGTATTCTCTTAAGTTTACTCAATTAGCAAGAACCCGAGGCCTAGTGTAGTTAGAAAAGGAGTCTTACCTATCTACATTGCAAGGAGTATGGTACGAATCACCTAGGTGTATGTAAAGCAGGCAGTGAGGTATGTTATTGATGTGGTAAGCTAGGCCATAGGCTACGAGAATGTAGAGTGAAGACTCAGAAGGGAAAAGTTTTGCACCAGCAGGGCGTCACTTCTAATACCATTACTAGGAAGTGTCAAAATAGGTTTTACGCTCTTCAGACTATCCATGATCATGGAAATTCCCCTGGCATAGATTCAATTATGTTATAGGTCCTTCATACTCATCATACGCATTGTTAAACCTCTTTCTCTAATTTTAGCTTAAGATTTTCAGCATGAGTTATTTAGTCACAAATCAGTCCGTGGATGCCCTAAGCATCACCCCAGTATCTTAGTAAGGTGAGCGTTCTCAGAGGGACATAGTGTCCCAAGGGGGAGATACCCAATTATTCCACAAAGCTATTATATCTTAAATTAAATTTCTCTTTACATAAGGAATCCTATTTAGAATAGAGGTGAATCATAAATTAACCCTCAAAGTCCCAACCATAGTTATGGTCTAAGTATTCAGAGGCTAAGTTCAATTCACAAAATCTAGTTTATGTGTCATATTTCAGCCTTAGTCATGTTCTCATTTTTCCATTCATGAATACTTCTAGCATAATCATGGGGTCATCAGTACTTTTCAACTTACGTAATAGTTTTCTTAAACTTACTCAGTTCCCTATTCAAATTTCCATTACAAACTTGGTATTCAATTTATGCTCGGATCCCCATTACTAACTTGGTACTAAGTACCCTTACATATTTAGCCATGCATTCATATATATCAGTTCAGGCATGTAATTATGTGTTAGACATGTATTCTCACTATGTGAAACTCCATTCTTCAAAATATTCAGTCAAGTATTTACGAGTCAATTATTAGTCATGCATCAGATAAGCATAAATTCAGCTTCTAAGTAATGTATCAAACATGCATATTTAGTATGTTATATTTAGCTCTTTAGTCATGTCAGTCATCATGTCATGTTTCAGATATTCAAGTTTAGTATGTACATCAGTTGTCTTTTCTCCCCTCTCTCAGTAAGTCTTATTCGAGGACGAATGTTCTTAAGGGGGAGATATTGTAATACCCATACTTTTCCTAGCTTAAAATTTTTTCACAAGAATGTTAGAATCTTTATTTGAAAGATGAAAACACTTTATATATGTGGTATTTTAAATATTTTCCCTTTTTTCATGTTAGAAATTCAATAAGCTTTCCATCGAAACGAAATTCTACCAAATTAGACACTCGGGCGAAGAGTTACCCCCTTTTTATTGAGATAGTGTACCACTAGAGCCTTCAGTGTGTCGTGGAGAGAGCACAAATGGCAATTGTAAATTTCCAGTGTTGCTCTATGATAGTGGCACATCGCACCAAACTTTAACGTCATAGACAAGGTGGCAACACGATAGCTCTGCGTCGCACCACCGTGTAATTTCCCATTTGTCACTTTCCAGTGACTTGGTGCGATAGTGGCAAGTCGCGCCAAGGATGAAAACCAAGAAATTTTCTCAGAAATTAAAGACTTGTCCTAGGGTTAAAAGGGTCAATTTCTCACCCTATATAAGCCTTATAACACGAGTTTTTGCCATAATTTAGCAACTTATACTCAATTACTCTCAAGAACAAGCCCTAAGGTTTTCATAGAAAGTTCAATTCCAAGGGAATTCACCATAAAATGTCAAGAATCTCTCTGTTAATCTTCATAGAATCACAAGCTAAGTTCTGCACACTGTTCATTCATGGACTCCTATCAGCCATGAAGCCCAACAATCCTTTTTCTAAGTTCAAGTTTATGGATTTCCATCTTGGATTTGTTTTGTTTATGTTATAAATAATCAATTGAATTCAAATCCATGTTAGATGATCAATGTTATGTGTAATTGATTTGCATAGATGTATATTCATGTGAACATATGATTAAACCCTAGGATGATGAAATTAGAGTTGAATTATGATGTATAATTGTTGTATAATGATGTTTATACGTACCATACCTACCACGTGTTTGATTAAATGTCTAAATGATGGAACAATGTCCAATTAGTATGATATTATGAAATCCCCATGTATTTACGAGATTATGCATATCACATGTTGGATAGAGTGCTTTAATATATGAACTATGAATTGTGTTGTTGGTAATTTGTTCAAGTAAGCCATGCTATGTAAGTTTCTTCTTATTGAGTCTTGGGGTACTTGTACCCCGAAAATTTAGCTGTGTTCCTAGAACCATGTCATGTTTTCACGATATCCTCAGTCAAGCCATGTTTCATAGAACTCAGTCGATCATATGACTCAGAAAATACTTAAGACACTCAATAATCTCACTACTCAGTATTCTCAGCTAATCTCAGTAACTTCAATATTCTTAGTCAGTCCTCAAAACTCATTACATTCCATCAGTCAAGGGAACTCATTAAATTCAGTTTAGCTTTGCTAAAGAATACCTCTAGTATCAGTTCAGTCAATCGGTTCAGTGTCTTTCAGATGGGAGTAGGATTCAGCACCGAGCGAGCTAGGAATAAGGACTTACCCGCTAGATAGGACTGAGATCCCTAGAAGAAATTCCTAAGTTCCAGAACTACATATCCAACATAGGTATGAGATGTCACCCATTATATAGGACTGACATACTCATAGATCACCCATCAGCATATTTAAATGTAGAGGACTGATCCCAGGGGTCACCTGCTAGATTAGGACTAACTCCATAGAAGTTGTCCTTAATGGTGATGCTATATTGACACCCTTCCGGTCAGGGAAAAGATTGGACCCCAGTTAGCTTAGTATGGGGCATGTCGATTAGATGAATACATCCTACAGTTTCAGTTACAAAAATCAGGACTGTCAGATGTAGTCAATTCATCTCAGTGATACAGATTTAAGACTGATAGATATAGTAAATCCTTGTCATTATAAATAGACTATGGGATCACCCATTAAATTGGACTAATCTCTAATATAGACAATCAGTAGCAGGATAATCAAATTCAGAGATCACCCACTATATAGAACTGATCTTAGATTTAGTTATTCAAACATAGTTACTCATGTTATCAGTTATGTCAGTTATCAAAACATGTGTAATCATTCTTTAGCTTCAGGACTGTCAGATACAGTCATCCAGACCAGTTCTTCATAATTAGAACTGTGAGACTCAATTATTCATGTATTAGTAGCATGGTTTCAGTTCCTCAGTATTCAATAATACAATGTGTCGTCCCAACATGATCTCAGCTATAGTTATTTATGCATGTATGTATTCTCATGTTCATGTTAGTTAGTCAGTTATATTTGTTCATGTATATGATCCCCATGCATTTAACCTACCTCACTTGCATAACAGTACATTCAAAGTACTGACACATTTTTTCTATGGTGTCTTATACCATAGTTTTAAAGGCACGAGCCCCAAATCAGTAGTAGATTCCAATCTCAGCAGTCAGAGTTCGAACTGAGTCCTCATCTTTCGAGGAGATGATGATCTCATTACTATTTTAGTTTTTAGTTAATTTCAGTAGTTGGATTTAGTTGGGTGACTTGTCCCATCTACTCATTATTCAGACAGTTTAGACGCTTTCAGATTTATTTTGGTATTGTTATTCCATATTTTCAGTTATGTATTATTATTGAACCATATGACTTTTTAGTTCATATTTTTGCATTTATGATAAATATTATTATTATTTAGTACTCAGTTAGAGATATCAGTCATGGATTAGCTTGTGGTCTCTTGGGGTCATGACTATCGTGTAGCATTTTGTTTTAGAAAATCAGGGCGTTATAGGTACCCAGTTAACATGTCATTTTTGGAAAGCATTCTAAAAGGTTCGTGGTACCCGAGTTCACCTCAGTACTACTTTTCATCGTCAGACAGATGGTCAAGTAGAAAGGACCATTCAGACTTTAGAGGATATGCTGTGAGCATATGCGATAGACTTTAAAGGTAGTTGGTATGACCACTTGCCTTTGATTGAGTTCATATATAACAACAGCTATCACTCCAGTATTCAGATTGCTCCATTTAAGGCACTTTATGGGAGGAGGTATAGATCTCCCTTTGGTTGATTTGAAGTGGGTGAGGCTGCAGTGGTACGTACTGACTTGGTATTTAATATCTTCAAGAAAGTCCAGTTAATCTTGGAAAGACTTAAGACAGCTTAGATCCGGCAAAAATCATATGCAGATTAGTGAATTTATGTACTGGAAGATCTCTTTTATGAAAGGAGTGAAGAAGTTTAGCAAGAAGAGAAAGCTTAGTCCCTGATATATCGGTCATTACCAAATTCTCAGCTATTTCAAAAAGGTAGTATATGAGCTTGAGTTTTCTTCAAACCTATCTTTATTCCATCCAGTATTTCATGTCTCCTTGCTAATGAAATGCACGGTGACCCATACACCATAATCCCTATAAAGGGCATAGATGTTCAGATCATCCTCTCTCACGAAGAGATTTTAGTCAAAATCCTTTATTATCTAATTTGTAGACTGAGGAACAAAGAAGTCCCTCTAGTCAAAGTTTTATGGTGGAATCAGTCTGTTGAGGGAGCTACTTAGGAAGAAAAAGCAGATATATGGACCAAGAATCCTTACCACTTCTGTGGAAACTCGAATTTAGCTCAAGGTAATAGTTTTCGTTAAGCTTATTCAGTTTCATGTTCAGATTTCAGTTACAAAGTTTGTATCATTTACCATTGTATGTTCAGCCATGTGTTCATAAATATTGTTTAGCTATGTACTCATGCATCATATATGCATGCTCATTATGATAATTTAGTGTATTAGTGATCTCAGTCATAAAACAATGCTTCAGTTATGCATGCCCAGTGTCTAAGTTCGGTCCCTATGGATTCTTTTTTTTGTAGTCTCATTCGAGGATGAATGTCCCCAAGGGGGAGATAATGTAAGACCCCATAAAGTTCTTAGCTTAAATCAGTCCTTTAGGCTTGTCAAGGGGTCCCATACTTAGAATATTTTAGATAGGTATACAAACTTAGTGTTATGTTAGCATACAAAAGTTGACAATCTTATTTTGTCACCTTTACGTCCATTAAATATTGATATTTGAGTTAATTAATGATTAGGAATGTCAATAGGTGCTCCCGAAGAAGTTTTGGATTTTTTGGACCTCATTTAGATCATGCTTGAGTTCCTAAAATAGTGGATCAACGCGATCTTGATGCATAACATCAACCATCACATTGATGAGATAGTTTTTCCCCAGCTTCAGTGCAAATTCTAGTGAACCAATATGGTCTTAACATGGAACATTAGATATTACATCGATGCATGTCGGCCTGTGCATCGGTAACACAACTTTGAAGTCATAAAAATACTACATCCTTAGGGGTATTTGGGTCTTTCTCCAACGTTCTTCATCCCCCAAAACATGAAATTAAGCCCTTTGGAGAGAAAATATACTCATTCATTCTCAAATTTTCTCAAGAACAAAACCCTAGGTTCTCAAGTTTCAAATCAAGAACTCAAGAACTCACCATTAACTTTCATAAATTCATCAACAAAGGTATGCGAAGTGTTCATCAAAGGGTTCCATCCACCCTTGGAGTCCAAGAAACTCTTTTAAAGTTCATGTAGAGTGATTTCATGATTTCCATGAGTTGAATTAAAGTGTTTCCATGATTTATTGCAAGATTCATGTATAGTTAATTGATATGTCTGCTTTATCATGTGAATTCATGTTGAAACTCTTGGAATTATTTAATTGGAATTAAATCATGCTTCCTACATATTGTTTTAGTATTATGTGCATATAGTATGCCCCACAAGTGTTTGATTATATTATGTTTAGCATGTATGTTAGTATTCATGCCATGCAAGTATTTGCTTGTAAGCTCAAATAAATGAATGATGACTAAGTAGCTAGTTACTATGTCTCAAGAAATATGCCATGTCTTTTAAGTTTATGCTATCGAGTCCTGAGCGCATTTTATTCCCAATAATTTAGCTGCTTGTCTAGAGCCATGGTAAGACACATAGTAGAGTCAGTTATGTCATGATTAGTATAAGTCAGTTAGTACAGATCTTTGGAAAATTCAGTGAACTCAGAATCAGTCCAGTTCAATTTAGTAAAATCTATTCAGTTTAGTTATACAGTATGATCAGTAACAATCTAGTCTAGCCTATTACAATTTAGAATTCAGTCCAGTGTCTATTCATTTGGGAGTAAGATTCAGCACTGAGTGAATCCAAGGATGGGGAGTTACCTGCCAGTAGAGGGTGAAATCCATAGAAGCAGTCCTTGCATTCCAAAACTACGTAGCCAATATAGGTTGAGATATCAATCTGCCAGTTGAAGGTTAATGAGGTGATCTACCTGCCAGTTAAGGGTACCACCATTCTCGTTCAGAGTACCTTCTAAATGAGTGTGACTCAACACTTGTCTTTACCCGTGGCACGGTATTGACACCCTTCTAACTGGGGTTACATGTTGGACCCCAAATTATTTAGAGAAGGGGCATGTCGATTAGATAAGTACTTCCCACAACCTTAGTTTTAGTCTCAGTCCAATAGTAGAACTCAATTCAGTTTTATAGATTTGGGACTATTTGGTTTAGTCACTCAGCTCAGTATGAACTCACTGTAGTTCCACAAATTCTGGACTGTTAGATATAGTCATTTAATTATCAGAAATATAGTATAAGTAAACTCATACATTAGTAAGTCAGTATTAGTACTCAGTACTATTATGATCTTAGTTACAGTATACGTATTCATGCATGTATTCTTATTCAGCCATACTCATGTTATTAAGTTATTATTGCTCATACATATGAATCCATGTGTTTTAGCCTACCTCGTTGACCATACCATTATATTCAAAGTACTAACACATGCTTTTCTTTTGTTCTATGATGTCTTAAATCATAGGTTCAGACGCACGGGCTCTAGAACACCCTTAGAAACTTCAATTTTTAGCAGTCAACATAGTGGTGAGTTCTCCTAGTTTGAGGACATGGTTGTTTTCATTATTTCAGTTTTATTTTCAGTAGTCAAAGTCAGTTGGGGACTTGTCCCATCAACTCCACAGTTTAGAGTCTTTTCAGACTAGAGTATTTTCAGATAGTTGTTCAATTTTTCTTTTAGTACATATATTTAGTTTTAGTATTTTGATATCGTATTCAGATTTATTTACAGTTTTAAACCTTATGGCATATGTTCTGCTTATTTCTATAATCATTACAGTATTTATTACATAGTTATTGCAGTAGGTACCAGACATGGGTTATCTTGTGGTCCTTTAGGATTATGAGCATCATATAGCATTCAGGGTATAGACTTGAGGCATTATAATTTGTTGTCCAACGCTTGTGAAAGTAGTTTTGAGAAGTTGATGGATAAGTTGACTTTTGCGCTGGTTTGAACCCTGCCCAAGGGTATTGATGGTTTTGTTGTGTATTGTAATGCATCTCATGTGGGACTAGATTGTGTCTTGATGCAACATGGTAAGGTTGTGGCCTATTCTTCTTTGAAGCTTAAGATTCATAAGAGGAATTACCCTACTCAAAATTTAGAGTTGGCAGTTGTGATTTTTGCGTTGAAAAGATTTTGCCATTATCTGTATGGGGTGCATATAGATACTTATTCAGATCATAAGAGCATTTAATATGTGTTTACTCAGATAGAGTTGAATCTCGGGCAGAGGCAATTTGGTTTTGGTGGCCATGGTTTTGTTTTAAAATAAAACTTAGGAGAGGTTTAATTGGATTGGAATTTCATAATTAGTCTAAGCTTGCAAGGATAATTGTTATCGCCATACGGACTGTAAATGCCTTAATAAATTACTCATGCGTTAAAGATTGTGATTTTGTGCAAATGCTTTACTCTGGGCTTAAAGGGGGTTGTCTAGCTCGCCATTAAAGAGAAGGTCTCAGAGGTACCAGTACTGGAAGCCATATTTTCGGCTGGGAGGTCTTTATGATCGTATGCATTGTTCAAACATTATGTATTCTTGGATTTTTGAATACTTGGTGTCTCTTGCCATCCCTTTGATTTCCTTGGTACATGAGGGCAAAATGAATTAGGGCCCTTTCAATAGGAGGAGCTGAACCCATGTAGCCCATGGGTTCCCTTGGGATGGATAGGGTTACACAGTCCAGGTTAATGATTTTAAACACTCATGTTCATGACCTTTTACACTATACTAACATCCTATACATATATATTTATGAATGTGTGCATGTAGTTTGGCTGGTTTTGGACATGGCATTATTTTATCACTTTTATTGAGTTACATGTCACTGCTTATCTCACTAACCATCCTAAGATGCTATATCATTTCTTTATAAAGGGTCGAAAGACTTTTTCGTTACCCGTGTGCTACGTTAGATGGTGCGGTTGTCTGCTGAGTTGCTGTTAAGTGGTGATCCTCCATCTGCCAGAAATGTTTGACATTTTCTTAGTTTTATTTCATATTATAGGAATTGAAGAGTTCCATTCTCATGGTCGGTTGCATGTTCGGACTTAATTTTGTATTCCAGTTTAGAGGCTTCTGTGGACAAAGTGTGGGTTGTATATTTGTTTTAGATTCTTAGAAACCTTCTATTGGTGTATATATTATTCTTAATGTTTGGTTTTGCTTTAGCTATAATGTTATTATACTCAGGTGGTTAGGCAAGAGGGTGGTCTCTAGCCCACGGTGGGCTTGAGATACCCATCTTGGCCAAGTCCTGGTTTTGGTCGTGATATGATGGTAGTGATAAGTATGAGTAGATGGTGAATGCATTTATTGGTAGAGTTTCCAACACATACATAAAAAAGAAGCTGGATCTTGACCTGAAGAATAGAGCAACCATTTCAGCTACATCGTTAATTGAGGAGACTTTAGTTTTAGAGATAAAGGCCCTTCCTTCGGATTAGCATTATGAATTTTGTAGGGACAACAATACATTTCAAAGATTATTTTTTAATTTATAGAGGTTCTAAATGGACATCAGGAGGACCATTACTCATGTTGTTGGAATTTTACTTGGGATTTATACTCATAAAACCCAACATAAGCTAGATTGAATACCAAACATTGAGCATTAACATAGACTGAATCCACCTATGTAAGAGGTTATGAAGAAGGAAATCATCAAGTCATTGTGATACAGGATGAAATAATGAAAATGATGATGAATACAAAGACAAGGAAAACAAAGGAAATTGTGGCAAAAACATAAAGGATAGATAGATCGACATCAGTTGATAACGAGAAGACAACCAAGTGTATACTAAACCCTAGACCTTTCTATAAATTACCAATAACACCAACCTCTTATGAGGACACAAGGGAAATGGATCCTGAGCACCCACGTTTCTGGACAACCAAATAAACTCGCAAAAAGTTTCAATAAAAACACTCGCAAGTGTATCTCAATTCATCATTCATCAACTATCTCTAAAATGAAGGAAAACCATAAAATTTCAAGCCATAGTCTATTTATTATCAATGGGCCAAAAATTTACCCTAAATTTCTATTGGGCCGAAGAGTAACCCTAGATCCAAAACAATACAATGGGAATCCATACTCTTTCAAAGTCCAAGATATTATCCAAATGTGGTGTCACCCATTCTTAACTCCGAGGATATTAGTAAATATATATATTTCCAAACTATCCTCCATTCACGCATTTGATACCCTAAAATGATCAAGTCTTAGATCCGTTGATGTGATCCTTGAAGCATCAATCCCAAAGGAGTGGAGCCTATTAATCCTGTATCAGGTTGGATGCAAGTGTGGTTTATCTAATTGCTGACAACAAAAGGGTGAGCCTAGTCTAATATGTCACTAGGAAGGGTGGAGTCACTATAATTGTCAATGAGAAGAATGCGTTGGTTCCAATGAGACCAGTCACCGAATAGAGAGTTTTCACGCACTATAGGAAGCTAAAATCATAGACCTAGAAGGTTTACTTCTCTATGTTATTTATGGAGGAAGTTTTACACTACCTTGCTTGTTGAGGATGGTATTGTTTTCCTGATTTGTTTTTAGGGGTATAATCAGATCTTTATTGCTCTTATATAAGAACACTTTCACTTGTCCTTATGGGATGTTTGACAGGATTCCCTTTGGTCTATGTGATGCTCCCTCAACTTTTTTATGTTGTATGATGTCCATTTTTCTGACATGTTGAAGGAGAGTATAGAGGTTTTCATGGATAATTTTTTAGTTGTAGGGGATTCATTTGAGTGCTTGGCTTATTTTCCAATGCCTTGTGAACATTTAAAGAGTGCAACTTAGTTCTTGATTGGGAAAAGTGCCATTTTATGGTGAAGAAAATAATAGTTCTTGTGTAAAAAATTTCGAAAATCTAATTGAGGCTTACAAGGATAAGATTCAGGTGAATGAGAAATTGCCTCCACCAATTTGTGAAGGGCATTCATAAATTTTTAGCATATGCTATTTTTTATCATAGGTTTATCAAGGATTTATCTAAAATTGCAAATAATTGTGCAAATTGTTAGAGAAGGAGTTGAAGTTTTTATTTGATGATGCATTCGTTAAGGCTGTTGAGTGTTTGAAAGAGAAGTTAATTTTAGCCCCTGTTATTGTATCTCTAAATTGGACAGTACCACTAGAGATGATGTGTGATGCTTGTGGTATGAAGCTGGGAGCAGTCCTAGGAAAAAGTAGAGAGAAGATAATACACTTGATTTACTATTCTAGCATAACACTTACTCCTTATTAGAAAAATTACACTATGATCGAACAAGAGTTGCTGGCAGTGGTGTTCCCATTTGAGAAATTTTGGTCTTGCTTGATTGGTACCAAAGTCATTTTACATAATGACCAAGCTAATCTTTTATATATTATGGAATATAAAAATACAAAGGCGAGGTTGATTTGATGAGTACTTCTATTTCAAGAATTTGATTTTTAGTGAAGGATCGAAAGGAAATCAGAAATCAGGTAGCCGATCATTTATCACTCCTCGAGGAAAAGGCCGCAGTGAAATTTAGGGATGAGCTTATGATAGATAATAATTTTCCAAATGAGCAAGTCTTGGCAGAATCACAAAACTCAATCCCTTCATTTGCATATTTTGACAACTATTAGGAAAGTGACCTCATTCTCGAAGATATGCCATCCTAGAAGTGCAAATGATGCATTTATAAGGTGAGAAATTTATTTGGGATGAAAAATTCTCATTTTGAGTCTGTGTTGATGCTATGATTAGGTGATGTATTATTAAGGTAGAAATGATGAATCTCATAGAGGCATTCCATTCGTCTTCAGTTAGGGGTCATCATGGAGGTGTGGTTACTATTATCCTACTATCTATAAAGATGCACATTACTATGCTAGACATTGTGACTAATGTCATAAGCAAGGAAATATATCATGCAGGCATAAATTTCCAATGATGATGATCCTTGAGCTTGAATGTTTTGATGTATGGGTAATGACTTTATGGGTACATTTTTGGGATGAAGTACATGTTATTGAATTTTGACTAAATTTCTAAATGGGTGGAAGTAGTTGGAGCTTCCAAACAATGAATGTAAGAGTGTCACAACCTTTCTAGAAAAGAACATCTTCTTCAGATTTGGAACACCCAGAGCTATCATCACTGATTAACGCTCACATTTTTGCAATGATCTTTTCAAAGCCTTACATAATAAATATGGTGTGAAACATATGGTGTAAACACCTTTCCATCATCAAATAAGCAGGCAAGTTGAGGTTTCTACTTGGGAGATAAAGTTTATTTTGGCGAAGAAAGTTAATGCCAATAGGACTACTTTGGATACAAAGTTAGATGATTAATTATTATCCTACCGGACAAACTACAAGACTCTCATAGGTGCATCTCTATATCAACTTGTTTATGGAAAAACATATCATTTTCCTATCGTACATGTGCATAAGGCACTATTGGCATTGAAAAGGCATAACCTTAAGTTGAGTGATGATTTATAATTATGATTAGAATAGATGAATAAAATGGATGAGTTCAATGTCCATTCCTATCAAAGATAATATAAATAAAAAAAATAAACCTATTCCATGATTGAAAGATAAAGCAAAGATAATTTCAGACCATTGATTTGGTTTTGCATTATAATTGGAGACTCTATTTGTTTCCTGTAAAGATAAAATCCAAATGATCAGGACCATTAACTATGGTGAGAGTTTTCCCGCATGGTAAGATTGTTTTTCAAGGACATAGAATTAACCCATTGATGGTAAATGTCCTGACACGACTCGAAGCAGGGCCTAACCGTGTTAGGTATCTCATGTCCCACGAGGACTGGAGATCACCTCCTGCACCTAACCAACAAAAACACAACACACCCCAAAGTTATATCAATTTCGAACATATAAAAAGATAGTGTGTAATATCTTAAGAAAATTTCAATGCATATCTATTACTAACCACCGACGACTGGCCAAACGACTGACTAACACAGCCCAGTAACCACAATAGTCTAAATAAAGCTTTCTAAAAATGATCCAAAACTGAATATCAATAAAGTATCAGGATATTCCCCAATATTAGATAGAAAAATAAGTCTAAGATATAAGAGGAACAAAACACGAATTGTAGACTTCCAATGTATGAAAGATCAACACTTCAATGTCAACTCACGAGATTCTCTCAAATCCTAATTGCTGAGCAAGTAGATTAGAAGTGTGATTGATTCCTGCATCGTGTGGGGACACAACATTCGAAGATGATTATTGGAGTGAACGCTAACATGTAACTCGGGGATAAGGATAAGATAATGACATGATCAACAGTTTAATATCATTAAAACCAATGCACATAATGAAATGCATATACATATATATGTATATATATATATATATCGCATATCGGGATAGGGAATAAGGATTAACATGCATTTTCAAAACTTTAGCCTAGATTCTGTAGCTCAACTTCTTATTACAGTACCCACGGGCTATATGGGCCCCCAGCTCTCACCCCCTAGTTGATCCCCAATGCTTAGAGCTACACGAATCAGAGTATAATTTCATATATATGCACAGGGGGGACTAAAGCCTCCAAACATATACTTAGGTGACGTAAGTACCACAACACGTAATGTTTTACGGGGGACTCGAACATCTCTAATCATGAATTAATAATAACAATAACAATAACAAGGGGGACTAAAACCTCCCTGGTAACCTTACCCCAACATTGGAAAACATGATTTTTAGTGTTGGTCCCCTAGACCTCCACTTTCATGACTCAGCTACACAACTCTATTTATAGCCCTGTAAAAAAATTTATCACACAATTCCATTCATGAACAATATTTCACATTAATGCATATATTATTGGTATTATCATACCAACTACACTTGCAAAGTAAAAACAACATGTCAGAGCAATTTGTATTAACTAAGAGAAAACACCCCCCTTTGTTCATTAATACAAGGTGGGGGAACACCGACTTCCTTTGTTCATTAAATCAGACCCTTATGTTTCAAATACTTCTTTATATCGTGCATTAGTTCAAGACTAGTTCAATTTTACAAATACCCACCTTTCTTATAACTCAAAACCAATTCCACAGTACGGGTTGGGATCATAAACACTTCAAAAGTCACAAGTTTGGGAAAATCACAATTCCCTAGTTCATTCAGCATACCTATGTACCTACAAGTTTGAAATAATATTTAAAGAATGAAAAATCATAATTAAATCAAGGGAGAACACTGTTCAACAATTAGCATTCTAAGCCGCAACCCTTGTTTTCCAAATCAAAACAATTCCATTTAAAAAACACTCATTGGTAATTAGAAAAAATCGATTAAGTATTTATCAATCTAAGACAAACACTACGAATAGGATCCCCATGACTTCATAACTCCACAGGTTATTCTTGTTGACAAACTATCCTAATGGTTGTATGCTAAATCTAACATGATATGTATAACCCAAATTTTTTCATACCTTGTTATTAATGAATTTCACTTATCTCCTTTCTGACTTAGAGTGTTGCATTACTAACCCTTATTTTTTTATCTTAGATTAACTATCCTTATTATGGTATGAGTTATTAGGTCAAAGTTGATAGCTTCAAATCTCTATTGTTACTCCTTTCTCCTAACCTATACCTCTCCCCCAAAAAAGTTTGGAATATAGGTGAGTTCCTTATATATGCATCCATTAGAAGATAAATCATATTGAAGGAAATAATAATGCATGCAAGCACACCAATATAGACTAATTTTGCACATATTCTATTTTGCTAATGCCTCATGGTTTCCACCCTTGTTATAGGTTTAACTATTTATAGTTATAAGAACATAATGATAAATCATAGATGAGTAAATTATCATGAACATATAATAAGAAATAAAGTAAAAAGTTAAATTTGATTAAATGTTCATACAATCCTAAGAATGTGCATTGAAATTATATAATATGAAGCAATGTACATAACAATTGTAACCCCATAAAAATAACCCTATAAAAGTGTTTATAAACAAAAAAAATCCTATCCTAAGTAGAAAATAAGAACTAGGCCTCGGATGAGAAAAAGATACAATCGTGGTTGGAACCCAAAATGGTCCTTTTCTTGTCATTCATTATTTATACTTATACTTAATCACAATCAGGTCTTCCCAGGTATGGTTCTCAGTATGGACACGTATTATTATCATAAGATTGTGGAATGTTGTTATCTAATAATTGTGCTATTGAAATAAGACTTTGCAACAACTAGATTCTCATCCCACAACCATATGGTACGACTGTGCTTTCATGTCACGGTTGTGGAAGCTATCGTTTGATCCTCTTATACCTAACTCCTATAGATGTGAATTTTCTTTTACACTTATAATCACTTGGTATGATCATGTTATCAACTTACAATCTTGGTTTCTTCCATCTAAGAGACCTCTAATTTTGTGTATCTCTGATTTAATGGTATGAAATGCTAGTTATGATAGTGGTTTAATCTCAGGATTGTGGTAATACTCGTCTAATGCCAACTTTTCCAATCTTAATAATTTCCTTTTGGCAGTCCAAAAATCCTACAAACACTAAATAAAACACATAAAATCCACAAAAGTTCCCTTATATTTTCAAATATTCCTTTTCTTATTCATCTTAAGTATCAAAAGTTCAAGGTACATAATAGTTCAGCATTGACGTAGGGTTTGGTCTACTTTTTTCTACAAGATTATGTAGTGTAAGTATTTCTTGTTAGGTAAGAAATATAGGATGGGATTATGACTAATATATCCCGACTTAACCTATTTAGGGACTTTAGGGTAAAAATATGAGCCAAACCACAGACAACAATATTTATTATAGTCTTAGGACCATATCACCCTTGATTAAGGACATACCATAGATTGATGTTAATGATCCTTTAGTATAAGCCATACCATTTGTCATAGTATTTGAGATGATATTTATTGATTAGATCCTTGAAGTAGCTTTAGGTACTATTTTATATTAGTATCTAATTTTGGTTTTAATATTATATCAAATTATATATTATGTGTCTAAGCTTGTGGTTATGGTTCTAGTTGGAAACTAGGTTAGTACTTTATCCTTATAAAAGATGTGGTTATTTTTATAGATGTGTAGATTCTTATGGTTGTATAGTTTAGATATTAGTTATGGCATGCATACTATTAGCCACATTCATGCTCACTTAGTGGTGCAATTCAAACCAAATCCTTTATTTTATTATTATTTTCGAAAAATTGATCTTTTCATTTTTAAAATGGATTCTGTTACAATGGGAACCATACCTTCTTATTTAGTAATTTAGGAGATTTCAAAACTAAATGTAATATGTTTCAAAGTAGTCGAATATTGATTTCACTCCATTACTATTTCACTCTTTTACAATTATTGCATACCTTGATCAATAGATACTTGACCCTTTCTATGCCATTATAATAATTAGTCCCCAGTTGATATCGAGCAATGGACATACAAATTTAGACTTTTTTAACCATAATTTGAGTCCATGCACTTATATATACATACATATATACATATATATATATATATATATATATTTCTCATACTTGATGGAGTAGATTAATTAAGATTGTTAATGTAATTCTTAGTTTAGGACCAAGCAGTGTATACAGATATCCTGAGTCCTCTATGGCCCCCGTAGTCTATGAGCCACAGTGCTGGAGAAAGATGTTCTCCATAGGTCCTGTCTATGTGAATTACTAATCTGGAGAAGGTGTATACACTTGGTACATTATGGATCTCTGATTAGTTATTATTTACCATGGTATTATGTGCATTTATTTATACATATGCATTGCATATCACTAATATGATTTTTTGGTGCTTATATCTCTCAACCTTATCTTTGATTGTATAGGTATAAGCTATTATTGTTGTTTTTTGAGAGCTTTTTTACGTCTTCTAGGATATGGATGCTCGGTTTGGTTATTTTTTATCTTATCTAGTGGGTTACTTTATTGGTGGTTATGATGGTTAGTTTGTGACAGGATAGTTATGGATTGGTACATGGCATTGTTAGTGGATTTCTAATTCTTTATCTTTCTCGTAGTAAAATATGTTATTGTCATATTATCTCATGTTTAGTCATCCTTTGGTTAGAGACCCTGATTATTCTAGTATTAGCTTTATTTCTTTTATAGGATTCCTTGAGATGTTAGATTGGCCTCCCTAAGGTTATTATCTTTGAGTTAGTCCTTTATATATGTATATGGTATTACCATATATCCCTCTCATACAGTGTCTATTCATATTGTATATGTATCCTTTTGGCCTTGTAAAACTAATACATATTCCTCTTTCACTCTTTATTTTTATATTGGCTAGTGACATACAATATTGTACTTTTGTTCCTGAATATTATTAGGATAGGACACTTTATTCTTATTGCTCCATTCGGATAATTATTATGTTTAGTTTCTCAGATAGTTTCCTATATTTTTATGCATGCCTTATGTGTTTTAAGTCTTGCATTATCACTAGATCTCAATCGACCAAAGCATATGAAGTACCACATGTTTGGTAATCATACTACATGTCTACAAACTTTATATCATAAGTTCTCACCATTGATGTGTGCATCATACAGAGTATTTATGGATTGGAGATTCAAGGTGAGCTCCTAACATTTAAAGTATTCCTGCTCTCCCTAATATTAATTAGATGTATCTCTATTTGGTATTTCAAAGATGGTTTGTACATGTACATTTATTATGTATTTTACTTTATACTCTAATTGTATTAAAAGGTCTTGTTCTAATTTCACCAAGTTTTGGAGGTTGTATTCAATAGTTTTTTATTTAGATTTATTTTTGTTATTTCTTTCAATTCTCTTGATAGTTCATTACTAGTTGTTTTGAATTAGGGATTGGCATACCTACTACTGGGTTATAGTAGGTGCCATCATAACCTAATAAATTAGGTCATAACGAACAAGCTGGTTTAATAGTGTATTAGTACAAGAGTTAAGTCTCTAGTAGAGTCTTGTAGATCTATACAGAGATGTTTATATCCTATCCACAAGATACTATAGGGCATTCATTGAAAATTTTACTATTGGCTCCATATTATGTGTCCATATTATTATGAACCTCTAAATACTTTATTTGAATCAATTAATTCCCAAATGGATTGTATGAGGTTATCAATAGATGTGGATAATACTTTTGCATGTTTTTCACAAGTTTTATCTCAGAGTCGGTCAAAAGAGTTTGAGATTAATGTCGAAGATCTTCAATGTCATCAAGAGAATTTAGGCCCAGACCAAGCTCCTATAGAGTGTGTTACCACCTTAATTTTTCAAGACGCAGTGTTAGGGTTTATGAGTATTTTAGTGGATTTATCTAAGCCAGAGATAATTTCTGTTACATCAAGTAGTTCATAGATGAGAGTTGTATTTGCTGATGTTTGGTAGGTTCTATATCTATTTTAGAGCATGATATTGGTTTTGTCAAGTGTGCCAAACATACTCTTATACTACATCCTTCAAAGCATGAGTTGATGTGAGGATTTGTTAAAGGATTGTCTTTTCCACCTCGATTGGAATCACATTATATGATAGTAGTCTGGTTATCTTTCCTTAAATTTATTGATCAAGCAAGGACCGCTAAGACGTGTAATGATACTCCAGGCCATTTACTCAATTTATGTCCATTTTTAGGGTTTGAAGCCTTCCTATAATGATTATAGGTTATTTGTGACTTGTCCAAACTATCGGTTTAGTTTTCAAAAAATTCATATGGAATTTAGACATATTTCACTATTTTAGAGATTTCATTAATAAGGAATTAGTCTCAAACCAAACACTTAGTAGACAACCTTTGATGAGAATTTTTACAACAATATAAGCTCTACAATATTGATATTAGGCTCGAGAACCATTTGATCGGGTCACACGGATTTTTAACTTATTTTGGGCTACTGTGAAGATTATAAGAAAAATAGAACTATAGGTTTGAGACCCATATTTAGTCGAAACAATATTGGATTAGAGTTTAAATGGTTTAATTGAGTTGAGAATGTTGAATTTAGTATGGTAACATAGTTCGTTTGCATGCACGGGGTTCCGAATAAATTTTGAGTATTCAAATAGAGACCATTTTGGACTTAGCAAATTTAATGCATCAGGTTGTTGGTGCAACTGATTAACCAGCCATTTTATCCGCTCAAGTGGTCTTTTTAGTGACATTGGGTCAATGTAGATACCTTGACCATTTGGACAAGGTTCGCTTAAGAAAACAATGTAAGCATTATCAATCACTACTTAGCGGGTTAAACGTCCCTTTTGTTTTACCTGTTCCCCATGCTAGACCTCTTTAGCAGTCAAGAAGCTGCTTTACTGGAATTCACTTAAGAAATTGGGTGACCGCTTAAGCAGAACCTAGGGATTATTAGATCCTCTTCTTTACCAAAAAATCCTATTCAGTTTCTCACCATTTCCCACGATTTTATAAGTTTGAAGAGAGAAAAAAGTTGGAAATCATCCATTGAACCTAAGGTAAGATGGCCTAATAATCCTTGGTTATTTACCATTAATTTTCCCATCAGTTTCCAACCTATATCATGGTATGCTCTTTGAAATTAGGTATTTAAATCCCTAGACGTTAGGGGCTAATTTGGGCCTCAATTCATGCACCATTTGTGCTCAACTTTTGGGCGTACATTCCTTGCCCTTTAAGGTCCCACATACTCAACCTAAATTCTGACTTGATCCTTTATATATAAATATGGGTCTCATTTTATTCTTAGTGACGTGTAGGTTTCTATTTTTATAATGTGGTGGTATTTAAAGGATCATTGAGCTTAGGTGGTTCACTCAAGGATTTGCAATTCAGTATCGATGTATGTTGCGACCTACTCTTCTTCATTAGATAGTGTATTATATATATTGCTTTTTTGGTTAATATAGTAAGGATATAATTATGGGTAGATTATCGTGATATTATCTAATATGAGTTCTAGTGTAGAAGGGTGATCTATCCCTTAATATGAAATGCATAGTATAGCAATAGAAGCCTATTACCCTTGTTATAAACATGTTCAATGTTTGTGCTAAGTACTATTTAGTATAAGGATTACTTCTTGAATCGATGGATTATCCTTGTTTCTCAAAATATAGTATTGTTGTTATACTTGTTGTATGTTATTGGTTTCGAGGCCATTGTTACGATACCAGTTGGACTCCAGTAAAGTATTCTATCTTTATAGAGGATATGGCTTTAGTCTATGAATTATTAGATATTTATGATTATTTTATTTGGATATTGGTGATGGCATGCATAGATTATGGTACATTCCTACTCAATTAGTGGTATGATTCCAACAAAAATAATGGTTTTAGTATTATTTTTCATGAAAATGGATTTATTCCTACGTTTCAATTTTAAAAGGATTCTTTTATAAAAGGGGAATTGTACAACTTTAATGGATGATTTATGAGCTTGAACTAAAATAGTGTTGCAAATATTTGACCTAGATAGATTTTGGAACATGGTTTTAGCAATACTATTTACTTCGTTCGAGAGAGATTTTGACACTTTCTACTCTTTGATACTGATTTATTCTCGTAGTTAATCTCAGGAACTAGAATTTTAGACTTACACTCTTTTAGCCATGGTTAAATTTTATGCATTTATTTTATATACCTTTCTTTGGTTTTGGACGAAGGAGATTAAAAATGAGGACAATGATAAGAAATCTGAGGTGGGAACTAGGTTAGTGTATATGAGTACTCGTAAATCCCTTAGGGGCCCCTTTATTTGTGAGCCATTTACACGACCCAAAATTGGGCCCTGTCATTTGGAAATATCAAGCCTAACTAGGACAAGAGATCACCCCGTTAACACAACGTAACCATCACCTTTGACCACAAGTGTCCTATGAAATCCAAACACATGCAAAGGACCGAAAAAAATACAAATGATCATAGCAAAACAAGTGTCTAATCAAGCCATTTACATCAATATATTAACCCAACGCACCTAAGTCCACCGTCATCCACAAAGTCTCTAGAAATTTGATGTCTTAACATGTCGGGACATGCCTCCGACAACAGCCAAAATTAGGTCTAAAAACAAGTATACGACATAAAGTAAGGACTGGAAAATTTATGCCTTCTAAAGAATGGAAGATCACCACTATAAAGTTAACACATAATCCTCTCAAACACTTGGTCATTGCATAGAAAGACAAAATAAAGCTCCAGCCCCTATGTCGTATGGGTACATAATGCCTTGAGATTGTTTGAAGTTGGAGATCTAGCATGTAACTCAACGATAAGGATAAAATAGTACAATTAGTTCAAATACAAGTCAAACCATCATACGCAGTCATGTTTACAATAGTATAGGCTTATATGAAGATACATATACATATAGTTTTATAGTATGCCAAGTCATAAAATTTGTTCTTAAAGCATTCATTCATAAGAAGTAGAGTGAAGGACTTCCACCCTTCCACACTTATACTTTAGAACATTGAACTTCTCCATTACATTACACAAGAGGACCAAAACCTTAAGCATTTACATTTTAAAAGGTAAGTAGAACCAAACCACAAACCGTTAAATCCTATACGGCAAGTGGACCTGAACCACAAACCTTCTCATCTTACATGGTAAGTGGACTCGAACCACAAACTATCACATCTTATCTGGTAATTAGACCTGAACTACAAACCAACACATCTTACGTGGCGAGTGGACCTGAACCACAAACTAATACATCTTACATGATGAGTAGACCTGAACCACATACTAATACATCTTATATGGTGAGTGGACTAGAACTACAAAACAACACATCTTATATGGTGAGTGGACCCAAACTACAAAGTAACATATCTTACATGGTGAGTGGACCTAAGACATAAACCAACATATCTTATATAGTAAGTGGATCCAAACCATAAAACGACATAATAATTATGAATTAACATTTGGACTTATCCCCTTTTACATATATATCAACCCCTATTCAATTAAATATATAGGGACTCTAACTTATTTAAACAATTCTACTTCATACGTGACCACAAGTTCTTTATGGAACCACTCTATCCATCGAACACTTTAATAGGACAATGACTTGATTAAATTCATCATTCAATTAAACTTATGGTCATCAAGACCCTAACAAACCATTCATTACTGATTAGCATTCTTAAACCACAATTTAGTTCACACATAATTCAAGTTCATTTTAAGGACTTTAACCCATTTACTCAACCAACTACGAAAGACATTAACTCATTACATGGAGAAAAAATACTATACCAACCATTTACAAAGAATTCATATTCATCATAATAACACCATATCTCTTTCATATTCACTAGACCAATACCATAGTTCAATACCCTATTATCAAGTGACTAGTTTGTTCTCTTAGACATTTTCATAAATACCTTGAGACACATTTTTATCAAGACTAAAACCAAATTATAAATCATTAAGCTTAGTGTTACTCATCTCATTTGTTAATCCACAATCAACAAGCATCCGCATGTGCACAACATCGCCAAAAACATGTATAAACACAAGTTAAAGAAAAAGTAAACAATACCCAACACTATGCTTCAAAACCTTCAACATTTGATTTCCAAAACTACCATTTAAAAGTTGTAAAAATTGGTTAAAATGCATGGTATTTTGAAATAACTATAAGGAAAGAGATACATTCCTTATACAATAAAATTCACAGAAGAAACTTGACCCTTTTACCCTCTAGAAGAACACATCTTCAAACCCTAGTCTTCAATCTTCAAGAGTAAGTTAAAGAGTGTTTTTGGGGAGTTTTGATCTTCCAAAATATATTAGTAAATGCTAAAATAGGTTATATAGTGAGGGGACTTAAGGGTTTAGGGGTGGGAAATTTGTATAAAGCCCTCAGCTTAAAAGCTGAAAACCCAACCATTATGAGGGTATGACTCCCTCCCTAAACCTTACCCTAGGGTTTGAGTGGTACCCTAAATCATACCATAGGACTCACCAAGGACCCCTAAACTAACCAAGGTATGTTTAATGTTCCAAGATCTCAACCCAATACGTCATACGATGCTTAAGGCGACACGCGGCCTCAAGCTAACAATCTGAGCCTATCATCACTTCTATAACTCACTATGACAATAATTAAGATGTTATAAGGAATAATAATCATGTCATGAACATACTAGAATACGAAGAAATACTATCCTGTACAATCGAAATAACGAAGTTTTGTACATACTAGTACTTTAGTCTGGCAAATCCTCTACTACATAAGACTGAGGAGCCATTGGGATAGATCACCAACTGACTCGTACTGAACTGGAAATAAACCACCATCTACTATCAAGACAAAAATCAGGGACATAGGTCCTCAAACCATAAGGACTTACCAACTGTACGAATGTAGATAGAGGTACTCAAAGATCACTTCGCTACTAAGACTGAGCACCTGAACCTACATCACGAGAAAATATAGAAAATAGAAGAGTATCGAAATAAGTACTTGGGAATGTACTGAGTATGTAGGGGTGTAGGCAACGTTTAAATAATATCATAAATGTATAAGAAAATCATGAATGCTGATAATAATAACTCTTATCACTTGAGTTACCTCAAACATATTTTCCATAAATCATTAATAATAACACATGCTTCATAAATCTAATAAACCATTGGACTTAACTAAAACTCTTTGACTTATGACTTAGAGTGACTTAGTAACTCATAGAACTTGGACTATTATGGACTTGGGAGTTTCTTATAACCGACATAAACCATGTGAGCTTACATGGAATCCAATTTTTTGCCCATATTGGGGAGAGCTGTTCTATCCTAGCCATCGGAGTAGAACCTTAACTTTAGTGATCACTATCTTGTCCTTTGGCCCTTAATCTTAATCCTACGGTGGCACGTAGTTCTGGGGAAGTAGGATGCACTGAACCCACACTTCCCTCTTGGTGCTAAATACAACTTCCAGACTTAAGCTCAGAACGCGTTAGGAAATCCACCTTTATCGACTCAAGGGTCTATCATGAGGACCAAAACATAAATATATATCTCATTTGTAAATCATAATCAACTTGTGGATTTCTAACTTGACTTAATTTCAAAATAATCTTTCTCATCATCAAGTACACTTGCTTATCAAATCATATCAAGTGTCAAAATCTTCAAGAAAACATCATAAAAATCATTCTTGACTCTCAATCTCAATATCAATATACATTCAATAGACAAATTTCTCAGAGAAAAACACAAATCATGACACTTATCATAAATCACTTAGAAATCATCATTTCATGATAACAATATACAAGTCCTGGCATAAATTCTTAATTTATGAAATAAGACAATGAAGTAGTCATATATGTCAATCTTGTATAGCTCAAATATCATAAATCGTTAATAAATTAATTTGGGTGTACACCCACTTTGGAAAAATCATGAAATTCAATAGAAATTAAATCTTTGGACACAAGAACGAAAGAAGTGTTCTTTTTCAAAACCCCACATACCTTAATCATTGAAATTGAATGAACTTTAGTGATTGATACTTTATCCACACACGAAATAAATAATTCTTGAAGACCACATTATGAGGAACTTAGTTCTTGTAGAAATTTTGAAGATTTATGGATGATTCTTGGAAGATTTATGTTCTTGATATAGCCCTAGATATATTATCTCAAGAGAATTGGAAGAGAGAAAAATGGAATTAGGGTTTGGATAAGGATTCTCATATATATAGACTGCTCCAAAAGATTAGAAAAGACCAAAATACCCTTGCAAAAATGTCTCTAAATTGCTGAAAAAAATTGTTGATGACATCCGTGACAAGCCGTCGGGCACGTGATAGGCCGTCATGAATTATTGTCACAAAAGTCATGGATTTTGTGAATTTATTCCTTAAGGTCACAACATTTTGTGATGGTCCATCAGGCTTGTGATGAGTCATCACAAAAGGTCATCACGGATTTTCTAGGCTGACACACTGGAGTAAAATAAGCATAACTCTTTGCTCCAATATCGGATTTTGACGAAATAGGTATCGTTGGAAATCTAATTCAATTATCCATATTTTGGTAGGTTATGAGATCAATAATTCATAGTACAAGAGTATATATGCCTATTTGAAGTTGACTATGCCAAAATCCTTCTCAAGAATTCGATCGGTAAAGAATGTTTTGATTCTCCCAATCGTTAGGACATCTTTAAAGCCTTCATTAAATAAACCCTTGACCAAAAAACAACTAAAATACTATAATTTATTTCTCATGAGCTTGATTCATGGTTTCACTATTGGTTAGAGTCTCGGGGTACTACAGTATGACTACACATGCTTCACTCATATCTTAGGGTATGAATGGTACCCTAAATTCAACCCTGACTCATACCCAAGATTATTTAATTATGACAATACCTAAGACTCCATACGACTTGGCATGATACTACTCATACCCAAAGTTATGACCATGGGGAGGCTAACTCATATCTTGGACACTGTGTAACCCCCACCATACTATCTAGATTATGAGTGAGGGGTCACTAAGTTGTATACAAGGGTAATACTAGTACCTTGATTCATATCATGTATAGAATATCCAAAACTCAAAAGATCTTGCAAGGACAAGGTCTTGGGTGATTCATCCATCAAGTCGTATAAGAGAGCTTGATGTATGTCCTGCCTTTGCAACACATCAAACTTTAGGACATATATACACTAGGTACGTTATGGAACTTAGATTGGTTATGGAATTATGGATTTACATTGTATTTATTCAAGAATATGTATTTTCCATCACTAGTATATTACTTGATTTCTACATCTCTCATCCTTATGTGTGGTTGTCATAGGTATAGGTTACGAGTGTTTCTTATTGTATGTTATGTGATGATTGAACCTTCTAATTTGTCAGGCCTAGTTAGATATTATTTGTTTAGACAGGCTAGTTACTTTATTGTAATATTATTATAGTTTATTCGTGATAGACTATTTATAGATTGATGTTGTGGTTAAAGGTGTGATTCTGATTCTTTCCTTTTGATATTATTATATTATGTATAATTATCTCATGGTTAGATGTTATGATTAAGAACCCTAATTATGCTAGCACTAGTTTCCCATAGGATTTGGATTACTTGAGATGCTAGGCTAGTTATTTCAGTTGTTACCTTGATTAGTCATATATAAATATATCTATATATATGGTATTACCATATGTCCATCTCTTACCTTCTTTATTCATATCATATTTGTATTCCTTGACCTCATATACTACTTTATATCTTCTTATTCTATTCTTTATTTGTATATTGGCCTATGATATATGATATATTGCTTTGGTGCCTGAGTACAACTAGAATAGGATAATATATCCTTATTTCCTCTTTAGACTTATAATGTTAGCTTTCTGGATAGTTGTGTTGAGTTTACATTCCTGCTTTGTATGTTGTCTATATTTGTATTATCTTTGGAGCTTAGTTGGTAGTTAACTACTAAATACCACAAGTTTAGTACTCTTTCTACACTTCTACAACTTGTAGATCATATAGGGGTTCTCACCATTATTGTGTGCATCATGAAGAGCAGCTATAGATTAGATATTTAGGGAGAGATCCTACCTTTCAAAGTTCTACAATTTTTCTTCTTATGGTTTAGTCTAATCTCTATATTATATTCAGAGATCGGTTGTATTAATGTATTTATTCCGATAGACCTTGCATTCTTAATGTTTTAGAAGCTCTTGTACTGATTCCACCAGGTTTTGGGAGTGTTATATATGTATTCACCTATTATAATATTTTTTATATCTTTATTTATTTCTCCTTATAGTCTGTTACTAGCTATTTTGGAAATAGGTTGGCTTACTAACTCATAGGTTATAGTAGGTGCCATCATGACTTAAGAAATTATGTTGTGACCAATTGATATCAGAGCCTAGGTTAATCGATGTATTGTTATAAGAGTTAGATGTCTAGTAGAGTCCTACAAATTGGTGCGTAGATATTTGTTTCCTATCTTCGGAAGGCTATAAGGTATTCTTAAGAAATTTCATTCTTGACTATTTATCATGTGTTCATATTTTTATGATCCTTAGTTACATTCTTTAAATCTATTTTATCCCAAATGGATGACATAAGGTTATTGATAGATATGGATGATACTTCATGACATATTTCTAGAGCTTTAGGCATAGAATAGAATTAGGGAGTCAGAGATGGATATCAAATATCTTCAGTGTATTGATAAGGTTTATGACCGCTTCCGCATTTCAAGATTTATAACTATTGATTTTGAGACTTTTTATGGATACTTCACAACTAAAGATGTTGTCTGGTTCATTGATCAGTTCTTAGTCTAAAGTTGGGTTTGTTGGTTTTTAGTACGTCTCTTTGCCAATTATAAAGTATGAGATTAGGTTTCTTGAGTGGGCCAGACATACTCCTATGTTATATCCTGTAAAGCATGGGATGGGGCATATATATTTTATAGGATTAGCCCTATAACTCTATTTAGCAATAGGGAATTTAATAGCGACTGGGTTTTCTTTCCCTCAATCTATTGATCATGCAATGTCAAAAAGAGAGCTTGTATTAAAACATAAAGAGGTGGTGGTAATAGTCCATGTCATTAGTATAGTGCTATTGGTATCCCATTTGAGATAATGATCCTCCTAATGAAAATTAGTTTCACCCATATTCTGCTAGTTCCATGCTGGTAAAATCTTAAACTATAGGTGGCTCTACGATTTATTGTGGTGATCACATCAGCCAGAGTTCTTGTTGAATCTTGTGGAGTATTTGGCATGGACCTTTAGGCCATGGCATCCATTAAAGACTAATGTTCACTATATCATAGTATTTTAAAAGCTTGACACAGTTGTGATGAGATTGGTTATTGATTTAAAGAGTGTTGCGGATGTGAGGTGGTTATTTTTCTAGAGTTAGCATATATTCCTTACCATCCTATAATCCCTAAGGTATGTTATGATTGTGCGGAGGATGATCATTTTATTAATTAGTGTCCCCAACGTCAGTTGGTCCACCACTTGGGGTCAGCTCATATTTCTCACTTGGCTAGGGCTTTTGTGGTTTTCTATGAATATAAAAAGATTGACACTAGTAAAGGGGGTGTCCTCAATGAAATATTGTTAGTCATTTAGCTAATCCATATCATTCTCACAGTATTATGGCACCTTTACTAAAACGCAACACATCTAGCCCTAATTAATGGTTCAGATGCACCATTTAAGTTTAGAACCACTTAGATTCATACTCCCTTGGCTACGTAAAGTGTGTGACTTTGATTACATCGATAGGTCGGCCTTTTATTTCCTATCTTTACCTGAGTGTATTAGGATTTTTGCATCTATCGATGATTATGTACTGTAGCGTGTTTATATTAATTGTTGTGTGCCTTGGTATAGAGTCATGATTATGTGACTACCCTTATAGATAATTTATTTTAGTAGTGGATAGTGTGGGTCAACATTAATATTTTCCCAGGGGTATAGCATTTAGGTTTGAGTCCCCTTTACCTTGTCATATTAACCTTCTTATGGCCTTACAATGGTACTTGTTAGTGATGTTCATTTTTTGTACCACCTAAATTTTATGTTATTTAATATATTTTTGTTGTTATTATTGTCATTGTTTAATGTTGATTGATCCTTGCATGATAGACAACTAGGCTAGCATTATCTATATTAGAATTTTCTTTCTCATGAGTTTTGTTTGTTAACCAAGGTGGCTAACTCAGTTGGATAATTTCTTTCTTGAAGCAAGGTGAGGTAGGTCATTTTCCCCTTTTATTAGCTATGTAGGTCAATTTTTGAGTGAGCAATGAAAATAAATGTAGGGTGGCATTCTTTGGTTCTCGAGTTTGATAATTATATTTTATTATCGATTCTTAGTTTGAGGTTCCAGGACTTGCCTTCTTGTTATTTGAGATTTTACCATTGGTTACCCTTCTCTTTGTAGCCAATTTTTGAGGTTGACCAATTTGGGATCCAATCTACAAATTTAGATAGTTCATTGCCCAGTACTGGTCTTTTTGTTGATGTTGAGAGGATTTGGCTATTTCATCACCCGGTAGTGGTCTTTGTGTTAATGTTTAGAGGTATTGGGATTAACTTCCATATTTTTGGTTTGGATTTATGTGCATCAACCTTGTTTAATCCAGTTGGGGGCTAGTTGGTTATTTGGGTTGAGTTTTGGTAGTTTGAGAAATAAAGTGAGGAAGTTGGTTGAAAATGAGACTATCACAAAATCTCTTAGTAGTGTTGTCTCTCTGTGGAGGTTATCTAGGGGGAGCCATGCTCAGATCATGCAGGCCTAATACCTCATCCCTTTAAGTTTGTGTGCTCTTTCTATTCATTGACTTTTGCAAATGAATGTACTTTTAGTAGTAGATATTGTAATGACCCTCTATGTTATATCCTTGATTTACATACTTTTATGGTATTTCAAATCTTCCCAGTGAAGCTATAAGTAATTTATGACTTGTTGAAACTTTTGGTTTGGTTATCAAATAGTTTGTTTGGGTTTTAGGTTCATTTTCCATGTTTGGCGCTTTCTTTTTTAAGTAATTGGTCTTGGACGAAAATTCCTAGTAGACGACCCCAAATAAAAATTATGACAGCGCCATCATCTCTAAAACATTGATTTTAAGCTAGGGGACCCTTTGTTCAGGTCAGGAGGCTTCAAAACTTATTTTGGACTATTGCGTGGATTATATGGCCAATGTAACTATGGATGTGGGCCTTATACTTTCTCTAAATGATTGTGGATGAAAGTTATGATGGTTCTATGGAGTCTGAAATATTTAATTTGGTGTTGTATTATAGTTTCTTTTCATTCAAGGTGTTCCAAAAAAAATCTTGAGCACTCGATCAGAGTCCATTTTGGACTTAGAAAATCTGATGCATCAGGTTGCTAGTGTAACTACTTTAGTGGTCGTTGTACTTTAGGAGACACCACTTTAGTGGCATAGACTTTGATTTAGCGATACATGTGCCCCATGCCAAACAACTTTAGTAATTGAGGAGATGCTTTAGAAACAGTTACTTAAGCAACTAGGTGACCACTTAAGATACACTTAAGATTATTAAATCCGCTTCTTCACCTGAATATCCCATTCATTTTCTTACTATGTTTCTACAATTTTGGAATTTTGAAAAGAGGAAACATTGGGAAATTATCCATTGACGCTAATGTTAAATAGCCTAACACTTCGTACTTATTTACTTTAATTTTTCTGCCAATTTTCACCCTATTTCATGGTAGATTCATAAAAATTAGGTCTTCAACTCCCTACACCTTTGGGATGAATTTGGGCCCTGATTCATGCACCATTTGTGCTCAACCTTTGAGCACATATTCCTTTTCATTCGAGGGACCTAGTGATAAATAAATTTTGGATTTTATTTTTGGACCTTATGGTCTTGTTCTTCACCTGAGTTTTGACCTGATCCCTTATATGTCAATACGGGTGTTATTTTACTCTTACTGGTGTGTTGGTTAGTATTTTTATAGCGTAGTGGCATTTTACTATCATAGATAAAAAGTGGATGATTCAAGTACTTCCGATTTGGCATTGAGGTAGGCTTTGGTCTACTTTTCTTCAGGAAAATGAATTATTTATATTTTATGTTAGGTAAGTATGATAGAATATAATTATAGGTAGCATACGGTTACTTAGCCTAATTTATAAGTTTGGGGGTAGAAAGGTGATCTGAACCTTAAGATTAAATGCTTGTTATAGCAATAGAAACCTATCACCCTAGATTAGAGACACATCCACAGTTGATGCAATGTACCCTTTAATATAAGGCTTACTATTAGACTTAGTATATTATTATGGTTTCTCAAATTATAGTATTTTTTAAAGTTGGTTGTATATTATTGGGACCGAGGCTATAGTTACGATACTTGTTGGACCCCAGGTGAGTATTGTATCTTTATAAAAGATGTGGTTTTAGTCTATGGTTGTTGAGATAGTTATGATTATATTGTTTGGATACTGATGATATCGTGGATATATTAAGGTACTTTCATTCTCACTCAATGTTATGATTCTAGCTAAAATAATAGTTTTAATACTATTTTTCATAAAAAAGAATTTACTCCCACTTTTTTCTTTTAAAATGGATTCTTTTATAAAAGGGGAATTATACCAACTTAATGTATGATTTTTTAGGTTTTGGAACTAAAATGATGTTTTAGAAATTTCACCTAGATAGATTTTGGTCCATAGTTCTACCACTACTATTTACTGTAACCAAGTGAGATTACAACCCTTTTTACTCTTTAATACCAATTTAATCCTAAATTTGATCTCTAGAAATAAGTTTATAGACTTACACTCTTTTAGAAATAGTTTGAATTTGTGTATTTATATAGATACATCTCTCGGTACTGGATGGAGGATATTGATGAGAATAATTGGAAATTCGGGATATAGACTTGATCAGTGAATAGGGATAATCCCAAATCCCTAGTGCCCCCTTTATCTGTGAGACATCATGTTGGAGAAGAGAGTTCTCCATTGGTTTAAGCTTTGATAGCCATCAAGATGGAGGAGGTCCATATAGTGGGTATATCATGACACTTGAATTGGTTATGTGATTATGGATTTACTTTTCATTCATTCTTGCATACGGATTACCTATTACTAATATATTATTTGGTTCCTATATCTATTATCCTTATGATGGGTAGCATAGATATAGGTTTTAAGCGTTGCTTGTTCCCTGCTATGTGCTGATTGAATCTTCTAGTTTATGGGGCTCGATTAGGTATTATTTGTTTATACTAGCTGGTTAATTTATTGTATTGTTATTATGGTTTGTTCACAACAGACTATTTCTAGATTGATGCCGCAGCTGGAGGCATTATTTTGATTTATTTCTTTATAATAATCTCATGGTTAGACATTATAGTTAGAGACCTTGATTATGCCAGCACTAGTTTCCCTAATGGATTATCATTCCTTGAGAATCTAGGTTGGTTATGTTAGCCATCACTTTGAGTAGTGATATATATATATATATTACCATATATCCCTCTCCTCTCTTTTTTATTCATATTTTATGTATATTTCTTGACCTTGCATACTACTATATGTCTCCTTCTATGATTCTTAATTTGTATATTGGCCAGTGATATAAGGTATAGTACTTTAGTGCTTGATTAAACCTAGAATAGGATAGTTTATTCTTATTGCCTCTTTACCCATATTATGTTAGCTTCATTGATAGTTTCTTGTAATTTACATTCTTGCTTTACATGTCTGATATGTGTTCTCTTTGGAGATCATTCAGTAGTTGCCTATTGACTACTATGTATTTGGTATTCATACTACAGTTCTGCAGCCCATATTTCATTGCACAAGATCTCATCGTTGTTATGTGTGTCGTGTGGAGTAGCTATACACCACAGATTTAAAGTGAGCTCTTGGCATTTGGAGTACTAATACTTTCTTTTTATGTTTTAGACTGATTTCTATATTGTATTTAGACATGAGTTGCATTCATATATTTATTCAGTATAGGACCTTGTACTCTTATTGTATTAAAAGGTCTTGTACTAATTCCTCCAGCTTTTGGGACTAATATATATGTATTAGTTTTTTATCATATTTGTTTTGCTATCCTCATTTATTTTTCTTGATAGTTTGTTACTAACAGTTATGAACTATGGGTTGTCTTACCTACTGGTGGGTTACAGTAGGTGCCATCATAATTTAATAAATTAGGCCATGACAAATTAGTATCAAAGCCTAGGTTTATTCGGGTGTTGTTACAAGAGCTAAGAGTCTAGTAGATTTTTATGGTTCAGTGTGGAGCCGTCTGTATCCTATCTTTGGGAGGCTATATGGTATTCTTAGGAAATTCTATTCTTTACACCTTTTCATGTGTTGGTATTTCTATGATCCTTAGTTACATTCTTTTCCTCAATTTTATCCTAAATGGATGACACAAGGTTATCAATAGATGTGGGTGATACATTGGCACATAGTTCTAGAGCATTATTATAGGACCAGATTAGGGAGTTAGAGATGGATATCAAAGATCTTAAGTGTTATTTAGAGTATTTGTGGTCAGCCAAGGCCTTGGTAGGGTTTGTGACCCTGAAGCCTCTAAAGATTCAATAATGGGGATTTCAACCCTTTAATGGATACTTTACAACCAATAATAATGTTTAACTCATCAACCTATTCTCAGGTTAGAGTCGGGTTTGCCAATTTTTAACAGGGCCCCTTATTGATTTTGGAGTATTTGATTCGATTTCTTGAGTAGGTCAGACATACCTCTAGTTATATCCTTCTGAGCATGATATTGTGCATGGATTTATTACAAGATTTTCCTTTTCACTCTATTTGGTATTGGAGCATTTGATAGCGGCTGGTTTTCTTTCTCTCGAGTTATTGATCATGTGATGTCTACCGAAATACCATGTATTAAGACCTATAATAGTGGATTTAAGAGGTCATGACATTAGTACAATGCTATTGGTATTCCACTAGGGATTGAGGATCCTCCTAGCGGAGATCAACTTCATTTCCAACCAGCCAGTTCCACAAAAGTATCATCTTATACCATAGGTGGCTCTTAGATTAATAGTGGTTATAACAACATGCAAAGTTCTTATTGGACCTTATTAAGCATTCTACATGGACATTTAGTTTGTGGTAGCCATTGTGGAAAGATTTGTCATTTGTCTAGAGAGTTACTCAAATATGAGGTGGTTATTCTACGAGAGTTATCCTATGTTCTGCGCCAACCTAGATTTCTTGGGGTATGTTATGATTATTGGGAGGATGGTAATTTTAGTAAGGAGTGTCTCCGACATTAGTTGGCCAGCCAGTTGTGGTTAGGTTTCTTTCTCGCTAGGTTAGGATTTTAGAGGTTTTATACGACCGTAGAGAGATCAATCGCTAATCTTAAGAGGGTCCCAGATATGGGATTATTTTCCATTTAGTTCATCTAGATCATTTTCATAGTGTCGTGTCACTTCAATTAGAGGCAATACATTTAGTACATCTGTTGATGGTTTAGATCATTGGTTTGAATGTGGACCCACTAAGATTTGTACTTCTTAGGCACTTTAGGAATGTGACTTCGGATTCCACTGTGATAGGTGTGCCTTTAGTCCTATCTTTACCTTTTTATTTTAGTATTTTAGGATTTTTACACCCATGAATGATTATGTGCCTCAGTGGATTTATAGCGATTGTTATATGCCTTGGTGTAGAGGTCATGATTATTTGACTACCCTCGTGGATGATTTCTTTTAGTTGTGAATAGAGTGGGTTAGCATAGATATTTCCCTAGGGTTTAGCATTTAGATTCAAGTCCTATTTACCATGAAATATTGGCCTTCTTATGGACCTGGAGTGGTACTTATTATTGATGTTCATTTTTTGTACCACCTACTTTTTATGCTAGTGACTCTATTGCTTTTTGTTATTGTTGTCATTATCTGATATTGATTGAACCTTGCTTAATAGATGACTAGGCTAGGATTATCTAGTTAGAATTTCCTTTCTTGAGTTTCTCATTTGTTGGCCTAGGCACCTTGCTCAGTTGGATGACGTCTATCTTGTAGAAAAGTGAGGTTGGTTATTTTCTCCTTCTATTGGCAATGTAGGTAGTTTTTTGTATGGCTTATAAAAGTGAAGGTAGGGTGGGCTTTATGGTTCTAAAGTTTGGCAATTTTTTTTTATCATTTCTGAGTTTGAGGTTCTAGGACTTCCCTTTTGGTATGCTGAGATTTCTTGGATTGGTTGCCCTTCCCTTTGTAGCCAATTTTTTAGGTTACTAGTTTGGGATCTATTTTTTCAATTTGACCAGTTTATGGCCCGATTGTGGTCTTGGTATTAACGTCGAGAGGTCTTTAACTTGCTTTCCACATTTGTGAAGTTCATCTCCTAGTGATAGATTTATCTTTGTATTGTGGTGGACTTGGATAATCTATTCTGTCCATAAAGTGGTTCTTATTTTAGTAGAGTTAAGAGAGATAGAAAGAGGTGATCTTTCCTATGAATGCTTCTTAGGTTGGAAAATTGCATATTCATTGCTAAGATAGAGCATTAGATTTATTAATTTTAGGGTAAGGTTACAATACTCTGAGTTGCTAGAGTTTTAGTTGTTAGTAGTGTGGGTTGCAGCCTTAGTGAGTTCATGGGTATTTTCTAATGATTCATGCCCTTCAACAGATGTGGAGTTGATTTTCTATGCTTTCATTCTATTGTTAAAACTTCATTGTAAATTTGGTTCTCAGCTATGTTTTAATTTCAGCTCTGACCAAATCTTGTGTAGATATGTCTGATCTTTGAATAGTAGGGTTGATATGTGTATTTGTCCTCTATCTAGACTTACTAGCTCAGTTATAAATTTGGCACCCTTGAATAGTAGCTTGATAGCTATGATAAGTTTGGAGTATAGATTCTTGCCCATCTATCAGATTGGTTTGAATAGTTGAGATCGAGTGGTTCAGCCTAAAAGCTGAGATTTCAACTAAGATTTGAAGAGTTTTGGTGATGTCTTCTTTTTAAGATTTACATTAGTTAGGCATTCACCTATAGGATGTATAAGCCTACTCTTTGGCTACCGATTCAACCTTTTTTAGTTAGTAGAGATTGCAGTTTATAGATGCTAAGAATATATCCCATTGGCATAAAGTCCATTCCCTCTACTTTGGGCTGTGACACTTAGTTTCTATTGGGATTTTGGATTGTCTACTTAGCAAGATTAGTATGCTCAGGTTGGGCATATCATGGTTTCATCCTCAATTAGTGAGACATCTTGAATGGTTTATTCAATTTTGAGTGTTCACACTTTCGATTCTAGGATATCAAGTTTAAGGGTTATCTAGACCCATAGTAGTATTGACAGTATTTTGCAGACATCGATCATCACCATTTATGCACTTAGGTAGCACCCTATGGGCTTACATTCTGCTTTCCATTAAGTATTATCAGTGGATAAGCTTTAGTTCTTTGAGGTTAGTGTATTAGGATTGTGCTGATAGGACTCAAATGACCTTCTACTTGGTTTTAAGTGGATAGCATATTTGTAATGGCAAAAGGAATGTAATATTTAGATATTGCAGTTGCTCTCATGTTTCATGCCTTTGGTCGCCTTTGGCTTGGATAGTATTTTGCTTTGTGGTGCTAGTATCAGTATGGTATCAATGTGTTGTGGTTTGGATTGTATGCACCAGCCTTTTTTTTTTCATTTAAAGGCCTGTTGGTGGTTGAGGTTGAGTTTTGGTTGTTTGAGAAAAGAAGTGAGGAAGTTGATAGAAAAAGGGATACCTATGGAAAAATCCCTTGGTAGCATTTTCTTTGCATGAAGGTTATCTAAGGAGTCGTGCTCGGACCATGTGGACCCAGTACCTCATCCCTTTAACTTCTCACACTCTTTCTATCCATTACCTTTTGCGGATGAATGTCCTTTTAGTAGTGGATATAATAATGACTCTCTAGGTCTATTCTTTAATTTACATACATTTTCGGTTTTCTAAGCCTTCCCATAATGGCTAATGGTCATTTATGGCTTATCGAAACTTTTGATTTGGTTATTGGACAATTCATTTGTGTTTTACGCCCATTTCCATATTTTGGAGCTTTTATTGTTAAGGAATTGGTCTCAGACCAAAAATCCTAGTAGACGACCTCGGATGAGAATTCTAGCAGCACTATCAGCTCCTAAATGCTAATTTTAAGCTAAAGGGACCCATTGTTTAGGTCCTAAGGATTAAAGACTCATTTTGAGCCATTAGGTGGTTTATATAAAAATGGAACAATAGGTGTGGGCCCCATTTTAGTCAAAACTATCTCATTATTATGTTTTCATTAAGTCTAGGATGTCGAATTTGGTGCGGTTGCATAGTTTATTAGCATGCACAGGGTACTGAGCTAATTTTAAGTACCCGATCACAGTCGATTTTAGACTTAGAAAATCTGATACATTAGATTGTCAATGGAACCACTTAAGCAACTATTTGACTTCTTTAGCTGAAAATCCTTTAGCATCCTATGCATCGCCTTAGGGGCACACAAGGCCCATGCCAGACCACTTTAGCCATCGAGGAGCTGCTTTAGCGGTAAACGCTTAACCGACTAGGCGACCTCTTCCAAGGCACTTCGGGATTATTAAATCCTCTTCTTCACCCAAAAATCCAATTCCTTTTGTCACTATTTTCTCACTATTTTGGAATCTTGAAGAGAGGAATGATTGGGGAATCATCCATTAAACCTAAGGTAAGCTATGCAAACACTCCTTGCTCATTTCCCTTAAGTTTTCTCATCAATTTCCACCCAATTTCATAGTAAATTCTAAGAGTTAGGTCTTTAAATCCCTAGACCTTAAGGGTTTATTTGGCCTTCAATTCATGCACCATTTGTGGTCAACTTTTAAGAACACATTTCTTATTCTTCGGGGGACCTCGTGATGGATTCAATTTTGGATTTCATTTTTTAGCCTCGCGGGCCCATTCTCGGCACAAATTTTGACTTGATCCTTTATATAGAAATATACGTCTCTCTTTACACCTAATGACATGTAGGTTAGTATTTTTATAGCATGGCAGCATTTTCGGATCATGGATCATATGTGGACGATTCAAGGACTTGCGGTTCGGCATTGAGGTACACTTCAGTCTTGTCTTCTTTATGAGATAGTGTATTATATATATTGCATGTTACAAAAGTATGATAGGATATAATTATCGCAGGAAACCATAACTTAGTATAATTTATGAATTTGGGGGTAAAAGGGTCATTTGACCCTTAAGATAAAATATGTATTATAGCGATAGAATCCTTTTACCTTAGATTAGAGACACAATCATAGTTGATGATAAGTATCCTTTAGTATAAGTACTACTACTTGACTCAGTCAATTTCCAAGGGGATCAGATCACGAGAATAGGGAGCAGAATAACAGTTTAAAATAATTACTACTTTAAAAGTAGTTAAAACTTAAAAATTAAATTTTATAACAACAAAATAAAACCAAAGTTAAATTAATTAAAATAGCAAAGAATATAAAAATTTATACTTATAAAACTTTTTATTGATATGGGAAATAAAAGAACTTTATAGAAGGAGATGGGAAATATGGGAGATGGTAGAAAGATTTCTGAGTAGTGGAAATTAAAGAATTCTCTCTGCTATTACAAGTTGAAAGCCTAAATCGGCCTCAAAATATGTTGACTAATATTTTTCCTACTCTATCTATTTTACATCTGCGTATTTATTTATACACTAATACACGTTATTTGTTTTCCACCTATCCGGTAGCTGATGAATATATTTCTGTTAATTCTTGACTTTGATGACCTTTTGAAGAGATGTGTATTTTATATATTTTGAAGGGTTTTTATCTTTTGTACTTTGTAACTTGAAAACTTGTGTTGTTTTATCTTGGTATGACATGGGTTTTTGTGTGGATTCCTTAGGGTCCACTATTTGTTATGTCTTACGCTTCATTCGTCTTGTACTGGTACAATTTATATGGTGTTTGTCTTTTTGCTGAATGTGAACAGAGGTTAGGTCTTCCCTTTTGAATAGATATTGCGGTAAGTCTTCCCATTTGAATAGGTATTGCAGTAACTATTTAACTCAATTTTCTGGATTTGAAGGTAGGATTCAGTTCATGAGAAAGAACCAAATATAGATTTATTTGATGGGGTTTACCATAAATATTTAACATTTAAAAGGACTAATAATATGTAAAAACCTTTTAATATGTAGAGATAATTTACCTAATATTTTGTATTTTTTGCAAAACATTTATCCAATCTTTTTATTGTAAAATACAGTAAAGGACCAAAATGTTTGTAACCTTTCTATGCATCTTTATTACATTTCATAATTTGGCGAGTCTATTAATTTGCAAAATATACTTCTTGTCTAAAACATTTCTATTAATAAAAACAGTAACCAGTGAAGGGACTTAGTATTTTCTATTAGTGTAGAAATACTCTGTTAAAACCAACTCAGTAACTTTTTCGGGTTTCTAGGGGATTATTTGCCTCACTTTATACATCAAGGTTTTAACCACTCTCGCACTTTCATAATTTTTATCAAGTGCTCTTATTGGTAGTACAAGTAGATCTAATATCTCAAATTGCCTTTTATCAGGAATGCTTTGTTCTTCCTTTTTCTGTGGTGTGACTGGGGAGACTGCTTGTGCGTATGCCTCTAGTGATTTCTTGGATACTTTTGATGGTAGGGGGTGGTAGGATCTAGCAGAGACGGAACTTCAGTCAGGACTGAAAATCTAGTTTATGGATTTTTATTTTCTTTGTTGAAAGGAATTTTTATTTTTCCTTATGGTCGAAAAAGCCTAAATGGAGGCTTCTTCTTTAATCTTTGTTTTTCGGGTATCCTCATTTTTTCCCTGAAGAAATTCTCGAGAAAAAAAAATACGGGAGAGAATTGTTTTCACGCATTATAAATTCTATTTCAAAATCAAAACTTGATAATAAAACTTGCCATCTGGCAAATATCTGTTTAGAAATTAAATTTTTAACATCCTTTTGTAAAACATCTTTGGATGAGATGCAGTCTACTCTAAGTAAAAATCTTTATTTATTAAATCATCTTGAAATTTAGTTATACATAGTACTATAGCCAAAATTTCATTTTTAATAGTACCCTAATTTTTTTGACTATCATTCCAGATTCCTGACATGAATCTTACTAATTGTTCAGTAAATTCTATGAAAATCCTTTGTTTAAGGATGCCTCCATATCCTTTGTCTGAGGCATCAATCTATACAATCATGAGAGCCTCTGGGTGTGGTATCCCTAGACATGGAAGTTCTTGAACTATTGATTTAATTTTTTAGTTTGTATTAGTGTGCTCTATACCCCAATGTACTAGATTTTTCTTAAGACACTGATAAAGGGGTTTAGATATCTGTCTAATAGTAGGAATAAAATTTGCAACATAGTTGATACTTCCTAAGAATATTTGAAGCTGGGTTTTATCAGTTAATTCATCTGGAAAATTAATGGAGAATTCTATGGCTCTACAGATGGATTTATAAGTTCCTTTATATAAATCATGACAAAGAAATCTAATATTATTTTGAAATAATTTAATCTTTTTAGCACTAAGTGCAAGTCAATTTTGTTTGACAATTTTTAAAAAGGTTTGGAGATGTTTAAATTGTGGATCAATATCATCAAAAAATATTAAAACATCATGTATATAAACTATTGAAATATGACTATATTGAATAAATATACTATTCATAATATTCTAAAATTCAGATGGAGCATTGTTTAGTCCAGAAGGCATTACACTCCATTCTTATTGTCCAAAAGGAACATTGAAGGTTGTTTTATATTTATCATTTTCTGCAATTCGTATTTGCCAAAATCCTGATTTAATATCAAACTTGCTATAAATATTAGCTTTATAAGTTCTTTTAAGAAGGTCACGTTTGTTAGGTATCGGGTACCAAATCCATTTTAATACTTTATTAAGAAGCTTATAATTGATAACTAGTCTTGGGGCACCTCTTTCTTTATCAGCACTATTATTGACATAAAAGGATGAACAACTCCTAGGTGATTAAGAAGGCCGAATAATTTTTATATCAAATTAATCATTAATTTCCTTTTACAGTATTCCATTAATTCATGGTTTATTTGAATGGGTCTTGCTTTTCTTGGAATAATCCTTTCGTCAAATTCCCCAATATAGGGTAATTCAACTATATGCCTTTTCCTTTCCCAAAACTCATTAGGAAAATCTGAACAGACCTCTCTCTCTATGACTTCTTGTAGATTTTTAATTTTTTCCTCTACTTTCGGGTTTTTTTTAAAGAGGATTCAATTCTTTTTATTTTTATTTTGTATTTTAAACAATTTATCTATTGTGAAATTAAATTGATTTTAAAGATCATTTTATTTTTTATAAGGTCACTTTCTACTTTTTTTAAACTATTTAGATAAGGAAAAATAATCTTTTTCGCCAAAATAGTGGTGTGGATGCCGTCTAATTCAGCGTTATAAGATATTATTGTATTTGTAAAAGGTATACAATCTTTAAATTTATGTCTTATTTTTCTTAGTTGCAACATGTATTATTATTATTTGTATTATTAGGGATTTTGATTCTAATTTCTTATTATTTTCTCCTATAATGTCATTGGTGATATTAAAATCTTCTTTAACTATTGGAATTTCATCCTTTGATAATTTAAATGTTGGGAGAGTTTTCAGCTTTTTATTCGAAAAAAAAAAGAATTGGGTTTATCTTTAAAAGTTGATTTATCTTAACTTCGAGAATCTATTTGGCTACAACATGATATAATTGATTTATATAATTATTTTGTTGGAGTATCTTATTTATATCCTTATTTGAAGGATCACCTTTAGTATCTACTATATCTAATATAAAAGGTGAGGCAGTAACAATTCTACCCTCTACTGGTAGGCTAATTTTTTCTAATGGAGGAATTGTTGATTCTATAATTTTATCACTAGTAGTATACCATTTATTTACAATCGGATTTAATGAATCCTTTTGATCATCTAATTTTCCTCTAATTTCGAACCATTTAAAAAATTCAATATTATATCTTAATCTTTTCATATCATTGCAGCATTTTTTTCTAAAAGAATATTTTTCTTCTAATTAATATTTTTGTTTATACCATTACTTTTTAATAGAATTTTCTGAGTTATTCCATATTTTATCTAAATATTCAAAGTCAAGTTCAAATACTACATCTGATCTAATCATGCATAAAGAATTTCTTACTCCTAGCAGTGGGACTTATTGATTTTTTAGCTTTTAAATTTGTAGATCCATATTCTACTTTTTGAATTGTTTTTGAGAATTCAACTCCTTTTAATTTTTTTTTTAATATCTTCTAATGTTACTTTTCTTTGTATTATAGATTTGGAGACTGAAGGTCTAGAAAAGGAGATTCTTCTACTAGAAGATGCTTGATTAAAATATTGTGATCTTAAAAATTTTAAATCTGCGGATCCATCTGAATATTGTACTACTTGTTCAATATTTGAATTTCTTCTTCTATTTCTGGCTTCGTTATGGAGTCGAAATGCCAATTATATTTTATTAATATATCATCCCATTTTATCATTTTTGGGACAAAGGTATTATTATGATTATGGTTGGTATTCATAAGCATGCTAACTCCTTTATTACTAACTATTTTAGCCTTAGGGGCTAAGGTTGTTTTCATTAATCTATAATACACTCTATATATTATTACTATTTCTTTTGTATTTACTTTACTATTCATGGTTTTTGTTTTAACATGTAATGTTAATGTATCCATAATATTTTGATAATTAATATCAATAGAAAAATTAGAATAAAAATTAACGTATACCGAGCCATTATCGAGATTACTTTGTAATACTGCCAATAACGAATCATCAAAATTTAATAACCTATTATCTCTTAAAAGAAGACGCATAAGTGCATCTAAACCTAATCTATAAAATGGTTTAACTGCTACTTAAGAAAGACCTACGTGAAGGAACTTTTAATTTTTTATATATCTATTAATATCTTGAGCTGCTAATAATTTGATAGTCCATTATTTCTATTAATTGTAACAATAGATTCCAAAGTTTGAATATTATAATTTTTAAGAAATCAAAGTGTCCAGTTTTTTAGACTCTATTAAAACTTTCTTTTGAAATATTCCAATTTTGTAAATCACTTTTATTAGAGATAGAAGAAATATTAACACTATTTATTACGCTTTGGTTGATTAGAGTATTCATTTGGACTTTTGCAGATGAGAGCAAAAACACTATCCTAGGACCAAAGTCCATTTTAGATGTTACTACTACAATAATTATTTTTGTGTGTAGTAATTACTAATTTTCTTCTCCTAAAATTCTTTTATTTTACTCCTATAGGCTTGGCGACGGGAACACCCTCCGGGCCTGGCTCTATTTTTCACCTACTCAGAGCTAATCCAATAGAAAATTCTAAGTTTTCCAACATCTAAACTGCAATTATACGACTACAAAACTTAAGGAATAAATCAAAGAACATAGAAGAAGAAAAATAGTAATTACTAACCAGAAAAATGTCTATTCCAAGAGTTACACTAATATCGACCGGCTTTAGGACAGCGTAACTCTCTAGGTGATCCAAGTCATGCTCACACTCCCTCCCTAGAAATATGGCAATGATACCATTTGGTGGACAGATCAGGATAACGAGGAGAAAAATAACAATATTGCTACATAAAACTATAGGCCCAAAATTAGGCCAATAATAGGCTTGTGGTGCCCGCTAATGGAATTCTAAAGATAAGTCCATCACAAGTTTCTCAAAGGACAAGTAATATGTGATTTAAAGTTGAGCACAAATGGAGCATAAATTGGTACCGAAATCAGCCCCGAACGATAATGGAAAAAGAGAAAAAAATAAGAATCAAATTGAGGAATTTGGCTAAGAACTTACGAAGAAATTAATGAGAAATGGTCACTTAATCATCTCCTACACATAACGAGCTCCAATAAATAACTTTCCATAATTTTCATCATATCATAGGGTTAAAATGATGAAATCGACGAGAAATAATAATGAAAATTGGGGAAGAGAAATATATATACTGCCAGGGTAATGCCCTTGATGAACACATGACTAAAGGTACAAGAACGCTAAGGTCATGGTAATTGACCTTTGTGAACACAGGTAGTTCCACAAACATAATGGTAAAAAAGCCTGACAATCGCAAATGCAACACTAGTTATCGCGAATACGAATAAAGAGAAGGGTTGGGTTGGGTCAACCATTCATCGCGAACGCGAGAGAAAGCCTGTGAATGAGATGGTCAAGCTTAGACCATTCACGAATGCGGCCTACCCCTCTCAAATGAAAAGGATAAACTACCCTTGCACCAGCTCGTGTATATCAACAATTTTCTAAAACCAAATAGACTTCAATCAAGGGTTGCAAACCCCGTTCTTATGAATGAACTATACTACCATACCAAATTAAATATTTTGGACTCAATGGAACCATTGTAATTTCCATTTAAGGTTGTTTTGATTAATGTGGGTCCTAAACCACAAGTTCCATTTAACCAAAATTCAACCTAATAGCCCAAAATAAGTTTGAAAGCCTTAGGAGCTGAACCCAGCATCCCTAACCTAAAATCAAAATTTTGGAGTTGATAACCCTATAAAATTTCTCATCTGAGGTTTATTACTATTAAATATCTTATCTGAGGTTTATTACTATGAGTAATGATCTCAGACCAATCCTTAATAGCAAAAGCCCAAAAATAGGGAATTGAGTCTAAAATCCGAATGAACTATCCGATAACTAAACCAATAGTTTTGGCAAGTCCTAAATCATATGTAGCTATTGTGGGAAGGCTCAAAACAACAAAAAATGTACAAAAACTAAGAAAATAATAAGGACAGTCATTACATTGTCAACTATTAAAAGGACTTTAATCCATAAAAGTCAATGCATAGGAAGAGGCCAAAAATTCATAACGATAAGATATTGAGCCCACATCCTCCAAGAAAGACACCCCAAATAACCTTTACGGTAAACCAATAGTTTCAAGGTATTTCACCAAAGTTATCAATTTTTCACCAGCATTTCATTTTCCAAAGAACCAAATACTCAACATCAATAACCAACTAGCCTCCAACTTAATTTAGAATGACTGATACACGCAAAACCAACCACAATACTCTAATATCATGCCAATACAATTACAAACATGCACTAACTCAACCAAGATAAAGTCAAAAAAATGAATGAACCATGCAACAAACTCTAAATTCTAAAATTCAACACCTTTTTGCCTTTTGAATCCTTCTATCTACTTTAATTTGCCCACAATACATCATCCTAATTCTGTCTTTGAAATTGTATCATACTGACCTCAAAGAGATAAAGTTGATCCACAAAAATTCTATAATAGTAAGAATAATAATAAGCCCATAAGGTTCTACCTTCATACATAAATGGAAATAATGAAACCCTGCAACCTCTTGCCAAAACTCCAATTAGCCTAACTTAACCTTAAAACGAAAGAAGGAATGGGATCCAACCAGCAACATTGATTAGAATAATTAGCAAGTTTTTTCCCCAACAAACCTAGTAGTAAATACGACAGTAACTAAGATCTGAGGCTGTATTTGAATAAATCCCTTAGTGTTGTTTTAATCCAATCCTAAGGAGAATACATAGGAGTTTTTAAAGAGTGTTCATAAGGTGAATAAGATCATTGGTATTACCTCAACTGAAAGTGATGATTTGGCTGTGTACCAATTGTAAAGAGTGGCTCACAATTGGGTTGAGCAGTTGAAGGAGGATAGAGGTATCAATGCAAGGCTTATAGAGTGGGATGAAGTTTTTGCTTACTTTTCATATAGGTTCTTTCTATATGATATGAGTTAAGCAAAATTTATAGATTTTATCAACTTGAAGCACAAAAGTATGGGTGTTAAGGAGTATTCACTCAAATTTTACTCAATTGGCGAGGTATGCTCTAAATATGGTGGTTGAGACTAGGTACCAAATGAGCAAGTTTATGTCTGTTTTTTCTTAGGATGTAGTAAAAGAGTGAAGGATGACTATATTGAATAAGGATATGCACCTCTCTAGATTGATAGTTCATGCTTAGCAGATTGAGAAAGAGAAGATCAAGAAAGAGGAAAGGGAAAATAAGGGGGCAAGAATCAACAGTTTCAATTTCTCTCAACAGAGGTCAGATGGTTGGAATTATTCTAAGTTTTATTAGAAATCCTAATCCCAGTACCATCATTGTTTAGTGCCCCAATTCCTAAGTTCAGACAGGGTACTCGTGATAGAGCACCAGGATCTAAGTCTCAATAGTGGTCGCACCAACCCAGTTTGTTGGAGATGTTGTAAGAACCATAGGGTGAGTGCATGACCAGTGGTGATGCTTTTTTTTGTATGGTAAGTCAGTCTATAGACTGTTGGATTACCTAGTGGTTGCGAAGAGGGGTAAGGATTTTTGTCAACAAGGCCAGGATAACCCTCATCAGTTTAAGTAGGTCACCCGGTGCAACAGTGTGCCACTTTTAGTACAACTAATGGACAATGTCAAAATTGACATTGTCAAAATTGACATTATGCCCTTTAGACTCGATAATATAAGAAGGTTTATCCTAATATGGCTACTGTTACATTACAAGTTTTTCACGTTGATGTGTATGCATTACTAGATCCCGGAGACACACTTTTCTTTGTGAATCCCAACATAGCGATAGATTTTGGTGTCAGTCCTAAAATTCTAGTAGAGCCCTTCTTAGTTTCTACTCCAGTTGGTAGTTGTATCATAGCCAGACGGGTCTATCAAAATTTTCCAGTCACGATATCCCAAGATGCCAATTTAGCCAATCTTATAGAGTTATAGATGAACTATTTTAATGTTATTCTTGGAATTTATTGGCTCAACTCTTATTATGCCTCGGTTGACTATAGAAATAGAACAATCCTATTTCAATTCCCTAATGGGCTAGTACTTGAATGGAGGGGTATCACCTCAATTCCCATAGGTCGATTTATTTCTTTCCTTAAGGCAATGTAAATGATTTCAAAGGGTGCATCTATTATCTAATTCAAGTCAAGGACTCTATCTCAGCAACTCTAAATCTTGAGTTAGTTCTAGTAGTGAATGAATTTCCAGGGGTAATTCGTGATGATCTGCTTGGAGTTTTTTTCCAAAGGGAAATCAACTTTTAAATAGATCTCCTTCTAGATACACAGCTTATTTCATTTCCACCTTACAGAATAGCTCCAGCCACGCTTAAGGAATTGAAAGAACAGTTAAATGATCTCCTACATAAGGGCTTTATCAAGCCTAGCATATCTCTGTAGGGTGATATAGTTCTCTTCATGCGCAAGAAAGATAGTTCTATCCAAATTTGTACAGATTATCGTTAGTTGAACAAAGTCATTATAAAGAACAAGTATCCCATCCATAGCATTGATGACTTGTTTAACCAACTTCAAGGTGAAAATTTATTCTCTAAGATATATTTATATTTGGCTACCATCAACTAAGAGCCAGAGAATGTGAATTCTAAGGACAACCTTCGAAATATGGTATGGTCACTTTATATTTATAGTTATATCTTTCGGACTAACAAATGCACTTACAGCTTTCATGGGCTAAATGAACAGAGTGTTTGAGTAGTATTTTTCCATATTTTTTTATAGTCTTCATGGATGACATTCTTGTTTATTCTCAATGTGAGGATTAACATGCAAACCATTTGACGATTTTCTTGGAGACTCTTATGATTTACCAATTATTTGCTAAGTTCAATAAGTGTGAACTCTAGTTGAAATCAAAATCTTTCCTTGGTTACATTATTTTTGGTAAAGGCATTTGAGTTGATCCTCAAAAGACCAAAGTAGTAAGGAACTGGCATAGACCCATCTCTCTATTAGATATCAGGAGATTCTTAGATTTAGCTACTTAGTTTAGCGATTTGTTGAAGTATTTTCCTCTATTGCCTCTCCCATTTTTAGACTGACTTAGAAAAAGGTCAAATTCTGGTGATCCAATTATTACAAGAAGAGATTTCCGGAGTTGAAGACTCGACTCATCTATACTCCAGTTTTGGCTCTACTAGATGGTTCAGATGGTTTTGTTATATTTTGTGAGCCTTCTAGAGTTGGCCTTGGTTACTTGTTGATACAGTGAGGTAAAGGTATAGCATATGTGTTAGAACCTTGGGGTTGCACCATACAATGTGGGACCAGGTCTCTCAAAATCAGTCACAGGCAAAAATATAGTAAATGAACAAGGAACACATAATAGTGTATGAAGCTTAAAGAGCATAAGATTTAATGTGTTAACCCCCTTTATCAAGGGAGGAAAATCAATGGCTCGCCCTCACAAGTACCCAAAAATAAACTATAATAAAATTCTTGATTACAAACTCTAATAAACCTAACTCTTGGTTCCACCTTCTTGTAATAACTCTACTACAAGACTATCTTGGCAACTCTGGCAAGAACACACCTTGATATTGATTAAATCTAACCAATATCCACCTTAGATAACTCTACCTAAGCACACTCAAAGCAACAAGAAAAGAACATTACTCTTATAACATGAGTAATTCAATTAGAATTAAGGAATCAACTCAAGAACACTCCCTTTTTTGCACACAAGAAATAAAAACTTGAGCTATACTTGATTAATGAAGTTGGATTGAGTTTCAGCCTCTCTCCATTTCCTTAATTCTAAATTTTACAAAAACTACTTAAAAGAGAAGCATTTTTTTTCTTTTATAATTGATTGATGATTAGGGTTTAAACATAATTAAAATAGGTGTCCTAAATAGTATAGGTAGCACCAGCGCTATTTTATACACAAGAGGACAAAACTATGAATTCGAGTGCCAGCTATACTATAACCTTGAACATATAGGGACCTGGTCCCTTGTAGTCAGCTGCTTATCATAAAAATAAGATTCAACTATTCTCCCCATTTTTGATAATGACATACCAATCGCAGAGTTTTGAGCATCAATATACATTCATCACATTTAATTGGTGTGATTACAACTACTGAAGATGAATGTCCACCCTATCATACAACACCGTGCCTCGATCATCATGCAACATAGAGACCAGGTCCCTTGTTGTAAATTGATTTAAGAGCTCAACTCATTGCCACATGTTCAATGTTTCCCCCATCAATATGCACCATCATTTTATCCTCGTATCAACATGCCATACACACATCTACAATTTCAATATTTGCAGACCCAATACCTGGTTACCTATTTACATGTCATACATACCTCTATAATTTTAACATTTACACACCCAGTACCTAATTACCTTGTTACTTGGTCCCTATCATATGAAGTCAATTTTCCCTCTTTTTGCATCAGTGAAAAGTAAAAGTAGTAAACCAAGAATAAAATAAGCAAATGTTAGTTAACTCATAAACACTGAGGCAACACTTACATCAAGAACATTTTTAGTAGAAAGAGAAAATAAATGCAACATACAAATAAAGATTTATTCATAAGTAGAGGACAAGTATAATTACAGTGCATTATTTAAATGTTCGAAAGAATAATCCACAGGAATAAAGAAAGGTTAAATAGAGAAAACCTCCTCGGTTAAATGTCTTATCTCTATATTCAAGATAAAAATCTCATTTGTGAAAGTGGAGACCTTTTAATTTAGGTCATCATTATTATTCTTATGATCATCAGTGACACTTGGACCCTCAACAGTCATATGCTAAATTTCCATATTCAGTTTGTTGATCTCTATATTCTTTGTACCTATTTTGAGCTTTAACTCCTCTATCTCTTTCCTGAATTCCCTTTGGTAGTTAGTATTTGATTTTTTATCATACACCCCATTTTGACCAGTGACTTTATTCCAAGAATTTTTAATACAATTCCAGGAGTTCAATTCTCACACATAATACCAACGTGATCAAACACTTTATTTAACCACTAGCCATAAGGCATGTCATATTTGCTATCTTTCCCAAGAACAACATATTGTTTGTGTTTGATCATCAATGTAGGTAGACTAATAAACTCAGAACTGCTAAGACATTTCATGGCATATAGGTCAGCATAAGAAGCAATGTATCTTTCTTGATATCATGGAAAAATTACTTAATTTACAAAATCAAAAAACAATTTCATCTCACTCTTAAGTGATATATTATTCCCTATAGCCACTGATTTTTCTTTAACCTTTGATGTTATTTCCAAAAACTCTATTGATGGCGACTTCCTTAAGACAATCCTCATACCACCGATTAGGAACATCTAGAATTCTCCCGATTAAAGCAACATTAATATTCAACTTCTTCTCTTAAACTACTGATGTCATCTTTATTTAATCTTCAAAAAACTCTAATATGGAATATAATTCCCTGACCACCTCATCAAAGACTGTGGAATAGGTCCTTCTATGACGTACATCTAGCCTTGATATTTAACTAGCTTAACCAACCCTAATATTTCATGTTCTATTAACACAGTTGTGTCAAAATTTCTTCTAGCGAACACCTTTTGATTTCTTAAGCACTTATTTCTTACTTCTTTAGACACACCCTTAATTTTTTCCCTATTTTTCCTCATAGTATAGGTGATCAAAGATTCCCTGATATCCACATTCCTATTTTGGGGACTAGGTCTCTTAGGAGTATACTTCTTTTCAATAAGACATTAAGACTTTTCATTAAAATATCATAAGTTTTACTAATACTCTATTTTTGAGACTAAAATATCCTTTCCTGGGCTATTTGACAGCAAGATAAGATTTTCAGCAACCCAGGCATCATCCACCAATATATTATCCAAAAAATTTTAAGGATTCTAGGATGATTATTTATCAATAATTTGAGTAAATAAGGGGTTTGGCTTTGGAATAATAGGATATAAAGGGTGTTTTTCAAGAGTATTTGACAAATTACTTCTACTAATGCTAAGCTAAGTTTCTTTTAAAAGACATAAAAATGAGGAATTTGTAGCCATATGTACATCTTTTCAATAGAAAAACTATTTGTAACTTGACTTTTTCTTTTTGATAAGAAAAGAATTGGGTATGTCTATATATAAAAGAAAGTGTAATCATATAAAGGGTTTTTGATGGAATTAGATGTGATTTTTTTAAATTCAGGGGTGAATAATCCTTGTTTTTTAGAATAGGATAATGTTCTGAAAAATAAAGAGATAGAGGATGTAGATTTATCAATTAAAACAAATAAAAATGCACGTTCATGATAACCTTAGAAATTGGACTAGGTCCCTCTCATTCTTTGAGTAAATCCTTGACTTTATGCATGTAACATTTTCCTATTCCAAAGTTATTCCCATGGGTGTATACCATCAAAGGTATGTATTGAATTATATTAACATGTTTCTGATTTACTGAGGATACCTATCTCTTTATCATAGCCAGTTTTGAGGAGAGAAATTAATCCATCTCATAGGTCAGGTTAATTTAATCAATCCTAGCCTTAGCTTGTTTAGGTTTAATACACCACTTTATACTAAAATTATATCTGAAATAAGTCATAGAACTTAGTCCAAGACCTAGCATCCTTCAAATATCTAAGGTTCCTTCTACATTACTTTGAACCAGCCAACATCTTTCAAAATCTTTTTCTCTATTGTATCTCACTTTTAGGATACGAAAACTAAGAAATCTAAGAAATTTTTGACCTATACTCTTATTTTCACTCCTATATTCTAATATAAAGTTGGAATATTTAGGGGAAAGAGAAGATATGAGCTTCTAGTTTGACCCTCTATGATGAATTCCACTGGGACTAGATCCCCATAAAATCTTGACTAGAAACTTCTTGAGGTTCTTCTACTTGAGTTGATGTTTGTAACTGAGAACTTGGATGACCATAACTATACATACTCTTTTATATATCAAATTTGTCCTTGACCCTTATCTTCATAAATATCTTTCTGGTTCTAGGAGTAGCTCGCACATGCAACTTTTCTTAATTATTTTTACCTTTTCCACAATAGACACCTCCATCTTGGAGAGTCTTAGGAGAGAGTATGGAATTATACCTTCTAGTCATAGATTTGAACAATTATATATTGACAAGATAGTTCTAACTACATGACTTTTCTCCCTTTTGAAAACAAAATCAGTTGTTAGATTTAGGAACCTACTTGAGCTTGAGTTCCCAATTGGGGGACAGAGGTGTGATCAAATCCTCTTTTGTCTATCTAGGTAATGAGATCTTCTTCATACTTCTCAAAGGTTTGAAATCTTTATGACATATATTCCCTTGCTGGATATATCTAACATTGATCCTTCTTGCTCTACTCTAACTTTGATAGTTTTTCTTTATGTTTCCATCTCTTCTACAGTGAGTGCATCAGGTTTGTGGGTTATCTTTATGACATTATTAACCACTTTCCCTTATAACCCAGGTAACTAAGTTTTGTATGGATACCCAAGGTCTTTACTAGTATTAACTCATTGACCAGTTAAGTTAAAAAGGATCTGTGAGAATGAAGTCAATTATAGGGATTTTTAAGTTATTCCATTCGATGGTCCAGGTCCCCTTCCTACTCATTCTTTTGGAGTGAAGTCATGAGATGCTTTTAGGAATGCTTCAATTTTTCTTTAAGATTGATCTAAAATTTTGGGGCTTCTCTCTTCCCTTTATTATTTGAAACATCTACTTTCTCAAGTTGACTTACAAAGCTTAGATTTTAAGATTTTAGCTTAGCAACTAGTTTGAGAGTTTAACTAGAAATTCAAAGATTTTAACTAAAGCTCTTGATCATCTCTTTTTTCTTCTACAACATTATTCTTCTCTTTATCAGAAGCACAGTGTAATGACCTTCAGGTTATTTTCAATATTTATGCTTATTTTTGTTGTTTGAGCATCTCCATAGCTGCCCTAAGTCATTTATGACTCGCTAGGACTAATGATTGGATGACCAAGCAGTTTCTTTGGTTTTTAGAATCAATTTTCCTTAAATAAGTCTTTGTTGGTTCCAAATGAATACTAAACAAAAACTTTAGTAAAACGGCCTTGGATTAAAAATCCTACTCTGCCAATGCATTCAAAACATCGAATTTAGTATGATTATAAATCTCGTTTGTGAAAATTGGATCTCGGATGAATCCTAAGGCCTTGGAATAAACTTGGAATTAAATTCCAAGTTTCAGTCATCATCAAGTGTAGTCGAATTCTACAATCACAGAGGGCCTTAGGTGTGATTACAATGGCTGCGATCATAGCATATGTATGTTCGTGATTTCCCTTCCTGAGGGCCTGGGAAGGATCCTTAAATACTCTTTTTGGCTGTGAGTTAGCCATTTTCTCCACCTTATTGAGACCTAAAACCCCTAATATAATATGCTAATCATAAATTGGCCCTGGTGGGTGACTTAGCATCTTGGTTATCATATTCTATTGCAATTATCATCAAATTTTATGTAAGAATCTCTTGATTTCATACTTGAGTTTTCTAGTTTAGACCCAAAAACCCAAATGGCCTGAGTCTTGATTTAGGCTCAAATATGGGTGATTTGCAATAATTTCTTAAGGGATATAAATCTCTAATAGTATTTGAAGAATGGATTTGTCTAGAAAACTCATTTTCTATATGTGGAACCCACTTGGTGGTTTTGGTATCTTTTTTGGACCCGAAACACAATAGTACAATATGGGTATTGAAATATTCATATTAATGAGTAGATTATGGTTTTGTTAGTGTGATGGCATTTGGATATTATGAAGTAAAGATGAGCAAGTGGTGCCCGATCTGAGGTTTGCGGTTTGGATTTGAGGTAGGCCTCGATCTACTCCTCCTCATAGATGATGATTATATGTATTGTGTGTGAGTTTGGATGATAGAATTGGTTATTCATAGAGTAAGTTATCCTTGATTATTCATGATTTAGAGATTAGATGAGGGTTTTGGATCCATAGGATGATACATTTATAAGCTTTTTGAATCCTAGTTCCTTCTCTCTCTAGTTTTGATTAGTTGTAGGGTGGTTATGATATAATGTTATTTTTTGGTTGTGTTTTTAGAATTTGAACTATGAATTATGGATTTGACCTTAATGGACTAGTGTGATAGTCTTGAAACTGTATATTAGGTAAAGTAGACTTGAGTACCCTTGTTTTTAGTTGAAGTTCCTATCTTAGGCTTGAATGTGGCTTATTTAACATCTAGAAGTTGAACTAGATACCTTAGTCTAGCTAGGGCATGGTGTGCCTAATTATAGAAATTGAGGTTTAGAAGTGAGATCATCTAGCCCACTATATCCAAGACTTGTGCAAGTAATATGGACTTAGTGGCAGATGATAGACATAGATGGGGATAGTAAACCTTAGTATAAGGTGATTTTGTGACTTGGAGGAGTTTATTGATGTTTCTATGATTGTGGGTTTTAAGCTATGTCTATGGTATCCTTGTGGAAGTGATATTGGGCATTTATAGATGATATTCCCCTTAGATACATTAGGTGGCCTATAAAGATGCTATTTCCTCTTAGACTTTATAATTGGCCTATAGAGATGTTATTTTCTCTTAGATATGATCATTGTTCCTACAGAGATGCTATTTTTTTTTCATGATTGTTGGGCTTATTGAGATGATATTTTTCTTAGATATGATAATTTCATTAGAGAGATAATATTCCTCATAGTCATGAGGTATGGCTTATTGATATAAGACATCCTATATGAGAGATAATTATATGCCTACATACATCATTATTAATATTATGCGTCTAAGATGTGGTATGCCTTCTAAGCGAGATGATTATGTGTTTATTGATATTATTCCTCCTATATACGAGATATGTCCTATATGTGAGATGACCAGAGATATGCTATAACATATAAATGTGATTATTGATATGAGTTTTGGATGCATCTATGGGCCTAAGGTTGTGATAATGATATTTTTATTATTCCAGATATATTATTAAGCCAAGGGATATGTTATACTAATGATTAGATATCTAAGAAGTTCTTATCATTATAAGGGATATGATTACAGTTTATAGATTCATATATATTTTTTATTCACATATTTCTCCGATATGGGATGGTGGAAGATTCGGTATGTTGCTTACAATATGTTTGATTGGGTAGTGGTGATGGAATGCATAGATTTGGTATGCTCATAATGCTTGTATTTGTAACTTTTGTGATTCTAAATAAAATATGATGTTATGATAGTTCTACTTAGTTAAGGGTTAAGCAATGTGATAGTTAGTTGTCTATTAAGAGACTATATCAATTGGTGGTTAGGAATCGAATAAAATAATTAACGGATATTTCTTAGTTGAAATATGGTAGCTAGAGAAAGTTGAGTTGTGGCTAATGATGATGTCGGGTGTAGCATAGTAGATGTTTAGTGATATTGATGCCTAATTTTATAATGTCGATTAGTTGTTAAATTAGGAGTTGTGTATTAACAATGCTAGATAATTAGTAGTATCTATAATAAGAGGTGGCTAGTTAATAACAGTGAATAGTTGCTAAATGGTTGATTAATGTATAGTTAAATAGGGATTGTGTGGTTAACAATGGTGAATTAATTAATGATGTCAGTTAATAACACATGGTTTGATGACAAGTGGTTATGTATTGTCTAATAATTACTAATGGTTATATGATGATTAGTTGATAATATGGAATAGTGGATACAAGGTTATTATGGTCTAGTGATGAACCTTGGAAAAATGTTATATGTTGTCTTTTGAATAAATAATGGTTACTTTCTATCCCTTGAATAAGCATAATGTTTAGACGAATAACTTAAGGTCATGTGATGACTAGATAACTAGAGGTTTCTTTATAAATAACATTGGTTAGATAATATTGAGTAGTTGAGAAGTATTGTCTTGATAGATATATCGTGGTGATATGATTATGTTCATGAGTATATTAGTATGTGTTATTTTATAATGTTATTGTGATGATATTTATACTCGACAAAGCCAAAGGTTACTATTGTGATGATACATTGATACCAGACAAGGCCAAAGTATGTTGATGTGATGATAATGATACCCAGCAAGGTTGGAGGATACTATTATGATAATATTGATACCTTGTAAAGACAGAAGATACTATTATGATGATATTGATATTCGACAAGGTCAAAGGATGCTATTTATATGATATTTATACCCAACTAGGTCGGAGGATACTATGATTATATATTGATACCCGACAAGGACGAAGGTTGATTATGATAATGATTGTTATGATGATGAAAGTTATGATAAGTTGTGATATTGATTGTGTACCTTGCATTCATTCTTGCATGTCCATCGCCTATTACCAGTATGTACTTTATGTTGAATGAATCTTTCATGTCTGGGGTGGTGGGGGTACGCATTAGATTAATTAGGTAGATAGTTATCTGAGGTATCTAGTTATTTGCGTCGTTACTGACATTGTTATTATCATTATTATGCTCATTATTATTGCTAGCATATGGAAAATTATCCGTTGATCTGGTATCGAGATTCGAGGTATTTTTTTGACCTGTTTTATCTTCTGATTGGATTATTATGCATGATTGTATCATGTCTAGCCATGTGGATTATAACCTTGAGCATGATATCCTTAGATCCGGATGGTATTATAATGTGGTCTTAGAATGAGGATATGATGAGCTAGGTTATGCTTGAGATAACCTCATATTTATATGGATATCTATATATCTAGTTATATAAAGTTATGGAACTACCGTATATCCTTTCCTTTATTTTTATGTATTTATATTATTTCTTGGCCTTGTATAATGCTATATATACATCTTCCTTCACACTTTATTCATATATTGGTCTAGGATATATGATGATTTCTATTCATTGTTGCTGGAATAGGATAGTTATCCCTAATACTTCCTTAGTCTCATTATGTTAGACTTTTGGACATGAATAGGATAGTTGTTCCCTATTATCTCATTAATATTTCATATGAACTCTTAGGTGTAGTTTCCATTCTATTTATATGCTATATATATATATATGCTTTATCTTTGTAGCTTAGTTGGAAGTTTCCTACTGAGTATCATTTGTTTAGTACTCAAAATACACTTTTGCAGCCTACAAATCATAGTACGGATTATCGCCATTGATGTGTGCATCATGTGAAGTAGCCACAGTTTGGACACTTAGGGTGTGATCCTAATGTTCAAAGTATTACTTGTATTTCTCCAATGTATTATACTAGTCTATATATTGTGTGGGAGATAAGTTATATCAGAGAGTTATCTTTTCTCGTGATATAGTTTTGCCTTAAATATAATTAGAGAGTTAGAGGCAGGTGGTTTTCCTCTAATCGCTTCTTGAGTTGGCAAATTAGAAGTTCCATTTCTCGAGTTGTTGAATTTCTGGTAGTGGTTTTGACTTTGACCTAGGTTTCAAGATTGGTATATTTCTTCTATAATGATGTGATTCTTGAATGGATCGAGTGGTGATTGTCCAACTTAGGTGGATTTAGGAAATTTGAATTTCATAGTTAGTTTTGCCTAATGAGGCTTAGTGGAGTATTTCTCCTTGGTTACTTGTACCTATAGCTATTTCATGATGAGAAAGAGTATTGGATTGGTTAGTTTCCGGCTGAAGTTCCATTTCTCCGTGTCGATAGAGTTTTTGCCAATACTGGTGTGGTTTTAAGCCATGTGACATTTTTAAGTATGATTGGATAGTTCATGCCCTCCGGTAGATATGGAGTGGGCTCAGCTAGAAATTTATAGTTTTGTGTGATTTGTATTTGTGTTTATATTTCATGCCCTCTAACTCATATAGAGTTAGTCGCATGTGATATGAGGTAGTTGACATCTATATATACTTATTGGTTGAGTTTTGGATTTGACTCCTTGGAATGACAATTTTGAAGTAGGATAGATTTGGTCCATTAATTTCTACCCATTTTTAGTTTTTGTCTAGATTGTTAAGATCTAGCAATTAAGCCTTGATATTGAGATTTCATCTTGGTGTTGTAGAGCTTGCATTCAAATTTTATTCTAGACTTGTCTTTGTTCAGGTGTTATTTATAGGATAGTTAAGACTACTCCGTGGTTGCCTATCTGGTCTTCTAGACATCGACTGGATTATAGTTGCTAAGTGTTAAGATGATAGCACATAGGCCCCATACTAGCTACTTTAGTCTTGACATAGAGCTTCAGTTTTCTTTGGAAATTTTGGAAGATTTACTAAAGCGGAGATATATACTCGACATGGATTTGGTGTGACTTCATTCTTTTTGGATGAGATATCTTCGAGATAAATATTCATGATTTGTAGTTATACCTTTGACTTATTGATTTTTGTTTAATTATCATCCAGACTGGTTATAGCATTGGCATGGATTGCATTCCTTGATTATCCCCATTGGTGTGTGATGAGTGGTGAATTTACCAATTATTTTCACTCAACATTCATGGACACTACTATGATTTGAGTGTCTTAGTGAGGCATATTTATGGTTAAATGCACAAATTCCTATATTTTGCATGTGTACGAGTTTTGAGAAAAAATAAAGCAAACTTTAGATGAAAAGGATCAAAAATGAAATTGAAGTGCAAAAGCTAGAAAAGATGAAGTAGGACCAAGATCTACCAAATTCCCATGATCCCTCCAAGTTAAGCAGTCACCCAACTGCGATTGTGATGGACTAACTGCGATCGCAATGAGTGTGATCGCGACCAATATTTTGCGATAGCGTGAGAGCGAAAAAAGGCCCAAAGGTAGAACCTTATCTAGAGTTTGAATATAACAAAAGATACCACTTTTGCATTGTGATGGCTCCGTTTGGGGATTTATATGGTATAAGGTGTAGGTATCCTATTAGGTAGTTTGAGGTTGGTGAGGCAGGTGTGTTTGGCCCAGATTTGGATTACCAAGTTATGGAAAAGATGAAGGTGATTTGAGAAAGGCTTAAAGCTGCCCAAAGTCACTAGAAGTTCTATATGGAAATAAGGTATGGGAATTTAGAGTTTGATATTAGGGATAGGGTGTTCTTGAAATCATTACCTATAAAGGGAGAGATACGGTTTTGGAAGAATGGAAAGGTTAGTCCCCGGTATATTGGTCCATACTTGGTTCTTTGAAAGGTTGGCAATGTTGCATATGAGTTGGATTTACTTTCTAGTTTGAGCTCCATTCACCCAGTGCTCCATGTTTCTATGATGAGGAAGTGTTTTGGTGATCCATCATAAGTAGTGCCTATCAAGGATATAGGTATTTCAGATTCTCTATCTTACTAAAAGGTCCCTATTGAGATTTTGGATCGGCAGGTTCGTCGGTTGCTAACAAGGGATTTATCTTCGATAAATATTTTATGGAGGAACCACAACGTCTAATAGGCTACATAGGAAGATGAACAGGACATGAATTCAAAGTATCCATTCCTATTTACCATTCCAGAAAATTGTGCTAAAGGTATGTGTTGTTCTTAATATTTTTTTTTCTTTCATTGTTAAAGGTGGATTATGAACTTCTTAGTAATCTATTTTCTCTCTTAAAGGTAAGTGTAGAGATGTTTGGGGGTTTGATCGTGCTAGTCACTGCCTTATCCCATCACTCGAGGAATAATCCAAGTAGGGGAGAATTAAAATACCCTAGGTTTCAGCCCTTAGAAATTTCTTGAGCTTCAAGCTCACTATCCTAGTAATGGCTCATCATATGACTCGTATGGTGTGGGTACGGGTTAGATGAACCTAGTTTTTAGAAGTCTAGTGAGTATTGGTTAGGTTTTTGGTCTTGGTAATAACTTGGTGGTAATCGTTAGGGGTGGTGTCAGTTTGTTTTGTCGATCCTTATCAAAATCAGTAACTTTGTGACTTGACTTGGCTCAGAGCATCAGTAACTCATTAAGAGCCGTAAAGATAGGTTACAAATTGTAAGGTTGAGTAGTATGTTATCTAGTGCCCAATCCATTGGGTTCTGTCTTGTATATGACTAGACCGTATGATTCATATTGTTAGGTCATTGGTGGGATCATGGATTCGTATGGTAGACAGTGTGTGGATGTCAAACTTACTATCCTGGTGACGACTCAATGGTATGGTTTGTCTGTTGTGGTCACGAGTCAAGGGGTCAGCTCGTAACCACCTGTAGTGTTTTTGTTGTTTTAATCTTATGTAACTTTAGACATTTCCCACTCAAAACATTTAAGACCCCACGTCCCTATAAAACTTTTTGGTCATTTATTCCACGCATTACAAGATTAAACATCTACTTTACTCTCTCAAAATACCCTCAAGCAAAATTGGCTAGGGTTTCTACATAGTGGTCATCTAAGTGCTTAAAGATTAATTTCTCTACATGAATCTTTGTAATTAAGGCATGTGAATCATCCCTCATTGTTAGTTTACTAAAAGAATATGTTAAAGTATTGCTCATGAATCATATATGGTGATTTTTAAATCATGGTTGAGGGGTTTAAAGCATATCATTGAATATTTTTTCTATAGTTTAAATTATGATTATGCCTGTTTTATTTATGATTGTGCACATGTGGTACATGGGAATGGTGACTTAATAATGGTTTCATGGTTTATCCCCAAATTTAAGATTTTAGCTTTGATAATGGCATGCCCTCAACCTATTTGTGAAATTGCCAATGAGAATAATTTTGTCACATAGTTTGATTTTCCTTGGAATATTTGCTTTGCATAAATTGTTAAAGAAATAGGAATTGGTTTTGGTTTGTTTCATATGGTTTTAGAAAGTCCTTGGTTTCCATTCTTTGATTAGAAATGATTTTGGTTGATTGGAAATGATGGAGTCTAAATTAGTTTAATGGTTTATATGACATATGGTAATAGACTTGCAAGCTCTAATTTTTGTATGACGATACCAATGGTTAATGCCTAATTAAAAGACTCTTTGGTAAATCGTTGGGAATTTATAAATGATTTAACATGGGCTTAAAGGGGATTGAGTATCATAGTCGTAGAAGGTGGAGGTCCTAAGGGAAACTGATACTGGAAACTCACATTTGCCTATGTGAGGGTGGTCGTGGCAACCATGTGCATAATGTAACACTTTATATTTTTGAGATGCACTACTCATATAAGGTACTTTTCTCCAGTCATGCGGCTAACACGTTTTGGTCCTTTCAGCAAATGGAGCTGAACCCATATAGCCCGTGGGTGGCTTAGGATAGCCATGCTACACAACCTAGGTTAAGATTTTAAATGCATGCTAAAACTTGTTCCATCTCTCGATATGACATAAATATATATATGTATATATGTTATTCCATATTGTTATTTTATTTGGTTTTGAATAATGGCATTATTTTACCTTTATCACTAATTTACATGCTAGCGTTCACTTTGCTAACAATCTTTGGGGGTCGTATCCCCATGCAATGCAAGAACCGACAATACAACCAGTCCTTTTAGTCACTGACTTAGATTCGGGGACAACTTTGAGTTAGATGGATGTGGTCATATTCCACAATCTAGACTACTCTGTTTGATGCTATGGACTTCTTTTCATTATTATTATTTCATTGGTTTTGGTTTTTGATATGGTCAGGGGAATTTCTCGACTAGGTGTTCTTTTATTCTTGGTAGAGGCTTTGTTGGACTACTATGGGCTTGAGAGGTATCGGTTTTAGTGTTATCCTTGTTATTGGTATTGGCATTTGGATTGGTATTGGTTTGATACTTGGTTGAGACTATTTAGTTATTGTTATAGATTTTATTTTATGTCCTTAAATTTTTATTGTTTTATCTTTTTATATGCTTAAAAATCCTCCGATAGAGGGAGTAGGGCAATTACTATTAGGTATTGGGGGTGGTATCATGTTTGGGTTGGACTTGAGATACCCGACACGACTAGGCCCTAGTTTGGGTCATGTCAATAATTTACTTCAAGGTCAGTTGGTATAATCACTTGACTTTGATTTAGTTTGCCTACAATAAGAACTATCAATCCAGTATTTTGATGGCCCCATTTGAGTCACTTTATGGTAGGGGGTGTAGATCTCATATTGGCTGTTCTGAGGTTCATGAGGTTTCATTAATAGGGCCATATATTTAGTACATCAGGTGATGGCAAAGGTTCAGCTGATTAGAGAGAGGATAAAAGTGGCCCAAAGCCATCAGAAATACTATACAAGTGTAAGGAGAATGGATCTTGAGTTTGATGTTTGATGATTTTATTTTCTTAAAAATTCACTCATGAAAGGGGTGAAGAGGATTGGTAATAAAAGAAAGCTCAATCCCTGATATATTAGTACTTATAAGATTTTGAAGTGTGGTATGAGAAGGTAGCCTTTGAGTTGGATTTTCCTATAAAGTTTTCATTAGTACATCCAGTTTTCCATGTTTCCTTGTTAAGGAAGTGCGTTAATGATCCAGCCTCCATAGTCACTTTAGAAATGATTGGCATGGAAAATGTTTCTCTTATAAAGAAGTCCCAATTGATATCCGTGATCGTTAGATTCGTAGGTTGAGGAATAAAGAGGTTGCGTAAGTAAAGGTTCTTTGGAGAAACCAGTCAGTTGACAGAGCTACTTAGGAAGCAGAGGCAGATATGATGATCAAGTACCCCTGTCTTATCTCTTCAAACATAGTCCCAACTTGAGGTAATTCTTTGTCTTAATTAAGTAGTTAATTCTTACATTCTTATCTCAACCATCCATTTATTTTCATGTCCTAGCATGCATTCAGAATTTTAATTCAGTCCATGCATCAGTCATAGATTTAGATATCAGCTCATGGTTTAGTTTAAAAATGTTTAGTGCAAAATCTTAGCTTTTCCCTAGTATTTCAGCTTAGTCAGTTTTATTTGAGGAAAAATGACCCCAAAAGGGGGATGTTATATTTCCCTATGTTTCCATTGTCTGGACCCATCATAGGATAGGCTATTAAATTAGATTTCCATTACCACTAGTATCGCCTTAATCCAATGACCTGGCAAAAATTTATAAAAAACTTCCTAAGGTTCGGTCAAACAACTAGTAATAACAACTTGTTACCAGATGTAACAAGTTGTTATATATGAGTCATTTTCACTCCAATGAGTGCCTCAATTTCTTTCTCATTGACCACGAATATAGATCATGATTCATTATGAGGCATAACAAGTCATTCTGAGAAACTGTTGCCACACCAATAAAACTCTAGAAATCGAGTATCAATTAATAATTAAACCTAAAAACTCATGAATAGACATAACAATACATTAGTAAGGGAGTTGTTACCTTAAAAGAAAGAAACCACGACCTCAAAGCCTCAGGTCATGACTAAGACCACCACTCATGACCATTTATAATGAGCCGTTGGGTGAGTCTTGGCAACTTGTACAAGAAATCCCCATATCTTTTAATCCCAAACCAACATCGTTTGGCCAATACAACATTAGTTATTGAGGGACTAAATTACCCGAACACTCTATAAACTCCTAAATCATTACACACAGCAAAAAATAAAGTGATTCTCTTTTTCTCCAAAGAAAACTAGGGTTCTCCACGATAACACACAAATTCCAAGCAATTTCCCTAAGGAATTTAATTAAAGTATATGGGATTTTATCAATGGGTCCGTTCCACCCAATGAGTTCCAAGAACTCTTAAATTTCAAGAAAAAATTCCATTACCGTTTAATTGGCTTTCATGTCAAATATGAGTTTCCTTACTCTTCTCAGTTTATGTATGTAACAAAATCATGAGTATGTGTTTTCCCTGAGATTAGTGATTTACCCATGTTCAAAATAAGGAATTTCCCTATCTTGTCAAGTTTTTGAGTTTATTGGTTTTAAATTATGAATTCCCTTTTTATCCTGCTTCGTAAATGTCATCATATTAAATTGCAATTGTCAAAGTTGGTGGGTTATGGACATTTGATACCAAAATGTCATGTATATATCAATTTTCACTTTATGAGACATTCTGATCATATTTATACTGTTAAATTAAGAATATTACCATGTTGAGCATATATCAATTATCAAATCATATTAATCAGTTATCAATGGCAATTTAGTTGAGAGTAGTACTTAGCACCGAGTTAATACATGGATGAAGGCTCACATACCAGTTGAGGATTAAGACCTTTAGTAAGTGTCCCTAAGTTCCAGAACTATGGCACCACCATAAGTTAAGAGGGGTCACCTTCCAGTACAGGACTGACACCCTAGTCCTTCAGGACTTCAGTTTAGTGGATCCACGCCAACGAGTGTTAGAACCTTTAGCAAAGTACTAACACCCTTCCGACCAAGTTACAGGTTCAACCCCGATTAACTTAGATTTGGGAATGTGGGTTATTTTTAGATCCTATAGTCCTCAGTTCAATTTAATTTATGTTTAGTTCAGCTTTGCTTGACTAAGTGTTAAGTATTCAGTTATTCAGTCTATCTAGCACATGCTTATACTTGGTTTTGCCTTCAGTTTACATGTTTATGCATTTATGTTTTGCTTATATACCAGTTAGTCTCTTCCATATCTCATACTCAGTACATTATAATTATTGATAACATACTTATTTGTACTATATGTATCATAATAAAGGTCATGACGCTCAATACCCAAACCACACTTAGCACATTTCTTTTCCACTCAACTGCAACCTTAGTGGGTTCTCATCAGTCGAGGACTAGCTATCATTTGTTTATTTTCATTATTTACATCATTTAAGTCAGTTATAGTTAGTTGGGGACCTGTCACAACAACTCATCATGATTTAAAGGCTTTTAGACAGATAAAAAGTTTGACATGTTTTCAGTTTCATCGAGTATTTCAGACAGCATCAACATTGACTTTAGTACTATTCATATTTTAGTTTATTTTATTTTCTTTCTTCTCAATTTCCTTTAGTAATCATAGGTATGCAGTCTATGAGTTAGCTCTTTGTCATGTGTTACTCTAAGCATTATGTTACGACTAGGGGGTAGTCGCGGGTTGTGATACCACCAAGGCAATTCAACTCCATTTTTATCCATTTTTCTGTTAATGTAATGCAATGGTTCAGAAAACCAAGTCCAACTATGTATATGCCAATGTGCAAAACAAAATTTACTATGTGTGTTGAGGTTAATGAGAATTACAAGCAAAAATCCATCAACTTGAGGAAACCCATGTTCCCCATTATGATTTCCATAATAATGCACCCAATTTGTCCCGAAAACCGTTAATCAAAGTGTGAATAACACATTAAAATATGGGAAAACAATTTATTTAATTCCAAACAAAACCCCTCAACCTAATCTGAATCCCAACATTTAAATCACATGAATATTGAATCAAATTATATATTGATGTAAAATACAAGTTTTAGGGATGAGAGATATGCCTGAAATACCAAGAAATTGAAGTTAAAGCTGAAGTCGAGAGCTTGAGGGATGAATTCCTTATGTACCATAGATTCATCTTGCTTTGGGAGTTTAAGATGAAGAGAGCAAATTTAATTTAGATTCACTATATACAAAGAGGAAACATGATTGTTTTTGTGTCATGGGATGATAGCTAGATAGGAGGAAAAAATGACTTTAGGTAAAACGTGCAGGAAAAAACTGAGCACAACCATCACGAGTTAGGTTACGACTCGTGTGGTCTGAAAATGAGTCATTACTTTGACTCATTACCCGGGAATCAAAATCATGGTACCCCACTAGTATGATTATGGGTCCCTCATCACAAGTTATGGTCCCCCAACATTAGTCGTCACAAAGACACCTAATTAAGGCAGAACTCTAGGTCCACCTTACTATTAATAAAACGAGCCTCTCCAAACAACTCGTTACATCTCCTAACAAATTATACCTTGGACTTATTTTAAAGGGATAAAACCTTGACAAACTGACTATTTTGGTCATAATTCAGTCCTAACAACTCGTTACGTGAGGGCACGACTGGTGACCTGGACAATTACAATGAATAGTTTTGACATTTTTTCTAAAACTTAGCAACTCAATTACTTACTCTGGAAGGTTGTAGAATTTAAGAACCTGAGTGTCACATTAACCTCTCTTTTTAGAATCATTCATGCCTGAATGATGAGTTAGGTCACCCTTGGCACAAAAACAAGAAAGAATAGAAACGGAACCAAATTACAAATTTGAAATACCACAAGAATCAGAATGAAAATCATATCTCAAGCATTTTCATGCAAGGTTGGGAAAAATAACGGATACTTGCCCTTTATATCCTCCCATGCTTCCCAAATCTTCTGCCTTTTGATTCATCTAAAACACTTTTACTGACGCTATCTCCTTGGTCCTCAATCTAAAAAATTAACTATCCAATATTTGAGCCTAGGTGTCCTCATAAGACAAAGAATCCAAAACACCAACATCATTAATAGGAACTATCAATGAAGGATCACCCACTCACTTTTTCAACATAGACCTATGAAGCACAAAATAAATCGAAGCTAACCTCATTTGCTAATCTAACTCATAAGAGACATTTGCAATTCTCCTTAAAATTTGATATGGACTAATGTAATGGGAACTGAGTTTCTTTCACTTTACAAATATCATGACTCCTTTCATTGAAGAAACATTCAGGAACACCCAATCACTAAATTCCAATTCCAACACCCTCTACCTTACACCCGCATAAGGTTTTTCAAACTCTAAGTAGTATTATATCTTTATCTAATAACTTTCACCTTCTCCATGGCTGGGTGAACAAATTCAAGAGCAACAAACAAGTCTCACTAACCTCAAACGATCCAATAAGATAGTGACACCTCATTTCCTAAAGAGCTTCAAAAGGAGCCATCTGAATGCTAGAATGGTAACTATTATTGTACGCAAAATAAATGAGGGGGAAATTGTTAAACCAACTACCCTTAAAAATCAATCACACAGACACTTGGAATATTCTCTAAAGTATGAATAGTCCATTCAACTTGTCTATCCATCTAAGGGTGGAAAGCGGTGCAAAGGTTAACCTAAGTGTCCAAACCTTTCTAAAATGAATTCCATAAGTGAGAAGAAAATTGAGTTCCTCGATCTAAAATAATGGATACCATCACTCCATGCAACTTTATTATCTACTATATGAACAAATGAATATAATCCTCTCCTTTGTAGCAAGTCCTCATAGGTAAGAAATGAGAAGACTTAGTCATTCAAGCCATAATGACCCAAATGGAATCATATTGATTGTGAGACCGTGGATGACCTGTAATGAAATCCATGTTAAACATCTCCCACTTCCACATGGGCATGACTATCTCTTGATACATGCCACCAGGCCTCAAATGTTCAACCTTGACCTGCTAATAAATCATATACTTAACCATAAAGTTAACCACATCTCTCTTTAGATTGTTCCACGAATATATTTCCTTCAAGTAATGGTTCATCTTAGTCACACCCAAATGAACAGTATATCTAGAATTGTGAGCCTCAGTAAAAATTCTTTCTTACAACCTATCTATGTTAAGAACTCACAATCTTCCTTGATACCTCAAAATTCCATCTCCCTAAATATTGAATAACATAACCTTCTACTGACCCACATCATCCTTAATTTATTTAAGTATGGGATCCAAAGCCTTTTTCTCCTTAACCTTAGTGACAAGAGATGACTTAACCAGTTTTTAAATTAATAGTCCTCAGTCTTTACAATCCAAATGATGAACATCCAAGTTAGTAAACATATGAATGTCCTTTAATAATCCTTTTTTATCATAATCAATGTGGGATAATCTACCCATAGACAACCTTCTAAGAGCATCAACATCCGTATTAGCTTTACCTAGATGGGAGTGAAGGCTCTTGGTATTATCCTTAAGTAGCTTAATTCATCACATATTCCTAAGATTCAATTTCTTATACGTAAACACATATTGCAAGATCTTATGATTAGAGTAGATATCCACATGTAACCCATATAAATAATGGTGCCAAAACTTTAACGAAAAAACCATTCCACAAACTCTAGATTAAGAATCAGGTAATTTCTCTCACAAACATTAAGCAGCCTAGAAACATAAACCACAACATTTCCATATTGTATTATAACATAAACCAATCCCATATGGGATGCATCATAATACACAACATACACATCAGTACCCTCGAGCAGGATCAAAATTAGCACAAAATTTAACTTATCCTTCAACTTCTCAAAACTACCTCCACAAGCATCATACCATAGGAACTTAATCTTTTTATGAGACAACATCATCAACAGAGCAAGAATAGAAGAGAAACACTCTACAAACCTCCTATAATACCCAACCTAGCCCAAGAAGCTCCTAATATCAGTTGGAGTCTGGGTTGTAGTCTATTTCTTAACTACCTCAACCTTTTATGGATCCATATTGATCCCTTCGCTACAAATAACAAGCTTTAAAAAAGTCACAACACTTAACAAAAACTCACACTTAGAAAAGTTTACATATAATACATAGTCCTAAAGAGTTTGCAACATAATTCGAAGGTAATTGAAATGATCATCCTTAATTTTGGAGTACACAAGGATGTCATTAATGAAGAATATAATAAACAACTCCTAAAACTACTGAAACACCCAATTCATAAGATCCATGAACATAGATGGATCATTAGTCAACCCAAATAACATAACAAAGAACTCATAGTGACCACACCGAGCTTGGAAAGCAGTCTTAGGAATATCAACCTCCATAATATTCAACTGATAATATCCCAAAATGTCATTAATCCTAGAAAGAATGTACTTATTTTTCACTTTCACCTTATTTAACTGTGATTGTTTATACATATCCAAAGAGACCTATATTTCTTTCACACAAAAAGTATAGGATCACCCCATAGAGAAATATTAGAACAAATGAACCCTTTATCAAGAAGATCCTTTAACTTCTCCTTTGAAACAACTCAGATTTGGTCCTTAAAATTTTCTTGACTTATGATCTTACTACCCAGATTATGACTCACCATATGATTCACAGGATGTCATTACGGGTCATAGGATCCCAAGCTGTAAGGTGCCCAATCTGTTTTCTAAGAATTCTTTTTTGAATATGACTTGTATATTATGTGTCATTAAGTCTATTTATGAGTCATATAGCCTAAATCATAGGATAACCAATGTTTTATACCAAATACTCTGCTAAAACACGACTAGGACCTTACAAGTCGTAAGGTCCCTAGATGTGTCGTATGGCACCACTTGTAATAATACCAGTATGGGTGCCCATGGGGTACTTTCCAGTCTATAACTATGTGCCATGAGTTAAAGGGTGACCCAACTAGTCTTAAGCTCACCCGTAGTGACTGGGTGATAAAATTCAGTCTTTTTACTAAGGAAATTCTGTACATTTCCCTCTTTCCTAAAAATAAAACACGACTTAAAACCCTTTTAGGTTATCATTATCACTCTACAAATATTAAAATAACTTCTTAAAGTATCTTAAATTCTCTCAAGATAGAACATTAGGATTTTAAAAAGGTTGGTCAATTAGTGCTTTCAAGGAAAACTTCTCTCCACAACTCTTGATATTCAAGACATGTTACTCTACCCTTAGATATATGATTTCAAACTTTTGAGGTGTATGGTAATGGTGAATAAACTAAGGTATGGTGATTTCCCTAAAGTATGTTAATATTGACAATTGAGTAGTAATAACCCTAACCAAGTTTTTGTGAAATTGTCTTTTGAGTTTGAGTATTATTGCAGTGAACTACTTTTAGGATAACTGCATGACATAAATATGTTTTTGAAACATGGTTGTTTTATTTAATGATCAAAGGGAGTCAGTGTTTCCCCATCTTGAGTTAATGAACAAAAGGAGCTTTTCCCCCCTAAGTTAATAGAATTGTAATGGTATAATGATGTTACCTTCCAAGTATAGTCTGTATGATGACACCAACAAGGTATGTCTTAAGGTGTGATATGTTTTAGTGAATGGGAATATATGAAAAGTTTTTTAATTAGGCTTAAAAGTGGGATGTGTAGTAAGGTCATGAAAGTTGAGGTCTCGAGGGACCAATATTGTAAACCACAGTTGCTGATGCTGGGGTTTAAATTACTAGGTTGTTTGAGTCCCCCATATTATATAAGTGGATAGTTTGAGTCCCATATATGTAAATTTCTAGGTGTATAAGTCAACTTTGATATATGTTAGGGGGTTTGAGTCACCCATAGTGTATATGTACATATGATTATGCTCTGGTTCATTTAGCTATAGGAACTCGGGCACTTTTATCTAGGGGAGAGATGGACCCATATATCCTATGGATCCTTTATTATGATGATTATGCTACACAACCCAGGTTAAGCTATTTAAAAATATATGATAAGCCTTGTTCCCTTTCCCTGTATTTTATATAATTATATATATTTATAGAAATATGTATATGCACTTATGTATTGAGTTGAAATGGAGTTTGAAATGTCATTAGTTTATCCTTCTCCTTGAGTTACATTTTACTGTTCAGCCTACTAAATGTCTCCAAACGTTGTATTCCCATGCAATGTAGGGTCTGAAGGAAATTCTACTTTTCCTACACAGTGATTGATGATCTTTGACTCAATCAATTGCGGTGAAGTGTTAAGATTTCATTCTCCAAAAGACTTGATCATTCCTTTAGTTTCATTTCCCAGTATTAGAAGTAAATACTTCTTATATACATTGTTATTATTAGGGTTAGGGGTATGTCTCAACTTAGATTGTTTTTGGTTTAATAGAGGCTTTGTGCATATTACTATGGATTAGGTTATTGGTTGTAGATACTCTAAAATGACTTTGGGACTATATTTTTCTATCTTTCTAGAAGTTTGGAATTTATCGGCCGAGTAGTGAATCATGTTCTATTTGACTAGGAAGCGGTGGTGGTCTTTGGTCCTTAGAGGACTTGAGATACCCGTCATAGCTAGCCCTTAGTTTGGGTCATAAAAAAGTTTATATTACAACCTTGGTTTTGTGTCATTGGGTAGCCACAAAACTGTGTCAAGTAGAGTCTCTTTTATGGGTGTGTAGCGCACCACACTTATAAAGAAAAGTCTATGAGACATATAAGAATGTTTTCCTTTCTTTTTATTCCATTTTTTGGCTATAAAGTCTAAAATGTTGAAATCCCCTCTAATTCCCATTTTTCGCATTAAAAATTATTCCTCCAAGAAGATCTAATGTTTATGGAAACTTTTCAGTCCCGTTTGGGAACAATGTAGGAGTATATCATTTGATATGTAGAGTTCAAACACGGTCTAGGGGTCCAGCGCCATATTGACTCCGTGGAGTTCCACTGGTTCTATCTATCCCTCCTCAAAAATCTCAGGCTGATGTATTTAATGTTGAGTTTCTCTAGTCGATCCATTTGTTCACCTAGTGTGTGGCCTCTTAGACTAAGAGTGTTGCTTTTGTTACTCCATATTTTGAGGTCTCTAGAGTTGGATAGTTTATTTGGTTGAGTTCTCCGACTTTCATTAGTTCAAAGGTTGAGGAGCATCCTCCAAATTTCATTAATAATATGGAGAAGATTTTTCATGTAAGTCATGCTTCTGACTCTGAGGGTGTTCAGGTTGCTGCATATAAGTTAAAGTATATGGCATATTAGTGGTATGTGGTATGGACAGGTGAGGGGAGATGATCCTAAGAAATCTATGTGGAATGAATTTTCCAATACATTTTTCAATCACTTCTTTCTCAAGAGTTAAAGAAGAAAAATGTCGAGGAGTTTGTGAATTTGAAATAAAAATGACTGAAAGTGAAGGAGTATGCCTTGAAATTTTATTAGTTGTCTTACTATGCTACTAATCTAGAATCTAGAATGAGGACTAGAATGAGGATATTTGCTTTTGGGTTATTTCGTGATCTGATTTAGAAAGCTAGATTTCCTTTTTAAAATGGTATATGGTTACCTCTCGACTTGTGGTGTATATGAAATAGGTCAAAGAGGAAAAAAAGAAGGGATCATAGATATGGGAAAGGTTGAATAAGAATTTTTGGTATACAAATCAAGGTATAGGTTAACAACGAGCTGTAGAGATTGTGTCAAATGATAGCGGTAGAGATTGTGCAAAATGGTCTAAGAAGAAGTAAGGAAAATTTGGATTCAATTCTAAGGTGAGTGCCCTTATCCTAAAGCATCTGGTGATCGTCATTGTCCTAGTAATAGTCAATTTAGGGATAGAGTGCCCAATCTTAAGCTAGTAGAGCTCAATCGGCCCCGTATTATCCCCCTTCTTATTTTTGTGGGTAGGTGCATTGTGGGGTATTTGATATGGGGAGGAATAAGTGTTTTAAGTGTGGAAATATCTGTCATATGCAACGCGATTGTCCTTTCAGGGCTGCTTTTGGAGCTAAAAAGGTTTTTACTTCTAACTTAAGCTCCGACACCAAATGGTGCTACTCTTGGCTCTGGTGTTGGTTGAAATCATCTTTATGCTCTTACCACCCATCAAAAATCTAAGGATTTTCTTAATGTTACCACTATTACTCTAAAAGTCTTTTCTCGTGATGTGTATTTTCTACTTGATCTAGGGTCTAATCTTTCTATGTAACACCTTATGTAGCTATTCATTTTGGTTTTAGTCCTGAGTGTATTTTTGCTTTGTTTTCTATGTTTACCATGGTGGGTGACTTTGTTTTGTCTAGAAGGGTGATAGGGGTTGTGTGGTTTTTATTTGTGGTTGGGAGATTGGTAAATTTGATAGAGTTTGATATATTGAACTTTGACATGATCTTGGGGATGGATTGGTTGCACTCGTGCTATTCCTTGTTAGACTATTGGACCTATAAGGTCATTTTCTAATTTCCTAATGAGCCAATTATTTAGTGGGAAGGGAGTTTCCTAGTGCCTAAGGCAAAGTTCATCTCTTATCTTATGGCTCGAAAGTTGATTTCCAAAGGGTGTCTTTGCCCCTTTGTTGGGTTAAATATTTTAATTCGGAGGGTCCTTCTTTGCAATTTGATCCTATGGCCTGTGATTTCCTGAGGTGTTTCCTGATGATCTTCACCACGTTCCTCTCAGTAGGGAGATGGATTGTGGGATCAATCTTCTGTTGAATACTCTTCCTATGTCAATCCTTCCTTATAAAATGTCTTCACCTGAGTTGAGAGAACTTAGGGAGAAGTTGAAAGATCTTCTTCATTATAGTTTTATTCACCCTAGTGTTTATGACATGACCTGAACTAGAGCCTAGTCATGTCGATCATCTAAAGTCTAACAAGGACCAGAGGCCACCCCCTATAACCAATCAAACCCACTAATAGACAACTCATGTTGGATGAATTCCAAACATATAACAAGATAGAGTATTAAGAATTCAATGTCATTGGGATAAGTCGAAAACAGAGACTAACACATCAAGTAATACCATCCAAACCAAATGAAACAACCCATAATATACCCAAATCTACACTTTTCCATATAAAGCCTCTAAACAACGTCAAAGAATATTTACTTTAGATATGCCCCCGACCATAGCCAAAACCCAATGTCAAAGGAATAATACAGACCTAAAACAAACCCTAATATAAAATGGGCCTTCCAAAGAATGGAAGATCACCACTTCAGTCTGACTTAAGCTATCCCCGAATCAACAAATCACTAAGTAGCAAATATGATAGTATGGCCGGTTACTACATCGTGTGGGGATACATGGTTCGAAAATAGTTAGGTGAGTGAACCCTATCATGTACTCAGGAATAAGGATAAAATAATGCCATCTTTCAAACCCAAAGTAAATAACCAGATGCAATCAGATACATACATATCTATACCATGTCGGGTAATTTATAGCCTTTAACCTGGGCTGTGTAGCTTTACTCTACTAAATCTACCCATGATCTGTTTAGGTTCAGCTCCCCTTGATGAAAGGTCCTTGGTGTGTGTTAGCCTCACGAACAAGAGAAATACCTTAGATAACAAGTACATTTCCCAAAATATAGGTGTGGCATCATGCACACGGTCACCAAGACCAAACATCACATCGGCAAACATGAGTTTCTAGTATTGGTACCCTTAGGACCTCCTCCTTCTATGAATTTTCTAGCACAACCCCTTTTAAGCCCATATTAAACTATTCACATACAACAAACCATTTACCGATGAGTCTTTTTAATTACGCATTAACAATTCGCATCGTCATACAATAATTAGAGTTTGCAAGTCTATCCTTTTATGTCATAAAAAAACTATTAAACCAAGTTGAATCCAAAGTTACCAATAAAACCAAAACCATGGCCATCAAGGTCTTTTGAAGCCATTTAAAACCAACCATACAAATTTAAGCTCCATTACATCTTATGCAATGCAATGATTTCAATAATATTTAAACTATGTGACAAAACCATTCTAATTGAAATTTTAACAAATAGGTTGACAGCACATATGTTTCAAAATGATAACCAAGTAACTTGGGGGATTCCAAAGTACCCCTAAATCAATTTACCATAATCATGCATTCGACAACCATTATTTCAAACCATTAAAATATCATGAAAATCATACATTAAAAACATGCTCTTTGTAATATAATAATGAAAGAGGAGTAACATGCCTGAGTTATGAAGATTCACAGAGAGATTTTTGTCCTCAAGCATCTAGATGACCACCTTGAAAAAATCCTAGCCCAATCTTCTTGAGAGGTTTTTATAGAGCTTAGAGATTGTTTAAATCTACAAAAGTAAATAAGGGATGACTAACTAAGGTTTTAATACATGGGTCATAATGAATTGGGGTGGATATCCAAAGTACCCCCAACTTAAAGTGCAGCAAAATTTAATGAGGTTATGAGTTACCCTTTCAACTCATCACCACCATCTATGACTAGTATGATTAAGTTGTCACCATGACAAAAGGTTGGACCCCACACTCTATCCAACGTATAAATCCCTTACCCCCACTCATCGCTCGACCATATTATTGTTATAGTCTAGGCATATCTAAGTCAGAACATCAAGGGCTAGACACTGGACATCATATAATTGGACATAACCCTTGCATCATATCAAAATACAACTCTTACAAGACTCCTATAACTAGGATAGATCTTTTCCAACAACACACTAAATAACATATAACTTGGGGTCCCTAGATATGTCACCATACCATACTACTCATGGTGTGAGTGATGAGTGGTGATTTTTCCACTCATTCTCACTAAAAAGTTGTGCACACTACCTTATTTTGAATAAATGAATAAGACATATTGGTGATTAAATGAAATAATATCTAATATTTGCAACTATAGAGTTAAGGAGATAAAAAGATGTGGATTGGAGTTGAAAATGATAAAAAAGAGATCAATCCGCAGTCGCAGTCAGTCAAGATGGTTCGTACTACGCGTTTGCAACACACAACTGCGGGCGTATGGCCGCGAGCACGGATTGTCTTGCGCGATCATAGTTCAGCGGGAATATGCTAAGGGCTAGATCTATAAAATAAATAGACGCATCCCAGATAATAGTTAAGTAAAAACCCATTCTTATTTGGGCATTGCTTACCATATAGACAATTTTGAATTTATAAAGTAGAAACCCAAATAGGGCAAGTGTGTAATTATTCTTGGAGGCTAAATTTCTTTGTTATTTTGTGAAGAATGAATGGTTTGGATAATCCTTAAGGTAAATTTCTCTTTACTTTCTTCATGAGAAGCTAAGTAATTTTATCTTGGGATTATGTTGAACTAAAATATGTTTGTGTGTGGGTGTTGATCTGTTTGCATGAATTTTGGTTGATGATTAAGGATTCGACCATTACTTGAGCTTATTAGTTAGAATTTGTGGGTAAAAACCCCAAAATATTCAGATGTGTTTGATGGGTGAAAACCCCAAACACTAGAAACCCTTTATTATCCTTGAAAAAGGGGATGAAGGTGAACATAAGGTAACCCATAACATCCTTGAAAGAGGTTATAGAGAGACAAATAAATGGTGGACAATTAAGTCTATGGTTTACTACCTTTATCAATCTTAGAAAATTGGAGTGTATATCTTGTCAAGAGCATCATCCCCGAAATAGGGATGCTTGATTGAGGTATTAGGTGAATATAACTTGTACACTTGTTAGGTTCTCGAAAGATCCAATGGGTGAAATTGTTGTGGCTTGATTGAAAGATATGTCATAATGACTATAGACCTATCCTATTTTTTAGTTAATAGCTAATTTCATGTTAAACCATCATCAACCCTATAGTTTGAACTTTAGTTAGACATAATCATAAGATTACCACAAATCTTAGTTTTAAATCAAAAGTGTTATATTTGTGCATTGTTAGTTGACAAACCACACCTAAATAAAATTCCCCCCATTTTGTTTTAGATATTATCTTTGTTAACATTTTTGGTAATCTAATAGTAAGTTGGGCATCCATAAGGTTTGAAGTCTGTAATTCAATCCTTGAGATTTGACCCCAATTCAAATTGGGTTACATGACAATGACTGCCTCACTTTTAAATTATGGGAGTGAGTTTAGTTTTATCAAAATGGCACCATTGCCAGGGAGTGAATTATAAATTTCACTTGTATGGTGGTATTTGTACTTGGGAGTTCTGGAGTGTTGTACTTTATTTTCTTTATTTTTTTGGATCTTTTGTTGGTAATCTTAGAATGAACGAGACATTTAGTGATGACACTAATCTTGTGGAGTCATTTGATATACGATTTATGGAGAAAGATTCTTAAATAGTGGGAGTCATGCGAGTGAAAACCGTATCCCACCTCACAATGGGAATGGGACATTTCATTTGATAGTGTCCTTCTTAATGTATTGCAAGTAAAGGGGCTATACGGGGGTCAAGCTCAGGAGGATCCAGATGTTCACTTAAGGAATTTCTAGGATGTGTGTACACCTTTCAACATTTCTCATATTGCTCAAGAGTCCTTTTGGCTTCGTCTCATTTTGTTCTCACTAATGGGAGAAGCATTGTTTTTGCTCCATACACTCCCTACGGCTTCGCTCATTTCAAGGATTAACATCACAAAGGTGATTTTAGATCAATACTCCCCTCCTTTAAAGGTGTTTCACCCGAGAGATAAAATCATGAACTTAAGATAAATTTATGGGGAGCCACTTCATAAATTATGGGAAAGGTTTCATAGAAAGTTATCCAAATGCCCTAATCAAGATATTCTGGGGAAGACACTTATCCAAATATTCTATCGGGCACTAGATCCTTTGAACCAAATAGAGGTAAATAATGTGGCAGAAGGTTCTTTCTTAAAATATCACTTTAATGTGGCTACAAAATTGTTTAAAGTGGTAAGTAAACATAATCGACAAAGGTATACTCAAGACACCAACATTTCCAATAGCTCTGTATCCAAGTTCATGGTTAGTAGAGAACAAAGCAATCTAGACGAGGCACTAGAGGAAAGATAGAAAGGATATTGAATCAACTTGTGATCCTAACCAAGTATTTCATGGGTGCACTCATGTAATTAGAGAATTCTATATCATGAAAAACCCATGACAAAGATAAAGAAGTTAGGAAGATTAATGAAGAAATTTGGAACTTAGCAAACTATTCGGAGGATTCTCACCAGGCCTATCATAGGCAAAGTGGAAATAAAAGTTGGAGGAATGGTTGGTAGCCAAGTTTGGAGAAGTTGAGAACATCAGTATTGCATTATGTACCTCACCATGATTGGGCTTCAAACAAAGAGTCAAGCTCCATTGACACCGACAAATATAGAATAGAGGATATCCTTACAAGAATTTTAATTAGAGTTGAAGAAACGGAAAAAATGGTCTATGAATTTAAAGAGGACTTTGTTTCACATTCTAAAACTGTGGTCTACAATTCATCCTCTATCAAAGAATTAGAGTTTCAAATAGGTCTAATCATTACACGTCTAGATGCTAAACCTAAAGAAAATTTCACTAGCGGCATAATTGCCAACCTCCAAAATAATGATCAAATTTTGGCTATAAGTGTGGAGAGTGAAAAAACAAAGGAAAATCACATGAAAGAGGAATTGGGAGGAAAGAGGTGCAACACTCAGTCAAAAGAGGGTTTATCCCAAAATCAAGTTAACAAAGAGAAGAAAGAGATGGAGAGATTTACCGAAAGGTTAATTGATGAAGGAGAGGTTGATAAGTGGGAACTTAAAGATCTCCCGTGACATATTGATGAATGCCAATATCTTTCCTTGATTCTAACTAAGGTATTGTGTGGAACGCAACCAACAAATGCCACATGGATGGCTCGTAACCTTTGTATAATGTTTTAGTAGTATTGATGTTATTTTTTACATATGAATAAGTCATGCATATGTGACACTATGGAGTTCTTGGGATAATATTAGAAAGGGGGAAGTGTGCATATTTAAGTTAGAAACTAAAACAAGATTAAAAAGGCAATAATCAAGTAGATAAATTGGACAAGGGAAAATGAGAGAGTAGAACTACCCTCGGTTATCGCTATCATGGTAACTTGCATGTCCGTTATCGCAGTCGTGTGGCTGTGATTACTAACACCACATCTAGTTGACCCAATGACCCCCATTATAATTTCCTTACATCATCGTTTAAGTTTTTGCATGCAGGAATGGGCTTATTTTGGGGTAAATGGTGATGATGCAAAAATTGAGAATGATAGTGGTCTTTGATAGGGTTTCAGGGAGCACCCTTATCTCTTTGTTGAATTTTATTGTTTATGTAATAGGTACACTACTACCTTTTTAGTTGGGGTTTTTCCTTATTTATTTCATCTGGGGTTTTATTATTGATATTTCTGTATACATTTCTACTCTTTTGGATAATTCTTATCTTGATTTTTATTTGGTTTATTATATTCAGGAACTCTGATCGTGCCCACATTTGCATGGATTAGTTATTTCATTCTTAGTTTTCTCTTTTAGTTTAAATTTTATTACATGAGCTTTACCATTATGATTGGATTTCCAACCATAGGTGAAGGGGAAGCCTGATTACCCATGCAATCAAGGCATAGAATGCAAGGAAAGTCTGAGTACCTGTAGTATTGATAATCTGGGTTGCATTAATATCCATTGGTGAAGAAGTCTTAGTAACCATATGGTGGTTTGACTATACTATTATTTACAATGTAAGACAATATCTTGGGTGGTTACCATGATTTGCAAATTATATGTGGTGCAAATACAAAAGCAAACAACCATCTACGTCAGAATATTTTGCGAAATTTGAAGGCATAGACGTGAGAAACTTTGTGATGAAATTTTTCCCTATTTCTATGACTCCAAAAGTTAACTTTAGAAAAAGAGTGAATACTCCATCATTTTCTCAAGAGGGAAGAACAATTAAACCCCTCTGACGACATTTGTATGCAATGTGTGTGAGGTTAATTGTCTCCATCTCATGTTTATTTATACTATGTAAAACTTTCCCCTTTTGTCTTTAAAAGCTAAATTTTGATTGTGCTTGGTTGTTAAAATGATAATAGTCCATCTTGTGATTATTGAAGCCCACTTAAGCCTAAAAATCCTACAAATACAAAGGAGTTACCCCTCGTCATCCCCTCTGAGCCTTTGGACATTTCTTTGGAAAACGCATTACAAGCCATGACCCTTCTATTAATAAACTCTTAAAAAGTATACTTATTGAACTTAAGAATACAAATTAAGGTTAAAATCCTAAGTTGGGGGTGGTGGAAAGAGAAAGAAGTGTAGTCAATCCACAAAGTCGTAAAAAGATGCCTACAATCTTAAGAAAGTGAAGCATTTTGATTTGAATACCAAGAAGATCGCATAAAAGAAAGAAAGGAATTTTTATATGCACAAGAATTATATAAAATGAGAAATAGAGGAGAGTAATGAAACCAAGAAAAAGCAAAAGTAGGCAAAATAGTAAAGTGAAAAGAAGTAGCCCAATAGTAAAGTATAAAAAGAGTATTATGTAGAAGTTCAAGGAGGGTGTAGCCTTGTTTTACAAAGTTGATCTCCTACCATACCCTAAACCTACATTACAATAACAACAAGCCCTTTATGATTCCCAACAAACTATATTCATTGTAGTGGTGATTGAAAAATAAGGTCAAACCTATGGCATGGTACTTGTTAACATGGAGAATTTCTTGAGAGAGTGAGTGATTACACTTAAAATTTCATGTTTCATGATTGGAAACTAGGCGTGTGAATTTTTCCTTTCTTGTGAGAATCCATGTGAACTAGTTGAGGTGGGTAATTTTGTCAACCTCCGTTCTAAGAGATAAACGGAAGTAGAGCATGGTTGTAGTCAATATGTTAGTCATTTCTAGAGTGTTAGTAGTTTTTACATGGTTTCCCCCCCAAATTCTATTGCATCCTTTGCTATTTTATTTAATGATGGGAGAGGGGCTAATTAAAAGCCTATTTACCTATGTGTGAAAAGCTTTTGATGGTAGCAATCAAGTTTGAGTTTTCATGATCATTGAGTAATATAATAAGGGCGTACATATGAAATATTCTCATAATAAAGGTAGTGTTGCTTGAGGACAAGCAAGGTCTTAAGTTGGGGGTGTTTATAAGTGGTGATGTTTCCACCTATTGTCACAAAACATTTGAGTACAATACCTTGTTTTGAATAACTGAATGAGACATAGTGGTGATAAAAGTCACTAATATCCACTCTTAGAAGTAATAGAGTTAAAGAGATCAAAACATGTGGATTGGGTCTGAAAATGATAAAAAGGAGCAAAGAAAAGTGCACTTGAACACCTGGACTACATCAGCCTCAGTTACCGCAATTGCGGCCCTTAATCCACGGTTGTGGTTAGTCAAGAAGTTCAGCACTACGTGGTTACATCATAAAATTATGGTCATTTGGATGCGGTTGCAGATAGTCTGTCACGATCGCGGTTCTATGGGAATATGCCTAGAGGTAGATCTACAAAACTACTAGATGCATCCCAAACCATATTTAGTAAAAAACCCTTTCTTATTTGGGCATTGCTTACCATATAGACATTTTTGAATTAATAAGAAAGAAACCCTTCCTGCGCAAGTGTGTTATTATTCTTGGAGGCGAAATTTCTTAGTGATTGTGTGATGAATTAATGTTTTGGATAATCCTTATGCAATATTTCTCTTTACTTTCTTCATTAGTTGCTAAGTAATTTAGTCTTGGGATTATGTTGAACGAAATTGTGTTTGTGTGTGGATCATGATGTGTTTGCATGAATTTTAGTTGATGATTATGGATTCCACCATTTCTTAAGCTTATTAGATGGAATTTGTGGGTGAAAACCCCAAAATCTTCAAATGGGTTTGATGGGTGAAAAATCCAAACTCTAGAAACCCTTCATTATCCTTGAAAGAGAGATGAATGTGAACATAAGGTAACCCATAACATCCTTGAAAAGGGGTTATAGGGGGACAAGACAATAGTGGACAATTAAGTTTATGGTTTACTACCTTTTGCAATCTTAAAAATAAGTGTAATCAAAGTATAAATCATGTCAAGAGCATCATCCTAGAAATAGGGGTGCTCGATAGACGTTTTGAGTGAATATAACTTGTACACTTGTTAGGTGCTCGAAAAAGCCAATGGGTGAATTTGTTGTGGCTTGATTGAAATATTGGTCATAATGAATATAGACCTAGCCTATCATTTAGTTAACAACTAAATTTCATGCCAAACCATCATCAACCCTCATTCTTGCACTTTTAGGTAGACATAATCCCAAGATTTCCTTAAATTTTGATTTTAAATCATAAGTGTTATATTCATGCATTGTTAGTTGACAAACCACTCCTTAATAAAATACCCCCTATTTTGTTTTATATGTTGTTTTTGTTAGCATTCCGGCTAATCTCATAGTAATTTGGGAATCCATAAGGTTTGAAGTCTACATTTCAATCCTTGAGATTCGACCCCAATTCAAATTGGGTTACTTGAAAACGACCTCCTCACTCTCAAATTATGGGAAATGAGTTGAGCGTTATCAAAATAGGGCTGTTGTCGGGGAGTGAAATATAGATTTCACTTGTGTGGTGGTATTTTTACTTGGGAGTATCCGGAGTGTTGTACTTTATTATAGTTTGTTGTTTTTGGGTATTTTGTAGGTAATCTTTGCATGGACAAAAATATGTATGAAGGCACAAATCTTGTGGAGTCATTTGATGTACCCACTCATGGGGAAAGCTACTTAAATGGTAGAAGTTATGCTAGTGAAAATCGTATCCTACCTCACTATAGGAAAGGGATATTTCATGTGATTAGTGTCGTGCTTCATGTATTGCAAGTAAAGGGGCTATACAAGGGTCAATCTCTTAAGGATTCATATGTTCACTTATGGAATTTCTTGGATGTGTGTACACCATTCAACATTTCTCATATTCCACAAGTGTCCTTTCCTCTCAGTCTCTTTCCATTCTTACTAACGGGTGAAAAACTATATTGGTTCCGTACACCTCCTACGGCTTCACTCACTTCATGCAATGAGATCAAAAATATGTTTTTAGATCAATGCTCCTCTCCCTTCATGGTCTGTCACCCGAGATATGAAATCATGAACTTCAGACAAATGAATGGGAGCCACTTCATGAAGTATGGGAAAGATTTCATAGGAATTTATCCAATTGCCTAAACCACAAGATTCGAGGGAAGACACTTCTCCTAATATTCTATTGGGCACTAGATCCTTTGAACCAAATGGAGGTAAACAATGTGGAAGAAGTTTTTCTCTTAAACCTTCACAATAATATGGTGAAAAAATTGCTGAGAGAGATAACTAAATATAATCAGCAAATTCATAATCAAGACATCAATATTTCCAATATCTCTCCATCAAAGTTCATGGTTAGTAGAGAACAAAGCAAGCGGGATGATGAACAAGAGGATACCATGGCAAAGATATTGAATCAACTTGAGCTCCTAACCATGTATGTCACAATTGTACTCGTGAAATTGGTGAATTCCATAGCATCAAAAACCCATGACAATGATGAAGAAGCTAGGAAGATGGATGAAGAAATTTCGTACTTAGTAAACCATTCAGAGGATTCTTACCCAATCTATCATAGGCAAGGTGAAAATTAAGGTTAGAGAAATAGAGTTGGTGGTCGAGTATGGAGAGATCAAGAACGTTAGTATATCCATTATGTGCCTCACCATGATCAGGCTTCTAACAAAGAGTCAAGCTCCATTGACACCAACAGATGTACAATGAAGGATATCCTTGCAAGCATTTTGCATAGAGTTAAAGAAATGGGCACAATGGTCTGTGAATTAAAAGATAAATTCATTTCACTTGCTAAAACTGTGGTATCCCATTCGGCCTCTATCAAAGAATTCGATAGTCAAAAGGGACTAATCTTCGCACCTCTAGATTCTAAACCTAAGGGGAATTTCACTAGAGGAACAATATCTAACCTCCAAAATAATGATCAAATTTTGAAAATGCATATGCAGAGTGAAAAAACAAAGAATTAGGATGAACGAGGCCCAATATCCAATCAAAAGAGGGGTTATCCCAAAAATAAGTTCACAAAGTGAAGAAAAAAATAGAGAGAGTTGCCAAAAATGTTAATTGATGAATGAGAGGTTGATAAGTGGGAACTTTAAGATCCCTCATGACAAATTGATGAATTCCAACATCTTTCCATGATGATAAGTAAGGTGTTGTGTGGGAGGTAACCCATAAATGCCACAAGGATGACCTATATCCTTTTTATAATATTTTGTTGTATTGATGTTATTTTTTACATATAAATAACTCATGCATGTGTGACACTAAGGTGTGCTTGGGATAAGATTAGAAAGGGTAAGTGTGCAAATTTAAGTTAAAAACTAAAAAAGATTAAAAAAGGAAATAATCAACCAAAAAAACTAGACAGGGGAAAATAGGAGAGTAGAACTACACTCAATTATCGTGATCACAGTTCCTAAGAACGATCGTGGGAACTCATATGTACGTTATCGCGGTCGTATGGCTGTTATCGCTAACTCCACAACTAGTTGACCCACTGACCCCCTCCATAATTCCTCACATCCTCTTTCATGTTTTTGCATGTATGAATGGCCTAATTTTGGGGTAAATGGTGATGATTCAGAAATTGAGAGTGATAGCAATCGTTGATGGGGTTTTAGAGAAAACCCTTATCTCTTTGTTAACTTTTATTATTTATGCAATAGGGATACTGCTACTTTTTTAGTTGGGGTGTTTCATTATTCATTTCATATGGGCCTGTATTATTGATAATTATACATACTTTTGTTTTATTTTGGATAATTCTTATTTTGATTTTTATTTGGGTTTAATATTCAGGAACTCTAATAGTTCCCATATTTGGATACATTAGTTATTTCGTTCTTAATTTTTTATTTTAGTTTAAATTTCATTAGGCGAGATTTTCTATTGTTATTGGATTTCCAACTATAGGTGCAGGGTAAGTCCGATTACTCATGCCATTAAGGAATAGAATTCAAGGGAAATCTGTGTACCAGTAGCATAGATAATCTGGGACATTAATATACATTAGTGAAGTCTGAGTAACCATATGGTGGGTTAACCATACTATGATTTACAATGTGAGATGATAGCTTGTATAGTTTGCATGATTAGCAAATTATATGTGGTGAGAATACAAAAGCAAACAACCCCCTCCGTCAAAAAAATTTACAAAAATCGAAGGCATGGACATGCGCAACTTTGTGATGAAATTTTTCCCTCTTTCTATGACTCCGGAAGTTGATGTCAAAAAATTAGTGAATACTCAATCATTGTCTCAAGAGGGTAGAACAGTTGAACCCCTTTGATGACATTCACATGACATGTGTGTGAGGATAATTTTTTTCATCTCATATGTATTTATACTATATAGAACTTGCCCCTTTAAACATTAAAAGTTAAATTTTGATTGTTCTGGGTTGGTAAAATGATCATAGGCCATCTTGTGATTTTCAAAGCCCACTTTAGCCTAAAAATCCTACCAATATATTGGAGTTAACCCTAGTGACCCCCTTTTATCCCTTAGACTTTACATTGTAAAAGGAATTACAAGTCGTTACCCTTCTATTCATCCCCTCTTGAACCCCATCCTTCCTGAACTTAAGAATACAAATTGAGGCAAAAAACATAAGTTGGGGTGTTGGAAAGAGAAAGAATTATAGTTGAGCCACAAAGTCATAAGAAGGTACCTACAATCTTAAGAAAGTGAAACTTTTTTATTTGAATAAATAAAAGATCCTATAAAGGAACGAAAGGCATTTTCTATGTACAAAAATTATAGAAGAAGAGAAAAAGAGGAGAGTGGGGAAACCAAGAAAAAACAAAAGTAGGCAAATTAGTAAAGTGAAAAGAAGTGACCCAATAGCAAAGCATAAAAAGAGTATGATGTAGAAGTTCAAGGAGGGTGTAGCCTTGTTCTACTATGTTGCTCTCCTATCCTACCCTTAACCTATATTACATGCTAAATAAGCCCTTGGTGATTCCCAACAAAGTATTGTCATTGTAGTAGTGATTGAAAATAGGGGCAAGCCTATGGCATGGTACTTGTTCACATGGAGAATTTCTTGAAAGAGTGAGTGATTTCACTTATAATTCCTTGTTACATGATTGGCAACTAGGCGTTTGAATTTTTCTTTTCTTGTGAGAATTCATGTGAACTAGTTATGGTTGGTGATTTTGTCATCTTCTGTATTATGAAATAAATGGAAGTACTGGATGGTTGTAGTAAACATATGAGTCATTTCTAGAGTGTTAGTAGTTGTTATATTGTTTCTCCCCCAAGTCTATTCTTTGCTATTTCATTTAATGATGAGGGTGTAATTAAAACACTATTTACCCATGTGTGAAAATCTTTTGATAGTAGCAATCATGTTTGAGTCTTCATGATTATTGAGTGATAGAATTAGGGCATACATATGAAATTTTCTCATAATAAAGGTAGTGTTTCTTGAGGACAAGCAAGGTCTTAAGTTAGGGGTGTTGATGAGTGATGATTTTTCCACCCATTCTCACTAAACATTTGTACACAGTACTTTGTTTTGAATAACTCAATGAGATATATTAGTGATAAAATACACTAATATCCACTCTTTGAAAGAATAGAGTTGAGGAAATCAAAAGATGTGGATTTGATTTGAAATGATAAAAAAGTGCAAAGAAGAGTGTAGCTGAAAACCTGTACTACATCAGCCTCGATTACTATGATCACGGTCCTCAATATGCGATCGTTGTTAGTCAAGATGATCAGCACTATATTCATGAGTCGTAGATAGTCTTGCACTATCACGGTTCAGCGGGAATATGCCAAGGGGTATATCTTTAAATGCACTAGACACATCCCTAATCATATTTAAGAAAAAACCTTTTCTTATTTGGGCATTGCTTACCATATATACATTTTTTAATTAATAAGGAACAAACCTTAATTGGGCAAGTGTGTAATTATTTTTGGTGGCAAAATTTCTTTGTGATTTTGTGATGAATAGATGTTTTGGAAAATCTTTATGGTATATTTCTCTTTACTTTATTCATGAGTAGCTAAGTAATTTACGCTTGGGATTATGTTGAACTATATTATGTTTGTGTGTGGGTGTTGATGTGTTTGCATGAATTTTAGTTGCTGATTATGGATTCCACCATTTCTTGAGCTTATTAGATGGAATTTGAAGGTGAAAACCCCAAAATTTCCAAATGGGTTCGATGGGTAAAAACCCCAAACTCTAGAAACCATTTATCATCCTTGAAAGAGGGATGAAAGTGAACATAAAGTAACCCATAACATTCTTGAAAGAGGGTTATAAGGGGACAAGGAAATGATGGACAATTAAGTCTATGGTTTACTACCTTTTGCAATCTTAGAAATAAGTGTAATCAGAGTGTAAATCATATCTAGAGCATCATCCTTGAAATAGGGACGCTTAATTAAGGTTTTGGGTAAATATAACTTGTACACTTGTTAGGTGCTCGAAAGATCCAATGGGTGAAATCATTGTGGCTTCATTGAAAGATTGGCCATAATGACTATAGACCTAGCCTATCCTTTAGTTCACAACTAAATTTTATGTCAAACCTTCATCAACCCTCATGTTTGCACTTTTAGGTAGATATAATCCCAAGATTTCCTCGAATATTGATTTTAAATGAAAAGTGTTATATTCGTGCATGGTTAGTTACAAACCACTTCTAATAAAAATTCCCCCATTTTATTTTACATGTTTTTTTGTTAGTATTCCAGGTAATCTCATAGTAAGTTGGGAATCCATAAAGTTTGAAGTCTATAATTCAATCCTTGAGATTCGACCCCCATTCAAATTGGGTTATTTGACATTGACCGCCTCACTCTTAAATTATGGGAGTGATTTGAGAGTTATCAAAATGGCTTCGTTGCCGGGGAGTTAAATATAAATTTCACTTGTGTGGTGTAATTTACTTGGGAGTATCTAGAGTGTTGTACTTTATTTTATTTTGTTGTTTTTGGATCTTTTTTAGTTAATCTTAGCATGCACAATACTATGTGTGATGGAACTAATCTTGTGGAGTCATTCGATATACCCACTCATGTAGAAAGCTACTTAAATGGTTGGAGTCATATGAGAGAAAACAGTATCCCACCTCACTATGGATACGGGACATTTCATGTGATTAGTGCCTTGCTTCATGTGTTTTAAGTATATGGGCTATATGGGGGTCAAGCTCATGAGAATCCATATGTTCACTTAAGGAATTTCTTGGATGTGTGTACATCATTCAACATTTCTAATATTTCTCAAGAGTCCTTTCGGCTTCGTCTATTTCCGTTCTCACGAATGGGTGAAGCATTGTTTGATTTCCTACACTCGCTACGGCTTCCCTCAGTTTATGGAATGAGATCACAAAGGTGTTTTTAGATCAATACTCCACTACCTCCAAGGTGTGTCTGATGATAGGCGAATTTACACGCCTATATCAAATATATTTTGCCCATATTTTAGCCTAGTTTTGAGAACAAATTATATATTTCATGCACTTTTAGTCCTTTTTCTTGTAAATGAGCTAACGAACATGATTAGAAAAGTTTCAGTTATAAATGATGCAAAATACAGCATTTTATGGCTTACTTGACGCAAAAGAAAGCTCACGAACGAAGGAGAAGGAAGTGGGACGCCTAAAGGACCAAAACTGCTGCATGGAAAATCTGTCCCGGGCTAAAACAGCATTTCTGAAGACTTTGGGGACTTGCAGTAACTTAGTTGGATTTGGACAATGATACATTAACCTAGTACAATTAGGTTATGTATTTCATTAGTTTATTTGGATTATGATAATGTTACATTAACCTAGTACATTTGGGTTAAGTGTTCCATAGGCCTAGTAGGATTTGGTTATTTATTTCATTAGCATAGTAGGAGTAGGATAAGAGTATTATAAATACCCTATCATGCTAGGGATTTTTATTCATCCCTCACCACAATACATTCTTCCATCCCTCTCTTCTTCCACCACAACAATTCTACAACTCTTCTAATCTTCCCATTAATTCTATTTTTCTTCTTCTATTCATCTATTCAATTCTTAATTTCCACAACAAGAGAAATGTTACTTTGCTAAGGAATTCACGCCTAACGCCTATCACTTGATCTACACGCCATTACTCCATATTGTGATATAATAACAATGTCAATCGTGATCTCCTTCGCATTCATGGGTAACTAAACCTCTCTGTTGGGGTTATGGAAGCCGAATGAGACACTATCTATTGCTGTGAGTTTGTGAGTTCATGACACGTATATTGCTTATATCATTATTCTCTTCATCTTAATCTACATTCTTTGCGGTTGCAAACGCAAGAATACGCCAGTCTAACATTTAACTTGTTCGAGAGAAAGGTTATTTGTCTGGAAAAGAGATAATGTCAAGGTAGTAGGACACCCTTTCCTATTAAAAAGCTAGTGCCCTAATTGGACTAACCTCTTGGAGAATTCGTACCGTTAGACACGCTTTAAGCTCGAGAGAGTTAAAGTGAAATAGTCCTTGTTGAGGTCGAGAGACGCTTGGATTTACCATAGAATACAATTCTCTATAAGCACATGCATGTCACAATTCTACACACTCATAGGCAATAGAGACGTATACCTCAGAAGGTGGACATAACCCCAACGCTTCAATTCTCATTGTTTACAACTTACGTAACAATCTTTCTCTCTTTACTTTGCTATTTTCAGCTTTTACTTTATTGTTTTCGTTACACATTACAATCCCCCATTTTACGAGACTTGCACCAAAAGTTTAGTAACTTTGCTTACTTGTTGGCCAAGCTATTCCCTGTGGGATCGACACCCAACCCAGGTTGGGTTCTATATTTGCTAACGACCGCTTTACACTCCCACGAGAGCTGTAGATTGAGCGTTATCAAAAATTGGCGCCGCTGCCGGGGAATACGAGTGTCAATAAAGTTCGTGATAATTACTAGACCCTTTGGTCAAAGATTCTCGTACTTTTACGTTTAGTTTTTGTTTTTGTTTATTGCAGGTTTTTACTTTAGTGCATGCCCCATACTAGAAGTTCTGGTCAACCGTTATTACCAATTAATCCTGAACCACAACGAATTAGAAGAATTGAAGCGCAAGCTGAAATCGACAGGATGGCTGCTCAACACGAGCAAGCAAGATTAGCTGCTCTTGCCGCTGCTCAAGTCCAACAACAAAAGATTGATAATCCTGGGCGAGCAACAAATCCTGATGATGAAGATTTAGGTGATGACGAGTTGATAAACCCAAGGCATGTTGCTGAAACTACAACACCTGCCAACAGAAGAGGTCGACAAGCTCGGTATAGGTATGATCGCCAACCTTTGCAGCCAGCTTTCGACGATGATGATGATGATCTTGATGGTGCCGGAGCCACTGGAGCTATAATTCCACCACCATTAGCGCCCGGAGCCAAGTTCAACATCACAAGCACCATGATTCAGTTATTGCAACTCAAGGGATTATTTGGTGGACTAGCAGGCGACGATCCGAATATGCATCTCATCAACTTTATTTCTACATGAAAGTCTTTTGACAATCCTGGTGTTGGTCAGAATGCTATTCAATTACGTCTATTTCCATTGTCTCTGTCTGGGGAGGTAACACTATGGTTGAATGGGCTGACTCCTGATTCAATTACAAATTGGAGGCAATTGAGAGACGCCTTCCTAGAAAGATTCTTTCCGCCATCCAAAAGAGCACAATTGAGAGATGAAATCAGCAACTTCCGCCAGCTTCCCACTGAAGCTCTTCATGAAACATGGGAGAGGTTCAAGACAAAGTTAGCGAGATGCCCAAACCATCACATGACTAATGTTCACCTAATAGAGATCTTGTATAGAGCCTTGAATTCAATAACTAAACCAGTGATGGATAATGCAGCTGGAGGTTCTTTCATGGACCTCACCTTTGGTCAAGCAAGCAATATTCTAGATCGCATGACGAAACAAAGTAGAGCTTGACATACCAGGGATTCTGAGGTAGCAAGCCCCACATTATCTATTGGCATGACTGCAGACCAAAGAAGAAGAGAAGAAGAACGTGATCAAGACATGGCGCACATGAAAACACAAATGGATCTTCTGAAAAGGCATTTATTATCAGGGAAGACCGAAAAAGTGAAAGCTATGACGCTAAAAGGAAGAGACGAATCTGATTCTGAAGAGGAGGCCAACTACTTGAACAATCAGGGGGGTTTCCGCGGGAATTCGCAAGGAAACCATGGTCGGAACTATTATGATAAATACGGAAGCCAAGACCAAGGTAGTTGGAAGAAAAACAATGAAAAGAGTGGTTTGTACGTTCCCCCTGGTAGACGTGATACCACCACATCTAATTCTGGAAGTATGGAAGACATGATGGCTAAGTTATTGAAAGGAGTGGAAGCAACGAGCGCAGGAGTTACGGAGGGGATTAATGATTTGTCCTCCATGAAGCAATTAGTTGATTCTCATTCCACTCCTATCAAGCAAATAGAGCAGCAATTGAGCCAACTTTCAGCAGCATTCAATCAAAGAAAGGCTGGCACCTTACCGAGCGATACTGTGCAAAACCCAAGGAAAAATGGGTCATGCATGGCCATCACTACCAGAAGTGGTAAGGTGTTGGAAACTTCAGCAAAAGGCAAGCAAGTGGTTGACGAAATTGCGGACATGGACGTTACACCTAGTGACGTTGCAAAAGGAGATGATGCCGCAGCAACTACTTCCAACATCAAGGACGTTACACCTAGTGAGGTTCAGCCTAAAAAAATGGAAAAACGGAAGCAAGAGAAGAAGAAAGCCACGGAGAGAACACTTCCATACCCACCACCACCTTTTCCCCAAAGATTGAAGAAGGTGGCGGATGACACTAAGTTCAGCAAATTTATGACTATGTTGAAGCAGATGACCATTAATGTTCCACTGGTAGAGGCACTTGAACAAATGCCTGGGTATACGAAGTTTATGAAAGATCTTTTGACTAAGAAGAGGGCAGCAAGTTATGAGCTGAAGGATGATGTGCATCATTGTAGCGCAATTGCTACCCGATCGATAGTTCAGAAGAAGGCCGACCCCGGAGCTTTCACTATTCCTTGCACCGTCAGATCTTTGAACTTTGCCAAAGAATTATGTGACTTAGGAGCCAGCATCAACTTGATGCCATTATCGATCTACAAGAAGTTGGGGTTAGGAGATCCTACACCAACCAATATAAGGCTTGTCATGGCGGATAGGTCGGTAAAACGACCTGTTGGTATTTTATGCGATGTCTTGGTAAAGGTTTCTTCATTTATCTTCCCAGCAGACTTTGTCATCTGGGATTGTGAAGCAGATTCTGAGGTTCCCATAATCTTGGGGCGCCGTTTCCTTGCTACAGGAAATGTGCTCATTGATTTGAGAGCTAATGAGCTTTTATTCCGAATAAATGACGAAGTGGTTCGTTTTGATGTTTGCAAATCAATGAAGCAACCCAAAGATCTGAGTGTATTTTTTGTGGCTGATGTTGTCCTTGATGATGAGAAAGAACGACTTGAAGAAGAGCAAATTTTTGATAATCCTTTGGAGGTTTTGCTCATGAAAGGAGAGATTGAGGATGCTGAAATTTTTGAAGAAGCTATTTGTGCTCTATCGGGATTAGGGACCTATCGCTATACTCCCAAGAAGCTGGATCTTGATCTCAAGAATCGACCCACACCACCAGATAAGCCATCTATTGAAGAACCACGCACGTTAGAATTGAAGGAGCTGCCAAGTCATTTAAAGTACGCATTCTTAGGAAGCAAAAACACTCTTCCAGTCATAGTGGCAGCTGATTTGGGTGAGCAACAAGTTGCAGCTCTTATTGCAATCTTTCGCAAGCATATTAGAGCTATTGGATGGACCATTGCGGATATTATTGGTATTCCACCTGGGATTTGCACACATAAAATTCAGCTTCAAGAAAAGTACACACCCACCATTGAACATCAAAGACGTTTAAACCCACCTATGCAAGAAGTGGTGAAGAAGGAGATTATCAAGTGGTTAGACGCAGGAGTTGTATATCCTATCTCTTATAGCACATGGGTAAGTCCTGTACAATGTGTTCCCAAGAAAGGAGGTATGACGGTGGTCGCAAATGCGAAGAATAAGCTTATTCCACTCAGACCCGTTACTGGATGGAGAGTATGCATGGACTACCGCAAGCTGAATTCTTGGACACTCAAGGATCATTTCCCCATGCCATTTATTGACCAAATGCTAGATCGATTAGCGGGGAAAGGATGGTTTTTCTTCTTGGATGGTTATTCAGGTTATAATCAGATTTGTATTGCTCCTGAAGACCAAGAGAAGACAACGTTTACATGCCTATATGGTACGTTTGCCTTCAAACGTATGCCATTCGGGTTATGTAACGCACCAGCCACCTTTCAACGTTGTATGATGTCTATTTTCTCTGATATGGTTGAAGACACTTTGGAGGTATTTATGGATGACTTTTCAGTTATTGGTGAGTCTTTTGAAGCATGTTTGGCAAACTTGAGCATGGCATTGCAAAGATGTGTAGAGTTCAACCTTGTGCTAAATTGGGAGAAGCGCCACTTCATGGTAAAAGAAGGAATCGTTCTTGGGCACAAGATCTCCGAAAGAGGAATAGAGGTTGATCAAGCAAAAATTGAGGTTATTGAGAAGCTACCGCCTCCAATTTCGGTGAAGGGAGTTCGTAGTTTTCTTGGCCATGCTGGGTTCTATCGTAGATTCATCAAGGACTTTTCCAAAATTTCTAGTCCATTGTGCAAACTACTGGAGAAAGATGCGAAGTTTGACTTTAATGAAGATTGCTTAAAGGCATTCGAATTCCTTAAACAAAAACTCATTGAAGCCCCTATCATGGTAGCACCAGATTGGACGCTCCCGTTCGAAGTCATGTGTGATGCTAGTGGTGTAGACGTTGGTGCTGTTCTTGGACAGAGAAAGGAGAAAATATTTCATCCTATCTACTATGCAAGTAAGGTCCTAAATGAAGCCTAAAGGAACTACACTGTTACTGAACAAGAGCTCCTAGCGGTTGTGTATGCGTTTGAGAAGTTTCGTGCCTACCTATTGGGTACTAAGGTGATCGTCCATACAGACCATGCAGCTTTTAGGTATCTAATGACGAAGAAGGATGCAAAACCAAGGTTGATTCGATGGGTGTTGCTGTTGCAAGAGTTCGATTTTGAGGTCAAAGATAGAAGAGATTGCGAGAACCAAGTGGCCGATCATCTATCTCGACTTGAGAATGAACATGTGGCGCAACCTGAAATTCAGATTGATGATGCATTCCCTGACGAGGAGATATTAGCAATAACAATGGAGAAATTACCATGGTATGCTGATTTTGCAAATTTCGTGGCAAGTAATGTGCTACCTGCCAATTTATCTTACCACCAAAGGAGGAAGTTTATGCATGACGTTCAGCACTACTATTGGGATGAGCCTTATTTGTTTCGAAGATGCGCGGATGGTATCATTCGACGATGTATATCCTATGAAGAAGTGCCCACTATATAAGAAGCATGCCATACTTCACAAGTTGGAGGACATCATGCAGGCAATCGAACGGCAAGAAAAGTTTTGCAAAGTGGTTTTTATTGGCCATCGATATTCAGAGATGCATATGACTATGTTAGAAGGTGTGACCAATGCCAACGTCAAGGTGCTATTTCAAAACACCATGAAATGCCCATGTCCAAAATTCTGGAGGTAGAACTCTTTGATGTGTGGGGTAGTGATTTCATGGGTCCATTCGTGAATTCATTTGGAATGAAATACATCTTGGTTGTGGTGGATTATGTTTTGAAATGGGTTGAAGCTGTAGCATTGGCCGACAATGAAGAAAAGCGTGTTGTAGCGTTCTTAAAGAAGAATATCTTCTCTCTCTTTGGAGTACCTCGTACTATCATAAGTGATGGAGGATCTCACTTTTGCAATAAGCTATTCAATCTGTATTGGATAAGTATGGTGTCAAGCAACATAAGGTGGCTACGCCTTATCATCCCCAAACTAATGGACAAGTAGAGGTTTCCAATCGTGAGATCAAGCAAATCCTTGCAAAGATGGTTAATGCTAATAGGAAGGATTGGTCTAGGAAGCTAGATGATGCACTATGGGCGTATAGGACTGCATTTAAGACACCCATTGGTATGTCACCTTATCAGCTAGTTTATGGGAAGGCTTATCATCTACCAATTGAACTCGAGCACAAGGAGTTGTGGGCATTGAAGCAATTGAACTTAAATTGGGATGATGTGAAGAATCTGAGGTTGGAGCAGCTGAACGAACTAAATGAATTCCGTCTCCATGCATATGAACGATTGGATTTATATAAGGAGCGGATGAATAAGTATCATGATCAGCGGATTGTTCAACAAAACTTCCAAAAAGGTGACATGGTGCTACTCTTTAACTCCAGATTTAAGCTCTTCCCAGGTAAGTTAAAATCGAAGTGGTCTGGTCCATTTAAAGTAATCCAAGTCTACTCGTCTGGAGTAGTCGAATTGGAAGGCAATAAGGGTATTGTTTTCAAAGTGAATGGCCAACGTGTTAAGCCTTATATCGGTCCTCTTGACTCGATGAACAACATGGCCATCACTTATCTCGACGAAGTCTAAGTACTCGAGATTGTTACATCGAGCCACGACAATAAATAAGGCGCTAGATGGGAGGCAACCCATCGTTTTATCATTTTATCGTTTTATCATTTTTCTATCGTTCTAGTACTTTTTTTGTTTTGCTAAATGAAAAATCCAAAAATACGAGTCGTGCCACGACCAAAACTAAGGCTCTTGGTGGGAGGCAACCCATCGTACTAATCATTGTCGTTTGGTTTTGAGCAAAAATAGGTGCAAGAAGTATTCAACGAGGAGATTGATTTCAATTGATGATTTGGACGCATTGTATGGTAAAGTTGGTAAATTAGGAATAGTGATGCATAAGGCTATGGATTGAGCATTTCTCATGCCTAAATAGGCATCGAGGAAGGCTAGGCCTTGGAAAAAATAGGCCACGAACAATGCACAACCTATCCTATAGCCTAAGGTCTCGGAATCTAGTGTGCTATACACTATGCGCCGCCTATTCCTAAGTGTGCTTTTGACTATGCGCCGCCTATGCTATGGCATTTGGTCTCAGTATCTCATATGCCATAGACTATGCGGCGCATATGTCTACAAATGCCATAGACTATGCGGCGCATATGTCCCATTATGCTATAGACAATGCGCCGCATATGTTGCCAAGCATTATGCGCCGCATATGTGGGATTTTTGTCTCCAAAACCGATTGTAAATGGGTCATAACCCGACCCATACTCTTCCTATATAAAGGGGACTTAGTTTTATAACACAACCACACTAGAATATACCCTAAAGGCGCCGCATACTCTTCCAAATCTTCTCAAAATTTTCTTCTTTTGCTCCTCCAATTCACAAAACCATCTCCACAAGTTTCAAGCAAGTAATTACTCTCTTATTCTTCATTTATTTATCGTAAGTACTACGTTGCTATGATTATTATGAATTGCTAAATCGTATAAGATTGTTGGTGATGTTTATGTGTTTGGATAGTTGATACAAAATCATGTGAGTGAACATATACGTAGGAAAATCTTGACTTGTTTCCGACTTGAATTTGGTTTCAATAGCATTGTTATGATATTTACGGAATTACTATGGATATGAACATTGCTTAAGATTGTTGTTTGGATACTTACATGTTAGACTATCTCGGTCGTCGGGATAAGACTTATAGGGCCTACCGACTTAGGAGGTTGTGATTGTTGTATGAATAACGATTCCATGTGGTAACCCCTATGAAGTAGTGTTGATATATCTACCATGAAAGTAGTCCAATAGCTGCAATTAAGTGATGCATTGCTGATTTTCTTGTCGGAATACAATCCTAAAACGTATGTCGACGAAATCTGAGTAACTCGACTACTTTCACCTCACTGATTTGTGTTAACAAAACTAAGTGTGGGGTGGTACCCCTATTGCTTGCTTATAGATTGTATCGAGTGAGATTGTGCTGCAACTAACACTAATTCTAGTCTCAGGTACAATGGCACCTAAAGCAAGGCAAGGCAAGGAGAAGGCTACCACGTCCCAAAAGGGCAAGAAGAGAGGTCGAAAGGACCAAGGAGAATCATCCTCAGCACAACTACCCCGCATAATGTTTGGAATAAAATGGGTTCTTGAGGAAGAAGCCAAAGCATGGTACAGCAACAACAAAGAAAGAAAATATGTTCACGTCGACTTGATCAACAAGGAGACCTTATCAAAGAAGGAGCCGCGTATGTTGGCAAAAATAATGGCTTTGAAGATGGATTTCATCTTTTGCAACATGGGAGAATGCAACTTTGATTTAACAAGTGAATTTTATGCCAACTGGTCGCCGAACACAACAGGCAATGAAGTCAAAATTCGGGGCCAAGTGTTACAGTTCACCACGGATTGGATCAACTCTTTTCTTGGCTCACCTTCGGTCGACACAGCACCTTTCAAAGAGCTGTACAACAGGCCTCCTTATAGAGCAATACGACACACACTTTGTGGAAGAAGATCGATGGCAAGGTGGGGCAGACATAAAGAAACAGGACAACACAACACCTTCCCCTATGCTCCACTGAATAGGGAAGCAAGAATCTGGATGCGCATTGTCAACTCATGTCTTATTCCTGTGACTGAATACACCAAGATATCAAGAGATAGAGTGTTTTTGGTCTATGCTTTGATGACGAATGTCCCTATCAACTTTGGGGCAATCATTCGCTATACCATGAGTAAGGCCAGACTCCACAAAAGGTCCCATTTCACATTTGGAAATTTGTTGACAGCAATCTTGAGGAAGGAGGATATCGAAGAGGAACCAGCTGACCACAAACTCCCACATAACCCAAAGAAGGTTGACCTTACCAAGGTCAAAGATGCTGAAACAACTCATGGTGTCAACCTTACTACTGCGGAGAGACATGCTCGTGATGAGAGTTTTTTCCGTCATCTCTATGGCATGACACGATTTACTATGATGAGTGGTGGACGTATTCCAACTTCCGAAGAGCTCCAACAGCTAGACCACGACTACCCAATGAATATGCATGCACGGGAGATGTGTGGAGTGGGCGTATACTTTGAGGAACCTCTAGATTATGATGTTCCGACTGATGACGATCGACGCTTGCCTAATTCTGACGAGGAGGAGAACTCTGACAACGACTCTTATGATGATTCAGATGAAGGGGGTATGACCCCCGACATTGAGGAAGAGTCCTACTGACCAGGTTCTTCGTATTTATTTTCGACTGAGGGCACTATCTCGTTTAAGTGTGGGGTGGCGGTATCGCATGCTATAATACTTCTCTGTTTGCACCTATGTTTGAGTTGTTTACTTTGTTTTTTTGTTTTCGTTTTTTTTTTGTTTTTTTTTATTTGTCGTTTTTTTTAAAAGTTTTTTTAGGAGTCAAATTTTTTTCTAGCTTCGCATGAAATTATTTTGATAGGCAGCATGAGATTATAACAAGAGTATGTGTTACAATTGTGACTATTGAGTCGTTTAGACTCTAGTTGTGACTCATTATGTGATATTTTGTGGTTCAATTCCTTCACTTGTTGGGTCAAGAGTCTATATTACTTCCAATCAGGTCGACCATGTGCCTTGTGTGTGTGAGATAATAGTTTCTTCTATGTATGTGGCTGATACTAGAACTTGCCTGGTATGTATGCAAAGCGAAAATAAGGAGTGTAAGTTTAGGAGATGATTTAGGCATTTCTTTGGCAACCTATATTTGATTACCTTCAGTTTTACCTACCCATGGACATCATCCTTGTTAAACCCTTTTGAGCCTTTAGCCTATTTCTATGACAACCTTGTATGTAAGCCTAATCCATTTTTTTCAAGACCGTAATTTGATCAAAATTCCTAAGTTCTTTAAAGTGAAAAAGTCATGTGACAACATAAGGGTAAATTGGTTAAGTATGATGCTTTAAATTGTTATGGTTCTTGAATGTGTTATGAAAAAGAAAGTGCTATCATAAGAGGTTTGTTGAGAAAATAAAAAGGAAAAGAAAGCTGAAAAGTAAGTTGTGCTTAAAATTGAAAAACAAAAGAGGAGAACAAGGGTGGTAGAACAAAAGAAATAAGAAAGGTTGAAAGAAAAAAATGTCAATGATACAATGTGATGTATTAAAGTGCTAAGGAACTTAGTCACTATTTCTGGCCAAAATAGTCCTACCCGTCCCTTAGCCTACATTACAACCATCAGAAGACCTATTTGATCCTAATCTTAGCATTCTGACATTTAGTGGAGTATTACACTAAGGGCAAGCTTATGGTCATCAGTTGCTACATATGAATTCTTTGTGAGAGCGAGAGCAAGGATATTTTGATACCCATGTTTGAAAAATATGCTATACTTGTGAGTGTTTATGGGTAATATATTGTGAGACACACATGGTTGATGAGTTTTGGATAGTGGTACATAATTCTTTGTGCCTTGATTTTTGAATATGAGTTAACCACGATCACGAGTCTATGCTAGAGGTTAAATTGTTTCTACTTATAATCGAAAAGCTACTCTTTGTTGATAATTGTTGTGCTTGTCTTGATAAATGTTTTGTGTTGTTGTTGTAAAAACCCTAAGTTGATGTTTAGAAGGACATGATATTTTGTTCGAGGACGAACAAAGCTGCAAGTGTGGGGTGTTGATGATAGGCGAATTTACACGCCTATATCAATATATTTTGCCCATATTTTAGCCTAGTTTTGAGAACAAAATATATATTTCATGCAATTTTAGTCCTTTTTCCTGTAAATGAGCTAACGAACATGATTAGAAAAGTTTCAGGTATAAATGATGCAAAATACAGCATTTTATGGCTTACTGGACGCAAAAGAAAGCTCACGGAAAAAGTAGAAGGAAGTGGGACGCCTAAAGGACCAAAACTGCTGCATGGAAAATCCCAACATTCAAGCCTGCCTTTCCATCCTTCTTTTTTGATCTCCCACCTAAAAGCTAGAAACTTCTATAACTATCACAAAGGTCTTCAACGTACCTCCCCTCCTTACCTATTTCATAGGATAAAGTTCCTCTTATTCTTCTATCTACTCTTATAACCTTAGCTCTAGTAGTCACCCGAAATTTGACAACTAAGGACATCCACTTCCTTGTTCAAAATATTACTATGCTTCCACAACCACTACCACCCTAACATAAGAAGGGTCATTGAGGAACTTAGGTAAGCATCAAATATGGGGGGGTTACTTTTCAACTTCTCGAGCTACTAAAGTCGAGAACCGCAAAATGAGACATAGTATAATAGGCACGAGATACTTCATAACAACCACATAGGTTATAAATGGAGGATCATTTCAACATAAACACACCATAGCATAAGTCCTTAAGATTGGTCCCCTGGAGAAATATGACTATATATATAGTGGGTAATTTAAAATAACATCGAGATTCATATTCAGGGGACAAGGCGAGGATTTCTTCTTGAAACTACTGTATCTTGGAATTTGGCATAACATGAGACATGACTGTATAGGTCATGAGTGAAGTGATGTAGAGCTTAAACACTTGGAAACTCGAAATTTTTAGAACCATTATTTCCTTTGGTTCAAAGGATGGAGTATGGACTTATGCGGCATGTAGAATACGAACCTTAGGCATAAGCACTACTAGAGTACATGCAACACTAGTAATGTTTCCTCTTAACCAAAATAGGAAGGTATCTCTAGAATAGGAGTAAATTCGCCCCGACTTTCTCTAAAGTCCACCGCTAGGAGAAAATTTAAGTTTAGCTCTCGATCTCCATTGTACTATATACATATTCATGATACGGTGTTCTAAGGGGTATCACTATTGGCACATACTAGGGACACTTGACTTTCTTAAAATTAAAACCTCATCTATCTTGATGCTACCTGGGGTTCAACATAGTCTTACAAACACCATGGCCTAACACATTCAATGACACAACCCTCAATCCATTAGTCAAAACTGGACCTTTAGCAAATATATCATAACTTTCACCCTCTTATATCCCCTAGGTCATCAACCTCACATCTTTCGCACACCCTACTTTGCCTACCAATCTACCCCCACAAATCTTGCATTACTATCCATGAGCTAACATAATCCTTCCACCAAAATAATCATCTAAGGTTAAAAATTAATGTCTATCAACCGTCATGCACTACTAACAAAGTACTCCATGGAGAAACACTAGGGCGGATCAACCCTTAACAAAAGAATACTTAGGTTGTTCCTTAAACTCATTTAACTCAACTGGAGTCATTCTATAAAGAGGGAATAAAAATAGGAGGAGTGTCAAAATAAGTTTAATGTAAAAATCAATCCCCCTATCGGGACACCAGGAGGTCATCAAGGAAGACCTTGGGAAATTCATTCACCACTTAGATGGAATGCAAAGAAGGACCCTCTAAGTAAGAATCTTTAAGCCGGACCAGATGGTAGATACACCCTTTTGATATTAATCTCTAATCTCTAAGATACGATATAAACCTTCCCTTAGGAACTAGGGAACCACCCTCCCATATAATAACTGGCGCATTCAGAAATTTAAAGATGACCTTATGGGTCAGACAATCTAGAGACGCATAGCATGAGTGCAACCAATCCATTCTTAATAACATAATGAAATCAACTTTGTCTAATTTAAAAAGATCCACAAAGGTCTTCCAACCACCCATAGATATCATATACCCCCTATAGACTTCTCTAGCCACTACAAAGTCACCCATCAGGGTAGAAACCAATAAAAGGTCTGAAACATATTCTGGTCAAAAACTAAAATGCATAGCCATAAATAGGGTCACATAAGAGAGAATAGATCCCGAATCAAGTAAACATTACACATCACAGGAAAAGAGTTTCAACATACCAGCCAAGACATTAGGCAATGCCTCAGAGTCCTACGTAGAAACAAGTGCATTTTGTTGACCAATGCCATTACTAGGAGCAGAAAAAGAAGGAAAAGTAGCACACTCTGATGTAGGGACTAATAAAGAGGCAAAAAGAACCTGTCTAAACCAGGGCCTAGTCATATCGGGTATCTCAAGTCCATAAAAGACTAGAGAACACACATTATACCCAATCCAACCCATCAATATACAACATGTGTCAGATAAACTCAGAATATATATTAAGATAGAGTATTTAGAATTCAATGACTTTAGGATAGGTGTAAAATCAGGACAAACCTAATCCAGCCATACCATCCAAACAAAACCAAACAACCCATAATATACCAAAGTCCACAATTGTCCATACAAAGACTCTAAACAATGCCAAAGAATATTTAGTCGGGATATACCCACAACCATAGCTATAACCCAATGTCAAAGGAATATTAACGACATAAGATAAACCATAACATGAAATGGGACTTCCAAAGAATAGTATCTCACCACTTTATTCTGACTTAAACTGTCCATAAATCACTAAGTCAATGAGAAAAAAGTGATAATATGGTCGATTCTTTTATTGCATGGGGATACAACGCCTGAAGGCAGTTAGTAGAGTGAATGATAGAATGTACTTAGGAATAAGGATAAAATAATGCCATCATTCAAAACTAAAGTAAATGTCTATTTGAAATCACCTACATATATATATATTTATAAATATATATATACTATGCCAAGAAAGGAAACTAGGTTTAGCATTTATTTAAACCTTTTATCATGGGTTGTTTAGCTCTGCCATCCTAAATCCACCCATGGGATATATGGGTTCAACTATCTCTAAAAAAAGGGATCCATCTCGTGTTAGCTACATAAACCAAATAAGAACTATGAGATGACTAGTATATGTCCCAAAATATAGGTGTGATATCATGCACACGATCTCCAAGACCAAACCTTACATTGGCAAATATGAGTTTCCAGTATTTATCTCCCTAGGACCTCCACAACTTTTCTACCACAACCCTTTTTTAGCCCATATTAAAACTATTCATACATAACTAACCACTTATATAGGAGTCTTTTTAATTAGGCATTAACCATTGCTATCATCATACCAAAATTAGAGCTTGTAAGTATATCTTTTTATGCCATACAAAAATCATTAAACCAAGTTAACTCCAACGATTCAAATTAAACCAAAAATATGAAAATCAAGGCCTTTCTAAACCATTTAAAACCAACCAAATAAATTAAATTTTATCACCTCTTATATAATGTAATAATTCCAATAATAGTCAAACTATGTGGCAAAACCACTGTCATTGGCATATTAACAAATAGCTTGAGGGAGTATATGTTGCAAAACTATAGCCAAGTAACTTGGAGAAATCCAAAGAACCCTTAAATCTATTTACCATAACCATGCATTCCATAAAGTCAAAATCATATTAAAAGCATGAAAGAAACATCATTAAACCATGAGATACATTATTCAACCCTGAGCATCCAAAAACCATAAGAATTATTTTAAACCATAACAATATCATGAAAATCATATATTAAAAAACATTCTCTTTGCAAAATAACAATGAGAGAGGAGTAACATGCCTGAGTTATAAAGATTCACGGTGAGATTTTGATCCTTAAGCCTCTAAATAACCACCTTAAAGAAACCCTAGACTAATTTTCTTTAGAGGGTTTTAGAGAGAATTTAGAGAGTGTTTTTAATTATTTACGGCATATAAGAGATGACAAACTAGGGTTATACGATATGGAGTCTTAATGGATTGGGATGGGAAATGTCTAAAGTAACCCCAGCTTAAAGTGCAGTAGACTTGCATGAGGTTATGAGTTGCCCCTCCAACTTGTCACCGCCACCTATAACTATTAACATCAAGACATTACCAAGATAGAAGGTTGGACACCATACTTTGTCTAACTTATGACTCCCTTTCCCCCACTCGTCAATAGACCATATTGATGGTATGGTCTAATTATATCCAAGGAAGAACATCAAGGGCTAGATACCAACATCATACATTGACACAACCCTCGCATCACATCAACATATGACTTGTATGGAGTCTCTCATAAACAAGACAAAAACTGTCCAACAACACACTAACTAACATAAGACTTGGGTCCCTAGACCCATCACCATACCATACGACTCATGGTATAAGTTGTATTATCATCAGAGAGTTACAATCAAGAAACTTTCTAAGGGTCAAGGTTTGGGGCATTTTAATTTCCCCTTAGGGTGCTCTTGTTCTTTTTGTATGTATGAAGTATGGGTCTCTTCATATATGTATAGACTACCACTAATTAAATAAGGTAAGTATGAAGAGTAGGTGTCTTCTTTCTAGAGTTGAAGACCTATTTGAGCAGTTGAAGGGTGCAAGGTACTTTTGTAGATTGACCTTTGGTCAAGTTACCATCAGTTGAAGGTCAGGGATATGGATATCCCTAATACTATTTTCTAAACTCAGTATAGTCATTTTGAGTTTTTGGTGATGTCTTTTTGTTTGACTAATACGATGGCCACATTTATGGATCTTATGAATTGGGTATTCTATTAATTTCTAGAATTTTTCATCATTATGCTCATTTATGATATTTTGTTATATTAAAATATTGAGGAGGATCGTGTCAATAACCTCTGTATAGTGTTTGAAACCCTTAGGGACCAACTGTTGTATGCTAAGTTCTCTAAGTGTGAGTTCCGGTTGAATGTTGTTTCTTTTTTGGATCATGTTGTTATTAATGGAGGGATCATAGTGGATGCACAAAAATTTATGGTGGTTAAGAAGTGACCTAGACCTATGACTCTAATCGATATTCAGAGCATCTTGGGTTTAGCTGGTTACTATAGAAGGTTTGTGGAAAGCATCTTATCTATTGCTACCCTATTGACTAAATTGACACACAAAAAGGTAAAGTTTCTATGGTCCGATGCCTATGAGGAAAGTTATGAGAAGTTGAAAGACAAGTTGACTTCTACACCTATTTTGACCCTAACCAACGGTATTAATGGTAGGTGGTTTATTGGGATTCATCTTGTACGGGGTTGGGTTGTTTTATGATGCATAATAGTAAACTCGTGGCGTGTGCTTCTAGGCAATTGAAAGTCCACAAAAGGATTTATCTAACTTATAATTTTGAGTTATTGGTTGTGGTGTTTTCTTTGAATATCTGGCTCCACTGGTTAAATGGAGTTTATGTTGATATTTATTATAACCATAAGAGCTTGTAGTAGGTATTCACCAAGAATAAATTGAATCTTATGCAAAGAAGAAGGCTTGAGTTGCTCAACGATTACGATATGAGTCTGCATAATCACCTAGGTAAATTTGATGTGGTTGTTGATGCTCTTAGTAGGCTGTAGAGAGCTTATCTTATTTTGATAAGTAGAAGTGGGGTTTGGTAAAGGATATTCATTGATTTCCAAATCTTATGATTCATCTCTTAGACTTCAAGGATAGAGGTATGATTGTGCAAGAGGTGGTGTAGTTTTATCTTTGTATAGAGATGAATGAGAAATAGGTTTTGGATATTATCTTAATACAGATAAAGAATCATGTTGGTCAGCAAAATATGATGACTTTTGAGGTTGGTGGCGATGGTATCTTAAGCTACTAAGGTAGGATATATGTTTCTGATACCGATAGGCTGAGAGAAAAGATCTTGGCTAAGGTTCATGAGTTGAGGTATACTGTTCATCAAGGTTCAATAAAGATATACCACAACTAAAAAGAGATATATTGGTGGAATAACAAGAAAAAAGTCGTGGCCAAGTGCATGGTTTGTCAATAAGTAAAGGTGGAGCACTTAAGGCCTAGTGGATTATTTTATGAAATTAAGTTACTTGTGTAGAAGTGGAAGTTGATTAATATGGATTTTGTTACCAGCCTTTCATAGTCGCTTAGTTAGTTTGCCTTCATTTGGTTCATTACAGACTGGATGACTATATCCGATCATTTCTTACCTTTGAGGACTATTTACTCTATTGAGGATTATGCAAAGTTATTTATTCATGAAATCATTAAGTTGCATGGTGATCCTATTTCTATTATATCTAATTGTATTACGCAGTTCTCATCTCACTATTGGCATTATTTTTTGAGAGGTTTGGTAACTAAGGTAAGCCTTCATACCACTTTCCACCCTTAACTGTATGGACAAGTATAGAGAACCATTCAGTTGTTGAAGGATATACTTTAGGCTTATGTAATTGACTTATGGCAGCTGGGTTAATCATTTGCCTCTAATCGAGTTCTCTTATAATAATAGTTATCGATTTAGCATTTGGGTGGCTCTATTTGAGGCTTTATATTATTGGAGATATCGTTCTCTTATTGGGTAGTTTGAGGTTTGAAAGGCTGGGTTGTGCAATCCTAATTTGGTTCATCGGGATATGGAGAAAGTGAAGGTGAATAGGAATAGTCTTAAGACTACCCAAAGTCACCAAAAGACATATGCAGATGAGAGACAAACATAGTTGGAATTTAAAATTGGTGATTTGGTGTTCATGAAGGTGTCTCCATGAAGGAGTGATGCAGTTTGGAAAGATTGGGAAGATCAGTCCCCATCATGTCGGTTCTAATTTTATTTGTAAGAGAGTGGGTAATATGGCTTATTAGTTAGATTTGCCTTCTCATTTTGGCTTTGTTCACCCAATTTTTTATGTTTTGATGCTGAGGAAATGTAGGGGTGATCTTTCCTTGGTGGTTCAACTAGAAAGTGTCAAGTATCTCTATTGAAGATTAAGGACATGGCTTTGGTGAAGGTTCTATAGAGGAACCAAAAGTTTGAAGAAGCTACTTGGGAAGCCGAAGATGACATAAAGTCCAAGTATCCATACTTATTCCCCATTCAGTAGAATTATGCTTAAGGTATGTGATTTCCTTGACATTTTTGTTTTCTATCTTTGTTAAAGGTAAGTGTGGTTGTATTTCATCTTAAATCATGCCAAGGGATGACTTTTCTAGTCATTCGAGGAGGAATGATCGTAAGGGGGGAGAATAAAACATCCTGGATTTTGGTCCATGAGGTTTTCTTGACCTATAGGCTTACTCCCTAGACTCTGACTCACCCTATGAGTTGTTGGATGTCATTATAGGTCATAGGACCCCAAGTTGTATGGTTCCCAGTGTGTTTTCCAAGCATTTTATTCTAACTGTTACTTGTATTTTATGATCGTGTTATGATTAATATAGCCCAAATTATAGCGCAACTAGTGTTTTGTACCAACACTTCTACTAACACTACGACTAGGACCTTACAAGTAGTAAGGTCCCCTGACGTATCATTTGGTATGACTTGTAACCAGACCAGTACGGGCGCCTATGGGGTATTTTCCAGCCTACGACTATCTGTCACGAGTCGTAGGGTGATATTACAAGTCTTAAGGTCACCTATAGAGACTGAGTGATAAAATTATTCTCTTTACTAACGGCATTCTGGACATTTCTCTGTTTCCCTAAACGTAACCAATGACTTAAAACCCCTTTAGGGTATCATTATCACTCAAAAATAAGTTGAAATAACTCCTTAAACTCTCTTAAATTCTCTAAAGCAAGTACATTAGGGTTTCCAAAAGGTTGGTCAATCAGAGCTTCTAAGGGAAAATTCTCTCCATAAGTCTTATTTTTTAGGCATGTTGCTCGACCCATAAATTTGTTCTACTTAAAGCACGAAACTATATGAATGTTTTGGTGGATTTTAATATGTATTGAGGGTTTTGTAATGAATGTTTGTTAAATTATTTTTCCATGATTTATTATGCATTGTTCATGATTTATATATATGGTTTCAAACTTGTGAGGTGTATGAGCATGGTAATAAACTAAGGGATGGTCATTTCCCCACATTATTCAAATATTGACAATTGAATTGCTGATAACCCCCAACCCAATTTTTGTGAAAGTGGTTTTTGAATATGAGTATAACTGCATTGAACTACTTTCAAAATAATTGCATGATATAAAGACGTTAATGAAACATAATGATTTGATTTAATGAACAAAGGGAGTTAGTGTTTACCCACCTTTTATTAATGAATGAAGGGAGCTATTTTTCCACAAGTTAATGGAATTGTAAAGGCATTATGATTTTACCTTGCAAATGTAGTTGGTATGACAATACCAATAGTGAATGCCTTAAGGTGTTTTGTGTTTTAACTAATGAGAATGTCTAAAAAGTATTTTAATTGGGATTAAAAGAGGGATGTGTAGTTGGTCCATGAAAGTAGAGGTATCAAGGGACCAATAATGGAAATTGGGGTTGTAGATTTGGGGGTCTAAATGATCGGGTGGTTTGAGTCCCCATTATTATATGATTGGGTGGTTGGAGTCCAACATGTTAAGTAACTAGGTGCATAGTCACATTTGATATACGCTGAGAGGTTCGAGTCCCCCATGGTGCATATGTACATATGATTATCCTCTGGTTCATGTGACTACAAGAACTGGGTTCTTTTCAGATGAGGGAGCACTGGATCTATATAGCCCGTGGGTGACTTGTTATGATGGTTATGCTATATAGCCTAGGTTAAGACTTTTTAAAAAATGCATGCTAAGCATTGTTCCCAATCCCAATATTTTATATAATTGTATGTATATGCATAAATATATGTGAATATGTACATTGAGTTGAAATGGATTTTTAATTGTCATTACTTTATCCTTATCCAAGAGTTGCATGCTAGTTATCACCACATTAACTATATCGGTACGTTGTATCCCTTTGTTATGCAAGGTCTGAAGGCATTTCTGCTTTTCCTACACAGTGATAGGTGATCTCCTATTTGATCTTTTTTTGTGAAGTGGAAAGCTTCCATTCTCTAGGAGACCTGATCATTCCACTGGTTTCCCTTTCCTAGATTTGAAGTGAAGACTTCACATTTACATTGTCATTGTTAGTGCCATAGTCAGGGTCAGGGGCATGTCCCGACTTAGATTGTTTTTGAATTAGTAGAGGCTTTGTGAATATTACTGGTTTTTTGGATGTTTATATTCTAAGATGTCTTTAAGCTTAGTGATTCTTATCTTGTTATATTTCAGAATTAATCCACTAAGTAGTGTATCATGCTCTGCATGACTTGGCAATGGTGGTGGTCTCTAGTCCTTATTGTACTTCATATACCCATCACGGCCAGGTCCTGGTTTGTGTCTTGACATCCTCAAGTTCCTTTAGTTCAATCAGAGGAATTATATAAGGAGTAATGGAAATGGGACAGCCATCCGGTATAAGATCAATCCCAAAGACTATTTCCCTATTAGAAGAAATACCAGGAAGATCATCAGGAAGAACTTTTGGAATTTAATTAACCGCAGGGATAGATTACATGGAGGGACTCTCAGAGATAGAATATTTAACCCGAACTAGATGATATAGACACCCTTGATATATCAATTTGTGATCTATAATATATGAGATAAACCTTTCTTTGGGTACTAAGGGACTCCCTTCCTATTCTAATGTTGATTCATTGGGAAAGTGAAAACTGACCTTTTGGGACCTACAATCCTGAGAAGTATAACCCGAATGATGATAATCCATCCCTAATATTACATAAAAATCCACCATATCAAGTTCTACCAAATCCATCTATATCTCTATATGAAAGATGGACACCACACAACCCCAATAGATATTTATAGCAACTGTACGATCACCTACTAGAGTAGACAAAAAAAGAGGTCAAAAATATTTTTAGGACCAAAAAAAAAGTGCACGGCTACATAGGGATCAAATAAGATAGGGTACAACCTAGATTAAAAAAATAATAAACATCACAATAGAAGAGTTGTAACATACCAGTAACAACATCTAGGAATGTCTCAGATTCCTGACGAGTATAAAGTGCATAGAGATAATTCCAGCCAACGTCGGTACCTGGTGTAGTTCCCTTTGGCACAAGAGATAAGAAGCGGCTATAAGAACCTTATTAGATCCAGTGGCAACCCTGGAGAAAGGACAGTCTTTTTGTATATGACCAAGCTAACTATAATTATAGCATCGATTTATCCCCTCCTCATAATAACCACTTTGTTGCTACCTACAAAAATGGCAATGATAGATACGGTGGGGTTGAATGAGCTCTACTAGCCTATGACTGGGTACCCTATGCCTTAGGACTACTAATAGCCTGAAAAAGATGATCACTATGAGGCTTAAGATGAGGAGCACTAGTTGTCGAACAAGAATTTCTCCTATTGTTCTTCTTAGTCAACTGTCTACCATCTCTCCCATTGTTCTGCTAACCTGTACCTTACTCTAAATGTATGCACTTCTTGTTCTGCCAAACTCCCATCTCTACCAATTCTTTTACTCATCCTCAACCTGTTGCATATAAACCACAAGCCTAAAGATGTCCATATAATTGTTCAACATAGTAGCATTACACTCTAATCCCAAGTCCCGGGACAACCAAAAGCAAACTTTCTCATTCGGGACCTCATATTAGTCACCTATTCAGAAGAATATCAAGTCAATAGCTGGAACTTAATAAAATACTCCTTAATACTCTTCTTACCTTGCTTTAAGTTTGCAAACTCTTCTACCTTAACTTCCCTCAATTCCTTAGGAAAGTAGTGATTAAGAAAGGCACCCAAAAACTCATTCCATATCGATGGCTTAGTATCATTACCTCTCGATTTAGCCTATTCCCCATACCATTAATATGCTAAATCTTTCAATTGATAGGAAGCAAATTCCGCACCCTCTAAATTTGTAGCATGCATTACCTTAAAAATCTTCTCTATCTCATCAATAATCCCTTGAGGATCCTCCTCAACCTTAGAGCCTGTAATGGTTGTGGGAGTAAATCTTATGAACTTGACAACCCAAGTGACCATAGATTAACTGACAGCTTAACCAACACAATCAGACTGAGCAAACTGTGATACAACCAATTAAGCAAGCATTTGAATAGACTCACCAAACTCTGCTTTAGAGATGTCTCCCTAAGGTGGCTGATCATAAGTATCACTAGCCCAGAAATCCTGATGAGGACTAGTTGGTACCGGTAGGACCCCACACAGAATATTACAATCAGGATCAGGGAACCTAGATCAGGTATGTAATTCATAAGCATGATGAGTTCCCTCCATATTGACGTCAGGTGGGATAGAGGTCCCAACATAGTTTCTAAAAATATTATATATTCGTGGAGGCATGTCATGAAATGAGAGTAAGACAATAGTTAGAGAAGTTTCAAGAGAACTTTACTTTATATCCCAAAATAGACATAAAAGGGAAATATTCCTAAATGCCTCATACCCTTCCGCTTATAAGTATGGCTTACCATACATCTTTAAAAGGAATTATACTCGACATAGATTTATAGACACCCAAAGACCCTAAACATGGATCTAATACCAAGATTGTCATAACCCAAACCAAGTCCCAATCGTGTAGGGTATCACAAGCCCAGTGTGAGATGGGGACCACCCTCTTAGCCTAACATCCAGAACACAATAAAAGAATACTGAAAAAGCCAAGCAAATCGTTATAAGAAGGATAGATAATCAAATGTAAACTCTATGAATTATACAAATATATATCCCACACTTTTCCACAAAAGCGTCTAAACCAGAATACCAACTAGTTTGGGACAGGCCCCTAACCATGACAAAGGGAGGTCACAATTCCCAAAATAAAAATAAAAAAAACTAATAAAATAGTAAGACTTCTCAAAAGATGGAGGCTTGCAACTTTACAGCAACTTAACTAATGCACCACACCACCTAACATTGCAAAAGAGTAATAGAACCCTATATCCTAAAATTATGCAGTGTCTAGGAATGGTCAGTAGGATAAGCATTGGAATATAACTCAGGGAAAGTGATAAAGTAATACCATTTTAAAAATAAATAAAAACCACATCCACACACCTTTATACATACATATATAGGATGTTAGGATAGGGGCAAGGATCGTGAACATGATAGTATAAAATGTAAACCTAGACTGTATAGCTTTATCTGTCTTAAGGGAACCCATAAGCTATATAGGTTTAGCTCTTCCTGCTAAAAAGACCATTGTGTGTTTGATGTACTAATCCAGGAATTCAAAAGAAGGGATAAAGACACCAAGGCTGTAGCCATTCCCAAAATATAATGTGTGAACCAAGAATATGGAAATATAGAACCCCCCATGTCAACAAATATGGTTTATGATGTTAGTTTCCCCAGGACCTCCTCTTTTAGGGTGAGATACATAACCCCCTTTATTCCCAAATTAAAATCAATTTGCACATAATCACAACCATGAATTGAGGAGTTGCAATTTAAGGAACGTAACACTTGGTATCGTCATACCAAATATGCTTGCAAGATTATATAATTATGTCAATCCATTCTAATTAACAAATTGTCACCCAGGTCCCCGTTAAAATCAAAAACCATGGACACCAAGGCCTTTAATCCCCATATTTATCTTTTTTACATTAATGTAATACAATGGTTTCAAAAAGATGAGTCAAAGTATGCATATGTCTATGTTCAAAACCAAATTTTCTAGGTTGGTTAAGGCTAATACTAATTTTAAGCCAAAATCCATCAATTTGGGGAAACCAACGTTCCCCACCAATAATAAATCACCCAATAAATCCTAGAAACCGTTAATTGAAGCATGGATAAGATATTCAAAATACGGAAAAATAATTTATGTAATTCTAAACTAAACCCCTTAACCCAATTTCTAACCCAACATTTAAATCACATAAATATTGAATCAAATTATCCCTTGATGTAAAATACAAGATTTATGGATGAGAGACATGTCTTTAATACCAAGAAACTAAAAGAAATCTGAAGTTGGGTGCTTGAGGGATGAATTACTTATGAACCAAAGTTTTCTCTTGCTTTTGTAGTTTTAAATGAACAGAGCGAGTTTGATTTTTATTCACTAAAGGAAAAGAGGCTCATTGAGTGTTTTTAAGTCATGTGATAATGGTTGGATAGGAGGAAATATAAAAAGGACCTTAGTTAAAATGTGCAGGAAAATTGAACATAGTCACAAGCATTATGTAACGACTCATGAGGTCTGACCACGAATCATTACCCTGACTCATTACTTGGGGATAAAAATCCTAGTACCCCACTATTATTATTAGGAGTTCCTCATCACGACTTATTATCCCCTAACACTAGTAATGAAGAACGATCATGATCAAGGTTGAAGCCTAATGACACCTTGTTGTTAAGACAATGAGACCCTCCTAATGACTCATTACGTCTCTAAATATGTCATACCTTGAAATCATTGTCAAAGTACTAAACCAAGAAAAAATCACTATTATCATGATGATTCAGTTCAAACGACTCATTACGTGAGGTCATAACTCGTGACCTGGAACGTTACCACGCAGTCTTGACATTATTTCAGAAACTTGGCAATTTAATTAATTACCCTTGGATGGTATGGAGTTTAAGAACCTAGGGTGTCATACTATTGAATTTACTATTGCATCATCATCCATGGTTCCTCCATTAGGTAGGGTACAATAGATGCCTACTGGTCATGTTAGAGGTTTTAAAGGGGTAGCTAGTTCAAGTGGTCTTCAAAATCATACATATTCTCTAGAAAGTCAACAAAATATAGATTTTATCTTGATATGGTTTCCAGTACATTATCCATCCTTTCACATAATGTATATGCATTAGTTTATCTAGGCTATATGTTATCGAATGTCACTACCTTAGTTGCTAAAAATTTCAAAAAAAATACTAGATCACCGATTAAGATATTTGAAGTGTCTATACTAGTTGGCGAGTGTAATACCCCAAAAAATCCAAACCAATATTAGAGCCATGTAACAAGATCATGCATAGCACATCATGTTTCTTTTATAGTTTAATGAGTAAGTTAGATGTATACTAAGGCTTCAAATAACTCCCAGCTATCATATGAATCAAAGCATTCCTTACCAATTGAATTCTTGAGAAGGATATTGGTATAGTCAATTTCAAGTGAGCATATCTCTCATTATACTTGGAATTTTCGATGCCACCGCATCGCGGTGAACTTCCAAGTCACATCCAAGGGGTAATGCAATTCCACCGCATCATGTTGATGGTCAAATTCCCAGGTGTCCACTTTCTAGTAACACGAGGCGATAGCTCCACATCACGCCAAGGGCCCGAATTGGGATTTTTTAGTCAATTTACAGTTTTAAATTTTGAGTTTTTAAAGTATTCTAGGGGTATTTAAGTCTTTTTCCATAGCCCTAGTTAGTCTTTAACACAAAATTCAACCCTAATAAACCTAGTTACACCATTATTCATTCTTTCAACCCCAAATTAAATTATTCTATCTCAAGAAACAAAAACACTAGTTCAAGAATCAAGGTCAATCCTCAAGAATCTATCCAAAAACCTTCCATAAATCTTCTTCTGAAGTATGTTTGGTGTTCATCTATGGGTTCTTTTCACCCATAGAGTCCAGGAATCCCTTTTTAAATATACAAGATCTCAGATTTATGATTTCTATGTTTGAATTAGATTTAATTCATGTTCATAATAGTAGTTGGGTTTTGATCCTTTATTTAAGTGCAAGTTTCATGAAATTGAATAGCATGTGTGCTGAATATGTGATAATATTAATAAAACCTTGAATTTACAAAGTGAGTCTATAATTTTAATTGGTTTTTAATCCAGTATTATTACATAATTCATGAAATTAGATTAGTATTTTATAGGGAATTATTTGAATTGCATGCTAATCCTATGGAATTGTAAGTTGGGCATTGTAGCTGTCTTGTTTATATGTTACCCATGATTATGTGCATGAAGTTGTGCTCCCCAAGTGTTAAATAGAATTTTCATGTGAAAAAAGTGATGACATCATGACATGTTAGTATATGAACAAGATTATGCCCTACAAATTTTTGATAAAAAGTCTCTATAGATGATATATGAACATGTATACATTTTTAGGCTTTCCAAGATCATGTGATGCTTTACTTTTCCTACTATCGAGTCTTGGGGGTATTTAGTACTTGATAATTTAGCTATTTATTTAGATCCAGTTTCAGTTAAAGAATATTGCCAGTCTTGTTATGATCAATAGTAATCTCAATTAGATACAAAACTCAGTAGAAATCAGTCAGTTATAGCACTCAAAAAACTCAACGAATTCAGTCCAGTTAAGTTAGTATAATAGTTTAGTGTCTATTCAGTTGGAAGTAAGATTTAGCATCAAAAGAGTGCAGGGATGAAAGCTTTCCATCAGATAGGCAGAGTCGTTAGCAGCAGTCCCTGTACTCTAAAACTGTGTAGCAAGCGCAGGATGAGAAGTCACCCGTTAGACTAGGTTTGACTAACTCCCAGGGGTCACCAGTTAGATTAGGCTTGGCTCCACCTAGGTGTCACTTATTAGTTAGTCTTGGCATTCTAGTTTTATAGTTTTAGTACCTGTGGCACGATATTAGCACACTTCTAGCTACGATTACAAATTAGACCCCAATCACTTCAGAGAGGGGAATGTCGGTTAGTTGATTACCTCCCACAGTTTCAATTTTAGTCTTCAGTTTAGAACATAGTTTAGTTTTACATATTCAAGACTGACAGACATAGTCAATCAGTATCAGTGATTCAGTTATCAGTAACTTCAGATGTTAGTTACTTAGTTATCAGGACTCTGTACTTAGCTTCAAAAAATTTCTGATATAGTATACATCTATATATGTCCATAGTATTGCGTACTCAGTGATTTAAAAAGTATCAGTTTTTCACTTACTCTTATATACATTTACTCAATATTATTCAGTCAGTTACTTTTCATGCATATGAGCCCTTGCATTCAGCCTTACCTCATCTAGCAGACCAGTACATTCCACATACTAACGTATACTCTTTCTTTGCCCTAAAATGTCTCATATCATATGTTTGGATGTTTAGGTTTCTCGACCGCTCTTAGATAGATCCATTCAGCAGTCGCAGATTTAGTAGTGAGACCTCATATATCGAGAATATGCTTTTATTTCAACAATTTAGTTGTTTTTTTATTATAGTAGTTGGAGTTAGTTAGGGGCTTGGCCCATCAACTCCATATCCAGGCAGTTCAGTTAAGAGGCTTTCATACTAGACTAGTTCAGACAGTATTTCAGATACAAGTATTTTATCAAATGTTGTTATTTATCATTATTTCAGATTTTGAACCTTATGGAATTTCAGCCTATTTTCCATATTTAGTCAGCATTATTATTCTGTGCTCACAGCAGATATCATTCATGGGTTAGTTTATGGTTCTTTGGGGTCGTAAGCACCGTGTGATGACCAGGGCTAGTTAGGGCCATTATAGCTACTAATGGTGAATGTCAAAACAAGATTTATGTACTTTAGTGCCGATAGGATCAGGAAAATTCTCCATACGTAGTCACTGGTACATTACAAGTCTGTTATTTACATGTTTATGCTTTACTAGACCCTAGAGCTTCTCTTTTTCTTATAACCCCTTATATAGCTGTATTTTTGTATCAGTCCTAGGATTTTAGAAAAACCCTTTTTAGTGTCTACCAAAGCAGGTATCTCTATTATGTCCAAATGGGTATACAGGAATTAACTAATTACAGTGTCTCATAAAATTATTTTAGTTGACTTTGTAGAGTTCGAGATGATGGATTTTGACGTCCATGGATTGGATCCATTACTATTATGCTTCAGTGGATTTTAAAAATAGGGTAGTTCATTTTCAGTTTTCAAATGAACAAGTTCTTGAATGGAGGGGTAGTACTACAACAGTTAGGGGTTAGCTTATTTCGTACCTTAGAGCGAGGAAAATGATATCAAAGGGGTATATTTATCATATTGTCTGAGTCAAAGACTCTAATTCTAAGGCTCCAACTCTTGAGTCTATTTCAGTAGTAAGGGAATTTCCAAATGTGTTCCCTAAAGATCTTGCCAGAGTTCCTCCCAAAAGGGAAATTAATTTCGGAATAGATCTTATTCCAGATACATAGCCTATCACTATTTTTCCATACATAGTGGATCCAGCCAAACTAAAAAAGTTGAAAGAATAGTTCAAAGATCTTCTAGATAAGGGATTCATCAGGCCCAATATCTCTCCGTACGGCGACCAGTCCTATTCATGTGAAAGAAAGATGGTTCTCTTAGAATGTGTATTGACTTCCATCAGTTGAACAAAGTCACAATCAATAATAAATACACACTTTCTAGAATCAATGACCTATTTGAATAAATTTAGGGTGGTAGTTATTTTTCTATAATAGTCCTCAGATCCAGCTATCACCATCTCAGAGTCAGAGAATGTAAAGTTTAAAAAATAGCTTTTAGAACTCAGTATGGTAACTTCAAGTTTCTAGTCATGTCCTTTGGTCTCACGAGTGTTCAAGAAGTACTTGGACATGTTTTTCATTGTCTTCATTGATGGCATTCTTGTGTACTCCCGTAGTGAAAATGATCATGCAAACCACCTTAGAATAGTGTTGCAGACTCTTAGAACCCATCAGTTGTTTACTAAATTCAGTAAGTGCAAATGTTGGCTAATAGTAATAGCTTTCCTTAGCCATATTATTTTTTGTGATAGAATCAGAGTTGATCCTCAAAAGATCGAGGTGGTGAGAAACTTGCCCAAACCTATTTCTCCATTAGATATTACGAGTTTCTTGGGTTTGCTTAGCTATTACCGGTGGTTTATTGAAGTTTTTTCATCTATTGCATCCCCCACTCTAGATTAACTCAGAAAAAAGTCAAGTTTCAATGGTCAGATTCTTGTAAGAAGAGTTTTTAGGAGTTCAAGACTCAACTCACCACAACCCTAGTTTTTTATATAACCAGATGGTTCAGACAGGTTTATTGTGTACTGGTGATGCTTCTAGTGTGCGTTGGAGGTGTGTTCTAATGCAGAGGGGTACAGTTGTGGCCTATGCCTCAAGACAACTTTAGCCCCATGGAAAGAATTACCTTACCCATGATCTTGAGTTAGCAACTGTTGATTTTTGCCTTGAAAATTTGGAGGCATTATCTGTATGGGGTGAATGTTGATGTGTTCACAAATAACAAAATCTTGCACTATGTGTTTTTCAGAAGTACTTGAATCTGCAACATAGAAGATAGTTAGAATTATTGAAAGATTATTATATGAGTGTTTCGTATCATCCGGGCAAAGCCAATGCAGTGGCAGATGCTCTAAGTAGATTGTCCATGGGCAGTGTTACTCATGTTGAGGATAAAAGAAAGAAGTTAGTTAAGAAAGATCATCAGATTGCCAAATTAGGTTTTTATTTGGTTGATTCAACTGAGGTTAGTGTTTGGGTTCAGAATACTTTTGAATCTTCTCTGGTTGCCGAAGTGAAAGAAAAAAAGATAGGGATCCCAGTCTGGTTTGGTTGAAGGAGTCAGTCAGAGTTTAGAAAATAGAGGTTTTCTCTTAAGGGGAAGATAGTGTACTACACTGCCAGGGTAGATTGTGTGTGCCATGTGTTGGTGAGCTAAGACAGTAAATTCTTGTAGAAGCGCATGGTGTGCATTACTCGATTCATCCAGGGGCGACAAAGATGTACCGTGATCTGTGGGAAATCTATTTGTTGAGTAAGATAAAGAGGGATATTGTAGAATTTATGTCTATGTGCTCTACTTGTCAGCAGGTTAAGATTGAAAATCAGAAGCCTAGTGGGTCAATGTAGGAGTTCAGTATTCCCACATAGAAGTGGAAGGAAGTGAATATATATTTTGTGATAGGTTTGCCTCGTACTCATCAGCAGCTTGATTCAATTTTGGTCATTGAGGATAGGATGACCAAACCAGCTTATTTCTTACCAGTTCATAATTCTTATTCAACCGAGGACTATGCTAAGCTCTATATTTGAGAGTTGGTTAGGTTGCATGGTGTCCCGCTATCTATCATTTTAGACAAAGGTACTAATTCACCTCTCCCTTTTGGAAAGCTTCTCAGAGGGGCCTTGGTACCCAAGTTCACATTAGTATAACCTTTCACCCTTTGAAAGATGGTCCTACAGAAAGGACCATTCAAACCTTAGAAGACATGTTGAGAGCATGTGTAGTTGACTTTAAAGGTAGTTAGGATAACCACTTGCCTTTGATTGAGTTTTCATATAATAACAACTATCATTTCAGTATTTAGATGGCTTGGTTTGAGGCTCTATATAGAAGGAGATATAGATCTCCAATTGGTTGGTTTGAGATAGCTGAAACCAGTTTTATAGGGTACAACTTAGTGTTTGATGCCTTAGAGAAAGTACAGTTTATCAGGGAGAGGTTTAAGGTAGCCCGGAGCCGACAGAAATCATATGCAGATGTGAGAAGGAAAGACCTTGAGTTTAAGATTAGCGAATTTATATATATAAACATCTCTCCCATCAAGGGAGTGACGAGGTTTGGTAGGAAAGGGAAACTTAGTCCTCGATATGTTGTCCCTTACAGAATTTTGAGCCACTTTGGAAAGATGTCTTATGAACTTGAGTTGCCTACATACATAGAATTAGTGCACCTAGTATTCCATGTCTCCTTGCTAAAGAAGAAAATTAGTGACCTAGAAGTTGTCATTCCTTTAGAAAGCGTAGATATTTATAACAACCTTTCTTACGAAGAAATTCTAGTCGAGATCCTTGGTCGACAAATTCGTAGACTAAGGAACAAAGGAATTCCTCTAGTGAAATTTCATTGGCAGAACAGTCTGTTGAGGGAGCCACTTAGGAAGTAGAAGAAGATATGCTGACCAAGTACCCTTATCTTTTCTCTACAAATGCAGATTCAACGTAAGGTAAAAATCTTCTTAGAATTTTCTCTTTTCCATGCTTAGTTTCAGCTATAAATCATTCTCATGTTAGTCAGGCATTCACAGAATCATTCATTCATGTGGCATGTTTCAGAATCAGTCATGTTATCATGATTTCATCACGTATATTTTACATGTAATCTCAATTCCTTAGTTCATTCAGCTTAACCAATATCATTCGAGGATGAATGATCCCATGGGGGAGATATTCTAATACCTCAAAAATCCAAACCTATATTAGAGCCATGTTTCAAGCTCATGCAAAGTACATTGTAGTTATTTCAAAATTTTATGAGTTATTTTGATGTTATTAAGGCCTCAAATAATTCCCAGTAATTAGACGAACCAAAATATTCCTTACCGATTTAGTTTTTTATAAGAATGTTTCTTTAGTCAACTTCAAACAAGCATATCTTTTGTTCTACTCAGAATTTTCAGCTCATGACCTACCAAGTGATAGCAAATTGAATTACCTTTCCAACGATACCAATTTTTCCTAAATTTGATACTCGGGTGAGAAGTTATGGCACTTTTAGGGAAAATAGTAGCCCAACGCGATAAGGCCGCTTCATGGTGATGGCCAATATCAAAGTCATTCTTTTCTAGTGTGCCACTACGATAAGCACCACATTGCATCGAGGGGCATTTTCAAGTTTGTTATTTTCCAGCGAGGCACCATGATGGCGCAGCGTCGCGCCTAAAGGCCAGTTTCGGATAGTCCTTTTTCCAGTGGCCCAATGCGATTGAATCACGTTGCACTGAAGGTCAAAATTGAGATTTCCAATTTTCACAATTTAAATTCCAAGCATTATTTGGTCTTTTCCCAAGGCCTTAAACTCATCCAAATCACAAAATTAAAATCCTAAAGGAGCATTATGTGCCCCTTTACTCACTTTCTCTCCAAGAAACTAATCTTCTCTTAAAGAACAAACTTTAACCTGTAAGATTCAAGATCAAATACCAAGAGAAACCCCAAGAACTTTCACAAATTCATCAACCCAGGTACGTTAAGTTTTCATCTATGGTTCCTTTCACCCATGGCGTCAAAGTATCAAATTTTAAATTCAAAGTTGGGATCTTTATAAGGTTTCATGATTTTAATTATGATTTTAACCATGAAATCCCATGAATTGTAATTCTACACCATGTTTACATGCAATTGTTGCTGATATCCAACCCCACATATTTGAATAATGCTATTCGCTGATTGAAATCATACTTAGTGATGTTGATGTTGAAATTATGTTATTTCTACAAGCTTTAAACTATTCCCACGCTTAGTTTGAATTATGAATATCAAGTGTTCGATGAAATGCCTACAAGAATAAATTTTTTATAAATGCTTGCATATTATGCTCTCCAAGTTTTATACTATTTTACTACTATTGCTATCGAGTCCTGGGGACTATGAATACCCAAAAATATAGTTGTTTACTTAGTTTCAGTAACTCAAGAATAGTTTCATAATATGTTATGAGCATTATCATTTCAGTCAGTCATCATAATAAGTTAAACTCAGAACAATTCAGCATTTCTAAGTCATTTTAGTTGGGAGTAGTATTTAGCACCAAGTAAGTACAGGGATGACGGTTTCCCTGTCAGATAGGCAGTCATTAGTAGCAGTCATGATATGCTAAAACTACATAGCCAACATAGAAGTTAAGGAGTAACAAATCAGATCAGGCTTGACTACCTCCTAGGGATCACTCGTCAGTTTAGGCTTGACACCCTTAGTCCTTTAGGATAGTGCATCGGTGGATCCATATAACTAGTGTTAGTACCCGTGGTACACTAATAACACCCATATAACTGGGCTCACAGGTAAGACCCCTACTTTTTTATTGGTCTATGTTAGTTAGATGATAGCTCCTATAGTCCCAGTCTATTATTAGTTCAGTAATTCAGTATCAATTTTCTTGACCATATCATACAAATATTAAATATTCAGTTGTCAAAATTTAGTATTTCACTTTACAGATTATATTTAGACCATATTTTATGATTGGCCATGCATCCATCAGTATCTACAGATAACACGTATTACTAGTATGTATAGATTTCATACATTTTATTCAGTACCTCATGCTATTCATTCGATCAGTTATTACTTATGCACATGAAACAATGCATGCTAGACTACCTCATTTAGCATACCAGTACATTCAAAGTAATGACCACATACTCTTTTCTTGTGCTATGATGTATCATATCATAGGTTCGGATTTTCAGTTACCGGATCACACATAGACACTCCATATTTTCAAACTTAGCAATGGTGAGTCCTCATATTTCGAGGGCATGGTTTTTTTACCTCAGTTATCTCATTAGTTTGGTATTTCCCATTTAGATGGAGTTAGTTGGGGGTTTATCCCAATAGATCCACAGTTAGTCAGTAGAGGCTTTTTAGATAAGTACAGATATTCTATCAGTTTTGTTATTATTTCATTAGTTTCGGATAGTTATTTCCAGCAGACGTTTTTAGATTCATGATTCAAAACTATTTTCAGTTGATAAAACCTTATAGATTATCAGTTGTTCTTCTACAAATGTTATTATACAATTCAGTGCTCACAACAGGTATCAACTCATGAATTACCTTGTGGTCCCTTAGGACTATAAGCACCGTATGACGCCCAGGGTGTGCTCTCGGGGCATTACACTGAGACACGAGATGATTGTTCCAATAGAGTTATAATATTTCCCTTTCCATCCTAGAGTTCCTAATGTATTATATGATTGCAGAGAGGAAGGTAATTTTTGTAGGGAGTGCCTCCGATGTTGGTTGGTCAGCTAATTAGGGTCAACGTAATTTTTTTTCTAGGTTAAAGCATCAAGGGTTTGCTAAGATTATGGAGAGACTAATTAATACTCTATAGAGTGTCCTCGATGTAGGATTATTAATCATTCAACTCATCCTGATCAATCTCATGGTGGTGTGGCACCTTTAGTTAGAGGAAATGCTCTTAGTACCTGGGTTGGTGATTTAGATATTCCATCCGAGTTCTAACTTATTCAGATTTATACTTACTCATGCACATCAGGCATATGTCTTTGGATTCTATAGTGATGGGTATGCCTTTTATTTCCTGCATTTACCTTTTATATTAGTATATTAGGGTGTTCATACCTATCGATGATTATATTCCTTGGTACATTTATACGGATTGTTGTGTGCCTTGGTGTAGAATTCATGATTATGTAACTACCCCCTAAGATGATTTTTTTAGTAGAGGATAGGGTCGATCAGTATTGATATTTCCCTAGAGGTGTAGCATTTGTGTTCGAGTCCTATTTACCTTGGTATGTTGGCATTCTTATGGTCCTAGAGCGGTATTTGATATTGATTTCCATTTTTGGTACTACCTACTCCTTATACTAATTTTTATATTATTGTTTCTATTGTTTTCATTATTTGACATTGGTCTATCCTTACTTGATAAAACTATACTAGCATTATCTAGAATTTCCTCCCTACGAATCATGTTCATTGTCATAGGCAACTAGCTTAGTTGGATGATTTCTCATACAAAGAGGTGTAATGAGTCATTTTCTATTTTATTGCTTATCTTAAATTGGTTGTTGAGTAGGATTTATAGGTGGAGGTAGGTTAGCCTTATATAGTTCTGTTATGGTTATAGAGTTGGTGAATTTGTTACATTACCCTCTTTTGAGTTTGAGATTCTAGGACATACCTTTTGGTTACTGTGATTTTAGTGTTTTCTATAATTCTATATATCCCATTTATGAGGTTGACCACTTTGGGTACCATTTTATTAATTTCACTATTTTATAGTTGGTAGTTGTCTTGATGTCAGTGTCGAGAGATCTTCGGCTTTCCTTTAAGATTGTTGGGTTCATATACTAATGATAGTTTGATCTTTGTATTGGTGTGGTATTGGATATACATGCTTGCTGTGATGTGGTTCTTATTTTTGTAGAGTTAAGAGAGTTGGATATGGGTGATATTTCCTATGACCACTTCTTATGTTTGCTATTTAGGTATCCATTGCTGAGATGGAGCTTTGTTTGACCAACTCCGGCTAAGGATGCATTTCTTAAAGTTGCTAAAGTTTTGGTTATCACTACTACTTGCAGCATTTGTGAGTTCTTTGGTATTCATTGATGATTCATGACCTCCAACAAATATAGAGTTGATATCTTATGCTTTTGGCCTTTGTTTATTTTGTTGTGATTTTGTTTTCCATCTATAGTTCAATTTTTTCTCTCGCAGTAACTAGTTAGGATATCCCTGACTTTTTGATTGTAACGTCGACTTAGATATTTGCCCTTGGTTTATACTTATTGACTCAAGTCTTGGACATTGACTCTTGTGATGGGCTAATTAGAAGTTGTACTAGATATTAGAGTGTAGATCCTAACCCGTGTATAGGATTGATTTTGATAGTTGAGATCAAGCAACTCATCCCTAGTATTGAGATTTCAACTATGAGTATAAAGCTTGGGTGCAACCTCTATTTCCAGATTTTTGTTAGTTGGGAATATGCCTATTGGATTTTTAAGCTTGATCTATGCATACCTATTTATTTTTTTCTTTGGTTAACGTAGATTATGATTGCTAGATTCTTGGATGATAGCCTTTTTGCACTTAATCATGGTTTCCTCCACTCTTGACCTTGATTTATAGTTTTCATCAAAATTTTGGATTGTGTTCTCAGTAGAAGTAGTGTGCTTAAATTGGGCTTAGCACCTTTACATCCTCAGTAAATGGAATATTTTAGAGTGGATCATTTGGGTTTGAGAGTTTGTGATTCAGTATCCTAACTATCAGTTTTGAGGGTTTGGACTTGTTTTAGCTGTGGCTCAAACTGCAGATGTTTGTCATCTCTATTTGTGAGCCAAATTGCATTTTATGGGCTTTTCCTTATGCTTCCCATCACGTATTTTTGGTGTGTCAGGTTTAGTTCATTGAGATTAGTGTGATAGAGTTGCACGAATAGGGCTCCGATGATCTTTAACATGAGCTGGGGTGGATAACATGTTGGGAAAGCTGAAAAAAGGTTATATTTGGATGTTTGAGTTGGTTGCATGATCCTTGTCTTGGATTTACTTTATGTAGAATGAGTTTCACATCATTAAACGAGTATTGGTGTAGTATGGATCACACTCACCTATGCCATAGCTTTGGTGTAGGACGATGGTTGTCAAATATAATAACCCAACTTGAGTTGGGGTCGAATCCCCAAGGAGTGTAACTCGTATTCGAGTACTATGTGTGTTGGGAGCTACTAAGTATTTACCCGTAGTGTAAACATAAAGTAAAATATAAATTAAAATTGGGGGTATGGTTTGAAGGGTTGTTAAACAAAAACTTCTTGACCTACTAATTAAGAGAAACAATTATAAGTAAGATTCCAATAGGAGAATAGTCTTGGGATTACGTTTTCCTAGGGCCAAATAGTACTTGGGTATGTGAGAATCAAATGCTAACTCTAGCTAAAAACTATATGGGTAGGCTAGGTTTGTAGGTTTTTTGTTAGTTTTTAAACCAAACACCAAAATATCACTCATGGATCCTTTCGGATACCTCATGGGTGTGTCAAACAAATCAACACACAACCTCAATTGGGCATCCCTATTTATAGGAAGATGCCCAAGATATAGAAAATTCACAATCCATCCTTATTTCTAAGACAAGTAAAGGAATAGGCTAATATATAACTATTGTTCACAAATAGTTGTCACCCATGTCCCTCTTTCAAGGATGATAAATGATCTAAATGAATATCCATACGCCTCTTTCAAGGGTGATGTGAGAATTTGGGAACCCACAAATTCCAATTCAACAATCAATTATCAGTGAAACTCAAAATCATTAACCAAGAATCTACATTAAAAATCCAAAACCCAAACATATTTACACCCTATTCGAAAATAATCCCAAGATAGATATTTACCTACTTATGAAGTTTAAGAGAAGAATTATACCCAAATTCACATTCAAATCCTCCATTAAAAGTGCAAGCAAGAATATTCTTCAATTCAACTTCAATTACAACTAAAATCCTTGAAAAGTTAACCACAATAATTTTTCCCAATTTATTAGGTTATGTGCAATGCCAAAACTTTGATTCTAATTGCAAGATATCCCAAAATTGAAAGGATTTTTTTCCCTATAGAGAGTTGGAACCAGTTGTATGAAATTATGAATCTGCCCCTGGGTCATTTTCCACTTTATCGCGATCACCATTAGTTAACCGCAATCGCAACAACCATGATCGAATTAAACCAATCGAGATCGTTGTGCATTGACTATACATTGACTTACCATAATCAAAGCCCATAGACCTTGATCGATGTAACTGATATTGATCTCAGCATCCTGATTTTCCAACTTTTGCACTTTTTTGCCCTTTTTGTTCCCTTTTTAGCTCACTTCACTTGTTTTCTTCAATTCACTTGTGAACCTGCAAACTAAAGTATTGTAATGTGGCTGCAAAAAAAAGGCTTAAAGGCTCAACATGAGTGACTAGGAATACTATTCTATGTAAAGGTAGTCTATTTAGTCTAAAGTGGGTTCCTATGGTCACAAAGAAGGCCTAAGATCATTCACAACCAAGTATAATAACGATTAGATTTGAGAGACTAACGGGGAAAGTTCTAGATGATACAAGCAATCATGAGAGTTAAGCAACTACGTTCATCGCACATGTCATACAGACTTTTTAGGGAGCCTCAACTTCATTTCCTACTAGAGACAAAAGGAGGTATTTACCATGTACAACAAACTAATGACTTTGGAATCACAAAAAGTGGTAAAGAATTTTACAAAATTGTTCATATCTGAGCCCTTGGTTTTAAAAATTTTTAGATTAAGGAGGGTATTAGTTTTGCATTCACACCACGTAAAAGTTTCTATTAAGGGAACCAAACCAATACATCGTATTACATTTCAGCTCTTATAAGGGAAACCATATCTCTACTCAAACTTCACCCTAGGTATATAAGTCATACCAAAACTCCAATGCTATCAGTAATTAGACTTTCCCTGCATCTATGGCTCTAAGCCCAATCAACACAATTTCTCCTTAAATATGTCATCACTCAATCTATCATAGGGAAAGACTCACCTAACATCATCACAAACAAGAGAAAAATAAAATTAAAATATAAAAAAATACAAAATAAAATTACTAATCCATGGAATGTTGGAATAATTGGGGTGCCCTATTATTACAACCCAAAATAAAAATCATCCAAATCAACATAAAAACATAACCAAAATATCTTAATAATACAAATCAAGGATAAATTAATGAGTATGGAGATAGACACCCCCAACTAAAAGTTTTCAGTGACCTCACTACATAATCAAGAAATCATAAAGGGTAAAAGGGTACTCCCTATAACCGCATCAAGGACTTCCATCACCCTCGATCTCTGCATCACCTCCGGCATCAACTAAATCTGACTAAGCAACTATGACCTCATCATCATTTTTATCTCTAGGATAATAAATTTTGTCCTTGGGTTTTAGAACCATCCAAAGTCCCTTTATTCCCTTCTATATTTTCAAGAAGAATTTAACTCTCTTTATCTCCCTCTTCTTCATCTTCACATGAGAATCCCTGGGCTCTCTGAATGAATGTGGTAAATATGAGTAGGATCTGTCAAGCCTATAAATAGTGGATCCTTGCTTTTCATGGTCTTCCATATACTTTTCATAATTGGATTGAGCAAAACAGGAATGACGGGTGGTGGAAGGTTGTCCCATCCCCGTAAGCAACCTAGCTAAAAGGTCCTTGATCGCCTGTATATCAACTGAGATCTCCTCAAATGGAACTATTGTGGATGGTCTACAAGATTTTGTGTCCTCATCTATCAACTAGCCTAATTCGATTTTTCTCTTCTTGCTCTTACTAGGTGCTCTCTCACCCCAAATCTTAATAAGGCATATGGGGTTCTTTGGGTGCACCTAATTATCTCTGGGGTACTCTTCAACATAAGCTCTACTGCACTACTCAATAATTAAAGATGGAAATAAAAGCAAGAAACCACCTTTTATCTTGAAAGTTTGTATGTCCAGCAGAATAAGATGCCCAGCATTCAGAGGAATGTTATGAAGAATTCATGACATCATTCGGGCTCTCACATTAGGGATGTAGGTCATATTGGTGCACGAAGAAATTCATCTAAATATAATAGCCAACTAAATTTGAGCTTGAGCTTTGAAGTCATGCGGTGATATCCCCATCTCCATGGAGCCCATGAAATCTCTCTATTGGAACACAACTTATCAGCGAGCCAGCTCCCAAGTTCACAACCATTATCCTCAACTAGCTTCATGTCAGCATCTAGTAGCCCATAGATATCACTTATCTGCTTAGCCCCAATGTTAATCTCTTTTCCTTAGATCCTCATAACTAGGTCTGAGATAGAGACTATGTTAAGATTTGTAAAGAACTCCCTTACCCAATGTTATTTTGATCGGCATTGATCCGAGAAAAAACACCTGCATCCAGTGGCTACCATGCGATCATGAAAGGCCGAGAACTTTTACGGTACTATGTCTAAACAAATGTCTCTTTTAGGGAGTAACTTACTTTTGGGAAAGTCGGCATAGTATAAATTCTTGTACTCAGCATCCATGAAATGAGTTTGGTCATAGTCTCCTATTTTTAGCTTTAGAAACTCGAGAATATCACAAAAGTATTAATTATCAACATTTACATGTGAAAACTATGCTATGTTATCAAATTAAGCTAATGGGGTGGTGCCTTAGCAATTTTTGTACAAGAAATGGACTTGAAGGATTTTTGGTTAAGGATGAAATTTTGCCTCAGATGTCATAATCGTGGGCCACTGATCCGCGATCATTGCCCACTTATTCACAATCACTCTAATGTGATTGCAATCCTATGACCACAATTGCAGTAACTGAGGCATCATCGGACTAAATTTTTCCAAGTTTAGAATATCTAATTCTATTGCCCATTTGTGTTCCAAATCCACAATTTACAGTATGAACATAAAACATAGCCTTTAGATGTTCAATCATGCCCTTAAAATATGTGAAAATAATTAAGGAATTCATTCAAGTATTTAATTTAATAGTTGGTATGTACATGCTAATCATAGCATTATTTAACAAATTAGGGTACTCAAGACTTCCCCATAAATGTATACACCATTACAAATAGGTAAGAACACCAACAAGAAATGTAAAGCATAGATTTAGCATGAAAATCAAAAGTTTATAGATTTAGCATAAAAATCAAAAGTTTAGGACATTCCTAAGAAATGGGTTGTAATACATACATATTATCATATAGAGAAGGAATTTGAAGCACATACCGGATTGAAGATACATGGGAGGAGAAAGGGGTTCCAATTTATTTTTAAATCTGACTTAACTGGGATCACAGTGAAAGTAATTCTATCACGGTCAGATGACTACTGCGATCGGGATAGCATGTGTACTACAATCATGTTAACTAAGACCAAATTTTAGATCCCATATTCAGTCCAATACTCAAATGCACCACACATTTTCTTTCTCAGCCTCACTCAAAACACCTCACAATACCATACTATCATGTATTAATCATAATAAAAAATGAAACATACTTTACTAATCTATATTCAAAAGATACAGGACACTTTCGTAGTGTTGGTGAGTTGGCTCCCACCTAGCATCTAATTTATTATTGCGACATGATGTTCTTCAACTTTTAAGTTGGATTATTGATGGATCATTTATCCAGCTCCTTGTCCACTACATCAATAATGGACACCACTTGAAGTTCCATTGGTTATTTTTTAGTTTTACAAACCCAAAAAGACAATTCATCATTTTGAACCCAAAATTTCATTTATCATTGCTCCATATAACCAATTGCTCTCCCAGTTGCAAAGAACAGTCTCCTAAGGATGATGGGTATTTCTTGTTTAATTTCATAATCGATCACTACAAAGGCCATCATCAAATGAAATGATCAACCTTGACTAAGAAACCATACAAAACTACAACCAGTTTCTTGATTGAGCGATACACAATCAACAGTCTCATTGTTGTAGGCATAGGAGTGCCTAAACCAATACTTCGGTAAAATTCATATGGAATGATATTGATTCATCCACCAAAGTCACATAAGTCCATATCAAGGTTCCCGAATATTTTTATTTTTTTTACCGTAGCACTAGTCATGATCGCACTACAACTATAGGTAACTTCAATGGTTTCATAATCTAAAATTCACATTTTGGACATCAATATTTTCATTAGATTAGCATATCCCAAAATTTCCTGAATGGCTTTTAGCAATAGGATATTAGTTGAAAGATTTCTAAGCTTGTCGAGAAAATTCTTGAATTTGACATTTTCCTTCTTGAGTATTTAAGTGAAATGAGGGGGGATTTTAATTTGGGATAATGGGTCACCTTGAATTTCATCACCCTCAATCAATTTAGGAGTTCCCTCCTCATTAACTATATCTTCATTCATCTTTGACTCTTCCTTACCCCTTCTTGATATTTTAGAGCCTCATGATCTGACTCACCCACATGCTTCTTATTTGTGTTCACTAGATAATCATGATACTTTTATCGGACCTCAACCTTGTATGCACCAAGTTATTTACCACTCTGAGTGACAATTTCTAAGACTTGCGCATTATTTTTTAGATTTACCACCATATCACTAGGGAGGCCATCCTCGAGCGGTGCATTGAGCGTGGTTGTGATTGGCTATTTTGATTCTCTGATTTCTTGTTGAGGTAGAGTGTGATACAACCTCTTGGATGATTTGAGAAAATTCTCCTTTTAATTCTCGGACCATCTTGTTTGTCCCTTCTACTCACATCAAGATTCTAGAAAGCACATCCTCGGCCTTAAATTTTTAAAGATCCAAGGGATTTAACTCCTTGATTTTTACTCAGTTATTGGGGGGAAAATATCTAGAATATCCCTTTACTTATACCTTAAATCATGAGCTCTATCTTTATCACACCATTCCCTTTCTCGATTATAATCGGTCAAATCTTGGTTCTTACTTTATCTTTGATAGGCTAGGCAAGAAACCACTGAGTAGTTTGCTAAATATATTATTTATTCATAAACATTCTTGACTTCTTCATTATCATATCCTTTGGATTCCACTACATTTTCCATTTTTGTGGGTACACCCATCACATGCTTTTTAAGGAGGACTAATTGTGTCATCATTTTTCCATGTTTTACTCCTTCTATTCTTTGTTCTTTCTTTGCTCCTTATCCAGATAGGAGGTGGTAGGGGATCCTTGAGATGCCTCAGTGTCCTAGGTGTTCCATCCCCTATTTTGCTTTATGATTTTTTCAAGCAAAGTTGAAGACACTCCATATGACGACCTCACAAGTGATCCATCAACTGCATTGTGTACCATGGTCTTGTTGAGTTGGTCCAACACCTTATAGAATATTTGTATGAGCACTTGACTATGTATAGGAATTTTCACAAGATTTTCATTAAACCTCAAACAAATATCATTTAGATACTCCCCATTGAGTTGATAGAAATTAATGATTTCATCACGTATTTGCAACATCTTTGATGTTGGGAAATAATGATCTAAGAAAATATTGGTAAGATTGACCCACGATGTGATTGAACTAGTAGTAATAGACCTTAAACCCAACACTGCCTCACCCATTAGAGAGAACAGGAAGAGACGTAGCCTTATGGATTTTTGTGAGATGTGAGTAAGGTTAAAAGGAGAACACACTTCCACAAAGTTCTTCAAGTTCAACTTTGGATCATCATGAGCTTTACCACCGAAAATTCCTTTCCTTGGAAGAATGTTTAACATCACACTTGTAATGTGGAATACCCCATTACCTGAATTCAATAGGATGTAGATGACATTAAAATGTCTTGCATTGTGGAGATGGTCTTCATCATCAAGGGGCCTATCAAAGGTCCTGGCATTACTTACATGATCACTCATTGTATTGTGGACACTATTTAAATCACCTATAAAGAAACAAAAGACAACCAAAATAAATAATACACACTATGATTAAACCCAATGTCACTATTAACACCGCACAAGAAAAAACTAAGTTTCACTTCTCAACAACAATGCCAGTTTGATCACGCTCTCCTATACCATTGTTTTTGTGTTGAACGATCATTTTCAAATATAATAACCCAACTTTAATTGGGGTAGAATCCACAAGGATTGTAACATTTATTCGAGTTTAATGTATGTTGGGAGCTACTAAGTATTTACCCTCAATGTAAACATAAAGTAAAACATAAATTGAAAGTTAGGGTATGGTTTGTAGAGTAGTTAAAACAAAACTACTTGACCTACTAATTTAGAGAAACAATTATGGAAAAGATTCCAATAGGATACTAGTCTTGGGATTAGGTTTTCCTAGGGGGAAATAGTGCATGGCTATATGAGAATAAAATGCAAACTCTCGCTAATGACTATATACGTAGGCAAGGTTAGGGGTTTTAATGTTATTTCTTAAACAAACACCAAAATATCACCCATGGATTCTTTCGGATACCTCATGGGTATGTCAAACAAATCAACCTCAATTGGGCATACCTTTTTCTAGAAAGATGTCCAAGATATAGAAAATACATAGTCCATCCTTATTTCTAAGACAAGGCAAAAGAACAAGGTAACATGTAATTATTGTTCACAAATACTTGTCACCCATATCCCTCTTTTAAGGATTATATGGGATATAAATAAATATCGACATTCCTCTTTCAAGGGTGGTGTGAGAATTTGGGATTTGGGGATTTCACCCACAAATTCCAATTCAACAATCAAGTATTAGTGAAACTCAACATCATTAACCAAGAATCTACACTAACAATCAAAAACCCAAACATATTTTCACCCTTTTCCAACATAATTCCAAGATAGATTTTAACTACTCATGAAGTTTCAGAGAATAATTATACCCAAATTCACATTCAAAGCTTCCATTGAAAATACAAGCAAGAATATCCTTCAATTCAACTTCAATTACATGTAAATACTTAAAAAATTAACCATAATAATGTTTCCCAATTTAGTAGGGTTTCTACAATGCTAAAACATGGATTCTAATTGCAAGATATAACAAAAGTAAGATGGTTTTCACCATATACAGAGTTGGAACAAGTTGTATGAAATCACGAATCTACCCTTAGGTCATTTTTTCTCTGTCGCAACTGCTGTTAGTTGACCACTATCGCGATAACCACAATTGCATTGAACTAATTGCATTTGTTGTACCTTTTATAGACATTGATTGACCATGATTGCGACCCTCAGACCATAATTGCGGTAATTGTGGCCAATCCCAGCATCATGATTTTCTAGATTTTTTATTTCTTTGCCCTTTTTGTTCCCTTTTTAGATCATTTCATATGTTTTCTTTCATTTACCTTTAAACTAATAAACTAAGGGAGTCTAAGTATCTGAAAGCCTATAAAACATGGGGAGTTGAAGGGAAATAACCCCCAACTAACTCAAACTAATAGTAATAAAAGAAGTAATAAAATTAACTTCGAATAACTCATCCTCGAAGGATGAGAACACACCACAACTGCTATTGAGTGGCACATGAACTATCTAAGTATGATTGAGGAACTGAGCATTTAAACCTATGTTATAAGAAAACATAACACAAAATAGAGTATGCAATCATTACTTTGAATGTATTGGTGTGCCAGATAAGTACTAACCAATGTATATGTATATAATATTAATGAACATGTAAATCAAATGTAAGACTAAGTAAAGCATGTGCTTAAATAATTGATAAAATTGAAAAACTGAATAACTGATAGACTGACTCTTAGTCATGCAAACCTAAACTGTTATAATATGTATACTAAACATAGACTATGGAGCTAAATATAATTGACATACCCCAATCTAATCAAAACTAGGTTCCAACTAGACATCCCTGTTGGTTGGCGTTAGTACATTGCCATGGCTACAAACATTAGCTCGTATGGATCCACTAATCTAATATCCCAAAAGAAAGATGGTTTCATGCCTCTACTAATGGGGGAACCATCAAAATATATAATGGTTCCATAGGTCTTGAACTTAGGGACTGCTACTAACGACTTATGCCTAACTAACGACAAAGCCTCCATCCCTGCTTTCACTCTATGCTAAGTATTGCCCCCAACTGAAAAATAGTGGTATTATTATTTATTTAATATGATCTAGTACTTAAGTTCTCATTATGATAATATTCTAAATTTAACGATATAAGTATAATCTTAATGACTTGTAACTTGAAAACTATAACATGCATGATTTTCCAAGGTATTGGGTGTTCATAACCTGCAAGAATAGATTAATACATCTGAATAAGAGAAGGACATCATGGTATGGAATATCATAAATAGTATACAATGTGATAAAACTGATCATGGGGTGGGTAACTGAGATTATCAAACATATATAAGTGCAATTCTCATGGAATAACATATTTTCATGGTTCATATTCAAAAAACTTAAAAGAAAATTTACAAATTCATAAATATACATGAAATTTCACAAATTAGGGAAAGGGTTTAAACTTGTAAAAGTAAGGAGTTCTTTGGAATCTATAGGATGAAGGGACCCATTAATGAATATCCCATATACCAGAAGGGAAAACCTTTGGGAGATTGCTTCGAGTTGAATTGGAATAGAAGAACCATAATAGTTTTTTGGGAGAGGAAAAAATCGCCCCTTGTAACTACTTTGGTTGAAAATATGATTAATTAATGATTTGGGTTAGTTTGGGTCTTTTATAACACCCCTTGGGAATCCAAAATAATGCGGGTTTTGCTTCCAAGGGAGTATGAAAAAATATACAAGTCATTGAAAGATCCTATAAGACATCTGGTTCCTAGTCACCATGACTTTCACTATGACTAATTGGGACAAGTACGAGTCATAGTTTGAGTAGTAAGCAATAATTTAGGGTTTGAGGGTCCTTTCTGGTCTTACTATATCTTTCCTCATATGACTCTCCTGACGAACTATGAGTCATAGTTTGAGCTTGGATCTTGGTCATACACTGTTATGTATACAACTACCCTTCTAAAGACCCATTAAGTCTGAGTAAGAGTTGTATGCAGGACTTGTAACCTAGGGACTAGGTTCTTAGGTGAACATTGTTTCGACTACGAGTCCCTTCCTTTGACTCGGAGTCGCTAATTATGATTCGTAAGGTCTAGTCATAGCCTTTGGACTTAAAATATATCTCCTTCACTAGAGTTACTATGACTCACTCATGATGAATCATCACAAGTGGTAACGATTTATTACTTGGGTCATCGTCATGTCAATGTATCGGGCCTATAAGGGAAATTTTCCACAATATTTTGCTGTGACATTGGAATGAGGCAAGACTTGAAACATTTGAAAACTATCTTAGCGGTCTATGTTTTAAGAGGGTTGATCTTGAATAATTTAGGGTATTACACATACTCAGTAGGTCAAAATAGAAGCTGGTACTTATGTTATAAGTGCATCCAGTGAATAGAGAATTTATATATGATACAATGGCTTAAAAGGTTACTTAGTTGAGGACGAAAATTAGGTTATTAACCAAGTAATTTGTAACTTTGCATTAAAAAAATGTTAATCCTATAGGTACACAAGGTAAATCTTCTAAGCTATATAATTCAGATATGGAGGAAGGGGCAAAGTATCTAGATAGAGACATTTGGTACTCAAGATAATGTAGTCAAGGTCGAAACTACTATAGGGACATATTATAGGGGCCAGTGTATACATAAAGATAGTGGTCGAAAAAACTATAAATACATATTATAGGGATCAATGTAGATAGAGAAATAGAAACTAAGATGAAAGGATGACTACAACGAAAATAGCGGTGTATATGTTCCCCCAGGGAATCATGATACTGATTCTAGGATGGAAGCATTACTGACTAAGATGGTTAGGAATTTAGAGAATAAGGAGTGTTGACTTAAGGAGATTAAGGCAGATATTTTGAGGCTGAGACAAAAAGTTGAATTGCATGGTACCAAGATTAAGTAGATTGAGTAGCAGTTTGGTCAAATGTCGACTATATTGAATTAGTGTTAGCCAAGCACTTTTCGAGCAAAACCATTAATAATCTAAAGAATTACAATCATAATTTATCGATAACCACTAAGAGTGTTAACTATACTATTGATCCCCCTATACCTATATTTTATAAGGTATAAGATAATATGGTTGATGTTGATGATGCACCTGAAGCAGGATATGAAAAGTTGGTGACTAGTAGTTAGTCATAAAAAAAATCAATTGGCATTAATAACGAGTTGTGAAGGATGGAGGTAAGGGGAAGGAAGTCAATCTAGTAATGAAGAACATTCCATGACCTCCCCCACCTTTTCTTCAGAGATTAAAGAAGAGGCAAGAACGAAAGAAAGTATCACAATTTTATTTTGATATTGAAGACACTGTCTATTAATCTTCCTATTATGGAAGCATTAGAGAAGATGGTTGGAAATTCAAAGATCATGAAACATTTGGTTAGTAAGAAGTGGATAATCAGTTTTGGGTCCACTAATAATATGTACATTGTAGTACCATTGCTTTTCGGTCACTGGTTGAGAAGAAATAATACCCCAAGAGTTTTCATTATTCCTTGCACTATTGGGTCTTTGAATTTTTTCTAACCATTGTGTGACTTGGGAGATAGCATAAATCGTATGATGCTAGTAGTGTATAAGTAGTTAGGGTTAGGGACACCTAAGCCAATGCAGATGATATTTTCAATAGATGGTCGAATTATGAAGAAAACTTTATGTATATTGAGTGATGTTTATGTAAAGATATCTTTATTCATCTTTCGTGTTGATTTTGTGATCCTTGATTATGAGGTGGAATTCAATGTTCCCATTATCTTGGAAAGGCCACTCTTATCCATAGATTGGGCATTTATTGTCATTAAGATGGAACATATAAAGTGCAGGCTTGATGACAAATAGGTTACCTTTAATGTGGGTCAGTCAATATAACATTCAAAAGTTATGAAAGTGGTATCCATGATAGAAATTGTTCAAGATAATATAGAGAGTGTGCCCACTGAGGAGAGACTCAGTTTTGAGGTGCTATTGGCGGTGATCGTGAACTTTGATAGTGATGACATTAATGAATAGATAATATACTGAGTCACTCTACGACTGGGGTTCTTATTCTTATGCACCAGAAAATTTAGATCTTGACTTGAAGAATAGAGAGACACCGCCAGCTCGACCACCTATTGAGGAGCCATTAGTCTTATAATTACAGTCCCTTCCCTCTCACTTATAATATGATTTTCTAAGTTTAATAATGCCTTATGGATTATGATTATGGCTATTTGGTAGATACATAGGTTGAGGCTTTAATTTCAATATTGTAAAGATTTGAAAGGGCCATTGGATGGGGCATTATGAATATTGTTGGGGCTTCCATCTGGGATTTATACTCGTAAAATTTAGATTGAATCGCAATACACACATGTTGTTTGAACCAGCTTATGCAAGAGGTGGTGAAGAAAGATATTATAAAGTGGCTAAATACAGGCATAGTTTATCCTATTACTTATAGCAAATAGGTGAGCTTCGTTCAATATGTACCTAAGAATGGTGGGAATCACTATAGTACTAAAATAGAAGAATGAGATAGTGCCTATGAGATCAATGATTGAATGGAGACTGTGCATGGATTACCAAAAGTTGAAAACTTGGACATAAAAGGAACATTTTTCTATATCATTTATGGATTAGAGTTAAACATACTTTCAGGTAGATATTGGTACAATTTTCACGACAACTATAGAGGGTATAATAAACTTTCCATTTCCCCTGGGGATAAAGAGAAGAATACTTGCAAATGCACATATAGTACTTTTGTATTCAAAAGGATACCATTTGAACTTTGCAATGATCCTACCATATTTCAGTATTATTTTATGTCAATAGTTTTTGATATAGTGGAGAACACTATAGAGGTTTTCATAAATGAGGTTTTGGTAGATGAGGACTTATTCGATGACTGTCTGGCCCTTTTGGACAATGCACTTCAGAGATGTGAGAAGTGCAACCTAGTTTTGAATTAGGGAAAGTTCCACTTTATGGTAAAAAAGGGATTGTTCTCAGACACAAGATTTTGAATTATGGTATTGAGGTTAATAGAGCAAATATAGAGGTGATTGAAAAGTTACCTCCACCAATTCTAGTTAAAGATATGAGAAGTATCTTAGGTCATGTTAAGTTCTTTAGGAAATTCAACAAAGACTTCTCTAAGATTGCTAATACATTGTTAAAGCTTTTAGATAAGGAGGTAAAGTTTGCATTTTCTACTATGTGTCTCAAGTCCTTTGAGTTCCTTGAGATGCAGTTGATCTCAGCTCCTAATATTGTTTCTCCTGATTGGTCCTTGACTTTTAAGGTGATATGCGATGCTAGTGGTGTGGATTTAGGGGTTGTATCAGGCCAACTATGTAAGATGATCCTTCATCTATCTACTATGCTAGCAAATTATTAAACCCCGCATTGGAAACTCTTAAAGTTACTGAGCAGGAGTTACTGATAGTGGTTTTTGATTTTGGGAAATTCTGGTCCTTTTATATAAGGACCAATGTCATTGTGCACACTGATCATTTAACATTGACGTATCTTATATCAAATAAAGACACGTAGACGAGATTGACTTATTGCAAGAACTTGACCATTAGGTGAAAGACTGAAGAAACAGTGAAAACTAGGTTGCAGACCACCTATCTAGCCTAAAAAAAGAGATAATGTTTAAATTAGGTGATGAGCTATAAATATATAATACTTTAAAATATGAAAGAGTCGTCATAATATGTCAAGACTTAATCCCCTAGTTTGTTTATTTTTGCCAACATTTTAGCAAGTGACCTTATGTCTAGTGCCTCTCTTGATTGCTTCTTTCTTCTGGAGTTAAGGGATTCGAAGGATAAGTAATTAATAATTTTTAAGTAAGACAGGATGATAATAAAGGAATATGCCTTCAAGTTTTACCAGCTCTCAAGATATGCTTGAAAATTAGTGTCTAGCATGAGGTCTAGAATAAGGAAGTTTGCTTCAAGGTTTTCTAGCGTTTCTAAGTTGTTGGGTGATCATTAATTTTAGAATAGTATTTGTCCTAGAGTACAGGGTGCCCATCCTTAGGCTAGTGGGGATAGGTCAGCTCTATCATATCCCCTATGTAGATTTTGTGTTCAGGTGCATCATGGAATTTTTTTAGAGGGAAGGAATACGTACTTTAAATGTGGTCAGATTTGTCATATATATTGTGATTTTCCTTTTAGGTATGCTTCTGGAGAAAATAAGATACCTGTTGCTACTTTATCAGCTCCTGTACCAAAGGGTGCTTCTTTTACTTTTAGCTCCGACACTAGTCAAAATTGTCTGTACGCTTTTGCATCCCACCAGGATTATACGGCGTCTTCTGATATTGTTAGTGCTAGATCAAAATTTTCTCTTGTGATGTATATTATCACACTTAATCCTGGGTCTACCCTCTCTTATGTGACCCCTTATGTGGCTATTCATTTTTGTTTTGATACTGAGTATATTTTGGATCCCTTCTCTATATCTACATTGGTCGGTGAATCTATTATGGTTTAGAAGGGTCTATAAAGGTTGGGTGATATTGGTTAGTGATAGGGAGACCATGGTGGATCTGATAGAGTTTGACATATTAGATTTTGATGTGATTTTGGAGATAGATTAGTTATATTTGTACTATGCATCTCTTGATTGTCGGACATAAAAGGTCAATTTCAACTTGCCTAATGAGCCAGTGATCGAGTGGTAAGGTAGTTCCATAGTTCCTAAGGGAAATTGTATTTCATACCTTAAAGCTCAAAAATTGATTTTAAAGGGGTTCCTCTACCACCTAGTGCATGCTAAGGATTATAGATCTGATGTCCTTTGCAGTTTGTCCCTATGGTCTTTGAATTTTTTGATATATAGCCTGATGATCTTCCCATTGTTCCTCCAGATAAGGAAATTGATTTTGGGATTGATTTTTTTCTGAACACTCTACCAATTTATTTCTATTTATATAAAATAGATCCATCAGAGTTGAAAAAACTCAAGGAATGGTATAAAGATCTCTTAGATAAGGGTTTATCTTCCCTAGTGTTTCTCTTTTCGGTGGTCTAATTCTTTTTGTTAATAAGAAGGATGGGTCCCTTTGGATGTGTATAGATTACCGTTAATTAAAAAGGCTAACTGTGAAAAATAAGTATCCACTTGCTAGGATTGATGATCTCATTGATCAGCTTCAAAGTGCTAAGTACTGCTCTAAGATTGATCTTTGGTCGGTTTATCATCAGGTGAAGATTAGGGAAGTGGATATCCCAAAGACTACTTTTCAAACTCGGTATTGTCATTTTGAGTTCTTAGTGATGTTCTTTATTTGACTAAAGCCTCGATAATATTTATGGATTTTATGAAATAGGTATTTAATTAGTTCTTAGATTTGTTTGTAATTGTGTTTATTGATGATATTTTAGTGTATTCTAAGAGTGAAGTGGATTATGCCAATCACCTCCACCTTGTGCTGAAAACCTTGAAAGATCAGTGGTTGTATGCTAAGTTCTCAAAGTGTTAGTTCTTGTTAAATATTATGACTTATCTAGGTAATGTTGTTTGTACTGAAGGGATCAAGGTGGATCCACAAAATATTATGGTGTTCAAGAATTAGCCTAGACCCACTACTCCAACCAACATTTAGAGCTTCTTTAGTTTAGCAAATAATTATAGGACGTTTGTGGAGAAATTCTCTTCTATTGCTACCATATTGACTAAGTTGACTTAGAAGAATGTGAAGTTTTTGTGGTTGGATGCTTATGAGGGTATTTTCAAGATTTTAAAGGACAAGTTAACTTTGGCTCCAGTTTTGACTCTACCCGAGGGTACCAATGGTTATGTTATTTATTTTGTTTCATCCCGAGTGAGACTGGGTTGTGTCTTGATACAACATAGTAGGGTGGTTGCACATGGTTCTAGGCAATTAAAGGTACATGAGAAGAACCCTCCGACTCATGATTTGCAAATATTGGTTGTGGTTTTTTCTTTACAGATTTTACATCATTAATTGTATAGAGTCCATGTTGACATCTTTTTGGTTAATAAGAGTTTATAGTATGTGTACATCCAAAAAGAGTTGAACCTTAGGCAAAGGAGATGGCTTGAGTTGCTCAAAGACTACAACATAAGTCTCCATTATCATCCAAATAAAGATAATGTGGTTGTTGATGCTCTAAGAAAATTGTCCATGGGAAGCTTATCTCTTGTAGATAAGGAGCAATGAGACCTGGTGAATCATGTTCACCATTTGGCTAATCTTGGAGTTTGTTTCTTAGACTTTGAGGATAGTGGTGTGATTGTGCAAGAGGTGGCAAAGTCATATCTTCGTGCTGGGGTGAATAAAAAATGAGTCTTGGACCCTATCTTAATGCAAGTCAAGGATAATGTAGGTAACCAGAAGGTAATAGATTTTGAGATTGGTAGCGATGGTGTCGTGAGGTACCAAGGTAGGTTATGTGTTCCAGATATTGATGAGCTAGGAGCGAGTATTTTGGCTAAAGCTCATAAGTCAAGGTACACTATTTATCCTAGATTGGCGAGAATGTATCATAACTTAGAACAAATATATTTTTTGAATAACTTGAAGACGGATGTAGATAATTTTGTGGCTAAATATTTAGTTTGTCAGCAAGTAAGGTAGAATACTTGAGGCCTTGTGGGTTGTCTTAAGAGATTGAATTGCCCATGTAGAAATACAAAGTAATTAATAAGAATTTTTCTATTGTTCTTTCGTGGTCCTATCATCAGTGTGATTCAATTTGGGTCATCCTAGGTAGGATGACTAAGTTTGGTCACTTCTTGCCATTGAGGACTCATTATTCAGTGGAGGATTACGGTCAGGTTTTCATTGAGGAGATCATGAAATTGCATGGTACTATAGTTTCCATCATATTTAATTGAGGTACTCAGTTCTCATCTTACTTTTTGCATTTGTTACAGTGAGGTTTAGGTCCTAAGGTAAACCTTAACATCGCTTTCCACTCTCATATGAATAGTTAAGCGAAGAGGATGATACAAACTTTGGAAAATATTCTAAGGTCATGTGTGATTGATTTTACTGGTAGTTTGGTAGATCATTTGCCTGTCTATGAGTTTGGATATAATAATAGTTATCATTTTAGTATAAACGTAGCTCCATTCGAGGGTTTTTAAGGTAGGAGGTATAGGTCTCCTATTTGGTTGTTCGAGGTTGGTGAAAATAAGTTTTATGGGCCAAATTTGGTTTGCCAAGCTATGGAAAAGGTAAAGGTGATTCCGAACAGGCATAAGGCCGCACAAAGTCACCAAAAGTCCTATGCAGATGTAAGGTGAAGAGACTTGGAGTTTAATATGGAATATTTGGATTTCTTTAAAGCGTCTCCCATGAAATAAGTGGTGCGGTTTGGATGATAGAAAAGACCATTCAGTATATTGGTCCCTTTTATATTCTGAGATAATTGGGAAATGTGGCTTATGAGTTGGAATTGGCTTCGAGTTTTGGGTTCTATTGAACAGGTCTTCCATGTGTCAATGTTGAGAAAGTATGTGGCGATCCTTCCTTGGTTGTTTCTTTGGAATGTGTAAGTGTCTCAAATTCTTTGTCCTATGAGGAAGCCTAGATTGTGATTTTAGATCAGCAAGTCTATCGATTGCAAACTAAAGATATGGATTTGGTAAAGGTTTATGGAGAATCCAAAAGGTTGGAGACACCACTTAGGAAACTGAAGAGGACATGAAGTCAAGTACCCATTTTTGTTTCCTTCTTTGGATAATTGTGCCAGAGGTATATGTACTTCATAAAATCTTTGTTTTTTGACTTTGTTAAAGGGAATTTTGATTTCCTTGATATCTTATTTTTTTTCTTTCTTAAAGTTAAGTGTAGTTTTGTTTGGAGTCAAATCATGCTAATAAATTCCTTGTCCTATCATTAGGCGATAAATGATACTAAGTAGGGGAGTATGCAACACCCTAGATTTTTGGTCCTTGAAAATTTTTAAAATTTTATCTTTACAGTCCTGACTACGACTCTCCTAACGAGTCGTAGGGAGTCTTGATGAGTCTTAAGGACCCATAACATATCCTGACCAGTGTGTGGGGCTAACATTTCTATTTTGTGTACGAGTGGCTCCCAAGTAAGTTATTTGGACTTATTACGAGCTATGATATTCCAACAGTAGGCAAACCAGTTTATGTTCCAAGTGTTTCTATCTTTTTGATGACCAAGATTTACCCAACGAGTCGTAGGATCCCCTAATGAGATATAGGGTGGATAGTAGGTGTGCCTAATGAAACTATCTTAGCTACTACTCGCGGTGACGAGTCATAATGTTTCATTATGAGGCGTAGTGTGACCCCTAGTCACAAGTGAGTATTTTTAAACATTTAAATTTAGGGTACTTTGGACATGTCCCTCTTTATCCATATAGACCCCACATCAATAAAATGCCTTTGGGGTATTATTTTAACACTTTAACACATCAAAAACCCTCTTTACTCTCTTAAATTCCTTCAATCAAAGTAATTTAGGATTTCAAGATTGAGCTTTTATGGGCTAATTCCAGGCTTCTTATCTATAATTGAGAATCTTTTAGTCATGTTATACCTTCCCTAACTATTATTTTTTAAAAAACATGTATTTGAAAGAATTATTCATGTGGTTTTGGTGTTGGTTTTTGAACATTGGTTGAGGGTTTTGAATATTTGTTTTTGAAAAATGTTTCCCATGGTTTACATAATTGTTCATGCTTTATTCATGGTTTTGAACTTGTTGGGTGAATGGGTATGGCGAATAAACTAAGGGATTTTGATTTCCCCCAATTTGTGAATATTGACCATTAAGTAATAATGACCACAACTCATATTGTGAAATTGGTTTTGAATATGAAAAGTATGCATATTGAATTGCTTTTGAACTATCACATAATGTGAAAAGTTAATGAAGCATAATGATTTTAAATTGAAACTTTTGAAGTTCTATAATTCACCAAGCTAATGTATAATTGATCCGAGATGAATGTTATTTTCTACTAAATAAGGATAATTGATTTGGCATAATGATGTTACCTTGCAAGTGTAGTTGGTATGACAACGCCAATAGTGTATTCCTAAATGTGTATCATGTTTCTATGAATAGGAATTCATGTTAAATTATTTAATTGGGCTTTAATAAGGATTGTGTCACTATGTCATGAAAGTAGAGGTCCCAAGGGACCAATATAGGAAATTACGATTGCCAATGCGGTGGTCTAAATGATTGGGCGGGTTGAGACCCCATATTATTATTATATGATTGGGAGGTTCGAGTCACCCATATTATATTACATTATCGGGTGCTTTAGTTAACTTAGAATGCCGAGAGGTTCGAGTCCCCCATGGTGCATATGTCATCCTATGGTTTTGTGCAGCTTCACGCACTAGGGCTCTAACAGCTGAGGGAGAGCTGGGCCCATATAGCTTGTCGGTTCCTTCTTATCTTATGACGGTTGAACAACACAATCCAGGATACAGTTTTAGAGTATATTCTAAACCTTGCTCTTATTCCCTTCATATTGTTTTTGTATGTATATGATGATTTTGAATTGGATTCGACTTATTTATTTTATCCTCTATCACTGAGTTACATGCTAGTGCTCAGCCCTATAACCGTCTCCAGATGTTGTAACCCCACGTGATGCAGGCACTGAAGATACCTTTATTTTTCCTATGCAGTGTTAGATGGATTGACTTGGTTCATCGATCGTTGGTGGTGAAATGGTGAGCTTCCATTCTATGAAAGACTTGGAGATTTCATTCATTTCCATTCTAATTTTAAATATGAGAGTTTGGATCATCATTAACATTGTCATTGTCCTTTGCAAGGTCGGGGGCATGTCCCAAAACTTTATTAATTTTGATTTTCCTTATAAGGCTTTGTGGAGTACTGTGCACTTAGGTGGTGATGTTGGTTGGTCATTTTTATAGGTTACCAATTATCGGTTACAGACATGACTGAAATCATTTGAGCTTAGATTATGCTATCTTGTTATATGTTTATAATTCATCCAATATTGGGGATATTGTGTTTTGTTTGTTTAGGTGCAGGGGGTGGTATCCGGTTCTCGTTGGACTTAAGATACCCATAATGGCCAAGCAATAGTTTAGGTCAGGACTGGTACGATCACTGGTAGAGAGCTAGGCTCCAGTCACTCTATCTTTCACCCAACCATTACCTTCACCTCTACCTATTAGGCTTGATTTATATGTCGAGAAAGATATGTTCCTAATGGTTAGGACCAAGATAGGGTGTGAGGACGAGTTACATGACTCCACCTTATGATTTGATCAGGACCTGAAAACGGTTACCCATGTTTCTAGGGTGTCCTAAATAGTGGTGGAGTAAAAATGAGATAGAAGTTGTTGTGTCTTCTGGTTGTTCCCCACCATATCCTCCATTGGATGATCCACGAGATACCTCACATAGGGGCGAGTCTGAAACGAATGCCTAGAGTATCCTCGGTATATCTTTATTCCATTATTTTATATTAAATCTATGCACTACGGATAGTGCATATACTGTAGTTGGAGTAGGGGTATACACAACCGAGGGTTTTTTTTGCCATGTTTCTTTTTCCATCGGTTGCACTATCATAGTAAAACTGGCATGTTTAGGCTGTTTTATGTTTGTTTCATACATGTGTTATGTTGTTTTTTATGTTTAATTTAGAGAAAAATAAGTAACCTAAGGGTAGTTGATAAATTTTGTTTGTTTTCAAGTGTTTTGAGAAAATTATACCCCACCAAAATTTTTTTTTTGTGAACTGTGTAATGCGGTTTTATGTGTGACCATTGTGAATATTGTTATGGCATTACGATTACGGACAAAATAATCATAGCTATGAATTTACATTAACTGGATAAGTTTTAGTTGGCAATTTGACCATGTGCCATGTGTGTGTGACATACTTCCCTATTTCCCTTTGTGCATTTAATCCATAACCTTCCCAGTTAGTCTTGCCTAGGTTGTAGGATAGTTGATTAGGACATAATTATAGGCTGATTTTGAATTTGTTCCACTCTTAGCCTGTATGACCATCCAAATTTGAATAAGTATCCTTTGATCCCTGAATTTGAGACTATATTGACAAATTTTTATATGCACCTTTGACCTTCTCAGTTTAATTAAAATTAACCTATTTTGGCCCTAGTCCTTCCTTGGACATTATGTACCTCAACTCAAGAAAATCGCCTATGTTGAGGGTGGCTATCATAGAGGTGTGTAGTAAGAATGACGTATGTAGAAGTTTTGAATGATAGAAAAGAAAGTAGAGTTGGGTGTGGTAGAAAGAAAAAATGGAAAAAAAGAAAAAGAAAAATAAAGAAAGTGGAGTAATAAAAATAAATAATAAAAGAAATCGCACCTAACTTGAATAAGAAATAAAAGAGAAAACAAAGAAATAATGGAGAAACAAAAGAAAAATTAAAGTTAAGTAGAGGACCCCAAAAGTAATTAAGGTGTCAAAGAGGGTCACTAGTTCCCAAATGTACAATACAGGCCCTCAATCCTATTTTACAGTCAAAAGAAAGTCATAGAGTTACCCTAGTCCGACAGTAAAAAAACCTAAGGTAAAGAAAGTAAGGGAAAGCCTATGGTATTCTATGCATGCTGATTGAAACCTTTTCTTTGTGTATGTGTGTCTCGTTATCGTCCCCATATAGACATGCATAATTATACTGAGAGAGTGGGACTTCTTTGTTGTGAGGGTACATGGGTTGTGCTGTTAGGAGGTTATCATTTTGGGTAGTAAAACTTGCGCATTCTTGGTTGTTTGTTGCTAATGTAATGTCGTATCTTAATTTCTTTGTGTTGCATTGTTGTGCTACATAGGTTAACATAGTAGTTTTGAAAAGTTAGAAATAGGAGGGGGTAATGTTTTGAATTGAAAATTAAGTTGACTGCTGTAGGTACCTTAGGTTTCTCTTTGTTAAGCATCACTGTATTGTATTATTATGTGTTTGTTTCCTAAGGACATACAAATGTTCTAAGTTGAGGGTGCTGATATGCCATGGTTTAGTGACACATTCAATGCTTAAAATCAGAAAATATGCAGGTACTAGGTCCGTTTTCTTACCTATGATGTGTTTTGTGTTTATTATATAGGAAACTAGGTTTTGGAGATAAAAAGATGAAAAAGAGTTGAATTGGACAGATGGCCTCACATATGGGCTCACTTATGGGCCATAAATACCACTTATGGAAATTGTAAGCAACCTCATAAGTATCATAAGAAATAATTCTAAGGTTCTGAAAGTTGAAAAATTTTATCTGATACTGACAACACCAACTTATGGGGCATAAGTAGAACTTATGCTCATCATAAGTTCTTTATTAGGTGGCATTCTGTAGCTCAAAAGATTTTCTAATGCTTACGACATGTAAGTGGATCCATAAGTGGTCACCAACCCAGTTTTCCTGATTTGTTTTGGATAGGATTTTTATGGTTTTGATGTATTCTATAAATACCCTTTAGTTGTTTTAGTATTAGTTTAGGCACTCATTACATTAACAACTCTAGAGTGATTCTAAGATTTGACTTTTGGTCTTAGAATCCATTGTTCCTATTTTTACAATTGATTATTAATTTGAGATTCTATATTTTGTTCTAAAATTATTGTAAGAGTATTCATATGGTTTCCTTATTGAATCCTATAGATGTTCTTGCAAATATGAGTAGCCAAAACACTTAACTTGGATTCTGTAATCTCGATGGAATAACAAAGTAGAGGAGTTGCAAAGTTGTTCTTGTTCTATATTCTTGCATGTATTTTTATTTTCTTTATTTAATTATTTTCATAATGGCAGCAAAAATTGAGAACGTTACTATATTCGATACATACTTCACAAGAAAGGTAGAGATTAGGAAAAGAAGATCAAGATAGTATTTTGAGGTGACCAACCCTTATATTATTAAATGGCAATAAAAAAGTAATAATTAATCTAGGATCTAGAATAAACGGTTAGTCAGGAGACATTCTAAGACTCAAAAGGTAAAGATTAAAATTCACCAAAGTCATTCACAAGATGGTTGGTGATTCATATATTATTAGATTTTGTAAGTAAGGTATTGAGATAGTTCGATGGAGCATGATTAATCTATAGAGTTGGGAAATCATAGGGAACACAAGCCTAGTATTCATCTCAGACTGTTTTTAACCAAAGTAACCAAGATTTGTTACCACTTTACAGCCTTCACAACAATTCCCCCATTTACTTTTCTGCAATTTTCCAGCAGCTTCAGTAAATTCATAAGAAATATTTAGCCTATTCTATGTGTGTTCGACCTCAAAATTTGTTGGTTACAATATTTAACAATGATCACATTATGCTTTCTTTGGAGGTATAGCTTGGGAGATAACAAGCATGCGGGCCTAATACCTTATCTCTTCCAAATTTCATATTTTTTGTATCCATTAGCTTTCAGGAATGAAAGTTGTTTTAGTAGTGGATATTGTAATGACCCTCTAGGTGATTTCATTTATTGATGTACATTTTTGATATTTCAATCCTCTCCACAATGGCTATATTTCATTTATAACTTGTCAAAATTGTCTGTTCAGTTATCAGATATTTTATTTAGAATTTAGGATTAATTTCCTATTTTGGAGCATTCATTGTTAGGAAATTGATATCTAGACAAAACTCCTAGTACACAACCTCATATGAAAATTAAGATAATGACATCAACTTTGGAATATTGAATTTCAGCCAGAGGATTCTTAGTTCAGGTCACGAAGCTTGTACACTTATTTTGGGTTATTGGATGGAGTATATGAAAAATAAAAATATATGTGTGGGCTTGGAAGTTTCAACTATTCCACTAAGTGCACAATATATAATTTGGTATTATAGCATAATTCATTAGCATGCATGGTGCTTCAAATGAATCTCGAGCACTTGACCAGAGTAAATTTAGACTTCACATAATCTGGTTCATCACACCATCTTGTGAAACCACATACATGGAACTTTGGTTGTTTAAATGGTGGTTGCTTATGCGACTAAGGGATATCCCTTGGAACCCACCCATCTTCTTAAGAAATGGCCTTGATGCTTAAGAGGAGGTCACTTAATCGATACTCTACTGCTTAAGCAAAAGTCATTTATTTATGGTCAGTTACTTAGCCAATCATTCAACTATTAAGACAATCATTAGTTCACTTTAGCGACACATGGGGATCTTTAAATCCCCTTCTTTACCCAAATTTCCCATCCATTTTCTCATTATTTTCCTACCATTTTGAGAGCTTAAAGAGACGAAAGAGTGGTGAATCATCAATTGAAGCTAAGGTAATTTAGCCAAACACTCCTTGGGCATTTCTTTTTAATTCTTATCATCAATTTCTATCCTAGTTCATCATCATATTCTTATAAATAAGGTCTTAAAACCCTTATAACTTAAATGGTTCTCAACTTTTGTGCACACATTCCTTGTTCTTTAAAGGACCTCGTGATAGATTCAATTTTGGATTTCGTTTGTGGGCTCATAGGCCTGTTCTTGACCCAAATCCTAATCCATACTTTTATATAGCAATATGGGTCTTATTTTATTCCTAATGACATATGGATAACTATTTTGATTGTGTGGTGGTATTTTGGGATCATAAAGCAATATCGAACAATTAATGGATGATTCAAGGACATATAGTTTTTCATTGTAGGACACATAGTCCTTATCATACTTGATGGTTCAACTTGAAATTTCAGACTCTAGAAGGATACTTCCTTCTATTGACGCTTGGTCTACTTTATTTGAGCAGATTTAGAGTTGTCATTTTGAATATAATGGACTTTGTGGTATCTATGATCAGGTGCTAAGGGGTAAGTTGGAGGGCTACCATCAGTTATAAGGGTATTTTAAGATATGATGGACACATTTGTGTGACAAGGGTTGGAGACTTGATTTATTTTATATTTTTGAAACTCAAAGGTGTAGATACTCTATTCACCTTGGGACAACTATAATGTATAAAGATTTGACGCAATACTACTAACGGAGTTTCATAAAGAGAGATATAGTAGACTTTGTAGCTCATTTCATATGTTGTCAGTAGGTAAAGGACAAGCAATACAAGCCTTGTATCCGAATTTAGAGATTGCCCATTCTTGAGGGAAAGTGGAAGTGAATCACCATGGACTTTGTCACAGGTTTTCCTTGTTTCTTCTGTGGCTCTAGCGACATTAGGGTCATTGTAGATCGGTTGACCAAATCAAAACATTTCCTTCCTATTTAGATGTCTTTTATGTCAAGAGGATCTCCCATATCTATGTTCATGAGATAGTTTGATTTCATAGATTACCTATATCTATTATTTTAGACAGGGGTGCAGTATTATGTTCTAGATCCTAGAGCACGTTTTACAAGTAGTTGGGTAATTAGGTGGACCTTAAGACCTCTTTTTTACCTTAGATCGATGGTTAGTCAAAGAAAACTATTCATGTACTCGAGGATATATTTCTATTTTATATTTTGGGCTTTTTAGGTTAGTGGGAGAAATATATAGCCTTAGCGATGTTCGATTATAATAATAAGTACCATTTGATCATTAAGATGGAACCATTAGAGCCACTATATTATAGGTATCGTAGATCTCTAATAGGGTGCTTCCATACTATAAGGTTAGGCCCCATGGTACTGGATAAATTCTGGAATTATTGGATAGTGTCCATGTGATTTAGGATAGGCTGAGGGCAGTCAAAGAAGACAGAAGGATTATGCAGATCGTAAACTTCATACCTTGAGATTTGGAATTGGATATCAGTGTTCCTTTGAGCATCTCCCATAAAGGGTGTGATGAGGTTCAGGCTAAAGGACAAGCTCATTTATGGATATATTTGGTAATTCAAGATAGTTTACACAGATGTCGAGGGGGCTTATAAGCTGGCCTTGCCTCCATATTACGGTTTTAATTAAATTTTTCATGTTATAAGGTTGTTGCATTATATCCTTGATGAGTCATCAATTCTTTGGTGGAACTCAATTTAGTTTGATGAGAGATTGACTTTCATGGAGGATCCAGTTCCCTCATTAGATAGAGATGTTTGGTGATTACACTCTAGATAGTTTCACTTGTTAAGCTTTAGTAGAAAAACCACCTAGTAGAGGAGAGACTATTTGGGAGATCGAACGAGAGATGTTGACCTAGTATCCCCACTCGTTTGATCCTTCAAGTACATCATAACCCTTTATTTTCGCGGAAGAAAGCTCATTTAGTAGTGGCTATTAGAATGACCCACTATGTCATTTTCTACATTTCTGCACTATTTTAGTATTTAGAGATTTCCTAAAGGTGTCCCAAGTTATTTATTGCATGGTGGAGCCGACAGTTTGATTACCAGGTAGTTTGTTTGGTTTTAGAGAAAAGTTTTTGTTTTGAATTTTTTACTATTAAAGATTGGTTATCGAGCGTAAACTTTAGGTCAACAACCTCATTTAACAATTTTGATAGTTCTATCATCTTAGGAATGTTGATTATAGATTATAGAGACCTTTGTTTTGCATTTATGGAATTTTAAATAGATCCTAAAGGGTTGATGAAAACTTTGAAAAAACTAAGTATTTGGTTGTGCATAGACTTACCTTGTGCAACTGCTTAAGTGGCCCAGAGGGTTACTTTTGTGGCCAAGTTGGGTTCTCTCCCAATCACTTTAGTGGAGACCCAATTGATTTTGTGGACATCACTTAAATAACGTGTTTTTTGATTTAGTAGAGGTCGGTGGGGGCATGGATTACTTAAGATACCATATGTCCTTTAAGCAACGATCACTCAAGGGATCAAATAGTTGCTTAGGTGGTAAGTGCAGGGGCATTTATTTCTCTCTTCACCCATTTTTCTCTCATTAATCTTAAGACCCTAGTCAATCAAAACCTTATAGAGATTAAAAAAATTAATAGATTTATCCTTGGGTTATCGTGGGTGTTGGTGATCTCGAAAAAGTCATTTCCTCATCATAATCTTTGAAATCTTTGGTCTAATTATTGATATAATTCTCCGATTTAGCCTTAAATCCTTAGTTTTCTTAATAGGTTGATATTGGTGTCATTTGATCTTGGAATTTAATGATTCTTGAGGGTAATGATCCATGAGCATAGAGGTACATGTTGACGATATTAAAATAGTGATTTGGCAAGCGGGCCCTACATGGAAATTTGACTTGATGCTTGGCCTATAGAATTAAAATGTAATATAGGTATCATTATTCTTATATTAATGTATAAATAACTATTTTGATAGCATGGTATTATGTGTCAGATTTTAGGAATAGAAAGTCTCTTATTTAGTGGACTTTATTAGGCATTCTTCGTGTTTAGGTAAGTTAGTCTTACTCTATTCACATATTGAGATTTATTATGGTATTGGTATGATATAATGCTAATATTGGGTTGGGAAATTATAATTTGATTTTATATTAAGAAAATTTTTAGTATTCAGCTGGTTAGTGAGTCGTATTTGGGAAGAGTTGAACTAACTACCATCCTTGGTTTGAAGGTCTACCTTAGGATCTAATAGAACTTACTTAGAATATTATAGAGGTACTTTGTTACCTTAGTCTAGCATAGGGTAAAAGTTGCCTTATAATGGACTTTTGGGGGTTAAAAGTGTGCCCATTCGGCCCTCTTTATGTCAATATTATAATTACCTCCTCTAACACCTATACAACATTGTTCAGTCATCCTAATTATATTGTTGATTCAAAGGAGGATTTAGATGATTTTAGACTTTGACTAGACTTGTACCTTGGATTTATTTAAAGATAGGTTCGAGTCTAACAATTATCATATTTAAGATTGGTGTAAGTGTGGCACCTATGATACTAATTTTGATTAAAGTACGACATTATGATACTATTGTCGATTCGAGTCCGACATTGATTGGTTACTTATGATGATTAAGGTATTGGTTCTAGTCTGATTCTTATGATATAAGAGGATCCACTGTTATGGTTTTGAGGTTTGAATACTTTAGGATTATTGTTGTCGTCCGACGGTCTTATGGGGACTCGTTGGGATTATATACTCTTGTTTTCGCCTTCTGGGCCTTTGTGGTCCCAATTAGGGTTTAGTGAGTTGCATTCTTTTTTATATTATTTACGCGATTACTTATTTGTAGTATTTGGAGTATTATTCCATGTTTGCCCTTTTTTTAAACATTATTTTACAATATCGCATCTTATTGTTCTTTAATTAGGATTTAGATTAGTTGGCCGATGATTCCTATTGAGTACCCATTGTTTTGTACTCATGCTGCACTTCTACATTTTTTTCTGATGTAGATTTGAGCAGTAGCTGCCAACGTTGACTTCCGTACTAGTGCTAATCAAAGTTTGGAGGCAGAGTGAGATTTTGTAGCTAGAGCTTATTTTCTCTCCTTCTATTTTTGGATGGTCTATCTGTTTGAGACTATTGTATATTTAATGCTACTAGTGCTCTTATTCTTTTTCTTAACTCTCTTTTATCGACCCTTACTAGGTTATGGGATACTTTTACTCTGTTCCTTATTTATATATCTAGTTGTGCTCCTGTTCTTATACTTTATTTCTTTTAATCTAAATACTTTTGTAGTTTTGATATTTAGTCTACTTCCTACAAAGTATCCCATACTTTTCATTCTAGGATTTAGTTTGGTTTATTTATTGGTGGGTTAAAGTAGGTGCCATAATAACTTATAAAGTCAGATCATGACACTGTATTAGGAGGTTCTATGAATAGTTAAGAAAATGAAATTAAAAGAGTTGGCATAGTTCATAAGAAGAATACCCTATAAGAAAGTCATTAAAGGTTAGCACAATTAACAATGTCTAATTGTAAGACCCCAGAAAATCTTAGGCTTTATTCAGTCCTATAAAAGCTAGTAAGGGGTTCCAGACTTTAAAAAATTCAGCTAAGTGTTCATACTTAGAGTAACTTTAGCCTTTGTAAGTTGGCGATCCGTTTTAATTACCCTTATGACCTTAAAGTACTGATTTTTTGGTTGAATTATGATTAGGAATGTCAGTGGGTGTTCTCGGACAAGTTTTAAATTTTTGGGATATTATTTGAAACACACTTTAAAGCTCAAACTAGTGGATCGTTGCAATCTCGACGCTTCGTATTGTCCATTGCATTGATGAGAATTTTTTCCCAGCTCTCAATGCGAATTCTAGTGAACCGACGTGGACTCGATGCTACGGGTTGGCTATCGTATCGATGCCAATGATGTGGCGTATCAGTCTGTGCATCGCTAGTCCAGTTTTTGGTAATTAAAACCCATGAACAGAGGGGTAAATGGTTCTTTTTCCATCTTATATCAGCCCCCAAAACATGTAATTAAGTCGTCCAAAAGGAAAATTTTTACTCATTCTCTCTAGATTTTTTCAAGAACAAACCCTAGTTCAACATATTCAAGAATCCAAGTTCCAAGGAAGTCCATCAATCTTTCAAAATTCAAGCTTTAAGGTATGCCAAGTGGTCATCCAAGGGTCCCTTCCACCCTTGGAGTTCAAGACACTACTTTTAAAACTTCAAATGTATTGATTTAATGAATTTCATGTTGGGTTTGATTATATTCATGATTAAAATGATTAATTGGGTTTCTAATCCATGTTTGTTACAAGTTTCATGTGAAGTTATTTGATACATGTATAGAATCATGTGAATCCATGCTAAACCCTTGAAATTGTAAATGGAAATTTGAAAGGAGAACAGGAAGTCAGTCAGCACCTCAGCCCATCCAGCTAGATCCCCTGGATGAACCTGTCTCCCACGCTAAATTTAGAGCAGCTTTCACCACTCTATCTCATTCTCTGGAAGCCCAGAATGAACGTCCAACTTCCGTTCCAGCCAACACAAGTGGCCAATACTGTTGCATCCAGGATTCGGGAATTCAACTGAAGGAATAGTCCATCTTTTACTGGCTCAAAGTCAGATGAGGACCCACAAGAATTTTTTGATCAGGTTCAGAAGGTTAAAGATATTATGGGGGTGACCACTAGTGAGAGTGCCGAGTTAGCTACATATCATTTGTAGGACGTGGCTCACTCATAGTCCAAACAATGAAAAGTAGAGTGGGCCACAGATATAGGGCCCACAAAATGGAAAGACTTTACTATTGCTTTTCTGGATAGGTTCTTCCCGCTAGAGTTGAGGAAAGAAAAGGTTTTGGAATTTATAAATTTAAAGTAGGGCAGTATAATGGTACAAGAGTATTCTCTCAAGTTTACTTAATTAGACAGATACTATCCTTATGTGGTAGAAGATAGCAAATCTAACATGAGTAAGTTTGTGTCTGGCGTGTCTAATACTATGGTCAAAGAGTGTAGGACCGCAATGTTGATTAAAGAGATGGACATATGTAGGCTCATGGTCTATGCTCAACAGATAGAGAAAGCTAAAAATAGGGAGAAGGAGAAGAATAACAAGTGAGTGAAAATAGTTAGTTTTAACTTCGCTCAGCTTAAGTCAGAGGGTGGGAATCATTCTCAGTTCTACCTAAAATCCTCAGTTCCAGCGCTATCTTCAGCCAGTGCTCCCATGAAAAAATTTAGAGATGGCAATAGAGATTGGGCACCAGGCCCTAAACCCGTAGGTAATGTTAATATTCCCTGAACAAATCCTCTCTACCAGAAGTATGGTAGAAAATATCAAGGTGTCTGCAGAGCTGGCAGTGATGTATGTTTCAGATGTGGCAAGCTAGGCGACAAAGTCAGATAGTGTCCTCAGGTGGGTTCGCAGAGTCAGCATTACCATCCCTCAACTAAGTACAATCGTCTAAATTAGTAGGGTGCCAATTCTAGTGCCACAAGTGGGTAACGTACAAATAGACTCTATGCACTTCAGTCCCGACAGGATTAGAAAAATTCTCCTAATATGGTCACTAGTACATTACAAATATATCATTTTCATGTTTCTGCCTTGCTATATCTTGGAGCTTATTTGTCTTTTGTAACTCCCTATATAGTTGTTGACTTCAGAGTCAGTCCCAAAATCTAGCAGAGCCTTTCTCAGTCAATACCCTAGTGTGTAAATATATCATAGCCCGGTGGGTATACATGAACTGTCTGATAATGGTATCTCAAAAAGTTGCTTCCGCAGACTTAGTCAAATTAGAGATGATCAATTTTGGTGTCATTCTCGAAATAAATTGGCTTTATTCTTGCTATGCCTCAGTAGATTATAGAAATAGAATTATCCTGTTTCAGTTTCCAAATGAGCCCATCCTAGAGTGAAGGGGTAGTACTTCATCACTTAGGGGTCAGCTTGTTTCCTACCTTAGGGCAAGGAAAATGATATTTAAGGGATATGTCTACCATCTTGTACGAGTCCAAGACTCTATTTTTGAAACCACTACTCTTGAGTCAGTATCAGTAGCATGTGAATTCTCAGACGTGTTTCCCAAAGATCTTCCCGGAGTTCCTCCCAAAAGGGAAATCGACTTCGGAATAGACTTTCTTCCAAATACTTAGCCCATATCTATTCCTCTATACAGAATAGATCCAATAAAACTCAAAGAATTAAAAGAATAGTTTAATGATCTCCTAGATTAGGGATTCATCAAACCCAGTGTGTCCCCCTGGGGTGCACCAGTTCTATTCGTGCATAAGAAAGATGGTTCTCTCAGGATGTGTATTGACTACCATCCATCAAATAAAGTCACGGTCCAGAACAAGTATCTACCTCTAAGAATCGATGACTTATTTGACCAACTTCAGGGTTCCAGTTACTTCTCTAAGACAGACCTTCAATCAGGCTATCATCAGATTAGAGTCAGAAAATATGACATTTTGATAATAGATTTCAGAACTAGGTATGGTCACTTCAAATTCTTAGTCATGTCCTTTGGTCTTACCAATGCCCCAATAGCTTTTATGGACTTGATGAACCATGTGTTCAAGCAGTACTTTGACATATTTGTCATAGTCTTCATAGATGACATCCTTGTCTACTCTCACAGTGAAAATGATCATACAAGACCATCTTACAATAGTATTACAAAATCTCAGAAACCATCAACTATTCACCAAATTTAGTAAGTGTGAATTTTGGATAAGGTTAATAGCTCTCCTCGACTATACTATTTCCGGTGATAGAATTAGAGTTGATCCCCAAAAGATCGAAGCAATGAGAAACTGGCCAAGACCCATATCTCCATCGGATATTAGGAGTTTCTTGGGATTGGTCGGCTATTACCTATGGTTTGTTAAGGGATTTTCATCTAATGCATCCCTCATTCCAGATTGACTCAAAAGAAAGTCAAGTTTCAGTTGTCAGATTTTTGTGAGAAAAGTTTTTAGGAGTTGAAGACGACTTACTACAGCCCTAGTTTTGACTCTACCAGATGGTTCATATGGCTTTGTTGTGTATTGTGATGCATCCAAAGTAGGTTTGGGTTATGGCCTTATGCAGAGAGGTAAGCTGATAGCCTATATCTTTAGACAACTCAAACCCCATGAAAAGAACTATCCAACTTATGATCTTGAGTTAGCAACAATAGTATTTGCCTTAAATATTTGGAGGAACTATTTGTATGGAGTAAACGTTGATGTGTTTACTGACTATAAAAGCGTACAGTATGTGTTCTCTTAGAAGGACCTAAACCTCAATTGGAGAAGATGGTTGGAGTTGTTAAAAGACTATGACATGAGCATCCTGTATCATCCGGGTAAAACCAATGTAGTGGCTGATGCTCTAAGTTGGATGTCTATGGTTAGTGTTGCTCACGTGGATGATGGTAAAAAGAAGTTAGCTCAGGAACTTCATTAGCTTACCCGACTAGGGGTCCACTTAGCGATTCAGCAGAAGGTAATGTATGGGTGTGGAGTAGTTCAAAATCATCCCTGGTTTCTAAAGTGAAGGAAAAGTAGGATAGGGATCCCATCCTAGTTAAGTTGAAAGAATTAGTCAGAGATCAAAAGATAGAGGTTTTTCCCAAAGGGGGAGATAATGTATTGCATTGTCAGGGTCAGCTATATATGCCAGGTGTAGATGACCTAAGATAGTGTATTCTGACCGAAGTGCATGGTCTGTATTACTCAATTGATTTAGGGGCCTCTAAGATGTACCGTGATATGTAGGAGAAATATTGGTGGAGTGGGAAGAAGAGAGACATTGTAGAGTTTATAGCTAAGTGCATGACAAATGAGTAGGTTAAGATTGAGCACCAAAAACCTTGTAGGTCTATGCAGAAGTTCAGCATTCCCACTTGGAAATGGGAAGAGGTGAACATGGACTTTGTGATGGGTTGGCCTCGTACTCGTCGTCAGCATGATTCAGTTTTAGTCATTGTAGAAAGGATGACCAAATCAGCTCATTTCCTACCAGTCCATACCTCATATTCAACCGAGGAATATTCCAAATTATATGTTAAAGAGTTGGTCAGATTGCACAGAGTTCCGTTATCTATGATCTCAAATTGAGGTACCCAGTATACCTCTCATTTGTGGAATGCATTCCAAAAGGGTCTTGGTACCCAAGTCCACCTTAGTACAACTTTTCACCCTCAGACATATGTCAAGCATAAAGGACCATTAAGACTTTAGAGGATATGCAGCGAGATGTGCGATAGACTTTAAAGGTAGTTAGTATGAACACTTTCGTTTGATTGAGTTCGCATGTACCAACAACTATCATTCCAGCATTTAGATGGCTTCGTTTGAGGTACTCTATGGAAGGAGATGTAGATCTCCCATTGGTTGGTTTAAAGAGGGTGAGGCCGTAGTGGTAGGGCCTGACTTGGTATTTAATACCTTAGAAAAAGTTTAGTTGATCAGGGAAAGGCTTAAGACAACTTAGAGTAGATCGAAATCATACGTAGATGTGTGTGGAATGGATCTAGAGTTTGATATTGGTGATTATATGTATTTGGAAATCTCACCTATGAAATGAGCGAAGAGGTTTGGCAAGAAGGGGAAGCTTAGTTCCTGATATGCCGGTCCTTACCGAATTCTTATCCATTTTGGAAAGGTAGCTTATGAGCTTGAGTTGCCTTCAAACGCAGCTTCAGTCTATCCAGTGCTCCATGTCCCCTTGATAAAGAAATGCATAGGTTACCCAGATGTAGTAGTCCCTGTAGGGAGTTTAGACGTTCAGAACAACCTCTCTTATGAGGAGATCCTAGTCAAAATCCTTGATTATTAGATTCACAGAATGAGGAACTAAGAGGTCCTTCTAGTTAAAGTTCTTTGGCAGAATCAGTCTATTGAGGGAGATACTTGGGAAGAAGAAGAAGATATACGAACCAAGTATCCTCACCTCTTCTACGCAAACTCAGACTCAGCCCAAGGTAATAGTTTTTACTTGAACTTACTTAGTTCCATACTCAGATTTTCTTTATAAACTTCATATCAGTTATGACTGCATATCCATTCATACATTAATGAATTCGTTCAGTCAGATATTCATACATCAAATATGCATGTTCAGTATAAGAGACTCAGCTTATCAACAATCCCAGCAATGTACTCATACATCAGATATGCATGTTCAATATGAAATTTCAGCATATCAATAGTGTCGGTTATGAAATCACGTTGTAGTTATCCATATCTAGTATCTAAATTCAGTCTATCAGTATTCCCACCTTAGTTAGTCTCATTTGAGAAAGAATATTCCCAAGGGGGTGATATGGTAAGACCGTACAAAATCCTAGGCTTGATTCAGTCTGATAAAAGCTAGTAAGGGATCCCAGGCGTAGAAAAATTTAGCTAAGCGTTCACACTTACAGTTATTTTAGCCTTCATAAGTTGTTGATCCTTTTTTATGACCCTCATGACCTTCAAGTAATTATTTTTAGGTTGAATCATGATTAGAAATGCCAGTAGGTGTTCTCAGAAAAGTTTTGGATTTTTTGGGCTTCATTTGAAACATATTTGAAAGCTCAAACCGGTGGATTGATGCAATCTTGACGTGCCGCATCGCCCATCACATCGATGAGAATTTTTCCCCAGCTCCCAGTTCAAATTAGAGTGAACTGATGCAGATTTGATGCGGTGTGTTGGCTATCGCATCGATGCCAACAACGCAGCTCGTCGGTCTGCGCATCCTTATTCCAATTTTCACTAATTAAAACCCACGTCCAGAGGGGTAAATGGGTCCTTTTACATCTTATATCAGCCACCAAAACATATAATTAATTCATCCAAAAGGAAAAATTTACTCATCCTCTCTAGAATTTTACAAGAGCAAACCCTAGTTCATCACATTCAAGAATCCAAGTTCCAAGGAAATCCACCAGTATTTTAGAATTTCAGCTATAAGGTATGTCAAGTGTTCATCCAAGAGTCCCTTCCACCCTTGGAGTTCAAGAAACTACTTTTAAAACTTCAAGTGTATTAATTTCATGAATTTCATGTTGGTTTTGATTATATTCATGATTAAAATGATTAATTGGGTTTCTAATCCATGTTTGTTACAAGTTTCATGTGGAGTTAATTGATACTTATATAGAATTATGTGAATCCATGCTAAAATATTGAAATTGTAAATGGGGATTTTAATTATGATGCCTATGTGTTGTTTAGTGTCAGGTGCAAGGATTATGCTCTGCAAGTGTTTGATAAATTTCTCATGAGAACAAAGAAAAAGGGAAAACAATCATGGCATGTTAGCTTATGTGCAAGTTATATCATGCAAGTGTTTGATGGAATGTCTCTGTGAATGAGTTATGATTAGGTGCATATGGTTATAACTTTAAAATTTATGCCATGACTTATTTTTCATGCTATCGAGTTTAGGGGGTATTTAATACCTGACAATTTAGCTGTTTACGTAGAGCCAGTGTCAGTTACAGAATAATCGCAATCAAGTCACGATCAGTAGTACTCGCAGTTAGTTACAGAACTCAGGAAAACATCAGTAGACTCAGTATTAGTCCAGTCTAGTTCAGTATTCAGTTAAGACCTCAGTAAATTCAGTATGTTAATAGAATTCAGTATTATTCTATTAGTTAATGAAAATCAGTAAACTCAGTTCAGTTCAGTTTGAAAGTATAATCAGAAATAGTTTAGTGAAGACTAGTATGAACTAGGAATCAGATCAGTGTCTATTCAGTTGGGAGTAGGATTTAGCATCGAGCGAACCCAGAGAAGGGGGCATTCCTGCCAGCAGAGTATTTGACCCTTAGTAGCAATCCTTGCATTATAAAACTACGTAGCCAGCATAGGTTGAGATATTTTCCTACCAGACTAGGGTTGATACATCTCATACGAGCTTTCCTACCAGTGAGGGTTGAAAAAAGAGCTTCTTCTTAGAGAGGGTTAACTCATAGTTATCTTTACCCGTGGCAAGGTACTGACACCCTTCCAACTGGGGTTACAAGTTGGACCCTAATATATTTAGAAAGGGGCATGTCTATTATATGTTACCTCCCACAGTTTCAATTTTAGTCTTCAGAATAAACCTCAATTCAGTTCTACAAAAATCAGGATTGTCAGACATAGTCACTCAATTCAGTAAGAAACATAGAATAGTTCCACAGAATTAGGACTTTCAGATACATTCACCCAGTTTAAAGTAATACAGTATCAGTAAACTCAGATATCAGTAAATCAGAAATTCAAAACTTAGTATCCTGTGTTATCACAACCTCAGTTATAGTTTACGTATACATGCATGTACTTTCATTTGGTTATACTCATGTTATTCAGTTAGTATTGTTCATGCATATGAACCCATGCATATCAGCCTACCTCACTTAGCATGCTAGTATATTTGACGTACTGACGCATACCTTTCTTTTGCGCTATGATGTCTTATATCATAGGTTCAGATGCACGGGCTCCCGATCATACTTAGCAGCCCGATCCATCAGTAGCAGACTAGTGGTGAGTTCTCATAATTTGAGGATATGATTATTACTTTAGTATCTCAGTTTATCAGTTTTCAGTAGTCATGGTTTGTTAGGGGTTTGTCCCATCAATCCCTTATTCAGACAATAGAGGTTTATCAGACTAGAGTATTTCAGACAGATATATCAGTATACAGTTTTCAGTACTCGGTATTTATTTATAGTTTTGAACCTTATGGAAAGTTTCTTGAATTTCTACATAATACAATATTATTATTCAGTTATTGCATTAAGTACCAGTCATGGGTAGCTTGTGGTCTTTCAAGATTATGAGCATCGTGTAGCATCTAGGGTACAGACTTGGGGCGTTACACTAATGTATTGCATTCCCATTTCTTTTTATTTTTTTAGCAAGAACACACCTAATAATACACAAATCTCAAACATGCTATTAGACCCAAAGAGAATAGTTGCCTCGTCAAACACTCACTAACTATATAAGCTCCAACCGGTATCCTTGTGCTATTTTTTCAGTTCTCCTTTTTAAACATGGACTTCTTATCCATTGAGTATATATTTAAAGTAGTGTGGCAACAAATCATATATTATGGCCACTTGTATATAATATGCACTGCATTATAACTCTTACCTCTAACATTTTGGCCTTTGTTCTTCTTTCTATTCTACCAACGATATCTAACCCTGTCAAAAGGGAATAATCAATAGAAATCACCTCCCATAGTACCTTCTATGTGAAATTCATCACATTCATATACTCCATTTGAATTCATGGAATCTTTACTTGATTGACATGTTTCTTTAAAAAATTTTCATTTTCCATCTTGCCCATTAATCTAATAAAATATTCCTCAAGCTTAATTCTTCCCTATTATCCATCCAAGCAATAAGCAATCTATATATGCTTTATGGCTGAAATTGATGTTTTCCTCCTCAAAAAATAAATTGTAAGGAAATTCAATTATGATATACATTTCACGTAGATCTTAATTTCTCTTGCAATGTGAACTTCAATCCATCCCGATAGTGTTTGACTACAATGTCTCTGAAAATTTGATAGATTCCCATTCAGCTGCTTATTGTTGTATAAAATAATCAATCTCATCGCATATGTTCTAGGATTGTCTTACCTAATTAGTAGATTTATTCCTCTCCAATTTTTTATCAAGTACCAACCAATTTCTCAATCTATGTAAGCTTTATCCCATATATGTACTTTTTTTATTCCAATGGCTTTACAACTTCGATAACTTACAAGTACTTTTTGCACTAATATAACTAAGACACATAGCTGTGAAATACTCCAACACTGATTGTGTCATACTACCAACTTTGGTTGCATTCCTTAGCCTCATTCACTGTTAGAACAACTTAAAAAATACTCTATCCCTAATCAGTAGCTTATTGTTGTATAAATCCAGATATTTCATACAGCTTGAAATATTATATAATCACACTTGTTCAACAATAATGTTATTGATTAATAGTTGTGCTCCTCTCTTGATTTTTTATATCAACCACAATTAGTTCTATCTATCATACTCCTCCAATATTTATCTTAACTCAGAGTACAAGCATTTTAGGACTTTGTGGTATCACACATACTTTTGTAATTTTGTAAAATGAAATGAGGGCTAAACTACATGTAGTGTCCACTGTTCAGAATCACATGGACATCTAGAAAATTTGGATTCAATATCTAGAAAAAACCCCAGAACAACCAAGTATACTAGTTAATTTACTAACCTTACAAGATTAATAAATTACACTTATAGATATGCTTCGTCCTTTTTTTTCAAGACAAACTTACATGATACACCCTTAATGACACAATTGGTCCACTTGATTAAAACCCAAAGTACAACGAGTAATTCACCCTAGAGAGAAGAGAATAGTGATCGAGGATTATTGTACATATTTAATAGGAAGTTAAGTGACGCGATTCTAGGGTGCAAGATAAAAGATGTATGTAATTTAGTGAAGGAGTACAGGGGATTCAACAATATTATATATATATATATATATGTATAGAAGAATGATTTGTTCCTGTGGGTGGAATTCCAACCATATAAGGAATATAAAATTGATATTCTTGAATATTTATGACACAAGATTACTATGTTATTTCTAATTTGGGTTACACAATTATCAACAAATTAACTTAAGTGGGATCATATGAATATTCATAATTATAGTAACAGATAAACGTTTTTCCATGGAAGACCCAAAAACTAAAAGTTAAATTACACTTTTAGCCTCCTAATTACTCTTACAAAACCTAATAACTTAAATCACACCTACTAATACTATATTTTGTTCCAATATACACATCCCAATGTAACTAAAGCATCAAAAGACATCATTCTTCACCGTTTAGATGCATACTCTAGTAAATGTGCTTGTCCAAATATTTCCACCCCTATATTTCACCATCTATAGAATAAATCACACAATGAAAAATCCTCATCAAACTATATCTTCTCTAAATAGCTTAAGGATTGATTTACTTCTCCAGGCACCTTCTGAGTACTTTCATCGTCCAAGATTAAATTTTCCCATCCTTGTTGCTAATTGATTGCATTTTCAAACTCTTTCACTCCTTGTTTTTTTGAGAAGGCTCTTAACATCATAGCTTGATAGATCATCTATTCGATAGTCTGTGTTTTTTACATCTGCACTACTTTCAAAGTTCTATGAAGCAATGACAACTACAAAAATAACTTGTACGTTTTAGTTATTTCCCTTAACCTATTGACACATTGAAAAACATCTTTACCGTTATGTAATGACCCGAGTTTAGTACCCCAGATACTACATAGTTCTCATAATGCTGTAGGACCACAAGAAAACCTATGACTGTTACCTACTGCAATAACTAAGTAATAACCCTGTATAATGCCAAATAATGGGCTAAAATGCCATAAGGTTTAAAACTATAATACTGATAAAGAGAAATGATAAAATCTAATAAAAACATCAAAACCTAAAATATTGAATACTGTTCAAACATCTAGTATGAAAAGCCTCTAAAACTGTCTAAATTGTGGATTTGATGGGAAAAGCCCCCAACTAGCTCCAATTACTGAAAATAAACTAAGATACTAAATGAATAAATATGTTCTCAAACTATGAGGACTCACCACTACTATGTCTGCTAAAATTCTGATTTGCTAAGGGTGCTCTGGAGCCCGTACGTCTGAACCATGGTATAAAACACCATAGTGCAAAAGAAAAGTATACGTCAGTACGTGCGAATGTACTGGTATGCAAAGTGAGGTAAGGCTAAATTCAAGGATTCATATGTATGAACAATAATAACTGAATAACATGAGTATAACTTAATGAGAGTGCCTATATAAATATGTGAATTGTAACTGAGATCGTGATAATACTAAATACAGAGTTTGAATACTAGTTAACTGACGTAACTGATAACTAATATACTGCTTACTAAGTGACTGTGTTTGACAGTCCTATTTCTGATGGAATTAGCTGAGTTTCGTACTGAGCTGAGTGACTGTATCTGGAAGTCCTAAAATCTATAGAACTATCTAAGTTCTTTTCTAATGATTGAGATTAACACTGTGGTAGGTAATCATCTAACTGACATCCCCCTTTTTTAACTGTTTGGGGTCCAACCTATAACCCCTGTTAGAAGGATGTCAGTACCGTGGCAGGGGTAAAGATAATATATGAGTTAGCCCTCTCAGATAGAGAGCTTCTCCATCAACCCCTCACTGGTAGGAGAACTCAAATGAGATGTATTAACCCTAAACTCGTAGGGTTATGTTTCAACCTACACTGGCTACCTAGTTTTGGAGCACAAGAATTGCTTCTAAAGATTACACCCTCTGTTGGAGGGTGAGCCCCCATCCTTGGGTTCACTCGGTGCAAAATCCTACACCCAACTGAATAGACACTGGACTGATTTCCTAGTTCATACTAGGTTGGACTTATCTGATACTGATTGAACTGATTAACTAAATAGAATTATGTTTATTGTGTTCCATTGATTGACGGAATACTACTGAGTTTTATTAGTTGGCTGAGATTACTGATGACTGAACTGAATATGAGTGGGACTGGATTGATACTGAGTTTTTCTGAGTTCTGTAACTAAACAAGAGTACTTCTAATCATGACATGATTCGGACGGTTCTGTAACTGACACTGGCTCTAGGCACACAGCTAAATTGTAAGGTATTAAATACCACCAGGACTCGATAGCATAAAAATAATAAGATATAATAATTCTTGAATACTTGACAATAGTCAACAGCTCACAATACAATCTATGAGGCATTTCATCAATCACTTGAAAGTCATGAACTTTCACATAAATAGGAATGCATGCTAACACATCATAATTTCATTAAACCAATTTCATAAGCATTCCATCAAAAACAAACAAGGTATATATTTAGCAAGGAAGACATTGTGAACATGTAGGTATAGCTTAAGTTCAACATTTAGACCACCAAAGGATCATAAAAGAACCATAATCTCAATTTAGCATTTAGTCAAACACATGGTAGGCGTTGCTCATACTTGGGCATGAAAAACAATGCTAGTACACCGTGACTTCATAATTCAAGGGTTTCAATATAAGGGAATCAAAATTCAACTTACATGCTATCATAATATCAAGAAATACATAAAGATTTCAACTTGGAACGCATACCACAACACCAACATGATTACATTCTAACCCACAACATGGAAATAACAATTAATGTTTTTAAAAGAAGTTTCTTGAACTCCATGGGTGGAAGGGATCCTTGGATGAAAACTTTAAATACCTTCTTAATGAATTTATGGAATTTAATGACGGAAATCTTGTGTTCTTGATTTGAAATTTAAAAACCCTAAGGCTTGTTCTTGAGAGAAATTGAGGAAGAATCAGTTTATTTTCTTTCTAGGGTATTAAATTTTGTGTTTTGAGAGATGAGGGTTGGGGGGAAAAGACCCACAATACCCTCTAAGAATACGGTCTTTTAATAACTAAAACTAGCTTACCGACGCACAGGTCGATGCGGTGCTTCGATGGCATCGATGTGATAGTCGATGCATCGTGCCAAAACGCGCTGACTCACTGTAATTTAATGCTAGTATCAAGGGAAAATATTAACCAACATGATAGGCAATGCAACATGCCAAGACTGCATTGGTTCACTAATTTTCACTAATTAAAACCCACGTCCAGAGGGGTAAATGGGTCCTTTTACATCTTATATCAGCCATCAAAACATATAATTAATTCATCCAAAAGGAAAAATTTACTCATTCTCTCTAGAATTTTACAAGAGCAAACCCTAGTTCATCACATTCAAGAATCCAAGTTCCAAGGAAATCCACCAGTCTATTAGAATTTTAGCTATAAGGTATGTCAAGTGTTCATCCAAGGGTCCCTTCCACCCTTGGAGTTCAAGAAACTACTTTTAAAACTTCAAGTGTATTGATTTCATGAAATTCATGTTGGTTTTTATTATATTCATGATTAAAATGATTAATTGGGTTTCTAATCCATGTTTGTTACAAGTTTCATGTGGAGTTATTTGATACTTATATAGAATTATGTGAATCCATGCTAAACTATTGAAATTGTAAATGGGGATTTGAATTATGATGCCTATGTGTTGTTTAGTGTCAGGTGCAAGGATTATGCTCTCCAAGTGTTTGATAAATTTATCACGAGAACAAAGAAAAAGGGAAAACAATCATGTCATGTTAGCTTATGTGCAAGTTATATCATGCAAGTGCTTGATGGAATGTCTCTGTGAATGAGTTATGATTAGGTGCATATGGTTATACCTTTCAAATTTATGCCATGATTTATTTTTCATGCTATCGAGTTTAGGGGGTATTTAATACCTGACAATTTAGCTGTTTACGTAGAGCCAGTGTCAGTTACAGAATAATCGCAATCAAGTCAGGATCAGTAGTACTCGCAGTCAGTTACAGAACTCAGGAAAACATCAGTAGACTCAGTATTAGTCCAGTCTAGTTCAGTATTCAGTTAAGACCTCACTAAATTCAGTATGTTAATAGAATTCAGTATTATTCTATTAGTTAATGAAAATCAGTAAACTCAGTGCAGTTCAGTTTGAAAGTATAATCAGAAATAGTTTAGTGAATACTAGTATGAACTAGGAATCAGATCAGTGTCTATTCAGTTGGGAGTAGGATTTAGCATCGAGCGAACCCAGATATGGGGGCATTCCTGCCAGAAGTGTATTTGACCCTTAGTAGCAATCCTTGCATTATAAAACTACGTAGCCAGCATAGGTTGAGATATTTTCCTACCAGACTAGGGTTGATACATCTCATACGAGCTTTCCTACCAGTGAGGGTTGAAAAAAAATCTTCTTCTTAGAGAGGGTTAACTCATAGTTATCTTTACCCGTGGCAGGGTACTGACACCCTTCCAACTCGGGTTACAAGTTGGACCCTAATATATTTAGAAAGGGGCATGTCGATTAGATGTTACCTTCCACAGTTTCAATTTTAGTCTTCAGAATAAACCTCAATTCAGTTCTACAAAAATCAGGATTGTCAGACATAGTCACTCAATTCAGTAAGAAACATAGAATAGTTCCACAGAATTAGGACTTTCAGATACATTCACCCAGTTTAAAGTAATACAGTATCAGTAAACTCAGATATCAGTAAATCAGAAATTCAAAACTTAGTATCCTGTGTTATCACAACCTCAGTTATAGTTTACGTATACATGCATGTACTTTCATTTGGTTATACTCATGTTATTCAGTTAGTATTGTTCATGCATATGAACCCATGCATATCAGCCTACCTCACTTAGCATGCTAGTATATTTGACGTATTGACGCATACCTTTCTTTTGCGCTATGATGTCTTATATCATAGGTTCAGATGCACGGGCTCCCGATCATACTTAGCAGCCCGATCCATCAGTAGCAGACTAGTGGTGAGTTCTCATAATTTGAGGATATGATTATTACTTTAGTATCTCAGTTTATCAGTTTTCAGTAGTCATGGTTTGTTAGGGGTTTATCCCATCAATCCCTTATTCAGACAATAGAGGTTTATCAGACTAGAGTATTTCAGACAGATATATCAGTATACAGTTTTCAGTACTCGGTATTTATTTATAGTTTTGAACCTTATGGAAAGTTTCTTGAATTTCTACATAATACAATATTATTATTCAGTTATTGCATTAAGTACCAGTCATGGGTAGCTTGTGGTCTTTCAAGATTATGAGCATTGTGTAGCATCTAGGGTACAGACTTGGGGCGTTACACTAATGTATTGCATTCCCATTTCTTTTTATTTTTTTAGCAAGAACACACCTAATAATACACAAATCTCAAACATGCTATTAGACCCAAAGAGAATAGTTGCCTCGTCAAACACTCACTAACTATATAAGCTCCAACCGGTATCCTTGTGCTATTTTTTCAGTTCTCCTTTTTAAACATGGACTTCTTATCCATTGAGTATTTATTTAAAGTAGTGTGGCAACAAATCATATATTATGGCCACTTGTATATAATATGCACTGCATTATAACTCTTACCTCTAACATTTTGGCCTTTGTTCTTCTTTCTATTCTACCAACGATATCTAACCCTGTCAAAAGGGAATAATCAATAGAAATCACCTCCCATAGTACCTTCTATGTGAAATTCATAACATTCATATACTCCATTTGAATTCATGGAATCTTTACTTGATTGACATGTTTCTTTAAAAAAATTTCATTTTCCATCTTGCCCATTAATCTAATAAAATATTCCTCAAGCTTAATTCTTCCCTATTATCCATCCAAGCAATAAGCAATCTATATATGCTTTATGGCTGAAATTGATGTTTTCCTCCTCAAAAAATAAATTGTAAGGAAATTCAATTATGATATACATTTCACGTAGATCTTAATTTCTCTTGCAATGTGAACTTCAATCCATCCCGATAGTGTTTGACTACAATGTCTCTGAAAATTTGATAGATTCCCATTCAGCTGCTTATTGTTGTATAAAATAATCAATCTCATCGCATATGTTCTAGGATTGTCTTACCTAATTAGTAGATTTATTCCTCTCCAATTTTTTATCAAGTACCAACCAATTTCTCAATCTATGTAAGCTTTATCCCATATATGTACTTTTTTTATTCCAATGGCTTTACAACTTCGATAACTTACAAGTACTTTTTGCACTAATATAACTAAGACACATAGCTGTGAAATACTCCAACACTGATTGTGTCATACTACCAACTTTGGTTGCATTCCTTAGCCTCATTCACTGTTAGAACAACTTAAAAAATACTCTATCCCTAATCAGTAGCTTATTGTTGTATAAATCCAGATATTTCATACAGCTTGAAATATTATATAATCACACTTGTTCAAGAATAATGTTATTGATTAATAGTTGTGTTCCTCTCTAGATTTTTTATATCAACCACAATTAGTTCTATCTATCATACTCCTCCAATATTTATCTTAACTCAGAGTACAAGCATTTTAGGACTTTGTGGTATCACACATACTTTTGTAATTTTGTAAAATGAAATGAGGGCTAAACTACATGTAGTGTCCACTGTTCAGAATCACATGGACATCTAGAAAATTTGGATTCAATATCTAGAAAAAACCCCAGAACAGCCAAGTATACTAGTTAATTTACTAACCTTACAAGATTAATAAATTACACTTATAGATATGCTTCGTCCATTTTTTCAAGACAAACTTACATGATACACCCTTAATGACACAATTGGTCCACTTGATTAAAACCCAAAGTACAACGATTAATTCACCCTAGAGAGAAGAGAATAGTGATCGAGGATTATTGTACATATTTAATAGGAAGTTAAGTGACGCGATTCTAGGGTGCAAGATAAAAGATGTATGTAATTTAGTGAAGGAGTACAGGGGATTCAACAATATTATATATATATATATGTATAGAAGAATGATTTGTTCCTGTGGGTGGAATTCCAACCATATAAGGAATATAAAATTGATATTCTTGAATATTTATGACACAAGATTACTATGTTATTTCTAATTTGGGTTACATATTTATCAACAAATTAACTTAAGTGGGATCATATGAATATTCATAATTATAGTAACAGATAAACGTTTTTCCATGGAAGACCCAAAAACTAAAAGATAAATTACACTTTTAGCCTCCTAATTACTCTTACAAAACCTAATAACTTAAATCACACCTACTAATACTATATTTTGTTCCAATATACACATCCCAATGTAACTAAAGCATCAAAAGACATCATTCTTCACCGTTTAGATGCATACTCTAGTAAATGTGCTTGTCCAAATATTTCCACCCCTATATTTCACCATCTATAGAATAAATCACACAATGAAAATTCCTCATCAAACTATATCTTCTCTGAATAGCTTAAGGATTGATTTACTTCTCCAGGCACCTTCTGAGTACTTTCATCGTCCAAGATTAAATTTTCCCATCCTTGTTGCTAATTGATTGCATTTTCAAACTCTTTCACTCCTTGTTTTTTTGAGAAGGCTCTTAACATCATAGCTTGATAGATCATCTATTCGATAGTCTGTGTTTTTTACATCTGCACTACTTTCAAAGTTCTATGAAGCAATGACAACTACAAAAATAACTTGTACGTTTTAGTTATTTCCCTTATCTATTGACACATTGAAAAACATCTTTACCGTTATGTAATGCCCCGAGTTTAGTACCCCAGATACTACATACTCATAATGCTGTAGGACCACAAGAAAACCTATGACTGTTACCTACTGCAATAACTAAGTAATAACCCTGTATAATGCCAAATAATGGGCTAAAATGCCATAAGGTTTAAAACTATAATACTGATAAAGAGAAATGATAAAATCTAATAAAAACATCAAAACCTAAAATATTGAATACTGTTCAAACATCTAGTATGAAAAGCCTCTAAAACTTTCTAAATTGTGGATTTGATGGGAAAAGCCCCCAACTAGCTCCAATTACTGAAAATAAACTAAGATACTAAATGAATAAATATGTTCTCAAACTATGAGGACTCACCACTACTATGTCTGCTAAAATTCTGATTTGCTAAGGGTGCTCTGGAGCCCGTACGTCTGAACCATGGTATAAAACACCATAGTGCAAAAGAAAAGTATACGTCAGTACGTGCGAATGTACTGGTATGCAAAGTGAGGTAAGGCTAAATTCAAGGATTCATATGTATGAACAATAATAACTGAATAACATGAGCATAACTGAATGAGAGTGCCTATATAAATATGTGAATTGTAACTGAGATCGTGATAATACTAAATACAGAGTTTGAATACTAGTTAACTGACGTAACTGATAACTAATATACTGCTTACTAAGTGACTGTGTTTGACAGTCCTATTTCTGATGGAATTAGCTGAGTTTCGTACTGAGCTGAGTGACTGTATCTGGAAGTCCTAAAATCTATAGAACTATCTAAGTTCTTTTCTAATGATTGAGATTAACACTGTGGTAGGTAATCATCTAACCGACATCCCCCTTTTTTAACTGTTTGGGGTCCAACCTATAACCCCTGTTAGAAGGATGTCAGTACCGTGGCAGGGGTAAAGATAATATATGAGTTAGCCCTCTCAGATAGGGAGCTTCTCCATCAACACCTCACTGGTAGGAGAACTCAAATGAGATGTATTAACCCTAAACTCGTAGGGTTATGTTTCAACCTACACTGGCTACCTTGTTTTGGAGCACAAGAATTGCTTCTAAAGATTACACCCTCTGTTGGAGGGTGAGCGCCCATCCTTGGGTTCACTCGGTGCAAAATCCTACACCCAACTGAATAGACACTGGACTGATTTCCTAGTTCATACTAGGTTGGACTTATCTGTTACTGATTGAACTGATTAACTAAATAGAATTATGTTTATTGTGTTCCATTGATTGACGGAATACTACTGAGTTTTATTAGTTGACTGAGATTACTGATGACTGAACTGAATATGAGTGGGACTGGATTGATACTGAGTTTTTCTGAGTTCTGTAACTTAACAAGAGTACTTCTAATCATGAAATGATTCGGACGGTTCTGTAACTGACACTGGCTCTAGGCACACAGCTAAATTGTAAGGTATTAAATACCACCAGGACTCGATAGCATAAAAATAATAAGATATAATAATTCTTGAATACTTGACAATAGTCAACAGCTCACAATACAATCTATGAGGCATTTCATCAATCACTTGAAAGTCATGAACTTTCGCATAAATAGGAATGCATGCTAACACATCATAATTTCATTAAACCAATTTCATAAGCATTCCATCAAAAACAAACAAGGTATATATTTAGCAAGGAAGACATTGTGAACATGTAGGTATAGCTTAAGTTCAACATTTAGACCACCAAAGGATCATAAAAGAACCATAATCTCAATTTAGCATTTTATCAAACACATGGTAGGCGTTGCTCATACTTGGGCATGAAAAATAATGCTAGTACACCATGACTTCATAATTCAAGGGTTTCAATATAAGGGAATCAAAATTCAACTTACATGCTATCATAATATCAAGAAATACATAAAGATTTCAACTTGGAACACATACCACAACACCAACATGATTACATTCTAACACACAACATGGAAATAACAATTAATGTTTTTAAAAGAAGTTTCTTGAACTCCATGGGTGGAAGGGATCCTTGGATGAAAACTTTAAATACCTTCTTAAAGAATTTATGGAATTTAATGACGGAAATCTTGAGTTCTTGATTTGAAATTTAAAAATCCTAAGGCTTGTTCTTGAGAGAAATTGAGGAAGAATCAGTTTATTTTCTTTCTAGGGTATTAAATTTTGTGTTTTGAGATATGAGGGTTGGGGGGAAAAGACCCACAATACCCTCTAAGAATACGGTCTTTTAATGACTAAAAATAGCTTACCGACGCACAGGTCGACGCGGTGCTTCGATGGCATCGATGTGATAGTCGATGCATCGTGCCAAAACGCGCCGACTCACTGTAATTTAATGCTAGTATCAAGGGAAAATATTAACCAACGTGATAGGCAATGCAACACGCCAAGACTGCATTGGTTCACTGTTTTGGGATTTCGAAGGAGCTTCAAACAAAGTCCAAAAAATCCAAAACTTGTCCGGGAATACCTATTGGCCTTCCTGATCATGAATTAACTAAAACATAGACATTTAAATGAAATTAAGGTCGCAAAATGAGATTGCCAACTTTCAAAGGCAAAAAATAAACAAAGTCTGAATACTTAGCTAGAATATTTCTAAGCCTGGGACCCCTTAACAAGCTTAAAGAACTGAATTAAGCTCGAAATTTTGTGGGGTCTTACAATATCTCCCCTTTGGGAACATTTATCCTCAAATGAGACTGACTGAACTGAAAGTACTAGTAGGCTAAATCTACTTGCTGGACATGAACATCTGGGACCTGACTATAAGACTGACATTACTAACATGCTGAATTTCATACTGAATATGCATATCTAATGCATGAGTACATGACTAGGCTTATTCATGAATGCTTGACTGGGAGTACTGATAATCTGAGTTTCTCATACTAATTATGCATTCGTGATGCATGAATATACGACTGAACTGACTCATGAACATATGATTGAGTATGCAATGGTCAATAATACCAACTTTATTATAGAAATCTGAGCATAAAACAGAATAAGCTTACGAAAAGACATTACCTTGGGCTGAGTCTGGATTAGCGAAGAAGAGGTGGGGATACTTGGTTCACATGTCTGCTTCTACTTCCCAAGTATCTCCCTCAACAGACTGATTCCACCAAATAACTTTGGCTAGAGGGGCTTGGGGAAATTAGTGAGTCTGAAGTACGATTCATGGACTGAATATAAGGCACTGAATTGAGCCCCTGAATACATGGTTCATGACTGATATTGGAACTTAAGGCTCAACCTATGAGTACCTATCATATCAAATTGGATTCTTTACGTGGAGAGAAGATGGAGGGTTTAGGACATGATAGCTTGAGAGTCATAGAGCATCTCCTCCTTAGGATACTAGGTCCCTCGAAGAATACAAACTTAGCTGAGATACTAAGGAAAATTGGGATGATGCACAGGGTACCTACAAACCAAGTTGTGACTAGATATGATATCTAGGGCCTGAAACTAAGACATAATACATGAACTGGGATGAATACACAACTACCTGGTTGCCCTATCTTTTATAAGTTATGTTAATGAGACTTCGGATAGCACAAATAAATGTAAAAATGGAAAACCATAAAAACTTTTTTGTCTGACTGCTAAACTGAATCACGAGTTCTATGAACTAACTTATGCTAACAACTTATACTCGATTGCGCCCTTTATCTGACTGTCTTTCTATAGAGTTCTCGTGGCTTTAGGGGGTAAGAAAATCTTGGCATGGTCTAAATAAGTTCTGTAATTTGAGTCATAGCCTATGAAACATCATCTAAGATGAAGTGGCTATGCACTGCAGCTAAAATTTTCAAGCTTAGAGATATCCCCTGAATATCCTTTCAACTATACTCTCTACCTTAGTACAACCCTTCACCTGAGACTACTGAAAAATGTTGCATGGGTGCTAAGCATGAATATATAAGCATACTAACTTATTGAATAAATTGAATTACTGGGTTTGCAATACAAAATTTTACTTAGCCTAAATAACTTAATTGAAACCATTGAGTTTCATTTATACGAGGTAAGGGCTGATTAGATAATATGAAATAATTGAGCACGAATTTCTGAAAACTATATTATTTGAGAATGCAAGACAAAATGTATGATATGATTCTAAAATAGTCTGTACGCTGAGGTACTGAAATACTAAAGATCTAAGTAACTGGTAACTATATGCTATAGTCAAACAATCCTGAGACTGAACTGAGTTATGAATCTGAATGCTAGACTAAGACTGAGGTTGACACTATGTCTGAGACTTTAACGATAACTATAATTGAGATGGTAATAGGGATGAACGAACTGGAAGGCATGAAAGTAGTAGTCATAAGCTGCATGACCTAAGCTTGGGGTTTTCTGCACTCCTAGAACATGATTCGTACTACTGAGTGAAATAGAACTCCTCATACTAGGAAATGTAAGTGCACATGATTGTATGAAAAGTGCGTGAATATAAGCTGTGTTCATGGTGCTAGACATAAAACATGCGTAGGTATCATGATGATTGAAGTACAAAACTTTGAATAGAGGTAAAAATGGGTTGGGAATCATTCCCACTCTTTACTTTCCTACACATACTAATATTACAACTGAAATCTTAAAGCCTGACTTCCTGAGATATCATAATTGAACAGTTCCTGTATACTGATCAGGCTACGATAGACTGACCCACTGAGGTGGATAATGATAAAGGTTTTGTTAACATTTGGTCTAACTTTAAAGTTAATTACTATGCAAAGATTTACAAAAGACAGAGAAGCTCCTGAATTGGATGAGGCATAAATATGTGAAAGGGAAGGTATGTAACGTACCAGTAACTACCTTAAGAGAACTTTCTCACTCTCGCCTAGACTAAAGTGCATAAATCCTATTTGGGCGCTGCCTACTGGCAGCACTGGAAGTGGCACCCTACTAATTTGAGCGATCGGACAAAGCTGAATGACGACTATGCTAACTTCATGGGCCAAGCATAGGACAATCTCAAACTCTATGACCTGACTCACCACATACAAACATATACCCCTATTGGTTCTACACACCTCTTTATCATTCTTACCACATTCTTTGCAAAATATGTCGATACAAACACAACTTGCACTGCTTTGGGTCTTAGAGCCTGGCGCCCCATCATGACTATTATTCCTGAGCATTGGTACTGGTGCACTAGCTGAAGATAGAACTAGGGCTGCATATTTTGGGCAGAACTAAGAATGATTCCTACCCTCTGACTTAGGCTGAGTGAAGCTAAAACTACCTGTTCTAGCTCTTTTGTTTTCTCTCTCCTTTTTCTTAAGCTTCTTCTCCTCAATTTGTTGAGCATGGACCATAAGACTAGATATGTCCATCTCCTTAATCAACAACGCAGTCCTTTAGTTCTTAACCACTCTACCTGATACCCCAGACACAAACTTGCTTATTCTTGATCTATTGTCTGCCATTACATGGAAAGTATACCTGGCTAACTGAGTAAACTAAAGGGAATACTCTTTCACACTCATACTGCCTTACCTGAGATTCATGAACTCTAATACCTTGGCTTCTTTCATCTCTAATAGAAAGAATCTATCTAAGAAAGCCATAGCAACCTCTTTCCATTCTATGGGCTCTACATCTACACCACTGTCTACCTCCCACTGATTTAACCACATATGGGATACATATTGTAGCTGATCGGCAACTAACTCAACACTCTCAATGGAAGTCACTCCAATGATATCTGAGACTTTTTGAACCTGATCGAGGAACTCCTATGTATCCTCTTTTGGCTTAGATCCTGAGAATAAAAGAGTTTAAATCATGATAATGAAAAGATTATTTGTGTTGTCTCTTAAGACACTAGCAGATAGAGGTGTCTTATTTGAGATGGATGATTTCAAGGGACTTGGTCCCTAAGAAATTCATATCAAAGAAGCATCACAAGAATAATAACATGTGAATTGGTGTTTCTTAATAATTAGGCTATGACAGGGGCAGTTATCCATGATAAAGTAGGTGTATGATAATCTATCTCAGTATCATATCATTCTAGGAATACACCCAAGGGAACAACTTTGGAAGGAAACAATTGAAGCAAACAATAGTTGAGATCTCACTCAAAAGGATAGGGACTTGGTCCCATATCTCAGGTGAGTACCAAAATGATGTGCCTTGAATGTTTATAAAATTTCTCTTTGAAAAGTACAACCTATTTAATTCCTTATGAACAAAAGTGGTCAGAACATTCAGAAGTAAAGATTCACAACAATTGTTATTAGACGCATCTATTAAAAAACATTGTGTCTTACCAGATGGTCCCTTTTTACATATAAATTAAAATGCTATTAATTCATTATTTTTAGAATTAACTCAGAACTCTATTAAAATTGGTACTTCTTGTCCATTCTAAAAAATTCCCTTTTCCCAACACAAAAATGTTTGAAACTCCGTCATCTTTAAGTCCCTTGAAAGATCTATCTTCTGATGATTCTGAAGAACCTCAAAATGTACAAACTGTTAGTTCCACTCATGAGATTTAAGAAACCCCAATTAAAATTTCCCTAGTAGAAACCTTAAATTTCGGTGATGTTTTATCCAAATGGATGACCCAAATAAATGTTCTGCCACCCAAATTGAATAAGGAATTCTTCAAATTAAAAACCTCTTTACTCAAAAAAACCTCAATCCCAAGTGCCCCTCAAATTCAGGTTCCCGCTGATGAACTAAAAGGTGTTCAAACTTTTGACAAATTACAAGAACCTGGTTCTCCTACCCTTTCAGAGTCAAATTTTTTATGTGCTAATCTAGTTGATGATGATATTCCTTGAGGAAAACTGATTCTTTTAGTAGCATGAATTCGGTAGCTGAGGACTTGCTATTACTTGGAAATGATCCCAAGAAAATTTTGCTATTGGTAAAGAGAAAAGAGCATAGGAAAAGGATGATTTGGAGGAGAAAGGAAATAAGTATTACCTCCAATTGAAGATGATTATGAGGAGGAGGATGAACAACCACTAATTTTTAAAATTAAAAAACTAAAGTATAGTAAAAAAAAGGAAAAATGATTGACACCAACATAGTATAAGGCACCAGATCCTATTCCAATAAAGGATCTGAACATATCTGAACACAAATGTGGTAGTAGATACGATGAAGAAAAGTAAGATAGCTACTACCAAAAGAAAAAAACTCAAAAAGGTTGTCATAGTCGAGGAGGCTAATGTTGCAATAGTGGAGGTTAGAGAAGAAGATGATCCTGATACTTACATTATTATTGTATCTAAGAAAAACAAACTAGATTTTTGTGGTGATGAAATGACCATGTCCTTTGATCCTACGCCTGGGAGTCATGGTACAAGAAAAAAGAAACTCATTGCTGTGAAAAGAAAGAAAATATACATTGGACTTAGTCCCATTAAAAGAAACATTGATGAAAAATAAGAGCCAAGTGATGAGTCTAAGAGAATAAGAAGAAAGGAAGAAAAGAAAAATATTACCAAAGAAAAAAGGATTGAAAGACTGAAGAAACAAAAAGTATTGTCAGGAAGAATGTTTGATCCCAAAATTTATGAAAAAAATTAGGATGATGGAATAGGTAGAATTATGTCTGGAATCAAGTTTGGCTACTTTTATTCTATAAAGTAACACCAGTAGTGTTCGAAAACTATGTAAGAGAATTCTATTATTCTAGAGATTTTTCTGAAGACGGGTTGAGTTTATTTGCACTGGTGAAACAAAAAAAGAAAATATGGTTAAATAAAAAAACCAAGTGAGAAATTTTGAATGTGCCTATTAAAGGGATTAAGATAGTTGTGAAGTAACAACCCATAACTAAATTCATAATTAAAGCCTCAAGACTATGTGGGACCTCAACTGCTATAGTAAAGAAGAACTTTCTAAAGAGTGAGTTTCAACAGGTTTTTGAGTTTATTAATAAGGTCCTACTGCCAAGATCAGAGAAAAGTACAATTGCTTCTAGCAGTAACCTATTTATAATCGAAGGTTTGCTTTAGTTTGAGATATTGAGTCTTCCTTCTCTAATGATAGAGCATATGTACAAGGTGGTCAAAAGAAAGGAAGAAAGGCATGGTATTCCATATGATTATTTGAAGAACAATGTTCTTAATCATTTAGAATTTATTGGGACTAAAGGAACACCAGTGACAGTTAAAAGAATGATTAGTTTAACCATACCTGTGGAAAATCAATGTATTGAAGGGAAAGTGGGGACTATATCCCAAGTTTCTGACCTACTAGATGCTCAAGAAAGCTCAGTGAAAGAAAAAGATGAGTTGAGGATTATTCTAGAAGTAAAAGAAACTAAAATAGTTAATCTGAAACTATAAATTCAAAAGTTGTTATCAGATGGACTAGGTGCCACAAAATAACTTACAACAGAGAATGTAAAGCTCAAAGGAAAATTACAGAATCGACTAGTGAAGTAAAATATTGAATACTAATGTAAAAACTCTCACCAAGCTATTATTGGATGCTCATGCTATTGCAACTAAAAGATTGGACATGGTTCTCAAGTCTTTGTCTCCCAAGCCTCCTTCTATCTAAGTCCTAGTGTGTCAGTTTCTTGTTTTTTGTTTTTGGTCCTTAGTTCCATTGTGTCCTTTATAAGTAATAGTCTAATAATTTTTTTTTGGTTTATTGTACTAGCACTTATCCTGATTAGCTATAAATGAATCATTATTTGTGATCTTCATCTCTTTCCCTTATCTTAAGTTGTTCTACATATTATTGTTTCCCCAGTGGCCATGAGTTATTTATATTGCACCTATCTTTACTTATAGTTTACTATCTATCCTTTTTATTGATTCCAAAAGGGGGGATACTGACTTCATATGTAAGGACTAGATGTGTATGCTAAATTGCAGAAGTATGGAATCATGATGACCAAGGGAATTTATGGAGTGACAGGGAAAGGAAATACAAATGCACAACTGAAGATGCATAATGACAGGGGAAGTTTTTGCTACCAAATTATAATAAGGGGCCAGGTCCCTCTATTACATGATAAAAGAGTAAGCATGATGATAGGGGAATATTTATCCTCTGGTGGTAATAACTCTGATTAAATGTCATGAATGCGCATTGATGCTCAATGTGTACGGCTTGGTTTGTCATCATCAAATAGGAGGAAATTTCAATATGTCATTTCGATGATGAGTAGCAAAACTACGAGGGAATAGGTCCCTAGATGTGCATGGTTCAGTATAATTGGTACGCGCCTTCTACACAGTTTTGTCATCTTGTAACAAATTTGTAGGTTCTAATTTGTTCTATTTTTTACTAATTTGGACAGCTGATCCAATGAACTTTTAAGACCTAATCATTAACCAGCTATAAAAGGAAAGAAATTTCTCTTAAATAATTGGGTCTTGGAAAATTCTTAACAGAGAAAAGAGAGGTAGCCAAACCAAACTTCATTATTCCTCAAGCTCTTAGCCTTATGAGTGCTTAAATTGTAATTATTCTCATGTGAGTGATGAACTGTAACCGAACTACTCATGCTATAAAAGTAGTGTTTTATTTTTGAGAGGTTTGCTTAGGTAGAATTATCTAAGAATTATTGTTGATTAGAGTTAATTAGTAGAGAGAGTCCTTTGTAGAGTTACTAAGATGAACTTGTAGTGGGGTTTCTATAAGAGAAAGCAGCCTAGAGGTAGGCTAAAATCTTGACTGTAATATGAAAGTTTGTTATAGCGTATTTAGAGATGCTTGTAAGGTCAATCCATGGTTTTTCCCATGTTGCATTTCCACATTAAAAACCTATGTTTTTATCTTACCTGAATTGTCCTTAATTTTCAGTACCTCGTAGTTGCTCTACTAGACTATCATCTGAGATTGACACTTAAGGACCTGGTCCCTCACTTGTGGTGTAGCCCCTGTTGCTTTCAACATGAGTTTTGTCTCACGTTCATCAATTGATGATGATATTGTTATTATGAATTCTGTTTCAAGTAAACATTAAGATTTGGATTTTGATATGACATGGTATGGGTGATTTCATTGTTATAGCTAATAACTCGATAAAGTTGTGGATCTTCGGTATTTACTTACCTCTAATTGCACCCTCCAGGCTTATGGGGGCTCACATTGGGTTATTTACTTTTTTACATTTACTGTCTTATGGGGCCCAGTCTTGTAGTGTTAGTTATGCCTTATTTTATATTATATCTTTTTCGTTTATTTATTTATAGCGCGGAAGCTTATTTTCAGGTTTGTCCTATTACTTAGATTTTGTTTATTTATATTACTTTATATCATTAATTAGCTCAGTTGATGAACGATACCTACAATTACTCATGGTTTTGTTAAACATACTACACTTTTGTACCTTTTTGATGTAGATTCGAGTACTAGTAGCTGCCACTGACCTGACCCTTATGTTGGCTTTAGTTTGGAGATTGGTTAAGCTCTTAGAGTTGGAGTTTCCCTTTTTCCTTCTATTATCTATGTCTATTCTTTCATTTATTGTGATAGATTGTATTTAACTATTTCAGTACTGTTCCATTTATTGTAGCTCTTGTACCGACATTACTAGGTCGTGGAATGGTTGTTGATGTCTTATCCATCTTTGAGACTATCATTATTGCTTAATTATTTATTTTAGTCTTTAATTATTGAATTTCACTCTTAGGCCATTTTCTACCAAATTAGCGCATTGCTTATAACTTTAAACTACGGTTTGGCTTATCTACTGGCGGGATAAAGTATGTTCCATCATGACTCATAAATCAGGTTTTGTCAAATTTGAAACAGAGCGTAGGTTCATTGATATTGGTTTTACAAGAGAAAATGTCTAGTAGATCCCATGGATCTGAACGATCATATGTTTCATATCTTTGAAACGTTGTAGGACATCTTTAAGTGTTCTTTACTTCTTTTACTTATCTCATGCTAAGAGTCTGAGTTTGTTTCTAAATCATACATTTAGTTTCACTCTTTCACAGATGAAAGAATTTCTTTAGTTTCAATCTTACACAAATGGCTAGGAAACCTACTATCACTACACATGATAAAGGTATCGAGCTCGAGCCTAGGTATCTAGTCACTATTTATGAATTAACTACAGGTCTTGGAAAACCTATAGATGTGTCTGAAACTAGGGTCTAGGATAGAGGGACATCATCAGACCATATTCCTTATCATGACCTAGAGATTCTTTTTCCTCAACCAGTTGTGGGATAGGAACCATCCCAGGTTCTACCGAGGTTTATTACTTTTTCAGTACTCAAGGGTGATTTAGCTCAGCTTTTGGTGTTGGTTGGTGGATCACATTCTATGAATCAGAGTGGTATTGAGGTTGAGGCGCAACCTATGGTCATGGTTCTTAGAGTTGAGCTTCCTCCTGCGGGTGGTTGCCCAATTGGTAGTTTCTTAACTTGTTGTTTATAAGCCTTCTATGTCTATTGAGGAGTAAAAAATATCGGGTAGAGTCTTTAGCTTGTATCCGCCTAGATTTTATAGTGCACCGAGCGAGGATGCGTATGTGCTCTTGGTTGCTTGTGAGGATACGCTATGTAATATGGGTCTAGTTGAGACTTGTGGTGTGGATTAAACAACTTTTCAATGGAACTTTTCTACTCAACATTGGAAAAGATGTCATATAAATTACATGGCAATAGGATCTTCTCTATTGACATGGACTCATTTCTCCGAGATCTTCTTGGAGAAGTATATACCTCGAGTCTAACGGATTATTTGAGGGATCAATTCTAAAGGTTGGAGTTGGGCTCCATAACTGTTTTGGAGTATGAAGCTCGATTTCATGAGTTTTCTAGGCATGCTACTTCTATTCTTACTACTGAGAATGAGTGGGTTAATTTCTTTTTTTGGGGGTTGAGACATCCTCATTACATGTATACGCAAAGCCTAGCTATTATGGGTAGGTTTTTTTGTTGAAGTTTCTGATCATGCTTATATTATACAGTAGATGCATCACGTGTCCTAAGAAGAAGCGATAAGAGGCTGCAATATCAGGATAGTTTCAGTAAAGGCATTGTGGCTCATGATTCCGAGGTAGTACTTTTCAAGGTAGGTCCCATGACCCGAACAAGGGCCTGGCTATGATGGGCATCTCAAGTCCATCGTGGATCGGAGACCACCTTTGTACCTAATCAAAGAACCACACACTATCAAGCAGTTGCTGAATTCTAAACATATTAAAGGATAGCATAAGATAAGCTTAATGAAATTTACGACATGTATATAAACAAAAACTAGTAACTGACCAAAAATAGCCAAACAATATCACCATCCAAGTCCACAGTAATCTACTAAGCCTTTTAATAAAATAAAAAATAATAAATTGTCGGGACATGCCCCTGGCCCTGACATTGACATTGACAATGACAATGACAATGTTAATAATAATACAAACTGTCAGTTCTAATCTATAAATGGAATCTGATCAAATGTCCATGTCTTGAAGAGAATAGAAGCTCACCACTTCACCACCAACGACCGATAAATCGAGCAGATCCGTCTAACACTATGCAGGAAAAATAGAAGTATCTTTGGTATATGGATTGCATTGGGATGCAAAATCTGAATACGGTTAGTGGTTGAGAACTAGCATGTAACTCAAGGATAAGGGAACAAAATAACGCCATGATCAACACTTATAATTAGTCAAAATCCAAAGCACATAATCTTATTCATTTACATATATCTATCACATGTCGGGATAGGTAACAAGGATTAACATGCACTTTACAACTTTAGCATTGATTGTGTAGCTCAACCGTCATAACATAAGATGGCACCCATAGGCTATATGGGCCCAACTCTCCTCAAGTTGAAGGGCTCCAGTACGTGTAGCCGCTTGACCTAGAGGATGTACGTATGCATAATGGGGGACACAAACCTCCCGGCATACTAAGTTGACTAAGAACCCAATCATGTAATATAATTGGAGGGCTCAAACCTCCTAATTATATAATTAATATGGGGGACTCAAACCACCTGGTCCTTTAGAGACCCGCATCGGCAACTACGGTTTCCACTATTGGTCTCTCGGGACCTCCAATTTTACGACTCAACTACAAAACCCTCATTAAAGCCCAATTAAATCATTTATCACATATTCCAATTTGTTGAACCATAGTAGAGATTTAGGCATAGATCATTTGTATCATCATAACAACTACACTTGGAAGGTAACATAAACATGGCAAGCCAACTATTATCACTTGGGGAATTCATAACCCTCTTTGTTAAATTATTCATAAGCTTGGATAATTACAAAATCCCATAAGGTTCAATTCAAAATCATTATGCTTCAGTATCTTATCTGATTATGCAATAGTTCGTGAGTATTTCAATGTGCATACTTTTTTTATTCAAAACTAATTTCACAACATAATTTTGAGGTCATTACCACTTCTCTTGTTAATTTTCACAAATTTGGGGAAATCACAATCCCATAGTTTATTAACCATACCCATGTACCCCACAACTTCAAATCAATAATTAATGTCTGAACAATCATTTGTAAATCATGGAAAAATATTGTTCAAATACAAACATTCCAAACCCTCAATCCATGTTCCAAAACAAACATGAAAACCATGTGAATAATACTTTAAAACATATTCTTTTAGCAAAGTAATAATTAGGGAAGAGTAACATGCCTGAAATACCCAAGATTATGGAGAGAATTCAATCCTTGAAGCCCTACTTGACAAACTTTGTGGAAACCCTATGTATTGCTGGTTGAGAGAATTTGAAAGATGAAAGAGTGTATTTGAGATGTATTATGGATGAAATTAGGGTCCCAAGTATGCTTATAGGTCGTGGGTTATTATTGGAATAAGAGAGAAATGTCAAAAATACCCTCCTTAAAAGCTAGAAAATAAACCATTAGTCTTTATAGGTGACCTTACAACTAGAATGGTCACATTGGGACTCGTTTGCCCTCAGTCATAGTATAGACAGTGTCATGCACCACCAACAATGGTTTGGTTACCTGTCACAATTTGACTCATTAGGGGACCCTATGACTTGAAGGATCTTAGTCATCACCTGGATAGTAAAAGTTGGAACATACACTGGTTTAACTACGGTTGGGGTATCACTACTCGTCATGGGTTCATATGACTAATTTGAAACCACTCATACTTAGAATAGAAAAATTAGCCATACACACTGGTCAGACTATGATTTGGATATTTACCACTCGTAATGACACCCTACGACTCACAGGGTGTGTTGTAATGAGGAAAATGAGGATAAAATGTCATATATTTTCAAGGACCAAGAATCCAGTGTGTTGTATACTCTCTCCCTTCGGATCATTCATCCTCGAATGATAAGAAAGGGTATTTATTAGCACGATTGACTCCAAACATAGACAAACTTATGTTTAACATGGATTAAAAACAAAGATATCATGGAAATCATAATTTCCTTTAACAAAGCAAGAAAACAAAGATGTTATGGAGTGCACATACCTATCACACGATTATACAAAGCAAGAAACAAGAATGGGTACTTGGAATTCATGCCTTCCAAAGCTACCAAAGTATCTTTTTTGTACCTTTGGTTCATCCAAAGAACCTTTTTTGATGACACGTCCTTTGCTCACAACCAGCAAACTTGATGATCCTTAATCTCAATAGCGACTTCCTCATAGGACAACGAATCTAAGACACCCACACATTCCAAAGGTTCAACCAAGAAAGGATCGCCTACACACTTCTTCAATATCAACACATGCAAGACTGGATTAATAGAACCCAAATTAGAAGGCAATTCTAACTCATAATCCACATTGTCTACTCCCCTCAAAAAAGAAAAGAGACCAACATTCCAAGGATTAAGATTTCCCATCTTTCCATATTGGAAAACTCCCTTAATGGGTGATACTTTCAAGAACATAAAGTAATCCACATCAAAAATCAATCCCCTTCACCTTGCATCAGCCTAGGATTTATGGCCCCTTTCGGCTATCTTAAGCCTATCTCGAATCAAATTCACCTAATTCATAGCTTGGTGAACTAAGTAAGGACTATATAACTTATTGTCACCAACCTCGAAAGCTATCACCTTCTTATGAACTACATAAACCTTGATCTGTATAAAGATAGGGTCCAGGACATGTTTCTCCTTTACCTCAGCACCACAAGATGACTTTGCTACCTCTTTCACAATTACACCACAATCCTCAGAGTCAAAGAGATGAATCCCATGATTATCCAAATGGTGAATATCTTTTACCAAACCTTACTTCTTCTCATATACATGAGATAAGCTTCATATGAACAACCTGCTAAGAGCATTAACAACCACGTTATATTTACCTAGATGATAATGGTCTCTTATTTCATAGTCTTTGGGCAACTCAATCTATCTTTTATGCTTAAGATTTAACTCTTTCTGGGCAAACACATACTCAAACTCTTATGGTCCTTGAAAATGTCATCATGGACTTCATACAAATAGTGGAGCCAAATCTTCAAGGAAAAGACCATAACCAACAACTCCAAATCATGAGTCAGATAGTTATTCTAATACACCTTCAGCTGCCTAGAAGTATATGCAACCATCTTTTTATGTTGCATCAAAACTCAACCCATTCCCATATGAGACACATCACAATAGACAACAAAAACCATCGATACCCTCGGGGAGATTCAAATCCAGAGCCAAAGTTAACTTATTCTTTAAATTCTCAGAACTACCCTCACATGCATCTGACCACAAAAATTGTACCTTCTACTGAGTCTACTTAGTCAATAGGGCAGCAATATAAGAAAAGCTTATAACAAACCTCCGATAATAATTGGCTAAACATAATAAGCTCTGAACGCTGGTTGGAGTTATGTGTCTAGGCCACTCCTTAACCACAACAAATTTTTGTAGATCTAACATAATCCCTTTACTGGAAACAACATGACCTAGATAGGTCATAATATTTAAACATAACTCATAGTTTGAGAACTTTGCCTAAAAATTGTTCAGCATACAAGTTTTACAACTCAAGGTGAAGGTGATTGTCATGATTCCACTCACTCTTGGAATACACCAAATATCATCAATAAACATAATTAGGAATGAATCCAAGAACTAATAGAATACCCGATTCACAACATCCATAAATGCCACCGAGGCATTAGACAAAATGTAGTACATCAAGTAAAACTAAAAATTACCATACAAGTTTAGAAGACAGTCTTTAGGATATTCACTTCCCTAATCTTCATCTGATGGTAACCTGACCAAATATCAATCTTTGAAAAGTACTTAGCACCCTAAAGCTAATCAAAGAGATCATAGATCCTAGGAAGCGAATATTTATTCTTCATAGTCACCTAATTTAATTATCTATAATCTATACGCATTCGAAAGGACCTACCTTTATTATGAAAAAGAATCACGAGAGCACCATAAGGAGGCACACTAGGGCGAATAAAACCCTTATCTAGAAGATCTTTCAACTTCCCCTTGAGTTCCTTCAACTCATCAAAATTCATTATATAGTGAGGGATAGAAACAGGAGTTGTTTCTGGAAGAAAAACTATCCTAAAATTAATTTTCCTATCTGGAGGAATACCAGAAAGAACATTAGGGAACACCATGGGAAATTCACATACCATAGGGACAGACTGCAAAGAAGGACATTCTGATATAAAATCCTTAACATGTACTAGATAGTAGAGGCATACCTTGGAAATAAATCTCCAGGCTCTAAGATACGAAATATACCTTTCCTTAGGCAATAGGGAACTACCTTCCCACTCAGTTATCAAATCATTAGGGAAATAGAAATTGACACTTTGGGTTTGACAATCAAGTAATGCGTAGAAAGAATGCAACCAATCAAACCACAAAATCATATTAAAGTCTAACATGTCCAACTCTATTAGATCTACAAAGGTCTTCCTACCATAGAGTGACATCATACAACTGCTATAGAAGGGATCCAGAATACACTCATAATGAAAACCAAAATGAATAGCCACATAAGAGGAAACATAAGAGAGGGAATACTTGGGATCAAGTAGACAACATACATCATGAGAGAAAAAGTGTCACCATATAAGTAAAAACATCAGGGATGCCTCAGAATCCTAGCGGGTGGCATAAGTGTACAGGTATAAGAGCAGAAGCAGAAGTAGTACTATTTGGTGTAGGAGTTAATAAAGTGGAAACAAGGATATTATTTTCCCTAGAATAATCCCTATACATATAACCAATCTGACCATAGTGAAGGAACTTGTTCCTCCCCTCTTCATAAACACCACAATGCACCTAACCATAATATTTAGAAGGGGGATATGATAGAGCTGACTGAGCCCCACAAGCCTGAGTTCGAGAACCCTACACCCTCAGGCCAATACTATTCTAAAAATGATGATTACCTAATGACTTTCAATAAGGAGCACTAGCTATAGAGTAGGAACCAAAACTACCCAACTTCTTCTAAAACCATTTTTCACCATCTCTAACACTCTACTGCTGACCTCTATCTTGATCTAAGTATAAAAAATTCTTATTTTCCCTTTCACTCATCTATGATTCTTTTTTCTATTCCTCTTTCACTTGTTTCATATACACTACAAGTCTAGAGATGTATATATCCTTATTCAACAAGGCATCCTTGCTATCCAAGATCAAATAATGAGATAAATCAGAAGCAAACATCCTTATTCTAACCCTTATGCTAGACACTAATTCCAAAGCATATCATGACAACTAGTGAAACTTCAAGGCATACTCATTTATTGTCATCCTTCCTTGATTCAAGTTTATGAATTACCTAGCCTTTGCCCCCCTCAACTCTAGAGAAAAGAAGTAATCAAGAAAAGTAATAGAGAAGTCATCCCATAAATAGAACAAAACATCATCACCATTAGACGAGTCCTATTCCTTATACCATTGATATGCCATATCTTTCAATTAATAAGTAGGGAACTCCATACCCTCTATGTCAGTATCATGCATCACACATAAAATATTATCCATCTCATTAATAAAATTTTAAGGATTTTTCTCAACTTTAGAAGTAGTGAAAGTTAGAGACCTCAACCTCATAAATTGGCCAACTCTAGTGACCTCAAAAGATAGATAACAGAAAAAACACAATCAATCCAAAAATCCACCAACTGAGTTAGCAAATAGATCAATTGGAAAAACTCTATATTATACACACTATATTGAGGTGTCAGGGGAAGGCGAGAGGGAATCCATGGAACTCCACTGGGGAAATTAGAAGCAACGACCCTAGACTGGGTCTGAACTCCTTGAGTAGAATAAGTTCCATTCACATTTTCCTCATATGGGATTAGAGTTTCCACAAGAATCAGATCATCTGGGTGGCATTATCTGAAAATCAAACATATGAGGTTTAGAGAAGATTTTAAGATCTTAGACACTATAGCCAAAAATAGATCAATAAGAAAGGGAAACATTCCTAAATGCCTCACAACCTCTCTCTTATAAGTGTGGCATGCTACAAACCTATAAAAGACACTTTACTTTACATGTCTTTATGGACACCCAATGACACTAAACCTAGGCTCTTATACAAACTCTGTCTCAACTCAAACTATGGCCTGGCCATGATAGGCATCTGAAGTCCACCGTGGAACAGAGACAACCATTTTTACCCAATAAAACATTATAAACTTCCCAATAATGATTGAATTTTGAACATATAACAAGATAACATAAGATAAGATCAAATAAATTTAGGACATATCTCTAACTAAAATCAGTAATCTACTAAACAACAACAAACATCACCACCTAAGTCCATAATAATCTACAAAGCCTTCTACCAAAACAAAAATTAATAAAGTGTCGGGACATAACACTAACCCTGACAATGATAATAATAATGTTAATGATAATGTGAACTCTTAGTTCTAATATATAAATGGAATCTAATTAAAAGTCCAAGTCTTTTGGTGAATGGAAGCTTACCACTTCACCACTAACAACCGACAAACCGACCTAATCCATCTAATACTCCATAGAAAAATAGAAGTATCTCTAATTTCTGCATCTCATGGGGATACAACATTTGGAGATTGTTAGTGGGCTGAGCATTAGCATATAAATTAAGGATAAGGGAAAAAAGTAATGCCATATGACTATGCATATTCATATATATATCGCATGTCGGTATAGTGAACATGGCTTAACATGTACTATGAAACTTTAGCCTAGATTTTTCAACTCAAACCTAATAACATAAGAAGGCACCCACTGTCTATATGGGCCCTACTCTTCCTAAGCTAGAAGGGCCCTAGTACGTGTAGACGTATGAACTAGAGGATGTATATATGCACCATGAGGGATTGAAACCTCCTGGCATACTAAGGTGACTAAGGAACCTAATCATGTAATATAATATTAGAGACTCTAAATGTATTATGTAATAAGGGGGACTCAAACCACCTGGTTATTTAGACCCCGTGTTGGCTATCATGAGTTCTAGTATTGGTTCCTCAAGACCTCCACTTACCGACTCAGCTACATAACTCTTACTAAAGCCTAATTATATCCTATATAAAAAATTTCCATTCATTGAACCATAATACATATTTAGGCATTCATCATAGGTATCATTATACTAACTATATTTGCAAGGTAATATTAATATGCTAAAAAAAATTTCATTACTTAGAGAATTCATAACCCCTTGGTTCAATTATACATTAACTTAGGGAATTACAGAATTCGATAAGGTTCAATTAAAAATTATTATGCTTCATTAACATTTCACATTATGTATTAGCTCCTGAATAGTTCTGTCATACCCCAAATCCCATTGGAGCGGACTGGCACCCATAGCCGAGGAGGCCCGGGAGAACCCTTTCATAAACTATACTTTCACATTTACATTACTTCTGAAAATTAGAAATTTGGGCAACACTTCGTTGTAAATAGAAGAAAACAGTACCTGTATCAGCCCAGCAGACACGCATAAATATATATATAAACAGTAATTGGCTGTCAGAGCCATCACATCTATCAACCAAACACTCCTATGGTTGTACAATATGTCTACAAAAGCCTCTACATAGATACACAACTGAGTTAGGGTCGAGACAAACTCCCGCCCACAAAAGACTTTTATACAAATACCAAAAATACATATAGAAACGACTTGGGATGCCCCGAAACAACTGGAGCTCACCACTAACAACAGAATGTCCTGGCTCTTACTACGGAGGTGTACAACCTGATGTACCTGTTCCTACAGGCATGAATATGGGTCCCCCGTGAGGGGCGTCAGTACGAAAATATGTACTGAGTATGTAAGGCAGTGAGTATCAAGATGAGATACAAAAGATCAACAGAACCCAGATACCAGTGAATAAACAGTATGAGTAGACCATACTTAAAAGAGCTGATGGGATACCTGCACATTACTTTCATATCATTACTTCCCGTAATCCTTATCAATACATAACATCTGTCATACAATGGCCAACTGATCAGTGGTACTAATACAATACATCAGGGACCACCACTGGAATAGAATATATACATAAACTTTATAACACAATGGCCAACTGATCAGTGGTACTAATACAATACATCATATCATCAATTTAAAATACAGACATTAAATTTCTTAATTCAATTAATCTTTGAGATTGGTTAATTTGTGGTCACACCTTATGGAACTTGAAACCATGACACCTCAATAGGAAAACATGTAAATAGGTAATCAATATCATGAAAATGAAGTAGAGAATCATGGATACCTCATTAAACCATTTTGGAGTCAACAATAGTATATGGACATTTTTTTGACTAGCCGGACATCTTAAAAGTGAAAACAAGTTCAATTGGTAGTGTCGAAGATCATATGATGTTATTATGTGTCATGTGTCGTAGGACAATGTTGGAATCTTACTTGAGAGTGACATGGGTCATTATTCATGCCAAAGATTAGATAGAGTATGTCTTACATACCTTGATATAACTACTTCAATACAAGTCCAACTTGACTTCCCGTACTCTTCGAACACTTATCTACAATAAGTCATTTGTGGCAAACTAGTATTAGCAACCAAATCTTACCATTTAGGTATTAACTTTACCAAATAATGTCTAGGAAGTAATCCATTAACTCATCAATAAGAGTGCTACATACATCCTCTTATGCTCTTATTACATTCACATATCATGCATTTTCATGAAATATCCGTCAACATCATTCTTAGCCTTTATTTCCCTTCTTAATCACCATCCAATACCAACATGATCACTGGAAATACATAACCACTAATATAATGATATATCACCACAATTCATCCTCCATAATCCAATACAACAACTTCCATAATTTACTACTAACAATTTATACAAAACAATTCATAACTATGTTTCCAGTTATCTTCCAACATCAAGACAATACTCATAATCCTTTATCAATACTTATTCATGGATAAGAATCAAGAATAAACAATATTCATACCTTAAAAATGAAATCTTATATTTAGAATCCTCCTTACATAATTATGGGGTGCTTCTCGAAGCATTCGAGCTGGTGAACACAACTACGGAACCAATTCGAATTTTCTACGGTTGAATCACAAAATATTTGAAGTTGAAATTAGGCTAGGGTTTCACCTTCTCTTAATAATTGGATGGTATATGATATATATGAGGCTAAGTGTAGGTTTATAAAGACCCATTTTCGTCCAAGAGGTAATAGAAAATGACCATTTTGCCCTAAAAATGTAAATAAATCCGAATCTGTCCCTAGTGGACAGTTTTGATAGGCTGAAGTAAATCGATCATAAATCTTTGCTCCGGTATCGGATTCGGGTGAAACCAATTGCATTGGAAAGATAATTCAAAGGGATTTCATTTTCATATAAAGTATACCACCCAGTTATTCCTTTACAAGGAGTTATGGTCATTTAAAGTTGACCCAAAAATCTGTCCCACAATTCTGTTTTTTTTATGGTAGCCTGTAATAAAACGGGTATAGCTCCTTACTCTGATATTGGATTTGGATGAAACCAATTTCATCGGAAAGAAGACTCTCGGAGATTTTCGTCTATATATAGCAGCTCACACTGTTCGTTTTTTACAAGGAGTTATGATCGTCTAAATTTGATCCAAAAAAATAATTGCCTAGCTGCAGTAATTTTCCTGCAGATTTACTGTTCACAGGCTTCCCGGCCACCGTTTTGAAATTTCGAATGTGGTCGCTTATATGAAATACTCCTTTGTTTTGGGAAAACTTTATATCGTTGGAAAGCTTATTCCAATACCTACACATACAACTATTGACGGGATACTTCCGAACACCATAAACTTAATTTAACCCATACGCAACCCTTTAGGACTCCATATAATCACGATAAGTGTACGAAAAAATTTACAGGGTGTTACATTCTCCCCCCCTTAAGAACATTCGTCCTCGAATGTTAGCATAGTTACTTAATTAAGACATGTCCAAGCTTACAATTAGCATATTCATCATCATAACATACTTGCATAAAAATAAACACTTACTTGTTATTGTTCTTCTTCCGTCTCATGAACTTCCTCCTCATCGTTGAATAGGTAAGGGTACTTATTCTTCATCGCTTCCTAGGCTTCCCATGTGATCTCCTCAACTTGTTGATTCCTCCAAAGTACTTTTACCGATGCTATCTCTTTATTCCTTATCTTTTTAATTTGGCGATCAAGAATAGCAATAGGCATTTCTTCAAAAGTGAGATCTTCTGTAACTTGTACATCTTCCGTAGTAGTGATGTGCGATGGATCTCCGATGTACTTGCGAAGCATCGAAACATGAAATACTGGATGAACTGCTGAGAGCTCTTGAGGTTGCTCTAACTCATAAGTAACTTGTCCAAATCTTTGAATGATCTTGTACGGACCTATGTATCGTGGACTTAACTTTCGTTTCTTTCCAAACCTCATCACTCCTTTCATTGGTGATACTTTCAAGAATACCCAATCGTCGATAGAAAACTCAAGTCCTCTTCTTCTAACATCCGCATAAGATTTGTGTCGACTTTGAGCTGTTTCAAGCCGTTGTTGGATCACTTTAACCTTCTCCATTGCTTGATAAACAAGATCCGGTCAAAACCAGACCGCATCACCTGCTTCAAACCATCCTATTGGCGATCTACACTTTCTTCCATACAATGCTTCATATGGTGCCATTTTGATACTTGAATGATAGCTATTACTGTAGGCAAACTCGATAAGAGGTAGGTGATCATCCCAGTTGCCTTTGAAATCTAATACACATGCTCGTAGCATATCTTCAAGTGTCTGGATGGTACGTTCCGCTTGTCCGTCCGTTTGAGGATGAAAAGCCATACTTAGATTTACTTGTGTCCCCAAACTCCTTTGAAAAGACTTCCAGAAATTCGCGGTGAATTGTGCTCCTCGATCGGATATAATGAAAATTGGAACTCCATGTAACCGAACGATCTCCTTAATATACAACTTCGCATACTCTTTCACCGTATAAGTTGCCTTAACTGGTAAGAAGTGTACAGATTTGGTAAGCCTATCAATGATCACCCATATGGAATCAAACTTCCGATATGTACGAGGCAAACCCGTGATGAAATCCATATTGATCTTGTCCTACTTCCAGAATGGAAGATCTATACATTGCATGTAACCACCGGGTTTCTGGTTTTCTACTTTGACTCTTTGACAATTCGAACAATCAGCTACAAATTCGGCAATATTCTTCTTCATGTCATTCCACCAATATATTGTTTTCAAATCTTGATAAATCTTAGTCGACCCTGGATGGATGGAATACCTTGAACAGTGTGATTCTGTCATAATTCTTTTTCTTAGCTCAACTACATCAGGTACACATAAACGATTCTGACACTTAAGCACTCCTTCTCGTGTAAGCTCAAATGTCTTTGTCGTGCCACTCTGCACATCCTCCTTAAGCTGCAATAAAATTGGATCTGCATACTGCTTCTCTTTCACTTCAGCTATCAATGAAGATTCCGCTGTATTACGTATAATAACCTCTTCATCTGGAGTTTCGAGAAGTTGAACTCCCAAATTAGCTAGTTGGTGAAGATCCTTAATCATCCCCTGCTTTTCTATAGATTCCATTTTAGACTTACGACTCAGTGCATCCGCTACCACATTCGCTTTCCTTGGATGATACAAGATATCAACATCATAATCTTTCAACAATTCAAGCCATCTCCGCTGCCTCATGTTTAGATCTTTCTGACTGAAGATATATTGCAGGATCTTATGATCGGTATATATGTCAACATGAACCCCATATAAGTAGTGGCGCCATATCATCAAAGCAAATACAACTGCAGCTAGCTCAAGATTATGTGTGGGATAATTCCTCTCATGTGGTCGCAACTGTCTAGAGCCATAGGCTATTACTCTACCATGTTGCATTAATATGTATCCTAAGCCACTTCTCGAAGCATCACAGTACACTGCATACCCTTCTATTCCTTCAGGAAGTACCAATATCGGTGTAGAAGTCAACTTTCTCTTCAGATCTTGGAAACTCTTTTCACAGGCATCATTCCATTGAAACTTGGAGGCTTTATGCGTCAACTTAGTCAAGGGTGTAGAAATAAAAGAAAAACCTTCAACAAACCTTCTATAATAACCTGCCAACGTGAGGAAACTACGAATTTCCGTAGGCGTCGTGGGTCTTGGCCAATTCTTCATAGCCTCAATCTTTTGAGTGTCAACTTTTATGCCTTCACTGGATACAATATGGCCAAAAAATGCCACTGACTTGAGACAAAACTCACATTTAGAAAACTTCGCATACAGCTTACGATCACGAAGAATCTGCAACTCCTGCCTCAAGTAATTAACATGGTCCTCTTCTGATCTAGAGTAGACGAGAATATCATCTATGAAAACTATCACGATCACATCTAGAAATAGCCTAAACAGCCTATTCATCAGATCCATAAAAACTGCGGGTGCATTTGTCAGCCCGAATGACATAACCAGGAATTCATAATGACCATACCGTGTTCAGAAAGCTGTCTTGTGTATATCTTTATCCTTGACTCTCACTTGATGATAGCCTGATCTCAAGTCAATCTTGGAAAAACACTGGGCACCCTGCAACTGGTCAAATAAATCATCAATTCGGGGGAGAGGGTATTTATTCTTGATAGTCACCTTATTCAATTACCGATAGTCAATACACATCCTCAGCGAACCATCTTTCTTACGCACAAACAATACTGGTGCTCCCCAAGGGGACATACTAGGCCTGATGAATCCCTTCTCTAGCAAGTCTTTCAGTTGCTCTTTCAATTCTCGTAACTCTGCTGGTGCAATTCTATAAGGAGGAATTGAGATTGGCTGTGTGTCTTGCAACATATCAATACCAAACTCCACGTCTCGTTCAGGAGATGAACCTAGTAGTTCTTCAGGAAATACATCAGGAAATTCATTCACAACAGGAATGGTCTGAAAAGTTGGCGGCTCTGCCTCTGTATCGCTTACTCTAACCAAATGGTATATTTACCCCTTGGAAATCATTTTTCTTGCCTTAAAGTAAGAAATAAATCTACCTCTCGGCGCGCCAACATTACCCTTCAATTCAAGGACTGCCTCATTTGGGAAATGGAAATACACCTTCTTAGAACGGCAATCTACTGTAGCATAACAAGACGCTAACCAATCCATGACCATAATAACTTTAAAATCTACCATTTCTAACTCAACAAGATTGGCCATCGTATCACGACCACAAATATTCACAACACAATTTCGATAAACATTCCTAGCTATAAGAGATTCCCCCACTGGCGTTGATACTTAAAATGGCTTGGCTAATAATTCGGGTGTTCTCCCGAACCTTCCCGCAACCAAAGGAGTAGCGTACGATAATGTAGAACCAGGATCAATTAAGGCATACACATCAAATGCAAAGATGGACAACGTACCTGTAACCACGTCTGGAGAAGCCTATAAATTCTATCGATCTGCTAGGGCATACACACGGTTCTGAGCTCCGCTGGAACAAGCTGCTCGTCTATCACCTCTACCGTGACCCATAGGTTGTGCACCCCTACTCAAAGGAGGCACCGATGATGACGCAACAACTGATCCGGTAGGTCATGTTATACCACCTGTGGTCCTGCGTGGGCAATCCCTAGCCATATGCCTCGGCCTACCGCACCAAAAGCAATTGTTCATTCCAAGCCGACATTCGCCAAAGTGAAATCTTCTACATATGGGGCACGGATGTCGTGGAGGTCTCAATTGACACATACTCCCTTGCCCTTGATACCCCACTATTTGCGAACTCTGATTTTCACTGCTTTGCCCGAACTGATTACGGTGGAGCACTAATTGCCGGATAAGAAGATAACGGGCTAGGCAATCTATGAGACAACAAAGGCCTAAAACCTCCCTAAGAAGCCATAAACTGCCCTATAGCTCTGGTCCGCTTAGAATATCCTTTTTCTGATTCCTGGGTTCTTCTTCTTTCCCTCTGATCTTCCATCTTCTGAGCGAAAGCTTGTATCCTTGCTATATCCATGTCCTTGTTCAAAGCAGCAATGGTACAATCTCTAACCAAGTATGGTTCCAATCTATCCACATAGTGATGAACTCTGTCATCCATTGTAGCTACGACATTATAAGCATATCAAGACAAGGAGTTAAATCGAAGACTATACTCCCTTACACTTCTATTACCCTGACGAAGATTTAAGAATTGATCTGCACGGGCCTGACGAGTCTCAAATGGAAGATAATGATCAATAAATGCATCTTTGAACTCTCCCCACGTAGTTGGAGGTGCATCAATACCCCTAGATCATTTCCAATCCTTATACCACAATATAGTCTCTCCTTTCAGTCTATATGCTACTAGCTCAACCATCTCTTTACGGGATATGTGCATAACATCTAGAGCCCTTTGGGTTTGATCGACAAAGTCCTGCGGGTCTTCGTTAATATCTGATCTGGTAAAAGTAGGAGGATCCAGTTTCAGAAAATCCTGTGTCCGAAGGCTAGCTGCTCTATCCGTACCACTAGAACTAGTGGTAGGAATAGCTTGCCCTTGAACTTGACCAGCAACTATACGCGTCAGAAGTTGTACTGTATCCCTCAAATCTCGATCAACAGCATTAATAGATGGCCCTTCCGGAGGAGAAGAAGCTCCTGATATATGCTCAGCTTGAGACTCACTTTGTTCAGCTTGTGCCGGTGGTGACTTACTAGTACCTTCTCTGGCCACTACATCCACTCGCTTCCACTTATTCTTTCTCCTTGTAACCGGCATCGTTACTATAGTAAAAAAAACAATTGGATTAAGCGATCTATTATGACTTTATCTCTAATATGGGCTCTATTGCACGATCCAAGAAATGAAGAGTGGAAACAATCCCTAAATGTCCAATAACCTCCTGTTTGTAGATGTGGTGCACAACACACCGATAAACGAGATTCTACTTAGACACGGCTTTGTAGACTCACTAGGATAAACTTCTCTGATACCACTTTTGTCATACCCTAAATCCCATTGGAGCGGACTGGCAGCACTTTGTTGTAAATAGAAGAAAATAGTACCTGTATCAGCCCAGCTGACATGCATAAATATATATATAAACAGTAATTGGCCGTTAGATCCATCACGTCTATCAACCAAACACTCCTATGGCTGTACAATATGTCTACAAAAGCCTCTACATAGATACACAACTGAGTTAGGGTCGGGACAAACTCCCGCCCACAAAAGACTTTTATACAAATACCAAAAATACATATAGAAATGACTTGGGATGCCCCAAAACAACTGGAGCTCACCACTAACAACATAATGTCCTGGCTCTTACTACAGAGGTGTACGAACTGAAGTACTGGTTAGTGCAGGCATGAATACGGGTCCCCCGTGAGGGACGTCAGTACGGAAATATGTACTGAGTATGTAAGGCAGTGAGTATCAAGATGAGATACAAAAGATCAACAGAACCCAGATACCAGTGAATAAACAGTATGAGTAGACCATACTTAAAAGAGCTGATGGGATACCTGCACATTACTTTCATATCATTACTTCCCGTAATCCTTATCAATACATAACATATGTCATACAATGGCAAACTGATCAGTGGTACTAATACAATACATCAGGGACCACCCCTGGAATAGCATATATACGTAAACTTTATAATACAATGGCTAACCGATCAGTGGTACTAATACAATACATCATATCATCAATTTAAAATATAAACATTCCATTTCTTAATTCAATTAATCTTTGAGATTGGTTACTTTGTGGTCACACCGTATGAAACCTGAAACCAAGATACCTCAATAGGAAAACATGTAAATAGGTAATCAATATCATGAAAATGAAGTAGAGAATCATGGATACCTCATTAAACCATTTTGGAGTCAACAATAGTATATGGACATTTTTTTGACTAGCCGGACATCTTAAAAGTGAAAACAAGTTCAATTGGTAGTGTCGAAGATCATATGATGTTATTATGTGTCATGTGTCGTAGGACAATGTTGGAAGCTTACTTGAGAGTGACATGGGTCATTATTCATGCCAAAGATTAGATAGAGTATGTCTTACATACCTTGATATAACCACTTCAATACAAGTCCAACTTGACTTCCTGTACTCTTCGAACACTTATCTACAATAAGTCATTTGTGGCAAACTAGTATTAGCAACCAAACCTTACCATTTAGGTATTAACCTCACAAAATAATGTCTAGGAAGTAATCCTTTAACTCATCAATAAGAGTGTTACATAAATCCTCCTATACTCTTATTACATTCACATATCATGAATTTTCATGAAATATCCGTCAACATCATTTTTAGCCTTTATTTCCCTTCTTAATCACCATCCAATACCAACATGATCACTGGGCATACATAACCACTAATATAATGATATATCACCACAATTCATCCTCCATAATCCAATACAACAACTTCCATAATTTACTACTAACAATTTATACAAAACAATTCATAACTATGTTTCTAGTTATCTTCCAACATCAAGACAATACTCATAATCCTTTATCAATACATATTCATGGATAAGAATCAAGAATAAACAATATTCATACCTTAACAATGAACTCTTGTATTTAGAATCCTCCTTACATAACCATGGGGTGCTTCTCGAAGATTTCGAGATGGTGAACACAACTACGGAACCAATTCGAATTTTCTACGGTTGAATCACAAAATATTTGAAGTTGAAATTAGGCTAGGGTTTCACCTTATCTTAATAATTTGATGGTATATGATATATATGAGGCTAAGTTTAGGTTTATAAAGACCCATTTTCGTCCAAGAGGTAATAGAAAATGACCATTTTGCCCTAAAAATTTAAATAAATCCGAATCTGTCCCCAGTGGACAGTTTTGACAGGTTGAAGTAAATCGATCATAACTCTTTGCTACGGTATCAGATTCGGGTGAAACCAATTGCATTGGAAAGATAATTCAAATGGATTTCATTTTCATATAAAGTATACCACCCATTTCGTCCTGTACAAGGATTTATGGTCGCTTAAAGTTGACCCAAAAATCTGTCCCACAATTCTGTTTTTTTTTTGGTAGGCTGTAGTAAAACGGGTATAGCTCCTTACTCAGACATTGGATTTTGATGAAACCAATTTCATCGGAAAGAAGACTCTCGGAGATTTTTGTCGATATATAGCAGATCACACAGTTCTTTTTGTAAAATGAGTTATGATCGTCTAAAGTTGATCCAAAAAAATAATTGCCTATCTGCAGTAATTTTCCTGCAGATTTACTGTTCACAGGCTTCCCGGTCACCGTTTTGAAATTTCGAATGTGGTCGCTTATATGAAATACTCCTTTGTTTTGCGCAAACTTTATATCGTTGGAGAGCTTATTCCAATACCTACACATACAACTATTGACGGGATACTTCCGAACACCATAAACATAATTTAACCCATACGCAAGCCTTTAGGACTCCATATAATCGCGATAAGTGTACGAAAAAATTTACGGGGTGTTACAAGTTCAATGTGGATACTAATTATATTCAAAAAAAAATTTTCAATATGGGGTTAAGTTCATTACCACTTTAATTGTAAATATTTACAAATTAGGGAAAATCACAATCTCCTTATTTATTTACCATACCCAAGCACCCCATAAATTCAAAACCATAATTAAAATATTAACAATCAGATGTAAACCATAGGAAAACATTATTAAAACACAAAAATTCAAAACCCTCAACCCATCCTCAAAAACCAGCATAAAAACCATATGAATAATTCTTTAAAACACATGCATTTAGCAAAATAATAATTATCGAAGAGTAAAATTCCTGAGATAACAAAGATTATTGAAAGAATTCAACTCTTCAAGCTCTACTTGACCCACTTCTTGGAAACCTTATGCATTAATGCTTGAGAGAATTTGAGAGGGGAGAGAGTGTATTTAAAATGTATTATAAATAAAAATAGGTTCACAATTATGCTAACAGATCACGGGTTATTGTAGGAAAAAACGAGAAATATCCAAAATACCATCATTAAAAGCTAGAAAATAAATTGTTAGTCATAACAGGTGACCTGATGGCTCATAGGGTTAGCCGATAACAAATTTATAATCAATCATACTCTAGAGAGTGTCCTGGAGCACCCACAATTAATTGGTTATGAGTTACACAATATGACTTGTTAGGGCAGTCCTATGACTCGTAGGGTCCTGGTCGTCACCAAGATAGCAAAACATAGAACATATGCTGGTTTGATTATAGTTGGGACATCACGAATTATAATGAGTCCATACAACTCACTGGGAGACACTCATACTCAAAACAAAAAAACTTAGCCACACATATTAATCAGGCTATAATTTAGGCTCTAACAACTCATAATTTCACTCTATGACTTTTAGGGTGAGTTTGAATGAGGACATTAAGGATAAAATTTTTAAAAATTTCAAAGACCAAGAATCTAGGTTATTATATTAGGTAACCTCTATGTCATCCATATCAGCATAGGGTTAGTCTAGTAGACTCATTTAGGCCAAACATTAGATTACTGATAAAATCAGTCTAGTTTTAGTTATTATTCTTTCTAGGTAGTGTTTACTCTTAGAGAGACTTATCTTTTGGTTATTCTAGTAATGGTGGTTATTGTAGGTCAGGCATATCTTTTGGTTTAGTACAATGCCTAGGGAATGTTATGGTTATGGAGCTTTTGGTTATTTATTAAGAGAGTGCCTCAATCACAGAGTAATGGTTCCTTTTTTTCAAAATTTTCCACTAATTTAGCCATTTTCGCCCCCAGCTGAAGATAGTATGCATAGTCATAGGGGTGGTCCCTAAGGTGCTGGTAGAGGTTCTTAGGAAGGTAGGATATGAGGTTAGTAAGTAGCCCAACCTAGTGGTGGGTATGGTCCATTATATTTTATACGTGATATAATAGAGGCTAAGTCTTCATATATTTTCATCACAAGTATGATTTTTGTGTGCCATCAGTTTGCTTTTTCTTTGTTTGATCTGGGATCAACTTATTTTTATGTGTCTTCTAATTTTCCTCTACATTTAGAGTTATCTATAGATTCATTATATGTGATATTATGTGTATCTACTATCAATGGTGATTATTTAGTAGTGGATCTAATTTATAGATCATGTGTTATGAAGGTTTGAGAGTTTGATAGTCATGCTAGTCTTGTTGTGTTAGATATAATGGATTCTGATTTGATTTTTCGCATGAATTAGATATCCCACTATCATGCGGTCTTGGATTGTTTTTTTTCAAATACCATTACCTTAGTCATTCTCAGCACACCTTAAGTTATGATGTAAAAGGATATTAGTCATGTGTCAATAGGGATTATTTCTTATATTTGTGCTAGGAGGCTTATTTTAAGGAGTTGCGACTCGTATCTCTTTTATATTCATGATGTTAATGAGTAGAGTTTGTTGCTTAACTCCTGAGCATGATATTGAGTTTATTATTGATTTTAAGTTAGGCAACGGAGCTGTTTCAGTGGCACCTTACCATATGGCTCTTGCTAAGCTGAAAAAATAAATTTTTCATCTTCAGGATCTTCTTTGTAAGGGTTTTATTAGACCTAGGAGTCTCCTTTAGGAGATTCTATCTTGTTCATAAAGAAGATAGATGGTTCAATGCATATGTGTATTAATTATAGACATCTTAATAATTTTAGACTGAAGAACCAGTATCCTATGCCACATATTGAAAATTTGTGCGATCAACTTTATGGTGCAACACTAACTTCTATGATTTACTTAAGGTCTATTTAGCATAAATTTAGGATTCAATCTTAGGATATCCTAAAGACACATTTTAGGACACAGTATGGTCATTATGAGTTCTTAGTGATGTCTTTTGGGTTGACTAATTCCTCATTCGTGTCTATGGATTTGATGAACTGTAGATTTAGGCCTTATTTATATTCCATTGGGATTTTGTTCATCAATGACATCCTTGTGTACTCATGGAGTACAGAGGAGCATATGTAATATTTGAGAATATTCCTCTAAACTTTGAGATGTCATAGACATTAAGCAAAATTATTGATGTGTGAGTTTTGTCTTGAGTCAATGACATTTCATTTGAATGTGGTGTCTAAGGGTGGGATTATAGTAGATCTAGCATAGATTTACGCTATTTGTGATTAGGCAAATCCTACATCTTCGTTTGAGGTATGTAGCTTTATTAGTTTGGCTTGTTACTATAAATGGTTGTTGAGCGTTTTGATACTATTACTGTATTGATAATAAGATTCACTTATCAGGTAGTCCCTTTTTGATGGTCCAAGGAGTGTGATTCGAGTTTTGGAAATTTCAAGAGACTTCTCACTTTAGCTCCTATATTGGTTGTTCTTATTATAGGTGAGGGATTCACCATGTTTACTATGCTTTTGGTTTTAGTTAGGGTTGTGTGTTAATGCAACAGGGTTGAGTAACTACTTTAGAATTGAAGTGACTTAAGGTTCACGATTGCAACTACCCCACTCATAATTTTAAGTTGGAATCGATAGTTTTTACACTTAAGATCTAGAGGTATTATAGTTATGGCATACATTAGGAGATCTTCACAATCATTATAGTCTCATCATCATATGACCCAAAGAGAGATTAATTCTAAGAATCGTAGATGTATGAATTTGGTTAAGGATTATGACATCTCTATCTTATATCATCCGAACAAAGAGCACACGGTAGAAGATGCGTTAAGGCAAAAGGCGGTTAGTATGGGTATCTTGGCTTATTTTTTATTCCTCATAGGCCGTTGTCATGGTATTTTTAGTCATTATACAAGTTGATTGTGTGACTCAATATTTCAAACCTCAATAGGATTTTTTCTAGTGTCGAGGTGAGATCTTCACTTTTTGAGCAAATTTAGAGTCTTCGGTTTGAGGATATGAGAATTTGCCTCATTTTTAATCAAGTGTTGGGTAGTGAGTTCAAGAGGGCTACCATATATTTGAGGGTGTTTTGAGATTTGATAGTTGTATTTGTTTTTTGAGGGTTAAGACTGAATCTAGTCGATGTTACACGGGGCTCACGACTCTAGATAATCTATTCACTCAAGTATCACTAAGATTTATAGATTTTTGAGGCAGTATTATTAAAGAGTGGTATGAAAAGAGATGTGGAAGAATTTGTAGCTTATTTTCTATGTTTTTAGCAGGTGATGGTTGAGCATCAAATACCTACTAGATGGATTCAGTGGATGCTTGAAACACCTTGGCTTTAAACCCTTAGAAGAATACGCTAAGTTACGTTTCTGGAAAGGAATGATTGAGCATAACACTTGTATGTTATAGTACGACTTTGGCCCTCTCTCTCATATGTTAGGTAGTCTAGTGTGGGTTATATTCTGTCCAAGGTATGGTTTAGCCTTACCCTTGTCGTATAAGAGGGTACTAGTTGTAAGTTTCCAAGTCTTATGATGTCTTGAGCTTGACTTAATGTATTCTTCCTAAGGTACGAGTTTTAGGGTACTTCTTAAACCTTAGGGTATAATTTATGCATGTGTAGTCATATATTGGAAAGTTTAGTGGTCTATGGTGAAGCCTAGGGTACAAGTTAGGGAACTACTCGTACCCTAAGGTATAATTTAGGTGTGGAAGTCATACCTTCCTAGGTTCAGTTTTAAGCTTTTAAGCTAAGGACATTTTATACTTTTCCCACCCCTAAATCCTTGTGAAACACGACTTATAAAATTACTTACAACTTCTTTCTTCACTCAGACAAGATCAAAAAATTCCAAAACACTCTCTAAACTTCTTCAACAAGATTGAAGTCTAGGGTTTCAAGAGGTGTTCTTTAGAGGCTAAAGGGGTAAAATTCTTTTCTTGAATCACCTTGTATTAGGCATGTGACTCTTACCTCATTGTTATTTCTCAAATATCATGTGTTTTAAACATTGATTTTGATTTTTCAATGGTTGGTTTTGAAATCAAATATTGAGGGTTTTGATGTATAGTGATGGGTATCTTTTACTCCATTTAAAATTGTGCTTATACATATTTTTGGTGATGGTTTGCATATCTGGTTGCTTGTTGATGATGGTTTAACAAATCGGACATGAGTAACCCTAAGGTTGATTATTTTTACTTTAGTTTCTGTCATGGTAATGGTATGCCCTCAAGGTATTTGCGAAAAGGTCTAAGAGAAATTACTAGTTAGATTTAATAGTGTTGTGAACTAAGGCAATATCTTAATGAGCAATATTTACTGGTAAATGACTTTGTATGGTGGTTTGAGTCCATAAACATGAAATTGAATTGTATTTGAACTAAATCTTGGTGTAATAATGCTAAAGAAAAATCAACGGTTTAGTGATGGTCTAGTTGACCACAATTTAACTTGAATGGTGATTGAATCTAAAACATGATCCTATTAGAGTGATTTATTGGTAAATGGTTTATAAAGACCTTGTGGTCATGTTGGTGTTTAATTGTAGCCTTGATGACTAAAATTGGCTAAGTGGGTTAGAATCCTTGATTATTGAACTAAGTGGACGTGAATAAATGGACAAAGAGTTAGATTTCCAATATCGACTAGTACAGGACGTGATGGCTTATGGTTAGAGTCCACTTTATTTAAAAGATGGCTTGTAGTTAGAGTCCACTAGCCTAATAAAATGATTTGCGGTTATATTACACTTGCTTGATAAGATGGCTTGTGGTTAGAGTCCACTTTCCTAATAAGAAGGCTCGAGGTTAATGTCCTCTTGCCTAATATAATCGGGAAGTCCAAACTTCCTAATCTATGCAAGTTGGAGGTTCACGTCGTATATCATGATTGGGTGCTTCAAAATGCATGCTAAGTCTTATTTTCTTTTTAGCACTTTATGTTTCAATATATGTTTATACGTATGCCTAAGTATATAAATATTGTTGATTATGATAGTTTGAATTTTTTTTAAATAATGACATTATTTTATCCTTTCCATTAAGTTATATGTCAGCACTCTAACTACTAACCGTACCTGGACACTGTGTCTCCATGCGACACAAGGGACAAAGCTTCTTCTTCTCTTCTTGTGCAGTGACTAGGTGGTCGAGCGATTTATGTTTTGAATTTAAATTTGTGATCTTCCATACTTTGAAAGGCATATATTTCAGGGTCTTTCTATCTTATGTCATATACTTCTTTCACATTTGTTTTTTTGCTATTGTCGGGGGCATGTCTCGATAGATTATAGACATTGAATTTGTAAAGGCTTTGCGGATGACTGTGGATTTAGGTATATTTTTTAGTTTGTTGACATTAATGGAATGATTAGACACTTCTTACTTAATGATTGTTAGTCATATTTTCGCTATCTTGTTATATATTTGGAGTTTATCTAACACTTCTGGATTGATGTGATTGTTTGGTTAGGTTAATGAGGCGATCTTTTGTCCTTGTTGGGCTCTAGATTTCCATATGACATCACCCAGTTTTAGGTTGTATCAAGTTAGTATCAGAGCCTACGTTCATGTCAATTGGGTGTCCACAAAGTTATGAAAAGTAGTCTCTTTTATGGGAGTGTAGCGCGCCACACATTTAAGAGTGGGGCAATGAGACATTTATGAATGTTTCCCTTTCTTATGGTTCCATCTCGAGCTGTAGAGTCTAAGGTCTTGGATTTCTCTTATTTCTGTTCTCTTACCTTTTTTATCATTTCTCGAAGAAGATCTAATGTTTAGGAAAACCCTTTTATCCATACAGAGGACAATATTGATTGAGCTCGTCCAACTTATGGAGTATATACTTGGCCTATAGATCCAGTTCCTGATGGCCCTAGAGTTCCACCGGTTCTCTCTAGTCCTCCCCTAGTTCCTCAGACTATCATGATGAATGCTCAGTTTTGTTAGTTGATTCATATGATTGCTCAGTTGGTGGTTTCTCAATCTAAACATGGTGCATCTGTTATTCCATTTTCTGTAGTCACAAGGGTTTTCCAGCTCATTAGATGGAGTCCTCTAACCTTTATTGGTGTCAAGGTGGAGAAGTATCCTTAAGGTTTTCTTGATGAGATGGTAATAATTTTAAAAGTTATGCATGCGACTAATGTGGAAGGAATGGAGTTTGTGGCCTATCAGTTGTAGGACATGGCATACAATTAGTACGAAGAGTGGGATGAAGCAAGGGGTGATGTTGTGAAGTCATCTATATGTGAGGATTTATCTAATGCATTTCTAGACCGCTTCTTTCCTCAAGAGTTGCGGGAAGCAAAGGCGGAGGAGTTTGTTAATCCAAGGCAAGGAAAGATATCTGTCAAGGAGTATTCCTTGAAGTTTCATCAAATATCTATGCTCATAAGTTGGTTTCTAGCATGAGGGCTAGAATACGTAAGTTTTCTTCTAGATTGTCTCATGAGTTTGTTCTTGAGATTAAGGCATCTTTATTGGTCAAAGATATGGACATTTGTAGATTTGTTTTGTATATGCAACAAGGGGAGGAAAAAAATAAGAAACAAGTTGAGATTGATGAGAGGCAGAGCATGAGGTATCAATTTTTTGAAGAAAATAGAGGCCATCAATTTAGTGATTAGTGGTCCAAGAGAAAGAAGTGGGTGTGTCCCAACATCTATTCCACAACTAGTGCTCCCTAATCAAGGCAGTCGGGAAATAGATATTTTTAGAGTGGTAATGCTTTTAGGGCACAAGGTGCCCAGTATCAAACCAATGGGGCCCAATCAACACCAAACTACCTTTATTATAGATTTTGTGGTTAGTATCATCGTGTTTGATATAAGAATAGAATGAATAGATGTTTTAGTTGTGGTCAGATTAGGCAAATAAAGCGAGAGTACCCCTCTCTAGTGGCTTCATGGGCCAATAGGGCCCGTATTGCTACTTTCTCTGCTCTTGCATTGAAGGGTGCTGCTTCTGTTTTTGCTTTTATTTTCTGGTACCAGCACTGGCCAAAATCGGTTATATGCACTTGCTACTCGCCAGGAGTCCAAGGTGTCTCCAAATGTTGTTACGGGTATGATTAAACTTGTATCCTATGTTATGTATTGCTTACTTGATCTAGGGTTCTCTCTCTTATGTGACCCTATTTGTTGCTGTCTTTTTTGGTTTTAGTCCTGAGTGCCTGTCGATTTCTTTTATATTTCTACCCCAGTAGGAGACTATAGCTGGTAAAAGAGTCTATATGGGTGTGTGGTATCTATTAGTGGTAGAGAAAGACTTGTAAACTTGATAGAGTTAGACATGGTTGATTTTGATATTATTCTACTTGTATGGTTCCTTAGATCATCGTACTTGTATGGTCATATTTAAATTACCTTATGAACTGGACATTGTATGGGAAGAAGGTTCTTTATAGCCTAAGGGGAGGTTCATCTCATGTCTTAGAGCCCAAAATTTGATTTCAAAAGGGTGATTGTATCATTTGTTCTTAATTAAAGATTCTAACTTAGAAGGTCCTTCTCTAGAATCTTTTCCCATTGTTAATGAGTTTTCCAAAGTCTTTTCTGATCATTTTCCAGGCATTCCTCTTTATAGGGAAATCGATTTTGGGATTGATCTTGTTATGAAACTCGTATAATTTCCATCCTTTCTTATAGAATGGCTCTGACAGAGTTGAAGGTACTCAAGGATTAACTAAGGATCTTTTGGAAAAGGGTTTCATCATCCTTGTGTGTACCCATAGGGCGCACCAATATTGCTTGTGCCCAACAAGGATGGTTCCCTTCAGATGTGCATTGACTATCATCTATTTAATAGGTTGATCATAAATAATAAGTATCCTCTTTCTAAGATCAATGATTTGGTTGATCAACTTTAAGGTGTGAAGTCTTTCTCTAAGATTGATCTTAGGTCAAGTTATCATCATGTTATGATTAGGGAAGTGGATATCCCTAAGACTACCTTCCAAACCTAACATAATCATTATGAGTTCCTTGTTATGTATTTTGGGTTGACCAATGCCCCCACAACATTTATGGACTTGAGGAATAGGGTCTTCCATCCATTTCTTGGATTTAATTGTTATTATTTTCATAGATGATATCCTTGTCTATTCTAAGAATGAGGTGATTTATTTCTATCACCTCTGTGCTGTGTTTTAAACCTTGAATGATTATTATTTGTATGTCATGTTCTTAAAGTGTGAGTTTTAGTTGAAGGCTATGACATTTCTTGGTCATTTTATGTCTAGTGATGGCACTATGGTGGATCCAGAAAAGTTGTGACAATTAAGAAATGGCCTAGACCTACAACTGTAACTAATATTTAGAGATTCTTGGGTCTAGCTAGTTACTATAAGAGATTTTTTGAATTTTTTTTACTATAGCAACCATATTGACTAAGTTGGCCCATAAAAAGGTTAAGCTCATATGGTCAGATGCATGCGAGGGTAGTTTTGAGAAGTTGAAAGATAAATTGACTTCGGCTCCAGTTTTGACCTTGCTTGAGGGTAATGATAGTTTTGTAGTATATTGTGATGCTTCTCATATTGGGCTTGGTTGTCTATTGATTCAACATGGTAGGGTGGTGGCCTCTATTTCTAGGTAGTTGAAAGTTCATGAGAAGAACTACTTTACTTATGACTTGGAGTTATTAGTCATGGCATTTGCATCTAATAAATGGTGACACTATATCTATGGGGTTCATGTTGACATCTTTCTAATTATAAGAGCCTTCAGTATGTGTTTACTCAGAAGAAGTTGAATCTCAGACAAAGGAGATTGCTTAAGTTGCTAAAAAACTATTATATGAGTCTCCATTACTATCAATATAAAGCTAACATAGGTTTTTATGCTCTTAATAGGTTATCCATAGGGAGTTTAGCTCATGTGGATGAGGATAGGTGGGATTTGGTGAAGGACAGTCACCATTTGGTTAATCTTAGAGTTCGTCTTACTGACTCTGAGAATGGTGGTGTATTTGTGCATCAATTATCACAGTCGTGTCTTGTTGTTGAGATAAAGGAATAGAAAATATCTGATCCTGATTTGATGAATATTAAAAGTAATGTGGGTTAGCAAAAGGTTGTTAATTTTAGGATTAGTAGTGATAATATCTTGAGGTACCAAGATAGGCTATGCATTCCCAATATTGATGGATTGGGCTAAAGGATTTCGGCTGAAGCTCATGTGTCTCATTATACTATTCATCCCAGTTCTACAAAGATGTGCCATGATCTTAGAGAGTTCTATTGGTGGAATAATATGCAATGAGATCTGGCTAGCTTTATGGATAAATGTATGATGTGTCAACAAGTGAAAGTTGAGCACTTGAGATCCGAAGGTTTGTACCAAGAGATTGATTTGGCCAAATGGAAGTGGGAGAAGAGTAATATAGATTTTATTACCAATCATTCCCGATCTGTTAGCTAATGTGATTCTATTTGGATCATTATGGATAGGATGAATAAGTTCACTCACTTATTGTCGATGAGGGCATGTTATATTGCAGAGGATTATGCTAAGTTTTATCTTCTGGAAATTGTGATCTTTTATGACACTCCAATTTTTATCATTTTGGATCGTGGTACCCATTCTCATCTCCCTTTTAGAAGTCATTTTAGAAAGGTTTGGGACTAAGGTGTGCTTTAGTACAACTTTTCACCAAAAGACAGATGGATAAGCAGAGAGGACGATTCATACCTTAAAAGATTTGCTCTTCGCTTATGTGATTGATTATGGTAGTAGTTGGTACGATCATTTTCTTTTGATTGATTATCCTATAAAAATAATTACTATTCTAGGATTGGTATTGCTTCTTTTTAGGCGTTGTATGGTAGGAGATGACGTTCTCCTATTTGGTGGTGTGAAGTTGGTGAGGGTAAGTTTCTTAGACTTAATTTTGTTCACCAAGCCTTGGAGATGGTATAGATGATTTGTGATAGGTTGAATGTTTCTCAAAGTCACCAAAACCTATGTGGATATGACGCATAGGTATTTGGATTTTAATGTTGGCGATTGGATATTCTTAAAGGTATCTCCCATAATGGGTTTGATGTGGTTTGGTAAAAAAGGGAAGCTTAGTCCCCGATATGTAGGTCCATATATGATTCTTAAGAGGGTTGGTAATGTTTCCTATGAATTGGAGTTTCCTCTATTTTGTGCTTCATCCATCCAGTATTCTATGTGTCCATGTTGTGAAAATATGAGGGTGATCCTTCGTTAGTTGTTCCCTTCGTTAGCTTCAGTGAATGCTCTATATAGGAACCAAAAGTCTGAGGATGCAACTTGGGAGGAAAAAGAGGACATAAAGTCTAAGTATCTATATTTGTTTTCCATTCTGGAAACTCATGCTTGAGGTATGTGTTAATCTTCTTAAAATGGTTTATGTTTTTGATAGACAATGGGTTCGAGTCCCAAAGTCAATTGAATGAATGGATGATTATTAATAATCATGGCATGTGTCATATCCGTGTTGTATGTCCTTATTATTTAACTTGATTAAAGGTTAGCTTTTTATGTTATGATTTCTTAACTCGTGCTTGTTCTTACATGACCCTTCATTTGAGGAAGAATGGTCCAAGAGGGGGAGACATGAAACACCATGGCTTTGAACACTTAATATAATTCCCTAAGATGAGTTTCTTGACAAGGTACAGTTGAGCATAAAACTTGTATGCTATGGTACGGCTTTGGCCCTCTATCTCATATATTAGGTAGTTAGTGTGGGTTATATTCTGTCTAAGGTACAATTTAGCCTCAACCAAGTTGTATGAGAGGGTACTAGTTGTAAGTTGGAAAGTCAGATGATATCTTGAGCTTGACCCATTGAATTCTGCCTAGGGTACGAGTTGTAGGGTACTTCTCATACCTTAGGGTATGAGTTATGCATGTTTTGTCATATGTTGGAGAGTTTAGAGGCCCATGGTGAGGCCTAGGGTATGAGTTAGTGTACCACTCATACCGTATGGTATGGTTTAGGTATGAAACTCATACCCTCCTAGATTCTTTTTCAGCTTTTGAGCTGAGGACATTTTAGACTTTTCCCGCCACTAAATCCTTATAACCACGACTTATAACTTTGTTTGGCCCTTCATTCTTCACTTGGAAGGTTAAAATATTCCAAAACACTCTCTAAACTTCTTCAACAAGATTTGAGGCTAGGGTTTCAATATGTGTTCTTCTAGAGGCTGAAGGGGTCATGTTCTCTTTGTGAATCAACTTGTATAAGGAATGTGACTCTTCCCTCATAGTTATTTATCCAATATCATGTGTTTTAAACATTGATGTTTATTCTTGAATGGTGGGTTTTGAAATCAAATGTTGAGGGTTTTGATGTGTGATGGGTATTATTTACTCTTGTTTAAACAATGTTTATACCTGATTTTGGTGACTGCTTGCACATGTGGGTGCTTGTTGATAGTGGTTTAACAATTGAATCATGATTAACCCTAAGATTGATTATTTTTACTTTGATTTTGAGCATGGTGAAGGTATGCCCTCAAGGTGTTTATGAAAATATGTAAGAGAATTCGCTAGTTACATGTTAATAGTGTTGCGAACTAAGGCAATGGCTTAATGAGTAAGAATGATTGGTAAATGACTTTGTAAAGGCCTTGTTGTCCATGTAATAAGTTAATTGGCAACCTTGGTGGTTTGATTTGTTAAAAGGGGTTTTAGTCCTTAAAGATGAAATCAAATTATGTTTGAACTAAAACTTTGTGTAATAATTCTAAAGAAGAATAAACAGTTCAGTGACGGTGTGGATGACTACAATTTGACTTGAAAGGTGATTGAAACTAATACATTTTCCTATTAGAATGATTGATTGATAAATGGTTTATAAAGACCTTGTGGTCATGTATGGTGTCGAATTGTAGCCATGATGGCTTGAATTATCTAAGTGGATTAAAGTCATTGAATGTTGAACTAAGTGGATGTAAATGAATGGTCAATTGGTTAGAGTCCCAATGTCGACGAATAATGGACAAGATGACGTGGCTAGTGTCCACTTGCCCAATTAAACAATTTGTGGTTAGAGTCCTCTTTCTTTTTAAGACTTCTTTTGTTTAGGTTCCACTTGCCTAATGAGATAGCTTAAGTATAGGTTCAGTAGAGGAACCACTCAGTAGAGGAGCCTACTTGGGAGATCGAGAGTGAGATGCAGACCCGGTATCCTCACCTGTTTGATACTTTAGGTAGGTCCTAAACCTTTACTTTCGCAGATGAATGTTCTTTTAGTAGTGGATATTGTAATGACCCTCAATCATTTTCAATATTTCGACAAATTTTCATCATTTAAAACTTTTTGATAGCTACCCCAATTCATTTATGACTTGCCGAAACTGACATATGGGTTATCAGGCATTTCATTTGGTTTTTAGACCCAATTTAGTATTTAAAGTCTTTGTTGCTTCAAATTAGCTATCTGGCAAAAAAATTCATCAAACAACCTCGTTTACCAATTTTGACAAATCCATTAGCTCCACAACATCAATTTTAGGGTAGTGGACTCTTGGTCTAGGGCCCGATGCTCGCATACTCATTTCAAACTATTGGCAGGAAGTTAATAATAATAGCACAAGAGAGTTGGACCCCCTTATTGTCAAAAAGACCTGAGATGGAAATTTTAATTCGACCATTGAGTCTAGAATATTTAATTTGATAGGGTAGAATATTATTTTAACGATATATGAGTACAGATATATGAGTACAAAATTTATCTGTTCATCACTTAAGAAAATTTTGCTTAAGTAAGATGTCAGTTGCATACGAGACCTAATAGTACCCAGCATGTATTTCTTAAGTGATGCCTTTGGTGCTTAAGCAATATCCACTTAAGCAATAATTGGTAGTGATGACCAATGTCGCGTAAGCAACACTAGGTCGCTTAAGCATTATTTGCTTAAGAGACCCGGTATCCACGTAAGTGACACCCGAACACCTGGTAAGCCTATTAAAACCCCACTTTTTCCAATTTCTCTTATTTCCATCAATTATCATGAATATAGAACCCTAAAAAGTGTTAAAACTTGGTAGAATCATAAGTGGGTGATTTTTGAGTATTCATAGGCTCGATTAATGCATTTCTTCTTTAAATTCTTGGTAAGTTTCATCCAATTCCATGATTAATTTCTCCATCAAATTCTCAAATCCCTAGAATGTAAGGGTTTTTATTATAACTCCATTAGAACTCAAAATTCACTCATTTTTTTAGGGTAAATGTTCCTTGAGCTCAGAGGGATGTAATTTTTGTTTTGAAAGTGTGATTCTGTAAGTGGGCCTCACATGGGACTTTTACATAATTTTGGACCTGAAGCACAACTGTGAAATATGTGTATCATTATTCTCATTTTGATGAGTAGATTGTGATTTTTATAGAATGGCATCTTGCAGATGCTTCTCGAAAGAGGATATCACTAGTTTAGTGGTCTCTTTGGGCATTTCTTCAGCATCTAGGTAGGCTAGGTTTACCTTCTTCCTTGATTATTCTAATTTGTAGTATAATTATGATATTATGGTAGATTTAGGATGGGATTTAGCTATTGGAGGTTTGAGTGACACAATTAGTATTAGTTGGATTGTTTAGGCTATCTTTGAACCATAATTTTGGTGGAACTAATTTAGTTTCCTATGTTTACAATGAAATCTTAAGTCAAATTGAGGCTTAATTGATACTTATGAGTGAATTTAGATAACTTAGCCTTGTTTGGGGTAAAATATGCCTTAAAATGGATTTTGAGGAATAGAAGTAAGCCCCTCCGACCCACCTTAGGCCAAGACTTGTGTTGTATTTTTTATACTTATATAATTATGTTATACTCTTTGAAATGTTTAGTTTGATACTTGAGAAGATTAGATGCTTAATGATTATGTTTGTTTGGTAATTCGGAGTTGGTGCTAAAACTGGTATAACACAGTGATGATATTAATAATATGAGTTCCAATTCTACTCTGACAATTGATGATGATATTGATAATAAGAGTTCAGGTTCAAGTTCGAGTTCAAGTTCGGCATTGAAAGGTGGTTCATGATATGATATAGTATGGATGGTTTCATGTTTATAATAGATAATTCTATAAAGTTATGGATATTTGGTATTTACTTTTCTTTGATTGCACCCTCCAGGAATATGGGGGCCCACATTGGATTATTTACTTTTTTACACTTACTGGCTTATGGGGGCAAGTCTTGTAGTGTTAATTATTCTTTCTATCATATTATGTGTATTCCAGTTATTTATTTGCAATGTGGGATCTTATTTCAAGGTTAGTCGTTTACTTTGACTTAGCTTATATATATTATATCTTATCATATTTATATCATAATTTAGCTAAGTCGGCCAAAATACCTATTAAGTACCCGTGGTTTGGTACTCATACTACATTTCTGTACCTTATTGGTGAAGATTTGAGTACAAATACCTGTCGCTGAAGTGATGCTCATTATGGATTGATTTTGGAGATTGGGTGAGCTCTTAGAGTTGGGGTTTTCTTTTTTCCTTTTATTATCTATGTCTAGTGTTTCATTTTCCAAGACAAATTGTATTTGACTATTTGAGTACGTATGTTCCATTTGTAGTAGCTCTTTTACTGACACTACTAGGTCATGAGACGCTTGTTGATGTTTTATCTATCTTTGAGACTATCTTGATTAACTAATAATTCTTACAAGTCTTTAATTGTTGAATTCTGACTTTTAGGCCATTTTCCACCAAATAATCCCATTTTATATAGCTCAAGGTTACGATTTGGACTACCTACTGGTGGGATAAAGAAGGTTCCACAACGACTCATAAGTCAGCTCTGATAGATAGCCAGACATTTAGGTATTGCTTAAGCAGACACTAGGAAGATTAAGTAGTTATCGCTTAATTGGCTAACGACTACTTTGGCAATGCTGGATAAGACTGCGCATTGTCTCTTAATCAAGACTTGGCCACTTAAGTGGCCATTGCTTAAGTACTAAATAAATCGCTTAAGAGATACTTGCCGGGAAAGCGAGGCTTCTTTAGGGAATAGATGACCACTTTAGTGGCCTTTATTTAAGCAATCGAATGGGTGCTTAAGCTAATGAACTAGTACTAGCTTAGACTTAGGTATTTATAAGTATCCACCGACCACTCGGGATTCATTAGGAATCCCATACACGTAGACAAACTATGGAACCCTATCAAATCAAATATTTCAAACAAAATGGCGTAGTTAAGATTTCCATCTGAGATTGATTCGATTAAAACAGGTTACCACACCTATCTGTCATTTTTCTTAACTTCTGGACAATAGCTAAAATGAGACCTAAAGCCTTGGGACCCAAACCAAGGGTTCACCTAGGCTAAAATTGATGTTTTGGAGTTTCCAGAATCGTCAAAATTTGCATATGAGATCATTTGGCTAATGTTTTCTCACTATAACCAATTTTAACCAGTGAAGACTTCAAAATGAGGAATAGGCATTAAAAATCAAAAGAACTTCTTGGTAACCAAACTTTCAGTGGAAGCAGTTCAGAAATAACATGGTGAATCTATGGGAATGATCTATATAGTGAAAGGCATAAATATAGAAAATGACCTAGAGAGTCATTATAATATCCACTACTAAAAGAGCATTCATACACAAAAGCAAAGGATTAGGATATACCCGAAGACTTAAATATGAGAGGATATTAGACCCACATCTTGATCTCTATCTCCCAAGTAGCTTCCTCTACTGGACGGAGCCTCCACTAAACCTTAACTATTACAATCTCTCTAGTGAACAACTGCCAGATATCACTACCTAATAGGAACACTGGCTTCTCCACGAATGTCAACTGCTCATCTAAATGAACTAAGTCCAACCTAAGAATATGAGATGTATATTAGATGTATCACTGCAATATAGAAACATGGAAAACCAAAAAGGCAGTAGTAAAATCTAGGGGTAGGGATAACCCATAATCCACCTCACAAACTGAGTGAAGAATCTCAAATGGTCTAATATATCTTAGGTTAAGCTTTTGTTTCCTTTCGAACCTCATCAAAACCTTTATCAGCAATTCTCGGAGGAATACCCGATGGCGAACTCTGAATCTGAAGGAACAAAGTCTACTATCTTCATAAGCCTTCTTCCTACTCTGAGTTGTCCAATATATCTTGGGTTAAGTTTGTCATTCCTCACGGACCACATCACACCCTTCATGGGAAATTCTCAAAGGAATACCCAATCACCAACTCCTATCTCAAAGAATGAAGTCTACAATCTGCATAAGGCTTCTACTACTCTGAGCTGCCTCAACCTACCCTAAATAAACCTGACTCTATCCAAAGACTCCTAAAGACGGTAAGTACCATGGGTTCTAATTTCGGAGGTCTCAAACCACCCAATAAAAGAATGAAAATCCCTAACATACAAAGCCTCAAAAGGTACTATATCAATATGCGAATGGTAAATATTACTATACACAAACTCTGCCAAACCTAAGTGTTTCTCTCACTCACCTCGAAAATACATAACATTGTCTTAAGCATATCCTTGAGAACCTGAATAGTCCGCTCTAACAGCCTGTCGGTCTGGGGGTGGAAAGTTGTACTAAGATCCACCTTATTACCCAACTCTTCCTTAGAAGATCTCTAAAATCTAGAAGTGAATGCTGTCCCTAGTATGAAATAACAGATATAGGCACATAATGTAAATGGACTATTTCATGAACATAAACACATGCTACCTTCTTATCACTGAAGCACATCTAGATAGGAATGGAATATGTCGATTTGGTCAACCAAACAACTATTATCCAAATACCATTGAAACAATATGAGGTGTGAGAAAACCACTAGCGTACTCCATGGTAATCCGCTTCCAATTCCATCGGGAATGGGCAACCTTTAAATCAAACCACCAGGTCTCTAATACATGGCCTTCACCTATTGACAACATAGGCAATAAGCTTTAAAGTTTTCCATATCTCTCTTCACCCAATTCCATAAATAATATTACCTCATATCTTTATTCATCTTAGTTTTACCTGGGTGAAAACAATATCTGGAGCTATAAGCCTTATGAAAAATCAACTGAATTAAGTCACCAACCCTCATAACACAACTACGACTATTAAATCAAATACACCCTTAGAATCTATGATAGCCTTGTTTGACTGATCACTCAACACTTTTTCACGGATGATGCAAAGTATCATATCCTCAAACTAACAAATCCATATCGGCTCAAATCACAAAGAATTTGCCTCAACACTATAAAGAATCATCCTAGGGTATGAAGTATCAAGTCATACTATAAATTTGGATAAGGCCTGAACGTCCCATGCCAACGGCCTCTATGAAACTGAGTTAGAAGCCAAGATACATATGCTTAATGCCTTCTAGCTCAAGTCATCTAGTACTATGTTCACCTTCCATAGATGATACAAAATAAAGATGTCATAATCCTTAAGGAACTCCATCGATCTACACTGCTTGGAATCAAGGTCTCTCTGGGTCGTAATATATTAAAGACTATGATGATCTGTGAAGATCTCACAATATACTTAAAAAAAGATAATGGCTCCATATCTTAAGAGCAAAAACTACTGCCGCTAACTCCAAATCTTGAGTGGGTTAGTTTCACTCGTGCACATTCAACTATCTGCACGCATAAGCAATAACTTGACCATGTTGCATTAATCCACAACCTAATCCAACACATGAAGCTTTACAATACATAGTGAATCCCGCACCCTTCACATAAAGATCCAATATAGGAGCTAAAGTTAGAAATCCATTGAGATTTCTAAAGGTCGACTCACACTCATTAGACCATCGAAAAGGAAATTCATTTCTAGTCAATATAGTCATCGACGCTTTAATATTACAAAAACACTAAACAAACCATCTATAATAACTGACTCCTCCAACAACAATGTAGGTCCGTCCCAATCACAAATAGATTTAATCTTTACTAGATCTACCATTATCCGATCCTTACACACTATGTGTCAAAGGAATGTCACCAACTCAAGCCAAAACTCGTACATAGAGAATTTGGCGTAAAGCCTATGGACTTTAAAATTTTGGAGAACAATCCTCAAATATTGTATATGCTCCTCTCCACTCCTCAAATACACAAGGAAGTCATCGATGAACATAATCACAAAGAATCTAAATAAAGCCTGAACACACATTTCATTAAATCCATAAATACGGCTAAGGCATTGGTCAACCTAAAAGACATCACTAGGAATTCATATTGACCATACTGGGTCCTAAAGGTTGTCTTTAGGATATGCTTAGCCCAAATCATCAATTGATGGTAAATAGTTCTCTACAAAATCTTAGAGAGCATCATTGAACCCCAAAGCTAGTTAGACAAATCATCAATGTAAGGCATAGGATACCGGTTCTTTACCTTAAACTTATTAAGCTACCTATAATCAATACATATAGGCATGGAACATTTTTTATTCTCAAGGGATTTGACATAAGATCCTTAAGAATACATACTCAGTCTAATGAAACCCTTACCAACAAGATCTTGAAGTTGAAAATTCAACTCCATAATCTTTGTTAGAACCATACGATAAGGTGTCATAAATTGGTAAAGAAAACATTAGGAAACTAATAAACTATCAGAATAGAGACAAGCAATGGAATCTCAATACTAACATCACGGATATTAGCATGATAAAACTCACAACCCCTTGAAATAAGTCTCCTAGCCTGAATATAAGAAATAATCCCCATTGAGTTGAGGCTAAGAGCTTCTTTCCATATAACTAAGGTTACGTTGGGCACGAATAAGGTAACGGTCTTAGCAAAGAAATTTAAGACAACATGATAATGGGACAACCTGTCCATGCCCATAATCACATCAAAATTCACTATATCTAACACAATAAGATTAGCATGAGTATCAAACTCTTAAACTGTCAAAACACATGATTTATAAACTCAATCCACTATTTAAGAATCACCTACATGAGTAGATACACATAACAACATAGATAATAGATCCCAAGATAACTCTAACTATAGGGCTTAATAAGAAGAAACATAAAACTTAGTGGATACTATATCAAATAAATTAAAAGTTGACTGATGGCACACTATGATTGTACCTATGATAATAATATTTGAAAATTCATCCTCAGGTCTAGCAGGCATGACATATAACTTATCACGCCTACCACTTAATTGGACTTCTCACCATTTTCTTATCGTACCTGTCTGAGAACCTTTATGAGCACCATGGGAACTACCATTATGACCCTACATACCACCTCTCATAGGGGTATGTACTACCCTAATCGATGGATCACTCTGAGATAAAAGAACCAGTGCTCTAACGATGGGGCACTCTTTAGAAAAGTGGCCAAAAGCCCTACATCCATAACATGACCAGTGGCTATAATGAATCTAGAAGATCTAGCTAACCTAGAATAAATAATACGACTTGAATAACAAGAAGACGAACCACTCAAAGGCTGACCATTACTCTAGCCAGCATAATAATTATTACTGTATTAACCTTTATTGTTAATCTAAACTGCGGGCTTTACAGTCCTACTAGACATACCCTAATGCTAATATGATTCAATCGGAGGATACCTACCCTAAGAACCAGTTCATATTAACCATGACCCACTACTCCTCCCACTAAAACTACCCTGATATCGTGGCCTCTTATTGCTTGCTCTTTGGGCCTCATGATGTATCACTTCCATAACTTAAGCGTGATCAAAAACCTCAAAAAAATAACTACCCACAAAAACTAAACTCTATGTACACATAAAAAAAGAAAGTCTTAATCCCAAATAATGCATTAAACCCTTTTATACTCACTAGTAAAAATACATATTACATGCTTAGAAAACTCATGAAATAAGCCTCAAACTCTATAAAAATCATAGATCCCTTCTCCTACCTTGAGAATTGATCTTTTAAATAATCTAAAAGACTAGAAGGCGTCTACTTCTCCAAAAAGATTCCTAAGAACTATGTCCATGTTAATGGGGTAGATCTATCTAGCCTTAAATAAAGATAAACTCTTCACCAATATCAAGATGCCAAGTTCAACTAAAAATTAGTGTAATCCACAGAAGAGTCTCCACTAGGCCCAAGTTACTAAGCCTATCCTCACAAGTAATCAACAACTTATAAATATCCTTGCTTAGTGGATCAAAAAAACTAAGTGGAGCTAATTTTAAGAATCTACCCAATATCTTCTACTCCTTAAATTATATAGCACGTTGGGTAACAGAGAAACCATCGGCGCAGGAGGGATCTTATCTCTAGAAGTCGTAACTACATATTGTGACTCCACATAAGTGCCACTTTGATCTAAAGACTATGCACCATCAAATGGTGCACCAAAAAATAATCCCACGAATTTAAGCAATGCATACCTAAGAACCAAAGAGAAAATAAACCCCGATGGAGCCTAGGGTATTTCCTGGCCAATCGCTAGCTAGGTGGAAAAACCTTTAGCTCAGGAGCAAGAATAACGTCTAGTGAAACTCCCCTATCCTAGACCTTAACTAGGGACACATATATAGTCTATCTATGACCTATAGATCATCTATTAATAGCGACAGGATTCCTAAGATTAGATTCGATATCCCCTTTTCATATAGCAGTATCACATGTCCTAGCTATCTACAAAGGAGTGAAACCAAAAGAATCCTTAGAAACCAACTCAAACTCTTAGCACAATATAAGTGAAAGAGTTAAAAAAACTCCTAAACATGTCCAATAGACTACCAAAAATAAGAAATGGGCGTTATCATTCTAATCTAGGAGAATCTACTAGACACTTACTTTTGTATCAATAATACAGGTAAACCCATGCTCTTATTCTAATTTGTCATGATCTGATCTATGAGTCATGATGGTACCTACTATACCCCATTAGTAGGTAAGACAAACCACAGCCTGGAGCTATAGATAATAGGTTAATTTAGTTGAAAAAGGCATAAAAGCTAGTTGTTTACAAGTAAAGACTTCCAATAATAGTGAGGAAATCATATTCTTAAAGATAAATCAACCATCCCACGACCTAGTAGTGTCAGTACAAGAGCTATTCACAATAGGAATGTATATACAGAAATAGTCAAAGGCAATCCATGTCGAATAATTAAAGATTAGACATAGATAATAGAAGGAAAAAAGGACAACTTCGACTCTAAGAGCTCACCCTATCTTTGAAATCAACTCTACACGATCATTATATCAGTGGCAACTACTAATACTCATATGATACCAAAAAGGTGCAAAAGTGCAATATGAATATTAAAACCATGAGTACTCGTTAGGCATCATTAATCGACCAAGCAAAATCATGATATAAATACAGTAAGATGCATAATAAATAATCTAATTCGTAGACCTAGAAATTAGCTCAAACACTATAAATAAATAATTAGAACATATATAATATAAAAGAAAGCCTAATTAATACTACAAGATTGGCCCCCATAAGCCAGTACGTAAGGAAAAGTAAATAACCCAATGTTAAGCCTCCATATGCTTAGAGGGTATAATCAAAGAAAAGTAAATAATTAAAGTTAAATAAATTCGTCAAATATCAAACCATAACCATGAATGGATCCATATTATATCATGAATAAACCCTCACTAATGAACTCAAACCAAAAATATCTCATCATATTCATTATCATCATTTGTCGAACTTAAATTAGAACTCATACAATAAAAATTATAATCAATTTCCACACTTGGATCAAAACTTAATATCAATAAACCACCAAATATGGCTCGAAATTAGCACCAGCTCCCAGTTACACAACTAGTATAAATAACATATATCTAAACTCCTCAAAGTCCAACATAATTATTTTAAAGGGTATAACAAGTATATAGAATCTTATAAGAGCAAAAATAACTCTTGGCCTAAGGTGGGCTGGAGGGGACCACTTTTAATCTAGAAAATTCGTTCAAGGCATATTCTACCCCATAATAGGCCAATGTAACTAAATTCACAAGGAGATGTTTTAATCCACAATTAACCCTAAGATATCAATTATACCTAAATCATGAGAAACTAAGTCAATTCTACCTAAATTATGGTTCCTTAATTGGCTAAATAGAATAAATAATGCTAATTACACTAATTATACCTCCAAAATCAAAATATCATCCCATATCTAGCATAATATCATACTTATAATATGAGTTTGCTCATTCTATGATGAAGGTAGGCATAGCCTATCTGGATGCTAAAGAAAAGCCCAAAAAATCTGCTAAATTAATGATTTCCCTTTTGAGAAGCTTTCACAATATGTTATGCTATCAAATCATTTTCTACACATTAAAATGAGAATAAATATACCCATATTGAACTTTTGTGCATAGGATCCAAAATCACATAAAAATCTCATATGGGGCTCACTTCCAAAATTACACTTTCCAAATCAATAATACTTCTCTCTATGCTCAATGAACATTTATCCTCAAGAAAAGGTGAATTCTAAACTCTAATAGTGTTACAATCAACAAACAAATATTCTAGGGATTTTGGAAAATGATAAAGGATTTTATCACGAATTTGATGGAAGATTACCAAGAATTCAAAAAAGGAACACATTACCCGAGCTTATGAACACCCCAAAATCACCCACAAATAGTTTTCTAAAGTTTTCTCCTTTTAGGGTCCTACACTCTATGAAATAGGTGAACAATGGGAGAAAATGGGTTAACTGGGGAATTCATAGGATCACTACGTGTCCAGGCGTCGCTTAAGTGGCCACTAGGTTACTTAATCAATCATCGCTTAACCAAACAAGTGCTACTTTAGAAACATTGGTTATGTCTGCACAATGTCCATAAAAAATCTTTGCCTGCTTAAGCGGCCATCGCTTAAGCGCCAAAGCATTACTTATATGATACCTGTTGGGCAAGCCGGGCTGCTTAAGAGATCGACTGACCACTTTAGCGACGTTCTCTTCAGCGAATCGATGGGCTTAAATATATATACCAGCACTAGCTAAGACTTTGATATTTTGAAGTCTCTATCGACCCTAATAGATTCATCCAAAATCTCATACATTTATACAAACTATGCTACCCTACCAAGTTCAACATTTCGGGCATAATGGTATAGTTGAAATTTCCATTTGAGGTTATTCTGATGAAAAGTGGGTCCCAAACCTTTGTGCCATTTATCTTAACTTTTGTCCAATAGCTCAGAATAAGTCTAGAACCCTTGGGACCCAAATCAAGGCTCCACCTAGACTAAAATTGATTTTATGGAGCAATAGAAAGTGTTAAAATTGACATATAAGGTTGTTTGACTGGAGTGTTTGCTCGGTAGCCTATTTTGACTAGCGAAGACTTAAAAATAATAAATTGGCTCTAAATACCAATCGAACTACCTAGTAATTGAACTGTCAATTCCGTCAAATTATTAATGACTTAGGGTTGCTATGGGAAAGCTCTATACAGTGAAAATGAGTTGAAGTATAGAAATTAACTGGAGGGTCATTATAATTATGGTGCATAGTAAGACATGTCTTGAAACTTTGCCTCATAGGCAACCACAAACAAGTTATCCAACTCCAACCTTCTTCTACTTATGATATATGTTGGGAATATATTTATCAAAGAATATATTTTTAAATTGTGGTGGAGTGAGTGAATGTAAGGAAACCTTGTATCTTACAAATGACCTCCACTATTTCTTGACTTTGGCTTGTAAATAAAAAGTAACAAACCCATAACATACCTTTCAATAATTCCATTTTGTACAGACATTGATAATAATCTATAAAGAATCAAATGCATCCTCAAACTCTTTACGTTAAAATATTGAGGTTTATTATGAACTAGTAGAATAGCCAAGTTCATTATTAGTAACCACTAGCCCAAGTACCTATAAGGGATATACCTTTTTTAGAGCCTTTATACATCTTTTGTGATATAACAGCGACATGTTATACAATTGGAGGCATAAAAGCTGGAACAAATTGAGTATAGAAGAGCTAACCAAGCTACTGAGAAATCGAGATACCTCTTAAATTACTTCGATAAACAAAGGCATCAATGTTGCATCATTCGATGTTGGCACCATATTTTCTGGTATTTGTTTATTTTGCAAAAGGTTTTGGGTATCTTGTTTTGGGATAGGTGTATGTGATTTTTATCTTGTTGGTCCTCCAATATCTTAGGCTCCACCTAACTATCATTTCTCTCCATTCTCCCCTTCTAGTTCTTCTTCTAACTCATGGTCTACCCCAGACTGTAGCCCTAGCACTCGATTTGGGTGTTGTTATTAGTGTTACTATGATGTGACTATTATGGATGTTATTGCACTGTTTGATCGAATATTCACCTTTTGTGAAGAAGGGTGAAAGAGTAAAATAGCAATTTGGATCACCATGGAATTCTTTTGTTAAAGCCAAGTAGCATCATGAAAAAAAGTACTGCGTCTGTATACTATTTCGTAGGTTTTTTCTAGAATTATTCTTTTTTGATGAGATCTACCGACTTATTACTCTGATTCCATATTTGTCATAACCCAGATGGTCATGATTGAAACCCACCCCACCCCTTGGTAGGAGAGCCATATTAAACTTGATTCTCACTAACTCTAGTTTTACTTTCATATTCACCTTATACTAACCTCAATTTTAAACAAGTTCTAATATGTGTTCATTCAATAAATAAATACATTATCAACCAATATCAACATCCTTACACTAAAAAGTATGAAAACATATATTTGTTACATCCTTGAGACCTAAAGTCCCCATACAAGAACATCTAATAGAAATTAAGTCTTAAAATTACATGATTATCCAGAGCAAGGAAATAATGAAAAAGTTCTTAGTCCCTAAACAAGAGACATGAACTATGATAAAAACATCCATAGGCTACTCGTTCATGGTGCTCACCTTAATTTAAAATCTTGTAGTACTGACTAAAGTCGAGGTCTAGTATCAAATACCAGAAGACACTATGCACTCAACAAAAAGAAGAGTATGGGAAGCATCAATACATCTACTAGTACTGGTAGTCATCATAGGCTGACTAAGCTTAACAATGTACAAAAAAGCAAAAGAAATAAGAGATACAACAATCATCACATAACCTATAATTTGAGACATCAACAAATTTATAACACATCACATAATGAGGATAATAGACTTACATTACACATGTTTAAACTTACCCATTCACAATAACAAGTTGTATCACCACATGATTATAATGAATATTCAACACACATGAATAAATTTATAAATTCATTTATGCAAATTATATCTTTCCCTTCTCAATTTAATCAAGATCATCATCATTATCATGATCATCATGATTCTAATAACATACTCAACAACCTCATGAATAACATGAGTTGTAGATCGTAATCATCATCAACATCTCTACAACATCAATATGTATAAATATAAAATGCGTCAATAATAACAATTCCATCACAAATATTTAATTAACACATGATCCCACAGTCTACCAAGTTTACTTGCTACATTAAATTGTAACCTGTCGTTATTCCTTACTCAAAATCACCTCTAATAAACAATCTTTCCTTTTCTTTTCCTTTCAACTTGTTCTTGATTTATAATAATAATAAGATGATGCATTTATTTGAATCAATTCAACTCTTGTATCTACTAGGAAATAAAATTAACCACTGTTATTTATAAGTTCCCTTAATTAATTATCTTAGGCTTTCCTACATTCAAACAACATGAACTCTACTTTATTTAGCATGAACAACTAAAATTATACTCCCATTACTATTTTTTAAAACCTAGGAACATTACCTACTGATTTTATACTCATTCTCATGGTTTTACATTAATTTCATAAATTAGGGTTAAACCCCAAGTCCACCATGAACAAATTTTCTAATGAGTTTTAGAGATTGTAAGAGGTAATTCAAGTTTAGAATGTGATAAACTTACCTCCAATAATAAAAACTCATAAATTCAGTAGAAAATTACCTCTATAGAGCTCTCTAACTTTTTCAGAAAGTGGGGAATGAAAAATGTTTTTCAATTTCAATCTCTCAAAATATTGTGTGTTACCATTGTAGTGATACATGACACTATTAAGTTTACTGCTACAGCGCTACCCTTTCTTCTATAGAAGTTCTGAAAAATAACTCAAAAACTTTATTCATATTTGTCCAATTAACAACATATTCTTCTTGACATCATAAACAAACCCCTCCATAGTAAACTCTATAACAATAGTTATATAACTCTATTTTAAGTGCTAAAAGTTGCTATGGATTTCTAAACTCCTTACTATATAAAGAATAAACAAAATATCACCATCAATACTAAAATTAATACTAGATTCTGTTAGACAAGTACACTCTCAAACTCATCCAACCCATAGATTAGCCTTAACTTTCTCATAAATTGCTTAAGGAGGGACTAGGTTCACCTTGCAATTCTATGTTACAATGGTCAAAATAGGGTTACAATGATTTTGATCACCTTGGTTGAACCCTTAGTATTTGATTTGTAGGGAAATAAATAGAACAAAAGTGTTAGGGGTTAATAAAGCATTTGGCCATAAATCTTTCTAATTTTTAGGAAAAATAAATAGGTTTGGGTGGCTAAAATATATGGAATGAAAATATAACCATAATGAAATTTAAAGAGCCCTTTTAATAATGAACCACCCATTAAAATTGCTTTGAGATAAAATTAAGATGAATTTGTTATTCAACTAACCAATTTAGCTTCTTGATATAACAAAGTAAATATTTATTTGCAATGATATACTAAATGTCATGATTAAGCCCTGAACGATCTCAATTTGACTAATTAAAAATATGTCCTTGACTAAAATATAATTTTTGATATAAATTGGTTTTAAAATTAATAATGAGATAAAATTAACTAATAATCATAAGTAAAATGGTATAACACCCAAAATAGTTTTAGGAAATATTTTTTTAAAATTTATTAATATTTAATTGTAATGACCCTCATTATGATATAATGATTTTAGAATATTCTCTGTTTTAACCATTTTACCGATCCCCAAGGTTGACTTATCTAATTTACGAGTTGTTGTGATGCTTGGCATAGTCTTTGAAGAATTTGTGTGTGTTTTCTTAAAGGGATAGGTTCGAATTTGGTTAATATTTTTGTAATACCCCGAGTTTGTACCCCAGACGCTACACGGTGCTCATAATCTTGAAGGACCACAAGCTAACCCATGACTTGTACCAACAGCAATAACTGAATAATAATGCTATAAATATGGAGAAATTAGGCAGAAATTTGTCATAAGGTTCAATACAGAAATAAAACTAAGTAAGGTACAACAATTCAAAAACTAAAACATCTGCTTGAAAATACTCAAGTCCAAAAAACCGCTAAACTATTTTAAATATGGAGTTGATGGGACAAGTCCCCAACTAACTCTGAACTACTAAAATGCTAAAGTAATAATCATGTCCTTGAACTATGAGGACTCACCACTAACTCTGACTGCTGAAAATCTATAATTGCTAGGGATGATCGTGAGCCTGTGCGTCTGAACCTATGATATAAAATATCATAGCACAAAAAAAGGTATGTGTCAGTAATTTAAATGTACTGGTAGGCAAAGTGAGGTAGGCTGAAATGTATGGATTAATATGCATGAATAATACTGTCTGAATAACATGAATGTAACTAAATAAAAGTACATGCATGAAGACATAAACTGTAATTGAGATCGTAATAACACTAGAAATTGAGTCTGATTACTAATTAACTGATATTTAAGTCTACTAATACGAAATTATTGATAACTGAGTGACTGTATATAATAGTCATGAATATGAAATTGTGTTGAGTTTTGTATTGAGCTGAGTGACTGTATCTGAAAGTCCTGAATTTGAAAAATAGAACTGAGTTCTATACAGAGATTGGAACTGAAACTGAGACTGTGGGAGGTCATCATCTAACTGACATGCCCTATTCTTAATAGATTGAGGTCTAACTTGTAACCCTAGTTGGAAGGGTGTCAGTATCATGCCACGGGTAAAGACAAGCTGAGTCACCCTCATTTCGTAGGTTCTCTAAATGAGAATGACGGTACCTTCATCTGGCAGGTAGATCACCTCATCAACTCTCAACTGGCAGATTGATGTCTCAACCTACACTGGATACATAGTTTTAGAACATAAGGACTACTTCTAAGGATCACACCTTCAACTGGAAGGTGAGTCCCTATCTTTGGGTTCACTCGGTGCTTAATCCTACTCCCAACTGAATAGAGCCTGCACTAATTTCTAAACTATTCTAAGCTGGACTGAATGATTACTGATCATACTATTTAACTGAATTGAATAGATTTTCATGGACTGATAGAATACAACTGAATTTTGCTAACTTACTGAGTACTACTAAGTTTCCCTGAGTTTTGTAATCGACTGAATTCTACTAATCATGACATGGTTGAATACTATTCTGTAACTGACATCAGCTCTAGGCATACAGCTAAATTGTCGAGTATTAAATTTCCTCAAGACTCAATAGCATGAATAGCAAATCACTGCATGACTTTAGTAGCATAATGGTACTAGCTTACTAACAATACATTCACTTAGGACTTTCTGTCAAACACTTGATATACATTGGGCTTGTGTAAAATTAAATTCACATAATATCATGTTATGCTTGGTCTACTCAATTCACATAGGCATTTTGACAAATACTTGAGAATCATGGGTAATTCATATATCAATACACATTTACTGCTATCATGAATTCTACATTCAACTTGCAACTAAAGAATTTAATATGAAGTTCACAAAGTGTAATTTAAAATTAACTAGTTTGCATGAAACTTGGGATAAATCGTGGATTTAGATCACCATTAACATCATAATCATAAATAAATTTAAGATCCGATAAGAAATCCATAAAATTAATTAACTTAAATTTTAAAAGAGTTTCTTGGAATCCAAGGGTAGAAGGATACCCTTGGATAAACACTTCATATACCTTTGTGCCTAAATTCTGAAAGATTGGTGGTAGTTTCTTGAGTCCTTAATTTGAAATTGATCCCCCTTAGGGTTTATGTTCTTGAGAAATTTGGGAATAATGAATGAATTTAGCCTCTAAAGGGGCTTAATCTCGTGTTTTGGGGGCTTATAAACATGGGAAAAAGACCCTATTACCCCTAAGGATATGGCTTTTTAAAGACTAAAAATTGGACTGTTGAAGCGCAGATCGACGCACTGCGTCATTGGCATTAATGTGATGACCAACGTGCCACATCTAGTCCATATTAGTTCACTGGAATTTGCCACTGAGAGCCAAGGAAAATATTGATCGACACTATGGACAACTCGCCACATTGAGATCACATTGATAAACTATTTTAGATTCCTAAACGTGGTTCAAACGAGGTCCGAAATACAAAACACATCCAGCAATACCTACTGACATTCCTAATCATGAATCAATCTAAAGATTGACCTTTAAAGGTCATAAAGGTCGTAAAATAGAGTTGCAATCTTACGAAAGCAAAAATAACGTTAAGTTTTCATACTTAGCTTAAAATCTTTATATCTGGGACCCCTTAGCAAGCTTAAAAGACTAAATTTAGCTAGAATTTTGCAGGGTCTTATAGTATCTCCCCCTTGGGAACATTTGTCTTCAAATGAGACTAATTAAATTGAGAATACTGATAGACAGGATTTAGACACTGGATATGCACAATTAAAGCATAACTTCATGAATGAAATTATTGATATACTGAATTATCATACTAAACATACATATCTGATGCATGAGTACATAGCTGGACATGATTCATGAATGGATGACTGTGATTACTAATAAGATAAGTTTATCTAGTGAACATAAATGTCTGATGCATAAGTACATGACTGAATTGATTCATGAATGAATGACTGAGTGTGCAACGTTAACTAATACCAAGTTGGTAGCTATATCTGAAAATGGGACTAAAAAATTCAAAGAAAAAGTATTACATTGTGCTGAGTTTAAATTTGTGGAGAAAAGGTGAGGATACTTGGTCCACATATCTGCCTATGCTTCACAAGTAGCTCCCTCAACGGACTGAGTCTACCAAAGAACATTGACCAGAGAGAATACTTTGTTCCTCAGTCTGCAAATCTGATAATCAAGGATTTTGACAGGGATCTCCTCATAAGAGAGGTTGTTCTTAATATATATGCCCTCTATAGGTACTACAAATGTTGAGTAACCTATGTATTTCTAGCAAAGAGACATGGGACACTGGATGCACTAAAGCTAAGTCTGAAGGAAACTCAAGCTCATAAGCTACCTTTCTAAAATGACTGATAATGCGGCAAGGACCAATATATCGGGGACTGTGTTTCCCATTCTTGCCAAACCTCTTCACTCCTTTAATAGAAGAGATTTTTAAATTAATAGATTCCCCAATCTCAAACTCAAGATCCTTTTTGCGCACATCTGCACACGATTTATGTCAGTTCTGAGCTGTGTAATACCCCAAATCTGGTACATAGAATGCTACACGGTGCCCATGACTCAAAAGGACCACAAGCTAACCCATGCCTAATATCTGTAAACTGAGTATTGAATAATAGTATTAATATCATAAATGCAAAAACATGAACTGAAAGTCCAGAACGTTCAATACTAGTACATATCTGAAAAATATGGTATAAAAATACCAAAATAACTGAGATAATTATCTGAACATACTGTATTTTGAAAGCCTCTAAACTGTCTGAATAAGGAGTTGATGGGACATGTCCCCAACTAACTCCAACTACTAAAATAAATTAAAACATAAAATAGTAATGTGATCAACATGTCCTCGAATAATGAGGACTCACTGCTAACTCCGATGGCTGAACTGGGATGCTACTGGCTCTCTAGAGCTTATGCTTCTAAACCTATGGTATAAGACACCATGCCACAAATGTGTCAGTACTTTAAATATACTGGTATGCAAGTGAGATAAGATGAATGCAATAGGTTCATATGAATGAACAATACTAACCGACTGACTAACATGAATGTGAGAATACATGCATGATTACATAACTGTTACTCAGATCTTGATAATGTTAACTCATGAATTCTGATAACATGGATTAATTGATAATTGAGTACTAATACTGGGATACTGAATGACTGAGTCTATTGAGTACTGAGGAACTGATGTCATATTATCGATAAAGGAATGACTATTTCTAACAGTTCTGATTATAAAGAACTGGTCTGATTGACTGTATCTGACAGTCCTAAAATTGAATAATGATAACATGAGTTTTGTATAAATTAATATGCTATTAATTGGGTTCATGATAACATTATTACTGAGTCTGGATACTGATAACATGATTGGATATATCTGACAGTCCTGATACTGATGGAACAAGCTGAGTTTCGCTTTGTACTAAGTTAACTGTATCTGACAGTCCTTGATTTCTACAGAACTGAACTAAGTTCTATTATTGAGACTGGATCTGTAACTGAGACTGTGGGAAGTAGCTATCTAACCAACATGCCCCTAATACACTATTATGGCTGAGTTTAGGTCCAATTTGTAACTCCAATTTGAAGGGTATCAATACCGCGCCACTAGTAAGGACAATCTATGAGTAACCCTCATATAACAGGTAACTCTAGTGAGAATTGCGGGAACCCTCATTGAATGGGTTAAGACACCTCATCTACCTTCATATAGCAGCCTATGATGTCTCATCCTACACTGGCTACGTAGTTATGGAATACAAGGATTTCTTCTAAGAATCACACCCTCATATAATAGGTGAGTTCCTATCCTTTGGTTCAATTTGTTCTAACTCTTACTTCCAACTAAATACACACTGAACTGATTAACTGAGCTGAATTGAAACTAATGGTATTGTTTAGCGAAGCTAAACTAATCCGTTGACTGACTAAATATACTGAGTTTAGAGGACTAACTAATAATATTTAAGTTACTAACTTTGATGGGGAATACTGAGGTTATTGAGATTACTGAGTATTGAGATTACTAAGATTTTTTAGATTTTTGGGTTTTCCTGAGTCACATAACTGACTGAGTTCTATGGATCATAGCTTGACTGAGAGTATCGTGAAAACCTTACATGGCTCTAGGTACATAGCTAATTGTTGGGTATAAGTACCCTCAAGACTCAATGGAAAGAAACTGACATAGCATGAATTATGTGAACACAATTCATTATTCATATATTCAAGTACTTCATCAAACATGTGATATACCTAAACTTGTACAAACATGAGGATTTCATAATATCATGCTAGTTGGGTAATTTTCCTTGGTATCGACATTTAATAAAACACATGATAGGCATAATATATGTAGACACAATTATTCAACAATTTACACATCGTGATTCAACTTCTAATTATATCATCCTAGGGTTTAATCATAGGTTCACATGAATATACATCTATACAAATCAATTCCACATAACATTAATCACCAAACATGGATTTGAATTCAATTGATCATTCTCAACATAAACAAAATAAACCCAACATGAAATACATAAAGAAAATCTAAAATCTTTACTTTAGAAAAGAGATTCTTGGGATTCATGGATGAAAGGAGTCCATGAATGAATACTATTCATACCTTAGTTCATTATTTCATGAAGATTGACGGTGAAAACTTCTTGAATTTGAATCCCCAATAGAAACCCTAGTTTGTCCTTAAGAGAAGTTTAAGAGAACCTAGTATCTTTTGGGTGAAGAATAGGTAAATCACGTGTTATTGGGTTTAAATAGGGGTAGAAAATTGACCCTTTTAACCCTTGGACACATCTTTTATTTTTGAGAAAATTTCTCGATTTGCTAGGCTGGCGCGATGCGGCGCTATAGCATCGTGTCACTGGAAATTGCTAGCTGGGAACTGGGCTGACGGTGCAATGCTGTGAAATCGCGTTGCAATATAGGATGGGACCTGGAAGTTCACCGTGACGTAGTGGTATCATGCTGAGACACTGGAGAAAGGAAGATTCTGAATTTGAGCCCTGGCACAACACACCATAATCACGGAGGCTCACTGGATTTTGATGATTTCCATTTTGACCTGCTCCACGATGCGCTGCTGGCTCAGGTGAAAATCTTCAAAATACCACATATATAAAAGTGGATTCATCTTTGAAATAAGTCTTTAACATATCTGGGATGAATTTAAGCTAGGTAGAAGTATGGGGTATTATAATATCTCTCCCTTGGGAACATTCGTCCTTGAATAAGACTTATTGAAATGGGAAGAATGATAAGCTAATGTTCATACTGAACAATAACAGTGGAAATATGACTACCTAGCTGACATTACTGAGATTCATACTGAGCATGCATATCTAATGCATGATTTCATGACTGAGTTGATACATGAATGCGTGACTGAGAGTACTGATAAGCTACTCATGCATATCTGATGCGTGAATACATAAATGAATTGACTCATGAGCATATGACTAAACATGTAAGGGTAAAGGTACCAAGTTTGTAATGGAAATCTAAGAATGAGCTGAATACCAAGTTTGTAAAGGTAATTTAAACATGGAACTGAGTAAGTGCAAGAAAAACCCATTACTTAAGCCATAAATACGGCGAACCCATAATTATGCTAGGAGTATGCATGAACGGGAACATGAGGACATAACTAAGACTGAAACATGGAGCATGAACTAAATTTTTGTGAACTGAACTGAGCCATTGAGTATATGGCTTACAACTGATATTGTATCTAGAGGGTCAACCTATGAGTACCCCCTACTACTAAACTGGATCCCTTATATGAAGAAAGAATGGGATGTTCTTTTCTTGAAAGTGTGGGGGTTCATAGTATATCTCCCCCTTGGGATACTATGTCCCTCAAAGAATACTGACTTGGCTGAGTTGCTGAGGAAACTGAAGCGATGCATATGGAATTTATGAGCTGAGTCTTTACTAAATATCTGGGATCTGAAACTAAATAATGGTACATGGAACAAGTTGAACAAGCAACTACCTAGTTGGTCCATCTTAGAATGATCATATTTATGAGATTCTGAATATCGTGATTAGATGGAAAGATAGAGAAACGACACTATCAAAACTTGTCTGTCTGATTGATAAACTGAGGTACTAGCTTTGCGAACTAACTCATGCTGAAAACTTATGCTTGATTTGAGCGTTTCTATGACACTCTTTCTCTGGAGCTCTAATGACTATAGGGCCCAAGGAAATTTTAGCCTTGTCGTAACAAGATAGTTGAATAAGAAAATCATCATATGGCTAAAGTTTGGTAAGATGAGTTGGGGCCTACGAACACCATTTAAGATAAAATGACTAAACCTCTTGCACTGAAACTGATATTACTGAAATGAGTCACATGGGCGCTAAACCCAAGTGCATAGCTATGCTAACTTATCTAATTAACGAAATGGCTGATAGATGAATATTGGATGTGTAAGACTGAACTGTACTTGGTCTGAATAGCTGAACTGAGACTATAAAATATTATACACAGAAGGTAATATTGACTAGGTAATATGAGATAACTGAGCATGAATTTGTGAAAACTGTATTATTTGAGAGTGCAAGACCAAGCGTATAACAAAATTCTGGAATAGTCTGTGAACTGAGGTACTGAAATAACTATAGCTAGATAACTAATAATTGTACGCTATGGTCAAGCAACCCTTAAACTGAACTGAGTTACTGATTTGATTACTGAATCAAAGCTGAACCTATAACTAGGATTGCAACTAAGACTTATACTATAACTATATGCTGGGTTCCGATGAATGGACATGGATAACTATGGTGTAGACTAATATTAAAGTATTGAATTCTAAGATTGAACACTAATCACTGAGTTTCAAACTCTAAAACTGTAACTGACACGGTAACTGAGTTTTGATTGTTATAGAACGGGGGAGGACATAAGTCAAAAATCTAAATGTACACTCACACTCTGTACTTTTTCAACTTCTAAATACAACCTCTTGCTAGCTATTTACTTGCACACTAACATGACATTCAAGCCTATCTTCACCACTACACCCTCGTGTAAAATAAGCATGCAACAATCTTGTCTTAATATGAAATATCCACTCTCTCCCTTCTAAGAAACTGCTCTTCACTACACTATTTTCATAAGGAGAGCTCATTGAAGGGTTAAATTAGGAGGACATGAAGCATGAATGGACACTAACTGAACTTAACATTGATTGAAGCCTAAGGAATAGAATATAAATATCATGGATATACCAAGAGGCCTAAACTGATGATAGGCATAACATAGTCTGAATTTAAATAATCAGTAGAGGCATAGCATGAGCCATGGTAGCTGAGTATACTATAAAGAATGATATATGTACATGAGTCATGAGCTGCATGACCTGAGTTTAGAGTTTTTTGCATTTGTAGGACATGATTTGTATTACTGAGGGGAATAGAACTAAACTCCTTATGCTAAGAACTGGAATCGTACATGATTCTATGGAAAGCATGTTAATATAAGTTGTGTTCATGGAACTGAGATATAAAGCATGTGTAGGCATCATGCTGACTGAAGTAACAAACTTTACACTGAGATAAAGATGGGTTCAGAATCATCTTCCCTTACTGTTTTTCTATACGTACTGTCACTACTACTGGAATGTGAGAGCTTGAATTGGTCACTTGATCTATCATCTCCCCCTTAGCATTAATCTATCATCATAAGTCTATGATTACTTTACTAAACTCTGAACTAAATTGCAATCATTGTCACCTACTAATATTCTGTTCGACATATGGTTACATTACTAAACACATTATCTTCTTCTGTTTCTTCATATACTACTAATATTGCATCTCCTAATTCACATCCACACCTTCATACCTAATTTTAGATCAATACTCATAAATTCATGCTTGCACTATTTAAGCCTACTGGTCTACCTTGGTACAACTATCCCTATGAATACATAATCTGCTCAATTTAGATAACGTTATCCCAAATTTACTACTGCTAAAATCCTGCTATCATAGAATTCTGAGAAGGGATCTGATGACATATGATTTCTCATGATCATGAATAAGATTTGTACAAATTTGAAGCATAAATGAACTGATTGGATACTTTTAAGCTTGTGGGCAATCCCATACTAACTGTTTGTAGGGACTATCTTAGAAAGCCCTATCCTTAGGATTTTGATCTTCAAAGTTTTTGTTACCTTGAAAGTAAGGTGAAGTTAACATAAGTGAAGAATGAGAAAAATCTACTTGAGTTTCTGACACGAATACACCATTATGGCAGAGTTGGGGTCCAATCTGTAACCCTAATTATAAGGGTGTCAATTACACGCCAATGGTAAGGAAAATCGTTGTGTAACCCTCATATGACAAGTAACTCTAGTGAGAATGGTGGGAACCCTCATGTAACAGGTTAAGCCACCTTATCTATCCTTATATAGCACGCTATGGTATATCAACCTACACTGGCTACATATTTTTGGCACACAAGGATTGCTTCTAAGAGTCACACCCTCATATAACAGATGAGTTCTTATCATTGGGTTCACTTGGTGCTAACTCCTACTCCCAACTGAATAGACACTGAACTGATTAATTGAATCGAACTGATGCTAATGGTATTGTTTAGCAAAGCTAAACTAAACTGAATTTACTAAGTTCCATTGACTGACGAAATGTACTGAGTTCTAAGGACTTACTGATAATACTGAAGTTATTGAGATTGACTGGGAATACTGAGGTTATTGAGATTACTGAGATTTTTGAGATTTCTGATATTTCTGAGTTTTCCTGAGTCACATGACTAACTGAGTTTTATAGCTCATAGCTTGACTGAGAGTATCATGAAAATATGACATGGCTCTAGGCACACAGCTAAATTGTCGGGTATAAGTACCCCCAGGACTCGATGGAAAAAAACTGACATAGCATGACTTACGTGAACACATGATCATCAATACAATTCATTATTCATATATTGAAGCACTTCATCAAACATGTGATATACATACACTTTTACAAACATGGGGATTTTATAATGTCATGCTAGATGGGCACTTTTCCTTTATATCGGCATTTAATCAAACACATGATAGGCATAATATATGTACACACCATTATACAACAATTACACATTATGATGCAACATCTAATTTCATTATCCTAGGGTTTAATCATAGGTTCACATTAATATACATCTATACAAATCAATTCCATATAACATTAATCACCCAACATGGATTTGAATTCAATTGATCATTCTCAACATAAACAAAATAAACCCGACATGAAATTCATAAACAAAATCTAAAATCTTTACTTTAGAAAAGAGATTCTTGGGTTTCATGGACGAAAGGAGTCTATGAATGAATACTATGCATTCCTTAGTTTGTGATTTCATAAAGATTGACGGTGAAAGATTCTTGAATTTGAATCCCCAATAGAAACCCTAGCTTGTTCTTGAGAGAAACTAGTATATTTTGGGTGAATAATGGCTAAATTATGTGTTATTGGGTTTAATTAGGGGTAGGAAATTGATGCTTTTAATCCTTCAACGCGTCTTTTATTTTTGAGAAAATTTCCCAATCTGGCAGGCTAGCGCGACGTGGTGCTATCGCTCTGTGTCACTGGAAATTGCCAACTGGGAACTGGGTTGACGGCGCGATGCGGTGAAATCACATTTCAATACTGGATGGGACCTGGAATTTCACCGCGATGCGGTGGTATCATGCTGAGACACCATAAAATGGAAGATTCTAAATTGAATCCCTGGCATGACGTGTCATAATCACGGAGGCTCACTGGACTTTGACAATTGCCATTTTGACTTGTACCGCGATGTGCTGATGTCTTAGGTGATACACTGTCTCACTAAAAAGGCTCTAACTCTTCGCCTGGATGGCAGATTTGGGCAAGTTTGGTATTGATAGAAAGCTTATTGAATTTTTCACATGCAAAAAAGTGAAAATCTTGAAACTATCACATATATAAAATTGGATTCATCTTTAAAACAACTCTTTAAAATTTCAAAGAGGAATTTTAGCTAGGTAAAAGTACGGGGTATTACAAGTTGTCTTAAGCCTTTCCCTGATGAACTGAAATTTCTCTAAGGTATTAAATACCAATTCAAGACCTACCGCTATGGCCTTACCAACTTCAAACCAACCAATGAGAGATCTACACCTCCTCCTATAAAGTGCATTAAATAGAGCTATCTGAATGCTGAAATGATAGATGTTGTTATATGCGAACTCAATCAAAGGCAAATGCTTATCCCAACTACCTTTAAAGTCAATCGTGTACGCTCGCAGCATATCTTCTAAAGTTTGAATTGTCCTTTCTACTTGACTATCTATATGATAATGAAAGTCTATACTAAGGTGAACTCGGGTACCAAGACCCTTTTAGAATGCCTTCTTGAAATGAGAGGTTAACTGGGTACCTCTATTTGAGATAATGGATAATAAAACACCGTGCAATCAGACCAACTCTCTGATATAGATTTTGGTATAATCCTCAGCTGAATAAAGGGTATGGAATGGTAGAAAATAAGCTAATTTAGTGATCCTATATACGACGACCCTAACTGAATCATGTTGGCAATAAGTACGAGGCAAACCAATCACAAAGTCCATGTTTAGTTCTTCCCACTTCCAACTGGGAATACTAAACTCGGACCACTAGGCTTCTGATGCTCAATCGTAACCTGGTAACATATTGAGCACTTAGCCACAAACTCTGTAATATCTCTCATCATCCAACTCCACCAATAGATCTCCCGTAAATCACAGTATATCTTAGTGGCTCCTGGATGAAAAGAGTAGCACGCACCATGTGATTCTACAAGAATTCACTATCTCAAGTCATCAATAACTAGCATACACAGCCGACCCTAGAAATGCAACACACCATCTCTCTCAGGAGAAAAGCTCTACCTGTTGATCTCTGACTGATTCCTTCAACTTGACTAGACGAGGATCCCTATCCTATTTTTATTTTCCCTCAAAAACCAGGGATACTTCTGAACTACACTTCTCCCTACACTACCTTCTACTGAATCAACTAAGCTAACACCTAGTCGGGCAAGCTGATGAACTGCTTGAGCTAAATATTTCTTACCATTCTCCTCATAAGAAACCTTACCCATAGACATCCTACTTAAAGCATCAGCCATTACATTGGATTTACTCGGATAGTACATGATACTCGTGTCATAGTCTTTCAATAACTCTAACCACCTTCTCTGACATTGGTTTAGGTCTTTCTGAGAGAACATATAACGCAGGCTCTTATGGTATATGAAAAAATCAACATGAATCCCATAAAAATAGTGCATCCAAATCTTTAAGGCAAATACTACTGCTGCTAACTCAGGATCATGAGTAGGATAGTTTTTTTCAGGGGGCTTAAGGTGTCTAGAGGTGTAGGCTATGACCTTACCTCTCTGACTTAAAACACATCACAAAACAACCCTGGAGGTATCACAATACACAAAAAAGCCGTCTGAACCATCTGGCAGGGTCAAAATTAGAACTGTTGTGAGTCTAGTCTTTAACTCCTAAAAACTCTTCTCAGAATAATATGACCACTGGAATTTGACTTTCTTCTTAGTCAATCTAGACATAGGAGATGCAAAAATTGAAAATCCCTCAACAAACTATCAATAATAGCCAGCCAAGCCAAAGAAACTCCTGATATCTGATGGAGAGATTGGTCTAGGCCAATTTGTCAATATTTTGGTCTTTTAGGGATCAACTCTAATACCAGCACCAGAAATGATATGGACAAAAAAATCTACTGACCATATCTAAAATTTGCACTTACTGAATTTGGTGAATAGCTGATGGTTTCTGAGAGTCTACAATACTATTTTGAGATGCTCTGCATGATTATGCTCACTGCGGGAGTAGATTAGAATATCATCTATGAAGATTATGATGAACATGTCCAACTATCATTTTAATACATGGTTCATCAAGTCCATGAAGGCTGCAGGGGTATTGGTAATACCAAAGGACATGACTAAGAATTTAATGTGACCATACCGAGTTCTAAAGGTTGTCTTCGGGATGTCACATTCTCTCACTTTGAGTTAATGATAGCCTAATTTAAAGTCTATCTTAAAAAAGTAACTAGTGCCCTAAATTTGGTTAAACATGTCATCGATTCTGGGAAGTGGATACTTGTTCTTGACTGTGACTTTATTTAGCTGACGGTGGTCAATACGAATTTTGAGAGAACCGTCTTTCATACGTACAAATAAAATCGGTGTACCCCATGGGGAAACACTGGGTCTAATAAATCCCTTAACAAGGAGATCTTTTAGATATTCTTTCAATTGTTTGAGTTTCCTGGAGCCATTCTGCATAGCAAAATAGATATGGGCTGAGTATCTAGAAGAAAGACTATTCCAAAGTCGATTTCCCTTTCGAGAGGATTTCCCTTTTGAGAGGAACTTTTGGAAGATCTTCGGGAAACATATTTGGGAATTCACATGCTACTAACACTGATTCAAGAGTAGTGGTTTCTGCTAGATTCCTAGACTCAAATGAGTTGGTAGATACATTCCTTAGATATTACTTTTCTTGCCCTTAGGTAAGAAATAAGCTAACCCCTAAGTGCTGAAGTACTACCCCTCACCTCTTGGATGGGCTTATTCGAAAACTGAAACTGGAAATTTTGTTTCTGCAGTCAATTGAGGCATATAAGAATTAAGCCAATCTATGTCGAGAATGACATCAAAATCAGTAATCTCTAATTCGACTAAGTCTGCTGAGGTGAATTTCTGAGATATCATAACCGGACAATTCCTGTATACCCATCGGGATATGATAGATTTACCCACTAGGGTGGAGACTGAGAAAAGCTCTACCAGAATTTTAAATCTGACTCCAAAATTAACGATTAAATATGGAGTCACAAAGGACAACAAAGCTCCTAGATCTAGCAAAGCATAAACACGTAAATGGAAAACTTGTAACATAACAGTGACCACATAAGGAGAACTTTCCTAATCCTATTGAGAATGAAAAGCATAGAGTCTATTTTCGCATTGCCCACTAGTGGCACTGGAAACGACACCGTGCTAAATTGGGCGACCAGACTGAGCTGGGGATGGTTATACTAACCCTGAGAACATGACTAGGGATAATCTCTAACTTTGTGTCCTAGCTTGACATAACTGAAACCTACATCACTGCCTGCTATACAGATACCCTGGTGGTTTCTGCCATATTTCTGACAAAGAGGATTGGTTCGGTCGTTGCTGAAACTACCCTGAGGTTGAGGGCCTGGTGCCCTATCCTTATTGCTGTCTCTAAATTTTAGAACAGGAGTGCTAGCTGAGGACAAATATGAAATTAAGGATTTTGGGTGGAATTTAGAATGATTACCACCTTCTGAATTAGGCTAAGCAAAACTAAAACTACATATTCTTACTCTTTTATTCTCCCTCCCCTTCTCCCTATTCTTAGCCTCCTCTATCTACTAAGCATGGACCATAATCCTGGATATGTCTATCTCTTTAATTAGCATTATTTTCCTACATTCCTTGACCATATTGCTTGACCCCCCGACACAAACTTACTCATCCTGGATCTACTATCTGCTACCACATGAGGAGCATATCTAGCTAATTGGGTAAACTTGAAAGAATAATCTTTCACTATCATGTTTCCCTGCTTCAAATTTATAAATTCCAAAACCATCTCTTCCCTCAACTCCTATGGGAAGAACCTATCTAGAAAAGAAGTGGCAAACTCCTCCCATTCCATGGGCCTTGCATCGATGACCCTCTCTGCTTTCCACTATTTAAACCATGAGTGGGCCATATCCTGCAACTAATATATAACCTACTCATCACTCTCAACAGTTGTCACCCCATAATATTAGTAGCATTCTATACCTAATCAAAAAACTCCTGAGGGTCCTCATCGGACTTAGACCGAGTAAAATATGGAGGGTTCATTTAGGTGAAATCTTGAATCCTGGATGCAACAGTATTGGCCACTAGGTTAGCCAGAACAGTAGCTTGGCATTCATTTTGGTCTTCCACCGAATGAGCTAGGGTGGTGAAAGCTGCTTTAAATTTAGTTTTGGAGACGTGTTTATCCAAAGGATCTGGCTGGATGGGCTGGGGTTATGGCTGGTCTCCTATTACTCCTCCCTTAGTCCTTTTTTGAGGTTTATTCCTTAAATAAAAGAGAATTATGGATTAGGCAAGGATTTTAACTGGAGCTCATGCTCACTCACACGACATAAATACTGAAAGAAGGGAAAATTTTCCTAAAACACCTCCCAGCCTCCTGTCCATAAATGTGGCATGCTACACACTCATGAACAAGAGCCTAATAGGTATGGCTTTCTGACTTCCTAGGACTCTGTTGAACCTTAGGCTCTGATATTAATTTTGTAACGCCTCGAGTCTGTACCCCAGACGCTACACAATGCTCAAAATCTCGAAGGACCACAAGCTAACCCATGACTGGTACCTGCAGCAATAACTGAATAGTAATACTATAAATATACAAAAAGTAGGTAGAAATTTGCCAAAAGTTTCACTACTGAAATAAAAAAATATGGTATAACAATACCAAAACTAAAATATTTGTCTAAAAATACTCGTTTGAAAAAGCCTCTAAACTTTCTAAAATATCGAGTTTATGGGACAAGTCCCCAACTAACTCCAAACTACTGAAATAATTGAAATGTTGAATTAATAATCATATCCTCAAACTATAAGAACTCACCTCTAAATCTGACTTCTAAAAAGCTTTAACTGCTAGGGATGATCGAGAGCCCGTGCATCTGAACCTATGATATAAAACATGATAGGAAAAGAAAGGTATATGTTAGTACTTTGAATATATTGGTATGGAAAATGAGGTAGGCTGAAATGTATGGGCTTATATGCATGAATAATACTGACTGAATAACATGAATTAAACTGAATTAGAGTACATGAATGAATATGTAAACTATAACTTAGATTCTGATAACACTGGATACTGAGTTTGAATACTGATCAACTAATATCTGACTCTACTGACACTAAATTACTGATAACTTAGTGCTTGTATCTGACAGTCCTGAATATGGAACTGTGCTCAGTTCTGTACTGAACTGAGTGTCTGTATCTAACAATCCTGAATATATAGAACTGGAATGAGTTCTATACTGAGATTGGAACTGAATTTGAGACCGTAGGAGGTAATTATCTAAATGACATGCCCTTTTTTAAACAGATTAGGGTCCAACCTATAACCCCAATAGGAAGGGTTTCAGTACCGTGCCATGGGTAAAGACAAGCTGAGTCACCCTCACCTGGTAGGTGCTTTGAATGACAAAGTTGGTACCCTTATATTGAAGGTAGATCACCTCATCAACCCTCAATTATCAGGTTGATGTCTTAAACTATACTGGATACATAGTTCTAGAACATAAGGACTACTTCTAAGGATCACACCCTCAACTGGCAGGTGCGTCCCTGTCCTTGGGTTCACTGGGTGCTAAATCCTACTCCAAACTGAATAGACCCTGGAGTAATTTTTAACTATTCTAAGCTAGACTGAATTGTTATTGATCATACTATTTAACTGAATTGAACTAAGTTCATAGAGTTTCATGGACTGACGAAATACCATTGAATTCTGCAAACTGACTGAGTACTACTAAGTTTCCCTGAGTTCTGTAACTAAATGAATTCTACTGATCGTGACATGGTTGAATACTATTCTGTAACTAACACTGGCTCTAGGCATACAACTAAATTATTAGGTATTAAATACCCAGGACTCAATAGCGTGAAAAGCAAATTAGTTCATCACTTTAGTAGCATAATGGTACTAGCTTACTAACAATACATTCACTAAGGCATTTATGTCAAACACTTGATATACATTGGGCTTGTGCAATATTAATCTCACATAATAGCATGTTATGCTTAGGCTAGTCAATTTACATAGGCATTTCAACAAACACTTGAGAAGAACAGGTATTTCACATTTCAATACACATGTAGTACAATCATGAATTCTACATTTAACTTGCAATTCAAGAATTTAACATGAAGTTCACAAAGTTCAATTCACAACTGACTTGTTTGCCTAAATTTTGGGATAAATCATGGAGTTAGATCACCATTAACATCACAATCATGAATACATTCAAGATCCAAAAATAAATCCATAAAATCAATAACGTAAATTTTAAAAGTGTTTCTTGGACTCCAAGGGTGGAAAGATACCCTTGGATGAATACTTCACAGACCTTTGTTCCTGAATTCTAAAATATTGGTGGTGGTTTCTTGCGTCCTTGATTTGAAATTAATCCCCCCAGGTTTTCTGTTCTTGTGAAATTTGAGAATAATGAATGAATTTAGCCTCTAAAGGGAATTAATATTGTATTTGGGGGCAGATAAATGTGGGTAAAAGAACCTATTACCCCTAAGGATGCGGCTTTTTAATGACTTAGAACTAAACCATCGATGCACAGATCGATGCATTGCATCATTGGCATCGATGCAATAGCCAACGCACCATGTCGAGTCTGTGTTGATTTACTGGAATTTTCCACTAGGAGCCAAGGAAAATATTGCCTGGCACGATGGACGACACGCCGTGTCGAGATTACGTTAATACACTATTTTGGATTCCCAAACGTGGTTCAAATGAGGTCCAAAAAATATAAAACTCGTCCAAGAACACCTATTGACATTCCTAATCATGAATCAATCTAAATATTGACATTTTAAGGTCATAGAGGTCATGAAATAGAGTTTCCAACTTACAAAGGACAAAATGACTCTAAGTTTGCATACTTAGCTAAAATTTTCTAAGTCTGGGATCCCTTAGCAAGCTTAAAATACTGAGTTGAGGTTAGGATTTTAAAGGGTCATATAATTTTGTGATCTGAGTCTTGAATGAGGATTCACAAAATTCCATTGAATATGGATATTGAATTTGGGATAGGGGCATGATTTGTTCAAGTTTGAAATCTTTATTTTGTATTTTGCTTCTCAGTTTGAAAATTGTGTATTTTTGTATTAAGGAGTTCAGGGTTTAATACTTTAAAAAAGATTATTTTTAACAAATTCGATAATTTCATAGGATTTATAAAGTGTTTTACAATAAATTTACACTATGGGTTCACGTTCAAATGATTCAACATGAGTAACTAGGGTTAAGAATATATTTTAAAATTGTTGGTTGCTAGTCAACAATGGACCATGGCCAACGTGTGGTTAACAGTCAATAGTGTAGTTAACGGGACACTTTCCTTTGCTGAAACAACTCTATTTTGAGATTTCTCTTCTTTTTTGTCATTTTAGCCATTTTTATCACATTGGGAGCTTGAGAGGAATATTTTAAGGGAGATTTTTCTTACGTACGTTTGGTGGGTAAGTACCTAGTTCAATTCAAAATCATATCCTTCCAACTTTATAATCTATATTCTTCTAAGTCAATGATTCATAAGAGTTTTTTGTGTTTTTCCGCCAAAGTGAAAATTTCCTATTTCATTGATTTGAGCTTTGATTATTAATATTTTTTTCTTGGGTTTTCATTCATAAAGTATTTTTCACATTAGAATAATGATTTTCAAGTGCAATTCCATTTTTATACTTTTTAATAAATTTTTAGGATTTTGGTCGGTATGGCTTGAATTTATTTTTTGACATGGGCTTCATTTTTTACTCATTTTTACTTGAATTTTCTATTATAGATTTTGACAACCTTGGGAATGTGTATCTAGAATAAAATTCAGATTTTATCCCTTTTATTTTTGAACCCATTTAGGGGGTCCATTGTACACCCGTCTTAAATATAGCCAATAAGAGCATCGTTGGATTTATTTTAATGTGTAGATATAGTATGAAATTATATTTCTCATTTTTGGAGATAATATTTGGGAGTCATGATTTTGGTTAAGGCTTTGGACTATGTTTGCATTGAGAACCCTTTGTTATGACAAGTTGAGATTTACTGTGACCCTTTCCTATGTTTCTTTGTGTTGTATATGTATTTGTTTGTATGTTTTGATTTTTATAGGAGTAGGGGTTCTTGTCAGATTAAAAGGGGATCATCTCCATGGTACAAGAGTCTTATGATTGATTATAGTCTGACTATTACGTTAATTAGTTAGTATTACTACTTGTAGTTATCCTTAGAGTAGATTGTAGACAGAAAACTTGTTGATTTGAATACTTAATATTGGATAGTTATTTTATAGATTGGATCTTGTTTAGTGTTATTTATTGTCATGACAAGGTTTTACCTATCTAAAGGGGACAATTTAAATTGTTATTGAATGTGATGGAATGATTGAGTTTCAAAGAATACTTATATAAATGAACTTCTAATAGTGAATGTGACTTATCATGTGGAAACAGTTAGGCTAGTTTTGAGATATATTAATTTGGAATTGTAGTTTCCATCGTGTTGCCCATATGGGGCTTTTGTGAACATATTTATGGATTGGAATAATTATTTATTATTATGTGCTGAAGTAGGGACTTTTATACATATTATTTGTTGATTTGAGAGGATACATTATTGTAATGTAAAAGATCGATATTTACATGAAGTTATTAGTAATGTTTTTCTATTAAGTTTCTTATTTATTAATATATCACCTGAGTGGGGGATAGACTTGTCATCATAGGCCTTATTTATACATTATAATGCCTTATCTATCATATTGTCACCTTAGTGGAGACTTGATTTTACATTGTAGACCTTATTTAAGCATTTAATTAAATTATCGTTAAAGTGATTCCCGAGGGAGGGGTTGGAAATTATAATATTTGTGACTACGTGGTGATTTTTTCTAATGGTACCAAGTTAAAACTGATATAGTAAATTATTGATGCATTAAGTTGAATATGATATTACTTACACATGTATTGAGTGGATTTTTATCTTTATACTTATTTGTTGTAAGTATTACTTCCGCATATTCATGAGACATTAGTGCCACGAGATATTCTGATTATTGTATGAAAATGAGATATATGCCAAAACTACAACTCCACTTTAAAGAAGTGCAAGCGGTCATTGACAAATATATAACTATTCAAAAGTTGGGTTTAATTCCATAGGGTGTAAAGTGGTAAGTACGTTGTATGTTAGTTAAATGATGATTAGTCGACAATTTCATGGAATAGGGTGATTTCCATTGAAAGGTGAAAACAAAATTCTTCTTGCTCTTAAATGTAACAACTAATTTTGAAATGTATAAATCAATAAGAGAAAACAAAATAGGATTGTATTCAGCTTGGTGTTTCATCACTTCTGGGTAATGTATGATTTGATTTTGAAAAAACATATGTAATTATAAGGGAATTGTTTTCAATTCTTCACCTAAGTGTTTTCCAACCTACATAGATGATTTTTACTTTAATTCTTATAACTTAAAGTGATGAGACTCGAATTTTATTTAATCTTCAAAGAATAATCTTTTTAAAGAATTATTCTTTATTTAGAGGTTAGAAACTTTGAATTCTTTTTACTACAACATTTTCCTGATACTAACCTCTTTACTCAAGAAACTTAATTTTTAGGACTTGTTCTAATGTTTGTAACCATTAGAAATTTCTCAAAATGATGGGAACGGTAATATAATCACAATCTTAATACTAATTCAGCAATCCACGAACCCTAGAATTAATTTTCCACCAAAGATCCCACTATCCTGGTTATAAGGTTTTTTGGCACTCATGAATAGAAAAGAGATGAAACAATTGAACTTCATAATATAAGGAGTAAAACTTACAAAGTAGTAATTCAAAATTCAAATCTATGTACAAGTCAAGAATGTGATGTTTTTTTCCCTATGGAAGTTTTTTCACAGAGAAAAGATGTATTAAAAAATATCTAAATATGGAATATGCCTATTTTAAACCAAACTAGGTATTTATAGGCTCCAGGAAAGTAGGAATTCAATATTCAAATGTGGGTTGTCACTTCACCCTTGGAAGGTCATATGATGGGTCATTGGAGGGTTAATGGTTCATTACCTAAGCCATTACCAAATACATATTTGGTCATTTTTTGTTTCTATATTGACGTGTAGGGTGATAGCTCATTGGGGAACTGATGATCTTTTTATTACACATCACCTACCTCAACCGCTTGAGTATTTTGTTTTCATTCAATGGACAATGGTGACAGTCAATGATTAGAGAAGGCATATCATAGGATCATTCATACCCGAATGATTAGAGAAGGTATCCCCTAACACGATCTAACATAGAAACACACTCAACCTTACCTTTAACAAAGACAAAAAGCAAAGATATTAAGGTATACACATACCTTATGCATGATTATCCAAAGAAGGAAAAAATAATTGCTAATTGGACTTCATGTCTTCTTCAGCTTCAAAATTTTACTCTTCAACCTTTTGGTTCTTCCATAGAACCTTTACCGAATCCATATTTTTGGTCAACAACTGACGGACTTGCGGGTCTAAGATCTCAATTGGGATTTCCCCATAAGACAAGGGATCCTAAATACCCACATATTCCAATAGAACCACTAATGAACGATCACCCTTGCTCTTCCTCAATATTGAAACATAAAAGACCGGATGAACAGAGCCCAATCTAGAAGGAAAATCCAATGCATATGCAACATTACCAACCCTTATCAAAATCAAATATGGACCATCATAATAGGGAATGAGCTTACACTTCTCCCCAAACCGCTTTACTCTCTTCATGGGAGATACCTTTAAGAACACCCAGTCACTAATATTAAAATATAACTCGATTTGTCTCACATCCACATAGGACTTTTGGCGACCTTGGGTGGTCATAAACCTATCCTTAATCACCCTAACCCTCTCTATGTCTTGGTTACCAAATCAGGACTAAACAACTCAGCTTTACGAACATTGAACCAACTAATAGAAGAACAATAACTCCTACCATACAAGGATTCAAACCTAGCCATACCTATCATGACCCGAGTTGGGGCCCTAGAAATAATGAGCATCCTAAATCATAAAGGTTCGGGCGCTCTTCTATATCTAGTAATCATGCATGAAATTCATATAATATAAGAAAATTTATGGAAAACAACACATGATGGAACCATGGCCAATCTCATAAACTTGAACAATTTGATAAGGGAATTTTGAATATTCTAAACATGTGAAAGATGTCTACGAAATTTCTAACATTTCCAATATAAATCTGAATAAAAACTGGGACAAGGGCCCAGTTAGACCATAAACCAAATAAATAACTATATTATTTAAATCCAGCCTTCCGAACTAGGAGAGGCTAGCCAACTGTAATTCTCAGACACACCAATCTACTGCTTAGCGAGAACCCAGGACTGTGTCTCAAATCCTGAAATATAGGGGGTTAATACAATTGTATTAGTACGTAGATCAATCCGAAATAGTATACTTTTACATAGTATAAGTGAGAGAAATTTATAAAACACTTAACCGAAGATATATGAAAACACAAAAGACTTTGAACATTTATTTAAATCCATAATTCACTCTTTATCTTTACTTTTGAGCTAGGTGGCATACCCTACACCTCTACAATCCCATGCACTATAAGGAATTTGCCCTTAACTCGACAGCCAAGCCCCCAACCAAAGTTTTCCAGAAGGTTTGGAGTCTCTATCTCTAATATGCCAAAGGGAACTAGGAACGTGTTTGGTCCCTCTTGGAGGACATAATAAAACCGTATCGACAAAACACAGTTTTGCGATAAGAGTTATTTGAACTCAAGCCTTCTTCGAGCAACCATCTATCTCTCTTTAAGCCCATTTTTAACTCTTTAAGACAAGTATTCTCTAAAATCACACTCTAAAAATCTTACTCTGATATGGCATTTATCTGATAGGTATCGTCATACCAAGACTTGCAAGTCGTATATATAGGCCATATAATATCATGTTGCAGTTTCTTCATTCAAAACATAAAGTTTGGACCACCATATCTTTGAAACAGTTCAAGAGAATTCATACTACAAAACATATGTCAAAATTATGCAAAGACTCTCATTTCAACATTTCAACAAAACATGTGGTGGTCAAGTATTTTAGTTGCAAACCGCACAACTCTTTAAAATCATCACTTCTAACTTTTATAAACAAGAAAAAAACTCTCTCTTCAGTTCATAATAAAAGGCAAGTTTCAAAAAACATTAAACACACTTGTATCATGCTTCTCAATATGCATTGGAAATAATCTATACCATATAAAAACAATAGGGCGTCATATGAAGAGACACTTTCTATATGTTCATTCTCTCAATTCAATCTTCCAATTCAATTACATACATACTTGTAAACGAATCAGAATCAAATTTAGGGGAAATCCCTCAAGACCAAAACATTATATTATTGAAAGAATTCAAAATGCATGATGTTTAATATAATTCAAACCGTTACTAAACTCATTATTTCTCAACATTCAATCGTTATTCAAAACATTTATCAGTATGCCCATGTAGTTTAGAAAAACCCCACATACCTTAGATTAAAAAGTTTAAAGAGTAGAACTCGAATCTTGATTTGTTCCCTGGAAATCTTGGACTTAAGGAGTGATTTTCTTTATTTCATTTTCTTGGAGGAAATCCTAGTTTGATATTATGTTTGAGAGTGAAAAGAGGATTTCGATGTTGTATAGTTGATAATGATTGACTAATAATGTTTAGAGAGTAATTAAATCCATTAGGGTGGTTTTCTGAAAATGAATAGTACGAAAACACCCCTTTTAAAATGTCTTGTTTGTGCAACTTAGAACTTGCCTGACGGCTTGGTTGATGGACCGTCAGGTTGGTGACAGACCATCACCTGAACAATCATGTCCTGTCTAGTAATTGAGCTCACTTTTTTAGCCGACGAGAATCATGACGGGCCATCACTGACTTGATAGTGTGGTGGGTTGGCCATCCCACCTTCGACAGATTGACACCTCTTTATTAAAGGGGCATAACATTTTAGCTCCATATTAGATTAAGTAGAAACCATTGGCGCTGAAAAGAGGACTCAAAGAACATTCATTTGATATATAGTAGTCCCCCTAATTTGTTATATACAAAGATTTATGGTCAATATAATTTGACCCAGATTTTATGCTCACTAAAACTCAATCGATAGGAAAGCTTTCAAATTGTCATTGAGTTAAGGTGGGGTCTTCAACCTGTTTTTCCTTTACTTCAGCACATATGGATGATTTAGCTATCTCATGAACAATTAATCCTCCATTTTTAGAATCCAAAAGTCAAAACCCTAGATTTGCAAGCTGATGAATATCTTTCACCATCTCCCTTTTTCCTTCCTCAACATGAGCAAACTTCCCATAGAGAGCCTACTAAGGGAGGAAGCCACCACATATGCCTTTCCCAGATGATAGAGCAGGCTTATGTTATAATCCTTCAATATTTCTTAACCAACGCGTCTTTCAGAGATTCAATTCTTTCAATGAAAAAAAATATTGTAAAGTTTTAAGTGCAAACACCACAGCCTCTAACTCCAAGTCATAGGTGGGGTAATTTTGCTCGTTAACCTTCAAATGCATAGATGCATAAGATACCACCTTGTCATGCTGCATATGAACACACGCAAGTCCCACTTGGGATACATCACAATACACAACAAAACCCTCTGTACCTGTAGGAAGGGTAAAATTAGGTCCAATAGTCAACTTGTCTTTTAATTTCTCAAAACTTTTCTCACACGAGCCAGACCACACGAATTTCAACTTTTTCTGTGTCAACCTGGTAAGTGGAGAAGCTATGGAAGAAAAACTTTATACAAAACTTCTGTAATACCCAGCCAAACTCAAGAAGGTCTGAATATTAGTTGGAGTCATGGGTTTGGGCCATTTTGTCACTACATCAATCTTTTGAGGGTTAACCTTAATTCCCTCACTAAACACAATATGCCCCAAGAAAGCAATAGCACTAAGCTAGAATTCACACTTGAAAATTTTTGCCTATAAATTATAATCTTTGTGGGTCTGAATGATGATTCAAAGGTGACTGGCATGATCCTCCTCACTCTTACAGTAAACAAAAATATCATTAATAAAGACTGACAAAACAGATCTTGAAACTGATGGAACACCCTATTCATTAGGTCCATGAAAGCTGCAGTGGCGTTAGTCAATCCGTAGTACATGACTAAGAATTCATAGTAGCCATATTGGGTTTGGAGAGCTGTTTTAGGAATATCAGCCTCCCTAACCTTCAATTGATGATACCCCGAATGAAGGTCTATCTTTGAGAAACACTTAGCACCCTGAAGTTAGTAAAAAAGATCATCAATTCTAGGAAGAGGGTATTTGTTTTAAACAGTGTCCTTATTAAATTGACGGTAGTCTATACATATTTGAAGGGAACTGTGTTTCTTACATATAAAAAGTACATGTGCACCGCAAGGAGAAATACTAGGACAGATAAAGCCCTTGTCAAGAAGATCTTTTAACTATTCTTTCAACTCTTTCAATTTTGTAGAAGCCATTTCAAATAGTGGGACAGAAATAGGATGAGTGTCCTGCAAAAAGTCAATGCCTAAATATATCTCCCTATTGGGTGGTATCCCTGGGACATCATCGGCAAAGACTTTCAGAAATTCATTAACTATGGGGACAGACTGGAGAGAAGTACTTTCAGTATTAGAATATTTTACTCAGACCAGATGATACAAGAAACCCTTAGATATAAGTTTGCAGGCTCTGAGATAAGAGATGAATTTCCCCTTACATGTCTACTAAAGAATGACTCTCTCACTCTATCGCTAGTTCATTCGGAAAGTGGAACGTGACTTTTTGGGTTCTACAATCTAGTGTGGCATAGCACGAATGGAGCCAATCCATTCCCAAGATGGCATCAAAGTCAATCATATCAAGCTCTGGAAGATCTACCATAGTATGACAATTATAGACAAACACAACACAATTTTTATAAACCTTCATAGCTACAACAGAGTCACCAATAGGAGTAGAAAAACAAAAGGGTTCCAGAATATTTTTGGGCTCAAAGACAAAACTGACTGCCACATACGGGGTAACATAAGACAAAGTAGAGCCGGGATCAAGTAATACATACACATTATGGTAGAAAATTTGTAATATATCCGTGACCACATCTAGTGAAGCCTCTGCATCTTGGCAATTAGTCAGAGCATATAACAGGTTCCGACCACTCTCGGACGCTGTAGTAGTACCCTTGGAAGGTTGTGGTGGCACATAGGAATTATCTTGAGACTTAGCACCCCTAATATTACTTGTTGTCGTTAGGCAATCCCTTTGGATATGGTCTAGCTGGCCATAAGCATAGAACATTATTGTGCGAAACTGACATTTTCCTAGGTGTTTTTTCCCATACAAAATACACAGAGGGTATTGCCTGATTGGTCGGGCCATACTACCTTGAGACTGAGTACCCTATAATCCTGATCCATGGTTAGGCAGGAAATTTTGAAACCGCCAATCAGCTGGAGGTTTGGACGCTGGCTAAAGACTGGGAATGACTCCAAAACATTTTTTACAACCACCTGTTACCCCAATTATTACCACCCTCGTAATGACTTTTGTTATGGTCTTTAGATCTGGCCCACTTTGCCTGCATATCGTTCTCCCTTATTTCGTCCAACCTTTTCTTCTACTCCTCAATCTGCTGCATATGGACAGACAACTTGGACAAATCCATGTCTGTATTCAACCGTACTCTTTTTCATTCTAATAACAGATCATCTGATAGACTCGATGCAAAATTCCTCATGCGAGCTCTCGTATTAATCATAAATTCAGAAGCATAATAGGATAAATGATTGAATTTTAGGGTGTACTCCTTAAAAATCATCTTCCCTTGTTTCAAGTTCATAAACTCTACATCCTTGGAATCCCTTAATTCATGGGGAAAGAATAGATCCATAAAAACTTCCACAAAGTCACCCCATACATAAGGCTAGGAATTACTACCCTTCGAATCCTCTCATTTGTTATACCACTGATTGGCCACATCTTTCAACTGAAAATCAACCAATTCAACACTCTAAACTTCCTTCACATGAATAACCCATAAGGTTCTCTCCAATTTATCAATGAAACCTTGTGGGTCCTCCTCAACCTTAGTACCTATAAACATAGGTGGGTTCAGTCTTATGAACTAACCAACCCTTTTAATCTCAGATGAACCAGACATAAACTACACATCTTCACAACGTCGGGCTTGGAAGCCACCAACTGAGCTATCATATGCATCGACTGTCTTAACGTCATATTTGATACTTCTGTTTGGGTGGTTGAGTAACATTAGCTCTAGTCTGAGGAGACCTAGGTGCCCTGGGTTGGCTAGTCCGAACAGGAGGGACTCCCGGAGTAGCAACAAACGTAGGATTATGAGATCTATTACGTGTCCTCATCCCATTGGTAGGGCGGACATCCTCAAGTTGGGCATTTTGTTCATTGGAGGGATGGGGAGGGATGATAACTTTCGAAAATACATGAAATCATTGGTTAGAGGACATTCAGACTCTACAACAACTAAATCACAAAAGAAGAAAGACATTCCTAAACACCATATAGCCTCATGTTTATAAGTGTGGCATGCTATACACCAATAAATAGGACTCTTCCCAATGTGATTTCGTAGACACCCTCGGAACATGAACCGTGCTCTGATACCAAGTTTATAACGACACGAGTCAGGGCCCTAGCCATAACGAACATCCCAAACCATGAAGGCCCCAGATCTCTTCTATATCTGGTAATTATTCACAAAATTCATATAATATAAGAAAAGTTATGGAAAATAATACATGACGAAACCATGGTCAATCTCATAAACTTGAACAATTTGAAATAAGAATTCTGAATATTCTAAACATGTTACAGCCATCTACGAAATCTCTAACATTTCCATCATAAATTTGAAACAAAAATGGGGCAAGGCCCCCAGTCAGACCATAAACCAAATAAATGACTATATTATTTAAAACCAGCCTTTCGGACTTGGGGAGGCTCACAAACTACAATTCTCAGACACACTAATCTACTGCTTAGTGGGACCCCGGGACTGTGCCTCAAATCCTTCAATATAGGGATTCAATACAATTGTACTGGTACACAGAGCAATCTAAAATAATATTATTTTATACAACATAAGTGAGAGCAATTTATAAAACACTTTACAAAAGGTAAATTAAAACACACGAGTAAACTTAATAGACTTTGAACATTTATTGAAATTCATGACACACTCTTTCTCTTTACTTCTAAGATAGGTGGTATACCCTACAACGCTATAATCCCATGGGCTATATGGAATCTGCCCTTAAATCGATAGCCAAGCCCCCAACCCAAGTTCGCCGCAAGGGTTTGAATCTCTATCTCTAATATGCTAAAGGGAAATAAGCCAGTGGATGGTCCCTCTTAGGGGACATAATAAACCAATATTGGTAGAACACGATTTTGGGTTCAGATTCATCTAAACTCAGGCCTTCTTAGAGCAACCACCTAACTCTCTTTAAGCCCATTTTTAACTCTTTAAGACATGTATTCTCTGAAAATCTTACTCTGATATTGCAGTCTTCTGATTGGTATTGATATACCAAGAATTGCAAGACGTATATCTATACCATATAATATCATGTTACAGTCTCTTCATTCAAAACATAAAGTTTGGAAGACCATATCATTCAAATAGTTCAAGAGAATTCATACTTCAAAACATACGTAAAAATTATGCAAAGACTCTCTTTTTTCAACATTTCAATAAAATATGTGGTGGTCAAGTATTTTTGTGACAAATCATGCAACTCTTTAAAATCATCACTTCTCACTTTTATAAACCAGGATCAAGCTCATTTTCTTCCGTTCATAACAAAAGATATGTCTCAAACAACATTAAACACACTTGTATCATGCTTCTTAATATCCAATTGAAATATTCTTATCCGTATGAAAACAATGGGGATTCATAGAAAGAGAGGGATTCTATATGTACATACTTATATATGAATACAAATATAATTTAGGGGAAAGGCCTCAAGGCCCAAACATTAAAAAATTGAAAGAATTTAAAATGCACGATCTTTAATATAATTCAGAACCCTTTATGAACTCATGATTTCTCAATGTTCAATCATTATTCAAAACGTTTTTCATTTTGCCCATATATTTTAGGAAAACCCCACATACATTAGATTACAAGGTTTAAATAGCATAACTCGAATCTTGATTTGTTCCATGGAAATCTTAGACTTAAGATGTGATTTTCTTGATTTCTTGTTCTTAGAAGAAACCCTAGTTTGATCATATTTTTGAGAGAGAAATGAGGATTTTGATTTAGTATAACTGATAATGATTGACTAATAACTTTTAGAGAGTAATTAAATTCATTAGGGAGGTTTCTTGAAAAGGACAAGTACCAAAACACCCCTTTAAAAATATCCCATATGTGCAACTTGGGACTCGCCTAGTGCCTTGGTTAATAGATCATCAGGCTAGTGATGGACCGTCAGGTGATGTCCAGTAAGTGAGCTCAATGTTTTTTGGTCGACGGGCTTATTTATGGGCCGTCACTGACTTGACAGTCCATTGGGTTGGCTGTCGCACCTTCGAAAAATTGACATCTCTTTCTGAAACTGGCATAACTTTTTGCCCTAAAATCGGATTAGGACAAAACTAGTGGCATTGGAAAGAGGACTCAAAGACCTTTCATTTAATATATAGTAGGCCCTTAATTCATTATATAGTGTATGGAAGTTAACCAAAGTTTAGACAATCACTAAAACTTAATCGATAGGAAAGGTTTTAACTCATCTTTGAGTTAAGGGACCTCTATGGTCTCAATTCATGCTCAACTAGATTCCCACACTACATAAATGATTAACACACTAAATTTGCATAGGATTTATTGGCTTTTAGAACTATTACGCATAGGAATGACGGTTTACATTCTATACCAAAATACGGGTTGTTACAATGCCAATGCTAGAGTGGTAGCTTTTGTTGTAGGCAAATTATATGAGAGGCAAGTGGTAAACCCAACTACCACCAAAGTCAATCATACAAGATCTAAGCATATCTTCCATTGTCTAAATGGTTCTTTCGGCTTGCCCATCTGCCTGCGAGTGGAAAGCGGTACTAAGGCTTACCTTTATCAACACACCTCTCTAAAAGGAGTACAAAAAATGTGATTAAATTGAGTATCTCAATCAGAGATACTAGAAATAAGCGCACAATGCAACTTCATGATCTCTTGATTAAATAATGCATAGTCCTCGACTGAGTAGTTAGTTCTCACCAGCAAAAAGTGAGCAGACTTAATCATCCAATCCATGATGACCTATAATTAAATGGATTTCGAGAACGTGGAAGACCGATAAAAAATTCATACTAATTATTTCCTATTTCCACCCAGGAAACTCAATTTCTTTAAACAATCTACTGGGCCTCAAGTGCACCACCTTCACTTGCTGACACACCAAGCACCGAGCCACAAAATTGGCCACATCCTTCTTTATGTTGTTCCACCAATAAATTTCCTTTAAGTTGTGATATATCTTCATCAAACCAGGATGAACAATTGCCTTGACTCACGAGCCACAACTAAGATCCTTTCTCGCAACCCATCAATATCAGAAACACATAATCTACCTTGGTACCTCAATATAACATTACCATAAATCACATAGGCTAAAACTCTTTGCTAACCCATATGACCTGATCTGCATCAAGACAGGGTCTAATACCTGCTTCTCTTTCAGCTCAATAGCAAGAGATGACTTCACCACCTCTTGCACAAGCACCCTACCATCTTCAGAGTTCAAAATATGAACTCCAAGATTACCTAAAGGGTGAATATCCTTCACCGATTCTATATTATCCTCATCTATATGAGATAAGTTTCCCATGGATAACCTTTTAAGAGAGTTAACAACCATATTATCCTTACCTAGATGATAATAGAGACTCAAATTGTAGTCCTGGAGGAACTCAAGGTATCTCTTTTTCCTGAGATTCAACTCCTTTTAGGTGAATACATACTGTAAGCTCTTATGATCTGAGAAGATGTCAACACGGACCCCATACAAATAGTGATGCAAAATCTTTAAAGCGGAGACCACAACAAATAATTCCAAATCATGAGTCTAATAACTTTTCTTATGCATCTTCAACTACCTAGATGTATATGGAACTACCTTACCACGTTGCATTAGCATACAACCCAATCCCACTTGAGATACATCACAATAAATAACTAAACTATCAGTACCCTTAGGTACAGTCAAAACTAAAATCGAAGTCAACTTATCAACTTCTAAATTTACCCTCACAATTATCAGACCATATGAACTTTACCTTTTTCTGAGTAAACTTAGTCAATAGGGCCGCAATAGACGAAAAGATTTCCACAAACCTCTTTTAATAACATGCTAAATCGGAGAAGCTTCGAAATTGTGTTGGAGTTGTGGTTCTAGGTCACTTCTTAACCACCACAACTTTCTGTGGATCTACCATGATCCCTTCACTAGTAACAACATTACTCAGATAGGTCATAACATTCAACAAAAACTCTCTCTTAGAGAATTTAGTATACAACCGCTGCTCTTTAAGGGTCTGTAACACTAGGCAGAGATGATTGACATTATCCGCCTCACTCTCAAACTACACAAAAATAGCATCAATAAACACAATTATGAACAAATCTAAGAATTGAGTGAATACCCAATTCATAAGATCCATATATGTTGTTGGGGCATTAGTCAAACAAAAGGATAGCACTAAAAACTCAAAATGACCATACCTAGATTGAAAAATAGTATTAGGGACATCCATATCCCTGATCTTCAGGTGATGGTATCTCAACCAAAGATCAATCTTGGAGAATTACTTATCACCCTGAATCTAATCAAAGAGATCATTAATTCTAGAAAGCAGATACTTATTCTTCGCTGTCAAGCGATTAAATTGGTGGTAATCTATACACATCCGAAGGGACCTGACATAACTTGAAATCGGTCCATGTCATATGGGCACCTCAAACCCAAATGAACCGAAGGTTGCCCCCATAACCCATCACAATCATCATATCAATCATAAAGGTCGGGTGGATCCAGACCATATAATAAGATAGCAGAAAACATACTACAAGTCATAACTTAAACATGTCTAAACACTTCATTAGATTGATCCATTAACTAATATACCCAAGTCCATAGTCATCCACAATACCTCTATAAAAATTGATGCTTTGAAATGTATATTTCTGGACAAGCCCCTGACAATAGCCCAACCAAGTCAAATAAGACTTAGTCTAAAGATGGGAGACCAAGAAGGAATGCCATCTGAAGTAAGGAAGCTCACTACTGTAAGTCAATGCATGAACCACCTCAATTGCGTAATTACTACGCATGAACAGAAGATGATGCTTTGGCCCCTATGTCGGGAGGGGACATAACATCCGGAGAGGGTTAGCATTTGGAATGCTAGCACTTAACTCAAGGATAAGGATAAAATAGCATTATAAATCAACAAGTTAATATATCATATTTAACTATATTTATGACCTTATTAGTGCATATGGATATATCACATACAAACAACTAAACAAGTCATAACAACATACTAAAGGCACTAAATCATGAGACATGAAGTTGGGGACTCCAACCTTTCAACACTTAGATTTAAGAATTCTTATTAGGGATGAAACTTCAACCACATTCTTATATCACTTAGATGAAAGACTTTAACCATATATTCACTCATTAAGCATAGGACTCTAACAATATATAAATCCATTAAAATAAAAAACTTTAACCACACACACACATTCATTTAGGCAAAGAACTCTAACCACATGCCCACACATTAGGCAAGTGACTAACATCATACTGTACCAAATAGGGGACTCTAACCCAAGATGTTTCACTTTGTGAGGCACTTCATCCTCAAGGGATCTCACAAGGGACTTTAACCGCAAGTAATTTCATTAGGTAAGGACTTTAACCTTAAGATCTTTCATTAGGGAAGGGACTTTAACCACCATGTACACTTACTAATCCAAGTATGATATAGATAGGTTTAGAGTTATTTATCACGGGGACAAGGGGCATGAGTCGTATCCCTTGGATGTGAGTTGTACCTACTAAGAGCATCGATGACAACATTAGCCTTACCAGGATGGTACTGAAAACTCATATCAAAGTCTTTCAATAACTCTAGACACCTTATTTCCCGGATATTTAACTCCTATTGTGTAAAAACATATTGGAGACTCTATGATCAAAAAAGATATTGACATGGACCCTATAAAGTTAATGTCGCCGAATCTTTACAGCAAAAAACCACGGCTAACAACTCTAGGTCATGAGTAGGGTAGTTCTTCTCATGAACTTCCAACTACCTAGAAGCATAGGCCACCACCCTTCCATATTGCATCAACACCCAACTAAGACCGACAAAAGAAGCATCAGAATAAAACACAAAACCATCACTACCCTCGGGCAAGGTCAAAATTTTAGTCGAAGTTAAGTTATCTTTCAACTTTTAAAGACTACCCTAACACGTATCAGACCACAATAACTTGACCCTCTTATGGGTTAAATTGGTCAATATGCCAGCTATAGTAGATAAACTCACCACAAACCTTCTATATTAATCAGATAGACCCCAGAAACTCTGAATATCGGTTCAATTCGTAGGTCTTGGCCACTTCTTAACTGCCACAACCTTTTTGGGATCCACTATGATCCTCCCACTAGAGATGAGATAACCAAGAAAAGCTATGACTTTTAACCCAATCTCACACTTGGAAAAGTTAGCATACAAACGATGATCATTTAAAGTTTGAAACATGGCACAAAGGTGATCGACATGGTCCACCTCATTATTAGAATAGACTAAGATATCATCAATGAAGACAATGACAAACATATCAAATAATAAATAGAAGACCCTATTCATCAAGTCCATAAATCTCGTTGGGGCATTGGTCAACTCAAAACACATGACAAGAAACTCATAGTGATCATACTTGGCTCTAAAGACAGTATTAGGGATATCCTCATCCCTAATCTTAAGCTGATGATAAACCGATCTAAGATCAATCTTAGTAAAATATTTCACACCCAAAAGTTAATTAAACAAATCATCGATCCTAGAAAGAGGATATTAATTCTTTATGGTCACTTTATTCAACAAACGATAATAAATGCACATACAAAAGGAAGCTACCTTATTTTGCATGTAAAACATGGGAGGACTCCATGGAAATAAACTAGAGAGGATAAAACCTTTATCTAAGAGGTCTTTTAATTTCTCCTTAAGATCTTTTAGCCCAGCCAGAGCTATTCAATAAGGAGGGATAGAAATCAAATGAGTGTAAAAAATAAGATTAATCCCCAAATCAATTTACTTATCTTGAGAAACACCGGGAAGATCTTTGGAAAACACCTCTAGATACCCATTAACCACGGGACTGGATTTTAGAAAAGGCTCTTCCAAGTTAGAATCTTTAACTCTGACCAAATGGAACAAACACCCATTTAAAATCAACTTTTGGGCATTTAGATAAGAAATGAACCTTTCCTTAGGCACTAGGGAACATCTTTCCCATATAATGGATAACTCATTAGGGAGTCAGAACATGACCCTACAGGTCCAACAATCTAAGAAAGCATAGTAAGAATGCAACCAATCCATCCCAGATTGACATCAAAATTAACCATGTCTAACTCTATCAAGTCTATAAGAATATCTCCACCACCAACTGATATCACACACCTCTTATAGAACCTTCTAATAATCATAGAGTGTTTGACCAGGGTAGAAATAAAAACGGAACTGAAAGACTCTAGGGACCATAATTAAGATGCATAACTAGTTACAGGGTCACACAAGAAAGAGTAGAGAAGGGTTCAACCTCATAAAATGTCCAATTTTGGTGGTCTTAGAAGAAATGCTAGTGGAAGCACCATGCTCTGATTTAGAAGTTGCCAATTGAGTCAAAAGGCTTATAGAGCGATGAAACTCGACATTAGTGGCATCCTTTTAAGGTGATAGAATAAGAGGGTCACTCTCATAGTTGGGGTTGGTGGGGACACATGGATACCTAGGAAGATGGTCGGATGTAATGGCCATAGCCCGAGTCTGAACACCAAAAGTTGGACGAGCTTCGTCCATAGGGCCGACAGAAGGATTTTCCTGAGTCTCATACCATCTTGGAGGCATTATCTGAATGATAGCTAAAAGAAATCAAAGAAATACAAGACCGTAGACTCGATATCTAGATATTAAAACACAAGAAAGGGAAACATTTCCCAAAGAGTCTTATAGCTCCTTCTTTTTGAGTGTGGCATACTTCACACACATAAAAAAGACTTTAATTAACACAGTATTGTGGACACCTAACTGACCATGAACCTAGGCTCTGGTACTAACTTAACATGCCGTAAATCCATGCCATGTCATATGGGCACCTCAATCCCATATAAACCTGGGGTTACCCCAATAACCTATCATAATTATCACATCAATCACAAGGGTTGCGTGAATCCCGACAATATAATTGGATAGTAGAAAACATACTACAAGTCATAACTTAAACATGTCTAAACACTTCATTATATTCATCTACCAACCAACATGCCCAAGTCCATAGTCATCCACTATACATCTATACAAATCGATGTTTCTAAATATATATGTCGGGACAATCCCCTACTAATAGCCTAATAAAGACAAATAAGACTAAGTCTAATAATAAAAGACCAAGAAGGAATGTCTACCAAAGTAAGAAAGCTTACCAATCCTAATTCAATGCACGAACCGCCTCGATTTCCTAATAAGTTCGTAGAAAAAAAAGATAACGCCCTAACCCCTATGTCCCATGGGGACATACTGTTTGGAGATGGTTAGCTGTTAGAACGCTAGCATGTAACTCAAGGAAAAGGATAAAATAACATTATATATCAACAACAAGTTAATATATCACATTCAACCTTATTCATGATCTTATCCATACATATGGCTATATCATATGCTAACAAGTACAAAAGTCATAAAAATATTCTCAAAGAACTCAATCTTGAGATATGAAGTGGGGGACTCCAACCTTTCCACACTTAGATTTCAACAATTCTTATTAGGGATGGGACTTCAACAACATTCACATATCACTTAGACAAAGGACTTTAACCATTTATTAACTCATTAAGCATGGAACTCAAAGCACATACATACCCATTAGAACAAGGGACTTTAACCACACATGCAAATTTATTTAGGCAAGGGACTCTAACCACATGCCCATATATTAGAAAAGGGACTCTAAACTCATGCCATATTAGATAGTGGACTTTAACCCAAGCCATGTCATTTGGCGAGGCTTTTCAACCTCAAGAGATCGACTTTAACCGCATGTAATTTTATTAGGCAAGGGACTATAACCTCCAGCCCTTTTATTAGGAAAGGGATTGTAACCTCAAGCTATTACAACTATTATTAAGAAAAAAACGGGACTCCAACCCTTTGTCCATACATCATCATCTATTCAATTCTCACTTAAGTAATTTAACCCATTTAGCCAATTCAACATTATAAATGACAACATAGTCATCATAGGAGCCATTGTTGCTCAACCTTTTCAATAGGACAATGCCTTAATTTAATTAATCATACAATTCAATTTATGGTGATCAAGACTCTCACAGACTATTCATATTTCATTAGCAATCTTAAACCACCTCCATGTCACACTTTAGTTCAACATACAATTCAAGTTCATTTTAATATTGAGGGACGTTACCCTCTTATTAACCATCACCCAAAAAGTTCATAAAGATTACCATACATTGCTCATAATACCTTTACAATATCATTTAACAACTATTCATACTTATTGCACCATTTTCTTATTTCAACACATCACCATATGTGGCCAAACAATTCACTTACGCATTTTCACAAACACCCTACATGCATACCTTTAACAAGGCTATTTTCATGGTAGAGATCATCAAGGTTAAGGTTACTCAATACCCTTATGTTAAACCTTACACAAAAAGCAATCACATATGCAAATAATCATCATTGACAACTATAAACATGAGTTTAAGCAAGAATCAACATTATTCATCCTTAGGCAACAAAACCCTTTTCATTTGATTTCCAATTCACCATGTAAACTTACTAATCCAAGTGCAAAATACATGGGTTTAGAATTATTTATAAAGGAGAAATGGTAAATTATTTTGACAACTTGATTCACCAAGAGTCTTGACTTTAGTTTGCCTCTTGAAGATCACCCTTGAAACCCTAGCCTTCAATTCTTCAAAGATGAGTTTGAGCGAGTGTTTTGAATATTGCATCCAATCAAAGTGTGTTAAAGAAGGACTTATACATGTATATAGTAAAGGGAATTAGGGTTTAAGGCATGGGAAATGTCCACTAAAGACAAGGCCCTTAGTTAAAACTTATAACATAAACTCGTGCAGAGGTACGACTCACTTTTCAAATCGCACCTTAGGCTACGAGTGGTACCCTAACTCATACGCTAGACTTCTTCTGGGTAACCCACACTATTAAGGACACGATCACACGCCCTTGAGTCATATACAAAGGGTATGACTCATTCCCTCAACCGTATAGAACACTCGTACAAAAAAGTGTCCATTTTACACAAAGTGCCATGCACCCTACGACTCACCTAGGTATGACCCATACCATTAGGGTTGATTGAGGAGCAGGGTCACTCATATAATAGACAATATACTATACCCCTAGGCTGATCAAGGTATAAGAGGGGAGAAGAATATAGATATGACTCATATCCAAGGGGTACGACTCGTGCCCCTAGTCATACCTACCTAGTGAGATGAAATGGAAAATTTCTTTAAATGGTTCAAAGTCTATTTATTTCAGGACCTATCTTTCTTATGCACGAATAGAATTAGAAAACCCTATAGAGAGACACTACAATGAATAAAATAATAATCTAGAAGATCTTTTAGCTGCTCCGAGAGTTCTCTAATTTAACTAGAGGCATTCTTTAAGGAGGGATAGAAATAGGATGGGTGTCTAGAAGAAGATCAATCCCAAAATCAATTTACCTATTAGGAGGAATACCAGGAAAATCATCAGGAAATTCATTAACCATGAGAATGGATTGTACAGAACAAACCAACGAGTTTGAATCTTTAACCTGAATCAAATGATAAAGGGAACCCTTAGATATTAATTTCAGGGCTCTAAGATAAGAAATGAACCTTACCTTAGGTACTAGAGAGTCTACCTGCCCACTCAACCACAGAGAAATTTGGGAATTAGAGACAGACACTTCAGGATCAATAATCAAGTGAGGGGTAGCACTAGTGCAACAAATCCATACCCAAGATAACATTAAAATCTAGTATGTCTACTTTAACCAAATCCACCAAAGCTTCCCTACAACCAACAGATATCACACAATCTTTATAAACCTTCTTAGAAATCAAAGACTCACCCACCAGAGTAGAAATAGAAAAAATAATTGAAATACACTTAGGATTGAAACCAAAATGGATAGCCACAAATGGGGTCACATAAGAAAGGGTGGACCTTGAATCAAGTTAGAAATACACATCACAAGAGAAGAGTTTCAATATACTAGTGATGGCATCCAAAGATGCCTTGGATTTTTATGAGTAGCAAGGGCATACAGACAATTTTGACCAATGTTGGTACTAAACGTGCCACCCTTTTATGTATGAGTTGAAAAAGGGGAAACAAGGAACTTATTCACCTCAGAGGATACCTTACCCATTGGATAGTTCCTTAATATATGTCCTGGTTGACTATAATTGAAACACTTTTTCTTCTCTTCCTTACAACATGATGTAGTTGACCATAAAATCTATAAGAGGGATACAATAGAGTTGACTGGGCCCCATTTGCATGAGATTTGACACCCTTTGCCCTAAAACTATCACTACCTTGGAAACGATGGTCACCATATAGCTTTGGATAAAAAGCACTGGCCATTGAATAGGATCTAGAATTATCCCACTTTTTCATAAACTATTTTTCACCATTTCTATCACTCTGTTGGTGACCTCCACCCTTTTATAAACATCAAAACTTCTTACTCTGCCTTACTCTCATCTTAACCTGCTTCTTTTTTTCTTCTTGCACATGTTGCATATGCACCACGAGTCTAGAAATATCCATATTCTTATTCAATAAGGCAGACTTTCTTTCCAAAATCAATTCATGAGATACATGGAAAGAAAATTTCCTCGTTATAGATCTTTTAATAGATACTAATTCAGGAGCATATCATGAAGGATGGTGAAACTTTAAGGTATACCATTTGACTGTCAACCTACCTTGCTTTAAATTCATGAATTCCTCAAGATTCACCTTTCTTAACTCTAGAGGAAAGAATTAATGAAGAAAAGAACTAGAGAAATCATTCCACAGAGCAAACTGAGAATCGTCACCCCTAGAGTGGTCCCATTCCCCATACCACTGGTACGCCACATCCTTCAACTGATAAGCAACAAAATTCACACCCGTCATATTAGTAGCATGCATCACGTGGAGAATTTTTTCCATCTAATCTATAAACCCTTGAGTATATTCCTCAACCTTAGAACCAGTGAAAGTCGGAGGACTCAACATCATAAATTTACCAACTCGAGTGGACTTACAAGATGGAGCAACAAAAGCATCATGTTTTTTTTGATAGGCCACCGACTGGGCCAACAAATAAATCAACTGATGAAATTCAACAATTGTCACTCACCCTGAGGAGCACGATGAGGACTAGTAGAATTTGGAGGAATCCCATGAGATCCATCTAATGCAGTATCTCTTGACCTGTTCTGAACCCTATAAGAGGATGAGTTCCATCAATATTGTCCTTAAGTGAGACAGAGGAGTTTCAAGGAGTATCAAATCGTCGAGGCATGTTCTGAAATACGAATAAATGAATATTAGAGAAAATTTAAGACCTTATACTATATAGCTAAAAAATAGATCTGAAGAAAGGGAAACATTCCTAAATGCCTTAAAGCCTCTCCTTTATAAGTTTCATGTGCTACACACCAATAAAAAAGAACCTAATTCACACATCTTTGTGTACATCTAATGACAACAATCCTAGGATCTGATACAAACTTTTTCACGACCCAAACCAAGGTCATTCCATTAAAAATATCTCAAGTTTATCGAGGACCGAAGACCACCTTTTGTCGAGGCCAAATAGAACACAATATCCCAAATATTAGCTGAATTCCAAATATATAACAATAAAGCATAAGATAAGCTTAAAAAGATTAAAGCATTTGTATAACAAAAATTAATTAACCAACAACAAAACCAACACCGATACCTAAGTCTACTGTAATGCACAAAGACTTCTGACAAAATCCAAATTAGTAAAGTGTTAGGACATACCCCTACCCTGACAACGACAATGGCAATGTTGATGATAAAGTGAACTCTTAATTATAATTTATGAAAAGAAAAATTGATTAATTGAGCAAGTCTTTCAGACAATGGAAGCTCACCACTTCACCCGAACTACCCGACGAACCAAGTAGATCCACTTAACTCTGCGTAAGAAAAGTACACTTTTCTTGGAACACTACATCGAGTGGGGATACAACATCTGGAGATGATTAGTGGGTTGAGCACTATCATATAACTTAAGGATAAAGGTTGAAATAATGCCATCAATCCAAACCAATTTAAACCAATGCACATGTACATATCCATGCATATTCATATGTGTATATATATATACACATATATATATAAGATATTAAGGAAGGGAATCATTCTTAGAATGTACTTTAAAAACATTATCCTAGATTGTGTATCTTGACCATCCTAATACCACCCACAGGTTATAGGTACAGTTGAAACAACTTAGTCGGGCTCTAGTGCTTATTAGCTGCATAAATTTGGGATATCACAGAAGGTTGGGGATTCCCTTGTACCCTTTGACAACCATGATACATTTATATACAGTGGGACATAAGAAATAATTATTTATACCAACCCTCATGTCAGCAAACATGAGTTTTCAGTGTCCATCCTTTAGACTCACACCTTCACAGCCAACTATCACAACCCCCCGTTAATTCCCAATTAAAAAATTTATCAAATAAAACATCCACCAATTCCATGAGTCAATTATTAAGGAATTATTAAGTGGTATCATTATACAAACTATATCTTCCAAGAAATGATATTATCTAACACTTTTGGGTTTCCTTCTTACCCTGCAGACTCCAATAATAAACCACTTGGGTGATTTATTTATACCTCTCAAGTTTTTCAAGATCATTACTCTTCTTATCCAGTGAGCCATGTATGCCATGCATTAGTTTCAAAGAAAAGGATCCATTCCAAATGATAATTTTCATTCAAAATTAAATTATGCAAGCGAGCTGAGGTTACCATAAATTTCCATACAAAAACCAATTATTTGGTGATTTTGTTGTACCTCTATTGCCATGATTTACATATTTAGGGAGTCCATTGAAACCCTTTTCCATCCACTATTCTTATTCACACCTACGAGTATACAACCCAATAATTTAATGCATAATAGTTCAATGGAAATCATGAGAAAACATTCAAATAATTTATGTCCAAAACCGTCAGCCCATAGTTAAAAACCTAATATAAAAATCATGAGTAATAAACCAATTTTCGTGCCACTAAGAAATACAAGTACAGGGAATGAGGTACATGCTTTAATTTCCCAAGAAATTCTGAAGAAGATAGCACTATTAGAACCCTAAATGATTAGCATTCTTGAAACCCTAACCTTTACTTGAATTTTGAATTTGAGAGAATTGGAGTGTGTTTATTATTCCAGTGTATTAGAAATAACCCTCCTTAGATATTTTATCGATATTGAGTCTAAGTGGGGAAATAAGGAATTACTAAGATGCCTTTACTTAAAAGACTAAAAATTATCGCTTAGTCATTAAGGCTCTCCTAAAGACTCCTTACGACTCATCTCCATGAGTCATAGTCAAAATAGAATCATCGAGGCCCTACACTGGTCTAGCTATGAGTCTTACCTTACGAATCATATCCACTCCTTATGACTCGTACCCTCCTCATGTACCCAAGCAGGAATTATTGCATACACTAGACACCCTGTAATTTCTACCTTACAACTCATATGGAGTCATTATGACTCGTTATCCGTAAGTAGGTACCCAAATAGTAACTAAGGAAAATGTCACAGCCACCTTAACAATGGGTTCTATGACCCATATAGTCATCATATGACTCATAGGGTGAGTCGTATTTACGATGGTGAGGATAAAATTTTAGAAATTTTAAAGAACAAAAGTTTTGGCGTGTTTCATGATGGTCACTAAATGACATTGTCACATTATTCTTGCAGCACAAAGTTCCTTTCTTTTTTGTCATTGGGCCTGATTCCTAAAAGCAATAAAAAATATTACAAACAATAATGGTTTCTTTAAAAAATGCAACTATCTTTATCTAAATATAAAAAATGTACCGTCATAAGTTGGTACATAAATACCCTCAACTTAGGATGGTCGCTTGTCCTCAATTATCTTAAATATCATAATATCAAGCTAGCATTTAGATTCTAAAAATATGAGCAACCATTGGATGGAAAAATTGACCTATGAATCAGTTAACAACATATGGATGAGTTATTTATCAACCAACTGGTAGGTATACATTCTTAACATTACACATCAAATAATAAAGATTACATGCACTCAAGATACCTAATTAATAACTAGTAAATACAAAGATACTACATGTCCTTACAACAAAGAAGTTCCTTTCACACAAACTTTAAACAATACATATACAATACCATAAGCTTGCCCTTATCATTCTATAAGGTTCTATAGCTGGTTGACAAGGACAACAATAGGACTTTATTCGACTTATAATAAAGGCTTGGGTACAGGTAAGATATATTTAGGAATAGTGACTCAACCCTCATTAACATGAATTATTCAACAAATCCACTTGTTTTCTTGTCTACCCTTATCTTCTCATTCCTTTAAAAAAATCCCACTTGCTTAGTGCGCAACAATTCAGGTATTATTTTTTATTCTCTTTCTTTCTTTCTTATATGTTTTGCATTTCCTTCATAGATTCTTTGTTATTTGTGTATACTTTTAGGGTCTTCTTTGATTCACTCTTACTCTCTTCTTATCTTTCTTCACTTATCAAAATTTCCACAATATCCATCTTCAACTCAGGTATTTTTCCTTAGTTGAGGTGAATGATGTCAAAGGAGGGACTAGTACAAAAATAGTGGATAAAAGGATAGCAGTTGTTGAATAAAGAAGTTATGTAGCTTAAAACAGTGATAAGGGATTTATAAGCATTACTTGGGTAGATCTTTTTGGAAAAGTTTACAAAGTTTAAGAAAGGCCTCTGATCCCACCCAATACAATCAACCCATCACCTAACAACATCGACCAGTCATGGTCTAGATGCATACACAATGTAAGGATTGAAAGAAAATCCTTACACATAAATGTCATTAAATGACACTCTTTATATAAATTATTAGTTTCATACTCGATCTAAAGCATGATCCATTCTCTTCAGAGACTACTAATTCCAAGTGCATATCTGTAATCACTCAATTATCAATATATAACCATGTATATCCATAACTATATTTTTTAGAGGGTCCTAATTTTTTATATTCAAAGCAGAAACAAGCATTTATTCATTTTCCTCTTTTTGCAAGCACAATATATGCATTATAATATCATAATAACAAAAATATAAGTACAAATCCTAAAACTACTTATTTTACTAAATACAAAACATGGGAAAAGAACACAAACAATAAAAACCCGTACGAAGATAGACACACAAGTGCCCCACCCCGCTAAATAAAAATGTATTGTCCTTAATTCATCAATAGTAAAATTAAAAGAGATGGAATACTTGTAATGACCTTAGGATTTGTAGTTATTATATGTCTTTGGAGGCCTATGTGGCATTAGTTTCAAGAACCAATGATCCTGTGGTAATCAGGGCGCTCAAATTAGTGATTTCATCACATATAGAAGTAAGCATTAGTAACACTTATGGTGTGGACACAACTGCATATGATGAACTGGTAGACACACATGCTTCCTAATCTATCGTTCTCTTTTTCCTATCTTCCTAATCGTTTATTAATTGCTTCAATTCTTTCCTCAATATCTTCATCAGTTTTATTTCTATGCTTTCAGTTTCTCACCCTCTTATTTTCGTTACTCTTACTTACTATCTTGTCTTTATCTTTCAATGGATTCGCTGTAAGATCAACTATATCATCATTATCCTCCAACTGTACTATCCATGAATCAAATTTGCCTATGATCCAATTCCCTTTCAAGTTAGCTATTTCAGCTTGAGCTTATTTCAGTTTGGACATGAACTTAGCTAAATCTAGAATTTAATGTTCTTCCAGCCTATTGTTGACTATATCTTAATATCAGCCATACATGAATGCAAATTCTGATATGGATTAAAACCCTTCACGATAATTCTATCCATGAATGATTTGAATTCTTTTGCCTATACATTCAATTTCATTTCAAATACATTTTATGATTTAACCATCTTTACAAAATTTTCTAGTGTAAATTTGTACTCTAAGTAAACATATGTCATGGATGTAGAATTAGTAGTCTTGGTATTTGAAGGCATAGGAGTAGCCTCAAATAATACAGAAGTGGATCAACAATAATAAGATTCAATGACATACATATGGACATATCTGATTCTTGTGGAGTTGTGAGAGATTGGGGACCGAATGATTGTGGCTTGGGAACCCTCAATTCAATTTTTGTCTTATACTACATCTTCTCAATGTCTTGCTTGTTCTCCACCCTAACTTCTTTGTTCAATCCACTTTTAGGAACCTTTGCTAGCTTTCACAATTCCATAATAAGATAAGGAAAAGGTAATGCACAATCTATCTTTTATTCCCTAACATACAAATCATCCACAATCACCTAGACAAAACTATTTTTCAGCCTCTCCAACAAATTTGAAACCATGAAAGCTCTCAATGGGTCTAGTTTAACATCACCACAAGTAGGCATAATTCAATGCCTAACTATAGCCAACAAAAATATTTGTTTAAAGCTCAAGGGGGACTTGGCTACTAGATATCTATTATTTAGCCAAGATAGTTCCACCTTGACTATTAAAACTTGAGGCAAGACATAGACTTCATGTCGAGGTAATGTTTATTCGACATTCAATCTATGGTGTCCACTGAGGCTCTCTAAATTGGAATTCTAGACCTATTCTTCATATAAGACACCTTTTCCCCTCTGGGCATTCTTTCTCCAATACAACCAAATAATTGACAAAGAACTCTCTGACAGTAATGGGTTAGCAAGAACATAGTGGTATGCTCAAACAACTTACTTAGCCATAATCATTGAAATGATTCTCAATGTCAGGTTATTTTGATAGACTCATCATAATTATTTGGCATTCCTCAACAATTGGTGTCTTCATGCTTCTAGACTTGGTTAGTTGAAGACAATTAAATATTTCTTCTTCTCATCTTCAAACTTCCATATAATGGATTCTTTAAACTCTGTATCTTTTCTATGGATGACATCACCCTCTTGTTTCTCCAGACTAGAAGTGTTACTCTTTTCACTATCTACACTTGGGCTAGAGCTAGAACTACTATTGCTCTCACTGTCAATACTCAAATCAACACTTAATGAAGCATATTTATCTTCATACTAAGTGGACTAATTATAGTTCCTTCAAGTTTTCCTTTTTTTAAAGGCTAGGGCCTCATCCTCTTCAGCCTCAACTTCTTACTTATCTCGAAGCCTTGAAGTTGTGGTTTCCTAGGCTTGCCTTGTTCTAGCCCCACCTCTCTATAGTACCTTTTGAGGAACCATGCATATGGTAGGAACTAGTTAGACATAGTTAAATAATAACAACCAATAAAAGATTTCACATTTTATCACTTGGGAGACGGTTTTTCAATCCAACTATTCATGCTTTAATAGTTTCCTACAAATTATGTGCACTTCTATGGTTCTCTTGATGTGTAATCATCTAACGAATGGTTTGTCATCTCACCATCATTCCTTAAGTATATTTTATCATATTATTTGTTTGGCGATGGTTGGCATTGATGGGTTGTCAAACATATAGCGACCAGTAGTCTAACTGTCAACCCTAAACCAGAAAAGGCCAAGTCTATGTGCTTAGTGATAGTCGGCTTGATAGCCCATCAAACATGTGACAGTCAGTCAACCAAGTCGTCTAACCTAATATCTTTTAGTACCTCTTTTAGGCATATTTTTAGCACTTAGTAGGTAACCTTTTTACCTGAACAATGTTCAAATGAGCAATGGAATTGACTTAAATTTGATCAAGTTTAAACATGTCTTTACCATCCATGGGGTTATTTTGACTTTACCCCTAAAGTTACCACACCACAATATGCTACGCACGATTCTCGACATGATACAATAGCCATTTTATTTACGTAAAACACTTGGTAGGTGTATTGGTCTAATAAAAAGAAAAACAACGCAACGCAATCTATAATAATGTTTAATGGGAAATTTCATATACCTGAGTTATAAAATGTTGATGAAAGATGAAACTTCAGTAAGTACAAAGTGTTAAAGCTTGAAGATGTCAAGAGAAGGATAAATATTTGGTGATGTGTTCTCAGTGATGCACAGTACAATGCTAAAGGATGATTTAAATTGGGAGGGATGATGAATACAGTGGTTAATGGGTGATGAGTATGATTTAAGCATTATGAACATGGGAGTTTCAACCATTGAAGAAGGTGAATAGAAAAAAAAGTAATATAGAATATATGTATTCATTAAATTAAAAATGAATAAGGATTGGATTGGGTAATGGGATGATTTTAAGTTTAAATAGGTGTTGCGTAATTATAGGGCAGGTTGGTATTAAATTAAAATGGGAATAATTATAAACTTACCTATGATGGTTCGTATGATGGTCCAATAGTAGGTCGATGGTCCATCACTTGATCAATTAGTCTTTTCTACTGTGACCTCTCTGTGGCTTTCCATTGATGATTAAAGGGAAGGTCTAACAGGCTTGCAATAATTTGTTTCTTTGATCATCAAACGTTATCCAAAATGGATGCATGTCATACTTCATGCAACAGCTTTAAGAGATAGTCTATTGGCGCTCCAACGGTCTGATAGTCCACCCGTCAACCAAAAATAATGTCCAACATCTCCTATTTTCTATATGTGTGCACACTTAGCGCCCAGATTAAATATGGTTAACAACAAAATACTACACTGCATGATTTTACAACACCTCATAGGTTCCCTCCCATTAGAGCCTGATTTAATATCGTAGAACGACTAAGGTATCTTGACTACTCAAACTTTTCCAAGATACATCAATGTTACAAACTTCACCTCTTTTTGTTGGTCGACATATTATTTGACTTGTTGCCCATTGACCTTGAACAACTTTTCTTCTTTGTTTTATATTTTCACTACTCTAGCTGAAAAGACATGAATTACCTTGAATGGTCCGAACCACTTCAATTTCATCTTCCCTAGATATAATTTAAAATTAAATAAAAGTACAAAATCACCCACTTGGCACTCTATCTTTTCAATATTTCTATCATGGTATAAATTTATTCTCTCCTTATAGAGATTAGACATTTCATACACTCAGAGATGGAAATTATCCATCTAATTTAACTTGTCAGACTTATCTCAACTCTATTTTTCCAGCTCAAGTTAAGCTTTTAAGTACCCACAAAGCTTTATACTCAAGCTCTACCAATAAGTGGCAAGCATTATCGAAGACTAGTTAATATGGGGACATACCTATTGGCGTCTTAAAGGCAGTGCGATAAGCCCAAAGAGGATCATCAAGCTTCCATAACCAATCACTCCTCTTTGTATTAACAAACTAGGCCAATATCAACTTAATATCTCTATTTAAGTATTTTACTTGACCATTGGTTTGGGGTGACAAGTCGTGGCCACCTTGTGCTGTTTCACACCGTACTTTGCTAACGTATCTCAAAATACCGCGTTACAGAAGTGGGAACCCCATCACTTATGATTGTACGAGGGGTATATAAATGAGAGAAAATGTTCTTTTTAAAGCATGCCACCACAATTTTTCCCTTGTTCTCTTCTAATGCCACAACTTCCACCTATTGGACACATAGTCCATAACTATCAAAATGAATTTGTGACCATAATAAAGCATCCCATAAAATAAATGCCCGAAATGTCAAATAAATTAACCTCTATCATTGGGGTTATAGGAGTCTCTTGATGTCTTGAAATTGATCTTGTCACTGGCATTTATCACAATCTTTAACAAACTCATATGCATAATTATGAATAGTGGGATAATAGTACCCACTTTTTAAAATCTTTCTTAATGTGTGATCACCCGCATGTTTTCATCCCATGGAGAATGAATGACAAGCCTGCATAATATTCAGCACTTCCATCTCCAACGCACATCTTCGAATGATACTATCTACAACAATCGAAATAGGTAAGGCTCATCCAAGAAATAATTGTTCACATCATAAAAATATTTCTTTCTTTGCAAAAAATTAAGATCTTTCGGGATAGTGTCACTTAGAAAATAGTTGGCAAGATCTGCATACCATGGTATGAGGTCAAGGGTAGCCATATATACTTATTCCTTTGGGATAAGTCATAAATTTTTAACTTACCTGAATTCTTCCCTTCATTCTCTAGTCTAGATAGATGGTCCACTACCTGATTTTTACAACCTATATTTTCTTTGACTTCAATGTCAAATTTTTATAATAACAACAACCATCTTATCATCCTTCATTTTGCATCTTTCTTTTCCATCAATTATCTTAATGTCCAATGATAGATATGAATGGCAACTTTTGTTCAAAGAAAGACACCATAAACTTTTCAAATGTGTAAACAATAACAAAGATCTCTTACTCTATAACAATATAGTTCTTTTGAGCTCTATTCAATGCCTTGCTTGCACAATAAATAGGGTGAATATTTTCTCCCTCTTTTGTCCAAGAACAACCACAAGTTTAGCTTCAATAGCATCACACATCACTTTGAATGGTAATGACAAATCCAAAACCAATAATGGGGGAAGCAATAAACTTCTCTTTAAGGCACTGAAATGCCTTCAAGCACTCATCATTCCACAAAATTGTGACCTCCTTCTCCAATAATTTGCACAAAGGTTTGATATTTTGGAGAAGCATTTAATGAACCTTCTATTAAATCACTCATGTCCCAATAATCTTTGAATATCCTACACCAAGATTGCTCAAGGTAGATTTTCCATTACCTCAATATAGGCATGGTCAATTTCAATTTCTTTGGCAGAGATCGTGTGCCCTAATATTATGTCCTCCTTTACCATAAATTGACATTTTTTCCAGTTGTGAATAAGGTTAAACTCATCACAATGCTGCAAACTATTGCTCAAGTTTGTCAAACAATCATCAATCACACTGTCAAAATTCTCATCCAACATTATTTGCTAAGAATTTTTGTCAGAGACCAATCCTTAACAGTGAAAACTACAAAATAGGGGAATGAGCCTAATATCCAAATAAAGTATCTGATAACCAAACCGGCAGTTCTGACAAGTCATAAGTGACCTGTAGCCATTGTGGGAAGGCTTGAAATAGGAGAAATGCATGTAAATCAAGGAAATGATCTGGAGACTATTACAATATCCACTACTAAAAGAACGTTCATCCACAAAAGTCAACAGATAAAAAAGAGCATGAAATCTCAAAGGATAAGGAATTGAGCCCACTTTCTCTGAGCATAACTCCCTAGATAACCTCTATGGAGGGACAACACTACCAAGGGATTTTTTCATTGATATTACTTTTTTCAAACAACTTTGTAAATTCACTTTCCAAATAACCAAAACATAACCTCAAGAACCAGCTAGCCTTAAACTGAATCAAGAAAGGTTGATGCAGGTAAATCAAAATCACAACACATTGATACCACATTACACAACTAAGCAAAATATCATCCAAGCCAAAGTCAAACTAAGGCATGAATCATGCAAGTAACTCTAACATTCAAACATAACCTTCTTTTTTACATTCCAAACCTGACTTCCACTCAAACCAAAATAAAATGTCATTTGAACGCTTTCCACACAACACCATAACACTAAACTCAAAGAACAGAAGCTAATACACCTATATTTATAATGACAAACATAAGATAAGTCCATAAGGTGCTCCCTAGGCACATAAATATTGATGACCAATGTCTTCAACCTACTATCGATGCTTTAACTAGTCTAGATGACCCTCAAAATTTATAATTAGGAGTCTAAAGTACAATCACTTATCACTAAATGATATGCTCTAGGATATCCCACCAACTTAGGATAAAACCATGCTAATCCCAAACTGAGCACACTACTTCTGCTGAGCAGACAATCCAAAATTTTGTAAAAACTAAGAATCAAGGTCAAAACTAGAAGAAACCATCATCAAATCTCTCTGGCAAATATTTAGACTTCAATCAACCACAATCTATCTAAACTGAGAAAAATTGAGTAGGTAGAAAAGGTTAGGCTTAGATAGCCTATAGGTGAAACCCCAACTAAGACAAATCTGAAAGTGAAGGTTGTACCTAAGCTCTACATCTCCTAGTTGATACCTCAATACCAAGGTTGAAACACTGGATCTCAACTATCCAAACCAACCATGTATATAGGTATTTATCCATACTTAAAATCTACCATATCCTTTGAGTCACCATTTAAAAGAGTTAAGATTCTAAAACTGAATAAACAAGTTAAAATCAATGGTAAGCACCCAATTCACCCTCACTAACATAGATTGGGCATATCCCTAATAGATTTTGCTAAGGCTAAAATTGAGACGTTGTTATGGACCAAAATCACAATAAAGGAAAAATACAGTATTAAAGCACAACAATGAGCTCTATATTTATTAAAGGACATAAATCATTAATCTTACCTAATAACTTAAAGAAATGCAACCTTAGCCTAAAACTGGTCAACCCAATACTCCATCTCAATAATGAATTCACATAGGTGCATATCATCAAGAAAAAACACTTTATGAAGCCAGCTTTGGCCAAACCATGAATCATATCGTATTAAGAATACAATAAATTGCTCCACATCAATACTAAGATCAAACTATCACCAGGAGATCAACCTAATAAATAGAAAAAAAAAGACTAATACATCACTACATCATCAAGACCATTATCGAGCTATGAACTAACACAATTAGAAGATTGGATCCCAATTTGGTCAAACTCAAAAATGGGGTATAAGGTGAAGTATAGCCATTTACAGAAATCTTAGGAAATAAAAAGGCAATTCCTCTAATCTTAAAGTCAAAAATGGGCAAAATAACCAAATTGCAAGCTTTAGAGCCATAATAGAACCATAGAAGGCCAACATACCTTTACTTTCATAGCCCACTCAGTAACTGATCTAACTCACTAATAGGAGAGACAAACAACCAACCTTACCTTGCTAAAAGAGAGAACACTATCAAATTAAGCTAGTCGCCTAGGCCAATGAACAAGAATTTTGACGAAGGAAATTCTAACTATATAAGGCTTGTCTAGTTGTTTATCAAGCAAGCATTACGTAATACTCAAGGAACGCCCCCTGGATATCACACGATACGTAGGACTACGAATAGCCCAATGCTAACCCATGGAATCTATTCAACTTAGAACTCACACAAAAAGTTAACTAATATGTGTAGAAACTGAAGGTAAACACTTCCTTGTGTTAATGTAAACATTTAACTTTGAAAACCTTTAAATAACTCTTAGAACATAGAACATACACAATCTGACAAGCCTCTACTACTACTAGATATTCATTGGGATAGACCTCAGCTGACTCAAACATAAAAGAAAATCAAAGATATATAATAACTTTAATGAATAAACATAAGTCTGATAAGTTAGGTTCTCAGACTATGAGAACTCACCAAAAGTTGAGATACAGGAGATGGTGTCTGTGATCAATCGTACTGCTGGAAACAAGTAATAGAACCTATATTATAAGACAATGTAGGACATAGACATATATACGGCTTAGTACTTTTTTGAATGTATTGAGTATCTGGGGGTGAATGCATAAATAAAACAAGAACTTAATATATATGTGCACTTTCAAATAATGCATGCTAAGTGTAAATGACTAACCTTGGACTTGAGTAAAGCTGAATGTTGCAAGATCATAAAACATGGATATTGGAGCATATAAATAAGCTTAGTGAGCCATAACACTAGGTTTCTAAAAGCCTTACTTTTACTCTTACGTATAGGATATTCTTCTAACCGACATAAACTATGTGAACAACTATGGAGTCAAACATCTTACCCATATTTTGGAGAGCAGTTCTACCCTTGCCATCGAAATAGAACCTTAACTTATATTGATTAGTAAATTTAACCCATATTAGGAATTTAACCTAGGGTGGCTTATAGTTACCATGAATTGAGGATACACTCATCCACATTCCCTTCTTGGTTGTAAATACTACTCCTAATATATATATATATATATATACTCATACTTAAGAAATACACCTTAAAATAGAATAATGATTTATAGACTGAAAATCGGTTTTGATTTTCGTTACTTATATCTTAATCAGAAGGAACATTTGTCAATTTAATATCTTCTCTAAGATCAAAAGATCAAGCTTCTCTTTAAATCATGCTATAAAATGAATCACTAGAACTTAAAAGCATAAACTTTTTGTAAACTCAATAGTTGTACTTAAGGCTAGAATTCATGCTTTATTTCATAAAGAATATTATGCTCAATAGTCACATTGAAATCTTTCAGCAAAAATCTAGTCAAAATAATGAAATTTAAATCACAATATAAATTTTACAAGTCAAAACATGAAGAGATGTAAAACTTGATGCACTTAAATTTTTAAATCACATAATAGTGTTATATTTCAAGAATATGATTATTTAGGAATGAACCCTAGTTCAAAACAAGTAAATTCATATTTAAGATCATACTTTTTTGGCATAAGGATGAAAGAATAACCTAGTTTAAAACTCCACATACCTGGAATTGTTTGACTAGTTTAGCAGAATTAAACTTTGAGACTTGAAAGATGACTTGGTAAGAGAAACTCTAATCTTGTTTTACTTATAGATGAGAGGGGAAGAGATGTTGTTAATCGACTAAAAGATGGAGGAAAATAATGCCTCTCTTGGGTTATAATTCATGGGCTGGGGGTTATAAGAGGGGAAAAGACCAAAAGGTCCATTAACTAAACTTTTAAAAACTTTACCTCCAAACATCACGAGTCAACTCACGACTCATACGATGATATTACGATTTTGCCTAGAAACTAGTAAGATTAGTAGTGTCAAGGATTACATGCAATGATCTATATATGAGTCTTATCTTATGACTCATCACATCTCCATACCACTTGTATCATCCTCTCGTAACTTGGACAGAGACTTGGGAGACCTATTCTGTTGACCTTATGACTTTACTTCATACAAATCATAACATCCTATGACAATTCCTAGAATAAAATTGTAACTAAAACAAAATCTAACTACTCCAGAAAACCATAGCTACAACTTAAAACTTACTACTCGTAAGACGTATACACGACTTAAGGAGATGAGTTGTAAGTTATATATTGGCTTTTAGAAACAAGGTATTACAATATCTCACCCTTGGTAACATTCTCCCATGAATGAGATTCATCTAGGATTTGGAAAAGAACAATGACTCTATACAAAAATTTAAACGAAGCTTATATATATTACAAGGATCCAATTACTCACACCATAAGATATGAAAATAAAATATTATAACTGACTTAAAGAGAAAAAGTTTGGGCTAAAAATAACTATTTACCTTCAGTAGGAACTGAGTTAGAAGAAAAGAGAATAGGATACTTGGTCATCATGTATGCTTCAGATTCCCAAGTGGCCCCTTCAACCAATTCATTTCTCCAAAGAACCTTTACAGATGCTATTTCCTTATTCCTTAGGCTTTAGACTTACCTATTAATTATTTCCAAAAGAATATTCGCATACGATGAGTTATATTTGACCCCAATACTCTTTAGGGGAACTACTAAAGACTAATATCTCATTAATTTCTTAAGCATCGCAACATAGGACATTGGGTGAACCGCAACCAACTCTGACGCAAGGTCTAATTTATAGGCCACCTCTTCTACACATCTTACTATCTCTTATGGACTAACAAATTGAGGACTCAACTTCTCTTTTTTTACGAATCTCATTATTCCCTTCATAGGAGACACCTTAAACGATACCTAATCCCTTACTTAAAACTTTAGCTCCCACTTTCTTACATCTGCATATGACTTTTGATGACTCAGAGTAGTCTTCAATGTTTCACAAATCAACTAAACCTTTTCCATATATTGAAGAACAAAATCCGTCCCAATCAACACCACTTCACCAACCTCAAACCATCTTATGGGTGATCTGCACCTATGTTCGCATAATACTTTAAATAGAGACATCTGAATGATAGCATGGAAACTATTATTATATAAAAACTCAATCAAAGATAGATGGTCACCCCAACTTCCTTTAAAGTCTAAAACACACGCTCTCAACATGTCTTCCAATGTTTTGATTATGCGCTCAGCCTTACCATCAGTCTGTGAAAGAAAAGTGGTACTAAACTTAACCATTGTACTAAGCACCTTCTAAAATAGTTGCCAAAACTTTTAAGGGAATTGTGTGCCTTTATATGAAATTATATAAAAGGGTATCCCATGAAGCCTTACTAACTCACGAATATACATCTTCGCATAATCTTTCATTGTATCTGAAGTTTTGATATGTAGGAAATGGGCTAATTTTATCATTTGATCTACTATAACCCAAATTAGATCATGATGACATTTTTTACGACGAAACCTTATGATGAAATCCATGTTCACTACTTCCCATTTACAGGTAAAGATGTTGATATCCAATAGCATACCACCCATTCTCCAGTGTTTAACTTTAACTTTCTGGTAGTTGGGAAACTTGGCTAAAAACTCTACTATGTTTCACTTAATACCATTCCACCAATAAATTTCCCTCAAATCACGGTATATTTTGGTTACACTAGGATAAATAGAATACTTTGAACCATGAGCCTTGGCTGGTATCCATTTCCTTATCCCTTCTATATTGGGAACACAAAGCCTACTTTGATAGCAAAGTACACCATCTCCCGCTTGTGAGAAAACCTCAACTTTCTATTGAGGGACTACTTCTAGTATTTGGTTAAGTATGGGATCATCACACTGCTTCTTCTTCATTTACACTACCAAAGATGTTCCAAACCGTTCTGAACTACTACTCCCCCATCATCAGTGTTGAGAAAACATATTCTTTAATAGGCTAATCTATGCATTTCTTTGGCCAATTCCTATTATTCTACTTTTATATATGACGCACTACCCATAGAAAGCCTACTTAGGGCATCTACCACCACATTATCCTTACCTAGATGATAGATTACGTTCATGTCATAATTTTTCAATAACTCCACCCACCTTCTTTGAAGAAGATTCATCTCCCACTGATAAAATACACACTGAAGACACCTATGGCCAGTGAAAACATCAACAAGCACACCATAGAGGTAGTGAATAAAAATGTTCAAGGAAAACACCATGGCAGGTAACTCCAAGTCCTGAGTTTGGTAATTCTTTTCATAATCCTTAAGTTACTTGAAGGAATAGGCTATCAGTCTCCTATTTTACATCAATTAAAAACCTAGCCCAACTATGGAAGAATAACAATACACTACGAATCTGTCTAACCCCTTTGGTAGAGCTAACACTAGTGCTTAAGTCAATCTATCCTTCAAATCTTTGAAACTATTCTCACACTTATCCAACCATATAAACTTCTCTTTATTTTGGGTAATCTAAGACAATGGTGCAGATATAAAGGATAACCCTTCAATAACTCTTTTATATTACCTAGAAAAACCAAAAAAGCTCCAGATATCGGATGGGGTGATGAGTATAGGTCAGTGCTTCACTAGATTAGTCTTTTGAGGATCTACATGAATACCAACCCCTAAAATTACTTTCCCTAACAAGGTAACATATTCCAACCAAAATTTATATTTACCAAACTTCGCGTATAATTGACAATTGTTAAGGGTCTGCAACACAATGTTCAAATAGTATGCATATTCCTCTTAACTCCTAGAATACAATAGTTTGTAGTCTATAAAGATAATGGTAAACGTTTCCAAGTATTGCTTAAAGACATTGTTCATCAAATCCATAAAGGTTGCAAGAGCATTTGTCAGTCCAAAAGACATAACTATTAACTCAAAATGGCTATACCTTCCTCAAAAAGTTGTTTTTAAAATGTCTTGCTCCCTAACTTCCAGCTGATGGTATCCTAACCTATGGTCAATGTTTAAAAAATATCGGGCACCCTGAAGCTGATAAAAAAATCATCAATTCTAGGAATGGGATACTTATTCTTGATGGTAACCTTGTTTACCTGTCTATAATCTATATACATTCTGAGAGAGCCATCTTTCTTGCACACAAACAGGACTCAAGCACCCCACAAAGAAACACTGGGTCTAGTGAAACCCTTATCTAATCGATCCTTAAGTTGCTCCTTTAACTATTTAAGTTTATCTGGAGCCATGCAATATAGAGGGATAGAGAAGGGTTGAGTATAAGGAAAAAGATCAATACCAAACTCTATTTCTCTATCTGAAGGTACACCGGGAAGATCTTCAAGGAAAACCCTAAGAAACTAATTGACTACACAAACTAATTGAACTTTTGGGGCTTCAAACATGGTATCTTTGACTTGAACTAAATTATATATACAACATTTTGATATTAACTTCCTTTCCTTAAGATAAGAGATGATGGTACCTTTGGGAGACATAAAACTACCCTTTCATTTGAGAACTATCTCATCAGTAAAGTGAAACTTCACCATGTGAGTGCAATAATCTATTAATGCATAGCACGAATGAAGCCAAGCCATGCCAAGAATAACATTGAAATTTACCATCCATAGCTCTATTAAGTCTACTAGTGTGATATTATGGAGGACGGTAATAGGATACTTTCTATAGACCCACCTAGTGATAACTGACTCACCTACTGTGTAGAAATTAAGAAGGGCGTAGAGAGATTTTCTAGACCTACTCTAATATTTAAAGCATCCAATGGAGTTACATAAGAGATATTTGATCCTATGTGTAAAAACACACATACTTCAAGGTGAAAAGCATGCGGTGACAACATCTGGAGAACTCTCTTGCTCTTGATGTGATGGCTGAGTATAAAACTAGTTCATGCACTAGACCGCCACTGGTATTGGATGAAGCACCCTATGAAAGAATTGGGCATCCTAGGTTAGTTGTTGTATTGGTAGCCTGAGTCTGAGGATAAACATCTCTACATCCTTACTTGGCATATGTACACTCTATGATCTTATGGAAAATCTTACCACAACCATAGCAACATTATTTTCCCATCATGCATTCACTCTGATGGGTCCTACTATAATTTACACATATCAGGTAACAGGGCCTCCCGACCATACTATATTAAGACATGGAATTTGAATTCCTACCCCATTACTCTTTCCTAGTCCTAGGTGTAGGGGCACTGGCTGAAAATGTCATAGTAACTAATGAATAACCCTAAAATTGGGAATAACTTCACCCTTTAGACCTTGGCTTACTGTATTCAAACTGTTTGGTCCTAGCTTTCTTGTTTCTATTCTCTCATTCCTTCAAATTTTTCCTCAATCTATTGAGCCATAAGTCATCAATTGAGTAATATCCATATATCAAATTATCTTTGTAGTTCTACACTTATTGACCACTAAATCAGATACCCAGGGACAAACTTACTCATACGAGCTCTAAAATAAAATAAAAATACTAGGGCATACTGAGCTAAATGTGTGAGCTTAAGGAAGTACTCCTTCACTATCATAGAGCCCTACCTCAAGTTCATGAACTCTTTTAATTTAGCCTCCCTTATTTTATGAGGAAAGAACCTATCTAGAATAGCATTCTGAAACACTTGTCTGCTTATATGATCTCTATTCTCACCCCCACTATCCTTCCATATAGTGACCTACTTATAAGCAACATACTACAACCTATAGGATGCCAACTCTACACTTTACTCTTAAGTAACATGTATGATTTGAGTAATATTTCTTATGATATCAATAAAGAGTTGATGATCCTCATCCACCTTTGACCCAAGGACTCAGGTGGATTCATCCTAATAAAGTCTCGAATTTTGGCTACAACTAAGTTACCATTTTGCTGAAATTAGACTACTACTTGTTGGTTTCCTGAATAGTTGCATACACATCTTGGGCCAATACTTGTAAGGCATCTCAAAATTCAGTAAGAGAAATATTCTCTTTTAGAGAGTCAGCATGTAGTAGGGGTTGATCACTGTTTTTGTGTGAGTAAGATCGATAAAAGAGGCATATTCTGTCATGTGAAAGCAAGAATTAGGAAAAAGAGACAACTTTAAGCCTGATAGATCATGAAATAAAGAATGATTCCTAACTTTTTTGCTCATAAATGTGGCAAGCTTTATATGCATGATCGAGACTCTACGTAACGCAGCATGTCTAACTCCCTAGGACTCTTTAAAACAATAAGCTCTAATAAAAAGTTTAAAATGCCCTGGGAGCACCCCTTAGATGTCACATGGTGCTTAGGACTTCAAAAAGCCCCAAGCTAACCCATGATATCTATTCAAATTAAAACTTACTTTAAAAGAGAACTAATATGTATAGAAACTAAAGGAAAAATCTTCCATATCTTAATATAAATCTTTAACTTTGGAAACCTTAAACAAACATTTAGAACATAGAACATTCAAAATCTGATAAGCCTTTACTGCCAACTAAAGAATTACTAGTACAGACCTTAGCTGATTCGACCATTAATGAAAATCAAAGATAAATAATAACTTTCAAGAATAAGCATGAGTCTGATAAGCTGGGTACTCAGACTATGAGGACTCACCAAATATTGGGATGTAGGAGATGATGCTCGTGATCAATCGTACTATTAGAAACGAGCACTAGAACCTATATTATAAGACAATATAGGACATAGACATATGTGTGGCTCAGTACTTTTGGAATATACTGAGTATCTAGGGGTGAATGCATCAATAAAATAAGAACTGAATATATATGTGTACTTTCAAATAATGTATGCTAAGCATAAAGGACTCACCATGGACTTAAGCAAAACTAAAGACTGCAAGATCATAAAACATGGATATTGAAGTATATAAACATGCTTAGTGAGACATAACACTTAGTTTCTAAAATCCATACTTTTATTCTTACTTTTGGGAGATTCTTCTAACTGACATAAACCATGTGAGTTACCATGTAATCCAACATCTTAAGTATGTTGGGGAGAGCTGTTCTACCCTTGCCATTAGAATAGAACCTTAACTTATAGTGATCACTAAACTTAACCCATATTGGGACTTAAACATATGGTGGCTTGTAGTTTTTAGGAATTTAGGATATGCTCATCCACATTCCCTTCTCGATGATAAATACTACTTTCAAAATTTATATATATGTATATATATACTCATACTTATGAAATCTACCTTAAAACAACATATGGTTTTATATACTAAAAACATGTTATACTTTTCATTACTTAAATCTTAATCAGAGGGAAAATTAATGGATTTCATATATTATCTTAGATTAAAAGATCAAGCTTTTCCTTAAATCATGCTATAAAACTTATCATGGGTACTTAAAAGCATAAGCTTTTTGTAAACTCAGTAATTGTACTTTGGACTTGGAATTCATACTTTATTTAATAGAAATTCAGAACAAATTATTATTCTCAATATTCATATTGAAATCTATCAACAATATACCAGTCAATAGAATGAAATTCAAATCACATATAAATCTTACAAGTTATAACATGAATAGGTGTAAACCTTGGTCCACTTAAACCTTTCAATCACGTGATAGTGTTATACTTCAGGAATATGATTATAGGGCATGAACCCTAATTTAAAACTAGTAAATTCAAATTTATGATAACACCTTTTGGGCGCAAGGTTGAAAGATTAACCTTGTTAAAAACCCCATATATAAGGAATTACTTGACTTGTGAAGAGCACTTAAACTTTGAGAGATGACTTGGGAGATAAACCCTAATCTTGTTGTTCTTAAAGATAAGAGGAGAACAGATGTTGCTAATTGACTAAAAGATGGCAGAAAATAACACTGATCTAGGCTTATAAGTCATGCGTTATGAGTTATAAGAAGGGAATGGGCCAAAAGGTTCCTTAACGAAACTTATAGAAATTTGACCCCCAGTTGTCACGAGTCAACTTAAGACATGTAATATGAGGCTATGACTTGTCCTAGAAACTCATAAGCTTTCCAGTGGAAAGGATTGAACAAACTAGTTAACATATGAGTCATATCTTAGAACTCATTACATCTCCATAGGACTTGTATAATCGTCTCATAACTTGGACAGAGAATTAGGGGACCTATACTATTGACCATAAGACTTCACTTCATATGACTCATAACATTCTATGATAATTCCTAGGGTCAAATCATAACTACAACAAACTCTAACTACTCCACACTACCATAGCTATGGCTTACAACTTACGACTCATAATATGTATACATGACTTAAGGAAATGAGTCATAATTTAAACAGTGGCTTTTTGACTGGGGTATTACAGATTTATCAAACATCAAGAAATTTCAATAATAAGAACAAAAATAAACATACTTGTATAAATTGTAGGTGGTGCAAAAAATGAAAAATCAATAACTAGTACCACTCTAGAGCTATAAGAATGTCAATAACCCAAGGAAAATGGGACTCAGACACAAAAGCTACAGCTCTAGGGAAACATCAATACTTATCCAGTCTATCCATAACTAAAAGAAATTATTTATGGGGGTAGTGAAATATTCATAAAATCTACACCAATGCACATAACAATTAATATAAAAATACTAAGTTGTATAATCATTGATGGGTTTGAAAACCCTAATATAAATCAAATAGAAAGTAAAACATATGAGATGGAAGGTGAACCTATAAGGGTGGAAATCCAAAATCATAAGCCCTGATGCTCATAGTGGTATGAATCTAAGCGGGGAAAAATATGAATGGAGTGTCTGAATCATCAACTAAGATTATAAGTGTAGTTCCACTAAATAAAGGTACCACAACACTATAAGATTTTCACAACCGAACTTCTCAAGTCATAATGGAACCTACTATAACCCACTAGTAAGTAAGACAACCCATATTTTTGAATTGCTAAAAATAGACTAAGGAAAATAGAGAAACAATAGAAGAAATATAATAAAGGGGTTAATGTGTCTAGACAACCCCAAGACCTGGTGAATTTAGCATAAGATTCTCTAATATAATAAGATTACAAAGTCAAATACTAATTATATATAAATGTATAACCTATCTCTGTATAAAATATAGTCATTAGTCTAATCCACAAGAGAGAGAATAGTAAACTATGAACGCCAGGAGCTCACCTTAATTCATCAATCCATAGATGTTCTATATGATACATACAATAATAATAAAAACCTAAATGATGATCTGTAGGCTGTAGAACTATAGTATGAGAACCAAACATGTGGTACTTAGTAAACTATAGACTAAGCTTCTAAGATAATGCAAATTTAGATAGCATACAAAGATGGAATATAAACTTTAAGTGTCTATCCTAAAAGCTAATATAATAAAGCTAGAGAGGCAATAAGGATAAACTATCCTATTCTAATTGTGTTTTGAAACACCCAAGGTTTGGACACTAAGAAAATTTCCTAGATTTTTGGATTTTAGACATCATACATTTTGTGGGTATCGGTCATATGATGGGATAATTGGTATGCTCTTGGTAGTTCTCTAACCGGTATTGGTTGGTGGGCTGGATTGAGTTCTAGAATAGGTATGACTTGGTAGGTACGAGTCGTATGGATGGTCACAGGTTATATGGTATGGGTTTTTCCTTTTCTTAATCTGATACTTAGTAACTTAACTTGGATTTAATTATGAGTGGCTTGTTGTGAGCCATAAGATAGGGTACGAGTCAAACCATTGACCCATATGGTAGACATTATTCAAACTTTCTTTGATTTTATTCTACTAGGGATACGGTTTAAGGGTACTAATCATATATATGGGTAAAACTTGGTTGGTGTAAGTCATCTATTTGACATTATCAATTCCATGAGGAATTCCTAGGGTATGAGTTACAGGTATAAGTCATGGGTATAACTTGTATGGAAGTGTATGCCTAGTATGGGGAATTTGTACCATCTGATGGGAATTTTAAATAATTTAAGTTGGGGGTAATCTAGACATTTTCCCACTTAACCTCTTAAGGGCCTATGACTTATAACTATTTTGGGACATCATTTACCCTATTTTTCTAATATAATACACTTAGAAACTCTCTATAATTCTCTCTAAGGCTCTTGGTTAAAAGAAGGCTAGGGTTTCATCTAGAGGATAATTTGTGGCTTGTACGAGTGATTTCTCTCAATCATCTTCATAATCTGACGCATGTACGCCCATTCCATAAAATTCTTAGTTCAAACTAAATGCATATTTTCATGGCATAATTATTGTATGTTTTTTTTTTGTTTTTCAAATATATGTTGGGTTTTGGTAATGAACACTTGGTTATGGTTTTCCCATGTTTTACTAATCTAATTGTATGCTTTAATGGTGGTTTGGAAAATTCATTGCATAGGAATGGTTAATTGGTAATTTGATTTGATTTTGGAAACACTACGTCCCCAACATGTTTGATAATATACCTATGATAATTTTTTTCTATATTATTTGATTTTTAATGGAACTATTGCATGGTATGGTTTTGTAATAAAACCCTAAATTGTATAAAGTGTTAAATGGTAAAGTTTGGTGGTCATGGTTATGGTTAATTAAACTTCCTTGTGGGGTAGAAAGGAATCCCCCAAATAAACATGTTAGTGAACAACTTGTGGGGTATATAAGAGTCCCCCAAGCAAACATAATAATGGAGCACTTATGGGGTACACGGGATTCTCCCAAGTTAACTTTGTAATGTATTATATGGGTACATGGGAATCTCTTTACATAAAAAGGTTGTCTAAGGACATTGCTTTCAAGCTATAGTCAGTATGACAATACCACTACTTATAGCCTTGGTTAATAATAATGGAATAATGACTTTGTTTGATGGTAATGGTTTTAATTGGGTAATAATGGTAGGGTTTGATAGCTAACCGTCAAGGTGCGAGTCCAAGGGACGGACACTAGAAACTCATATTTGCCGGCATGAGGGTTGGTCAGAGTGACTATATATGATACTATGAGATACATGGGAATCCTCTAAGTACATTGTAAATATTTATCATTGAGAGCAAAGGATACTTGGTAATCCTCTACTCTTATGGCATCTCCAATTCTGTGGCTACATGTATTAGGTCCTATTTAGGGGGTTACACTAGATCTATATATCCCATGGGTAGTTCTAGGATGGTTAAGCTACACTTACCCAAGTTAATAGTTTTAAAGGCATGATTAACCCAACTCCCTTTCCTAGCATGGTTATATATGTGTGTGTGTTTTATATGCATATGGTTGGATTATTTGGTTTTACTGAATGGCATTATTTTATCCTTATCCTGAGTTCATGCTAGCTTTCACTTACTAACCTGTCTTCGGGCGGCTGAATCCCCATGTGATATAGGAATCAATCATTTTACTCCTCTTGCTAAGTGATTAGATTCGTGTTTAGCTATTGGATTGAAGTGGTGAGATTCCATATTCTAAAAGTCTCCACTTCATATCATGGATTTCCTTACATACTTTTGTTATTTTATGGATATTAGTTTTGGATATTGTTGGGGCTAAGACCAAATCAAATATTGGTCTTTTTTGGGTTAGAGTCTTTATGGAACTACTATAAGTTAGAATAGCGGTGTAGGTACTGGTGTCAACCTTAGTATTGGTATTGGTATTAGGGTTGATACTGTTGGACTGGTTTTACGATTATTTCATCATTTTATATTATGTTATGGACAAGAACTTAGTTTTTAGATTAGTTTGGTTATGGTTGTTGGTTGGTATTAGATGGTTGGACTTGCTTAGGTTAGTCATGGTTATAGACCTATCCTAGAGTCTACAATTGTAATAAAAGCTATGTAGTTATACATTAAGAATTCATCCGACTTAGGATTGCATAATAGAAGGTTAGGTTGGGAAACAAAAGTGGTCGCTGATCCTAGATGGACTTTGATGCCCAGAACAACAAGGCCTTTGTTTGGGTCATGTCAAGTTAGTATCAGAGTCTTAGGTTCATGGTCAATTAAGAGTCCACAAAGCCGTGTTGAGTAGAGTCTTTTAAGGATGTGTAGTGCTCCATACTCATAAGGGAGAGACTATAAAGCATTTAGTAATATTTCACTTTCCTGTTATTCTATTTTAAAGCTCAAAGTCTTAGCCCTAGAATCCTCTTTAATTTTTATTTTTTTGCCATTCAGATCACAACTCAATGATTTGAGATGCAAGAAAACTAATCTATCCTAATTGAGAATGATGTTGATTGGACACGATCTGCTCAGGCCATCTATACTCAATCTATGGGTCTAGTCTATGATATTTTGGAGATCCACGAATTGCTACTAGGCCTTAAGTTGAGGTAACAAATGCAGAATTTCATTAATTAATTCATGTTATTGGTCAGTTGGTTACTACTCAGGTTGAGCAGGATGCATCTGGTGTTTCATATACCGAGGAAACAGCGTTTGGATAGTTTATAAAGATCAATCCTCCTATTTTTTCTAGTGTAGGAGAAAATATTAAGGGTGATGCCGACCACAAATGTGTAACGGGAGAATTTTGTAGCTTATCAGTTTAAGGATATGGCATACTAATGGTACTAGAGTGGTCTATGTTAAGAGATCATATTGAGGACCCATCTCTGTGGGAGACTTTCTCTAATATTTTTCTAGATTAATTCTTTCTTTAGGAGTTTAGGGGAGCGAAGGCAGAGGAATTTGTCAATTTGAGAAAATGGAAAATCTCTGTCAAGGAATATTCCTTGAAATTTCATTAGTTTTCTAGGTATGCTTTGAAATTGGTATTTGATATAAGGGTTAGGAAGCTCATTTCTAGACTATCTCAAGATTTGATCCTTGTAAGCAAGGTAGCATTGCTGATCAAGAATATGGATATTTTTAAACTGGTAGTTCTTATACAGTAGGTAGAGGAGGAAAAAAGAAAATAGGATAAGTTTGGGGAAAGGTCAGGTAAGAAGTTTAGGTCATTTAAATAGGGCGATGCTCAAAAGCGAGGTGGTCGGTATGGCGTTTAGTTTCTAAAGAAGAAGTGGTGAAGTTTTTGTTCCTTCTCTTTATCTAGTACTCTTTACTTGAAGTAGTCGGTGATAGGCGTCAACAGGGTGGTAATAATTTACGAGCATAAGGTGTACAATCTCAGGAAAGTTGGGCTTAGTCATCTTCATCTTTCCCTTATTATTGGTTTTGTGGTAGGTTGTATAGGGGTTTCTATAATAAGTTAAGGGATAGGTATTTCAAGTATGGTCAGCAAGGACATATGCTCAGAAACTATCCAGTTGGTAAGGGTGCTACAAGAGCGAGTAAGGCTTTAGTTGCTTCATTTTCTACTCCTACACCAAAGAGTGTTGCTTTTGCATCTATTCCTGCTTCTGGTATTGGCCCAGATCAGAATAGGTTATATGTTCTTGCTATTAGGCAAGAATCTAAGGCATCACCTAATATGCTTACTGGTATTTTACAATTTTTTTCTCATGATGTGTATTATTTGCTTTATTCTGGGTCTACTCTTTCTTATGTAACCCCATTTGGGGCTATATATTTTGATTTTGATCCTAAGGTTATTAGGGGGTTGGTGTATCTGTTGGTAGTACGCAGACTTTGGTAGATTTTTGCAAACTTGATATGGTGTATTTTAATGTTATTATTTGGATGGATTGGTTACACTCTTGTTATGTATCCTTAGATTGTCATACCCATAAGGTTGTCTTTAGTTTTCCTGGTGAATCGGTTATTGAGTAGGAGGGTAGTTCCTTAGCTCCAAGGGGGAGGTTTATTTCATATCTTAGAGATCGGAGATTAATCTCTAAAGGATGTCTCTATCATCTAGTCTATAATAAAGATTCTAACTTGAAAGGTCCTTTTTATATTTGGTTCTAGTGGTAAATAAGTTTCCTGAGGTCTTTTCAGATGATTTTCCTAGTGTTCCTTCGGATAGGGAGATTGAGTTTTGTATTGATTTGGTTCTGGACAATCATCCTATATTTATTCCTTCTTATAGAATGGCTTCAACTGAGTTGAGGGAACTCAAGAAGAAACTTAAGGATCTTTTAGATAATGGTTTCATCCATCCTAGTGTGTCCCCTTGGGGTGCATCAGTATTATTTGTGCATAAGAAGGATGGTTTCCTTTGGATATGCATTAACTGTCATAAATTAAATAAGGTAACAGTTACGAACAAGTATCCTTTCCAAAGGATAGATGAACTGTTTGATCAGTTGCAAGATGCCAAATTTTTTTCTAAGATAGATATTTGGTGCGAGTATCATCAACTGAAGATTAGGGAGGTGTATATCCCTAAGACGGCTTTTCATACTCGATATGAACAGTTTGAGTTCCTCGTGATGCTGTTTGGTTTGACTAATGGCCCGATGACATTTATGGATTTGATAAATAGGGTTTTCAGGTAGTTTTTGGATTTTTTTTCATTATGTTCATTGATGACATCCTTGTATATTCTAGGAGAAAGATAGATTATGCCAATCACCTCCATGTCATGTTGTAGACCTTAAAGGAGCAGTAGTGGTATGACAAATTCTCTAAGTGTGTGTTTGGATTTAAAGCTATAACTTTTCTTTCTCCTATTATTTTAATTGAGGGATCATGGTGGATCCACAAAAGGTAGTGATGGTTAAAAGGTGGCCTAGACCAATGACTCCAATCGATATTTGGAGCTTTTTAAGGTTGGTGAGGTATTATAAGTAGTTCATGGAAAGTTTCTCAAAGATAGTTGCCTATTGACGAAGTTAACTCAGAAGAAGGTAAGGTTTTCTTGGTCAAATGCTTGTGAGGGGAGTTTCGAGAAGCTGAAAAATAAGCTAACTTTAGCTCCAATTTTCACTTTGTCTGAAGGTAGTGATGGGTTTGTGGTTTATTATAATAAGTCTTGGGTGGGACTTGGTTGTGTTTTCATGCAGCATGGGAAGGTGATTGTCTATGCTTCCAGGCAGTTGAAGGTGCATTATAGGAATTAGACTACTCATTATTTAGAGCTTTTAGAGGTAGTTTTTGCATTGAAAATCTAGCAGCATTATTTATATGAAGTGCATGTGGACATCTTTTCTAATCATAATAGTCTAAATTATGTGTTCACATAGAAGGATCTTAATCTCAGACAGAGAAATTGGTTGGAGATTGTAAAGAACTATTATATGAGTCTTTACTATCACCTAGGTAAAGCTAATGTAGTTGCTGATGCTTTTAGCAGGTCCTCTATATGGATTTTAGCTCATGTTAATAAGGAAAAGTGGGAATTGGTGAAGGATATTCACCACTTGGCTAACCTAGGAGTTTGCCTCTTAGACTCAGTGAAAGGGGGCGTAATGGTACATGAAGTGGTTCAATTATATTTTGGTGCACAGATCAAGTAGATGTATATGTTAGATCCCATATTGATGAAAATCAAGAGTGATATTGGTGAGCAAAAGGTGATGGTATTTGAGATATGTGGTGATGGTAATTTGCGGTACCAAGAGAGGTTATATGTTCCTGACGTCAATGGTTTATGACAAAGGATATTGACTGAGGTGCATGAATCACACTATGTTGTTCATCCCAATTTAACAAAAATTTATCATGATCTCAAGGAGATGTATTAGTGTAATGGTATGAAAAAGGATGTGGCTAATTTTGAGGCCAAGTGTTTAGTGTGTTAATAAGTGAAAGTTAAGCACATGAGGCCTGGAGGGTTGTATCAGGAAATTGAGTTGCCTAAATGGAAATGGGAGGTAATCAATAAGGATTTCATTACCCATCTTCCTAGTTCTTGGATCCAATTTGATTTGATTTTGATCATCGTGGATAGGATGTCCAAGTCTGCTAACTTCTTATTTGTGCGAACTAACTTTTCGGGTGAGGACTATGCGCAGTTGTATCTTTAGGAGATTGTAAAGTGCATGAGTACCTATTTCAATTATCTCTGATTATGGTACACATTTTTATCTAACTTCTGGCAGTTTTTTCAAAAGTAGTTAGTTACTAAGGTTAGTCTGAGTATTGCTTTTCACCCATAGACGTATGGACAAGCAGAGAAGACTCTTCAAACATTAGATAACATGCTTCGACGTGTGTGTGATTGATTATGGTAGTAGTTGGGTTAAGAATCTACCTTTGGTTGAGTTTGCTTATAACAATACCTATCATTCTAGTGTTGGAATGGCCCTTTTTGAGGTATTTTATGGTAGGAGGCATAGATCTGCTATAGGCTAGTTTGAGCTTGGTGAGGTAGATTTGTTTAGCCCAAATTTAGTTTATCAGGCTATGGAAAAGGTAAAGGTGATTCAGGATAAGCTTAAGGCTGCCCAAAGTCACCAAAGGTCCAATGTAGATGTAAGGCTTAGAGACTTGGAGTTAGAGGTTAGGGATAAGGTATACCTAAGGGTATCTCCCATAAAGGGAGTGATGCAGTTTGGTAAAATAGGGAAGTTCAGTCCCCGGTATATTGTTCCTTATGTGGTTTTGCGGAGGGTTGGTAACGTGGCATGCAAATTTGAGTTGCCTTCAAGTTTGAGCTTCATTCTTCTAGTATCTCATGTCTCTATATTGACAAAGTGTCTTGGTTATCCTTCTTCGGTTGTTCCTTTGGAAGTTTTGGGTATCTCAAATCTCTGTCTTATGAAGAGGTCCGGGTAAGATAATGGATATGCAGGTTTGTTAGGTACGGACCAAAGATATGGCCATGGTTAAGGTTCTATAGAGAAACCACTAGGTAAAAGAAGCTACATGGGAAGTCGAAGCAGATATGAAGTCCAAATATCCACATTGGTTTTCTACTCTGGATCTTCGTGTGTAAGGTATGTGTTCTTGACCACATATTTGTTTTCTAACTTCGTTAAAGGTTGGATTAATGTTTGATAATGCAAATGACTTGTGCTTGTGTTTGACCTACCTTGTTCGCCATTTGAGGATGAATTATACCAGTGGGGGAGACTGAAACACCCTAGGTTTGGACCCTTAGAAAATTTCTTGGATTTCCAGATTTTATACATCGTATGACTTATGTCTACTAGTCGTATGATGGGATACCGTTGATATGATCTTGGTAGTATGATAACCAGTGTTGGATGGTGGGTTGGATTGGTTTTTGGAATGGCTATGACTTGGTGGGTACGAGTCATATAGCTGGTGACGGTTCATATGGTTTGTGTTTTTCCTTCACTTAATTTGAGACTTAGTAACTTAACTTTGATTGGAGTATGAGTGGCTCACCATGAGCCGTAAAAAAGGGTACGAGTTGTACCATTGACTTGTATGGTAGACAGTGTTCAAATATACTTTGTTTCTATTTTACCAGGGATAAAATTTATGAGTTACGACTTGGTTTGGGTAAGTCATATGTTGGATAGTGCTCGGTCTAAGCGGGAGGCCTAGAGTACAAGGCGTAGGTACCAATCATTTTTAAGGGTACGACTGGTATGGGGGAGACGTACCATTTACATGAATTTTAAGCAATTTAAGTTAGGGTAATCTTCACATTTCCCTACATAATCTCTTAAGGCCCCATGACTTATAACTTTTTTGGGACATCATCTACCCTATTATTCTAATCTAAAACACTTATAAACTCTCTCTAATTCTCTCTAATGATCCTGGGTAAACGAAGGCTAGGTTTTAATCTAGAGGATCAATTTAGGTCTTGTACCAGTGATTTCTCTCCATCATCTTCGTAATCTAAGGCATGTACTCCTCCCTCATTGTTAGTTCCAATAAAAGGCATATTTTATACAATGTTTTCATGGCATAATTATTGTATGGTTTTGGGCTTTTCAAATATATGTTGGGGTTTTGGTATTAAATGTTTGGTTATGGTTTTCCTATGTATTACTTATGTAATTGTAGGCTTTAATGGTTGTTTGGATAATTGGTTGCATAGGAATGGTTAATTAGTAATTGGATTAGGTTTTGGAAACACTATGCCCCCAACATGTTTGATAAAATGCCAATGATAATTCTTTTACTATATCATAGGATTTTTAATGGAACTATTGCATGTTATGGTTTGGTAATGGAAGCCGAAGAGGTATAAATGGTATAAATGGTTTCAAATGTTTACTTGGTAAGGTTTGATCATCATGGTTATGGTTAATTAAATTTTCCATGTGGGGTACAAGGGAATCCCCAAAGTAAATATGTTAATGAATAACTTGTGGAGTACATGAGATTCCCCCAAGCAAAACACATAATGGAAAACTTGTGGGGTACACGGGATTACCCTAAGTTAACTTTATACTGTAATCTATGGGTACATGGTAATCTCTTTACATAAAAATGTTGAATATGGACATTACTTGCAAGATATAGTAGGTATAATGATACCACTACTTATAGACTTGGTCGGTAATAATGGAATAATGGGTTTGTTGAATGGTTGTGGTTATAACTAGGCAATAATGGAAGAGTGTGATAGCTAACCATGAAGGTTAGAGTCCAAGGGACGGACACTAGAAACTCATGTTTGTCGACATGAGGGTTGGTTATAGCGACCATATATAATACTATGAGGTACAAGGGAATCCTATTAGTACACTATATATATGTATCATGGAGAGCGAAGGATACTCAGGAATCTCCTACTCTTATGGTATCTCCAGTTCATGCGGCTACACATATAGGTACCTGTTTAGGGGGTTACACTACACCCATATAGCTCATGGGTTGTTCTAGGATGGTTAATCTACACATACCCAGGTTAATAGTTTTAAAGCATGCTAAACTCGGCTCCATTTTTCGGATTGGTTATATATATATATGTTTATATATATATATGGTTTTTGTGCATATGGTTGTTTTATTAATTTTTACTCTGAGTTCATGTTAGTGTTCAACTGCTAACCCATCTTCGCCAGGCTATATCCCCATGCGATATAGAAATCGGTTGATTTACTCCTCCATCCGAGTGATCAAATTCGAGATCAGCCATTGGATTGAAGTGGTTAACTTTCAAATTCCTAAAGGCTGCATTTTATATCATGGATGTCTTTACATACTTTGGTTAATTTATGGATATTGGTTTTGGCTATGGTTGGGGGCATGTCCCAATCGAATATTGTTTTTCTTTTGGTTAGAGGCATTGTTGAACTACAATGGGTTGGAATGGGCAGTGTCGTTATTGGTGTCAGCCTTAGTATTGAAATTTGTTTTGGGGCTGATACCATTGCAGTAGATTTATGATTGTTCCATCCATTTATGTTATTTTATGGATAGGAAATTAGTTTATATACATGTTTGGTTATGGTTGTTTGTTGGTATTGGATGGCAGGACTTGCTTGGGTTGGTCATGGTAATAGACCTATCCCAGTGTCTCGTATTATAATACACGCTATTTTTTATATGTTTAGAATTCATCCGACTTATGGCATGCGTAATTGGGGTTGGATTGGGTAATTGGGGTGGTCCCCTGTCCTGGATGTTCTTGGGATGCCCATTACAACAAGGCCCTAGTTTGGGTCATGTTATGTAGAGGAACCACAGTAATATATTATACATCACTGGTTAATATACAAATAAAGTGGAAGATAGATATATAGTAGTATAAAAGTCCAAGGAATACATATATAATATGAATAAATAAGGGAAGAGAGGGATCCTAACCTCTCCAAGAAGTACTAACAAAGTAGAAAATCTAATACTAGCATGATCTAGACATATAGAAACTATCTAACAATGAATATACTGACCAGAGTGTAATTTATCATAAAAACAAAAGGAATTTGAATTACTCCTCAAATCTCTATATCTATAATACTCCAAGTTTTAAAACTCTAGACTCGTCAAAAGATAGGTCATTGAATTAGTTTCCCCATACCACAAGACTAGTCTTAATCTGATATCGTCTAAAAAAACTATGAAAATTTCACTAAAAGTCTATCAGACTTCTAGTGGTAACAAGTCTAGCATGTGACTCATGATCACACGTAATGAGTAGTCGTGTGGACTCATACCAACTCCTGTAAGGACCCTCAAATTTCAGTCTAGGGGTAATGATTCTACCTCATGACTTGTTATCAACGACCATGAGTCTTAGGGTGGACCTATTACCTTAACAGAAAGAAACCCAAAAATAGAGTCTCAGACCACGACAACTGCTAATGACTCATGGCCAGAACTAACGAGTCATTATGGGGGAGTCATTACCATAACTGTGAAGGCTCTAAACCTAGGATCTCAAGTCAGGACTCATACCACGACTCATGACCAGTCATAACGAGTCACATGGTGAGTCCTGATATCTAGGGCCAGAATTCCTGCATAATTTAACAAGGTCTTTTGGGTAAATTCAACCCCTTTTAAACCAACTCACAAAGCTTAAGACTTCCAAAACATTAGTTTTTAGGTTAAACAGTACCCTAACCTCTCATAACTCAAAAATCAATCAACACATTGTACTAGAAGCAACTTATTCTCTCAAAATCCAAACTAGGGTTCATCAAAAGAAAGTTCAAGTCCCAAGAAAATTCTCCAAGGGGTTTGTTTTTAGGTATATGGGATTCCATCAGTTGATCCCTTCCACTCACTGAGTCCCTGATGTTTCGACTTTTGATGGAACATTGTGCATTTTTTTCTTGGAAAAATGGTATGTTTTCAAGCAACCAAGGTTTCATTTAGTGTTGGATTTTAGTGGTTCAGGGTAAGGAGCTAGCTGAAGGAGAAAACTCAGGAAATTAGTAGAAAAACACCACTGGTGGTCAAAATGGTGGACCACCAGTCTTGCGCTAGACCACCAACTTGACCACCCAACCAAAAATAGAATTCAGGATTTCAGAAGACCCAGTGACGATCAAAATTGTGGACCACCAATTTTGCAGTTGAACGCTAACATGACCACCAGGACCAAATAGAATTTAGTATTTTAGAAGAGCCAGTGACGGTCAAAATGGTAGACCACTAATTTTGCAGTAGAACACTAACCTGACCACTAGGCCCAAACAGAATTTAGGATTTCATAAGACCCAGTGATGGTCAAAATAGTGGACCACTTGTTTTGCGGTGGACCACCAATTTGGGTGCAGTTTTTCTGCATTCCAATTTTAAATCCTTTTTTACTTGGGAACATATAAATACCCACTTTTAGGTTTTATTTTAGAGCTTTTATCTTTTATTAGAGTTTTTCAAGACATGAAACATATTGTACGTAGTTTTTCTCAGAGATTCATTCTAGAATTGTAGATCTACATTCCATTATCATTTTCTCTATTGAAGATTGAAGAACAATAATATTCAATTTTGTAAGTAAATTCTGAATTAATTTATGAATAACATTAAGATTTCTTCTCTTTTTATGATGGAGATGTGTGGCTAAGCTCCTATAACTAGGGTTATGGGCGCATTGATGTGAATAGTTGAATGGGGATTGTGAATCTAGTTTATTCCTATGATTAATTATATTTCATATACCCTTCATCACTTTAATGACATTTCTTGGTTGTAAACTATAAAAGTGAGCCCAAGAATAACATTTGTTTGAATAGAAAAGTGTTTGTTGGGAAAAGAAAGTGTTTACATAAATCTAAAAGATTTAGCCTTTGGATAGAGTGTAGATGCCTTAACCAGATCAACCCATGTGAGATTATAGTTGAATAAATAATATGTTCCTTAATTTTGAAAGAATTAAGGGATAAGATACTCATTTAGGTTGAGAAACTAATGAGTAAACCATAGAATTCAATTACTCTTGCAATTAAACTTGTTCATTGGGAATTCCAAATAGTTCACAACCCTAGCTTCTTTCAGCATTTTGGTAACCATAAATCTAGTTTGACTACTTTTACTGAATTACTATTTGTAATACAATCAATATTTGGATTACTTTCTGTGATAAGTATTTGAATATAGTTGATAAATCAAAACCACCTCTTTATTCTAGAACACTTGATCAACAGTCTAATAACAACCACCATACTTAGTAAACATAGTATTCCCTATGGGATTCGACACCCAACCCAGTTTGGTTCTATATTTGACAGAGACCGCTTATACTTTCTAATGAGAGTAGTAATTTGGTCGTATCAAATTTTGGTGCCATTGTCAGGGATTACGGTTGTAAATTAAGTTTGCATTTGTTAATTAACCTTTCGTCAAGTTTTCCAAATTTTACCTTTGTTTGTTATTTTTGATTTGTGAAGTGTAGCTATTGTCAATGCCAAGTACACATAGATTAGGTGCACCGTTATTACTAGTACATCCAGAGTCGCAGTTAATTGGTAGAATGGTAGACCTTTAGGAAGTTGAAAGACTGGCCGCCATGGCTAGAGCCCAGATTGATCAATAGAATGGTGATCAACCTACACACCATCCTAATCCTGATGATAATGATTTGGGGGATGAGGACTTGTTAGATCCTGCTATCCTAAGGCATGCAGAGAATATAGCTACGTCGGTGAATCGAAATATAATAGAACATAAACCTTTTAGAGTAAGGCAGGACCGTCAGCGTGTGTAGTTTGATCTTAATTATGACAGGGATAGAATGGATAGATTAGATTCTACAGGAGCTATTATTCCTTCACCTATAGCACCAGGAGCTAAGTTCAATATTACCAGTATAATGGTTCATCTCCTTCATCTCAAAGCGTTGTTTGGTGAACTCTCGGGGGATGATCCCAATATGCATTTAGTGAACTTTATCACTATTTCAAATCCTTTGATAACCCTAGAGTGGGACATAATGCTATCCAACTACTCTTGTTTCTATTGTCTCTATTTGGAGAGGCAACACTATGGCTCAATGGACTGACTCTCGATTCTATAACCAACTGGAGGTAGTTGAAAGAGGATTTTTTTAGAAAGGTTATTTCCACCTTCTAGGAGGGTACAACTAAGGGATGAAATTAATAACTTTTGGTATCTCCCTACTGAAGCTCCTCATAAAACCTGGGAGTGGTTTAAAAAGAAGCTGATATAATGCCCAAACCACAATATGATAGATATTCATTTGATGAAGACTCTTTACTGGGCTTTAAACTCTATAAAGAAGCCAGTTGTTGATAAGGTTGTAGGAGAATCATTTGTGAATTTCACTTTTTTAGAGGCCTCTGAGATGCTTGATCGGATTACCAAACAAAGTAGACCTTGGCATACTAGGGATTCTGTTGTAGCAAGCCCTACTGTATCTAGTAGTATGACTGCAGAGCAACACAAAAAGGAGGATGAACATGACCAGGGCATGGCTCACATAAAAACGTAGATAGATCTTCTGACCAAGCATTTATTATCTGGAAAGACTGAGAAAGTGAAAGCTATAGGATCCCACGGCAGAGCTGAATCTGATTCGGAAGAAGAGGAAAACTATCTCAACAACTAAGGGGTTTTAGAGGCAATAGCCAAGGGAACCAAGGTCGGAACTATTATGACAAAGATGGTTATAAAGATAGGGACCAAGGGAGTTGGAAAACTAATAATGACAGGAGTGGACTATATGTACCTCTTAGAAGTCGTGATAATGCTGCCACTTGTTATGTCCGTAGAGGCCATGATAGAGAAAATATTGAAGGGAGTTGAGGCAACAAATACTGGAGTGACTACGATGAAGAGTGACTTATCCTCCATGAGTCAATTAGTAAATTCGCACTCAACTGCTAGCAAATAGCTGGAGCAGTAGATGAGCCAATTATCCACTGTATTTAACCAAAGAAAGAGTGGGACTCTACCAAGTAATACATTTCAGAATCCGAGGACTGATGGATCATGTATAGCTATCACCACTAAAAGCAATAAGATGTTATCTAGTCCATGTCTAGGAGCATCCTCTCATATTAATAAGGTCAAAATAGACGGGGAGACAGTTGATGAATCTCCAGTGATGCCTGTATTGTTGGGAGGTTTAGAAAAGAAGAGTTTAAAAGTGGAACAACCACCTAAGCTAAAATATGTTAGTGAATTAGATCAAGTCATAAAAAAGAAGGTAGAAGTTTCTCCAGTTGAAATCGCAAGGCCGCCACGTCCATTTCCATAATGATTAAAGAAGAAAGAAGATGATGGCCAGTTTAGAAAATTTATGGCTATGTTGTAGTAGTTGACAGTTAATGTGCCCTTATTTGAAGCATTGGAATAGATGCCTAGTTATGCTAAGTTTATGAAAGACCTATTGATGAATAAAAGGACTATGATCTATAAAATGGTAGACAATCTTCATCATTGTAGCACTATTGCTACAAGATCTATTGTGTAGAAAAAAGCTGATCTGGGAGCATTTACTGTCCCATGTATGATTGGATTGCTAAATTTTAAAAGTTCCCCTTATGATCTTAGGGAAAGTATAAATCTGATGCCGTTGGCGGTTTTGAAGAAATTAGGTTTGGGAGATCCTATGCCCACTAATATACATCTTCTAATGGCAAATAGATCAATGAAAAGGTCGATTAGGATCTTACATGATGTACTTTTAAAGGTTGCTGATTTTTTAATTCCTGCCGACTTGGTAAATCTTGATTGCGAAGTGGACTTTGAAGTACCCATAATTTTGGGTAGCCATTCTTAGTAACTGGGAGACTGTTAGTTAACCTGGAGTTGAATGAGCTGAAATTTAGGCCCAATAGGAAAGAGGTTAGTTTTGAAGTGTGTAAATCCATGAAACAACAAAAGAAAATGAGTTCTTCTCGATTATTAATGTATTCTATAAAGATCAGTGAGATGTACCAGTTAAGGATAGATCTGTTGTAGAGACCGTAGCTGGTGTGGTTGAACTTGAAAGCGAAGGTGTTATTGCTTCCAAAGTGGCTGGACTAGGAAAAATGCATTTTCTAGATTCAACAAGTGAATTCCGAAGCATTGCCTCTTCGTTGAAAATCGATCAACAAGGTATCTTAATGAATTCTGAGTAATCAAGATGACCGAGTCATGCCGTGATATTAAATAAGGCGCTTTTTGGGAGGCAACCCAAGTTGTTTTGTTGTTTGTATTCATCTAATATGGTTGACATTATATCTTCGCACCTATAGCGCGACAAGTATGTTTCAAACTATCTTGTTTTGGTTTGATGCATTGGGGACAGTGTATAATTTTAAGTTAAGGGGGCTAATTATGGGTGTTGATGTCCTCTTGGGATTTTTGTTGTCGTGTCTCTTTTCCCTGAAGTCTTGTTCCCAGTAGAGATGGCATGTTTAGGTGTATTGTGTTTTGTTTCATGATGTTTTGTGGTTAACAAGGAGAAAAATTAAGTGTCTAGGGCAGTTGACATATTTTTGTTGATTTCTAGGATAAATGATAAGTACCTCTCTAATTATCTATTTAATAATTGGGTGATATGCATCTATATGTGACTATGGTGAATCTTTTTATGGCATTAATATTAGGGACACAATGATCAATTCTAACAATTTCATAACCCGATCAGGTAGTAGCTTGTGATATACCTTTGTGCCAAGTGTGTGTGAGATATTACAAAGTTTCTTCGTGTGTTAAATCCAGAACTCACCCGGTTACTCTTGCCTAGGTTATAGTATAGTGGTCAGGAAAGGATAATAGGCCGTTTTAGATATTAGTCCACTTTTAGCTTAAATGCCCTTTCATGTGTGAGTGATATCCCTTGATCCCAATTTTGAGCCTGTATGCCTAATTTTCTTGTATACCTATCACCTTCCCATTTATATCACAATGAACCTATTTTGGCCCTTGTCCTCCTTGGACATTATGCACTTCGACTTAGGAAATTAGCCTAAGTTGAGGGTGGATATCATAAGGGTGAGTTAAGGAAAGTGAGTATGAAGAAAGGTAAAATGAGAGAAATGATTGTAAGGCTGGGTGTGGTAGAAAAAGAATAAGAAAAGAAAAGTTATGAAAAAATAAAAAATAAAAGACTAAAAGACCGTACCCAGCCTGAAGTTGCCTTGATAAAGAAAGAGAGAAATAAGTTAAAGGTTAATAAGTGAGACTTCAAAAGATAGTGTAGTGCCAAGGAGGCCTAATCACTTTAAATATCTTTTTATACCATACCAGTCTTAAGACTGCATTACAAGCTAAAGAAAAGCCCTATAGTGATCCTAACTAAACTGTCTAAATTCTTAGGTGATGAAAATAAGGGAAAGCTTATGGTATTTGACATATATTTGTTGGAACTTCTTTCATAGAGTGAATGTCTCTTAACTATCCCTGCATTGAGATGCTTGATATCATATATAAGTGAGCAGGGACTTCTTCATTATAAGGGAACATGGATTGTATTGTTGGCTGCTTACTTGTTTAGGTAGTGTAACTTGTACATATGTGTGGTTGTTTGTTGCTAAAGTGATGCCATAGCTTGATTTCTTTGTGTCACATTTTTTACTTTCACTAATATACATAGTTGGGTTTAAACTGATTCAACTTGGAGAGGGTAATGTGTTTTGAACTAAAATTGATGATTGATTGGAGAGGGTATCTTATGTTTCTCTTGGTTAAGCATCATAGTATGGCATTATATAGTTGCTTGAGGATAAGTAATTGTTTTAAGTTGAGGGTGTTGATTTTCTAGCTTTTGACAGAACATTGTGAATCTTTTTCTTGGGAAAATTTTATGTTTTCAAGCAACCAAGGTTGAATTTAATGCTGGATTTTTGTGTTTCAGGGTAAGGCACTAGCTAAAGGAGAAGACTCAAGAAATTAGCAGAAAAACACCACTGGTGGTCAAAATGGTGAACCACCAGTCTTGAGGTGGACCACAGGGCCTAAAACAGAATTAAGGATTTCAGAAGACCCAGTGATGGTAAAAATTGTGGACCACCAGTTTTGTGGTGGACCACCAACCTGACTACCAGGCCCAAACAAAATTCAGGATTTCAGAAGACCCAATGACAGTCAAAATCGTGGACCACCAACGTAACCACCAGCCCCAAAAAAAATTTATGATTTCAGAAGACCCAGTGATGGTCAAAATGATGGACCACCAATTTGGCCACCAATTTGGATGCGGTTCTTTTGCATTCAAATTTTAAATCCTTTTTACCTGGGAACATATAAATACCCAGTTTTAGGTTTTATTAGGAAGCTTTTATCTTTTATCTGAGTGTTTCAAGACTTGAAATATATTTTGCATAGTTTTTCTCTGACATTCATTCTAGAATTATCGATGTAGATTCCATTATCCTTTTCTCTATTGAAGATTGAAGAGCAATAATTGTGACTTTTGTAAGTAAATTATGAATTAATTTATGAATAAGACAATATTTCTTCTCTTTCTATGATGGAGATGTATGGCTAAGCTCCCCTAACTATGGTTATGGGAGCCTTGATGAGAATACCTGATTGAGGGTTGTGAATCTAGTAGATTCCCATGATTAATTGATATTGCAAAAACCCTACTTCACTTTAATGACTTTTCTTGGTTGCAAACTGGAAAAGTGAGCCCAAGAACAACACTTACTCTAATAGAAAAGTGTTTGTTGAAAAAAGAAAGGGTTTACATAAATCTGAAGGCTTTATCCTTTCGATAGTGTAGATTCCTTAACCGGATCAACCCATGTAAGAATATAGTTGAATAATATGTTCCTTCAGTTTGAAAGAATTAAGGGATAAGCTACTCATTTAGGTTTAGAAACTAATGATTAAACCATAGATTTCAATTACTCTTGAAGTTAAAATTGTTCATTGGGAATTCAAAATAGTTCACAACCCTAGCTGCTTAAGCATCTTAGTAAGCATAACTCTAGTTTGACTACTCTTGCTGAATTACTATTTGCAATACAATCGACAGTTGGATTACTTTCTGTGACAAGCATTTGAATACAGTTTATAAATCAAAACCCCCACTTTATTCTTGAACCCTTGATTAACAATCTAAGAACAACCACAATACTTAGTGAACACAGTATTCCTTTTGGGATTTGACACCCAACCCAATTGGGTTCTATATTTGACAGCGACCGCTTACGCTTTCTAACGATAGTTTTAATTTGGGCATATCAGTCCCAAGAACTCCCTAAATTTAAAAGAACAATTACTTTTTACTTTAATTGGATTCAAAATCAAATATAAATCTCATATCTCTCCTCTATTTATGTGTATGGCCATAAGTATGTATTTTCTAGGAGAATAGTGATTTCCCATGTATGAGAACACAATTTTTCCCATTATTTCATGTTGTTGAGTTTCTGTCCTTAAATTAAGAAGTTATCTTATCATGCTCAGTGAATAATATTATGTTAATCAACATTAATTAGAGCTGGTAGGTTATGAACTCCTTGTACCTAGGAGATTAAAATTCATCAGTTTACATATAAATGATTTTTTTCAAGTTATGAATTTATTTTATAATCAGAATACAGTGATTGAGCGACCAATTTATATCTAAACTATAAATTAGTGTCAGTTCAGTCGTGAATAGAACTTAGCATAGAGTGAATGCAAGCAGGAAGTCTCACCCACCAATTGAGGACTGAGTCCTTTAGTAGTAGTCCTAAGTTCAAGAACTATGGCTCTACCATAGCTTATGAGGGGTCACCCACCAGTAGTAAACTGACACCCTAGTCATTTGGGATATCAGTTTAGTAGATACACACGTGCTAGTGTTCAAACCCTTGGCAAGGTGCCGACACCGTTCCAAATTGGGTTACAGGCTTTACCCCAATTATCTCAGATTGAGACATGTCAGCTAACCAGTCCTCCATTTAGTATTTAAATTATATTCAATTCAGGTTTTTTTGAACAAGTGTTCAACATTAAGTCATTCAATTATTCAGTTACCCAACGCATGTTTATATTTTGTCTTGCATTCTGTTTTCATGTTTATGTATTGATTCTCAATATAAATGTTTAGCAGCTAGCGTTTTATCTCGCATACTAAGTACATTCAAAGTAATTATTGCATAATTCTTTGCTCTATATTGTGTCTTAAAATAGGCTCAGACGCTCTGTGTCCAGATCGACCTTAGCCTATTCATACGCCACTCAGCCATAGCTTTGATGAGTCCTCATCACTCGAGGACTAGTTATATTATCAGTTGTTCATTTCAGGATTTATCTAATTTTAGTTAGAGTTAGTTGGGGTCCTTTCCCAACAACTCATCATATTTAGATGCTTTTAGATAGTTAGATAGACAGACAAATAGACATGTTTTCTTTAGTTTCATGGAGTATTTTAGATAGTACTTGTATTGACTTTAAGATTATTGTTCATTAGTTTATTTTAGTTAGCTTCTACCCAATATTGTGTTACATTCTTTTAGTATTTATTTCTTAGACCAGGCAACGGGTTAGCTTGGGATCTCTGATGACTCTAATCATCGTTTAATTACTAGGGGTTAGTCTTGGGTCGTGAAATATTTGGTATTAGAGTACAAGGTTAAAAGTTTCCTATGACATCTAAAAGTTGTGTTGAGTAGTGTCTTGTTCATAAATATGAAGAGCGCAACATCTATGGGAAAGAGGCTATGAGACATTTCGTAAAAGTCTAACTTTATTCAGTATTTATGTCGTGCGATGTATTTAAAGCTTTGTTATAGTTCTTATTTTAAATCATCTTCTATCGTTTATAAAAAATACCTTCCAAAAAGGCTACAGGAAGAAGGAATAGGGACTAGCCAGAACCACCGCTTGTTCCCAAAGTGCCTATAAATGAGTAGGTTTCTCCCGATAAATTTAGGGCCGCCTTCATAACATTATCCCAATCTGTGGCTTCTCAAAATAACCATTAGGCAGTTTTCCCAGCCAAACTAGTGGTAAATATGGTAGCAGCCAAAATTTGGTTTTCATATGAATGAATCCTCCGGTGTTCTTTGGATCCATATCTGAGGAGGATCCACGAGAGTTTTTAGATCATTGGTGTCACTTTGAGTAAGAGTGTTAATTTGGATACTTACCAATTGTAGGGAGTGTCACATACTTAGTTTAAGTAGTGGAAGTAGGATAGGGGTGTTGAAGTAAGGCCTATCGAGTTGGAAAAGTTTGTTACATCTTTTCTAAACATGTTCTTCCCACCCGAGTTATGGAAGGCCATGGTGTAAGAGTTCATCAACTTGTAGTATGGGAAAATGGGTGTGAAAAAGTATTCACTCACCTTTTTTCAGTTGGCGAGATATGCTCTGACTATGGTGGCTAATTCTAAGGCCTAAATAACTAAGATTATGTTGGTGTCTCTGAAGATGTGGTCAAAGAGTGTAAGGAAGTTATGTTGGTTAAGGATATTGATCTCTTTAGATTGATGGGACATGCTCACAAATTGAGAAGAATAAGATTATGGAAAAAAAAGGTAAAATAAGAAGACTAGAACTGGTAGTTTCTATTTTTCTCAATATAGATTAGATGGTGGGAACCGATCTATGTTTTTCTTGAAATCTTCATCATCTGCCAGTGCTTCAGTACTTAAGTTTAGATAGGATGATCGATAAAAAGCTCTAGTCTCTAAGTCCTAGGGTTGCATAAATAGTGGTCATACAAACCTAGTCTATAGGAGATGTGGTAGGAACCAGAGGGCGAGTTCATGGCTTGTAATAATGCTTGTTTCAGGTGTGGTAATCCAGGACACAGAATGAGGGATTGCCAGTGGTTGTACAAAGGGTGTAAGGATCTTCATCAGTAAGTTCAGGATAACTCCTCATCAACTGTAGTAGGTCGCCTACTCAATAGGGTTTCACTTCTAGTGAACCATTGGGCAATGCCAAAATTCACTCTATGCCCTTTAGACTTACCAAGATCAAAAGGGTTCACCTGATGTGGTTACTAGTACATTGAAGGATTTTCATATTCATGTATATGAATTATTAGAATCCAGAGCCACACTTTCCTTTATGACTTCCTATATAGACGTAGACTTTAGCACCAATCCCAAAATTCCTATAGTACCCTTCTCAGTGCATACTCTAATTTGTACCTCCATTTTAGCTAGATAGATTTATAGAAATTTCCTTGTCAGAATGTCCCAGAAATACAGCTGAGTTGATCTTATAAAAATAGAGATGATTGATTTTGATGTCATTCTTGGCATGGATTGCCTCTAATCTTGCTATGCTTCAGTCGACTATAAGAACAAATTAGTTCAGTTTCAATTTCCTAACAACCCAGTCATAAACTAGAGAGGCAGTACCTCAGTGGCTATAGGTAGATTCGTCTCCTACATTAAGGCAAAAAAAATTATTTCAAAGCGATGCATCTATCATTATGTCTGATTCAAGGATTGAAAGTCTGAAATTCTGAGTCTTAGGATAGTTCTAGTAGTAAAAGAGTTTCTGGAAGTATTTCCTAAATATCTGCCTGGAGTTTCTTTCGAGAGGGAAATTAACTTTGAAATAGATCTTCTTCCTGGAAACCAGCCTATTTTAATTCCACTCTACATAATGGCTTTAGTCTAGCTCTAGGAGATGATAGAACAGTTGAAAGATCTCCCAGATTAGGGTTTTATTAGGCCAAGTGTTTCCCCATAGGGTGCCTCAATTTTTTTATGCAAAAGAAAGATGGGTCTCTCAAAATGTGCATCGATTATTGCCAGTTAAATAAGGGCACAATTAAGAATAGTTATCCACTCCCTGAAATTTTTCACTTGTTTGACCAACTTCAAGGTGTGAGATGGTTCTCTAAGATAGGCCTTAGATCCTTCTATCATCAGCTAAGATTTTGAGAATGTGACATCCCGAAGACAGCTTTTAGAACTTGGTATGGTCACTTCAAATTTATTGTTATGTATTTTGGTCTAACGAATGTTTCTATAGCTTTAATGTACTTGATGAACAGGATGTTCAAGCAATATTGGGACATGTTTTTTATAGTCTTCATAGACGACATTCTCATCTATTCTCGAAGTGAGGGTGAGCATTTACACCACTTGAAGATTGTGTTACAAATTCTTAAGGATCATCAATTATTTGCTAAGTTTAGCAAGTGTGAATTCTTCCTGATATTAGTAGCCTTCCTTGGTTATATTACTTTTGATGAGGGCATTTGAGTTGACCCTCAAAATACCAATGCCATGAGGAACTGCCCTAGACCAATCTTTCCATTAGAAATGAGGAGTTTCATAGGTTTAGCCAGTTACTATAGGTGGTTTGTTGATGGATTTTCTTCTTTTGCTTCTCTTATGTCTAGACTGATTCAATAGAAAGTCATGTTTCAGTGCTCAAATTCTTGTGAGAAGTCTTAAGGAGTTGAATAATCAACTCAGCTTCGCTCTATTTTTGACTCTACTAGAAGGTTCAGACGATTTTGTGGTATACTATGATTCTTCCAGAGTTGGCCTTGGTTATGCGTTGATGCATTTAAGAAAATTTATAGCATATGCCTCTAGATAACTTAAACCTCATGAGAAGAACTACCCAACTCATGATCTTGAGGAGGCACTACTTTTATGGGTCCATGTTTTGTGTTTATTGATAACAAGAGTCATCAATTTGCGTTCACTTAGAAAGATCTGAATCTTCTGCAGAGAAGGTGGTTAGCGATTTAAAAGTACTATGATATAAGTGTCTTATACCATCTGAGGAAGGCCAATGTTGTGGCGAACACCCTTAATAGATTATCTTTAGGAAGTGTTTCCCACATTTATGATGATAAAAAAGTTGGTTCGCAAGGTTCATTAGCTTTCTACGTTGGGAGTTTGGTTGATTGATTCAATCGAAGGATTTTTTTGGGTTCAAAATGGTTTGAAATCCTCCTTTGTTATAGAGGTAAATAAAAAGCAAGACATTGATCCTATTTAATTTAATTTGAAAGAGGCAGTCTGAAATCAGAAGGTTGAAGTTTTCTCCCAAGGGGGAAATGGTGTTCTTCATTTTCAAGGCGGGTTATGTGTTCAGAATCTGGGTGATTTAAGGAATAAGATGTTAACAGAAGCTCTTGGCTTGCAATATTGGATTCATCTTGAAGACACTAAGATGTACCACAATATTTGGGGTGTTTATTATTTGAATGGTATAAAGAATGATATAGAAAAATTTTTACCTAAGTGTTCAAACTACCAGCAAGTTAAGGTTGAGCATTAGAAACCTAATGGTACTCTTCAAGAATTCATCATACCCACTAAGAAGTAGGAAGTGGTGAATAAAGATTTCATCACAGGATTGCCATGTACTCGTCATAAGGATGATTCTATTTGGGTCATTATGGAATGGATTACCAAGTCAGCTTATTTCTTGTAGTTTAATACATCGTACTCAACTTAATATTTTGCTAGACTATATTATAGGGAGTTGGTGAAGTTCCATGGAGTCACTTTGATCATTATTGAAGATAGAGGTGCCCAGTTTACCTCTCTGTTTTGGAAGACTTTTCTGAAAGGTCTTGGTACCCAAGTTCATCTTAGCAAAGCTTTTCACCAAAGATAGACGGTACAACAGAGAGGACCATTAAGACATTAGAGGACATATTAAGGAATTGTGAAATCAATTCTAGGGTAGTTGGGATTATCACTTGCCTTTAATTGAGTTTTCTTACAATAACATTATCACTCTGGAATTCATATGGACCCATCTAAGGCTATCAATGGTAAGAGGTGTCGCCACACCAATAAGGAACCTCAGATTTAATTTTAGGGGTAATGATTCTACTTCACAACTTGTTATCAATTACAACGAGTCACATAGTGGGCCAACTAGCTTAATGTAAAGGAACCCAAAAATAGAGTCTCAGACCATAACTACTCCTAATGACTTATAGTCAGACAAAATGAGTTCTTAGGAGGGGGATTCATTAACTTTACAGTCTACTCGAACCAAGACTCATGACCATTCATAATGAGTCATTGGGTATGTCATGACTTTAGGGACCAAAATTTCTGCATGGTTTTAACAAAGGTTGTTTGGTAAACTCCACCCCTTTTAACCTAACCCACGTTATTTAAGACTTTAAAAACATCCATTATCAAGGGTAAGCATTACCCTAACATCTGATTACTAAAAAATAAGTCAACACATAGCAAAAAAAAGAAATTTCTTCTATCAAATGCCAAACTAGGGTTCATAAAAAACAAGTTCAAGTGTCAAGAAGATTTTCCAAGGGGTTTGTCTTTAGGTATGTGGGATATAATCAGTGGGTCCCATCCACCAATTGAGTCCAAAAAAAAACCTTAAATTTAAAAGCACAATTTCTTTTCACTTTAATTGGTTTCAAGGTTAAATATGAATCTCTTATCTCTCCTCAATTTATGTGTATGACTATGAGTATGTGTTTTCCATTTACAAGAATATGATTTTCTCCATTATTTCAAGTTGATGAGTTGTTGGCTTTAAATTATGAAATTATTTTATCATACTTAGTGAATACTATCATGTTCAGTTGCATTAGTCAGAGCTAGTGGGTTATAAACAATTAATACCTAAGAGATTAAAAATGCATTAGTGTACATATTCATGATTTTCTTTGGATTAGGAATGTTTTATATATTCAAAATACCATGATTTAGAATATCATTTACCAATTTATATCTCAGTTATAATTCAGTGTAAGTTCAATAAGGAGTAGTACTTAGCATCGAGTGAATGCAGGGACGAAGGTTCGCCCACCAATTGGGGACTGAGACATTTAGTAGAAGTCCCTATGTTCAAGAACTATGGTGCCACCATAGGTTATAAGGGCTCACCCGCCAGTATAGGATGATACCCTAATACTTTAGAACACTAGTTTTGTGGATCCATGCCATCCAGCGTTGGTACCCAAGGAAAGATAACAATACTTTTCTAACTGACGTTATAGGTTGAACCCTAATTAGCTCAGATTGAGACATGTTGGTTAAATGTTATCTCCCACAGTCCTTAGTAAAGTACTCAAATTATGTTCAGTTCAGGTTTGCTTGACCAAGTGTTCAGTATTCAGTCATTCAGTTATTCACTTAACCAATACGTGTTTATATTTAATCTTGCATTTAATTTTTATGCTCATTATATATGTATATTAGCTAAATTTTTATCTTACATACTCATTACATTTAAAGGACTGATCACATATTTCATTACGCTATATTGCCTCAAAAAATAGGTTTGAATTCCCAGTACTTTAATGCCCCAAAATATGATTTCCCGAGATCCCACACAGTGCTCAGAACTATAAGTAGTCCTGAACTAACCTTGGCTACCTTCTACTAGAATTGAATCTCAAAATAGAGAAAAATGAATGTATAATCATAATAAATGCGGAAAACTATCTAAATTATCTGAGTATATCTAAAAATACTAATCTCATTAGTCTGATAAAGCAAATACTGAAAATTTGAATACTGCAACTAAAATCTAAAACTTAATCTAGTAGTCTGACAAGCCTCTACTGACTAAAACTAGAGAGTCACTGGGACAGGCCACAGCTGGCTCAAACTTTTTGAAATGAATACTGAATTGTCTACTAATAAACTGGAAATCTGAGTAGCTAAGTCCCTAAACTATTAGGACTCACCAACTGCAAAGATCTATATGAGATGCTCAAAAATCACTCACGCTGCTGATGTTGAGCACCTGAACCTACATTATGAGACTATGTAGCACATAAACGTATATGTGGATCAGTACTTTGGGAATGTACTAAGCATATAGGGGTGAATATAATAAGTAAACAATATCATCACAATTTACAAAATCATGCATGGTAAATGTAAATGATTCACATAGGCTTGAGTAATCTGAAATTGAGGATCATAAATCCTGAACAATAAAGCATAAACTATAAATCTTGTAAGCCATTACATTATGTCCCAAAATCTATTCTCTCTGAAACTACTACGTTATCTTGTACACTGTAAGGAAAATATTTTATCTCAATACTTTGAGAATCATAGGAAAACATAGCTTCCATGCTTTTATCATAAGGCTATAAACCAATAGACTGTTTTAACAGTAGGGAAATTTTTTGGGAGGTTCTTCTAATAGACATAAACTATGTGATCATTCATGGAGTCCAACATCTTACCCAGGTTGGGGAGAGCTGTTCTACCTATGCCATCGGAATAGAACTTCTTATTTTAAGTGACCACAATCTTAGTCATCTACGTAGAAGTGGGAATAATTTTAATCATATGGGGGCACGTAGTTCTGGGGCATGAAACCTTGGTAACATACGCATCTCGATGCTAAATACTACTCCCATTCTTATGCTCAGGATCTTAGGAAATCCACTTCAAAATAGCACAAGAGTTTACAAGAAAATCAATTATGCTCTTTCTTTTCTTTAATTCTCAAGTCATATGAATAATGTGGATTATTTATCTTAGCTTAGGACCAAAAGGTCAAACCTTTATCAAAAATCTAAGAATAATCTTATCATAGGGATAGCATAAAAAATCTTGAAATTGCAATCTCTAATTAGGGCTTAATGACCCATGCATTAAACTCATGTCAAAAAATCAAAATATTCATGCTTGATAATGTAAATATTGATAAATAAACTCAAATCTATAAATATCTGCAATATGCAAGAAAATCTGAACATAAACATACAACTCAACTTCTAAATAACTTGAAATCTCATAATCTTACAAATAGCACTATTGGGTATAAACCCTAACTTCAATTTCATGAGATATCACATAAAATTCAGTAAGTATGTAATTAAAATAAGATTTGGGCACATGGATGAAAGGATTATCCTTGTTGAAAAACCCCACATATCTCTATTGGTGAACTAGATGCTAAGACTTGAATCTTGGATCTCTATTGGTTATTTTAAAGTTGAATTTTTTTGAGTTGTTGAGTTGGGAACCCTTAATCTTGAATTTTCTTGGAGAATTAAAGGAGAAATTGGGTTTTCTTGGAGAGAATGTTTGAGCTTTAGGGTTTTATTTTGAGAGAGAATTGATGTAACAAGAATAAAGTGCTTTGGAATATGGTTATTTCTTCGTCTAAGACAGATTGGGGCCTTGGGGACTGGACAAAATGCCCCTTTTAATATTTAAAAAAAATAAAAAATAAAATTTTCCGAACTGGGTGGTCACCGCGATGCGCCACTATCGCATTGGCTCAATAGAAATTGACAAATGGGAACTGGGCTTCCTCCGCGATACGTCACCATCGCGGTGCCCTTTTGGAATGCCATTTTGGCTACTAGAGGGAAGCACAAACATCGCGTTGGTCTACTAGAAATGGAAAACTGGAAATTTTGACATCTCCACAACGTTCTATAATTGTGGAGTCTCACTGGAAATAGACAATTGTGATTTTACACTTCTCTGCGACACGCTACGGGCCCAAATCTTGATGTTTTACGGCTGAAACATAAAATAGCCGTAACTTCTTCCTAGGTTATCAGATTTAGGTGAATCTTATATCGCTAAAAACATAATTCAATTTCCTACGCATTGGAGGGTCAAAAATTGAAAAATTGCACCTGTATGGAAAGTCATTCTTTCTTAAAGCTAACGCTTGACATTCTAGATGTCAAATTGAGTTAAGAAAAGTATGGGGTATTACAATATCTCCCCCTTTGAAACATTCATCCTCGAATGTTGCAAGTTATGATAACGCTCAATCTACAGCTCTTGTGGGAGTGTAAAGCGGTCGTTAGCAAATATAGAACCCAACCTGGGTTGGGTGTCGATCCCACAGGGAATAGCTTGGCCAACAAGTAAGCAAAATTAATAAACTTTTGGTGCAAGTCTCGTAAGAAGGGGGGATTGTAATATGTAACCAAAACAATAAAGTAAAAGCTGAAAATAGCAAAGTAAAAAGAGGAAGATTATCACGTTGGTTGTAGACAATGAGAATTGAGGCGTTGGGGTTATGTCCACCTTCTGAGGTATACGTCTCTATTGGCTATGGGTGTGTAGAGTCTTGACATGCAATTGCTTATAGAGAATTGTAGTCGATGGTAAATCCAAGCGTCTCTTGACCTGAACAAGGACTATTTCACTTTAACTCTCTCGAGCTTAAAGCGTGTCTAATGGTACGAATTTTCCAAGAGGTTAGTCCAGTTACGGTACTAGCTTTTTAATAGGAAAGGGTGTCCTACTACCTTGACATTATCTCTTTTCCAGACAAATAACCTTTCTCTCGAACAAGTTAAATGTTAGACTGGCGTTATTCTATGCGTCTGCAGCCACAAGAATTTGTATTAAGATGAAGAGAATAATGATATAAGCAATATACGTGTCTTGAACTCACAAACTCACAGCAATAGATAGTATCTCATTCGGCTTCCATAACCCCAACAGAGAAGTTTAGTTACCCATGAATGCGAAGGAGATCACGATTTGCATTGTTATTGTTGAGTAATGGCGTGTGGATTCGGTGATAGGCGTGTGGCGTGATTCCTTAGCAAGTAACGATTCTCTTGTTGTGGAATTTAAGAATAGAATTAATGGAAAGATTAGAAGAGTTGTAATTGAGAAGTAGAATGTGTCTCTCCACTAAGGGAGGACTTGCCTCTCCACTGAGGGAGGACTTGCCTCTCCACTAAGGGAGGACTTCATTAAAATCTCTAGCATGATAGGGTATTTATAATACTCCTATCCTACTCCTACTATGCTAATGAAATAAATAACCAAATCCTACTAAACTAAGGAAATACTTAACCCATTTGTACTAGGTTAATGTGTCATTGTCAAAATCCAGCTTTGTGTCTGTAAGTTCCCAATGTCTTCTGAAATGCTGTTTTAGCCCGGGACAGATTTTCCATGCAGCAGTTTTGGTCCAGGTCCCCAGAGTCTTCAGAAATACTGTTTTAGCCCGGGACAGATTTTCCATGCAGCAGTTTTGGTCCTTTAGGCGTCCCACTTCCTTCTCCTTCGTTCGTGAGCTTTCTTTTGCGTCAAGTAAGCCATAAAATGTTGTATTTTGCATCATTTATACCTGAAACTTTACTAATCATGTTTGTTAGCTCATTTATAGGAAAAAGGACTAAAAGTACATGAAATATATAATTTGTTCTCAAAACTAGGCTAAAATATGGGCAAAATATATTGATATAGGCACGTAATTTCGCCTATCATCAACACCCCACACTTGAAGCTTTGTTCGTCCTCGAACAAAACATCATGTCCTTCTAAACATCAACTTAGGGTTTTTACAGCAACAACACAAAACATTCTTCAAGACAAGCACAACAATTATCAACAAACAGTAGCTTTCCGATTATAAGTAGAAACAGTTTAACCTCTAGCGTAGACTAGTGATGGTGATCAACTCGCATGCAAACGTTAAGGTACATAGGATCATATACAACTATCCAAAACTCATCAACCATGTGTGTCTCACAATATAGTACCCATAATCACTCACAAATATAGTATATATTTTTTCAAACATGGGTATCAACATATCCTTGCTCTCGCTCTCACAAAGAATTCATATGTAGCAACTGATAACCATAGGCTTGCCCTTAATGTAGTACTCCACTAAATGTCAGAATGCTAAGATTAGGATCAAATAGGTCTTCTGATGGTTGTAATGTAGGCTAAGGGACGGGTAGGACTATTTTGTATCATTGACATTTTTTTTTCTTTCAACCTTTCTTCTTTCTTTTATTCTACCACCCTTGTTCTTCTCTTTTGTTTTTCAATTTTAAGCATAACTCACTTTTCAGCTTTCTTTTCCTTTTTCTTTTCACAACATACCTCTTATGCTAGCACTTTCTTTTTCATAACACATTCAAGCACCATTACAATTTAAAGCATCATACTCACCCAATTTCCTCTTATGTTGTCACATGACTTTTTCACTTTAAAGCACTTAGGAATTTGGATCAAATTACGGTCTTGAAAAAAAATGGATTAGGCTTACATACAAGGTTGTCAAAGAAATAGGCTAAAGGCTCAAAAGGGTTTAACTAGGATGATGTCCATGGGTAGGTAAAACAAAGATAAACATGTATAGGTTGCCAAAGAAATGCCTAAATCATCTCCTAAACTTACACTCCTTATTTTCGCTTTGCATACATACCAGGCAAGTTCTAGCATCAGCCACAAACATAGAATATACTGTTACCTCACACACAAGGCACATGGTCGACTTGATTGGAAGTAATATAGACTCTCGACCCAACAATTGAAGGAATTGAATCACACAATATCACATAATTAGTCACAACTAGAGCCTAAACGTCTCAATAGTCACAATTGTAACACATACTCTTGTTATAATCTCATGCTGCCTATCAAAATAATTTCATGCGAAGCTAGAAAAAATTTTACTCCTAAAAAAACTAAAAAAAACGATCAAAGTAAGCAAACAAGCATAGGTGCAAACAGAGAAGTATAGCATGCGATACCGCCACTGCACACTTAAACGGGACACTGTCCTCAGTGGAAAATAAATACGAGGAACCTGGTTGGTCGGACTTATCCTCTATGTCTGGGGTCATACCCCTTGCGTTGGGAGCATCATAAGAGTCATCATCCTCATAAGTTCCGCAAAAGTATCCCACTTAATTCCAAGCATGAGTCGAGGTGTTTGCAGCGGGGAGGGTTCTCCTTGCTCCTTGCGGCCTCTTTTCTTGCCCTTTTTGGGAAGTGGTAGCCTTCTCCTTGCCTTGTCTCTCTTTAGGTGCCATTGTACCTGAGACTTGAAATAGCGTTAATGGTAGCACAATCTCAATGGATACAATCTATACATAAGCAGTAGCGGTACCACCCCACACTTAGTTTTGTTAACACAAATCAGTGAAGCGAAAGTGGTCGATTACTCAGATTTCGTCGACATACGTTTTAGGAGCTGTATTCCGATAAGAGAATCAGTGATGGATCACTACTTGCAACCATTGATTTACTTTCATGTTAGGTATAACAACACTACTACATAGGGGTTACATCATGGTATAGTTACATTCAATAATCACAACCTCCTATGTTGGTAGGCAACTATAAGTCTTATCCCGATGAACGGGATAGTCTAACATGTAAGTATCCAAGTAGCAATCTTAAACAATGTTCAAGACTATAGCAATTCCGCAAATAGTATAACAATGCTATTAAAACCAAAGTCGAGTCAGAAACAAGTCAAGATGATTCTAACGTATACGTTCACTCACATGATTTTGCATCAATAATCCAAACACATGAACATCACCAATAATCTTTCAAGATGTAGAAATTCATGATAGACATAGCAACGTAGTACTTACGAGAAATAGATGAAGAATAAGAGAGTACTTACTTGCTTGAAGCTTGTGGAGATGGTGTTGTGAATTGGAAGAGCAAAAGAAGAAAATTTTGAGATGATTTGGAGAGGGAATGCGGTGCCTTTAGGGTATTTTCTAGTGTGGTTGTGTTATAAAACTAAGTCCCCTTTATATAGGAAGAGAATGGGTCAGGTTATGACCCATTTACAATCGGATTTGGGGAAAAGAACACCACATATGCGGCGCATATCACTCGGCATATCAATGACATATGCGGCGCATTGTCTATGGTATAATGGGACATATGTGCCGCATAGTCTATGGCATTTGTAGTCATATGCGCCGCATAGTCTATGGTACATGAGATACTGAGACCAAATGCCATAGCATAGGCGGCGCATAGTCAAAAGCATACCTAGGAATAGGCGGCGCATAGTGTATAGCACACTAGATTCCGAGTCCTTAGGCTATAGGATAGGTTGTGCATCGTTCGTGGCCTATTTTTACCAAGGCCTAGCCTTCCTCGAATCCTATTTTGATGTGAGAAAGGCCCAATCCATAGCCTTATGCATCACCATTCCTAACTTACCGATTTTACCATACAATGGGTCCAAATTGTCGATTGAGATCAATCTCCTCGTCCCATACTTCTTGCACCTATTTTTGCTCAAAACCAAATGAAAACGATTAGTACGATGGGTTGCCTCCCACCAAGCGCCTTAGTTTTGGTCGTGGCACGACTCTTATTTTTGGATTTTCATTAAAAACAAAACAAGTACTAGAATGAAAGAAAACAAAAAACGAAAAACGATAAAATGATAAAACGATAAAACAATGGGTTGCCTCCCATCTAGCGCCTTATTTATTGTCGTGGCTCGACATAGTTACCTCGAGTACTCAGACTTCGTCACGGTAAGTGATGGATCGTTTTCTGAAAGGATTTAGACGACAATGAGGCTTACCTGTGGGCATGCAATTTTTTTCGAGATGGCTCCTACGTTTCTCCGGAGAGTCACCAATTATATCATCAATAGTCCAACCCATAGCTCTCTTGTATCTCCTCCGAGCAGAGATGAGAGCTTCTACGTGTTGTTCACTTAAATCATCGGCTCTCTCCGGAAGTATATTTCTACTTTCCAAGAGCACATACCTTAGATAATCGGGAAGCTCTTGCGATTCTAGCATTGGTGGCTCGTCAAAGGGAGTATTCGCTATTGGTTGATTCTTGAGTTCACAATCCGGTTTCTTAGGAGTATAAGACTCTATTTCTGTTAGAGCACTCATAAGTTCTTCATAACCTTCATTGTCTTCATGCTCAACTTTCAGTGGCATAGCAGACAATGGCTTAACAGTAGGTTGTTTCTCTATAGATAATGCTTTAGTATCCTCATAATGAACATCATCTACAGATGACTCATTCATATCGCTGGGCTGCTTCATTGTTTCGCATATATCAAACCGTACCACTTCATCAACCACTTGCTTGCCTTTTGCTGAAGTTTCCAGCACCTTACCACTTCTGGTAGTTATGGCCATGCATGACCCATCATTCCTTGGGTTTTGCACAGTATCACTAGGTAAAGTGCCAGCCTTTCTTTGATTAAATGCTGCTGAAAGTTGGCTCAATTGCTGCTCTATTTGCTTGATAGAAGTGGAATGAGAATCAACTAGTTGCTTCATGGAGGACAAATCATCAATCACCTCCTTAACTCCTGCGCTCGTTGCTTCCACTCCTTTTAATAACTTAGCCATCATGTCTTCCATACTCCCAGAATTAGATGTGGTGGTATCACGTCTAGCAGGGGGAACGTACAAACCACTCTTTTCATTATTTTTCTTCCAACTACCTTGGTCTTTGCTTCCAGATTTATCATAATAGTTCCGACCTTGGTTTCCTTGGGTATTCCCTCGGAAACCCCCCTGATTGTTCAAGTAGTTGGCCTCCTCTTCAGAATCAGATTCGTCTCTTCCTTTTAGCGCTACAGCTTTCACTTTTTCGGTCTTCCCTGATAATAAGTGCTTTGTCAGAAGATCCAATTGTGTTTTCATGTGCTCCATGTCTTGATCACGTTCTTCTTCTCTTCTTCTTTGGTCTGCAGATATGCCAATAGATAAAGTGGGGCTTGCTACCTCTGAATCCCTGGTATGCCAAGCTCTACTTTGCTTTGTCATGCGATCTAGCATATTCTTGCTTGACCAAAGGTAAGGTCCATGAAAGAACCTCCAGCTGTGTTTTCCACCACTGGTTTAGTTATTGAATTCAAGGCTCTGTATAATATCTCCATCAAGTGGACATTGGTCATATGAAGGTTTGGGCATCGCATTAGCTTCGTCTTGAACCTCTCCCATGTTTCGTGGAGAGCTTCAGAGGGAAGCTGACGAAAGTTGCTGATTTCATCTCTCAATTGTGCTTTTTTGGATGGCGGAAAGAATCTTTCTAGGAAAGCGCCTTTCAATTGCCTCCAATGAGTAATAGAATCAGGGGTCAGCCCATTCAACCACATAGTTGCCTCCCCAGACAGAGATAATGGAAATAGATGTAATCGAATTGCATTCTGTCCAACTCCAGGATTGTCGAATGACTTGCATGTAGAAATAAAGTTGATCATATGCATATTCGGATCATCGCCTGCTAGTCCACCAAATAATCCCTTGAGTTGCAATAACTGAATCATGGTGCTTGTGATGTTGAACTTGGCTCCGGGTGCTAATGGCGGAAGAATAATAGCTCCGGTGGCGCCAGGTCCGTCCAGATAGTCCTCATCATCATCAAACGGTATTTGCATAGCTCGGCGTTCAGGCCTAAATCGCGCTTGATGATCTCTCCTTTGCATGGGTGCCGCCATTTCAGCAGTATGTTGTGGGTTTAGTAGCTCTTCATCGCCCAGATCCTCATCGTCAGGATTTGTTGCTCGCCTACGGTTATCACTATTCTGTTGATGCACTTGAGCATCCATCCTTTCAATTTCACGTTGTGCCTCCATTGATGCACTGAATAAACCTAAAAAAACAAAAACAACAACTAAAAGTAAAAGTACGAGAATCTTTGACCAAAGGGTCTAGTAATTATCACAAACTTGATTGACACTCGTATTCCCCGGCAATGGCGCCAATTTTTGATAACGCTCAATCTACAGATCTCGTGGGAGTGTAAAGCGATCGTTAGCAAATATAGAACCCAACCTGGGTTGGGTGTCGATCCCACAGGGAATAGCTTGGCCAACAAGTAAGCAAAATTACTAAACTTTTGGTGCAAGTCTCGTAAGAAGGGGGGATTGTAATATGTAACCAAAACAATAAAGTAAAAGCTGAAAATAGCAAAGTAAAAAGAGGAAGATTGTCACGTTGGTTGTAGACAATGAGAATTGAGGCGTTGGGGTTTTGTCCACCTTCTGAGGTATACGTCTCTATTGGCTATGGGTGTGTAGAGTCTTGGCATGCAATTGCTTATAGAGAATTGTAGTCGATGGTAAATCCAAGCGTCTCTCGACCTGAACAAGGACTATTTCACTTTAACTCTCTCGAGCTTAAAGCGTGTCTAACTGTACGAATTTTCCAAGAGGTTAGTCCAGTTACGGCACTAGCTTTTTAATAGGAAAGGGTGTCCTACTACCTTGACATTATCTCTTTTCCAGACAAATAACCTTTCTCTCGAACAAGTTAAATGTTAGACTGGCGTTATTCTATGCGTCTGCAGCCACAAGAATTTGTATTAAGATGAAGAGAATAATGATATAAGCAATATACGTGTCTTGAACTCACAAACTCACAGCAATAGATAGTATCTCATTCGGCTTCCATAACCCCAACAGAGAAGTTTAGTTACCCATGAATGCGAAGGAGATCACGATTTGCATTGTTATTGTTAAGTAATGGCGTGTGGATTCGGTGATAGGCGTGTGGCGTGATTCCTTAGCAAGTAACGATTCTCTTGTTGTGGAATTTAAGAATAGAATTAATGGAATGATTAGAAGAGTTGTAATTGAGAAGTAGAATGTGTCTCTCCACTAAGGGAGGACTTGCCTCTCCACTGAGGGAGGACTTGCCTCTCCACTAAGGGAGGACTTCATTAAAATCTCTAGCATGATAGGGTATTTATAATACTCCTATCCTACTCCTACTATGCTAATGAAATAAATAACCAAATCCTACTAAACTAAGGAAATACTTAACCCATTTGTACTAGGTTAATGTATCATTGTCAAAATCCAGCTTTGTGTCTGTAAGTCCCCAAAGTCTTCTGAAATGCTGTTTTAGACCGGGACAGATTTTCCATGCAGCAGTTTTGGTCCAGGTCCCCAGAGTCTTCAGAAATACTGTTTTAGCCCGGGACAGATTTTCCATGCAGCAGTTTTGGTCCTTTTGGGCGTCCCACTTCCTTCTCCTTCATTCGTGAGCTTTCTTTTGCGTCAAGTAAACCATAAAATGCTGTATTTTGCATCATTTATACCTGAAACTTTACTAATCATGTTTGTTAGCTCATTTATAGGAAAAAGGACAAAAAGTGCATGAAATATATAATTTGTTCTCAAAACTAGGCTAAAATATGGGCAAAATATATTGATATAGGCGCGTAATTTCGCCTATCATCAAGTTAGACTAAGAATACTAAGGAATTTGAGGATATATGAAAGCATGCACAATTGAAATAAATTGCAAAACTGAATCTAAATAATTTTGAGCTTCTGAATAATTTTGTGAGTGCATGAACTTACATGAGGACAACTATATAGCTGAATCTGTGATTAGAAAAGAACTGAGTTAAGGAAGAGTATTACCTTCGGCTAAATCTGAGGTTGCAGCAAAGAGGTGGGGGTACTTGGCTCACATGTCTTCTCCTTTTTCCCAAGTGGCGCCCTTAACAAACTGATTTCGCCAAAGATCTTTGACCAAGCGAACTTCTTTGTTCCATAGTCTATGGATCTGATGATCTAAAATCTCTATTAGAATCTCTTCGTAAGAAAGGCTATTCTGAACATCTAAAATTTCTAAAGGAACTGCAACAGTGGGCAAGTCTGCGGGCAACTCAAGCTCATAAGACACTTTCCCAACACAACTCAGAATTCTATAAGGGCCAATATACCGGGGATTAAGCTTCTCCTTTTTGCCAAATCTCTTCACCCCTTTCATGAGTGAAATTTTCAAATATACTAAATCACAAACCTCAAACTTGAGGTCCTTTCTTCTCACATCTGCATATGATTTTTGACCACTCTGGGCTATTTTCAATCTTTTGCTAATCAACTTAACTTTCTCCATAACTCCTAATACTGCATCAAGCCCAAGAAAATTGGCATCACCCACTTCAAACCAACCAATGGTTCATCTACATATCCTTTCATAAATATCCTCAAACGGGGTTGTCAGTATACTAGAATGGTAATTGTTATTATAAAAGAAATCAATCAATGGAAAATGCTCATCCCAACTACCTTTGAAATCAAGAGCACATGCCCACAACATATCTTCTAGAGTTTGGATGGTCCTCTCTGCTTGACCATCTGTCTGAGGGTAGAAAGTACAACTAAGATGGACTTGGGTACCAAGACACTTCTGAAAAGCTCTCCAAAACTGGTAAGTGAACTGAGTACCCCTATATAAAATGATAGACAAGAGAACTTCGTGCAGTCTGACTATCTCTCTAATGTACAACTTAGCATAATCTTTTGCTGTGTAAAAAGTGTGAACTGGCAAGAAATACACTGACTTAGCAAATCTTTCTACAATAACCTAAATCAAATCATGCTGACGAAGCGAATGGGGTAAAGCAGTCACAAAATCTATATTCACCTCTTCCCACTTCCAAGTGAGGATACCAAACTCTTTCAACATACTACTAGGTCTTTGGTTCTCTACCTTAACCTTTTGACAAGTTGTACACTTTGCTACAAATTCTGCTATATCTTTTTTCATACCACTCCACCAATAGATTTCTTACCAATTGCAGTACATCTTAAAGGCTCCTGGGTGTATTGTATAACGCGCCGCATAAGCTTCAGCCAAAATTGTCTGTCTCAACTCATCAACACGTGGCACATAAAATCAACTTTGGTATCTTAATACACCATACCCCATTGTGAGAAAGCCTCAACCTCTTGGTCTTTAACCGACTCTTTTAGTTTGACAAAATTAGAATCCATATCTTGCTTCTCCTTCACTTCCGAAACTAGGGAAGATTTGAAACTACTCTAAACCAAAATATTCCCTCTAGCTGAGTCAACTAATCTAACGCCAAATCTAGCCAAACAATGAACTTACCGAGCTAACTATTTCTTATTATCCTCCACATGAGTAACACTGCCCATCGATAATCTACTAAGGGTGTGTGCCACTACATTGGCCTTGCCCGATTAATACAACACACTCATATAATAATCCGTCAATAATTCTAACCATCTCTTCTGATATAGATTTAACTCTCTCTAGGTAAACACATACTGCAAGCTTTTATGATTCTTTAAAACATCAACATGCATACCATATAGATAGTGCCTCTATATTTTTAAGGCAAATACTACTGCAGCTACCTTAAGATCACGGGTAGGGTAGTTCTTTTCATGAGGCTTCAACTATCTAGAGGCATAAGCTATAACCTTACATCTCTGCATCAACACACAACCCAACCCAACTTAAGAGGCTTCACAATAAAAAAAATTTCATCCGTAGCTTATTGTAGTGTAAGACTGGGGCTATAGTGAGTCGAGTCTTCAATTCCTGAAAACTCATCTCACAGGAATCTAACCACTAAAACTTAATTTTCTTTTAGGTCAGTCTAGACATAAGGGATAAAATAAATGATAAACCCTCAACAAAATAGCAGTAATAGCCAGCTAAACCCAAGAAACTTCTAATTTCTGATGGGGAAATGGACCTAGGCTAGTTTCTTACTACTTCAGTCTTTTCGAGATTGACTCTAATGCCATCGGAGGAAACAATATGACCGAGAAAGGCTACTGATCTTAGCCAAAATTCACACTTGCTGAATTTGGCGAACAATTGATTATCTCTAAGTGTTTGCAAGACAATTCTAAGATGATCTACATGGTCATCCTCACTCTGGGAGTAAATAAGGATATAATCTATGAATACTATGACAAATATATCTAGATACTTTTCAAACACTCTGTTCATGAGGTCAATGAAAGCTACTAGGGCATTGGTTAGCCTGAAAGTCATGAATAGAAACTCAAAATAACCTTAATAGGTTCTGAAAGTTGTCTTTGGAATATCACATTTTCTTACTTTAAGCTGATAGTAGATGGATCTAAGGTCTATCTTTGAGAAATAACTTGCACCTTGGAGTTGATTAGATAGGTCATTAATTCTAGGAAGAGGGTATTTGTTCTTGACTGTGACCTTATTTAGCTGACGATAGTCAATGCACATTCATAAAAAATATCTTTCTTTCACATGAATAGGACGGGAGCGCCCCATGGAGAAACACTGGTCCTTATGAAACCTTATCTATAGGATCTTTAAGATACTTCTTTAACTCTTTATGTTTGACTGGAGCCATACGATAAGGGGGAATGGATATGGGCTGAGTATTTGGAAGAAGGTCAATGCCGAATTCTATCTCTTAATTAGGAGGTACCCCTAGGATATCTTCTGGAAAAACTTTAGGAAACTCATTGACCACTCGGATGGATGAAATTGTTGGAGTCTCAGACTTAGTGTCATTAACTCAAACTAGATGATAGATACACCCTTTAGAAATCAACATTCTGACTTTAAGATATGATATGAAATAACTTTTGTGAGACACTAAATTACCTGACCACACGAAGACTGGCTCATCTTGGAACTAAAACTTCACCACTTGGGTACGACAATCTATGGATGCCTAACAAGAATAGAGCCAATCCAAACAATTAATAAGATCAAAGTCAACCATATCAAACTCTATTAGGTCCGCTAACATGACATTATGAATTACAGTAATAGAAAACTTCTTATAGATCTGTTTAGCAATAACTGACTCACCTATTAGGAAGAAACCAAGACGGGTTCAGGGATGTTTTTAGAACTTATCTAAAAATTTATTGCAAATACTAGGGTAATATAAGATAAACTCGAGCTAGGGACTAACAACACATAAAAATCAAGGTAAAAGAAACAAAGTATACCAGTACCAATATCTGGTGAATCCTCCTACTCCTGATGGGATGGTAAAACATAAAATTAATTATGTCGCTGGCTGCCACCGGTACTGGATGATATGCCCTGAGTAGAAGTTGGCCGACCTAGACAAGATGGTGCACTAGTAGCCTGAGTCTGGGGTCGAACATCTTTGTTTCCCTATCTAGCATACAGACAATCTTTGATTCTATAACCCGGCAGGCCACAACCATAACAACCTTTTCGACCCCAAAAATACTCACCTGGATAGATCTTACCATACTTATCACACGAAAGATAACTTGTCCTACCACTCACAATATTCTGAGATCTGGACATAGAAGACTTACCCCACTATTCCTGCCTATTTCTTGGTGCAGGAGCACTGACTTATGACTATGAAGGAATAGATGAATGATTCTGAAATTATGAAAAATTTCCTCCTTAAGATCTAGCCTGGCCATACTCAAACCGCCCTATTCTAGCCTTTTTATTTACTCTTTCTCTCTTCTTTAACTTCTGTACCTTAATCTACTGAGCATGTATCATCAATTTATCAAGATACATGTCTCTAATGATCATAGCAGTCCTACACACATTAACTACCAACCTAGACATACCGGTCATAAACTTACTCATGCTTGACCTAGGGCCAGCCATCTGATCAGTGGCATACTGGACATCTGGTTAAACTTGATCCAATACTCCTTCACTGTTATTGAGTCGTGCCTCAGGTTCATGAACTCTTCTATCTTAGATTTCTTCATCTTACATGGGAAGAACTTGTCTAAGAATACATCCTAAAATATCTGCCAAGTCATGGGAGTTGCATTCTCCCTTCTACTTTTCTTCCATATTACTACCCAATCATATGCAACATCCTTCAGCATATAGGATGCTAATTCTATACTCTCTTCTTTAGAAACATACATAACTCAGGTGATCTTCTTTACCTCATCTAGAAAAAATTATGGGTCCTCACCTACTTTCGACCCAAAGAATTCCAGTAGGTTCATGCTCATAAAATCTTTAATTTTAGCTGCAGCTATGTCCTCATATTGCTGAAGTGGGACTGCAGCCTGATGGTTTCCCTAAACATTAGCTATCACAGCTTGGGCTAGCACCTGAATGGTATCCCAAAACTCTACATATGACACACTCATTTAAAAAATGTATGGGTTGAGGTGATTGGTTATTATTTCTGTATGCGTTTGCTCGACAAAGAGGAATTTTTGTCACGTGAAAGCACGAATTAGAAGTAGATAGAGAGACTGAATGTATGATAGATTATGAAAGAAGAGATAATTTCCTAAAATGCTCCAGAGCCTCTTGCTCAAATATGTGGCACGCTTCACACTGATGATCAAGACTCTACGTAATGCAGCTTGTCTGATTCCCTAGGACTTTCAAAACTTTAGGCTATGATACCGAGTTTATAACACCCCAAAATTTTATTTCTCAGGATACCACATGGTGCTCTGAACTACAAGTAGTCCTAAGCTAACCCTGGTTGCCTTCTACTAAATCTGAATCTCAAAATAGGGGAATATGAATGTAATATCACAATAAATGTAGAAAACTGTCTGAATTATCTATGTATATCTAAAAAACTAATCTCAACAGTCTAATAAATTAAAAACTAAAAATCTGAATACTACAACTAAAATCTAAAATTGAATCTAGTAATCTAACAAGCCTCTACTGACAGAAACTAGAGAGTCATTGGGACAGGCCCCAACTGGCTCAAACTATCTGAAATGAATACTGAATCATTAACTAATAAACTAGAAATCTAATTAGCTAAGTCCCCGAACTATGATGACTCATCAACTGCAGAGATATGGATGACATGCTCAGAAATCACTCACGCCGCTGAGACTAAGCCACTGAACATACATTATAAGACAATGTAGCACATAGACGTATATGTGGATCAGTACTTTGGGAATATACTGAGCACATGGGGGTGAATGTAATAAGTAAACAATATCATCAAAATTTATAAAATCATGCATGGTAAATGTAAATTACTCACATAGGCTTGAGTAATATTAAACTTAGGATCATAAATTCTGAACAATAAAGCATAAAATATAAATCTTGTGAGCCATTACATTCAGTTACAAAATTTGTTCTTTCTGAAACTACTACGTTATCTTGTCAACTATAAGGGAAATACTTTATCTTTAGTCTTTAAGAATCTTAAAAAAACACAGCTTCTAATACAAATACTTTTATCTTAGGGCTTTAAACCAATAGACTACTTTAAGATTAGGGGACTTTTTGGGAGACTATTCTAACTGACATAAACCATATGAGCATTCATGGATTCCAATGTCTTACCCACTTTAAGGAGAGTTGTGCTACCCTTGCCATCACAATAAAACTTCTTAAGTGATTACAATCTTAGTCATCGACGTAGAAGTGGGAATAATTTTAATCCTTTGAGGGTACGCAGTTTTGGGTCACGAAACCCTTGTAACATACCCATTTCGGTAATAAATACTACACCTATTATTATCTCAAAGTATTATGAAATCCACTTCAAAATAGCACAAGGGTTTACAAGAAAACCAATTATGCTCTATCTTTTCTCAAAATCTCAAGTCATTTGAAAAATGTGGATTATTTATATTATCTTAGAACCAAAAGGTCAAATCTTTATCAAGAATCTGAGAATAATCTTATCATAGGGTGATCATAGCACAAATAATCTTGAAATAGTAATCTCTAATTAGGGATTAATGACCCATGTATTAAACGCATGTCAAAATATCTAAATCACTTCAAATCTCATAATCTTTTAAATAGCACTATTGGGTATAAACCCAACTTCAATTTCATGGGAAATCACATAAACTTAAGTAATTTTGTAATTAAAATAAGTTTTGGGCACAAGGATGAAAGTATTATCCTTGTTGAAAAACCCCACATACCTCAATTTCTAAACTAGATGCTAAGACTTGAATCTTGGATCTCTATTGATGCTTTTAAAGTTGAATTTTTTTGAGTTCTTGAGTTGGGAGTTCTTAATCTTGAATTTCCTTGGAGAATTAATGGAGAAATTGGGTTTTCTTGGAGAGAAAGTTTGACCTTTAGGGTTTTTTTTTGAGAGAGAATTGATGAAATTAAAATAAAGTTCTTTGAAATGTGCTTAATTCTTTGTTTAAGACGGATTGGGGCCTTGGGGAGTAACCAAAATACCCCTTTTAATATTTAAATAAAACTGAAAAAAACAATATTTTTTGAACTAGGTGGCCACCGCGATGTGCCACTATCGTGGTGTCTCAATGGAAATTGACAAATAGGAACTGGGTTTCCTCCGTGATGCGTCACCATTGCTTTGCCCCTTTGGAATGCCATTTTTTCTATTGGCGCAGGTGCCAACATCGCAGTGGTCTACTGGAAATAGACAACTAGGAATTTGGACCTCTCCATGATGCGCCAAAATCGCAGAGTCTCATTAGAAATTGACAATTTTGATTTTACACTTCTCCGCAATGTGCTACGGACCCAAATCACGGTATTTTACGACTGAAACTTAAAATATCCAAAGCGTATTACTAGGTTATCAAATTTAGGCAAATCTTATATCATTGAAAAGCTAATTCAATTTCGTGTGCATTGGAGGGTCTAAAATTAGAAAATTGGACATGTATGGAAAGACATTCTTTCTTGAAGCTAATACTTGACATTCTAGATGTCAAATTGAGTTATGAAAAGTATGGGGTATTACAAGTACATTGTCTACCCTTATCATATTCATACGCCACTCAGCTATAACTTTGGTGAGTCCTCATTAGTTAAGGAATAGTTATCTTATTAGTTGTTAATTTCAGCACTTTATCTTGTTTAAGTTAGTAAGAGTCTGTTGGGGGCTTGTCCCAAAAACTCATCATGTTTAGAGGCTTTCAGACAATCATATAGTTAGACATGTATTGTTCACTTTCATGGAGTATTTCATATAGTATTTTCCTTGACTTCATGATTGTTCTTTATTGGTTTATTTCAGTTAGATTCCACCTAGTATTTTTGTACACTATTTTAGTATTTATTTCATAGGCTTGGCCATGGGTTAGCTTAGGTTCACTTGTGACTCTAACCACGGTGTTATGACTAGGGGGTAGTCTCAGGTCATGACAATATAAGTCCATAATTAGCCAATGAAATAATATTAAAATAAAAATAAATTAAACAGCAAGTCTAAACAAATAATACCTAATTGGGGCCCCATAAACTTCAAAGAGTTAGTCAACACTTAGAAAAAACTATCATAGTGTATACTTATGCAACCTCTGTAAGGCAGATAGATATAAGCACCTAACAACATACTGGTGATAAGTAATGCATATGATTGAATGAATGAAAAGTAATCATAGTACCATAACCAATCCAAGTGCTATAACATACCAGTGTATACACCTCATCCAGCTCAATAGTTCACAAAGGAAGGACCTATAGTGACTTTTCTTATTTGACACGATGACTCATGGATAAAGAAGGCACCTAAAGTATTTGGGAATACCTATATACATTGACCTGGTCCAAATCAATGATTTCCAATAGTAATAATCATAAGTCTAATATGTCAACTATTGGAGATATATATATATATATATAATAAATGCATGAACTCGAACAATGGCTAAAAGTGTGTTAGTCTATAAATCTATCTCCTGATTGAATTTGAGACTAAATAAACATGATATAGAAGAACAAGTCATAATATCTCTCAACCAAAAGTAAGGGATAGTCGTAAAAGAGTGATTAAACCATGGATCATAGTCTATCTCAGTCTAATTTCCAAAATCCCATAAATCATCTATTAATGTATTCTCTTTATAAAAAAAATATTTAAAAGTTGAAAGTGAGAGATAATCACTTTTGGCAAAATAGTAGTAAAATCATGATTTTGATTTGAGTCATACCTCTAAGTAAGCATGAATGGACCATAATATGTGCATACCATCACCAGTATCAAAACAACATAACCATAAATATCTAAACATCATTAGACTAAGGCTACGTCCTTTACAAGGATAGAATGCTTACTTGGAGTCCAACTTTATGAAACTATATCCTAAGGACCAATTGTATATAACTAGTCTAATACTACTACTATAATGTAGGAAACTATGATAATACTCTAAGTCAAATATTAAATCGTATACTAAAGGATACTAAGCATCAAATGTGGTTAACATACTTATGATCTTGGGTGATAGGCTTATATTGTTATACACATATTTATTTTTAAGGGTCAGTTCACCCTTCTATCCCCAACAACAATAATAACATATAGAGTGTATTCTTATAAAGTGAAGATTGGGAAGGTAAAGTGTGTGCAATCCATACCATTGCCTCAGATAAGATAGAGAGGTTATTTTCAATAGACCCCCGACTTAGGATAGATAATAGTATAACAAACAAAATACATAAAAGCACACATCAAACTGGAATGACACATTTCTAGATAATACAGGAAATAGGACAACCGCAAGATAATATTATAAACTATCTATTAAAATTATATATATCACTAAGAGACCATAAAGAAGAAAATATTATCTCAAATGCAAATAAAGCTCCCTTCCCTACTATTTTGGAAGAACTCCTAACTACTAACCCTTTACCTGAATATACATCCTCCGCACCTTCCTATTAAAAGTCATTTCCTTTGTAAGTTGTAATTGCTCCATATCATGCCTATTCACCTCCCTCCAATATTTCACCTTTTTATCCCCAAACTCCTAAATTAGTCTACACCATGGTATCCTACCCATAGTCAATCCTGTCATCCTTACCTAATATGAAATATATATTATACACTATCTTATGATGAGTAGTAGAAAAAACACTACCTCGATGTCGAACCACATGTCTTGAGTCATCCATGAATCTCCCGCATTCGCTCTACAATATTTAAATGGATTTAGCTATCAAAAAAGACATCTACATGTCATTAGTAGTAAAATAAGGCCCGTATTTCTATATAAATGGTTGGGGCAAATTTCAGTCAAAAATAAGCTGGTGAGTACCGCAAATAGAATCTAAATTTAAATTCATAATGAGGTCCCTTAAAGGACAAAGAATGTGTACTCAAAAGTTAAGCACAATCGGACCATAAATTAGGGCAGAATCAGCCCTTAAGGTATATGGATTTAAGGACCTAATTTCTAACAATTTACAATAAACTGGGAGATAAATTGACATGATAAATAATGGGAAATGACCAAGGAGTGTTAGGCTAACTTACCTTAGCTTCAATGGATGATTTTGCACTCTATCCCTCTCTTCATGCCCCCAAAATGGTGGAAAATCATGGAAACAATATTTGAATATAGGATAAAGAAAGGGGATTTAACAATCACCAAGTGCTGATAAAGTGTCCACTTATCCAATTAAGCGTCTACGTCTTAAATGGTAAAAGATTGCTAAATAGGTTAGGCACCAGGGATACGGGCATCACTAAAGCGGTCTACTAGCTACTAAAGTGATGTCTGCATAAGCTATCTTTCACTTCTAAAGAAATGTCACTTAAGCGGTCCTTTACCGCTAAAGCAGACCTAAGGTAAAAGGACAAGGTTAAAAAATGGCTAAGGGTTGCCAACTAGACTAGCATTTAAGTGGAACTTTGACTATTAAAAAAGTCAAATAAGATATCAAGCATAACATTTTTCTATGTCCAAAATAGATTCCGATTGGGTGCTCGAGATAAGTTTGAAACTCTGTGCGCACAAATGAGCTATTCTACCATAACAAATTCAATAATTTAGACTCAATATAACCATTAAAACTTTAATGTGAGATTGATTCAACTAAATATAAAGCCCACTTATTTAGTTTTATTTTTTATATAATCCACCTAATGGCCCAAAATGAGTTTGGAAGCCTCAAGACTTGAACAAGGATCCCGTAGCCTAAACTCAAAGTTCTAGAGTTAATGTCACTATCAAAATTCTCATCCCAGCTTGTTTACTAAGTGTTTAAGTTTGAGACCAATTCCTTAATAGATATTCTCCAAAATAGTAAAATACACCTAAAACACAAATGAACTATTCAATAACTGAACCGACAGCTCTTGTAAGATATAATTGACTTATAGGTGCTATAAGAAGGCTCAAAATTCCAAAAATTCAAGTAATAACAAAATAAACTAGAAGATTATTACATAAACCTAACCCTAAGAGCCAACAAGGATAATAAAATCTCTCCAGTAGTACCATCTCCATCTAAATTAACATCATCACTATTATCTAAGGCAAATTTATTTACAGGATGTGGACCCCCTATATCTCTTACTCATTGGTTTTGGTTGACTATAGAAATATTATTAGCACATCGCCCATACATAAGATCAAACAACTCATCATCACTCAGATCTTTATTGTCATTGTTTTGCACATGGCCAGATGCATCTACATTTTATAGGTTTAATTAGGTGGTAGCAAGTGCAAGCAATCATTCTGCTTCTTGTTGGGAATCCATATTTCTACTTTATGTCCTATGGATTTTAGGATTATAATGTAATAGTATATTACCTAAAGGATGAGTACTTGGAATATATAATTGATAGCCTACAAATAAAAGAATAACAAATAAAAGTAAAACTAGGAAATTAAATAAAATCAGATGACATACAAACTTAATTGACAATTGTATCCCCCAACAACAATAGTCATGTACTGATGGAAACCAGACCTAGGATTTCTAAAGGAGACTCGTGTCTCATATATATATATATATATATACGTGACAAGTGTCATCATGGGGATAGATTAGGCTTACTTGTCATGGTAGATTTGACATGTAAAGTCTTTAGGTACATGACGAAACTCGTGAAACCTACATGTCAAATCTACCATGACAAGTAGGTTTCTTGTCATGGTAGATTTGACAAGTAGAGTGGCTTGCCTACTGATGGGTAATAGTAAGTACCATATTAACTCAAGAAGTTTGGTCGTGACACCTACTACCACTTGAAACCCTAAACCTTGAAGATATATCTCTAACCTTACCTCAAGGTAGTTCAGACACTCGATATAACCTCTCTCTCAAACTATACTCCTTCTGTGCATCGAAGGCATTGGCTCAAAATTTCTAGAAATAAGAAATATCTATTAAACATATGTGAGGGAGCGAACAAGAGGTTATTGAGTAACACAAAGCTCCAAATAAAAAAGACAAAATAAAGGAATGATAATCAATAATATATAAGTTAATGTCAATAATAAAGTGCAAGTCAATGAGGGGTAAAGTAATGAAACAACCCCACAATAGATAAAGTAAAGACTGACCCCATGAGGGCTAAAGTAAATAAACATGCTAAAGTAAATAACCATAAAGAGAGAAGAGAGGGAGAGTAATATCTATAATTCATCTTTCATTATTAATGTCATAATATCAATCAAGCATATTTCTCTGTCCCATGCCAAAGAGATGTGTATCTGGATATGATAGGTTTAAGGGCTCAAACCGTGGCTAAAAGAGCATAGATATGTAAGTTTGTTGCCTAGAGTAATCTCTGCGGCTAAATTATTATAAGGGTGTAGAAATATTTGGAATCTCTTACTACTGAAATAATTAGTAGTATCAAATCACATACCAAAATCTATCTCGGTCAAGTCTTTAAACAACATTATTGATCTATTTCATATATATGATATTCATTAAAACAAGTATTCATTATTATGAAAAAAACCATTTTAAGGTTGAAAGTGGGATTTAACCCTTTGTTAGTGACAACAAGAACAAGATTATAATCTATTTGGAATCTTATCAATCATCAATGCAACAATCATGAATGTACTGAATCTATGTTTGGCATCACTAGTAATCATACATTGGAACTAGAAGCCTTGATATGTTAATAAACTACAATCACATCCTTTACAAAGATAAACACTTCTAGGGTGGTCAACTCATGTTAGTACATGTCCTTTGGCCCAATAAGGTGTTCAAAATAATCCTAACATCATAATCATGTCCTTTGGCCCACATACATATCTAAAATTCATATCAGTAACCATGTATGTAAATCATTTGATGTCTATGGGCCATAGAATATTCACGAGGCATAATATCCCTATATGCCCTAATGCATATCTATAATTATCTCACATATTGGAGGCATCTCACTTCTAAGAAGCATAATGCATCGATGAAGCATAACTCATAGCTATAAGGAATGTCACATCTATAAGAGATCTCATCTTTATAATTCATATATCATGAATATAAGGAATATCATCTCTATAGGGCAAATATCATATCTAATAGTAATAAATAACTCTTAAGGACCAATCTCATATCTAAGAAGAAATAGCATTTCCAAAGGCCCATTATCACGTCCATAAGGAATATATTCTCCATTAGCCATTAATCAATAATCCAGGGTAAGGCATCACAATTTACAAACCCAAAAAGTAAGCTTATTCTAAATGTTCAATAGATTTAACTAGGCCTAACATTTGTAACTAAGTCCACAAGGGAAAGCACAAGTCTTGGCATAAGGTAGGCCAAAAGAACTGAATTCTAACCCTCAATATCCATATTTAGGCAATTTACACCCCAAACAAGGATAATGTATCTACTTCAACTTCTTGATGTCAAGTAAGCCATAACAATCCTAAGATAGGAACATCTTCTAGAAGCTTAGCCACTTAACATAACTCCACCAAAATTAAGGTTTTAAGAACACCACAATAGCCCACATGAGTTCAAATATACTAATCGTATTTCCAACACTTAAACCACATCCATAAACTAGCATTACATTACATCCATGCTACAAATGTGTCCAATCTAGGGAGAAATAAATAGGATTCTAAAGGGGTATGAAGCATCCTATCTTATGGGTACAAATCTTCGTCCAATCCCTAAGCTTTAATAGTCAACACAAAGTCATTCAACTCATAGCTAATATTAACATTCACATTCATATGTAATATATATCACACATCATCTATGAAGAAGTGTAGATATAATCCTACCTCAAAGCTTAACTATAAATCCTTACATCATTCACCAATTTCCATCTTCACTTTAAAATCCCAAAATGCCATCACACTATCAAAATTCTGATCCACTCATCAATATAAGAATAATGATACCCAAGTAGGTTCCACTTATGGAAATCATGTTTTCAAGGTCAACCTAACTTTTATATCTTAACAAGGAATCTTAAAATTTAAGAAATAGGTGAAAACAAAGCTAATTTGGGGCTAAAATCAACCCCTTAGCAATATTAGGGTTTTGAGTCTAGAACTAAGAATTTCATGATAAAAGTAATGAAATATTACCTTAATCCAGATGATAATCATGATTAAAGATGTTAATAAAACTCCTAAGTTACCCAGAAGACTCATCTTTTAATTACCATGCACATTAGGGTTTTTGGATCTCAAGGATGAATAGAAAATAACAAAAATTATGACTTGGGGATCGATTTTTAGCCCTTTCAGGCATGGAGATATGGCTATCACCATGCTTAGGATTGTAATCACCCATGGTAGATCACCATAGGTCTCACCACTATCACTATAGTGCAATCATGGTACCTTTTGTGCGATCACAATACACCAAACATCAGCATACTTGGAAAATTTTCCATGTTTCCAATAATGCCTCGAGACTCATTCAAAATCTAGTTTTCGCAAATGAACTATGTAACTACACTACATTAGATTTTCCAAAAAACATTGGAAAAGATATATTTTCCATTCAAAGTTGTTATAAAAAATGTGGGTCATACACTCATATTACCTAATTTTCAATTTCTGACTAATAGGTTGAAATGAGCTTGGGTGCATTGGATCCCAAACAAAAGGTCTACCTAACCTAAAATTGATATTATAGAGCTGCTAGCACAGTCAAAATTCACATACAAGATCAAATAACTAAAGTTTTTCCCTAATGACCATTTAGAACCAGCGAAGACTTCCAAATAGGGAATTTACTTTAGAAACCAAACAAACTGCCCGATAACAAACTTTAAGTTCCAGTATGTCATAAATTACTTAGGGCAGCTATAGGAAATCCCTAAGAGTACAAATAAATAGAAATATGGAAAATAACATTAAAGTTCATTACAGTAGGTCTAGAGTGTTAGAGCAGTCAGGGTTAGAGCACACACCACCTATGGTAATATCTATGATTAAGGATTATTTGGTTTGGGTGTTAGGTTTCCTTTAATAGATGGCTCCAATTTTGGTTTAACATGCCACTTTAGGGCTCTGGATTCCATATACATATATGATTTCTACTGGTTCTCCTAGCATTAATGAGGTATTACTGAGGATTGCTTCACATCCAATGACATTACCTTTTATGTCCATTAAAGGATATAGTAGGTATATAGAGTTTATAAGTACAGATCTACCTAATTTTTATGGAGATCCAAGGATTGATGTTTATATATTCATTTTTGTTATAGTGAAAGGTTGCACAGATTGGATTTGGTGGGTTATAATTGATTCAAGTTCAATTCATTTTATTTTTTAGGTTATCTAGACAGTTGTAGAGGACCATTGTTAAGGGTAAACTAGTTAAATGATATCTTTATTCATGATATCAGTTTCCTTGAGTTTTTTAGAAATGTTTTTATAGAAATATGAGATTATTATAGGCAAGAGGGACCAAGGATTTAATTTTCATAGTGATAGGCATGTTGGAGTTTAGGATCTTTATTTTTATGCCTGTAGATTGTTAGATGAGAGTGGTCATTCAGGTTCTTTAGTCTTATGTCACTGGGCTCCTACTTCTTTGAGCTACTTTTTATGTTGAGGTCTCAGAAACTACAGGTGACATTTTCAATGTATTAGAGAGATATGCTTCAATAGTTGCTCTTGGAGATAACAAATCTTAATATCAAATTCCACACTATAGACTCAAGGCAAGCGTTTCTGGTGTAATAGTTTCTGGTATGTCTCTTGGTGCATATTTGTTATGCCTTAGAAGTATTTAAGTTCTATATTTTTTTATATATAATTTATCGAAATGGAGTCTGGGTATGATTTATGGATTTTTACCAGAGCAGTTGATATTCTCTACCCCATAGATGTTTCCTTAGTTGTGGATAATATAAATTGATCTTATGTGAAAACTCCCTCAAAGTAAATCACTAGTTTTTGTATGAATTATTAGGTATTGTAGATTTTGGTGTTTTGGGTATGGTGTCTTTGATTATGTTGTGGAATAGTGGTGGATCGATTCTAGGTTTGGTAAACTTTCAAAATTGTAGAATGGACTAGATTTTTGGTTTTGTTATTAAAGATTATAGGTTTCCTAGTGGTACTCATTAATGGTGGACATGGTGATAGAATAGACTTGTGGTGTGATTGATTTAAAAATATTGGGTGTAAAAAATTCTAGTTGGATAAGGTGTAGTTTCAGGCATTTAGGCCTTGTGATTTATTACTTTTGAAGTATTTGGCCATTGATTGCATGGATACACTATTTGGTATTAAGACACTCTTTTGTCAGATTTGAAGGATTTCAACTCATAAGTATCTTTTCTTTTTATTTGGAAAGATTTTTGAATAGAAATAGGCACCTAGTTGTAATACCCTGTATTTCCATATCTTAATTTAACTCTTAGGACATGAGTAATCCTATATAAGATTTTTTAAATACTCAGAATTTTTTTAGTTTAGAGCTTACCATTGTGGAGAAAATTCAGTAAGCTTTCCAACAATATAAAATTTAACAAAATCCGATACCCGGGTGAAGTGTTATAGCCATTTTTGTAAGAGAGTGTACCACCTAGTACTTCACCGCATCACGGAGAGGGTTCAAATGGCAATTGTAAAAATCCAGTGAGCCATCGCGATCCCACCGCATCGCGCTAATACCCAGTTTCCCAATTTTCAATTTCTAGTGTGACTCCGTGATCATGACGCATTGCGCCAAGGGTTAAATTCATGTACAGTGGGGTACCGCGATTGTACTACATTGCGCCAAGCTTCACGTTCCCACTTGTCCAGTTTCTAGTGAGTCAGCGTGATTTCACCGCATCGTGCCAGCATACTAAATTGGGGTTTTAGTCAGTTCCAAGTTTTGATTCTGAGGGCATTGAAGTCTTTTTTCCTTACCTCGGTCAGCCTAAACACGTAATTAAACCCTAAAAGAGCACTAATTGCTCATTATTTCATTACTTACTCAAGAAATAAATCACTCTCTCAAGAAGGCAAGTACCCTAGCTTCAAGAAATCACGGGCAACCCTCAAGAAAATCACCAAGAGCTTCCAGTATTAAAATACAAAGGTATGTTAGGTGTTCATCTATGGGTTCCTTTCATGCATAGAGTCCAAGAATCCATTTTTAAATTTACAAGATTATTGGTTTATGAATTATATGCTTGAAATTGAATTGTATTCAAGTTCATGACATTAATTGAGCTTCAATCCATGATTAATTGTAGATTCTATGAAATTGAAATAGCATATATATTGAATTATGTAATTCCCATTTTATAATCTTTGAATTAGCAAGTTTGGGTGTTGCATTCATAATGTTTACATGTTTTTCATGATTATATCCATTAACTTATTCTCCCATGTGTTTGTGGAATGTCCATGTGAATAAACTAGTGAAATCATGACCTTCTAGCATATGTACAAGTTTATGCCCTATAAGTGTTAGATAAAATATTACTTGGACCTTGGTATGCTTTTCAAGATCATGCTATCCTTTATTTTTTTTTATGCTATCGAGTCTTGGGGGTACCTAATACCCAACAATCTAATTGTTTACCTAGAGCTACAGTAGTTATAGAATAGTCTTAAATATGTCATGTAACAGCTGTACTCAGTCAGTTATAGAACTTATTGAACTCAATCCAGATCAGTCAGTCAACATGATCAATAAAAGTTTAGTCAAATCCAGTACAATCTAGTAATCAGTCCACGGTTTATTCAATTAGGAGTAAGATTCTGCACCGAGTAAACCCAAGGATGGGGGTTCCCCTGCTAGTAGAGGGTGTGATCCTTAAAAGTAGCCTTTCTATTCCAGAACCATGTACCCAGCGTAGGTTGAGACATCAACCTGCCATTTGAGGGTTGATGAGGTGTTTTAACTTGCCAGTTGAAAGTAGCACCATTCTTATACGAGGCACCTACTAGATGAGGATGAATTTTCAGTGGTCTTTTCCTATGGCATGGTACTAACACCCTTCCAATTGGGGTTAAAGGTTGGATCCCAGTTATCTTATTTGGATCATGTCATTTAGATGACTACCTCCCACAGTCATAGTTTCAATCTCAAGTTAGAACTCAGTTCAGTTCCATTGAATCAGGACTGCCAGACACACTCAATTAGTATCAGTAACTCAGTATCAGTAATTCAGTTACTCAGTATTTGAAATTAGTACTATGCTTCAGTAAAATCTCAAATATAGTATGTACTTTACACACATATGAACAGTATTACATACTCAGTATTTTATAGCAGTTTTAGTTATCCATATACTCTTACTTAGTTATTCCATATCATTCAATCAGTTATTGTTCGTGCATATGAACCCTTGCATTAAGCCTTACCTTATCTAGCATTCCAATACATCCCACATACTGATGTATACTTTCATTTTATGCTATGATGTCTCATATCATAGGTTCGAAGGCTCAAGTTCTTAACCGCGCTTAGATATTTTCAGTTAGCAACAACAGATTTAGTAGTCAGTCCTCAACTATCGAGGAAATGATTTTATTTCTGTATTTCTTTTTATCAGTATTTTAATGATCAGAGTAAGTTGGGAGCTTGTCCCATCAACTTCACATTTAAACAGTTCAGTTAGAGGCTTTTCAAACTAGACTAGTTCAATCAATATTCAGATTTTAGATATTTTATTAGATATTATTTTAGTACTATATTTATTAGTATTCAAATTATAAACCTTATGGAAATTCAACCTATTTTTTGCATTATTTCAATATTATTATTCAGTGCTCCCAGTAGGTACAAGTCATGGGTTAGCTTATGGTCCTTCATGGTCATAAGCATCGTGTGGCGTCTGGAGTACAGACGCAGGGTGTTACAAACTTAGTAACAAAGCGTAAGGGTCAATAGAGTCCTAGGGAGTATAAAAGACATCTCTAGTAGAGTCTTGTGTGTGTGTATAACACAACATACTTATGGACAAGAGGATATGGGGCATTTTTAGGAAAAAAATCCTTTTTTAAAATATCCATGTCGTGCGAGTGAGCATGAGGTCAATTTAAACTCTCAATCTAATCCTTTTTTTAAATTAGTTTACAGAACTTTCCTCCCAAAAAGTGCAACTGAAGAAGAACAGGAAATTATTCAGCACCTCTGCCAGTTTAGAAAAATTCCCTGGTTGAGTATGTCTCCCATACAGAATTCATAGTGGCGTTCACCACTCTAGCCAATTTTGTAGCAGCTCAAAATGAGCGGCCAGCTACTATTTAGGCCAACCCAGTGGCCAATACTCCTATAGTTCAGATTTGGGACTTCACCTGAATAGATCCTCCTCTCTTCTCAGGATCTAAGATTGAAAAGGATCCACAAAAGTTTCTCAACCAGGTTTAGATATCCATAGATAATATGTGAGTGACTTCCAGTAAGAGTGTTGAGCTAGATGCATATCATCTACAAGTTGTAATTCATATGTGGTTTAAGTAGTGAAAGGTAGATAGGGTGACAGATGCAGAGCCCATAGAATGAGAAGAGTTTGCTACTACCTTTCTTGATAGATTCTTTTCCTTATAGCTTAAATAAGCCAAGGTGTTAGAGTTCATCAATGTTAGGCAAGGAAACATGAGTGTTAAAGATTATTCCCTCAAGTTTACTAAGTTAGTGAGATATGCTCCCCAAGTAGTATTAGACGGTAGGTCCAGAATAAGCAAGTTTGTGTATAGGGTGTCAGAGAGTGTGGTTAAAGAGTGCAAAACTGTGATGTTAATTTAGGAGATAGACCTATTTAGTCTTATGGTCCATACTTAGTAGATCGAATAGGCTAAGAATAAGGAAAGAGAGAGAGAATAAGAGGTCTAGAATAGGTAGCTTCAATTTCACTCAACCAAAGTCAAGAGGTGGTAACCGTTCCCAGTTTTTCCCCTAAGTATTCAGTTCCAACTCCATCCTTAGCCAGTGCTCCAGTCCCCAAGTTTATAAATAGTTACAAAGATAGGGCGCTAGGCTCTAAATCTCAGGGTAGTATCAGCAGTTCTCAGACAAATCCTCTCTGTCATAACTATGGCAGAAACCATTAGGGTATCTGCAGAGCTGGCAGTGATGTTTGTTTCAGGTATGGTATTCTAGGCTACAAAATTAAAGATTTTCCTCAGTCAGGTTCTCAATGTCAGTATAATCATTCTTCAGCTCAGTTTCGTCGCCCAAATTAGTTGGGTGACACTTCCAATGACACTAGTGGGCAAAGCCTAAATAGGATTTGTGCACTTTATTATAGACAATATCAAGAAATTTCTCTTGATATGGTCACTGTTATGTTATAGATCTTCCATTTACATATTTATGCCTTATTAGATCTAGGAGCTTCTCTGTCTTTTGTAACTCATTACATAGCAGGCAATTTTAAGGTCCAACTAGAAGTCTTAACAGAACTATTCTCAGTCTCTACCTAAGTTGGTTAGTCTATATAGCCCAGCGGATATATAGGAACTATCCTGTTGTGATATCTCAAAAAGTCACTTCAGCAGACTTAGTAAAATTAGAGATGATGAATTTTAATGTTATTCTAAGCATGGATTGGCTCCATTCGTGCTATGCCTCTATTGATTGTAAAAACAAAATTGTTTATTTTTTGTTTCCAAATGAACCAGTACTTGAATGGAGGGGTAATACTACAGCGCTCAAGGGTTAATTGATTTATTACATTAGAGCAAGAAAAATGATATCCAAAGGTTGTGTCTATCATCTTGTGCAATTCAAAGACTCTAGTTCAAAAACTCCTAGTCTTAAGTCAATTCCAGTAGTAAATGAATTCTCAAATGTGTTTCCCAAAGATCTTCCTAGAGTTCCTCCTAAAAGGGAAATTTACTTTGGAATAGACCTTCTTCCAGAAAAAACCTATCTCTATTCTGCCATACAAAATGGCTCCAACTGAACTTCAAAAATTAAAAGAATAGTTAAAAGATCTCCTAGATAAGGGATTCATCAGACCTAGTGTTTCCACATGGGGTGCACCAGTTCTATTTTTGCATAATAAAGATGATTCTCTCAGAATGTGTATAGACTATAGTCAGTTGAACAAAGTCACAATCAAGAATAAATACCCACTTCCTAGAATTGATGACTTATTTGACCAACTTCAGGGTGCCAGTTACTTTTCTAAGATAGACCTCAGATCTGGCTATCATCAACTCAGAGTCAAAGAATGTGACATTCCAAAAATAGCTTTCCAAACCCGGTATGGTCACTACGAGTTTATCGTCATGTACTTTGGTCTTACAAATGCCTCAATAGCCTTCATGGACTTGACAAACTGAGTATTCAAGTAGTACTTGGACATGTTCATCATAGTCTTCATCGACGACATTCTTGTTTATTCCCGTACCGAGAATAATCTTGCAGATCACCTCAGAATCGCACTTTAGACTCTATGAACACATAAATTGTCTGCGAAATTTAGTAAGTTAAAATTTTTGCTAAGGTCAGTAGAATTCCTTGGTTAATTATTTTCAGTGATAGCATTAGGGTTGATCCTCAAAAGACCAAAGTGGTGAAAAACTGGTCTAGACCTATCTCTCCATCAAATATAGGAGTTTCTTGGTTTTAGTTGGCTATTACCATCTGTTTGTTGAAGGTTTTGCATCTATTGTATCCCCAATATACAGATCGACTCAAAAGAAAGTTATATTTGAATGGTCAGATTCTTATGAGAAGAGTTCTCAGGAGTTGAAGACCCGACTCACTACAGCCCCAATTTTGACTCTACCAGATGGTTCAGATGAATTTGTTGTGTACTATGATGCATCTAGAGTAACTTTGGGTTATGTCCTCATGCAGAGAGGTAAGGTCATAGCCTATGCCTCTAGGTAGCTTAAGCCCCATGAAAAGAATTACCTGACTCATGATCTTAAGTTAGCAGTTGTAGTGTTTTCCTTAAAATTTGGAGGCACTATTTATTAGGGTGCATGTTGATGTGTTCATATATCACAAAAGTTTACAGTATGTATTCTCCTAGAAATATTTGAATTTGCGTCATATAAGGTGGCTAGAGTTATTGAAATATTATGACATGAGTGTTATGTATCACCTGGGAAAGGCCAATGTTATTAAAGATGCTCTCAGTAGGATGTTGAATGGTAATGTGACTTATGTTGAGAATGGTAAGAAAAAGTTAGTTCAGGAAGCTCATCAGCTTACCCGACTAGGTATCTGTTTAGTCGACTCAGTAGAGGGTAGTGTGGGTGTAGAATACCTCAGAATCATCTCTGGTTTTTTATATAAAGGAAAGGCAGGACAGAGATTCCAGTCTAATTAAGCTTAAAAAGTCAGTCAGAGATCAGATTGTAGAGGTTTTCTCCCAAGGGCAAGATAGTGTGTTGCGCTGCTAGGGTCGGGTATGTGTGCCAGATGTAGATGACTTGAGGCAATGAAATTTTGTAGAAGCACAAGATGTGCGTTACTCTATTTATCTAGGGGTCACTAAGATTTACCTCAATTTGTGGGAGATCTATTGGTTGAGTGGGAAGAAGAAAGACATTAGAGAGGTTGTAGCTAAGTACTCTACGTGACAGCAGATTAAGATTAAGCACCAGGAGCCTAGTGGGTCCATGCAGGAGTTTAGTATTCCCAGATGGAAATAGGAAGGAGTGAACATAGACTTTCTGATATGTTTGCCTCGTACTCATCATCAGCATGATTCAATTTGGGTTATCAAAGATAGGATGACCAAATCTGCTTATTTCTTGCCAGTCCATACTTCCTATTCAGCCGAGGACTATGTCAAACTCTATATCAGAGAGTTGGTCAGGTTGCATAGAGTCCCAGTATCCATTATTTCATATAGAGGTACCCAGTTTACCTCTCACTTCTTGAAATCATTGGAAAAGGGTTTTGGTACCTAAGTTCACCTCAGTATAACTTTACACCCTCAGAAAGATGATCAAGCAGTGAGGACCATTCAGACTCTAGAAGATATGTTAAGAGCATAAATGATTGATTTTAAAGGTAGTTAGGACAACCACTTGACTCTGATCGAATTCAAATATAATAATAGCTATCATTCTAGTATCCAGATGGCTCTATTTGAGGCTCTTTATGGTAGGAGGTGTAGATCTCTAATTAGATGGTTTGAGGTAGGTGAGGCTATAGTAGTAGGGGCTGATTTAGTTTTTGATGCATTACAAAAGGTTCAGTTGATCAGAGAAAGCCTTTGGCCAACCAGAGTCGACAGAAATCATATGCAGATGTGAGGAGAAAAGATCTTGATTATGATATTAGTGATTTTGTGTTCTTGAAAATCTCTCCCATGAAAGGGGTGAAGAGGTTCGTCAAGAAGGTAAAACTCAATCCCTAATAGGTCGGTTTATATAGAATTCTCAGTTATTTCAAAAAGGTAACTTACTAGATTGAGCTACCTTCAGATCAAGCTTTAGTGCACCAGTGTTCCATGTATCCTTTCTAATAAAATTCATTGGTTACCCAGTAGTCATAGTTCCCTTATAGGGCATAGACATTCAAAATGATCTCTCTTTTGAAGAGGTCCCAGTCCAAATCCTCGATTATCAGATTCACAGAATGAGGAACAAAGAAGTTCCCTTGGTCAAAGTTCTTTGGTGGAATCAGTCTGTTGAGAGAGATACTTGGGAAGTAGAAGAAGATATGCAAACCAAATATCCTTACCTCTTCTCATAAACTCAGATTCAGCTTGAGGTAACAGTCTTTCTTAGCTTTGCTTAGTTCACTATTCAGTTATAGTTACAAACTTGATATCCATTAACGTTGCATATTCTGTCATGAATTCACAAATCAGTTCAGTCATGTACTCATGCATCAGATATGCATGTTCAATATTAAACTCAGCTTATCAGTGATTTCAGTCATGCAATAATGTTTTACTTGTGCATATTAAACTCAATCTATCAATATTCCTCAGCTTAATCAGTCATATTAGAGGAAAAATATTCCCAAGGTGGAGATATTGTAATACCCCATATTTCCATAGCTTAATTTAAATCCTAATACATAAGTAATCTCAAGATTTTTTAGTTTAGAGCTTACCATTGCGTAGGAAATTTATTCAGCTTTCCAACGATATAAAATTAACACAAATCCAATACCCGAGTGAAGAGTTATAGCCATTTTTATAAAATAGTATACCCAGTACTTCACTTCATTGCAGAGAGGGTGAAAATGGCAATCATCAAAATCCAGTGAGCCATCACGATCCGACCGTAACATGCCAGTGCCCAGTTTACCAATTGTCATATTCCAGTGTGACTCTGAGGTCATGGCACCTTGCATTAAGGGTAAAATTCACAAACAATGGGGAATTGCAATTGTACCGTATCGCGCCAAACTTCCAGTTCCAAGTTGTTTAGTTTCCAGAGAGCTAGCACGATTTCACCGCATCGTGCCAGTATACAAAATTAAGATTTTTAGTCAGTTTTGAGTTTTGATTCTGAGAGCATTAAAGTCTTTTTTCCTCACCCAAGTTAGCCTAAACACATAATTAAGCCTTAAAAGAGCACTAATTTCTCAATAAATAAATCACTCTCTCAAGAAGGCAAAAACCCCAGCTTCAAGAAATCAAGGGCAACCCTCAAGAAAATCACCAAGAGCTTCAAGAATTAAAATACCCAGGTATGTTAGTTTTTCATCTATGTGTTCCTTTCACCCATAGAGTCTAAGAATTCATTTTTAAAACTACAAGATTAATGATTTATGAATTACATGCTTGAAATTGAATTGTATTCATGTTCATGACATTAATTGAGTTTCAATCCATGATTAATTATAGATTCCATGAAATTTAAATAGAATGTATATTGAAATATGTAATTCCCATGTTATAATTCTTGAATTAGCAAGTTTGGGTGGTGTATTTACAATGTATACCTGTTGTCCATGATTATATGCATTAAGTTATGCTCCTCATATGTTTGATGGAATGTCCATGTGAATTAAATGGTGAAATCATGACCTGCTAGCATATGTACAAGTTTATGCCCTACAAGTGTTTGATAAAATACATCTATGAATGAATTAAGAACAAGTGGACCTTGGTATGCTTTCCAAGATCATGCTATGCTTAATTTTGTATGCTATGGAGTCCTGGGGGTATCTAATACCCAAACAATCTAGTTGTTTACCAAGAGCTACAGTATTTACAACATAGTCTCAGTCATGTCACAAAATAGTAGTACTCAGTCCGTTTTAGAACTCAGTGAAATCAGTCTAGATCAGTCAGTCAACAAGATTAGTAATAGTTCAGTTAAATCTCGTACATTTTAGTAATCAGTCCATGGTCTATTCAGTTGGGCGTAGGATTCAGCACCAAGTGAACTCACGAATAAGGGCTCACCTGCCAGTAGAGGGTGTGATCCTTGTAAGCAGTCCTTGCATTACCGAACTATGTAGCAAGCGTAGGTTGAGACGTCAACCTACCAGTTAATGGTTGATGAGTTTTTTAACCAGCCAATTCTCATTTAGGGCACCTGCCAGATGAGGGTGACTCTTCAATTGTCTTTACTAGTGGCATAGTACTGAAACCCTTCTTACTAGGGTTATAAGTTGGACCGCAGTTATCTTATTTGGGCATGTTGATTAGATGACTACTTTACACAATTTTTGTTTCAGTCTCAGTTTAGAACTCAGTTTACTTTGACAGAATCGGAACTGTCAGATATAGTCAATCAGTATTAGTAACTCAGTATCAGTAATTCAATTACTCAGTATCAGAAATTAGTACTCATCTTCAGTAAAATCTTAGATACAGTATGTACTTAAATATGCATATGCACATTATTGCATACTCAGTATTTTACAGCAGTTTTAGTTTTCTATGTACTTTTACTCAGTTATTCCATATCATTTAGTCAGTTATTGTTCATGCAAATGAATTTTTGCATTCAGTCTTACCTCATCTAGCATACCAGTAGATTCTACATACTACTGACGCATACTTTGTCTTTTTGCTATGATGTCTCATATCATAGGTTCAAATGTCAGGTTCCTGACTGCTCTTAGATAGATTCAATTAGCAGTAGCAAATTCAATAGTGACACCTGATCTATAGAGGACATTCCACTTTTTTAGTATTTCTATTTATCAGTATTTTAGTAGTTGGAGTTAGTTGGGGTTTTTTCCATCAACTCCACATTCAGATAGTTCAATTAGAGGCTTTTCAAACTAGACTAATTCAGTCAGTATTCTGGTTTCATATGTTTTATCAGATGTTATTTTTGTACAATATTTATCAGCATTCAAATTATAAACCTTGTGGCAATTCAGCTTATTTTCCACATTATTTCAGTAAGACTATTCAATTCTCACAACAGGTACCATTCATGGGTTAGCTTGTGGTCCTTCGGGGTTGTAAGCACCTTGTGGCATCCGAGGTACAAACAAGGAGCGTTGCACTAGTTTGTAGCATTTGCAACTCTTGTAGTTAAGTGGCTTGGAAAAATATTTTTCTCATATGTTTTGATTATATTATGTGAAATATTTTATGGACATATGTTAAGGAATGTTAAATGGGAATTGAGCGGGTCTAAGTTCTATCTTATTAGTCTACAATACTTGTGTTAAGGAATATCGAATGAGAAGAGATAAAAGGAAAAAGATAAGGATTCTTATACTTAAGAAAAATTTTTATGTTCAGAGTATAGCTATGGGCATTAGATAGAAATTCGAATTCTAATTAGGGTGGTTCATTGGTAACTATGTAGTCTAAAGATGGTTCCTCCCTAGTTTATTTGTAGTCTGGATGTCCTTCAGTAAGATATAGTGGTTGTTGCACTTTTTCTATAGGTTTATTATCCCTGATATGATATGCTTTTTATGATATATAGATATCATATTATTGAGGACCTTGGATAGTTTGATAGCTTTTAGATATTCAGTGTTGCACATGTCATTATGATGGTTATTTTAGTACGTAGTATCTTTTTGAGATTTCATGTAAATGGTATTTAGAGTTTTATGGTGTTTCTCGCTTGCCTTAATGGTTGAGCATAAGGATGTGATTATGGATTAAGGATATATGAGCACAATGTACGATCTTTTGGGGTCTTATAGTTTTGATATTATTTTTGGCTTTGTAGTTTTGCGTTGTGTCTATATGATTTTTGGATTTTCTATTAATAGTATCAGTGTCAGGTAGGTTGATTTAGTGTTTTGGTGGGTAGTTTTGTGCTTTATGAATTTCTTTGTTTTGTAGCTCCATAGATGTTTTTATTCTTATGGTTGTAGCTACTGTCTTGTGGCACCGTGATCATGTTTAGATAAGTCAAGGATATTTGAAACTTCTATTGTATTTGAATCAATCATTGGTGTAGAGAAAGTTCATAAATATGAAAATTTGGCTTCATTAAGAATATTTGATCTTCTATGCTTGTGTCGTGACCTAGTGAATATTTATGTGATAGATTTTTGGTTCTATGGTGGGACTTATATTTTTATGGTTGTGACTATGCGTCGGAGGCTTTTTGATGTATCTAAAGGGCATTTTTATCCTTTTTACATGTTTTTTGTCTTTTATTGCTTGTACGTTCGAGGATAAACATCAATCTTAGTGGTAAATACTATAATGACCCTTATTGTGATTTTAGAATCTTTATGTTTTGACTATTTTTACCCTCCTCATTGTTGAATTATCTAAGTGTGGTTAGCACTACAGGCCCTAAATTATCAATATGATCTCCCCGATGAATTCGAGAATGCATTTGAGTTTATGGTTTTAAGTTTACTTAAAAAGATGGGTTTAATTTTTGTCAACATTTTATGATCCATGTCTTGGATGAGGATTTTACAATTCCATTAGATTTGGAACATCAAGTTTGGGTTGTTAGCTTGGTTGATTTGGGTTTGGAATCTTTATTTTATGATTTTACACTCTATTTGAAATTAGTATTTTTTGGCCTAAATGAGTGTGGAGGTTAATTTATTGTAAACGACTTTTTTCATAAGTTCTATTATACCGTTGGATTTGGAAAGTGTTTTACGATCAATTTTCACAACTGGTTCATGTTCATATGGTTTCTAATGAGTAACAAGGGTTAAAAATAAGTTTTTGACATTGTTGGTTATTGGTCAATAGTGGTCAGGATTAACATTGTTCAATGGTCAACAACAAGGTCAACTAGCCATTTTCCTTTACCGAAATAACCCTATTTTGAGATTTATACCCTTTTTGCTTATTTTCACTATTTTTATCACATTGGGAGATTGGGCGAAAGATTTTGGGGGAGATTCTTCCAATTGAGGCTTAGGATGGTGTTTGGGTAGCGAATCTTTTGTTAAGGCAAATTGATACTTACCTTGACTTTTTTTGAAGTGTTTATGTATTGTGTATGTTGTGATTCGTTTAGGATTAGGGTTATTCTTAGATGAAATGTTGATCATCTCTGTGGTACCAGAGTCTTGTGATGGATTGTATTTTGATTATTACCTTAATTAGTTAGTATTACTATTTGTATTATCCTTAGAGTAGAATGTAGATAGATAACTTGGAGATTTGAATAATTCATATTTAATGACTATTTTAGAGTTTAAATCTCACTTAGTAGCATTTATTGTGATGATAGGGGTTTAGCGATCTCCATGGGACAATTACATTATTATTGAATGTGATGGAATGATCATGTTTTAGAGTATACTTGAGTATAAATAGACTTACGGTAGTGAATGTGACTTATCTTAAGGAACAAGTTAGGTTTGGGTAGTTTTGGGAAGTATTATTTTGGTATTGTTACTTTTTTTGTGTTGCACATATATGTATTGTGTGAATACATTTATGGATTTGACTAATAATTTATGTTCATTTGCCTAGGTAGGAGCTTATATGTGTATTGCTTGTTTATTTGAAAGGATATATTATTGTAATACCTGAGTGGGGGCTTAACTTGATGATATTAGTCATGCTCGTTCATTAAATGACTTATTTATTATAATTCAGCCCATGTGGGGGCTTCATTTGCCACCATAGCCCTTATTTATCCATTAGAATGTCATATCTATCATTGTGTTTTCTGCGGTGGGGATTTACTTGTTATTGTAGGCCTTATTATTGTATTTAATTGGATTATCTGATTCTCGAGTAAGGGGTTGGAAATAATATTATTCATGAGTACAAGACTATTTATTCTGGTAGTGCAAAGGGGAAACTGATATCTTGAATTAGTCTTTTTTGTAACATATGTGAATATTACTATACCATCAACAAAATTTTGTACAATCAAAGAGCACCATACTTAGCATCCAAACAAGCTACAAGTCATGCCATTAAAGAAAAGTACCTCTTTAGAAAATTTTAAATAAAAATGTTATCTGTAAAATTACTGCACTTTGATCCTCTTTTGGATGATTTAAGCAATTCCACCCTACCTCGGATCTCTTATTAAATTTGTTGGAATGTATCTTGTTGTTGTATCGTTATATTCCATTAAATTTTCTAGTTCCTAGTTATCCACGCGTGCTATATATACGCACCATATGTTGCGGCCAGTTCTTTCTTCTTACACCTTTTCCAAGGGTTCTTCTAATAACACACAATAGTTTGCAAAATATTGTTGTATCTATTTGTAATCCAAAACTAATTCACCATCTTCTCCCTTACTAATTTTGTCCAAGCATATTCCCATAACAAATATTGCAGAAATTCCACCTTGTCTTCCACACACAAAGAGCAAGTAATTTGTTCACATCTCAACTGCAATCTCAGCGTCATATCATTAGTTAATAACCTATCTTGAGCATCTAGTCTAAAGCAAAAAATTATGTCACTACCATTACCAGGGCCTGCCTGTGATAGGTATCTTAAGTCTATCGAGGATCGGAGACCACCCCCTTTACCTAGCCAAACAAAACATAATACAACTAACACCGGATGAATTATAAACATATAACAACATAAGCTTAGTTCCTAATATAAAACAAGATAGGAAACTCAGAAAAAGAAATTTTAGAATTTTAACCACATCCCAATCCACAGTAATCCACATATCCTTTAAAAAGACCAAAACCATTTTGAGTTGGGGCATGCCCTCAACAATAGACAGAGAGTCCAATAGAAATAGTCTAAGATAAATATGAAACAAGACTTAGAAATGATAGCCCTTCCAGAGAATGAAAGCTCACCACTTAAAAGCTAACTGCTGACAACCAATGAATCTGATCACTGAACAGGAAATGTAGAAGCATCTCTGATTCCTACATCACATGGGGATACAAGGTCCATGGTAGCTTAGTGGGTTGATTCGTAGCATATAACTCATGATAAGGATAATATAATGCCAACTCAAGATCCAATCCAAAATCAATGTACATGTTCAAATACATGCATACATACATATATATACATATATATACATATATATACATATATATACATAAATATACATAAGCCTGAAATATGTAGCTTAACCATCATAAAAGGCACCCATGGGCTATATGGGTCTAGTTCTCCACTGTTGAAAGGGCCCAGTGTATGTTAGCCACACGAACTAGAGATATCAATGAAGACCAAGAAATGACCTAACAAAACTTCAATCCAGGACATAAATAAATATCAATAGCGTGAACCATGCACACGATCATTAAAACCAACCCTCACGCTGGTAAATGTGAGTTTTAGTATGGGTCATTCGGTACCTCCACATTCACAGCTTAGCTATATAACCCCCATTAAGCCCAATTAAAACAAGTTTCATATAACCCATCCATCTAACTAAGGAATCGACCTCTAAGGCACATCATAGGTATTGACATACATTTACACTTTCAAGCTTACAATTATGCCATCATAATTCCATTAACTTAGGGGAATGCGTCAACCCCCCTTTATTCATTAAATAAAATTTAGGTAATGCCTCAAACCCTTTATAGTTTATCAAATCAACTCAGAGGAATGGCTTGACCCCTGAGCCTCCAATTTTAAAAATCAAGCATGGCCAATAAGGCCTTCAAAATACATATTTATTAGTTTATCCTTTTATGCAATGCATAGTATAGGTAAGTAAGTCAAATCATGTGAGAAATCATCTTTCAAAACCTATTACACAAGTGTATAGAGGGAACACAGTTCAAAACCAATTTCAAATAACAGAACATCAACTTGGAGAAATGCCTCCCCCCCCCCTTCAATTCCCATATCCATGCACCTAATTAGTTCAAAAACTATTGATAAAGAATGAAGAATGTATATAAAATCATGGGGGTTTAATTCAAATAATAGTTATTCCAAAACCCTCAAACCAATATTCATAAACCACAATTAAATCACGTAACAATTTATTTACATGATTTCAACAAAATAATTTTTGGAGAAGAGTAACATTCCTGAGATATCAAGAATTTACGGAGAGAAATCAACCCTTGGATGCTCTAATTGCCACTTCCATAGGAAACTCTAATGTTCTTAACGTAGGGATGTGAGAGAGAAAAGATCTTGTATTTGATAGTTAAAGTAATGGAAATAACCCTCTTTGGGTTCTTTATAGATGTGGGTTCTAAGAGAGTAACGAGGGAAATGACAAGAATACCACACTTAAAAGTGAAAAATAAGTCATCCATCGTCACAGGTCACTTTATGACTCATGGCGTCTAGCTACAAGCCGTCTCCACGACTCATAGTCCAAGTAGTGGCTCAAGGAACCTTACTATTGACCCTACGAGTAAGAAACTAACTTATGAAGTATCACTACAACACATAGGGTCTTAGTCATGGTCAAGGTAGAAACATCAGGCACCTTTAATGGTTTGGTTATAAGGAGCACTATACGACTCGTTTAGAGTCTTGATGACTCGTTGAGTCTAGTCCTACTCAGAACATGCACCTTGGAAAACGTCTCTAGTCACTCTATAATTGGGGTCCTATGACCCGTATGGTGACTTATGACTCATAAGGTAAGTTGTAGTTAGGGCAGTAAGATCAAAAACTCAATAATTTTCCTAGGAAAAAAATATAGGGTTTTATATTCTCCCCCCAGGATCATTCATCTCCAAATAACGAGTCAAGGCATCCATCAGATCGATTAAAAATGAAACTACAATTTATCTTTAACAATGACTAAAAAACAAAGATATTAAGGAATACAAATACCTTAAGCATGATTATCTAAAGCGGGAAACAAGAACGGATATTTGGACTTCATGTCCTCTTTAGCTTCCTAAGTAGCTTCTTTAACCTTATGATTCCTCCATAGAACCTTCACCAACTACACATACTTAGTCCTTAAATGATGGACTTGCCTATCAAAAATCTCAATTAGGACTTCCTAATAAGACAGGGAATGTGAAACACCAACACTTTCTAAAGGAACAACCGAGGAAGGATCACCCACGCGTTTCCTCAATATTGAAACATGGAACTCTGGATGGATAAAACGCAAACTCGAAAGCTACTCCAACTTGTAAGACACATTGCCCACTTTTCTCAAAATCAACTATAAGCCAACGTAACTGGGACTGAGCTTTCCCTTCTATTCAAACCTCATCACCCCTTACATGGTAGATAACTTTAAGAACACCTAATCACCAACATAAAACACCAATTTCCTGCACCTCATATCTATATAGGACTTTTGGTGATTTTGGTCAGTCTTAAGCCTATCCCTAATCACCTTCACTTTTTTCATGGCTTGGTGAAGCAAGTTCGAGCCGTACAACCTAGTTTCACCAACTTCAAACCACGAAATTAGAGGCAACATCTTCTGCCATATAGAGCCTTAATTGGAGCTATCTGAATACTCGAGTTATAGTTGTTATTATACACAAACTATATGACAGGCAAATGATAAATCCAACTACCATAAAAGTCAATCACACAAGCCCTTAGCATATTTTCAAAAGTTTGAATAGTCCTCTCTTCTAATCCATCCATCTAAGAGTGGAAAGCGGTGCGAAGGTTCACCTTGGTTCCAATAAATAACCACCAAAAGTTAAATAAGAATTGCATGCCTCAATCAGATATAATAGAAACAGGCGCATCGTGCAACTTCATAATCTCCTAAATAAAAATCATAGCATAGTCCTTCATAAAATAATTCGTCCTTACTAGCAAGAAGTGAGCGGACTTAGTCATCCTATCCATGATTACCCAAATTGAATCAAACTAACATCGAGATAGAGGAAAACCAGTAAAAAAGTCTATGTTAATTACTTCCCACTTCCACACGAGCAACTCAATCTCTTGAGACAAATCACCAGGCCTCAAGTGCTCTACCTTCACTTGCTGACAAATCATACACTTGGCCATAAAATTGTCCACATCCCTCTTCATGTCATTCCACCAATAGATTTCTTTCAAATTATGGTACATATTTGTCGAACGAGGATGGACAGTGTACCTTGACTCATGACCCTCATCCAAGATCCTCTATCACAGCACATCAACATCAGGAACACAAAATCTACATTGGTACCACAAGATACCATCTCCAGCAATCTTCAAAGCCATGACCTTCTGCTGACCCACATTATCCTTAATCTACATTAAGACAGGATCTTGAGTCTGCTTCTCCTTCACCTCAATGCTAAGAGAGGAATTTATCACCACTTTCACAATCACACCTCCATCTATAGAGTCTAAAAGACGAACTCCAAGATTATCCAAATAGTGATTTTCTTCACCAAACCTTGCTTTTCCTCATCAACAAGAGATAAGCTTCCCACAGACAATCTGATAAGAGCATGAACAACCATATTAGCCTTTTCTAGGTGATAATGAATACTCATGTTATAATGCTTAAGTAACTCAAGCCATCTAATTTACCTGAGATTCAACTCCATCTAGGTGAACACATACTGCAAGCTCTTATGGTCTGAATATATATATCTACATGAACTCAATACAGGTAATGGCGCCATAACTTCAAAGAAAAAAACCATAATAAATAGCTCCAAATTATGTGTCAAATAATTCTTTTGATGCACCTTAAGTTGCCTAGAAGCATACGCCACAACCATACCATGATGCATAAACACATATCCCAGTACCACACAGACATATCGCAATAAAAAAACAAAATGATTAGTACCCTCAGGTATGGTCAAAATTGGAGCTGAAATAAAATTAACATTCAACTTTTCAAGATACCTTCAAAGCATCGGACCACAGAAAATTCACATTTTTTTGAGTTAACCTAGCGAATGAAGCAGTTATCAAAGAGAAACTATCCGAAAACTTCCTTAGTACCTATTTAAACCTAAAAAGCTCTGAATATCGGTTGGAGGTGATTGGCATGATCCTCCTCAATGTTGGCGTATACCAAGAAGTTATCAATAAACACAAAGACAAATAAGTCTAGAAATCGACGGAATAACCAGTTCAAAAAGTCAATAAATGTTGCTGGAGAATTAGTCAACCCAAAAGACATAACCAAGAACTCATAGTGGCTATACCTAGTATGGAAAGCAGTCTTAGAGATATCCACCTCCCTAATCTTCAACTGATTATAACCTAACCAAAGTTTAAACTTAGAAAAGTACTTAGCACCATAAAGCTAGTCAAATAGGTCATTAATCCTAGGAAGAGGATACTTATTCATCACAATCACCTCATTCAACTGCCCATAGCCTACACACATTCGAAGGGAACCATTATCACAATCCATTTTCTCCTTAAGTTTTTTCAACTCAGCCGGAGACATTCTATAAGGAGGGATAGAGATAGGATGGTTATTCAAAAAAATGTCAATCCCAAATTCTACTTCTTTATCAAAAGAAATGCCAGAAAGATCATTAGAAAACACTTTAACAAACTTATTGACAATAGGAACAGATTATAAAAATGGGCCATCAGAATTAGAATCCTTAACCCAAACTAGTTTATATAAATACCCCTTGAAAATTAATTTTTAAGCTGTAAGATAAAAAATAAACCTTCCCTTAGGCACCAAGGAACTCTCTTCCCACTCAATTATCGGTTCATTTGGGAATTAGAAATTGGCCCTTTGGGTTATACAATCGCAAGACGCATAGCACAAATAGAGCAAATCTATCCCCAATATCATATTAAAATCTAACATACCCAACTCTATCATATCCACAAATGTCTCCCTACCACAAATGTATACCACGCAATACCTTAAGACCCTTTTAGCCACAATAGAGTCACCCATTTAGGTAGACATAGAAAAAGGATCAAAGATATATTTAGGACTAAAACCAAAATGAATAGCCATATTATGGGTCAGATAAGAAAGAGTAGACCCTAGATCAAGTATGCAATACTCATCACAAAAGAAAATTTGTAATGTATCAGTGACAACATTAAAAGAAGTCTCAAATTCCTAATGGGTGGCAAGAGTATATAGATGATTCCTACCAGTGCTGGTACCAGAAGTAGCATGTTTTGGTACTAGTGTGAAGTAATAGTGACATCTCCTGTAGGATAGTTCCTCCTAATATGGCCAGGCTGCCTATATCTGAAGCAACTATTTCTCCCCTCATTATTAAAACCATAGTGCAACTATCCATAAAATCTACGAGGCTATAATAGAGCTGACTGGACCCCACTGTCCTGAGATTGGGCACCTTATGCCGTAAACCCGCAGTTGCACTATAGATGATAATCACCAGATGGCTTGGGATTTGGAGAACAAGCGATAGAATAAGAACCATATTTTCCCAACTTCTACTTAAACCACTGCCTGCCAAATCTACCACTATTCTGCTGGCCTCCACTCTGCTAAAAAACCTGAATTTCTTAAACTACCTTCTCCCTATTTCATCTTAATTTTTTTTAGCCTCAACTTTCTTAATATATAAAAAAAATGTAGATATTCATGTCATTATTCAATACGGTAGCCTTGCACTCAAACACCAAGTCCCAAGATAAGCCCAACGAAAAATTTCTCATCTTAGCCCTCATAGAAGACACCAACTCCAGGGCATAGCGAGACAGCTAATATAATTTCATAATGTACTCTTTCATAGTCATTCTGCCTTATTTCAAATTCACAAACTACATAGTCATTTCTTTCCTTATCTCTTGAGGAAAGAAGCGATCAAGAAAAATACCAAAAAGTCATCCCATATACCTGGTTCAGCATCATCTCTTCTTAACTATTCCCACTCCTCATACCACTGATATGCCACATTCTTTAATTGATATGTGGCGGACTCCATACCCTTGAATCCAAAAGTATGCATCACTCAAAAAATCTTTTCCATCTCCTTTATAAACCCTTAAGGATCCTCCTCAACCTTGAAACCAGTGAAAGTCAGAGGACTCAACCTCATGAACTGACTAACATTGTGGCCTTAAAAAAGGGAGTAATAGGAGCAACACACTTAGATTGATGCTACTAGGAGTCCATTAACTTAGTAAGAAAATGAATCGACTGGTAAAAAATCAACATTGGAAATATCTCTTGAGGCATTGGGGGTGAAGTACCTTCAGCTCGAGGAGCTTAAGAAGGACTAGTATGGATCGATGGAACTCTATGGGGGCAATCAGAAGTAGGGACCTTAGACAGGTATGTACCATATAAGCAGGATAAGCGTTGTCCACATTGTCCTTAGGTGGGAAAGATGATTTTCCTTTAGCATCTGATCATTGAGGAGAAATGATTTGAAATACAAATGAAATTAGAGGAGATTTCAACATTCTCGACTATACAGCCTTACATGCATATACATATATAAGATACTAGGATAGGTAACAAGGCTTAGTATGCCAGTAAAATATTAGTCTAACTATGTAGCTTAACCATTATAAAAAGGTACCCATGAGCTTTATGGGTCATGTTGTCCCTACAGAAAAGGCCTTAGTGAATATTAACCATATAAACTAGAGGTATCAAGAAAGACCAGAGAATTCCCTGACCCAACATCAATCAAGGATACAAATAAATATCAATAGTGTGAACCATGGACACAATCACTAAGAACAACCCTTACGCTGACAAATGTGAGTTTCCACTATCGGTTGTTTGGGACCTCATCCTTAAAGGCTTAGCTATATAACCTCAATTAATCCCAATTAAAATAAGTTTCACATAATCCATCCATTTTACCAAGGAATTAACCTCTAAGGAACACCATAGGTAACATCATACCCTTATGCTTTCAAGATTATAATTATGCCATCACAACTCCATTAACTTTGGGAATTCCTCGACCCCGTTTGTTCATTAAATCAATGTGGAGAAATTTCATGACCCTCTTTGTTTAATAAATCAATTTTGGGGAAAGCCTCAACCCCTTTTCAGTGTCTTAAATCAACTCAGGGGAATTCCTCAATCCCTAAGCTTCCAATTTTAAAAATCAAATATGGCAAATAAGGCCTTCAAAATCCATGCTTATTAATTTAGACTTTATTCAGTGCCATAGTAAAGGTAATTAAGTCAAATCATGTGACAAATCAACTTTCAAAACTAATTACACAAGTGGTTAGAGGGAACAAAGTTTCCAAACCAATTTCTAACAACAAAACATCAATTTAGGGAAATACCTTGTACCCACACCCTTTTAATTCCCATACCCTTGCACCTAATTAGTTCTAAAATCATTGATAAAGAATGAACAATGCATATAAAGTTATGGAGGCTCAACTCAAGTAATATTTATTCCAAAACCCTTAAACCCATATTCGTAAAGACCAATTAATCATGTAAGTAACAATTTAATTACATGATTACATCAAAATAAGTGTTGGAAAAGAGTAACATCACTAAGATATCAATAATTTATGGAGAGAAATAAACCCTTGGATGCTCTAATTTCCACTTTCTTGTGAAAACCTAATGTTCTTTACTTAGGAATTTGAGAGAGAAGAGAGCATGTATTTGATTATTTAAGTAATAGAAATAACCCTTTTTAGGTTCTTTATGGATGTGAGGTCTAAGTGAAAAAGGATGAAAATGCCAAGAATGCCCTTACTTACAGTTAAAAAATTGTCACCTAATCGTCATGGGTCACCTTACAACTCATGAATCCTGGATATGAGTTGAATCCATGAATCCATGACACGTCGGGTCCTAGTTGTGGTCAAGGTAAAAACATCAAACACCTTTATTGGTTTGGATATGAGGAGCACTATACGACTCAATTAGAGTCTTGTCAAATCATTGAGTCTACTAGTATTCAAAAAAGGCACATTTGACAACCTCACTAGTCACCCTACGATTGGGGTCCTATGACCCGTATAGTGACCATATGACTCGTAAGGTAAGTCATAGTTAGAGCAAAGAGTACAAACACTCAGGAATTTTTTGGGGCCAAAAATCTAGTATAATACCTTGTAAGATTCTAAGATCGATTTAGCTTCTGGTTTCATGTTTAAGGGTCCAAGGCTAGAAATTTTCACTAAGTGTAGAGGACAGTCATTTTCAAGACCCCAATATTTTATGGATTTTATTTTTATCCTTCCAAACCCGAGATGTTTTTTGTTTAGTTGAAGCATGTTTAGGGATGTTAAAGTTATGTCTCAAAAGAGTTTCAAAATTTTTGAATGGGATTCAGTGCATGTTTTAACCATGAAGGTAGTGAGCCCCTACGATAGGGCTACGTCAGGAAGGATATTCCCTTGTGATAAGGTCCACATCATGGAAGTTACTTCTTTGCGATAGGGTCAGCATCATATAGCTTCATAGCCGTGATTAGGTCTGCTATACGGAGGCATTGTATTTCTAGTTTCATGATTAAAGGGGCCAAAGGGTAATTTGGTACTTTCCCCTCAACCCCAGTTGTCCAAAACATGAATTATATCACTCGAAAAGGTATTATTTTCCTATTATCATCAAAATCACTCACGTAGAAACCCTCTTGCTTCCCAAGAATGAGAAATTTAGGACTTCTTTCCCAAGAATCCAAGAGTTTAAGTTTTTAAGTTCAATCATTCTTTAAGAATCTAACCATTAAGGTATTAGTGGTATACAACAATGGGTTCCTTTCACCCATGGAGTCCCAAAAATCCTCTTTTTGGTTTGAGTATGAAAATTTTACTCTTTACTATGATTTAATTAAGAGATATTCATGAAATAATCAATGTTTCCTAATTAATTTTACATTCAAGTAATGCTATTAGATTTTTCATGTGAATTATGATTCTACATGACTTAATGTCCAAACTTATATTTCATGTTTGATCAATATCAAGTCAAGTTGTCATATTCATGTATTTAATCATGTAAACTTTATATCCTTTCAAGCATAACTTATTTCCATGTTTAAATTCATAAGGGTAGCATTTATTCAAGAACATTATGTTTTGGGTCCCCTAAATTATGATTTACTTCCAATGTTTTAGATGATGTTATCATATTTTAAAGTATCATTCAATGCTGGAAGGTTATGAACACCCGATACCTATGTGTTTACTAGCATTTTAGACCATTAATGTAATAAGTTAGTTAAACCATGAATCTTATCATTATATTCAGTTGTTATGATTATGTTGACCACTATCAGTTGTTTTGTTCAAATGAACTTAAGTCAGTAACAATGACAGTTTGATTGGGGGTAGGATTTAGCACCGAGCAAACCCAGAGATGAGGGTTCACCTCACAGTAGAGGGTGTGACCCTTAGTAGCAATCCCTGAGTTCTAGAAATACATAGCTAGCATAGGTTTGAGAGTTTTCTTTCCAGTGGAGTATTGACACATATCTTATAGAAGCACCTGCCATTAGAGGGTATTCCCTAGTCCTTCATGATATCAGCTCAGCTTTGTGGATCCACATCGTCGGCCAGTATTAGTACCTGTGGCAAGGTATTGACACCTTTTCAACTGGAGTTACAGGTTTGACCCTGATTATCTTAGATTTGGGCATGTCAATTACATGATACCTCCAATAATTTCAGTTCAGTTATTTAGACTAAGTACAATTCAGTTTTACATAATCAGTATTAAGATATTTGTTAATCAATATAGAAATATCAGATAATCAGTATATAGGTACCAGTTTATTAGTATTTAGATACCAGTTAATCAGTATCCAGATATAAGTTAATAAGTATTCATATGTCAGTTCTTCAGTATTTAGACATCAGTTACACAATACTCAGATATTAGTTAAGCAGTATTCAGATGTTAGTTATTAAATATTTATTTATAAGTTACTCGGTACACATATATTATTTAGTTAGTATCCAGATACTAGTTACTCAGTATACAAACATCAGTTATCTATTTATTAAGACTGCAATCATTCAGTTACACAAGCATAAGTCATTCAAATAATCAGATTAGCTCAGCACATGTCTATGCATATTTTTTCATTTATCTTTACACGTTTATGCACTTATGTCAGTACTAACGTGATTTCAGTTAATCTCCACCCTTAATACTAGTGCATTAAAAATATTTACCATATATTTTCTCTATCACTATGTTGTCTCATAGCATAGGTTAATACGTAAATTTCCCAACTTCTCTTAGCCAGCTTGGTACCCATCTCAGCATAATAGTAGTAAGCCTTCATTTATCGAGGACGCTATGATTTTATTTATTTACAGTACTTTCATTCTTGTAAGTCAGTTGAGTTAGTTGGGTTTTTTCCATCAACTCCTCTGGTTTTAGGGGCTTTTAGATATTCAGACTAGATGTTTAGACAGTCAGTTATCTTTCAGATGTTATTAGTTATTTTCATATTTGACAGTTATATTTTGGATTCATTTTTCTATTTTTTACTATATCATGTCATTATATCTTTCATACATGTTATTTTAGTATTGAATTGTTCAGTGCACACAGCAGGTACCAGATCAAGGGTTAACTTGGGGTCACTTGGCGTCCTAAGCACTGTATCGCGACCAAGTGGTATCTTCTTTCGTGACAAAACCTGGTATCAGATCCTAAGGTTTTAAAGTGTCGTAGGGTGTTTGAAAGTCATGTCAAGTAGAGTTTTGTGCATGGGTGTAAAGTGCACCCCATTTATGGATCAGAGGCTATGAGATGTTTTAGGAAAAGTTTCCCTTCTTTCAGTATTTATGTCATGTGATAGGGACGTATTACGGAGGTTATTCACACGCGATAGGGTCTGCATCATGGAAGTTATTTTCCAATTATAGGTTCCATGTCATACAGCTTATTCCCCATGATCAGCTCTATGATATAGAGGAATTATATTTCATGCTTTATAATTAAAGGTACCAAGGGTAATTTTTATCCTTTCCCCTCAACTCCAGTCGTCCAAAAGATGAACTATAACACTCAAAAGGGTATTGTTTACCCATTATCTTCAAAATCATTCACATAGAAACCCTTCCCCTTCCCAAGAATGAGCAATTCAAGCCTCCCTTCCCAAGAATCCAAGAGTTCAAGTTTGTCAATTTTGAGCACTTTTTAAGAATCTAACATTGAGGTATGTGGCGTATTCATAAATATGTTATTTCCACCCATTGATTCCTGAAAATTCTCTTTTTGGATTGAATATGAAAATTTTATTCTCAACTATGATTTAATTTAGTGAAATTCATGAAATTATCCATGTTTCCTTATTAATTTTACATTAAAGGCATGCTATTAGATTTTTCATGTGAATTATGATTCTATATGATTTAAACTCCAACCATGCATATCATGTTTGGTCAATACCAAGTCAAGATGTCAAATTCATGTATTTAGTCATGTAAACATGATATCCTCTCAAGCTTAAATTATTTCTTTGTTAAATTTATGAGATTAGAAGTTATTCAAGAGCATTATGTTTTGGGTCCCAAAAATTATGATTTACTAGCAATATTTTAGATGATGTTATCATATTTTAAAGTATCATTCAGTGTTGGCAGGTTATGTACTCCTGATACCTTTGTGTTTATGCATGTTTCAGACCTTTCAACTAATAACTTAGTTAAACCATGAATCTTTTCTTTATATCTAGTTGTTATGATCATGTTGAGCACTATCAGTTGTTATGTTCAGATAAACTTAAGTCAGTACCAATGTCAGTTCAATTGACAATAGAATTTAGCACTGAGCAAACCCAGGGATGGGGGCTCACCTGCCAATAAAGGTTGTGACCCTTAGTAGTGATCCTTGAGTTCCAGAACTACATAGTCAATATAGATTTTATAGTCTTTCTTCCAGTTGAGGATTGACACATATCTCATAGGAGCATCATCAAGTAGAGGGTGACTCCCTAGTCCTTCGGGACATAAACTCAGCTTGAAAGATCTACATTATTAGCCAGTGTTAGTAAGTACCCTTAACAAGGTACTGACACCCTTCCAACAGGGGTTATAGATTGGACCATAATTAGCTCAGATTGGGGCATGTTGGTTACATGATACTTTCCATAGTTTCAGTCCAAACTAAGTACAATTCAGTTTTACATGATTAGTATGTAGATATCAGATGATCAATATACAGATACTAGTTAATCAGTATTTACATATCTGTTATTCAGTATCCAGAAATCAATTATTCAATATTCAAATATTAGTTGTCCAATATTCAGTTATCAGTTACTTATTACTCTATATCAGTACAACTTAGTTTTACATAATTAGTATACAATTATCAAACAATTGATATAAAGATACCAGTTAATTAGTATTTACATATCAGTTATTCAGTATCCAAATATAAATTAATCAGTATTCAAATATAAGTTGTTCCGTATTTATTTACTAGTTACTTAATACTCAGATATTAGTTAATCAATATTTAAATATTCATTATACAGTTAGATATCAGTTAGTCAGAATTCAAATATTAGCTACTCAGTATATACATATTAGTTATCTATTTATTTAGATTTTAGTCATTCAATCACACAAGCATCAGTCATTCAGTTAATTAGATTAGCTTAGCATATGCCTATGCTTAATTTTGCATTTATCTTTACATGTTTATGCACTCATATTAGTACTTATATGATTTTAGTTAGTCTCCACCCTTCAGTCTAGTACATTTAAAGTACTGACCGTATATTTTCTATTGTGTTATTTTGCCTCAAAACACAGATTTGCATGCATAATTTCCCAACCACTCTTAACCTGCTCGATACCCATCTTAGTAGTAGTAGTAGTAAGCTCTCGTCTATCAAAAGTACTAAGATTTTATTTATTTATAATACATTCTTTCGTGTTAGTTATTTGGGGGTTTATCCCATAAAATACTCATATTCTAGAGAATTACAGATATTCAGACTAGATGTTCTGACAGTCAGTTGTCTTTTAGATGTTATCAGTTGTTTTTAGACTTGACAGCTGTATTTTAAAGTCAATATTCCATTTTTGGCTATATTTCATCAGTATATCTTCTGCACATGTTATTTCAATATTGAATTATTTAGTGATCACAACAGATACCAGATCAAGGGTTAGCTTGTGGTCACTTTTAGTTGTATGTTGCGACTAGGGGTTAGCTTTAGATCGTGACTAAACTTAGTATCAGAGCCTAAGGATTTAAAGTGTCCTGGGGTGCTTCGAAGTTGCATTGAGTAGAGTTTTTTTCATGGGTATTAAGCATGCTACATTTATAGATCAGAGGCTATGAGATGTTTTTGGGAAAGTTTCCTTTCTTTCAATATTCATGTCATGTAAAAGAGAAGTAGCTCTATTTATATCCTTTATTTAATTCTTCCTTTAATCCATTTATAGAAAATGCCTCTTAGAAGAAAAAACTAAAGAAAGGATGGGAGTCTATCTGTACCACTACCTATTCAGGAATATCCCCTGAACGAGCATGTTTCCCACATTGAATTCAGAGCCTCTTTCACCACTTTTCTTACTAGGTAGTTTCCCAGTATAACAAGTAGGCTATTTTTATAGCCAATCTAGTAGCGAATATAGTTGTAGCATGAATTTGAGACTTTTCTGGAATAAATCCCCCTTTATTTTTTGGATCAAAGTCTGAGGAGGATCCACAAGAGTTTTTGGATGTTGCGGGTGTCACCACCAATGAAAGTGTAGACTTACCTGCTTATTAGTTGCAGGGAGTGGCTCATAATAGGTCAAGCAGTATAAGGAGAAAAGGGGTATTGAGGCAGGGTCGGTAGAGTGAGAGGAGTTTGCCATGGCCTTATTGGATAAGTTCTATCCACTGCAGTTGAGGTAGGCCAAGGTTCAGGGGTATAAAATCCTGAATCAAGGTAACAAAATTTAAGGGAGTACTCAAGTTTATGCACTTGGTAAGGTATGCTCCTACTATGATGGCTAATTCTAGATCTTGAATGAGTAAATTTGCGTCAATAGTTTTGAAGCATGTGGCAAAGGAGTGCTGGACAGCTATGTTATCTAAGGAGATAGATATTTCTAAATTAATGGTCCATACTTAGCCGATTGAGGAACAGAAGCTCAAAGAAAAGGAAAGGAAGAATAAAAAGGCCAGAATAGGTAGTTCAAACTTTTCTAAGCAAAGGTCAGAAGATGGTAACCATTCTCAATTCCATTAAAATTTTTTAGCTTCTTCCCCATCTTCAGCTAGCACTCAAATGCCTAAGTTCAGGTAGGAAAACCAGGATAGAGCGCTAAGCTCTAAAACTCAAGATAGTATGAATAGTGGTCATACCAATCTACTTTGTAGGAGATGTGGTAAGAATCATTAGGGAGAGTGCAAAGCAGCTAGTGATGGATGTTTTAGATATATTAGGCCAGGGCAGAGGATCAGGCATTTCCCATCATTTAGTTAGAAAGTTTAGGATATTCATTAGCAGGCTCAAAATAAATTATCATCAACTCTAGTAGGTCACCCAACACAGTAGGGTGCTACTTTTAGTGCCACCAGTGGGCACCGGCAGAATAAAATATATGCTCTCCGAACCTGGCATGATAAAAAAAACATCTCCTAATGTTGTTAGGATTATATTAAAGGTTTTCATCTTCATGTTTATGCATTCTTAGATCTCAAAGTTTCAATTTGTTTTTTGACTCCTTAATAGTTGTAGACTTTAGTGTCTGTCCAAAAACATTAGTAGAACCTTTCTCAGTGTCTGCCCAGTAGGTAAATCTGTTGTATCTAGATAAATATGCATAAATTTCCCAATCATAGTATATCAGAAAGTTACTTCAATTAATCATGTGGGGTTAGAGATGACAATTTTTATGTCATTCTCAGTAAGTATTGGCTCTACTCATGTTATGCCTTAGTTGATTGCAGAAATAATATTTTTCAGTTCAAATTCCCTAATGAACCAGTTATTGAATAAAGGTGTAGTACTTCAGTGCCTAAGGGTCAGTCTGTTTCCTATCTTAAGGAAAGAAAAATGATATCCAAGTGGTGTATTTACCATCTCATCTGATTCAAATCCTTAATTTCAGTAACTCTGAGTCTTGAGTCAGTTCTTGAAGTAAATGAATTTCTTGATGTGTTCCTAGAAGATCGTCCTAGAGTTCCTCTCAAAACAAAAATTGACTTCAGAATAAATCTCTATCCAAATACCCAGCCTATCTCATATATACCTTACCGAATGGCTCTAGCTGAGATCAAGGAATTGATAAAAAATTTGAAATGTATCTTAGATAAGGGTTTCATTAGGCCTTGTGTTTCTATATGGGGCACTCCCATCCTTTACGTGCGTAAGAAAGATTGTTCTCTTAGTTTATACATCTACTACCATCAGTTGAATAAAGTCACCATCAAGAATAAGTATCCTCTCCCAAGTTTTGATGACTTGTTCGACCAACTTCAAGGTGTAACTTACTTTTCTAAGATAGACTTCAGATTCGGCTATCATCATCTTAGAGTTAGAGAATGTGACATTCCAAAGACATCCTTCAAAACTTCATATGGCCACTTTGAATTCCTAGTTATGTCTTTTAGACTAATGAATGCTTCTGTAACTTTTACAGACATCATGAACCGTGTGTTCAAGCAGTACTTGTACTTGTTCGTCATAGTCTTTATTGACAACATACTTATCTATTCCAATAGTGAGAATGATCATGCCGACCATCTTAGGGTTGTGTTGCAGATCCTTAGTGATCATTAGTTATTCGCTAAATTCAGTAAGTTCAAATTTTTGTAAAGGTCAGTAGCTTTCCTTGGTTACATCTTTTCTAGGCATGGCATTTGAGTTGATCCTCAAAAGATCGAAGCAGTGAGAAATTGTCCTAGACCCATCTATCTTTTAGATATCTGGAATTTCTTAGGTTTTATGTGCTATTACAAACTATTTGTTGAAGGTTTATCTGATATTTCTTCTCCTATGTCTAGAATAACCCATAAGAAATTTAAATTTCAGTGGTTAGATTCCTGAGAGAAGAATTTTCATGAGTTAAAGGCTCGACTCAATTTCTCTCCAGTCTTGACTTTGCCAAAGGACATAGATTGGTTGCTAGGGTATTTTTATGCTTCTAGAGTCGTCCTTGGTTATGTGTTAAAGAAAAGAGGTAAGTTCATATCCTATGCCTCAACATAGCTTAAATCCTATGAGAGGAATTATCCAACCCATGACCTCAAGTTGGCAGTAGTAGTCTTTACCTTAAAGATTTGGAGGCATTATCTTTATAAGGTTTATGTGGTGGTATTTACAAATCAAAAGAGATTACAATATGTGTTCACCCGGAAAGATTTGAATATTCATTAGAGAAGATAGAGTGAGTAGTTGAAAGATTATGATATGAGTGTATTGTATCATCCAGGCAAGGCCAGCATAGTATAGATGCCCTTAGTAGATTGTCTATGGATAGTGTTTCTCATGTTGAGTATGATAAGAAGAAGATAGTTCACGAGGTTCATCAACTTGGTAAGTTAGGAGTTTGTTGATTCAGAGAATGGTAGTAGTTCGGTTCAGAATGGCTCGTAATCTTCACTCGTTGTCAAAGTAAAAGAAAATCAAGATAGGGATCCTAGTTTTATAAAGTTAAAAAAGACAGTTAAGATCAGACGGTGGAATTTTTATCCTAAGCGGGAGATGGTATGCTTTGTTGTCAAGGTAGACTATGTGTTTTGTACGTTGATGATTCTATAAATTGTATATTAGATGTGGGGCATGGTGCATAATACTCTATCCACCCAGGATCCACTAAGATGTATCGTGATTTAAGATAAACCTATTGGTGGAGTGGTATGAAAGAAGATATTGAAGAGTTTATGGCTAAGTGTTCTAACTGTTAGCAGTTTAAGGTTGATCAACAGAGGCCTAGTGGAATGCTCCAGGAGTTTAGTATCCCCATTTGGAAGTGGAAGGTTTCAAACATGTACTTTTTAATAGGTTTGCCTTGTATGTATCGTCAGCACGATTAAATTTTGGTCATTTTAAATCGACTGACCAAGTAAACCCATTTCTTGCCAGTTCATACTTTGTATTCAGCTAAGGATTATGCTAGACTTTATCCGAAAGATTTGTTAAAATTGCATAGGGTTTTGTTGACCATTATTTTATACAAGGGTACTCAGTTCACCTCTCACTTTTGGAAAGGTTTTCAGAATGGTCTTTGTACCCAATTTCATCTCAACACAATTGTTCATCCTTAGACAGATGGTCCGGCAGAGAGGACCATTAGGATGTTAGAGAACATATAGAGGGTGAGTGTTATTGACTATAAGGGTAGCTGGGATGACTAATTACCTTTGATTGAGTTATTCTATAACAATAGTTATCACTCTAGTATACAAATGGCTCATTACAAGAGAAGATGTAGGTCCCTTGTTTCTTGGTTCGAAGTATATGTGGCTACTTTGATAGGTCCAGACTCAGTGTTTACGATAATGGAGAAAGTTTATCTGATTCGTGATAGGCTGAAGATAGCCCAGAGCCGACAAAAATCTTATGCAGATGTTAAAAGAAGAGATCTTGAGTTTGATGTTGGTGACCTTGTGTATTTAAAATTTCACCCATGAAAGGGGGTGAAGAGGTTTGTTAAGCAGAGAAAGCTTAGTCCTCGCTATGTAGGTTCATATAGAATTTTGAGATGCTTCGGGAAGGTCACTTATGAGTTAGAGTTGCCTGCAGTTTAGGCATTAGTACATCCGGTATTCTATTTATCTTTGCTAAAGCAATCCATTGGTGATTTAGCCTTTGTTGTTCCTTTAGAGAGTGTTTATGTGATGGATAATATTTCCTTCAAAGAAATCCCAGTTGACATCCTTGATCATTAGATTGATATGTTGAGGAATAAGAAAATTCCTTTGGTTAAGGTTCTATGGAGAAATCAGTCTGTTGAGTAAGATACTTAGGAAGTGGAAGGAGATATACGAGCCTGGTATCCTCATCTTTCCTCAACAAATTCAGACCCATCTTGATGTAATAGTTTTCTTTAAGTTGAATCTTTGCATTCTTAGTTTCATCTATATAACCATTCACATGTCACAGTATGAATTAATGAAATCAGTTTAGCCCATGTAGCATTTATCATGTTTCTGACCCAGTTATTTAACCACATTTCAGCTTATCAGTATTTAGTATAGACTCTAAGTCGCCTTAGCATCTTAGCTTACCAAATTTCATTCAAAGGATGAATGGTCCCAAGTGAGAGATATTGTAATACACCGTAATATTCAAAGCTCGATTCATCTTTTGGTTTCATCTTTATAGGGTCCAAGGTTTGAAATTTTATAGATTTTATAGATTTTTTTTGGCCTTCCCAAACTCGAGACGTTGGTTTTTAAGTTGAAACATGTTTAGGTATGTTAAAGGTATGTCTTGAAATATTTTTGGAATTTTCGGATACGATTCAGGGCATGTTTGGACCACAAAGGCAGTGAGCCGAGCGGTAGGGCCACATCGCGGAGGCTATTCCCTTGTGATAGTTTCCGCATCGTGGAAGCTATTACTTAACAGTAGGGTCTGCATCGCATAGCTTATTCCTCGTGATTAGGTCTACGATGTGGAGGCATTGTATTTCCACCTATATGAAATATAGGTGCAAGGTGTAATTTTGTCTTTTCCCCTCAGCCCAGTCATCAAAAATATTATTTAACACTCAAAAGGGAATTATTTGCCCATTATCATCAAAATTACTCATGTAGAACCCCCCCCCCTCCAAAGAATGACCAATTCAAGCCTCTCTTACCAAGAATCAAAGAGTTTAAGTTTTCAAGTTCAAGCATTCTTCAAGAATCTAACCATTGAGGTATGTGGGGTATTCATCAATGGGTCTTTTACACCCTTAAGTCCCAAAAATCCTCTTTTTGGTTTAAGTATCAAAATTTTACTCTTTACTATGATTTAATTCAGTGAAATTCATGAAATAACACGTGTCTCCTCAATCCTTTTACATTCAAGTCAAGCTATTACCATTTTCAACTAAATTATTATTCTATATGATTTAAACTCAAAAATTACATGTCATGTTTGGTCAATACCAAGTCAAGTTTTGAAATTCATGTATTTAGACCATGATATCCTGTCAAGCCTTACTTATTTCCATGTTGAAATTAATGAGGGCAGCAGTTATTCAATAACATTATTTTTTGGGTCCCCCAAATTATGATTTACTACAAGTGTTTTAGATGGTGTTAGCATGTTTTAAAGTATAATTCAAGGCTGGCGGGTTATGAACACCCGATACCTATATGTTTACTCACATTTTAGACCTTTCAAGTAATAAGTCAGTGAAACCATGAATATTATAATTATATCTAGTTGTTATGATCATATTGAGCACTATCAGTTGTTATGTTTAGATGAGCTTAAGTCAGTACCAGTATCAATTCAGTTGGGAGTGAGATTTAGCACGAAGCAAACCTAGGGAAATGGGCTCACCTGGCAGTAAAGGATGTGACCCTTAGTATAAATCCTTGAGTCTAGAACTAGTAGCCACCGTAAGGTTGATAGGATTTCTGCCAGTTAAGGGTTAACCCATTTCTCATAGGAGCACCTGCCAATAGATAGTGCCTCCCTAGTCCTTTGGGACATCAACTCAGCCTTGTGTATCCACATCGTCAGCCAGTGTTAGTACCCATGGCAAGGTACTGACACCATTCCAACTGGGGTTATAGGTTGGTCCCCAATTAGCGTAGATCAGGGCATGTCTGTTACATGATACCTCCAACAGTTTCAGTCTAGTTATTCAAATTAAGTATAGTTTAATTTGATAAGATCAGTATTGAGATATCAGTTAATTAGTAGACAAATATCAGATAATCAGTATTCAAATACCAGTTAATTAGTACTCAGATATCAATTAATTAATATCCAGATATCAATTAATTAATATTCAGATGTCAATTGTATAGTATTCAATTATTAGTTACTTAGTACTCAAATATCAGTTAATTTGTATTCAGATATCAGTTATTCAGCATTCAGTTATTAGTTCTTCAATACTTAAATATTAGTTAGTCAGAATTCAGATATCAGGTACGCAGTACTAAAATATTGGTTAATTAGTATTCAGATGTCAGTTATTTAGTATTCTATTATCAGTTACTTAGTACTTATATATTAGTTAGTTAGTATTCACATATCAGCTACTTAGTATACAAACATTAGTCATCCATTTATTTAGATTTCAGTCACTAAGACACACAGGCATCACTCATTTGGTTAATCAGATCATTTCATTACATGTCTATGCTTATTTTTGCATTTATCTTTACATATTTATGCACTCATGTCATTACATCTATGATTTTAGTTAGTCTCCACCCTTCATACCATTAATTCAAAGTACTAACTACATATTTTTTCTTGCGTTATGTTGTCTCATAACAAAGGTTTTGATGCATAATTTTCCAATTGCTCTTAGCCAGCTTGGTACCCATCTCAACAGCAGTAGTAGTAAGCCCTCATCTATCGAGGATGCTATGATTTTATTTATTTATAGTACTTTTATTCATGTTAGACAGTTGGAGTTAGTTGGGGATTTGTCCCATTAACTCCTCATGTTTTAGATGATTTCAGATATTTAGACTAGATGTTCAGACTATCAGTTAAATTTCATATGCTATTAGTTGTTTTGTAGACATGACAGTTATATTTTGGATTCAATTTTCCATTTTGTACTATATTTTATTAGTATATCTTCCACACATGTTATTTTTGTATTGAATAATTTAGTGCTCATAGCAGGTACCATATCATGGGTTAGCTTGTGGTCACTTGTGTCTGTAAGCATCGTATTGTGACCAAGGGGTAGATTTGGGTCGTGACATTTGGTGTCTTACAGCTTCGGTATAGGCACACCATTCATGATCATTCTTCCCCCCTTCATTGGTGTTTTCCTCCCTTTAAGAGCTACATAACCTGCAAACGCAGAGTACTTCCCTAAAGGTGTCATATGAATATTCCATTACTTTATAACCTAACCATGTCACTCTTTAGTTTGTTCAACCTTCTCCAGTACAAATAAAATCATCAAGTCTACTTTGTGTCTAGAAATCATCACTGGTCTTAATATGTACACCATGTACCCATCTCACCCAAAGAACCTATTATCTTGTAGTTCAGACCCAAATAAAATTTCCCACAGAAGCAATATTCCGAGTATGACAATCTTTGACATTCAAACCCCATAATACTTAGGCTAACAAATTTTATCCATGGGAACATGAGCCATTTTCCTTATATCCTCAAAATCCCCCACAAATAGTCCCTACATTTTTTCTACTTCTTTTAGGATGCTTCTTGGTAAAAAAAACACTGACCCCTAAAAATTATGCATTGAGAATAATACAAAAGTGATAACCTGCACTCTTCCAGCATATAAGATGTCTTGCTGAAAGATCTTAGATTCTTCTAGCGATCTTTGTAATCAACATGTAACTTAATCTAGTTCTTAGGTAAGAGAGAAAGGACCAGGTATCTAATGGGGAATAAACCCTCACTGAAACCTGTAAATGCAATGATAGCTTTTCTTATTGCATCATATACTCCAGTAAAGAATACATTGGACTTCTCTAAATTTGTAACTAGTCCAATAGTGGTAGTAAAATTCTACAAAGACTCGATTATCCTTTTAATAGAACTTATATCCCCTTTACAGAATATCATAAAATCAGCAGCAAAAGCTAAAAAAAGTCAACTTTACATTTTTACACATAGGACGACAACTGAAATTGGATAGAAATCATTCTCTCTAGGACTCTCGATAGGTATTCCATCACTAACCCCTTCTCCCTTCAAAGCATCCATGCCCCTCTTTTTTCACCTTAACAGAAAATCTTGGAGAAGTCACACATTTAAAACTATGTAGCTTTTCTTGTATACAACATGACGGACTCAACCATGTTAAATGAATCTCTAACACTTTGATAAGCTACTCTCTTTTCTTATTGTACCAGCTCATTTAAAGGAACTATATGCTATTTTCTTTGTGCAAACTCCAAGTTGTCTCTATTAGCCTCCATTTTAGTCAAGATCCAACTATACATTCTACCAGAAATTTAGGGCATATACTCCAGAAATTACAATATTTGAACATCGGTATCCTTCTAATTTGATCCTAGGAGAAAGATAAGATTGTTGGGTAGTGATCACTAACCCTTTCTAACAGAAAATGGTTTTCACGGGGTAGCATGTTGTCAACCCTATCTCGATTCACCCCAAACCCAATTAGTTTTTGAGATCACCCTATTAAGCTCTTATTTATCATTCCAAGTGTAGCGATTTCTAGAACATGGAAATTTAGTGAGACCATATTGTTCCACATATTGTTGGAACTCAATCACTTAAGAATAGGTGACTAGACTCCCCGCCCCACCCATTCAGTAATCCTACTTAAGCATAGGTGACTAGACTCCCTACCCCACCCATTGAGTCATCCTACTTCAATACATTATTAAAGTCATCCATAATCAGTTCTATCACAAACATTACTTGTCCTACAGAAGTAATTCTACAGTTCTCTTCTCTCATCCTTTGTGTTATATGAATACGCAAAGGTCAACAAAAATTCTAGTTGGCTGCATTACCTAACACATTGCAACTTATTGCTTGTGCATCCCCCTCTATCAGCCTTACCTCAAAGAGATCAAGTTCCAAGACTACATTTTTACCATTATCGTGATGTTCAAGATTTGGTAGAGATTTCTGGCCATGATACGTACCATCAATAACAGTCTCTATTTTATTATTTTGAGCATTATTTTCAAAAACCCAATGATTCCAACATCTTACTTATTATAGAAGTATTTAACCTTTTTTTGTTTATTAAGGCCATTAAGTCCTCTCACTTTCCAACTATATATCCTAACAATTTTTATTTAGGTTTATGTGACCACCCTTTTTCTTATATTTCAATTTTTAAGATAATCTCCATATTCTAAAACACCTTTCACTAGCATCTAGAATGCATTTCTCATTTCTACAGCCTTTTCCACTACTACTAGAGATTTTACTGTCTTTCCAGGTTTACCCATCCTTGACATTAGCATTCTGAGTCATCTCTATATCACATGTCTTTTCTTTAGTACAATAGGACCCATGGGTCTAGTTTATGCATCTTTTCTAGGGCTTCCTTAATTTGAGTTTGCTTCCCTTTCTTGAGGTTGGGCTTGCTCTATTCTAGCTTCTGTCTCCTCTACTTGTAGTACTACCTTACTATCTATCAAAAACTCCCTCAGTATGTCTATACTTAGGGAAAACCTAGCATAATAAAGGTCTCTGGTCGTACATTACTGTGTAATCTCTACTCTCCTTATTAAAAAATAAAATTTTCTCCAATAGAACCTCTTATATTTGAAATTCAACCAATAATATTGCATAATTAAGTATAATTTTCTTCTCTATGTTATGATAGACCATGAATGGTTTACCTATTAGACTATTTTTTTAGACTTTTAGTGCTTCTGTATTTATATTTAAGCCCTGGAATTTAAATTCATATAGGGACTAAAAATAATTCCTCACGTGAAAATTTTATCTCCACAGTCCTTATGATTTAACAATGAATGGCCTGTTATCAAAGTGAAACATACCCCCTCCCTTCACCATCCCGTAGTACATCATCTATACTTTGCTTCATCTTAAATCAAACTAGTATAATTCATTGTTCAACATTAAAATTTTATTGATTAAATTTTTACCAAAAGTCATAGTATAAACCCATTTAAGACCAAAAATAAGAGGATGAGATCCTAGAACATAGCACGTCATCGGTATTTTCAAATAGTCAATTTCTAAACCGATATCATCAATTTTAATTATCCCTACATGTGCATCCCCTTTCACTTTAGGTCTTATGAACCCAAGTTTAAAGACCCAACTAGATGCGTTAGTGATGTTGAAAATCTCACAAACTAAAAGATTTATTATTGACATATCTTTCTCTACATATTTTACGATTTCAACCTCATCCACCCATGTAATCTTTGAATTGCACTAGGAGTATTGAGTGCATCTACCCATTCTCATAGTGTATTCTCCTTTGATTTATAATTTTCCTCAACCATCTTAGGCATACGATACATGTCTTGTTGTGTTAATAATATCTCACGGATAGAACTTTATTTCATGCTAGTAGTACCTACCATAGTTCTCTCATGCTTATCCCTATCAATTATAGCAGTATCCTATTCCGATGTCGATTGCATTTAATTCCTACCCATAGCTATCATACTTTAGTTAATGTATGCCTATAGAGAGAAACATGCCTCACGCTTTTTTTTCATTTTAATTTTTATAAATTATTGGTGTATTGAGTTGATTCTAAGATCACTTATTCATATATTGAATGTAATTTTATATTCATATTGATTAGTTGTGAGAATTACATAATCATATCACTCATGAATATTCATGAGCCATTAGTACCACTAAGACATTCTAACTTTTGTAAGAAAATAAGATGTTATAAAAGGTCTATACTGAGGGATGTTTTTGTAAGGTTGATTTAAGAAATGAGATTGAGATTGTGTAAGTATATGAGTAGCAAATCCCCTATTGGTCCTACTTATTAGCTGCAATCTCGATGGGTGTATATAGAAGGTTATGCGATAACTTTTAAAATATTACATTATCATAATTACTACTTTGCATAGCATCAAGTTCATTGAATTATCATCATTGATATGTTTTGATATTATGTTAGTATTTACTCTTGTACTGTGTTTCTATGTTAGGACCTTGTTTATGATATTTTGTTTGATAATTGGTTTTAATTTATTGCATTATCCTATACCATCATATACTAATTTAGAGGTTGTATGGTTGAGGCTTGATAGGAGAGATGGATGTCTAGCCCGATAAGTAATCAATTTGACCACTTCCTCGTATCTTTTAAGATTAAATTATCATGCTTTTTGATTTACTGGATGTTAATCTCATACTTAATTCTTTTTTTGTGGGTAAGGGTTAAAAAGAGATAATGAACAAGTCGTTCAAGTTAACAAAAGGTCAAGTGTTAAAGAAAAGAGCTATATACTTTGCACTTACTTTTCATACTTCTTGTACTTTAGATCTGCTCAAGCAGATCAACAGCAAGGTGGCATTTTTGAAATATTTGACAAATGTAGGATTGTGGCTTAAATAGGGGTTTTTAGCTTATATTTCATCTATCTTTTAGCTTTTGAGCATTATTGCACTACTATTGAGCTTAGAAGACATTAGAGTAATTCTTAAACAAAGGATTAGTAATTTCCATTGAATATTTATAGAAATTTAAAGTTCGGATCTACATTCTCTATATCTTTCATGAATCAATTTAATGAAAATTTTGGTACATCTTTACTTTCTATCTTTGTGAGTATCTAATTTTTTCTTTTGGGGTTATACTTAAATAGGTCATGATTAGTGCATGGGTGATACCGATTTATCTTCCTAATAAGCTATTTGTTATGGATTTTGTATTTATTCAATGTTTTAACTAAGAATTGATGGTTGCAAACCCCAATTACCTTTGAACCCATATCATCCTTGAAAGAGGGATTATTGGTGAGGAATAATTGTAAATAATAACTTGAATTTGTTCATTTAATATTATCTCTTGGACACAAAGATGTTAATAAAGGCAATAGATTTGTGAAATTGTTACACTTATGAGGTGATAGAAAGAGCCCATTTGTGAATTTTGATTTTATATTGAAAGATTGACACCAATACCTCTAAATCTAGACTACCCATGACTCCTAGATAAATTTGGACAAATTCTCAATTATCCATGCATGAGTTCACACCTAGAATGATATAACCCCAAGATCCACTCTTAATTGATTATATTCTAATTATTCTTAGTCTTAATATAGTATTCTATAAGCTCAGAAATTGTTATATCTTAGAAAATATTCAAACAGATCCTCAAATATATTTATTCCAGATTTCAATTTAGACAGTTGCTTTCATTTCAAACTTACTCGATCATCTCTCACATTGTTCCATGTGGATTCAAACTTGACTCTTTATTGGGTAGATATATTTACATTAACTGCTACACCTATTTAAGAGTGTAATGTTAGCGTAATCATAGCCCATGTTGGTATTATGAGATACACTCATATATATTGTCACTTTCTCTCTAATTTCATCCCATATTACTTGGTTGATTATAATTGATTTTTCTTTAGTTGTTGACTATAAATTAATAGTATTGACACATGTAGGATAGAGTATTTATCATATTTTTTGTGAATCTATTGACCATTATATTGGTTACCCCCATATGATGATAAGATATATTTGCCATATTTAAATTGATTAGGGGAAACTATGGGTAGTTGTTATGGTGATTCTTTCCATTGCTTTGAATTAGGGTCAATTATCGATGATGCTTGCTGAGTATATATGGTTTCATAGTCATCATTGCTACTCTTTCTTTTTCTTGTAATTTTGCACTCTCTGTAGCTATTGGACTGAGTAGCATCTTGCAGATTGTTTACTTACATCATTTATGTTGCAAAGATTGAGGTAGTGTTAGCGAACTCCAAGCTTACCTTAATCTCTCTTTATTTATCTTATACTTACCCACAGTTAAGATACTATAGTTACTTTTATCATTATATATTTAGAGGCTTGTAATGATGATAACCAGACTGGGGATGTATCTTTGAGACTCGTGTCTTGTATTTATATATATGTGCAAATATATATTTGGGATTATTCATTCTTCTATTTCTGATTCCCTTTCCTAAAAATATGTTCAGGGGATGGATTAGGCTTACTTGTCATAGAGGGTTTAACAAGTACCATCATGTACCTATTTTGGGTCATGACATTATTTTGCTAAATTTATAATTCAAGAAGATTGGCCGATTAATTTAAATATAGAGGGCTAAAATTAGGTGTCAACAATTGCCTCTTTTTTTTGTACATTATTCATTAGTTGTACTTCTTTTACGAGTCGAGTGGAATTTTTTGTTTAAATATATTTTTGTAACTTGTTATTAGTATATTTATCACACTAGTTATAACAACCCTACAATTTTTAAGTTCTACCAGAGGGCATGAGACCCCTAGAACTAGTCCACAAATTATTCACTAACTCATGAAACTCAGCCCCTGCTATGTTTTCAATCTCAGGTTATTGTTGACACCCAATTTTGACCTCTCTATATTCCTCCAGATTTCTATCTTAAAAATTATTACTTTTGAATATTAGTGTTTCTTTACTTATTTTAATATAAAATAAATCTCAACATTTTGCATTAATGATTTTAAAATATCTATACTTATTATTTATTTTTCTATACACTTTTTATTATTAAATTTATACCTAATTTTATATATTTTACGTATAATATATCAATTTAAAAATAGCATCATGCATAATTTTTTTAATGTTTACTCAATTATTTATGCAAACATTTTTTATTTCATATTCTTAATTTTCAAATGCATAGTCTATTTATTATTATTATTATTATTATTATAATAATAATAATAATTACAATCATCGTTTTCTCCGTGATATACAAATATGTAATATAGGTTCGATAATGCATCACACGATCTTCTTATCTACTATTGTTAGGTTACTAATTTATATGGTTTTTATCAAATAGCAGCCTAATTTAATTCAATTTCTACAAAAATTCATTTAATTTCTAGCCTAATTTTATCTGATTGATGTCAATTTTAACTTAATTTGATTCCTGTTTGACTCAATTTGAAATCCACAATTTACTTTCATGACCCAATTCATATGATCTATAACCCAACCCATTTATAAATTTATAATCTCATTGGTCCATCATTTTGATCAATGGTTCAAATTTGATCCTCAAATTCTTTCCATTTAATCAATATAACCCTCAAAAATCCCAAAAAAAAAAACTATTTTCCCTGAAATCCCACTGTCACTGCTAAAATAGCAACATACCACCATCACCTACCCCCACTTTAATTTCTTCATCTTCTTCAACCTCCTTCTATAGTTTCACCATCGCATCACTACAAATAAAGGTGCCTCACTTTACTCTTCATCTACCTTTCCCTATTCTCTCTTCTACGCTCGCCACACCACCATAAGTTTTCCTCTCTTGACTAATGAACCACCATCAATTATTACCTTCTTCGCACTTTCTATCTCTTTTTGTCTTCCCCCCTTTCTTAAACCTGGAAACCCCCAATAAATTTTAATGTCTCAGATAAGTTTGGAGCAAATTTCGATGAAAAGAGCATCAGATTCTATAATGACTTGATTGTTGTGGAATTTTATTTATATGTGATTTGATTATTTTAAACCTCCCTGTTGTTGCCTCATGAAATTTCTAGGGCGAGGGGATGATTGGCATAATTTCCAATATATTTCTATCTGATTTATGCAAGTTTTTAGTTTTTGGTGCTTAAAAAGGCTTAGTAGTTGACTTTGATCAACATTTATTGTTATGTGAGTCAAATGGAAAAATAGACTACACTAATAGAACTGAAACATCAATTTTAGATTTGCAACATGGTTGGTGTGATTTTACGACTTTGGTATCTCATTTTGACCCTCAATTTGAAAAGGTGTGAGATTAGGTCTCGGGGCTCACTTTAGTGAAAATTAAATTTTTTGAAAATTTGATATCACCATTGAATTTTGAATTTTAAATTTTATAGGGTAGGATAGTTTGTTTGGATTCTCTTTTTGCATTTTTAGAAAATTTAATATCACCATTGAGTTTGGTGCATCTATTTAAATGATATTTTGGTCGCTTACGTGGAGCCCACGATCATGGAAAGCCAATCGCTTAAGTGAAGAGGCTGCCATCTAGGGATATTGCGTCAGTATGTCCCCTATCGTGTAACAAAGTATTTCTTAAGCGCATCCAGGTCGCTTAAGCGACATGCGTAGACCAGGCGGGTATCACCAGTTTGATACTTTGCCGCTTAAGCGACCCTATGTCAGCTTAAGCAATGCATAGATAGTTTATATACCCCCTTCTCAATTTTTCTACCATTTTTGATACTTTAACCTTTGAATTTTAGAGTTTTTAAGTGATTTCTTCAAATTTGAAGATTGGGTATGTTCCAAATACCTACTTCAATTATTTTTCTTCGATTCTTGTCATTTAAAACTTGTTAAAACTCAATTTCAAAAGTGGAATTTGAGAATTTTATCCTGGGAGGCTTAAATCAATATTTCTTCATTTAAACCCCAATTTTAACTTATTTTAACTTGGATTTTATTCTATGGCTTCCTTTAATGATGGGTAATATATTTATGAACTAAAACTTTGGTTTGCACTTTTTTTTGAAAGTCTATTTTGGGGGTCCGTTTTGATCCTGACTCAAAGATAAGTAATATAAGTATCATTGACATTCTCTGGATGCATAGATATCATATTATAATGATTTAGTTGATTTCAAGGTTGTTCATAAGGGGAAGTCTTTGTGATTTAAGGTTTTTCGATCGGGTTTTTTCTTTGGAGTAGATTATGACTTAATTTTCTTCAGACTCGGTTGGGTAGTTAATATTAATGTAAAAGTATGCTATGGGTTTTGTGTTATATCCTGGAAAATGTTATAGAATCATTATGTACTCGTGTGGGGGCCTATGTTGTTTTTATTTGGTGGATTGAGGCATTAGTTGTTATGTGTGACTTTGTGAGGTATTATATGACATTTTTTGCCTTGTGTGTGTATATTTAGTGTATTTTGCAGGTGAAAATCCTTAAATTAGGATTATGTGGTATCAATGAAGTCTTACTTGCACATTTTATTTTATGATTTATGGGTTATATTGGATCATGTATGGATGGCTGCTTTAGTGGATTTTGGATCACACGTTTGGTGTGTTGGTTTGATTCAAGATCCTTATTTTTATTTGGTTCTCACTATTACATCCTCTTATCACACACACATTCATGAAGCATTGGTACCACTGTGGAAATACTGATTTTTTGATAAAAATATGACACCTTTAAAAACCATCTGCTGAAGTATGTATCAAAAAGAAGTTATGGATGTTGGATTGGTATTAGTTATTAGATTATATATGGGTTGACGAACCCTCCATGGGTCCTACCTTTAGAGAACATCTCAATAGGTGTATACGAAGGTTGTGCAACAACTTCATGCATTGCATCATCATCATCATCATTATCATTCTCATTGCATCTTATGCATTTTTCACTTCCAGTGTTATACCTTCATGTTTAATTTTATGTCTATCTATCATCTGCTTTTTTGGTTTGTGTACTTGGTATATGTGCTTATATTTAGTACTCTAGGTTGAAAGAATGTGGGCTAACATTTGGCACTTTATCTAATAACAGGTGAGGTACCCATAGTTTGTGTTTATATACTTTATTTTCTATTTTGCTCATTTGGCTGATAATACCTATTGAGCATAAGTGGACAGTACTCATCCCTACTGTGCCCTTTTGGTGCAGATCAAGGTATTATTATGCTGCACGATAGCTAATTTTTGGAGTTGCTTGGAGTATTTGTTTGGTAATGATTACTCTGTGCCTCCAGAGTCAATCTAAAACACCTTCTTATCTAGTTTATGTTTTGTTTCATATTCAGAGAAAAAATACTTTCTTTTTGGACTTTCAGTTTTGTACATTGACTTCGAGATATACTTAGTTGATTCTTACACTATGACACTAGATTTTGGGGTGATTTATGGTATTATTGCTATGTATTTCCTGCTATTATTTTGTAAGTGTGGTTCAACTTCATTCTAGAAGTCTTTACATGGAATATGATATTGTCTTTCTCATTCCATATTGTTTGGTGATTGTCTTACTAGTAAAAGCTTTTCGCGACAATTGCCATCATGATCTTTATATTTTTGGTCATGGTAAATTAGTATCATAGTAGCTAGGTTCATTGGTCTCATCAGTGTACGAACAAAGTGTCTAGTAGAGTCTTGTTGATTAGAACATAGACATTCATATCTATCTTTTAGAGGCTATAAGATCTCTTTAGGAAACAGTCGTTAGTTTGCTCCTTATCATACGAATTCTTCTATATCCCATATTCTATAATGGGTTTCACTCTTTTCTGTATAGATGGGGAGGACTATATTTTGTAAGGTCGGAGATGTAAAGACATCATTCGATAAGAGAACCTAGTCTAAGGGGAATGTTGTGAGTCGTGGACGGGCCTGAGATAGTGGAAGGGCATGTAGATCTGCCCTTTCTAGAGGTATTACTAGGGGGCTCTCCCTTGATTGTTAGGTTGATTATGCTAGAGATATTGTACCTATTCAGGTCCTATAAAATTCTTCTACCTCGATCTTTGAGGGGTTATAAATTCTTTTTCTAATTTGGAGGGTGCTCCTTCAAGTACACCTAGTGTTCCTCCAGTTCTGACTATTGTACCTCCATTTATACCAGAGCCTACCTATAGTGTTCCTCTAATTTTGAGTGTGGATCCTTTAATGGTATAAACATCTGCGTATGGTAATACAAAAACCCCGAGTATTGTTCCTCCTTCTATGGATGTATCCAAGTATAGTATTCTGAGGTGATGGTTTACTATACCATAGATATTCACTATACCTCCTATTATTACAAGTACAATTATGTCTTCTAAGGATTAGAAGAGGTTTGAGAGATTCACTTACTTAGGTCCACCCAGGTTTAGTCATGGGGTAGGTGAGGATGCCTAAAAGTTTTTGATTAATTATAGGGAGAAGTTGCATAATCTTATATCGCTCGAGTCACATAGGGTTGCTTACACCACTTATTAGTTAAGATGTGTAGATAAGTATTAATAGATGTCACTTGTTAGTTGCAGACCTCTTGGTTTTCTAGATATGACATGGTATTAGTCTGTTTATACCTTCTTGGTTAGGTTTGTGCCTGTCAATATGAGAGATGTATTTGATCACTTGGAGAAGGTCTCGGTTACTATTGTCAATATGAGGGATCAGATGAGAGATGTATTTGATCACTTGGAGAAGGTCTCGGTTACTATTGTGGAGTATGAGGCATGCTTTCATGTTTTTTCTAGATATTCTTATGACATTTCTTGCCACTGAGTCTAAGAAGATTTGGAAGTTTGTGAAGGGGTTGGATGTTTTACTTTATCTAGCTACTGCCCAGATGGTAGTATCAGGGGCATTATTTCATAGAATAGTGTAGCAAGATAAGATTACTAAATATAATCTTCAAACATCTTAGGTAGACGCCTAGAGAGTGCTCCATAAGGGAAAGTTTAGAGGTCGCACTTCGTGAGGTGGATCTTCTAGAGGCTTCCGAGGTTATTATGGTAGACTAATGCAAGCAGCCTTGCAAATTTTGGTAATTGGTCTCATGGTTCTGTATTCCAGGTTGATCATTCTGTCTCAGTCGTATCACTTTCTATTGATTTGGGCTATAGATTTATCTTTTGTGTGATAAGGAAGGAAATTTAGCCAAAGATTGCCTCCGTCGTAATTTAAGGCCTACTCCTAAATCGACGGTGAGGGGTGGATGTACTCCTTGAATCTGATATCAAAAAGGTAAAGATATGCCACTACTAGCTGGACTTTTCTTTCGTGATACATTAACATAATTTGTACACCACTAATATGGAGATTCCAGAAAAACACAAAAATATATCTGTTTTAGAATAGTCACCAGTTTTATTTAGTTTGTCCAATCCATACAAATTTCTGCCCAAGTTAAACATGCTTCCAACCACTAATGGAACTTTGTCATGTAAAAATGACTATCTTTATGAAGTAGATGTGTTGCAACCTCAACAAGATATCTCTTTCACATATCTACCCCTACCTAATCCTTACTATGCCTTTATCAAAAAAGAATGCAATCCATGGACACAAATTGATTTTTTGCACCAATCCAGGCCAAAAGGAGTTAAAGAGTACTTTACTGCGATAACACTATACAATAATATCCTTAAAACTACAACTGAACAATTTATCACTCTGTAGATGCCGAAGGACTTTACACAAGCGTGGAAATACTATGGTATACCTATATCCATTTTGGTGCTATTTGTATTGCGTTAACTCAACATGGAAGAAAAGGCCAACCGATAAAAATGTCTTTCTCTCTTTGATACACATTTCCAAAAATACCAACATGCAAAGTTGGGTACTCTACTATTACCCTGGATGCTGGGATAGTCATTGTAACTCTATTCCCAAACTTTAACATGTCTCTCTCAAATCCACACTTTAATGAGGCATTAAAAATCCAAGACCAAATCCTGGAAAACCCATATGCTGCTAACTTATGACCAATGATACATTACCAATTAGCTTGGCAAGTACAAAACCATGGAGATACCCTATCCATTAAAGGCAACCAAACCTCCTTATCCCTGGTAATAAATATAACCCATAGCACCACCCTAGGCATAAAAATCATAAGGCAATTATCTATGGAGGAATTGCTCACAATCCTTCCAAGTTCATAGGTCAATACCTGTAAGAGGTTGAAATTATATTCTCAACATCTACGATCATTTTACCCCATATAAAATACTAAACCTCATCACATATTTATGCATGTCCGTATGTTTATCCCTATTGATGCATATCTGGGGAAGATTGTTTACATCTAACACATATCTCACACCTACTTGAAAGATCCATAAGAGATAACAATTGGGTAAAACAATTCAACCATGAGGTATACAACAAAAATTGGTTCAAGTGTCTTTTTACGGGGCATTATCCATGGGTTAGAAACTTTAACTATAAAAAGTGCAGTAAGGATCGGTCGAATGATCATAAGGAAGATGAGGCAGGGTGGGATGAATATTGGTATTGGGGCTTGGGAAACTTATAGAGGTGTTAGAAGAAAGGAGATAGGTTATCCAGTCTCTGATGTGTCTGCTAGAAACCTCAATACTATGCTTCAATGACCAAAAATAAAGAGAAATAGCATCACTCAAGGAATAGATTAACCTATTGAGATACGACACTACCAATCCAAAAAATATCCAAGATTATTCCATACTTCCCAAATAATCATAGGAGCTACACGAACCCTTTTCCACATCTCTACCTCGTTTATCTGCATTCGAGTCACTCAGCCTAACACAAAAAGATAAGCAGGCATTTAACCTTCCAAGATTCTCATGGAAAAGGATCTAATCCATGGTAGACCACAAGAATGCTGAAAAGACACCAGGACAGTTCAAATGAAGGAAAGTCCCACATGATGCTTATATGATGAACTCAGTGCCTACTACTCCACTACACGATGACGTCTTCTCGAAGTTGGATCCTTTCTTCCTAGATGTTGACCTAGATATTAAAAATGAAGTGCCATCAGATGTAGACTAGGACTCAATCAAATAAGGTCTTCTTAAGCACGACCACGCATGTGCTGAGATCTTCTAGACAAATGTTCCGACCATGCCAGAATAAGCAGTCCCAGAGTTGGATACAAAGGGAACAAGGGGTCATACTCCTCGGCAATTCCAAGATGACCTTTTCGAGGAATATTTGAAATACACCAATGACCTTGATATCTTAAAAAAGATGAAATAGTATAAGATGACTCATTCTCAGTCAGTTGATCTGGCAAATATGATTATCTCAAGTTGTGAGTTACCTCCCACAGATCGAGATTACGGCCTACTCAGAGATAATGCCAAAACTACTAGCTTGACTACTATCAATTAAGACAAGTCAGCCTCTATGATAGATGGTTATCCTAAGATCTCAAATCACCAAGAAAGGCTCAAGAAGTACATGCAGTACAGACGAACCAAAAATCAAAAGTCATAAAATAAGGAACCTATAATCAACAAAAACTCCAAAAAGATAAATTTAGGCAAGTACAAATGCTTCATCTTCCATGACAAAGGACACTTTGAAAAAGCATGTCCTATGTCTAGAAAATCCAAAAAGGTGGCTCAATCATCAGAAGAAACAATAGCTACTAAGTTACCAACTAAAGATAAGGCTCTCTATCTCAATCTAGATAGCATTCCTAAATTTGTGCTCAACATAGATAAAGGAACATTAGAGAACAGTCCATTTCTCTTAATTAATGGCACACCACAACCTCTCATTAGTGAAGAATCATCTAACACTAATCCTATGGATGTGCATGATGACTAGAACATTAATGAATATATCAAAAATAATGAAGATTTATTGGGTGCTCTTGAACCATCAATCGAATCCTCTAAAGAAGATTATCTGCCTAAACTAATAAAACATTTTAATAACTCGGAGATCTTTAAAGTAGTTTATGACCAAGATTGGGTGACTGACGATTCAAAAGAAAGGCTAGAACCTTCGATGACGGTAAAGAAAATCGTTAGAACTCGATCCCACACCTTTACTCTCAATGACATCAAAGTTTTGGCCTGGCCTTAGAGTATCCAACATTTTTACACTTGGATGGAAATAAAGAATCTTGATAAATAGAAAAAGTACATGATACCGTTGTAGTTAACCTCCATACTTTACAGAATTCTCAATGATTTATGGAACATGCTTGAGGTTATGGATAGTAACACTTTTCTAACATCTCAAGAGTTTACCTTCAACATCACAATCTTTTAAGAAGTCTTCCACAGAAATACGGGCTACATCACGAAAGCCATTTTCCATGCCTTAGACAGCCTATACAAGAAGATATCTATACTGAAACAGATCATCTACAACAATCCTGCTCTTGATTGAGCATGCAATAGGAATAATTTTCTCTCAAAGTCCAACTTCCCCTACTCAAGATGTCAAGCGGGTTCCCAAAAAAAGTTGTGGTTAAGAAGGTTCAAACTACTTAGGCCTCGAAACGATAGGACAAAGTCAATTACGCAAACCATGTACTTTAGATAAGAAGATGGATGAACTACAAAAGAAGAACAATTACTTTATCTGCAGAAAGCCTGGTGACTTTCCAAGAAATTATCCTCAAGACAAAAAGTCAAAGGACTTAGTCCACCTTTTTTATGAAATAACTAATTATAAAAGCATTTACCTCACCAAAAAAGATGCCTTAAATCGGTCTTGTCACAGTAAGAAAAACCAATGAAGGACACCATCTTCTTCATAGACATATATCAAGAGTCGGGCGACATCTATGTCGATGATCACTACCTAATATATAGTATCAGTAAAGACAACTAGAAGCCATCTAGTGAAATTCTCATGTTCAACACTATAGGAAATTAATCTTTTGGAATAAAAAGTTTCCCTCTAAATTTGTTTAATCACTATGTGGATACCTGTGATCCATCTATCCTCCAAAAAAGAAGGACTTTATGTGATCCTTAAATATTTAGAAAATTTAGCGGATCTATTGTAAAGCTGTTGGAAGTGCACCTAAAATATCCTTTCTTTCATGTGTTCATAGCACTAGCCAATGACTTCCCCAAAGAAATTCTATGGCAATTTTGGTACTTGTTCCACCAGTACTATATCCTTATGGAGTTCAAGTGTGATGCCTTCAAACATTTTGATCGAATCCAACTAGCTCTGTCAAGTTTCATATTGTGGTTCAAGCCATAATAGTATTGGGTTCGATTATTCATGGATTCCTATGAAGAAATATATTTATGCTACACCATCAAATATGAATCACTGGACACAACATCCAAGCTCAGTCAAAAATTTTACAACTTTAGAAAATTCCCATCTCAATACTCTCCCTGGAAGGTGAATACTATGAAGCAAAATGCTTCATTTTCTAGAAAAACAAATGCTTTCCAAAAGAATTTTACAATAGAAAAAGGGAAAATAGAACCATACACAATATCATCTCCACTAGGATAAAGTCCGGTGAGCAATAAAAGAATATGAAATATCCTATAAAATCATAAAAAATAAAGTCACCAACGACATATGGTTCAAAGCTCCTCTACAGGAATGCAAAGATTCATCAAACATAATAAGTTACTTCACCAAATCGATGAAAAGAAGCATGGAAGGGAAAGATCACCTTAGGATAAAACACTACATTGATTGGTGGATGAAAGAAGGATATACGAGCTCATCACCTATACCATACAACACTGCCTAAAAGATGATGCAAAATAATATGTTCAATAAACCCTCTTAAATAAGTTAGCCTCTCCGATGGGTTATCCTTTCCAATGGGTTACCCTCATATCTAAGAAACCCTATCAGATGGTTTACACTATCCAGTGGGTTACCCTCATCTCCTAGAAACCCTCTCAGATGGGTTACCCTCTCAAATTGGTTTGTCTAAAAGTTGTTGATCCATATGCTTGCTAGCCGTTGAATCACCTCTTTGCACATGCTGTCACTTGCTAAAAACATAAATATGTTTTATTTTATTTGGCCCATCACATGCTAGTGGTTCCTAATTTTAATAAAGTAAGTTATAAGTATCTCATAGAAGTATGTACCAAAGATAAGGCTTATCTATTTTGAATGGATAGGGATTATCTCTTACAAGAGAGAATAGGATTGTAATAATTTGTTCTAAGTTTATCTGTAGTTTAAGATTTTCTAGAGATTCCTTCTCCTATAAATGAAAGAATAGGGCTTTAGTTTAGGATCATCAATTTCTCAACTTAGATACTAACCCCTCTACTTGGAAGAAACTCTCTCTACGTAAATACTCTAGTAAAATATCTCTTAATCAATAAAGATATTTATTGGCTAAAATATCTCTCTTGTTTTATCTCTTCTGGAGGGATGGACACTTCAATCCCTTAGGTCATAGTAGTGGGGTTACGAAATACTTCAGTAAGTACTTGTTGATTTTACATCATGGAACTCTGATGTTACTCTCCATGAATATAAAATGACATCATCTCTATCCAATAGACATATATCTCTAAGTCCATACTATGTTTATGAAAACAATTGGCTTGGTGTGCATAATAGCTTTTCGATTTAAATTTATTTTCCTTGAAAGAACACATAAATTTGAGGTCTGATGTAGTACACACGTTTTTGTGGACACTTTAGTGAAATAGAAAATAGGAGAGCCACTGTAAGACCCATTTATGTCATATACCAAACACTTTTGTACTAAGGGGCTAATGATTCACTGTGCTCTAAGACTGGGAAAGTCAATAAATACCATTAGGGGTTGCAAAGTCTTTGTTCATTTAAAACCATTCTTTAGTGGATGTGTAGCCCAGTCATAAGAAAGCTATTCTCTGTTGATTAAAATCTTTGATTTCATATGGCATGCTCACTATATGGACGTGAAATCGCCTATCATGTTGGAAAGGTTAGAGACTTTGGTCTATGGTATCGCTGAGATATTTGATTTCGTATCTAGTACTACCTACATGGTCATAAAACTACCTATCATGTTGGAAAGTTTGGAGCTCTATTGTTAATCACCTATTTAATATTGTCGGTAGAGTCTATGCCCCACTGTTTCCATATGAATTTGGTATCAGGGTGTTGGGCATATGGTGTTGTAGTAACATATATGTTCTTTAACTCATTTTGGCTTTTCTTGAACCATAGAGTGGATTTGCATTCGCGGATTACATGCTTTCTTAAAAACAGCTAAATAGGGGTTTGGTAAAAGTGGATATGTGGTAAATAGTTGATGTTCTAGTGACAACATATCTACACATATAGGTAGTCATATCTATCCAATTTAAATAAAGTACATTGTAAATATCTCTTATAAGTGAGTTCCAAATATAAGGCTTATCTAGCCTGAATAGATAGGGATCATCTCTTGAAAGATAGGATAGGATTGTAATATTTTATTTCATGTTTTTCTATAGGTCAAGCTTATCTAAAGCTTCTTTCTCCTATAAAATGAAGCATAGGCCATTAGTTGGTGATCATCAATTTCACCACCCATCTATTTCTACACTTAGAGACTAACCTCTCTATTTGGAAGAAACTCTCTCCACCTAAATCCTCTCTTTTAAATTTTCCATAAATCAATAAGGATGTTTGTCTACTAAACATTCTCTTGTTTTCTCTCTTCTAACGGGATAGGTACTTCAATCATTTAGGTTAGAGTAGTGGGGTAAGGTAACACTTTGTCAAGTTCTTGTTGTGATTACAACATGGTACTCTAAAGTTACTTTCCATGAATATTAAACGAAGTTAGTTCATCCACTAGACATATATCTCTAAGTCATTTTTGCGTGTATGAAACAAAATTAGCTATGTCTTAAGAATAGCTTTCCAATTTAGATTTCTTTTCGTTGAAAAAATATACAGATCTAAGATCTGACATAGTACACCTTTGTTCTGCAGGTGCTTGAGGGAAACACATCATTGAAGAGCTGCTGTAAGACCCATTTATATCATATATAAAACACATTTGTACTAAGGAGACTAATGATTTACCGTGTTTTAAGACTTTAAAATTCAAGCCATCAATTTAAGGGTTGTGAAGTCTTTGTTCATGGAAAACCATCCTTTAGTGGATGCGTAGCCAAGTCATAAGAAAGCTATTGTGTGTTGATTAAAATATTTGATTTCATATGGCGTGCCTCCTATCATGTCGGAAAGGTTAGAGACTATGGTATGTGATGTCAAAGGAAGATTTGATTAAGTATGTCGTGCCACCTACATGGTCGTGAAACCACCTATAAAGTCGGACAGTTAGGAGCTCTATTCTTAATTACCTAGTTAGTATTGTTGGTAGAGTCCGTGCCCCACTATCTCCCATTGTATTTGGTATCAGAGCTAGCCCCACAGCCAGAGGGAGGGAGGAAGCAAGTGTTTACCTAACATCTGTTCTTTGTACACGTGAGCCAACTTTACATTTTTAGTCTTTAATTTACTTTGTCGTATCTGTTAGCCTTCTATCCGTCCATAGTCACACTTTCTTATTATAACCAAAGTCCTATAAATTTTACATTGAGTCTTTCCATTATACTAGTCCTTGTTTTCCAGCTATTATATACATTGTCTTATACATAATCGAGTCTTATAGTCCACATAAATACAAAAATATTTCATTGAGTCCTTCCTTAGAATTTTAGCAAAATTACATCTACTCTTGATAGTCTAAAAAAATTTGTCTACATCTGATTATTCGCTAGTTTCATCTAGTGTCTCTGATCCGTATAAACTGCTACCCATGTCACATATGCTTCCAACTACTACTGGAACATTGTCATGTAAAGATTACTATCTCTATGAAGTATATGCGTTGCAAAATTAACAAGATATTTCTTATACACATTGACCCCTACCTATCCCTTACTCTACCTTTGTCCAAAAATCATGTAATACATAGATGAAGACAGATTCTTTAGATCAGAACAACCAAAATGAGTTAAGGAATACTTTATTGCAACAACTATTTACAAGAATATACTTATGACTCCAACTTAAAATTTTAAACTCTGCAGTTGCCTAAAAATATTCCACAAGAATAGAAAAACCATAGTTATACCCATATCCATTTTGGTGTCATTTGTATTACGCTGACTCATCATGAAAGAAAAGGCCAGCCAATAAATGCATGTGTTTTTATCCTTGATATGAGATTTCATAAATAATAACTTGTGAATTTGGGTACTTAATATGTTAAGTTGTATGCTGGGACAATCATTATTACTTTATTCCCAAATTTTACCATATCCCTTTTTGATCCATACTTAACTAAGGCACTAAAAATCCAAGTGCATATCCTTGAAATCCCATATGCTAAGTTATGTCCAACGATATATTTCCAATTCACTTGGAAAGTACAAAACCATGAAGATACCCCATCAATGGCTGATGACCAAACCTCCTTGTCCTTGGTCATAAATACCACCAAGAGCACCACCTTAGGTATAGAAATTTCAAGGCAAGTATCTAGGGAGGAATAACTCATAATCCTTTCAAGTTCATGCTTTAATACTTATAAGAGGTTGATATTTTATTTTTAACATCTCAAATCTTGTTACCCCATATCAGATACTAGAACTCATCCCATATTTTTGCCCATCCTCATGTTAATACCTACTAATGCATACCAGGGTGAAGATATTTTACACCCAACACATATCTCACAGCCACTTGAAAGATCCATGAGAAATAATAAATGGTTAAAACAATTCAACCATGAAGGATGCAGCGTACATTGGTTTAAGTATCTTTTTACAATGCATTATCCATGGGTTAGAAATTATAACTATGAAAAGTACGATGAGGCCTGGTTAAATGATCACGAGGAAGATAAAGTAGGGTGGGATGAATATTAGGATTTTGCGCATGCCAAACTTATAGACGTACTAAAAGAACGAAGATAGACTATTCAGTATGTATTAGGTCCGCTAGGAACCTCATTACTCTACTTCATTAACCAGAAAAGAAAAACAATAGCATCACTCGAGGAATAGATTACCCGGTTGAGATATGGCACAAACAATCTACAAAATATCCAAGCATATGTCATACTTCCCAAATCATCACATGAGCTACACCAACCCTTGCCTCGTTCATCTATATTAGAGTCACTCAGTCTTTAAAAAAAGGAAAGAAGTCATGGTGGACTACAAGCAAGATGAAAGGGCACCAATATAGGTGAAATAATGAAGGTCCCATTTGATGCTGATCTAATAAACTCAGTTCCTGACACTCCATTGCATAATGATATCTTTTGTTTTAGATCCTATCATTCCAGATGGTGACCTAAAGATCCCAAAATAAGTGCCACCAAATGATGATTAGGACACCATTATGCATGGTCTTCTTAATATCGACCACGCATGTCCAGGAATCTTCTGGCTAGATGATCTAATTGTGCCAGAACAGGCCATCCAAAAGTTTGATACAGCAGGTACAAAGAATTATAATCCTCAATAATTCCATGATAACCTTGTCAAGGAATATATAAAAGCCACTAATGACAAGTATAATTCTAATCATGAGGAGGAAAAGGAGCACCAAGATAAAGATAAATACTCATACTCAATCAGTTGATCTGGAAAACATGATGATCTCAACTTTTAATTCTCCTCCCATAAATTTGGATCATCACATCAATGAATAAACCATTGGTCTTATTACCATCAATCAACTTGATCTAGGTACCAAGCCAGATGGGTCTCCCCAGCTCTCAAAACTCCAAGAAAGGCAAAACAGGCATATGCAGTAGAGATGAGATAAGAATTATAAACTGCTAGATAATGATTATTTAATTAGTAAAGGTGCAAAATCCTCCAGAAAGAGAAATTTAGGCAAGGACAAATGCGTCATATGCCATAATAAATGACACTTTGAAAAAGAATATCCTAAGTTTAGAAAGTCCAACAGGGCCACTGAATCCTCAGAACAAATGGATACTCAGTTCCCAACTAAAGATGAGCCTCTCCGTCATAATATAGACAACCTTCCTGAGTCTATTTGCAACACAAACACAGGAATATCCAAGGACATTTTATCTCTCTTCATTTATGGCTAACCCCAACCACTTATTATTAATGAATACCTAGAAAAGATATCATCACCATCAATGAAGGTGAATTCAACCTGATAAGAAAATTAATAGATGAGATCAACATTCTCACGAAAGGAATCAACATGATCTCTGAGTCAAAAATGCCTCATGTTGAACTTACTATATATCTAGCCAAATGGGATAAGCCCCTTCAGGTCATCGCCTTCATGGACACCAAAGTAGCTACCTCAATACTAGACCCCAACATTATCCTTAGTGATTTATGGGTTCCTAACTTTAGGACCTTTGGCATAGCATAAAAAGGTGGAGTCCTTACAACCAGGGTGATCACGAGGAAGCCAATCATGATTGAATTCTTCCAGGGAGTACTCTACGGGAAAAAATTCCTTGGTTCTAATATCCTAAGAAAAGACTTGATCATTAAATTCAACATCTACAGGTAGCTTAAGAACTGCCTCCTCATTCTAACATAAGGTATAACTTTCATAGGTTGATTCAAGCAATATTATACCATACCAAAGTTGTTCTAGATTGCCAACAAAGATCCAGTACAAAAAATAGAGAGTTAGCTAATAAAAGAATACCGTGTGGAATCCCACACCTCAAGAAGAATAAATATCCCTTATGGCTCAACCAAAATTTCTTCATTAAACTTTCATTCAGAAAGAGAAAAAATATTAATCCCAAGAAGGCAAGTCATTACGGGTATGAATCCCGAACATCTTCATCTTGTAAAGAAGGAATGTATAGAACTACAGGAGTTTGGGCTCATTAAGCCATCAGATTCCATGGGCTTGTAAAGCATTCTATGTCAATAAGCTCGAGAAACAGACAACGGAAAAGTGTTCATACTTAGAGTTATTTTAGCCTTCATAAGTTGACGATCCTTTTTCACAACCCTTACGACCTTTAAATATAAATTTTTAGGTTAATTCATGATCAGGAATGTTAGTAGGTGTTCTCGAACAAGTTTTAGATTTTTTGGACTTCGTTTGAAACACATTTGAAAGCTCAAACCAGTGGATCAATGCAATCTTGATATGCCGTGTCATCCATTATGTCGATGAGTATTTTTACCTAGCTCCCAGTGCAAATTCCAGTGAACCGACACAAACTCGACGCTGCGCATTGGCTATCGTGTTGGTGACAATGACATGGCACGCCAGTCTGTGCATCGTTAGGTCATTTTTTAGTCATTAAAAAGTTTTGTACTCAGGAGTAATTGGGGTTTTTTCCCATCAATCACTTATTCATATAGTATCTCAGTTTATCAGTTTTTAGTAGTCGGGGTTAGTTGAGGTTTTTTCCCATCAATCACTTATTCAGATAGTATAGGCTTATTAGACTAGAGTATTTCAAACAGATGTATCAGTATTTAGTTTTTAGTACTCAGTATTAATTTATAGTTTTGAACCTTATGGCATGTTTCTGCCTGATTTTTTTATAATATAGTATTATTATTTAGTTATTATAGCAGGTACCAGTCATGGGGTAGCTTTTAGTCCCTCAGGATTATGAGCACCGTGTAGAATCTAGGTTAAATACTCGGGGGGTTACAAACTTTGTATTAAAGCCTAAGGTTAAATAGAGTCCTAGGAAGTCTAAAAGTCGCACCTAGTAGAGTCTTGTGCATGGGTGTGTAGCGCTCCACACTTATGGACAGAAGGCTATTAGATGTTTAGGAAAAGTTTTCTTTCTTTTAGTATTTATGTCGTGCGAGTTAGCATGAGCTCAATTTAAGCTCTCAGTCTAATTTATCTCTTTCTTATGCTTCCAGAACATGTATTCTGGAGAAGCTAACAAAATTAGTAAAGAAAACCAGTAAGCCCCTCCACCCATTCAGGTAGATCCACTGAATGAGCATGTTTCTCCTGCTAAATTTAGAGCTACTTTGACCGCCTTAGCTTATTCAATAGTTGTTCAAAACAATCAGCTATCTTTTATCCTATCTGGTCTTATAGTTCATACTTTGCAGAGTGAGTAGGAGAGGTATAGGAAAAAGAGGAAAAAGAATAAGAGGGCCAGAATGTCAAGGCCAAAAAGTGCTCAAACAAATCCTTTTTACAAAAAATGAGGCAAAAACCACCAGGGTATCTTCAGAGCTGGTAGTCATGTATGTTTCAGATATTGTCCTTATTCAAGTTCCCATAGTCAGTATAACCGGCCCCTAGCTCAGTACGATCGCCCGAATCAGCAGGGTGCCGCTTCTAGTGCCACCAGTGGGCAACGCCTAAATAGACTCTATGACCTTCAATCCTGATAGGATTAGGATAGTTCTCCTTATATGGTCACTGGTACATTACAAGTTTATCATTTGCATGATTATTCTTTGCTAGATCCAGGAGTTACTCTATCCTTTGTAACTCCTTATATAGCTATTTACTTTAGAGTGAGTCCAAAAATTCTAGCAGAGCCTTTCCCAGTCTCTAACCCAGTAGGTAAATCTATCATAGCCCAGTAGGTATATAGGAACTGTCCGTTTATGGTATCTCATAAATTCACTTTAGCAGACTTAGTCAAATTAGAGATGACCAATTTTGATGTTATTCTTGGCATGGATTGGCCTTATTACCACCATCCCTCAGTTGACTTTAGAAATAGAATTGTGCGGTTTTAGTTTCTGAATAATCCGATACTAGAGTGGAGGGGTAGTACTTCAGTACTTAGGGGTCAGATTATTCCTTACCTTAGGGCAAGGAAAATGATATTTAAGGGATGTGTGTACTATTTCGTTTGAGACTAAGACTCTACTTTAGAAACCCCTACTCTTGCGTCAGTATTAGTAGTATGTGAATTCCCAAATATGTTCCCCAAATATCTTCCTGGAGTTTCTCCTGAAAGGGAAATTAACTTTAGGATTGACCTTCTTCTAGATACTAAGCCCATATCTAATACTCCATACAGAATGGCTCCAGCAAAAACTCAAATAATTAAAAGAACAATTGAAGGATCTCTTAGATAAGGGATTCATCCGACCCAGCATGTCCCCATGGGGTACACCGGTTCTATTTGTACCTAAGAAAGATGATTCTCTCAGAATATGTATAGTCTACCATCATCTAAATAAAGTCACGATCAAGAACAAGTATCCACTTCCCAGAATCAATGACTTGTTTGACCAACTTCAGGATGCCAGTTACTTTACTAAGATAGACCTCAGATCAGGCTATCATCAGCTTAGAGTCAGAGAATTTGACATTTCAAAAATAGATTTTAGAACTCGGTATGGTCACTCCGAATGCCCCAGCAGCTTTTATGGTCTTAATGGGTCACGTTTTCAAGCTGTACTTATACATGTTCATTATATTTTCATCGATGACATTCTGGTCTATTCCTGTAGCAAGAATAATGACGTAGATCATCTCCAAATCATACTTCAGACTCTCAAAACCCATTAATTATTATGATATCTATTCATGTCGTATATGTCAGCCCTATGATCATGGCTCATATTCAAGCAGGTTAACAAAAATCATGTACGCTTGTAGTTCCTAGTATAAGGAATTTTAGTTTACTTAGTGTTACAAACCATGTTCTATGAATACAAAAACTCCAAACTCAAGTCATGTAGCTCATGACTCAGGTACCAATGTCATGTTGTACAGTATGCTCAGTTCCCATGATCCATGCTACACTCCTAGCGATTGGATAAATTAAGATTCCATCATGCATATGCTCATTTTAGATCTTTTGATAAATTCATAGTGTTGATATTCTATTCCTCAGGCCACAGGTTGGTATAATATTTATGCATACATCAGGTCCTCATGTTTAACCCTTTAGTGGACTCTCCTTACAAAATAATACAATGATGAGCGATTGCTTAGGTGGGAGAGAGATAAGGTTTCATATTAAAGGAACGATTTTTGTATACTTGTCTTACATAAGGCTATACAATTGAAGATAAGCTTGAATAATAGGTTAGTATACCAGTAACTAGCTAGCAAAAAGTTGTATATAGTTGTTGAAAGGGGGAGGGGGGCGAATTATAATTTTTCATGAGAAGAGAAGCAGATAAAATACACAATGTGAGTTTCTATTCAGATCCTCGATTTATGTTCGTCCCCGTCACGCATCTATTAGAGTGCAGCATTTAGTCCCAGTTATAGTCTTAGTTACAGTCTTAATTACAGTCTTAGTTACTATCTCAGTCTAGTAATGAGATTAGTAACTCAGTTCAATTTTAGGTTTGCTGGACCAAAGCGTTTAGTTATCGCTTATTCAATTATTAGTGTTTCAGTACCTCAGTTTATAGAATATTTCAGAATCATGTTATACGCTTAGTCTCGCATTCACAAATTAAATTGTTTTCATGAATTCAAGCTTAGTTATCTCCTGTTACACAGTCAGTCCTTTCCTCATATGTATAATACTCTATAGTTCTAGTCCAGCTATTCAGACTAAATACGGTCTAATATTTCATGACCAAGTATTCAACTATCAGCCATTTAGATAATCAGATAAGTTAGTATATTTATGCACTCGTGCTTAGCACCTATGTAAATATTTTTAGTAGTCTCAGGTGATGTGTTGTACTAAGGTGGAAAGTATAGTTGAGAGACTATTCAAGGTATATGCCTAAGGTTGAAAATTTATAGTTGTAGTGCATAAGGCTTAGTCACTTCATCTTAGATGATGTTTCGTGGGCCTCGAATCATACTATAGAATTTTAACCAGGATGTGATTTTATTATTCAGCTGTTTTATTCAGCCATGGCAAGACTCCTTGTTCCCTAAAGAAACTGGAACTCTATAGAAAGAGTGTCAAAGAAAGGCTCCAGTCCAATATAATTTTTTAGCATAAGTTAGTCCGCAAAACCAATAATTCAATTCAGCAGTTAGGCGGATAATGTTCGTACGTTGGGTTTCCCATCTTTTCATCTAGTTGCACTATTCGAAGTCTCGTGAATATAACTATTCCAAGATCAAGCAACTATGTATTTGTGAGTTCAACTCAGTTCAGGTGTCATGCCTCAATATCAGATCCCCGACGTGCAGTCATGATTTAGTTCATAGGTTCCCTGTGTATCATCCCAGTTTTTCCTCAGTATCTCAGCCAAGTCAGCATTCTTCAGGGGATATAATGTCCCAAGGGGGAGATTTACTATAATCTCCAAGCTTTCATGACCTAAACCTTCCATTTTCTCTTCACATAATGAATCCAGTTTGGATTAGTGGGTACTCATAGGTGGAACCTCAACTTCCAATCTCAGTCGTAAGCCATGTATTCAGGGGCTCAGTTCTATTCATGATATTCAGTTCTTGTATAACATTTCAGGCTCAGTTATGTTCTCATGTTACCATTCATACGTATTCAGTAAATGATCTTGAGTTGGAGATTGGTAATTTTATATTCTTGAAAATCTCTCCTATGAAAGGAGTGAAGAAGTTTAGCAAGAAGGGGAAGCTCAGTCCCCGATATATCATTCCTTACCGAATTCTCAGCTATTTTAGAAAGGTAGCTTATGAGCTTGAGTTGCCTTCAGACTTAGCTTCAATCCATCTCGTGTTCCATGTCTCCTTGCTAAAGAAATCCACATGTAACCCAACAGTTGTAGTCCCTATAGGGAATATAGACGTCCAGAACATTCTCTCTACATCAAAAATTCCAATCGAAATCCTTGATTATTAGATTTGCAGACTGAAGAACAAAGAGGTCTGTCTAGTCAAAGTTCTTTGGAGGAATTAGTCCGTTAAGGGAGCTACTTGGGAAGTAGCAGCAGATATCCGGACCAAGTATCCTTACCTCTTTTCCACAAAATCAGACTCAGCCTAAGGTAACAGTTTTTCCTTGAACATACTCAGTTGCATGCTCAGATTTTCCTTTATAAACTCATTACCAGTTACTATTGCATATTCAGTTGTGACTTCATGCATAAAATATGCATGTTCATCATGATAAACTCAGTTTATTATCAATCCCAGTCATGCATTCATGAATCATTCTCAGCTATGTACTCATGCATCATATATGCATGTTCAGTATGAAATCTCAGCATATCAGTAGTGTCAATTATGAAATCATGTTCCAGTTGCGCATATCCAGTATCTAAATTCAATTTATCAGTATTCCCAGCTTAGTTAGTCTCATTCATGGATGAATATTCCTAAGGGGGAGATATTGTAAGATCCCGCAAAATACTATGCTTGATTCAGTCCTGTAAAATCTAGTAAAGGGTCCCAGACTTAGAAAAATCAAGCCAAGTATTCATACTTAGAGTAATTTTATCCTTTATAAGTGGGAAATCCTTTTTCATGACCCTTATGACCTTTAAATATCGATTTTTAGGTTAATTTATAATCAGGAATGTCAGTAGGTGTTCTTGAACAAGTTTTAGATTTTTTGGACTTCGTTTGAAACACCTTTGAAAGCTCAAACCAGTGGATCGACATGATCTCAATGCTCTGCATCATCCATCGCATCGATGAGTATTTTTTCCCAGCTCCCAATACAAATTCCAGTGAACCGACGCAGACTCCACAGGTAGCATTGGCTATTGCTTTGATGCAAATGATGCAGTGCGTCAGTCTGCGTGTCGCTAGGTAATTATTTAGTCATTAAAAGGCCACGTCCTCAGGGGTAATTGTGTCTTTTTCCCACGTCTATCAGCCGTAAAAATAAAATTAAACCCTTCTAAGAGCAAAAACTATTCATTCTTCGTAAGTAGCTCTCAAGAACAAACCCTAGGAGATTTTAAATTCATTTCAATGCTCAAGAACTTACCATTAATCTTTCAAAATTTAATTGTGAAGGAATGTGAAGTGTTCATCCAAGGGTTTCCTTCCACCCTTGGAGTTCAAGAAACTCTTTCTGTAAGTTAATTAATTTCATGGATTTCATGTTGGAGCTTGAATGTATTAATGATTATGATATTAATGGTGATCTAATTTCATGATTTGTCCTAAGTTTCATGTAAATTATTTTAATTGTGAATTGAATTTTTTGAACTACATGTAAAACTCTTAAATTGCAAATTGAATGCAGAATCCATGATATTACTACATGTTTATTGATATGTGAAATACCCATGCTCCCCAAGTGTTTGTTAAAATACTTATGTGATTATACTAGTCCAAGCATAACATGTATTGTGATATTTCAATCATGCATAAGCTTATGTATAACAAGTAACTGACCAAAGTTGTCTAAGTGATTATATTATTAGCAAGCTAGTCCCATTATGCTACTAAAATCATGCAGTGATTTGATTTTTATGCTATCGAATCTTGGGGGTATTTAATACATGATAATTTAGTTGTTTACTTGGAGCCAGTGTCAATTACAGAATAATCTCAGTCATGTCACGATCAGTAGTACTCTCAGTTAGTTATAGAACTCAGGTAAAATTGAGTAGACTTAGTATCAGTCCAGTCCAGTTAAGACCTCAGTAAATTTAGTCAGTTAATAGAATTTTGTAGTATTACATCAGTCAAAGGAACTCCGTGAACTCATTTTAGTTAAGTTTGATAGTATAATCAGTAACTGTTGATTCAAGCCTAGTTTGGATTAGCAATTAGTTTATTGTCTATTCCGTTTAGAGTAGGATTCAGCACCGAGCGAACCCAGGGATGGGGGAAATCCTTCCAGCAAAAGGTATAACCCTTAGAATAATCCCTGTATTATATAACTATGTAGCCAGCATAAGTTGATATATTTTCCTGCCAGACTAGGGTTGATACATCTCATACAAGTTTTCTTACCAGTGAGGGTTGATGAAAGCGCTTTCTGTTTGAGAGGGTTAACTCATAATTGTCTTTACCCATGGCACGATACTGATACCCTTCCAATTGGGGTTACAGTTTGGACCCCAATCTATTCAGAAAGGGGCATGTTATTTAGATGATTACCTCCCACAGTTATAGTTTCAGTCTTCAGAGTAGAACATAGTTCAATTCTATAGAAATCAGGACTGTTAGACACAATCATTCAATTCAGTATGAAACTCAGAATTGTTCCACAGAATTAGGACTATCAGATACAGTCACCCAGTTAATAATAATACAGTATGAGTAAACTCAGATATCAGTAAATTAGTAATTCAGAACTCAGTATCTAGTGTTATCACGACCTCATTTACAATTTACGTATTCATGCATGTACTTTCATTCAGTTATACTCATGGTATTCAGTCAGTATTGTTTATTCATATGAACCCAGGCATCTTAGCCTACCTCACTTAGCATACCAGTACATTCAAAGTACTAATGCATACCTTTCTTTTTTGCTATTATGTCTTATATCATAGGTTCAGACGCACGGGCTCCCGATCATGCTTAGAAACCTGATCCATCAGTAGCGAACTAGTGATGAGTCCTCATAGTTTGAGGACATGATTATTACTTTAGTATCTCATTTTATCAGTTTTTAGTAGTCGAGGTTAGTTGGGGATTTGTCCCATCAATCCCTTTTTTAGACTGTAGGGGCATAATAGACTAGAGTATTTCAGACAGATGTATCTGTATTTAGCACTCAGTATTAATTTATTTTTTTGAACCTTATGGAAAGTTTTTGACTAATTTCTGCATAATACAGTATTATTATTCAGTTATTGCAGTAGGTACCAGCCAAGGGTTAGCTTGTGGTCTCTCGAGATTATGAGCACCATATAGCGTCCAGGGTACAAACTCGGGGTGTTACAAACACTCTATCATACAAACAAGACTATCTCTATGAAGTAGATATATTTCCACGAGAACAAGATTTGTCCTCCACATATCTACAAATACCAAATCCATACTCTGCCTTTGCCAAGAAAAAGTGTAATCTAGAGATGTAGATTGATTCCTTGTGCAAAGAAAGGTCAAAAGGAGTTAAGGAATACTTTGTTTCATAAAAACTTGACCATTATGTCCTTACGACTCCAAATGAACATTTCATCACTTTATAAATGCCAAAAGATTTTCTACCGCAGTGGAAAAGACATGGATTTACCCATATCCATTTAGGTGCTATTCAAGTTGCATTAATTTATTAAGGGAGAAAAGGACAAACGATAAAGACGTGCCTTTTCTTACTTGATACAAGATTCAGAGAGTATCTACATGTGATCTTGGGTACGTTAGAAATCCCTTTAGACTCCAAGATAGTCACTGTAACTATGTTTCCCAACTTCAACATGTCCCTCAAAAGAGTTGTATCAAACAAGGGCATTAAATCTTCAACTCTCAATCCATGAAGCTCCACTATACTATGACTCCACATAGATGTACTTACACTTCTATATAGTTTGGCAAGTCCAAAATTATACGCAAAACTTATCCCTCATAGGTGGCCACCACTCATTGTCTATAACCATAGATGCCACCAAAAGAATGATCAAGTGAATCCAGATCCTAATATGTGTCCTTGGGGAAGAATTTCTCATGATTTTTCAAATTTATTGCTTAAAAGTTATGAGATAATGAGAGTTTATCCTCAACATCTCAATTCCCCTAAACCTATATTTGATAAAAAGAACCCTTTAAAGTATCTCTCTCCGTCCATATGTACACACTTGTTAAAATCTATCTAGAAGGACAAAATGTAGATCCAACGAATATTTCATGCTATTTAAATAGTACCATGGATCAACAGAATTAGATTCAATAATTTGGTCATGATGGGCATGCGATACACTAATTTATGTATCCATTTACAGGACACTATATATGGGATATTAATTATGGTTGTAAAGAATGCCAAGAGGACTGGCTAAATAATTACTATGAGGAAGAGGATGAACTAGAGTGGAATGACTATTAGGGCTTCCAAAAATGCATTTCCAGAAGCCATGGGAAGAACAAAAATCTGACCATGCATTCAAAGTCTCCTATAGACCCCAAGACCGGCCACCACCACCTACTTTATCAAAAAGCAAAGCCTTCAAATTAGATTTTGAACATCTATTTTTAATTAAATTAGAAACTACCTCCAATCCTAAATGTATCTTCCCACCCAATAACCCATTTAAATGAAATAACTAAAATTAATCTCAAAAGTTACCACATATTATTCCATTTACCAAACATGCCAAACTCATTAGAGCACTAAAAAATATATTACAGGTCGTACAATCAGACATATGTCCATTAGGAACCTCTATCATAGATTTTATTGACCAGTAATAGAAAGTGATAAACCCATTATGGTTACAACACATAGTGATGGACTAGGTCCCTCAAGGTTAGTCTCAAGCGATAGAGCAACATAACTAGGAGGTGCTGGAAATTTAAATAAAATGAGGAAAAGTAAGAATACAAGATTTTTATGTGGAAACCCAGAAAGGGAAAACCCACAACTTGCCTTAACCAACACCAAATAGTCAACTATCAACCTCTTGAGCACAGACTTAATTTTAAACCTAACTCTAGGTTCCCCTTACTTGAAATACCTCTATTGTAAGTACTCCTTGGCACCTTTTCTATGTTTCCCTAAAAAATTTGTTAACTCTAAAAGTTAGAAACTTTGGCAACTTTACATAAGAACTCTCTACTCAACGAGAAAACACTACTCTTATTGTATGAGTAGTTCAGCTACAATTCAGCACTCACTTAAGAACAAACTCTTTTTGAGCATACACAAACAACTAAGAACCTGAGCAGTGTAGAAATACGATTTTGTTGCCTCTTTTTTCACTATCTAGAATTCACAAAAACTATTTGATAAAGAGGCTTTTCTTTTCTCTTATATCTGAGTGATGATTAGGGCTGAAATATCATTGGACCAATTCTCCAAGTCAGTATAAAACAGAGGACAAAATTATGTAGATACTGTGTGCTAGTTGTACTGTACGTTGCATATCAAGGGACCTGGTCTTTTACATTTTATCTTTTCATCATCAAAACTTCATATATCAATTTCCCTATTTTTTATCAGGAGAAACAACACCATAAAATTTAAGCATCAAAGAACATTTATCACATTTAATTAGTATGATTACCACGTGAAGATGATTGTTCCCTCATCATCATGCTCCCTCTTTTTATCATGCAACACTGGAACCTTGTCCCTTATTGTCATTTTGCAGAAAAAATCCCCCTGTCATTATGAACCTTCATTTAATTTGGTGTATTTGCATTTTTCCTCCTGTCATTATGCACCTTCATTTTATTTGGTGCATTCCCCCCTGTCATTATTCAACTTCTATCATTTGGTGCACCTTTATTTCATTTGGTGCATTTGCATTTCATCCCTTGTCAAAAACTCCCCCTTAAATATACTTCCCCATCACGTACCTAGGTCATATGAAGTGAGTATCCCCCCTTTTGGCATCATTGAAAAGGATTAACCCTAAACCAAGAGTAAAGATAAGTGCAAGCTAATTAACTAATGAAGAATATCTTAAGATAAGAAAACAAATATAGAACACAGGCAAAAATTCATGCATTATCCTAAATAAAGATTAGTAACAATACAATCATACTTAAAATAATGCATAAAACATACTATCTTTAAGAGCCGACACAAGAAAAAAAATATGAAACTAATACTGGATAGGTCTGAGTACAGGGATACTAAGACTTAGGTAGGATTTAGGTTTTTGGGAAAAGGACTTAAGCAGTATCTCCAATCTTTCATTTTCAAAATTGTGAGCATCCAACACATGTTTGGTGAGAACCTTTACTTCAGCATTCAGTTCCTACACTTCCCCAGTCAGTTCTTCCAATTTTACCATAGTGTTGTATTTTCAGCTACAAGTTCATTTGTGGCACCTGGTCCTTCATAGGACAACATTTTATTCTATAACTTAAGGTAAACTAATTCAGCATCTTTGGCAGCCACCTTGTTCCTTAATTCCTCTATTTACTTTCCCAACCTTTGTTAAACTAATTCAGCATCTTTGGCAGCCAACTTGTTCCTTAATTCCTCTATTTACTTTCCCAACCTTTGTTGAACAACTAGCAACTAAGTCACTAGAGAAATAGATCTAACTTTTCCCTCTATGCATTCAGTCTATACAAGTGTTGTTAGGTTGATCATCTTCTTGGTTTTCCCAGGTGTTCCTTTAACTCAACATAAACCATAATTTTCAAATACGTTGTTCAATAGATATCTATATGGCATTCTATGTTTTCCTTCTTTTTCATGAATTACTTTATGCATATGCTCTATCATTAGAGCTGGAAGGCTTATTAATTAAAATATAGTCAAGGATTCAATCAAGAACAAGTAAACACTGGAGGCAGTTGTTATTTTTTCAAACCTTGGCAATACTACCTTATTAATGAACTCAAATTCCAGCTAATAATCACTTTTTAGGAACTTTTTTTTTACTACGGATATTGAGGTCCCACTTACCTTTGATGCCTCAATCATGAATTTAGTGATTGGAGGTTGATTTACTACAATTATTACTCCTATAATAGGTACATCTAGGATCCTTCCTAAAGTTTTTTCATCCGTCTTAAGAACCTTTTCTTGTACTTGAGCAGTCAAAATCAATTCATCATTTGAGAATTCCATGGAGTAGTAGAATTTTCTTACCTCACCTTCAAAAACAATAGTAGTTGGTTCTTCTAGTTGGTGTAACCAATCCTGACACCTCATATATTCTACTAGTTCTACCATGCCATGTTTCTCATACAATTTATGGATCAAATACTCTCCCTGACAGAACTTTCTATGTTGTCAGGTTTCTTATCCTCCTTTCTCTGGAAATGTCTTTCCTTTCCTCATTTCTTTCCTTCTTTTTTTGCACACTACTTAGTTCTCCTTTTTCATTAGTTTTTCGATTCTTGGGATTCAGTCCCTCAGAGTCTATTCTTTTCTTGAAATCTATATGTTTCTGTCTAACTCCAGTAGAGCTACTAATTTTTGACTTAGAGGACCTGGTCTTCTCACCATCCTTAACTTTTGATTTTCTTTCTTCAGTAGTTGTAACAGTCATTGGCTCTATATCCTCCTCTTTGTTAACCTCAACAACTTTCATATTTTTTCTCCTCTATTGCAAAAGATTTCTTTAGTCGTTTTCTTTTCATGCTTTAAACTTTGTTGGACTTCATGGCATCTTTAAATATTTTCCTTTTTGAACAACCTGTACAATAGGTTCTGGTCGCTTTTACCATAGAGTCTGTCATTTTTCCTTTTCTTTATTTCCCCTTATTGTTTTAACTGCCCATCTCAGAGGCACTTTATCCTCATTCTCCTCATTTCCATCTTGTATAGGTAGTAATATGTCTTTTCCCCCATTCACTTCATCAGTATTACCTACTTGTTGTTCCAGTAGAGCCCTTCTCAGTCTCTACCCCAATGGGTAAAACCATCATAGCCTGATGGGTATACAGGAACTACCCAATTATGATATTTCAAAAAATCACTTCAGCAGACTTAGTCTAATTAGAGATAAATGATTTTGATATTGTTCCCGACATGGATTGTCTTCATTCCTTCTATGCCACAGTCTATTGCAAAAATAGAATAGTCCAGTTTTAGTTTTCAAATAAACCCGTCCTAGAGTGGAAGGGTAGTGTATCCGCTTTCATAGGTCATCTTGTTTTCTACCTTTGGGCATGGAAAATGATATCTAAAGGATGTGTCTATCAACTTGTACGAGTTAAGGACTTTTGTTGTGAAACTCCCAATCTTGATATAGTCCTATTCGTGAATAAATATTCAGATGTCTTTCCCAAAGATCTTTGAAGATTCCTCCCGAAAGGGAAATAAACTTTGGCATCGATCTTCTTATAGATACTCAGCCTATATGTGTTCCGCCATACAGAATGGCACTAGTAGAACTCAGAGAACTGAATGAACAGTTGAAGGATCTCTTAAATAAGAGATTCATCAAACCCAGTGTGTCCCCGTGGGGTGCACCAGTCTTATTCATGTGAAAGAAAGACGGTTCTCTTAGAATGTGTATAGACTACTGTCAACTCAATTAAGTTATGGTTAAGAACAAGTATCCACTTCCCAAAATCGATGACTTGTTTGACCAATTTCAGGGTGCCAGTTATTTTACTAAGATAGACATCAGAACAGGATATCATCACCTCAGATTCAGAGAATATTACATTCTAAAAATATCCTTCCGTACTCAATATGGTCACTTCAAATTCCAAGTCATGTCCTTTGATCTTACCAATGCCCCATCAGCTTTCATGGACTTGATCAACTATGTGCTTAAGCAATGCTTGGACATATTTGTTATAGCCTTTATTGATGATATTCTGGTCTATTTCTACAGTGATCGTGATCATGCAGACCATCTCAGAATTTTACTTTAGACTCTCAGAAATCTTTAGTTGTTCGCCAAATTTAGTAAGTCTGAATTTTGGATAAGGTCAGTAGTATTCCTTGGACATATCGTTTCAGGTGATGGCATTATAGTAGTTCCTCAAAAGATCGAAGCAGTAAGAAACTGGCCTAGACCTATCTCTCCATCAGATATCAAGGGTTTCTTGGGTTTGGCTGGCTATTACAGGCTATTTGTTGAGGGATTTTCTTCTTTTGCATCCTCTATGTCTATATTAACTCAGAAGAAAGTCAAGTTTCAGTGGTTTGATCCTTATGAGAGGAGTTTTCAGAGTTGAAAACTCGACTCACCTTAGCTCCAGTACTAGCTCTTCCAGATAGTTCAGATGGTTTCATAGTGTATTGTGATGCATCCAAAGTAGGTTTGGGTTGTGTCCTCATGCAGCATGGTAAGGTCATAGCCTACGCCTCCAGACATCTTAAACATTATGAGAAGAATTATCCTACTCATGATCTTGAGTTAGCAGTCGTAGTATTTGCCTTAAAGATTTGGAGGCGTTATCTAAATGGAGGTCATGTAGATATGTTCACAGATCATAAAATCCTTCAATATGTCTTTTCTCAGAAAGATCTCAATCTTCATCAGAGAAGGTGGTTAGAGCTCTTGAAAGATTATGAAATGAGTGTCCTTTATTATCCGGAAAAGGCTAATGTAGTGGCCAATGACCTCAGTAGACTGTCTATGGGTAGTGTTGCTCATGTTAAGGATAGTAAGAAGAAGTTAGCTTAGGAAGTCCATTAGCTTGCCAGACTAGGCATTTTGTTAGTCGATACTGAGGAGGGTGATATATGGTTTCAGAGTATTTAAGAATCATCTCTAGTTTTCAAGGTAAAATAAAAGCAAGATAGAGATCTTAGTTTAGTCAAGTTGAAAGAGTCATTTAAAGATTAGAAAGTAGAGGTTTTTTCCTAAGGGGGAGATGGTGAAGCATTGTCAGGTTAAGATAGAGCATCAAAGTCCTAGTGGACCTATAAAGGAGTTCATTATTCCTACCTGGAATTGGGAAGAAGTGAACATGTACTTCATGACGGGTTTGCCTCGAACTCATTGTCAACATGATTTAGTCTGGGTCGTTGTAGACAGGATGACCAAGTCAGCTCATTTTCTCCCAGTTGGTACCTATTATTCATCCTAGTATTATGCCAAACTCTATATCAAAGAGTTGGTCAGATTGCATGGTGCTCCATTATCTATTATCTAAGATAGACGTGCCCAGTTCACCTATCATTTTTGTAAAGCGTTCCAAAAGGGTCTTGGTACCCACATTCATCTCAGTATAGCTTTTCATCCTCAGAAATATGGTCAAGAAAAAATGACCATTCAGACCCTAGAAGATATTCTAAGGGCGTGTGCAATTGATTTCAAGGGTAGTAAGGATGACCACTTTCCTTTAATTGAGTTGGCATATAACAATAGTTATCATTCTAGTATTCGGATGGCTCTATTCAAAGATCTCTATGGTAGGAGGTACAGATCTCCAATCGGTTGGTTCAAAGTTAGTGACACCTCAGTTATAGAGCCTGACTTAGTATTCGATGCTTTAGAGAAAGTCCAATTGAACAGAGGAAGACTCTAGGCTGCTCAGAGCCAACAGAAGTCTTATATAGATGTGCATAGAAAGGTTCTCGAGTTCGAGATTGGTGACTATGTCTATCTAAAGATCTATCCCATGAAGGGAGTGAAGAGTTTCGAAAAGAAGGAAAATCTCAATCCCTGATATGTCAGTCCCTTCAAAATTCTTAGTCACTTTGGCAAGGTAGCTTATGAGCTCGAATTGTCTTCAAATCTAGCCTCAGTTCATCCATTCTTCCATGTCTCTTTGCTTAAGAAGTGCATAGGTGGCCTAGCAGTTGTAGTCCCTATTCAGAGCAGCCTCTCTTATAAAGAGATTTCAGTCAAAATTCTAGACTATCAGACTAATAGACTGAGGAACAAAGAAGTCCCTCTAGTCAAAGTTCTTTAGAGAAATCAGTCTTTTGAGGGAGCTACTTGGGAAGCAGAAGCAGACATGCATCCAACTATCCTCACCTCTTCTTCGCTATCTCAGATCTAGATCAAGGTAATAGTTCTCCTTAAGTTTTTCAATTTTTATGTCTAGATTTTAGTTACAACTTGATATCAGCCTCATACTCAGGATTTCAATTTTAAATTTGGTACGAAGTACCATTGCATATTCAATTATATGCTCAGGCATCAGATTAGTCATGTATTCATGCATCAGACATGCATTCTCCTTGTGAGAAGACTCAGTTATTAAAAATATCAGTCATATAATCAGTTTTGTCTTATATTCACATATCATATATGTGTGATCAGCTTATCAGTACTCTCATCCATGCATTCATGTATCAGCTCAGTCATGAAATCATGCATTAGATATGCATGCTCTATATGAATCTCAGAAATATCAGTCATGTAGTCATGTTTCATTGTTTATGTTCAGTATATACTTTGGCTTATTGTTTATCCTCTATCAGGAAGTGTAATTCGAGGATGAATGTTCCCAGGGGAAAGATATTATAATATCCCGAAGTTTCCTAACTAATTTTATCTCGAGAATGTTAAGTATTAGCTTCTAAATCGAATGATATTTATTCCATAGGGAATTTTCAAGTATTTCACTTTATGTCATGTGGGAAATTCAAAAAGATTTCCATCGATATAAAATTCTCCTAAATCTGATAACCGGGTAAGAAGTTATGACTATTTCAAGTCCCCATTGTAAAACAGTTCTATATTAGTCAGTGACGTTCCGCGCCACAGGATAAAATGGAAATTGACAAATTTTAGTAGGGGTCCGCGATAATGGCGCATCACACCAATCTTTCAGGCCGCAAATAAAGTGGTAACACGATGGCTCCGCATTGCAGCATTCCTTAATTTCCCAGTTGTCAAATTCCAGTAACACGGCGCGATAGCGCCGCGTTGCGCCAGGGGTCCGATTTGGGAAAATTTCACTGAAATTAAAAGATGCGTCCACGATTAAAAGGGTCAATTTCCCACCCCTATTTAAGCACTTTAACACGAGATTCATCTATTTGGAACCCAAAATATTCTAGTTTCTCTTAATTTTCTCTCAAGAACAAGCTAGGGTTTCAATTGGGGATTCAATTTCAAGAAAGTCTCTCCATCAATCTTTGCTAAATCAAGAACTAAAGTATGTCATGTGTTGATTCTTGGGTCTCTCACCCATGAAGCTCAAGAATCTCTTCTCAAAATCCAAGATTTGGGTATTTGTGAATGTTCATGATTCAAATTGAATTCAAATTCATGTTCATGATGTTGTGTGGTTTTGATTCATGTTTTAAATTACTTATTCCAATGATTGACCCAAGTATGTGATGATTTCCATAATAATCATGATAAACCCTCTTCAATTTTCAAGTTGATTGATGTATCCTTGATTATTACATGTGTTGATGTTTGTATAACCAAAGCATTCTCCCCACATGTTTGATTAAATGCTTATGTGAAGGAAAAATGCCATACTAGTATGATATTATGAAATCCCCATTCATCTATAAGTTATGTATGTCAAGTGTTTGATGAAATGTCTTAGTCAATGGATTATATATTGTTAATGTCCGTTATGTATTCAAGAATGTCATGCCTTGTCAGTATCCTTGCATCGAGTCCTGGGGGTATTTGTACCCGAAAAAAATATAGTTGTGAGCCTACCTTTAGTGTCATGTTTTCACGATATCCTCAGTCAAGCCATGATCCATAGAACTTAGTCAGTCATGTGACTCAGAAAAACTCAGTAATACAGTAATATCAGTACTACTCTATCAGTCAACGGAACTCAGTAACTCAGTCCAGTTCAGTTCAGTAATCCATGTTCAGTGTCTATTCAGATGGGAGTAGAAATTAGCAATGAGTGAACCCAAGGATGGGAAGACACACTTCAGATGAGGGTGTGATTCTTAGAAGTCATCCTTACATTCCAGAACTATGTAGCCAGCATAGGTTGAGACATTAACACTATCAAATAAGGGTTTATGAGGTGGATAAGAATTGTTAAATGAGGGCCCCACCATTCTCTTTTGGGGACATTGTCAGATGAGGGTCACTCACAGCTTGTCCTTACCAGTGGCGCGGTATTGACACCCTTCCAATTGGGATTACAGATTGGACCCCAACTCAGCCATAATGGTGTATTAAGGGTATGTGGTTTGATAACTACTTCCCACAGTTTCAGTTACAGAATTCAGGACTATCAGATACAGTCAACTCAGATACAGTACAGAACTCAGCTAGTTCTATCTGATTCAGGACTGTCAGATACAGTCATTCATGTCATTAGTTATATCAGTCATCAGAATTCAGTTATCAGTCATGTTAGTTATCTGTAAATTCATGTTATCACGATCTCAGATTTAGTTACTACGTATTCATACATGTATTCTCACATTCATATTGGTCAGTTAGCTAGTATTTTATATGCATATGAACGCCATGTATTCAGTCTACCTTTTATGCATACCAGTACATTCAAAGTACTAATACATTTACGCTATGGTGTCTTACACCATAGTTTCAGAAGCACGAGCTCTAGAGCATCAGTAGCATTTCAGTCTCAGCAGTCAGAGTTAGCAGTGAGTCCTCATCTCTCGAGGACATGATTATTTAGTTATTATCTCATTATGTAATTTATTTGTTAGAGTTAGTTGGGGATATGTCTCATCAACTCCTCATTTAGATAGTTCAGTCAGTTAGAGGCTTTCCAGACTAGCATGTCCAGACTATCATGTTCAGACTGCCATGTTATTTCAGTTTTGTTTTGGGCATTTCATACCCCAGTTAGATGTTATATCTTTATCATTTAAGTTACATTCTTGAACCTTACGGCTTTTCAGTTCATGCTGCCGCAATCATGCAGTATATTATGCAGTATACAAATACAAATATCATTCATGGGTTAGCTTGTGGTCCTACGGGGACATAAGAACCGTGTAGCATTCTGGGTACCAGATCCAGGGCGTTACAGTAACACAGAGATGTTCTCATCGCTAAACCTACCATGCCGCACCACCATCGCATTGATGTTCTAGAATTGAAATCCAAACATGCCCCAAACCTTGTCCAAAAACTCCAAAACTCCGCCGAGACATTATTCTTACATCCCTTAATATGAATTAACTCAAAAACTTACATCTAGGGGTCGGGAAGGTTAGTTTAAAAACCCTCGATGTTTAGGGGTCTTGAAGATGACTAAGCTAAATTAAGCCCCTTAAGCATCTAACTAAAAGTTGAATTATGCTAAGAAGAGTATAGTGTTATAATTTGGGTTCATAAATGTAGGAAAGATGGTTTAACTTTATCCCAAAAGTATAGGGTGTTTCAAAATTAGAATTACCGATAGAGAAATTTCTTGGTCTACTGGTAACCCAACTCTTGATTTCGATTACCTATCATGATTGGCTGATATAAACTTCAAAAGATAGGGAAGGTTCAATGGAGACCAACTCAATTGTGTGTTCATAATATTCTTAGGAAGATTCAGTTAAAATAAATGACTTAATCTGATTTTAGGAACTAGAGGTGATGTTTTCTATGATTTAATTTTCAAAAGAGTCAGGATATTGAACTTGAGAATGTCCAGGTTGACTCTCTGGAATTTTATTTACTTTAGTGTCATTTGCTGGGTTTAAATAACTAGTACTGTCATCTATTTTTTATTTTCTGAAGAGAGAAAGATTAAGGGACCAGTCGGGTTTTGAGAAGACTAGTGGATTTAGAAGAATAATTCGGATAAATTTTTATGAATAAAAGAAAAAAGAAGGTCAGATTTTGCAATTTCTAAACTTAATCAATGTCATTAAAAAAAGTTTCATTGGATTTGACATCTCTAGACCAGAAAAGTGTAGTACCTGTTTTGCATAAAAATTGACACTTTTATAGGAGATAACATATATAGCCTTTTCAGATAGCATTTTATGATTATTTTGAGCTTCTTTTAAAGTCACTAACCTGAGAGATGGGACCAGGTCCATTCCCTTGTATCTCAACCCGATTTCTAAGTCATAATGGAACCTACCACATCCTACCAGTATGTAACCTGATACTGTAACCCGAAGCTAATGAAATGGGTTACCTTGGTAGAAATGTCCAACACGGACCTTATAATAGAAAACAATATAAACAATGACATTCCACAACTAAAGACAATTGATATTCAAATACCAATCCCATGACCTAATATTATTTGTATAAGAGCGTCAAGACATAAAAATATAATTTTACAACCCCAAATCTAAAAATGTCTTACATAATATACTACATTTGTCTAAAAAAACAAAAGACAAATAAAGATAGAGGGCGAAAAGGGAAACTTGAACTCCAAGAGCTCACCACGTCTCTAAATGGTCAACACAGCACGAAACCAACTTAACAACGGCAAGTAGAACCTGGGTCTGCACCAAAAAGGTACAAAAGTGTAGTATGAGTACCAAAACACGAGTACTTGGTAGGCATCATCGGTTGATTGAGCTAAATTATAATATAAAGATGATATAAGATAAGACAATAACATAAAGTCAAGTTGTAGAATCAAACCTAAATCTTCTCTAATACCACCAAATAAAATAATAAAGCTACTTGGGAAATACCATAACATATCATATCCACATGTAACACAACCATCATACAAATGAATAATTATTTTAAAAATGTAAAACCACATATATATACAATGGTAACTATATAATTACCATAATCAACACCAACAATCATTAGCATATAAGAACAAGAACTTACCACGATGTCTCATACCGTTGGGAAGCACACACAAAAGAACACAACAAAGAACTTGACACGGCATCCCATACCACTGGAGAGTACACCGAAAGAATGCAATGCAAGAACTCATCACGGTATCCCAGACCACTGGAGAGCACACCAAAAGATCAATCCACCAATATATATATATATATATATTAAGGCATAACCACACACATATAAACTCACCGAAAACTGTGGGTTCTCATATCTACCATGGCTTCTTACCGAGTCTTGCTATCAATATCAACACCGTAACTTGATCTCAACGAAATTGATATCACCATAGAATAGGTATATGATTACCTATCCTCTAATTCATTAATAAACTCCATGATTAGTCTATATTAGATAACCTCCAATTCATATGAACTACTAGGTTTACAATCTTTATAGCTACTAGCCATCAATTTAGGAAAAGCTATAAGTTACAAAGGTTAATAATGAATCACCCATTACAAGGTGAATCTCTTGCTAGGATCCTTATGATATGAGTCATTAAGTAAACCACCATGACATCACATACTAGATGTCAATTCAACTATTTATCATACAATACCAAGTCTATCATCATTAAGCATGTTACAACCTTAGGGACTAGCTTCCATATCTTAAATAAGTAAGATGCACCAACTAGTTAACAAGTTCTCTATTCCTCAAGTCACAGACATTTATTAGAGAAAACTCATTATTACATAAGCCCCTTTACTAGGTGAAATCCATAACATCATCATTAATGCGAGTAAAGTAAGTTTAATAGGTGAGCCTTTGGTTCTACACAAGATTACGCATACCAATTAGCCTTAACCCAATGATAGGCATAGACTACTTCTAGTTACAAATTGGGATCAACAAAGGCCACACCTCTCATTTAGAGAATAAAAACAAGGAAAGGGTAGTAATTTACCAATGGAGACATCATATCTCAAGCACATGAGCGGTTTGTCCATACATAGCCTAACCTCACTATATAACCAAATATTTATGTAAATTTGCCCCACACAGAATTATATCATCATTGCCTCTTTCAGATTCACCGGGTATCATCATAACATCAACATATCCTCCGTATTCACCCATCATATCATAACATCAACATATCTTCTGGATTCACTGGGAAACATCATAACATCAACATATCCTTTGAATCAACCTAGCAACATCATAACATCAACATATCCTATGGATTCATCAAGCAACATCATAACACCAGTATATTCTCTGGATTCATCGAGAAATATCATAACATCAACAAATCCTCCGGATTCACCAGGAAATATCATAACATCACACCTCACCAAAGATAATAACATATATACACATACATAGCCAAATCAATAAACATATACAAGTCCACAATAATCAAGTAATAGGGATGAACGTCCTACATGCTATAAAGAATCACCACAAAATATAAGTATAAGCATGAGCATTCATATGATATGGACATTATTCACCTTTACAAGGCTATCCATATCATGACCGCGAGATAATTAATCAAGTATAAACATTATCCACCATCGACTACATGCATAATCTGACCACCGAGTTTAAGTATTTTAATCTCAACAACATAATTTACATATTCATCAAGTATTGAGGTTTCTATGGAATTTCTTAGTTCAATCTTAAGGTTGGTCAAGTCCAACTCCTGAATCCCAAGAATGACAAATTCACTTCCCAAGACTAACATCTACCCAAATTTTGGGCTAAGTTGTCTAAATCACATCATAAGGGCCTATAAATCTTTACTAAGCCTATAAGGGTAATTTTTAAGTATCTACCTAAGTCAACCAAACACCAAGGTCATTTTCTAACTAAGCAATAGCTAGGTCAATATACTCTTAAGGTTAGAGAGAAACATCATTCTCATCTATTAGAGCAAATAGATTATTCGCATACCATTCATGAGACTACAAGTAGGTTATCTAAGGCTCTAGGATAAGGGTCAAGCATCACACCTTGCAAGTTCAATAGTTAATAAGAATCCACTAATCCCTAATATCACCATTCAACCATCTAAACCCCGCCCAATCTCACATAATATCAGTAATTATACTATAATTAAGCTTAATCTAACTATAAGGAAGCCTAACCCACCTTGAGTCCAAGCAACTCACAAACCAACAAGTTTTTTCTTTCCTTTCCTCGAAGCTTCTTCCTCCACCAGGCAAGCTATCAGCAATACAATCTAAGAATTATAATAAGAATAAAAATGCCCATTATGTCACCATTGTTCCATGGGTTAAAAATGATATCAAACCTCAAGTGGGTTCCTCCTTTGGAAAATGAGTTTTAAAAACTAACCCATTACTTACAAATTATTAGGGAGTTATAACCCTCAAGAAACTTGAGTAAATTCATCACATTTTGGTCTATAATTGAGCCTCAATTATTTAGGGGTTTTTGGTCTAGAAATAAATAACTTAACACCAACTAGATGGATTTTTACCTTAGATTCGTGGCAAGATTCTATTACAAAAATTTTTTAAGCTCTAAATCAATCCACAAGACACACTTAGAAGATTTCACACTCCATTAGGGTTCTAGAGTTCAAGAAGGAGGCACAAATGGGAAAAATTTTAGACAAAGAAGCCTTTAAATAGGTTCCACCCAGCCTCAGGTAGGGCAGTCGCGCCCTCTGCCTAGCCACAATCGCGGCACCACAGTCTCACCCTAGCCTCTGTAGTCGTGGCATCTCGGTATATACAAGGCATGGATAAAGCTTGGAACATAGTTTCGAGCTTTGTCCAACGCCTCGAGATACATCTGGGCTCCGTTTCCAACAAATAAGATATGTAATCACATAATTTTCAATGTTTCAAATGTATTGGCAAAGTTGAATTTTGCATTTATCATAGATTTCTAAAGGTTTAGCTTAGTGGTCCATTAGGACCAACAAAGGCTTCAAATTGAGAAAGTGGTTCAAGGAACTAAATGAACTGCCAAGTAACTTATCTATTAGTTTCGGCAAGTCACTAATTACTTAGGGTGGCTATAGAGAAGCTCTATCTGTGAAATAAGCAAGAATACGGACAATGACTTGAAGGGTAATTACAATATCCACTACTAAGGAACTTTCGACCCCAAAAGTTAAAGAAAAGAGAATACCTAAAGCCGCAAACAAGTAAGGATACTGGGCACACATCTCACTCTCGATCTCTCAAGTAGCCTTCTCTACTGGGCAATGCCTCCACTAAACCTTAACTATGGAAATCTCTGTAGTATGCAGTTGCCTCACATTACTAGCAAAAATAAGCACGGGCGCCTCAACAAAGGTCAGCTGATTAGCTAACTAGACTCAGTTCCATGTAAGCACATAAGAAGGATCAGGAATAATATTCCGCAACATGGAGACATAGAAAATTGGATAAACAATGGAAAAGTCTAGAGGTAAAGCCAACTCATAGGCTACCATGCTAATTACTCAGAGAATATTAAAAGGACCAATATAGCGAGGGCTAAGCTCATACTTCTTCACAAATCTCATCACACCTCTCATAGGTGAAACATGAAGGAATACACGATCACCAACTCTAAATGTCAAGGTACAAAATCTACTATCAGCATAGGCCTTCTGCCTACTCTAGGCTGCTACCAACCTATCCTAAATCACCAAGACTTGATCCAATGAGTCCTAAAGCAAACCTGTACCACAAGGTCTAACCTCAAAAGTCTTAAACTACCCTATAGGGGAATGAAACCTTCTAACATACAAAGCCTCATAAGGCGACATCTCAATACATAAATGATAACTATTGTTGTAGGTGAACTCTCTTAATGCTAAGTATTAATCCTATTAGCCTCCAAAATCCATAACGCAGGACTGAAGTATTTTCTCAAGCACCTAAATAGTTTGCTTGATCTGACCATCCATCTACGGATGAAAGGTTGTACTCAAATACAATCTAGTACCCAAATTATCCTAAAATAATCTCCAAAACCTCGAATTAAACATAGATCCATAATTTGATATGATAGACATAGGTACCCCATGCAAACAAACTATCTCCCTAACATAAATTTGGGCTAATCTCTCAGCACTGAAAGTTATCTAAATAGGAATAAAATGGGATGATTTGGTCAAATGATCCATAATAACCCAAATACCATTGTGGACATGAGAAGTATGAGGCAAGCCACTAACACTAATGAAGTCCATGGTTATACTTTCCCATTTCCACTCAAGAATGGGAAATATTTAAGTCAATCCACCTGGACGCTGATGCTCGGCCTTAACCTGCTAAAAATATAGGCAACGAGCTACAAAGTCTACCACATACCTCTTTATAGCATCCCATAAGTACAATTGCCTTAAATAATTATACATCTTTGTTTTATCTGTATGAATAGAATATTTAAAACATTAAGCTTTATGCAGAATTGATTGAATCAAGTCATCAAGTCGGGGAACACAAATACGACCCTAAAATCTCAAGATACCATCAGAATCCGTAGTGTGTCTCCTAAACTCACCACTTACTACCTGATTACGAAGAAGGCACAACTTACTATCATCACATTGATGATCATGAACTTGCTCAAATAGGAGGACCTCACCTCCGTACAAGACAAAATCCTTGTAGGATCCAAAATATCGAGGAAAACCATCAAATTGCCTAAGGACTCGATGTCTGATGCCAAGGGCCTCTAAGAAACTAAAATACTAGCCAAACTACCCATACTCACTGCCTTGCAAGTCAAGGCATCTGCCACAATATTTGCCTTACTCGGAATACAAGATTAACATATCATAGTCTTTGAGCAACTTTATCCACCTATGCTTGCGAGCATTAAGCTCTCACTGGGTCATAAGATGATGAAGACTACGATGATCGGTGAAAATACCACAACACACACCATACAAGTAATGCCTCAAAATTTTGAACGTAAAAACTATTTTTGCTAATTCCAAACATGAGTGGGATAGTTACGCTCATGCACCATAAGTTGTCTAGAAGTATAGGAATGACATAACCCTATTGTATCAAAACAAAATTAAGACCAACACTAGAAGCATTACTAAACACAGTGAATCCCTCTCTCTCAACTAGAAGAGCTAACACCGAGGCTGAAGTGAGACAATTCTTTAGATTTTAAAAGCTCAACTCACACTCCTCAGACCATCAAAAGGGAACTTCTTTTTGGGTCAATATAGTCATAGGGGCTGATAAGGTAGTAACACTCTCAACAAAGTATCTATAATAACCAGACAACACAATAAAACTATGAACCTTAGTCAAAGATGTAGGACTATCTCAATCATAAATCACTAAAATCTTAGTAAGTTCTACCATAATACTCGCCTTTGATACCACATGTCAAACAAACGACACTGACTCAAGCAAAAACTCATATTTGGAGAACTTGAGAAATAGTACAAGCTCTCAAAAAACCTATAACATAATTCAAAAATATTGTGCATTCTACCCACAACTTCTCGAATACACTGGAATATCATCAATAAACACAATAACTAACGAATCTAAATAAGGTCTGAACACATGGTAAATCAAGTCATAAATATGGTTGGGCATTAGTGAGCACAAAATATATCACAAAAAATACATAGTACCAAAACGGGTTCTAAAGGCTATCTTCAGGATATCCTCAGCCCGAATCCTTCACTGATGATAATCGAAGCTCAAACCTATCTTAGAGAATACAACTGCTCCCTGAAGCTGGTCGAACAAATCAGCAATGCAAGGCATATGATAATGGTTCTTCATCATCACCATATTAAGTTGCCTATGATCAATACACATCTGCATCAAACTACCTTTCTTCTTAACTAACCAAATAGGGGCTCCCCACAATGACACACTCAATCTAATGATCCCCTTGCCAAGAAGATCCTGGAGCTGAGAGTTCAACTATTTAATATCTATGAGAGCCATACGATAAGGTGCTATAGAAATAGGTTGGGTTTCAAGCTCAAGGTCAATAGCAAACTCACTCTCACAGGCAGGAGGGATACCAGATAGATCACCATGAAACACATCAGGAAACTCACACATAATAGGAACAAAGTCAAGTTTCAGACACTCTACACGGGTATCACATACATAGGTGAGATTGTAGGGAGCAACTTATTTTTGTGCAAGTTCTCATTGTAGTAGTTCTAGCATTGTGGGGTCATGAATTTGGTGTTGTCTAATTCTTCCCTTTTTTAGGTGGATTAGTAATTGTAAACAACATATTTTAGACCATTATTATTATTATCATACAAAAAATATGCTAGATCAAATAAATAAATAAATAAATACTGCAGTGTTATAGAAGGCATTGGGGCAGAAATGGATGTACAATAATTTTTTGGTTCCTAGACAATGCCTCAGGTATGGTGATCATGGGTCAGTGGCTGCAATCTTTCTCCAGTCCAGCACTTTAGTCAAAACACAAAATTTTGTCCCCACATTCGTATTCTACTAGGCATGTATGCATTAAGATTAAGGGACCTAAGCCATGTTATCATGATTATACCCTCAAACTAAAAGAATTTAACATGGAATTTATAGAGGCATTGAATCAAACACATGGTGTAAATGCTCACTTTGATCATTTAAAGCTTAAATTTGGGTACTCCAGACTTCCCCATTAGCGTGTACGCCAACTACAATAGCTAACAACAATAATAATCACTACTAAACATGTATGTAGCAATAAAAACATTATTTCAGGCCTTTCTCTACACTATAAGTTCTAAGCATGCAATTATATCAAAACTAAGGAAATTGAGACAACTTACCGAATTAGATGATGTAAGGAATAAATTAACTCTTTGATACTCCACACAAAGAAAATTTTTTGAGAGAATTTGAGTAAATTTTAAAAAATGTGTGTGGGAAAAAGGCATTAGGATGGTTTTTTAATCTGTTTTGACTGTGATCGTCTTAGTTCTGTGATTGTGGCCATACAGCCTCCATAATTATGATGGCATGGACCAGGGCTACAGTAATTGAGACCAAAAAAATGGGTCTCCTACACTTTTTGGTTTGTCCAAATTGTAAATTTCACATGCTCCTTTTTCAAATTGCATCAAAATCCTCTTACCACCAACATTTCATGGATTATGCATGCAACAAAACAAAACAAAAATGAAATCCACTCTAACATACATAAATCAAAAGGATACTGATCAATTTTCATGGCATAATGGGTTACCTCCCATCTATCATTTATTTTAATGACGTAGCATGACACCTTCACCATTTTCTTTTATGTTTTAACTTAGAGGATTTTAATCTCTATTCCAACTTTTATTCAATATGCAATGAGTGGTAGAAACATAGAAGATTCAAATCTTCCAAGATAAAACTTGGTATATGTGAGGACATGGAGAGAAATCTTCAATCTCTCTATTTTGAAGACTTGAACCTTTTACCCAACTTTCCACCAAACTTTAAGTTAGGATCCTTGGGTAAAAGTGAGCATATCAATAGGTAACTCATTAAACATTGGTAGTTGTGTTCTTTCCTCTTTGATGGATGGGGTTATCGTTTCTGTTTTGGCATGTCAAATACCAAAATATTGGAATCGAACTTCGTCTCCCCACAATCCATCATTCGTCTAGGAGGATGGATTCTCATCACATCCTCTAGGCATAATGTTGAAAAGTGGGTTGAATAAGGTCTAACTCTTAATTTTAGAATTTTCTCCTCTATAGCACCTTTACCACGAAACGAACTAGAGTCATCATAAGAAATGTGACTTGATCTTCTTTTGACTCTAGTACCATTTCCTTTATTTTGGCATTTTTGACATTATTTTATTTGGTTGGTTTGGAAGTCGAGGGTTCTTTATTCCCAAGCTCATCATTATATCTTGGTTTCTCTTCTTAATTAACCTCATATTGGAGAGTAGGAAGAGCAATGGCATTTGTAAGATTTGTTTCCTTGCCATTTCCTTTACCTTTACAATTTTCCTTCTAAATGCCTCATTGGATTGATGTATGTCTTGTATGTTCTCCTCTATTGTTGTTACTCTATACAAGATAGTTTAAAGCATAGCTTTAAAGCTATTAGACCCAGTATGTTGCTCTTCCTTCTTATCATCATAAGACCTATCAACCTCATAAGAAGAACTAGCATTTGGGACAACATCTTGAGGGGAGGGGGTATTTGAACAATCACTCCAATGTTCTAATTCATCCTTCATCGATTTCGCTCATTCCAATATATGTTGAATCATTGATTCAAGACCAATATTCTTCGTGCTAATTCTCCCCTTTCTTTCTCATAAGACCTATCAAAATCATGAGAAGAACTAGCAACCGAGTTTGTAAAATAGGGGGAGGGGTCATTATATTTTATTACCAAAGGGTTCATGTACAACTTTAAGAAAAACATGAAAAGAAATTCTCCTTAGATATTCCCTACTAGTGATCTATGTCTCTCATCATCTATCTAACTTTCTACAATAGACCAAATAGAACCAGTTTGACTAGAGAAGATATCTATTGAGTTGGCCAACACACGTTCGAACTTTGGGTGTATGCTAGTGTAACATCTCCTATTTTTCTTGTACTTGTTCTAATTAAATTGAACTTGGTATACCCTTGTGGTATAGGCAACAGTCGAGATTTTTTATGTGAGTATTGATAGTGTATATGGAGTTCTAGATACTGCCCATATATTTTAATGTGATGCAATCAACTTACCATCGATACAATTATTTAACTTGGAATCATAAGATGGTATTTGAATCTAAATTTTAAAGTGACCAAGTGTGTACAAGTTGTAAGTTTGATTAAAGGGATTAGGAAATAAAAATGGAGTAATTTGTTAAGGTGTTTGCTTGACCTAATTAAGCTAGTAGGTGAGTCACCTACTTGAGTTATATGAGCCAAGTTAATGGACCAAGTCCATGGATCAGATTTGGGCCTTTATTAGTATACTTATTTGGGCCCAAATTAAGTAAAAGAAGAAAAGAAAATGGAGAAAAGGCCTAATGCTCAAATCTACCAAGGCCCAATTTAATTGAGCCCAACTAAGAATTAAGTACGTTGGTGCATCACCTACTTTGAAATTTTGAGTATCTTGAACTCTTAAGTAGGTACATCACTGACTTGGACTAATTTGACAAATTTTAATGTAAAAAATGTAGCTAAGGAAGTGGACAAAATAGGGCCTTTATAAGGCCAAGTTGCTGGTCATTTTCCTTCATTTCTAAGTCAAAAAAAAGTATATTTCACAAATTCTCTTCACTCTCTCTAAAACAACAAAGAGCTGCCTTATTTTTCTTTCTAGGGCTCTTAAAGAGACCCCAACCTTTGCAAGCCAAGGTAAGTGAAAACATTTCTGTTTTAGCTTAATTATCTTATGGAAGATTAGGAAAATATGCTATAAGTGATTAATTATTCATTCATGATAGAATATAGAACAAGCTACTTGCTCACTTTTTCTTTGTTGTTATGAGAACCCTTTTCTTCTTTGGTTTAACGTGTGAAGGAAAGTGAAAGTTGAAGTTCTTATGGGGTTCAAAATTAAAGGTTAAGTTGCATAATTGAGGTAAGGTGACTACCCCATTTTTTTCTCCTTATATATGTGAAGTTGGGAATGAATTATGGATGCGTTGTTATGAGAACTCAAGAGATGGTGAGTTCAACAATTCATTGCTACAACGAAAGAAATTTGGGCTATTTTGTATATATATGTGGGGGATGCCAGGTTGATATTGGGAAAAGTTATAATTAGTTAGTATTGAAATATAGAAGAAGGGTGTGGTGGTACACCATCAAACTACTGGTCGTATATATTTACTGCCCATTCTTTTTCGTGTATTATTTGGAAGATGTAATGAACCCAAAGTTATATCATGGGATCTTATAAGAATAAGTATCATATGTGGAAGTAATTGGAGAAGAAAATGGCTAAAATAACACCCTTGATTGATAAATTAAGGGCTTACTACCTAACCACTATTTTGGTGAAGTTAAATAACCTAAATATGTCGGTTGGTTGCTAATATTAATTTACTATATATTTTACTGTACATAAGTAATCCAAAAAGGCGAGAATTCAATTTGGGTTAGTATCGAAGTTGTACGACCAGGTATGTAAGGCATACTCTATTTTGCACTCTTTGGCATGAAATTGGACTTTTGTTCCATTAAATAAGCTTCCAAGGTTATCCTATAACAAGTGATGCATAGTAGCATTGTATTATATCCTATGTATCCAATGACCTTATTCCCACTGTGTAACGTGTTAAAACACCTCAATACATGCTTATTATTAAGTCTGCACGTCTATTTTCACTAAAAAATTTCAAGAATTCTCCATTTACTTAAATAAGACCCATGTGTTATTTTCACCTCCTAAACACTTCATTTGTATGCCAACAGCTCCCTACCTCATTATTGTTGCATTAAGTACCCATTTACATATCTCTTATTGGTAGATTATTGTTTCAAGTACCATAATGTTATGACCACCAAAGTAACAATCTCAAAGGCTAAATAAACTAAGTAATGCAAATTTGTAGTAAATGGGTAGCAGATCAGGGGCATAAGTCTAGCATGGCCCGATCCTGATACTTTATATGTGGGTGGAAGCTCAGGGCCGTAAGCCTAGCATAGGTCGATCCCAATATTTATTTATGGGTTGCAGCTCAAGGCCTAAACCTAGCATGGGCCGATCTCGATTTGTCTATTTACCATTGATCAGCTAGTTATTTATATCATATGATTTACAAAGACTATGAAGTAAGAAAGGTAAAATAAAGAAAGGAATGTAATGTACCGGACCCTACAAGTATATATAAAGGTGGTCTAATTGTACTATATTTACACTTACATCCGATTTTCATTGAACTCTTATGTCATGTGTGGTTACTTTTAGCCTTACATATTTAGTACATACTTTCGTACGCATGCCCCTTATGAGGGACCTATATTTTATGCTACAGGTACAGGTGCTTCAGCAAATGCACCTTCTCAGTAGGAACCCAGACTATTCAAAGACTATTGGTGAGCTCCAAGTGGACTCAGGGCTTTTCGAGTCGGTTCCATATATTTTAATATTATGCAGTAGTCAAGAGAAGGGCGGGGGTTTTTCCCGACCCTAACTAAGTTTATGTATCTCTTAGAGGATATGTATACTAATGTAAAGTTAAACATGGTAGTGTCTTGTCTTTTAGACGTTATGGCCCCAACGGCCAAGTCTTGTATATATAATTTTATTCTTGCCTACGTAGTTATTCTCATCGATGCATTATATCATATTTGTCAGTACCTTTGGTTGTCATAGTTACATGAATAAGAAGTACAAGGTTATGGATTGGTACTCTCGAGCCTTTACACTTACGGGTGCCTGTCCGCCCCAATAGTATTTGAGGCGTGATAGCTAGCCCTTTGTCATGACTCAAATAGGGGCCTTGGATGTGATGAGCACCCTAACACAACCAAGGCCTGAAATGGCCCCTTAGTCTTTCATCATAAGCATAGTTAAATAAAAAACATGCGGAAGCTAACCTATTATATAAGGAGTTTGAAATACATAAAAAGAAGTTTGTAAATCAAAACAAAATCCTAAAAGCAATAACCCAAATAAATTAGTGTCCATGTCTTAATAAAATAATTTAAGACAACAACCCATATCGACTACGAAGACTCTAACTTTAATAATAACTTCTAAGTCAGGACATGACTCCGACTATACCATAAAACTAATAAATACCATTAGAAAACCAGATGTGAAAAGTAAAAATGCCTTTCAGATAATGGAGGGCTCACCACTTCTCACCAGTTGTCCAATTGTGTCCTAGAACTGAATTAGTAAGCTTCCATATTTTGGAAGGCTCCATTTCATATTCATGGATGTCTTTACTTACATTGGTTTATTTATGGATATTGGTTTTAGCTATGGTTGGGGGCATGTCATAATCGAATATTTGTTTTCTACAGGTTAGAGGGTTTTATAGAACTACTATGGGTTGGTATGGGCGGGATCAATACTAATGTCAGCATTATTATTAGCATTGGTATTGGGGCTGATATCTATGGACTAAATTTCGTACTATTTTATCTTTTTATGTTATGTTATGGAACTTGGTTTGGCTATTGTTTTGGTTTTTGCATATGGTTTAGTTTGGTTATTATAGTTTTTTGGTATTGGGCGGTTGGACTCATTTGGGTGGTCATGATCGTAGACCTAACACAGTCTTGGGTTGCACAATAATGCTTTTCTTTTATACGTTCGTAATTTATTTGACTCAGGATATTCATATGTTGGTTGGGTTGGGTAACAGAGGTGGTCTCCAGTCCTGGTTGGACTTGGGATGCCCATTACAACAAGGCCTTGGTTTGGATCGTATCACATATGTGTTCTATATTTGGTTTCATAAACTTTCATCATATTTAGAAACTTAACTTTGATACTTTTATGACTTTCCACACACTCAGATTCTAAATATTTGATTATTTGTGTAGTTTAGTAATTTATTTATTATTTTATCTGTTAATCTCTCTGTATGTTTCTTATTTTAGTATTGTAGTGGAATGAATTATGGTAGTCATCCCTTTTTTGGGGGTAACTATCCATATTTTATTACCAAAGGGTTTATGTACAACTTTAAAAAAAATGAAAACAAATCCTTCATAGCTAGATATACCCTATCAATGATCTATGGCTCTCATCATCTATCTAACTTTCTATAATAGACCAAATATAACTAGCTTAACTAGAGAAGATATCTATTGAGTTGTCCAATACACTTTGGAACTTTGGGTGTATGCTAGTGTAACATCTCATATTTTTCTTGTACTCATCCTAATTATATGAAACTTGGTATAGCCTTGTGGTATAGGTGTAAGACCCCATAAAAGTTCCCTCATAGTGTGAGCCTTAGAGTGTGTCAAGTGAAGTGTAATTCTGGCCCTAAAATATTGAGAAGGGACTTCCCAAGTGATTTGTGTTTTAAACCGTGTAGAATTTCCCTAATATTCAACTTTATTTCATGTAGAGAATTGAATTAGCTTTTCAATGATACCAATTTCATCCAAATCTGGTATTGGGGTGAGAAGTTATGGTCGTTTTACTGAGTGTTGTCGGAACCACCCAGGTGCGACGGACAGCTTGACGGACCATCAAGTTTGTGATGGACCGTCTCCCAAACCATCACAATCAAGGTAGTGACTCCTCTTTTGTCCCAAGTGTGATGGCCAAGACGACAAACCGTCAAGCTAACGATAGACCGCCGCTAGGACCGTCACAACTAAGGCAGTGTGGCCTTTTTCTGACCAACATGCGATGGATGAATCGACAGACCATCAAACTAGTGATGGATCGTCACTCCGACCGTCGGAAATCCTGTTTAGTATTTTTAAGTCATTTTTAAAAGGATCTTTTGGGTCTTTTCCCTTTTAATACCTTGATATATTCAAAACGAAGCATACGACTTTATTATCTCCCAAAACATCCAAAGGCTAGGGTTTCTTCCTCAAGAACAAACCCAAAACCCTTCTCCAAAATATATTTAAGAACTCACCATAGTTTATATAAATTGAGTTGAGATTCGAGTTCCCCAAGTCCAAGGCTTCAAGAACCCTCTCTCAAAGAGTAAGAAGAAGAGTTTCAAGCAAGCTTGTTCTTCTAGTTTCACAATCTAAGGTATGTAGGGTTTGAACAAGGATAATTCTTTTATTCTTGTGCCCAAAAATTATTTTAAATTACAAAGATTTATGACTATATGAGTTCTCCTATGAATTTGAAGTGTGGGTTCATACCAAATATTACTAAGCATAAGATTTTGAGATTTGCCAATGTTCTAGAAATTGAAGTACATGAGTATGTTGAGATTTTAAGACAAATTGAATTTTGGAAGGCTCCATTTCATATTCATGGATGTCTTTACTTACATTGGTTTATTTATGGATATTGGTTTTGGCTATGGTTGGGGTCATGTCACAATCGGATATTAGTTTTCTATTGGTTAGAGGGTTTTATGGAACTACTATGGGTTGGTATGGACGGAATCGATACTAATGTCAGCATTATTATTAGCATTGATATTGGGGCTGATATCTTTGGACTAAAGTTCTCATTATTTTATCTTTATATGTTATGTTATGGAACTTCGTTTGGTGATTGTTTTGGTTTTTGCGTATGGTTTGGTTTGGTTATTGTTTTTTTTTTGTATTGGATGGTTGGACTTGTTTGGGTGGAATATATATATATATATATATATATATATATATATATATATATTTATAATATGTGTGTGTGTGTCTTTATATATATGTGCTCAATATAGTAAAGTCGGGAAAATAGCAACATATGCATAATCTGAAGTGATAAATACATTCCAACTGGTTCATGCATAAAATCCTAGGTATCAGATGTTCATAACCCACCAGCTTTGTCTAATGCAACTGAACATGATGATAATTTAAAGATGATCATAGTGAAGAATTTTCACAAAACAAATCCAAAACTTAATAATTTATCATTAATAGGGAAATTTATAATTTTTGGACATGGAAGATGTCACTTCTTTGGGATGACATGTATTCATGGTATAATTACAAAGTAAATTGAGTAAATTAATGAAAAATTCATATTTGACCTAGAACCAAACTTGAAGGGAAAGTAAACTTGATGACTTAGATATTTTTTGGGACTCAATGGGTGAAAGGGACCCATTAATAAAACCCCACATACATAAAGTGGAAACCTCAAAAAAATCCTTGGAATTGAACTTAAGATGGTGAAACCCTAGCTTGCTTTTGGAGACAAGATAATCATTTTTTTCCTATTGGGGATTGATTTTACTATTAAATAGTGAATTTAAGGAAGTTTGGGATTATATACCACTCTTAGGGAAGCCTAAGAAATGTGAGTTATGAGTAAAAAGGATGGGAAAAGACTACACAACCCTTTTTAAAACGTGCAGGAATTTCTGGGGTGCAGTCATTAGAACTTGGGCAATGACTCCTTAAAATAGGTCACGAGTCATGGTCTGATTCATTTGACCTGAATTCCTGGGTTATGAATCTTTTCTGTTATGACAACAACTCCTATCCTTACGACTTACTAGGTCTAATCACGGGTCTTTAGGATAAGTCGAGGTCAAAAACTTAATTTCTAGATTTCTTTTTTTGTGATGACGGATCCATCTAATGACATGTTAGGACTGGTAATGATCCATTTACTAGACTCATTACCATATGTCTAAGATTTTGTATCCCTTACTATTGTGGCAACAACTCCACACAAGGACTTATTATGACTGATAATGGATTGTTGCAAGAGTCATTGTCACTGGCAGTTGACAAACCCTCTGGAAATTTCCTTTACTTTTTTCCACGATATCAAATTAAAGTAAGACTTGTGGCATTTGGAAGCTAAATAAATGGTCTATATTTTGATGGGTACGGAGCTTGAATACCTAGGGTATTACACCATATTTAGTTAAAATAATATTGGATGAAAGTTTTCATGGTTCCATTAAGTCTGAAACATCATATTTGGTATGGTAGCATTGTTTACTTACATACACGGGTTCCCAAACAAATATCGAGCACCCGTTCGAAGTCTATTTTTGGACTTAGAATAACCTGGTGTCTGATATCTTGTATGACCAAATTAGCATTCATGGAGTTGTATTAGCGGCAAATGCTTTAATGCCGATTAGCCACAAAAGCTGCCTTGGCTATTTGGATGACGACCACTTTAGTGGTAAGGGGCCCCTTAAGCAGGAACTGCTTTAGTATCCTGGCGACAACTTTAGTAGTACTCCTAAACCTGTGCAGGACTATTTTTGCATAGTTGTACAGGTTAAGCACTAGTGTAATGACCCTCTAGGTTATTTCCTTGATTTACATGTATTCTATATTTTTTGAGCTTTCCCAAAGTGACTACAAATTATTTATGACTTTCTCTAACTGTCAATTTGATTATCAAATAGTTTTCTTGGATGTGAGGATCATTTTCTTATTTTACAGCTTTTGTTGTTTAGGATTTGGTCTCAGTCCAAAACTCCTAGTAGATTACCTCGAATTAGAATTCTTACATCACGATCACCTCCTAAACATTGATTTTAGGCAAGAGAAGTTAAGGTCCTAGGTCTTCCGGACTTATTTTGGGCTATTGGGCAGATTAGGTAAGAAATGGTACTATAGATATTGGACCCACATTTGGTGAAAATGATCTCGGATAAAAGTTGTGAGGCTTCCATTGAGTCTGGAACATTGAATTTGGTAGGGTAGAATACTATTATTGCATGCACGGGGTTTTAAATGAATGTCGAGCTCCCGATCAAAGTTCATTCCAACATAGCAAAATCTAGTGCATCAGATTGATGATGTGACCGCTTAAGCGACCATATAACTGCATAAGCAATCATCGTGTATACTGGATGGTGTCACTTAAGCAACATTTACCACTTTGTAAAAGGCCGCTCAAATAATGATTGTGTCTACTTAAGCGGTTGGTAATTCACTTAAGTGATACCCTCCAGGCTTGTCGGATGGCTTAAGAAATGTTAGAGCCACTTAAGCGGCTACTGCCTAAGCGATAGGGTTACGACTTAAGTGGCACCTAGTGGCTTTAAATTCCATTTTCCCTACCTGATTTTCCATCATTTTCATACTAAGTTGACAGCTCAAAGAAAGTAAAAGTTATCAATTATCCATATAAGTTAAGGTAAGCTTGCCTAACTCTTCTTGGTCATTTTTCATTAATTTTCTCTTTGATTTCCATCCTTATTCTTGGTAAAATTCTTAGAAATTAGGTCTTGAATTCCTAAACTTTAAGGGATAATTTTAGACCTAATTTGTGCTTCATTTATGCTCAAATTTTGAGCAAAAATTCCTTATCCTTTGAGAGACCTCATGATGGGTTCAATTTTAGATCTTAATTATGGGTCCCACAAGCTCATTCTTGACCCAAAAATTAACCTGATCCTTAATATACAAAAATGGGTCTTGTTTTACTCCTAATAATATGTAGATTACTATTTTGATTGTGTGATGATATTTCAAAATCGTAGAATTAGGATGGAGGATTTTGGACATTCAAGGATTTTAGTTCGGCATTGTGGTAGGATTCTATCTACTATTATTTTTGGGATAGTATTTTATATATGTTTCACATTAGATATGGACGTTAAGATATGATTGTGTGTATAACACTGTGACTCAACCTAAATTATGAGATTGGGGCTAGAAAGGGAAGTGGCCCTTAAGGTGAAATACTCACTATACTTGTATATCCTATTTCCTTAGGTTGCTAGCATGTTAGGTATAGTTGAAACTAGTGAGCCTTTAGTATAAGACTACTAAGATACTCGGTAGATTCTGATGGTTTTCCCCGAATTGTGATAGTATTGTTATGTCGGATATATATTATTAGGCCCAAGGCCATTTTAATGATATTGGTAGATCCGAGAAGTGGTTTATCCTTATAAAGGATGTAGTCAAAGTTTATAGACATTTTTATGCTTATGATCACATTGTTTGGATACTAGTTATGGCATGCATAGATTTGGTACATTCATGATTACTAAAACGGTAAATGATATGATTTCAACTAAAAGTATTATTTTATTACTCTTTTTCTTAAAAGGTATTTATTCTCACTTTTCTCTTTTAAAGTGTATTTCTTCATAACGAGAATCATACCATCTTAATGAATAACTTATGACCCTTTGAGAATTAAAATGATATTCTAGAGATCTAACCAAGATATATTCTGGTCCACGATTTTGCTACTATTATTTACCTCGATCGAGAGAGATTTTGACACTTTCTACACTTTTATGGACTTACATATTTTAGACATGGTTCTTGCCCATGTATTTTATATGTCTATATATATATATATATATATATATATACATATATGGTTCTCGATAAAGCAGATTAATGATGATGATGGTTAATGAAATCCTAAAGCGGGACCAAGTTGGTGGAATATTCTTTGGTGGTGCATGACCTCCAGGGGATATAGAGTTGGTTGTCTGTGTTTTCAGTCGGTGATTCATTTTCTGTTTTGATTTTGTTCAATATCTATATTTCATGCCCTCTGATGGATTTGGATTTGGTTTTCTGTGTTTTTAAATGGTGATTTACTGTAATGCCCCAAAAGTTTCCAAGCTAAAATTTTTCCCTAAAAGTATCAAGCATTGGCTTCTAGAATGAAAAATGGTCAACTCCCTATGGAATTATTTAAATTTTAAATTTTCATTATGTAGGTAACTGAATAAACTTTCCGTTGATATAAGATTCATCCAAAATAGACACCCGATGGGGGATTTATGGCTATTTTATGTGCTAGTCGTAAAACATCATCATTCAGGTGTTTAGCACATCGCCGAGGATCCTAATTTTGCATTCGTCAATTTTCAGTGAGACTACACGATCGTGGCGCATCGCGGAGTGAGACAATTTTCTAAATGGTACTTTCCAGTGAGCCACCGCGATTGTAGCATGTCGCGGTGGCCCATAAAATTTGGCACCAGTTGTATTTTTACTCCATCTCATTAAGGGTAAAAATGGTACTTATCTAACCCCTTATCATCTCTAACACGGGGTTTAATCCCAAGAACACCAAAATAAGTTTATTTTCATCAAAATCTCTCAAGAAACTCTATTAGGGTTTCAGACTTAAAATCCTCATAGCTCAAGATTTAACCGTGTGTTTTAAAAGATAATTGGAGATTTTGAATCCTCGCATCATAGACTCAAAGAATCATCCATTTACTTTCTGAAATAGGGGTACGTGGGGTTGTCCCAAATTTCATGGGCATGATTTTTGAAAAGAATTTACTCAAGACCTTACTATCTATACATATACATAAATTTTTACTACTGGGGTTTTGTTTTAATATCAATAACATGTTTTGTGATATGGTTTTGAAAGAAATATTGAAATATCATGTGGTTGTTGGCTTGCATATATTTCAATTGTTGAATTGTGATTATGTGATCTGCATTTTGAAAAGGTGTGATGTATATGAATTGTAAATTCTTTAAATTCCCCATAATAATATTTTATACCACACACAATACTTGTGTTAAACCATCGAAAGCATGAGTTTTTGCAATTGACATGATATTACTCATAAATGATAAAGTTTCTTGAAACTATTACATGTTGAGAACCATGGTGCATGTGTTTAATGTGTGTGAAAGTTTTATATATGTGCATGTTGTAAATGGCATAAAAAGTTGGAGAATTGATATGGTACTGTGACTTGAAAGTAAATGGTATGACGATACCATATAAATGTATGCCATGACAGAGTTAGAGTTTGATTTAAGAGAGTTAGATGGTTACTCGAAGAAAGTATGAGTTGAAAGACTCTATGCAAGAAACAGTAATTTGTTGACACAGGATTATGGTACCATGCTTTGTGATCTTGTGTACCTTGATTCATGTCGTCCCAAAATGGGGATATGATTAGGTGCCCTACTTTGTGATTTGTGCACTACCATAACATGTTGACTTGATTAGGGATTTTGGAACCCTGCTGTGTGATCTTGCATGTCCCATTTTAAGACACTCCAATCCTTGCGGCAAACTTGGATTGGGGGCTTGGCCGCCTAGTCAAGGGCGGATTCCATATATCCCATGGAATTATAGGTAATAGATTGTACCATCTAGCTAAAAAGTAAGACAAAGAGTGAATCATGGTTTCAAAGAAATGCTTCAAAATCTTTAAAATGCCCATGTGATTTCTTACTATATGATATGTTTATGAACTATTTTAAATTGCTCTCATATATGTTGATTATAAAGACTATTTTGGATTAGCTCTGCATACCAGTACATCTATATTAACCCCCCTCCTCCTCTAACCTCTCAAGGTTCTAAGGCATAGTCTAGTGGCCAACATAAGCAGTAGATAATTCAGACAACTGAAAAGATTGTGCAGTGGTGAGCCTTCTATCTTCTGGAAGGCCTAATGTCTTACAGATATTCATCATTCTAGAGTTTTGGTCTACTGGGGGCCTTTTACCAGACTTCAGATAGTATTATTTTGAGATTTAGTAGAGATTTTGCAGAATGAGTCAGATGTTATTTAGATATTGTTGGAGTTTTCCTTTATTGTTAAACTAATTTTAGAGTATGACCATGTTTCCATATTTGATTTATAATTCTGCATTTTTCTTTTATTAGATGAATGTTGTGCACGATTAACAGATAGATTGGGACATCCGGGCCTTTATGGGTGATGATAGGCGAATTTACACGCCTATATCAATATATTTTTCCCATATTTGTGCCACGTTTTGAGAACAAATTATATATTTCATGCACTTTTAGTCCTTTTTCCTGTAAGTGAGCTAAAGAACATGATTAGCAAAGTTTCAGGTATAAATGATGCAGAATTCAGCATTTTATGGCTTACTTGACACCAAAGAAAGCTCACGAATGAAGGAAAGGGAGCTTGAACGCCTAAAGGACCAAAAGTGATGCATGGAAAATCTGTCCCGGGCTAAAACAGCATTTCTGAAGACTTTGGGGACTGCAGTAACTTAGTTGGATTTGGATAATGATACATTAACCTAGTGCAATGGGGTTAAGTATTTCATTTGTTTATTTGGATTAGGAGAATATTACATTAACCTAGTACAATTGGGTTAAGTATTTCATTAGCTTAGTAGGATTTGGTTAGATATTTCATTAGCTTAGTAGGATTAGGATATGGGTATTATAAATACCCTATCATGCTAGAGATTTTAGAGACTTCAACATTCAACCATTCTACATCTTCCTACATTCTACGCTACAAACAATTCTACAACTCTTCTAATCTTTCCATTAATTCTATTTTTCTTCTTCTATTCATTTATTCTTAATTTCCGCAACAAGAGAAACGTTACGTTGCCTAGGAAATTCACGCCTAACGCCTACCTCTTGAGCCACACGAAATTCATCCTTATTGTGGTATAACAACAATGTCAATCGTGATCTCCTTTGCAATCATGGGTAACTAAACTTCTCTGTTGGGGTTATGGAAGCCAACTGAAATACTATCTATTGCTATGAGTTTGTGAATTCTTGACACGTATGTTACTTATATCATTATTCTCTTCATCTTAATCTACATTCTTTGTGGATGCAAACGCAATAATACGCCAGTATAACATTTAACTTGTTCGAAAGAAAGGTCATTTGTCTGGAAAAGAGATAATGTCAAGGTAGTAGGGTCACCCCCTAAATTCCCTACTAAACAGTTAGTGCCGTAAATTGATTAACCTCTTGGAGAATTTGTACCGTTAGACACGCTTTAAGCTCGAAAGAGTTAAAGTGAAATAATCCTTGAATAGGTCGAAAGACGCCTGGATTTACCATCGAATACAATTCTCTATAAGAACATGCATGTCGTAATTCTACACACTCATAGTCAATAGAGACGTATAACTCAGGAGGTGGACATAACCCCAACGCTTCAATTCTCATTGTTTACAACTTACGTAACAATCCTTTTCTTTTTACTTTGCTATTTTCAGCTTTTACTTTATTGCTTTGGTTACACATTACAATCCCCCCTTCTTACGAGACTTGCACTAAAAGTCTAGTAATTTTGCTTACTTGTTGGCCAAGCTATTCCCTGTGGGATCGATACCCAACCCAGGTTGGGTTCTATATTTCCTAGCGACCGCTTTACACTCCCACGAGACCTGTAGATTGAGCGTTATCAAAAATTGGCGCCGTTGCCGGGGAATACGAGTGTCAATCAATTTTGTGATAATTACTAGACCCTTTGGTCAAAGATTCTCGTACTTTTACTTTTAGTTTTTGTTTTTGTTTACTGCAGGTTTTTATTCAGTGCATGCCCCATACTAGAAGTTCTGGTCAACCATTATTACCTATCAATCCTGAACCACAACGCATTGGTAGAATGGAAGCACAAGCTGAAATCGAAAGGATGGCTGCTCAACAGGAACAGGCGAGATTAGATGCTCTTGCCGCCGCCCAAGTACACCAACAAAACATTAATAACCCTACACGAGCAACAAATCCTGACGATCAGGATTTAGGTGATGACGAGTTACTAAACCCTAGGCGTGATGCTGAAATAACACCTGCCAAACGAAGAGGTCGACAAGCTCGATTTAGGTATGATCGCCAACCAATGCAGCCAGCTTTCGACGATGATGATGATGATCTTGATGGTGCCGGAGCCACTGGAGCCATAATTCCTCCACCATTAGTGCCCAGAGCCAAGTTCAACATCACAAGCACCATGATTCAGTTATTGCAACTCAAGGGATTATTTGGTGGACTAGCAGGCGATGATCCGAGTATGCATCTCATCAACTTTATTTCTACATACAAGTCGTTTGACAATCCTGGTGTTGGTTAGAATGAAATTCGATTACGTCTATTCCCATTGTCTCTGTCTGGGGAGAGAACACTATGGTTGAATGGGCTGACTCCTGATTCAATTAAAAATTAGAGGCAATTGAGAGACGCTTTCCTAGAAAGATTCTTTCCACCATCCAAGAGGGCACAATTGAGAGATAAAATCAGCAACTTTCGTCAGCTTCCCACTGAAGCTCTTCATGAAACATAGGAGAGGTTCAAGACAAAGCTAGCGAGATGCCCAAACCATCACATGACTAATGTCCACCTAATGGAGATCTTGTATAGAGCCTTGAATTCAATAACTAAACCAGTGGTGGATAACACAGCTGGAGGATCTTTTATGGATCTCACCTTTGGTCAAGCAAGCAATATGCTAGATCGTATGACGAAACAAAGTAGAGCTTGCCATACCAGGGATTCTGAGGTAGCAAGCCCCATTTTATCTATTGGCATGACTGCAGACCAAAGAAAAAGAGAAGAAGAACGTGATCAAGATATGGCGCATATGAAAACACAAATGGATCTTCTTACAAAGCATTTATTATCAGGGAAGACTGAAAAAGTGAAAGTTATTGCGTCAAAAGGAAAAGACGAATCTGATTCGGAAGATGAGGCCAACTACTTGAACAATCAGGGGGTTTCCGAGGGAATACCCAAGGAAACCAAGGTCGGAACTACTATGATAAATCTGGAAACAAAGACCAAGGTAGTTGGAAAAACAAGAATGAAAAGAGTGGTTTGTACGTTCCCCCTGGTAGACGTGACACCACCACATCTAATTCTGGAAGTATGGAAGACATGATGGATAAATTATTGAAAGGAGTGGAAGCAACGAGCGCGGGAGTTACGGAGGTAATTAATGATTTTTCCTCCATGAAACAATTAGTTGATTCTCATTCCACTTCAATCAAGCAAATAGAGCAGCAATTGAGCCAACTTTCAGCAGCACTCAGTTAAAGAAAGGCTGGCACCTTACCTAGCGATACTGTGCAAAACCCAAGGAATGATGGGTCATGCATGGCCATCACTACCAGAAGTGGTAAGGTGCTGGAAACTTCAGCAAAAGGCAAGCAAGTGGTTGACGAAGTTGCGGGCATGGATGACAACGCAAAAGGAGAAGATGCCGCAACACCTACTCCTGATGACAAGGACGCCTCACCCAGTGCTGTGCAACCTAAAAAATCTGAAAAACGGAAGCAAGAGGAGAAGAAAACCGTGGAGAAAACACTTCCATACCCACCACCACCTTTTCCCCAAAGATTGAAGAAGGTGGCGGACGACACAAAGTTCAGCAAATTCATGACTATGTTAAAGAAGCTGACCATTAATGTTCCATTGGTGGAGGCACTAGAACAAATGCCTGGGTATGCGAAATTCATGAAGGATCTTTTGACTAAGAAGCAGGCAGCAAGTTATGAGTTGAAAGAAGATGTGCATCATTGTAGTGCAATTGCTACCCGATCGATAGTTCAGATAAAGGCCGACCCCGGAGCTTTCACTATTCCTTGCACCGTAGGATCTTTGAATTTTGCCAAATCATTATGTGACTTAGGAGCCAGCATCAATTTGATGCCATTATCGATCTACAAGAAGTTGGGGTTAGGTAATCCTACTCCAACCAATATGAGGCTCGTCATGGCAGATAAGTCGGTAAAATGACCTATTGGTATTCTATGTGACATATTGGTAAAGGTTTCTTCATTCATCTTTCCGGCAGACTTTGTTATTTTGGATTGTGAGACAGACTCAGAGGTTCCCATAATCTTGGGACTCCCTTTCCTTGCTACAGGAAGTGTGCTTATTGATTTAAGAGCTAATGAGCTTTCATTCCGAATAAATGACGAAGTGGTTCGCTTTGATGTGTGCAAATAAATGAAGCAACCCAAAGATCTAAGTGTATTTTCGGTGGCTGATGTTTTCTTTGATGATGAGAAAGAATTACTTGAAGAAGAGAAAATCATTGATGACCCTTTGGAGGTTGTGCTTATGAATGGAGAGAATGAGGATGCTGAAAATTGTGAAGAAGCTATTTGTGCTCTATCGGGATTAGGGACATATCGCTATGCTCCCAAGAAGCTGGACCTTGATCTCAAGAATCGACCCACACCACCAGCTATGTCATCTATTGAAGAGCCACCCACGTTAGAATTGAAGGAGCTGCCAAGTCATTTAAAGTACGCATTCTTAGGAAGCGGAAACACACTTCCAGTTATTGTGGCAGCCGATTTGGGTGAGCAACAAGTTGCAGCTCTTATTGCTATTCTACGCAAGTATATACGAGCCATTGGATGGACCATTGCGGATATTATTGGTATTCCACTAGGGATTTGTGCACATAAAATTCAGCTTCAAGAAAATTGCACACCCACCATTGAGCATCAAAGACGTCTAAACCTACCTATGCAAGAAGTGGTGAAGAAGGAAATTATCAAGTGGTTAGACGCAGGAGTTGTGTATCCAATCTCTGATAGTACATGGGTAAGCCCGGTACAATGTGTTCCCAAGAAAGGAGGCATGACGGTGGTCGCGAATGCTAAGAATGAGCTTATTCCACTCAGACTCGTCACTGGATGGAGAGTATGCATGGACTACCGAAAGTTGAATTCTTGTACACTCAAAGATCACTTCCCAATGTCATTCATGGACCAAATGCTAGATCGATTAGCGGGGAAAGGATGGTTTTGCTTCTTGGACGGTTATTCAGGCTACAATCAGATTTGTATTTCCCCCAAAGACCAAGAGAAGACAACATTTACATGCCCATATGGTATGTTTGCCTTCAAACGTATGCCATTCGGGTTATGTAATGCACCAGCCACCTTTCAACGCTGTATGATGTCCATTTTATCTGCTATGGTTGAGGACACTTTGGAGGTATTTATGGATGATTTTTCAGTTGTTGGTGAATCTTTTGAGTCGTGCTTGGAAAACTTGAGCATGGCATTGCAAAGATGTGTAGAATTCAACCTTGTGCTGAATTGGGAAAAGTGCCACTTCATGGTAAAAGAAGGAATTGCTCTTGGGCACAAGATCTCCGCAAGAGTAATAGAGGTTGATCGAGCAAAAATATAGGTTATTGAGAAGCTACCGCCTCCAATTTCGGTGAAGGGAGTTCGTAGTTTTCTTGGCCATGCAGGTTTCTATCGTCGGTTCATTAAAGACTTCTCCAAAATTGCTAGTCCATTGTGCAAACTATTGGACAAAGATGCGAAGTTTGACTTTAATGAAGATTGCTTAAAGGCATTCGAATGCCTCAAAGCAAAACTCATTAAAGCCCCTATCATGGTAGCACCAGATTGGTCTCTCCCATTCGAAGTCATGTGTGATGCTAGTGGTATAGCCATTGGTGCTGTTCTTGGCCAGAGAAAGGAGAAATTATTTCATCCTATCTACTATGCTAGTAAGGTCCTAAATGAAGCCCAAAGGAATTACACTGTGACAGAACAAGAGCTCGTAGCGGTTGTGTATGCGTTTGAGAAGTTTCGTGCCTATCTATTAGGAACTAAGGTTATCATTCATACAGACCATGCAGCTCTTAGTTATCTAATGACAAAGAAGGATGCAAAACCAAGGTTGATTCGATGGGTATTGCTTCTACAAGAGTTTGATTTCAAAGTCAAAGATAGAAGAGGTTGCGAGAACCAAGTGGCTAATCACCTATCTAGACTCGAGAATGAGCATGTGGGGCAACCTGAAATTCAGATTGATGATGCATTCCCTGACGAGGAGATATTAGCGACGACAATGGAAAAATTACCATGGCATGCCGACTTTGCAAATTTCGTGGTGAGTAATGTGATACCTGCCAATTTATCTTACCACCAAAGGAGGAAGTTTATGCATGATGTACAACACTACTATTGGGATGAGCCATATTTGTTTCGACGATGTGCCGATGGTATTATTCGACGATGTATATCCCATGTAGAGGTGCCTAATATTTTGGAAGCATGCCACACTTCCCAAGTTGGAGGACATCATGCAGGTAATTGGACGGCAAGAAAAGTTGGCCTTCGATATTTAGAGATGCCTATGACTATGTTAGAAGGTGCGACCAATGCCAGCGTCAAGGTGCTATTTTGAAACACCATGAAATGCCCATGCCCAAAATTCTTGAGGTAGAACTCTTTGATGTGTAGGGTATTGATTTCATGGGTCCATTCGTGAATTCGTTTGGAATGAAGTACATCTTGGTTGCTGTAGATTATGTTTCAAAATGGGTGGAAGCTGTATCTTTGGTCGACAATGAAGGGAAGCGTGTTGTGGCGTTCTTAAAGAAGAATATCTTCTCTCGCTTTGGAGTACCACGTACTATCATAAGTGATGGAGGATCTCACTTTTGCAACAAGCTATTCAAATCAGTTCTGGTCAAGTATGGTTTCAAGCAACATAAGGTAGCTATGCCTTATCATCCCCAAACTAGTGGACAAGTAGAAGTTTTCAATCGGGAGATCAAGCAAATCCTTGCGAAGACGGTTAATGCAAATAGGAAGGATTGGTCTAGGAAGCTTGATGATGTACTATGGGCGTACAGGACTGCATTCAAAACACCCATTGGCATGTCTCCTTATCAACTAGTTTAAGGGAAGGCTTGTCATTTACCCATCGAGCTCGAGCATAAGGCATTATGGGCATTGAAGCAATTGAACTTTAATTGGGATGATGCGATGAATCTGAGGTTGGAGCAGCTGAACGAATTAGATGAGTTCCGTCTCCATGCTTATGAAAGATCAGACCTATAGAAGGAGCGGATGAAAAAGTATCATGATCAGCGGATTGTTCGACGAAACTTCCAAAGGGGTGATATGGTACATCTCTTCAACTCCAGATTGAAGCTCTTCCTAGGTAAGTTAAAGTCTAAGTGGTCTGGTCCATACAAAATTATCCAAGTCTACTCGTCTGGAGTAGTCGAATTGGAAGACAATAATGGTGTTGTCTTCAAAGTGAATGGCCAACGTGTTAAACCTTATATCGGTCGTCTTGACTCGATGAATTATATGGCTATCACTTATCTCGACGAAGTCTAAGTACTCGAGGTAACTATGTCGAGCCACGACAATAAATAAGGCGCTAGATGGGAGGCAACCCATCGTTCCATCGTTGCATCATTTTATCGTTTATCGTTTATCGTTATGTCTTTCTTTCATTCTAGTACTTGTTTTTCTTTTGATAAATGAAAATCCAAAAATATGAGTCGTGCCACGACCAAAACTAAGGCGCTTGGTGGGAGGCAACCCATCGTACTAATCGTTTTCATTGGTTTTGAGCAAATATAGGTGCGAGAAGTATTCAACGAGGAGATTGGTTTCAAATGACGATTTGGACGTATTGTATGGTAAAGGTGGTAAGTTAGGAATAAGGATGCATAAGGCTATGGATTGAGTATTGCTCATGCCAAAATAGGCATCGATGAAGGCTAGGCCTAGGTAAAACTAGGCCACGAACAATGCAAAACCTATACTATAGCCTAAGGTCTCGGAATCTAGTGTGCTATACACTATGCACCGCCCATTCTTAAGTGTGCTATACACTATGCGCCGCCTATGCTATAGCATTAGGTCTCAGTATCTCAAATGCTATACACTATGCGGCGCATATGTCCCTAAATGGCATGACCTATGCGCCGCATATGTGCCTAAATGCCATACACTATGCGCCGCCTATACTATGACTATGCCAAGCATTATGCGCCGCATATAGGGCATTTTTGTCTCTAAAACCATTTGTAAATGGGTCAAAACCCGACCCATTCTCTTTCTATATAAAGGGGACTTAGTCTTGAAACATAACCACATTAGAAATTGACCTAAAGGCGCCGCATACTCTCTCCAAATCATCTCAAACTTTTTCTTTTTGCTCTTCCAATTCCCAAGAACATCTCCAAAGGCTTCAATCACGTAAGTACTCTTGTATTCTTCATCTATTTCTCGTAACTACTACGTTACTATGCCTATTATGAATTGCTACATCTTGAAAGATTATTGGTGATGTTAATGTGTTTGGATTGTTGACATAAAACCATGTGCGTGAACATATACGTTAGGATAATCTTGACTTGTTTTCGACTTGAATTTGGTTTTAATAGCATTGTTATACTATTTGCGGAATTGCTAGGGTTATGAAAATTGCCTAAGTTTGATACTTGGATACTTACATGTTAGACTATCCCGTTCATCGGGATAAGGCCTATAATTGACTACCGACTTAGGAGGTTGTGATTGTTGAAAGTAACTATACCATAATGTAACCCCTACGTAGTAGTGTTGTTATACCTAACATGAAAGTAGTGCAATGGCTGCAAGTAGTGATACATCGCTGATTTTCTTGTCGGAACATAGTTCCTAAAACGTATGAATTCACTTCACTGTTTTGTATTAACGAACCTAAGTGTGGGGTGGTACCCCGATGGCTTGTGTATAGATTGTTTCCTTTGAGTTGATGCTAACATGAATACTGTTTAAATCTCAGGAACAATGGCACCTAAAGCGCGACAAGATAAGGCTACCACTTCCCAAAAGGGCAAGAAGAGAGGTCGCAAGGACCATGGATAATCATCCTCCATGCAACTAACCCGCCGAATGTTTGGAATAAAATGGGTTCTTGAGGAGGAATACAAAGAATGGTACAAGAACAACAAGGAACGGAAATATGTTCACGTCGACTTGATCAACAAGGACACCCTAGCGAAGAAGGAGCCGCGTATGTTGGCGAAAATAATGGCGTTGAAACTAGTTTTCATCTTCCGCGACATGGGAGAATGTAATCTTAATTTGACAAGGGAGTTCTATGCCAACTGGTCGCCAAAAACCACAGGAAACGAAGTCAAGATTCGGGGCCAAGTGTTATAGCTCAATGCGGATTTGCTCAACTCCTTTCTTGGTTTACCTTCGGTCGACCCAGCACCATTCAAAGAGCTGTACAGCAGGCCTCCTTATAGAGGAATACAACACACACTTTGTGAAAGTAGATCGATGGCAAGGTGGGGCAGACACCGAGACACCGGATGACACAACACCTTCCCCTATGCTCTATTGAATAGGGAAGCAAGAATCTGGTTGCGTATTGTCAACTCATGCCTTATTCCTGGGACTCAATACACCAAAATATCAAGATATAGAGTGTGTTTGGTCTATGCTTTGATGATGAATGTCCCTATAAACTTTGGGGCAATCATTCGCTCTACAATAAGGAAGGCCAGACTCCACAAAAGGTCCCACTTCACTTTTGGTAATCTGTTCACAGCACTCTTGCGGAAGGAGGATATCAAAGAGGAACCAGCTGATCACAAACTCCCACATAACCCGAAGAAGGTTGACCTTACCAAGGTCAAAGATGCTGAAACAACTCATGGTGTCAACCTTACTACTGCGGAGAGACATGCTCGTGATGAGAGTTTCTTCCGTTATCTTTATGGCATGACACGCTTCACAATGATGAGTGGAGGTCGTGTTCCAACTGCTGAAGAGCTCCAACAGCTGGACCATGATTATCCAATGAACATGCATGCACGGGAGATGTGTGGAGTGGGTATATACTTTGAGGAACCTCTAGACGATGATGTGCCAACCGATGACGATCGACGCTTGCCAAACTCCGATGAGGAGGAGAACTCTGACGACGACTCTTATGATGATTCTGACGAAGGAGGTATGACCCCCGACATTGAGGACGAGTCCGACTGACCAGGTTTTTCGTATTTATTTTCCACTGAGGGCAGTGTCCCATTTCAGTGTGGGGTGGCGGTATTGCAGGCTATACTTCTCTACCGCATCTATGTTTGTTTACTTTGTTTTATTTGTTTCATTTTTTTTTGTGTTTCGTTTTTTTAGTTAAAGTTAAGTTTTTTTTAGTAGTAATTTTTTTTTACTTAGCTTCGCATGAAATTATTCTAATAGGCAGCATGAGATTATAACAAGAGTTTGTGCTAACATCATGACTATTGAGACGTTTAGGCTCTAGTCGTGACTCATTAGGTGATATTTTGTGGTTCAATTCCTTCACTTGTTGGGTCGAGAGTCTATATTACTTCCAATCAAGTCCACCATGTGCCTTGTGTGTGTGAGATAATAGTATATTCTATGTTTGTGGCTGATGCTAGAACTTGCCTGGTATGTATGCAAAGCGAAAATAAGGAGTGTAAGTTTAGGAGATGATTTAGGCATTTCTTTGGCAACCTATATATGTTTACCATCGTTTTACCTACCCTTGGACATCATCCTAGTTAAACTCTTTTGAGCCTTTAGCCTATTTCTTTGACGAACCTCATATGAAAGCCTAATCCATTTTTTCAAGACCGTAATTTGATCCAAAATCCTAAGTGCTTTAAAGTGAAAAAGTCATGTGACGAAATAAGAGGAAATTGGGTGAGTATGATGCTCTAAATTGTAGTGGTGCTTGAATGAGTTATGAAAAAGAAAGTGCTATCATAAGAGGTATGTTATGAAAAGAAAAAGGAAAAAGAAAGTTGAAAAGTGAGTTATGCTTAAAATTGAAAAACAAAAGAGGAGAACAAGGGTGGTAGAATAAAAGAAAGAAGAAAGGTTGAAAGAAAAAAATGTCAATGATACAATGTGATGTATTAAAGTGCTTAGGAACTTAGTCACTATTTCTGGCCAAAATAGTCCTACCCGTCCCTTAGCCTACATTACAACCATCAAAAGACCTATTTGATCCTAATCTTAGCATTCTGACATTTAGTGGAGTATTACACTAAGGGCAAGCCTATGGTCATCAGTTGCTACATATGAATTCTTTGTGAAAGTGAGAGCAAGGATATTTTGGATACCCATGTTTGAAAAATATGCTATACTTGTGAGTGACTATGGGTAATATATTGTGAGACACACATGGTTGATGAGTTTTAGGTAGTTGTATATGATTCTTTGTGCCTTAAACTTTTGAATATGAGTTGACCACCATCACGAGTCTATGCTAGAGGTTAAACTGTTTCTACTAATGATCGGAAAACTACTCTTTGTTGATAATTGTTGTGCTTGTCTTGACGAATGTTTTGTGTTGTTGCTGTGAAACCCTAAGTTGATGTTTAGAGGGACATGATATTTTGTTCAAGGACGAACAAAGCTTCAAGTGTGGGGTGTTGATGATAGGCGAATTTACACGCCTATATCAATATATTTTGCCCATATTTGTGCCACGTTTTGAGAACAAATTATATATTTCATGCACTTTTAGTCCTTTTTCCTGTAAGTGAGCTAAAGAACATGATTAGCAAAGTTTCAGGTATAAATTATGCAGAATTCAGCATTTTATGGCTTACTTAACACCAAAGAAAGCTCACGAATGAAGGAAAGGGAGCTTGAACGCCTAAAGGACCAAAAGTGATGCATGGAAAATCTGTCCCGGGCTAAAACAGCATTTCTGAACACTTTGGGGACTGCAGTAACTTAGTTGGATTTGGATAATGATACATTAACCTAGTACAATGGGGTTAAGTATTTCATTTGTTTATTTGGATTAGGAGAATATTACATTAACCTAGTACAATTGGGTCAAGTATTTCATTAGCTTAGTAGGATTTGGTTAGATATTTCATTAGCTTAGTAGGATTAGGATATGGGTATTATAAATACCCTATCATGCTAGAGATTTTAGAGACTTCAACATTCAACCATTCTACATCTTCCTACATTCTACGCTACAAACAATTCTACAACTCTTCTAATCTTTCCATTAATTCTAATTTTCTTCTTCTATTCATTTATTCTTAATTTCCGCAACAAGAGAAATGTTACGTTGCCTAGGAAATTCACGCCTAACGCCTACCTCTTGAGCCACACGAAATTCATCCTTATTGTGGTATAACAACAATGTCAATCGTGATCTCCTTCGCAATCATGGGTAACTAAACTTCTCTGTTGGTGTTATGGAAGCCAACTGAAATACTATCTATTGCTATGAGTTTCTGAATTCTTGACACGTATGTTGCTTATATCATTATTCTCTTCATCTTAATCTACATTCTTTGTGGTTGCAAATGCAAGACTACGCCAGTATAACATTTAACTTGTTCGAAAGAAAGGTCATTTTTCTGGAAAAGAGATAATGTCAAGGTAGTAGGGTCACCCCCTAAATTCCCTACTAAACAGTTAGTGCCGTAACTGGATTAACCTCTTGGAGAATTTGTACCGTTAGACACGCTTTAAGCTCGAAAGAGTTAAAATGAAATAATCCTCGAATAGGTCGAAAGACGCCTGGATTTACCATCGAATACAATTCTCTATAAGCACATGCATGTCGGAATTCTACACACTCATAGTCAATAGAGACGTATAACTCAGGAGGTGGACATAACCCCAACGCTTCAATTCTCATTGTTTACAACTTATGTAACAATCCTTTTCTTTTTACTTTGCTATTTTCAGCTTTTACTTTATTGCTTTGGTTACACAATACAATCCCCCCTTCTTACGAGTCTTGCACTAAAAGTCTAGTAATTTTGCTTACTTGTTGGCCAAGCTATTCCCTGTGGGATCGATACCCAACCCAGGTTGGGTTCTATATTTGCTAGCGACCGCTTTACACTCCCACGAGAGTTGTAGATTGAGCGTTATCAATGGGTCAGATGTCCATCACAGCCAGACCCTAGTTAGGGTCACGACATTTTTCCTCTATTGTAATTTTGTTTTGCATCTATGTTTTATGTCAACTAGTGGATTTAGAGTTAGTTGTCTTTGTCGGTAATTTATTATTCATAGTGATTTTGTTATGCAACTATATTTTGTGCCTTCTAGTGGATATGGAGATAGTTTTTTCTATTTTTAGCTGTTGATTTATTCTTCATTATGATTTTGTTCTGCATCAACATTTCATCCCTTCTAGTGGATATACAGTTGGTTGGTTGTGTTTTTAGTTGGTGATTTATCCTCTGTTGTGATTTTATTTTGTTCCCTCTAGAGGATATAGAGTTGGTTGCTTGTGTTTCTAGTCAGTGATTTATCCTTTATTATGATTTTGTTCTTCAGCTATATTTTCATTTTGGCTTGGCTTGATTCTTTATAGTAAGGTTAATTTGAGTATTTGGACTTAGTTCAGGCTAATTGGTATTGATGTGGTATCAATGTGTCATGGTTCAAATTGTGAGCATCAACCTGCCTAAGTTCAGTTGGTGTCTAGTTAGTGGTTTAGGTTGAGTTTTGGCTACTTGAGAGTGAAGTGTGAAAGTTGGTTGAAAGAAAGGATATATGTGGCAAAATCCCTTAGAAGCGTTGTTTTTTCATAGAGTTTATGTAGGAAGTTGTGCTCGAAGCATGCGGGCCTAGTACCACATACCTTTGAGCTTTGGTGATCTTTCTATCCAGTGACTTTATGGACAAAAGTCCTTTTTAGTAGAGGATATTGGAATGACCCTCCATTTCATTTCCTCTATTTGAGTGTATTTTTAGAATTTTAGCTTTTCCATAGTGGCTAAAGGTGTTTATGAATTTTTGGAATTATTGGTTCAGTTATCAAATAGTTTGATTAGATTTTAGGCTCATTTTCCTATTTGGAGATATCACTATTTAGAATTTAGTCTCTGAAAAAACCTCCTAGTAAATGACCTCAAATGAGAATTTTGATAGCATCATCAGCTTCAAAACATAGATTTTAGGCTAGGGGGTCCTTGGTCCAGGTTCTAGAGCTTTCAAACTCATTTTGTGTTATTAGGCAAATTATGTGAAAAATGAAACTATAGGTGTGGTCTCCACACTTGGTTGAAAGGATCTCTGGTGAAATTTTTAATGGTTCCATTGAGTCTAAAACATCGATTTGGAATGTTAGCATATTTTACCCACATGGGGTTTCTAACAAATCCTAAGCTCCCGAACGAATATTTGTTACATTAGGTTGCTGATGTGGCATCTTAAGCGATCATATGACCGATTAAATGGTCATTGCGTATGTGACTTGATGTGACTTAAGTGACATTGACCACTTTTTCAATGGCCTCTTAAGCGATGATTGTTTCAAATTAAGTAGGCATCGCTTAAGCATCTAGTGAGTCGCTTAAAAGACACACACTAGGCTTTCTAAATTGGTTAAGCGATACTGAAGCTGCTTAAGCGGTTGTCGCATAAGCGACACAGTCACCTCTTAAGCTTCACCCAATGGATTTTAGTGCCCTTTTCCGTCTCCAATTTTCCACCATTTTCACATTAAATTGAGAGTTCAAATAAAGGGAAAAGTGGTAAATCATTCATATAAGTTAAGGTAAGCTATCCTAACACTTTTTGGTTACTTTCCATTAATTTTCCCCTTGATTTCCATCCTAAATCTTGGTAAAAATCTTAGAAATTAGGTCTTGAAATCCGAAACTTAAAGGTTGATTTGAGACCCAATTTGTTCTCTATTTGTGCTAAACTTTTGAGCACAAATTCCTTGCCCTTCAAGGGACCTCGTGACAGGTTAAATTTTGGATTCCATTTGTAGGCCCTTTCTTGACTCAAAATTCAACCCGACCCTTATTATAGCAATATGGATCTTATTTTACTCCTACAATATATTGGTTACTATCTTGATAGCATGATGTCACTTTAGGATCATGGATCAAGGACGAACAATTTATGGATGACTCAAGGATTTTGGTAAGGCATCGAGGTAGGGTTTTGCCTACTCGTCTTCCTAAGATGTTGTTTAATGTATGTTGTATGTTAGATAAGGATGTTAGGATGTTATTGTAGGTAGAACACCGTGACTTAGCCTAAATTAAGAGTTTCGAGGCTATAAAGGTATGTGACCCTCAAGGTGAAATACTTATTATACTTGTATGATCCTATTACCTTTGGTTGCTAGCATGTTAGGCATAGTTGAGACTAATGAAACTTTAGTATAAGAATACTATGTTACTCGGTTGATTGTGATGGTTTTCTCATGGATTTAATGGTATAGTTTTGTCGGATACATATTATTGGGCCCAAGGCCTTGTTTATGATATTGGATGGATTTCGGGAAGTGGTTTATCCTTGTAAAAGACATGGTCGTAGTTTATAGACATGTTTAATGCTTTTGATCACATTGTTTGGATAGTGGTGATGACATGCATAGATTTGGTACATTCATGAACGCTAAAACAGTAAATGGTACGATTTAGTACAAAAAAATATAGTTTATTAATCTATTTCCTAAAAAGTGATCTATTACAACTCTTCACTTTTAAAATAGATTTCGTCATAATGGGAATTTTACCATCATAATGAGTAACTTATGATACTTTGAGACTAACAATGATGTTTTAGAGATTTGATTGAGATAGATTTTAGTCCACAATTTTTCTACTACTATTTACCTCGGCCGAGAGAGATTCTAACCCTTTTTACACTTTTATGATGATTTAGTCTCGGAGTTTACATCGTGCGATGGATTTACGAACTTATTCTTTTTTAGACACGTTTTTAGCCCATGCATTATATATATATAGTTCTAGACAGAGTGAATTGATGATGATGATAGTTATTAGAGATCCTGGATCAGTCTAGGCCATTGTGTATGGATACTCTCAAATCCCCCTAGGATCCCCTTCGTCTGTGAGCCGTTGTGCGGGAGAAAAAAGGTAGTCGTAGGTCATGCCTTTGAGATCTGTCAAGCAGGAAGAGGTGTATACACTGGGTTATATTATTGTACTTTAATTGGTTATCATGTTTTGGATTCTCTTTGCATTCATCCTTGAATGCACATTGTCTATCAGCAGTATACTTCTATATCTGTCATTGTTATAGGGGCTACAAAGGTATAGGTGATGAATATTGCTAGGAGTATTTTGTGTGTGGTGATTGGGCCTTATGGGTTATGGATCTTGGTTAAGTTAATATTTTACTGAGCTAGCCGATTACTTTATATTGTTATTGTTATAATGGTTAGTTCGTGACAAGTTGATTATTGGAATGGTACTGATAACGAGGTATGGTTCTGATTTTTTTATCTTACAGGTTTTTAATTTCGCCCTATCATCTTATGGTTAGGCATTATGGTTTTAGTGTTGGCACTAGTTCCTAATTTTTATTAGGAGGCCTTGTGATGTTAGTTTAACTACTTAGGTTGTACCTTTGAATTATCCTTAATTATATATATGTATATCTATCTATGTGTAGTTATGGTATTACCGTATATCCATCCCTTCCTTCATTTATTCATTTTTTATATCCATTCATAGGTCTTATATATATGTGTGTGTATATAAAAGTCTTTTGTTCGTTATTCGTATATTAACCAGTGATACACGGTATAGTAATAGGGTTCTTGATTATTGCTAGAATAGGATAGTTCATCCTTATTGCCTCCTTAGATTTACTATGAACTTTTCGTGGTATTTGGGTTTAGTATACACTCACACTTGCATGTTGTTTAAATTTTCATCATCTTTGGAACTCAATGGCCAGTTGCCTATTGAGTATGATGTGTTTGATACTCATACTAAACTTCTACAGCCTTCAGATCATAGTATGGGTTCTCGCTGTTATTGTGTGCATCGTCAAGATAGCTATGGTTCAGAGACGTAGGGTGAGCACCTGGTATTTAGAGTTTTGCTATTCTTCCTTTTATGTACTAGACTAATCTTTATGATATATTCAGAGGTGGTTGTATAAGTAAATTCATTTAGTACTTCATGTTGCTGTCTCATTATATTAGAAGCTCTTGTACTGATTCAACCAAGTTTTCGGACTATCTTGTGTATTTTATCTTTTTTACTATATTTATCCTATATTCTTCCTTCATTTCTCTTGGTAGTCTATTACTAGTAGTTCCAGACTACGAGTTGTCTTGCCTACAGGTGATTTATAGTAGGTGCCATCATGACCTGAAAAATCGGGTTGTGAAATTTAAATCCCCTTTAGTCACCCAATTTTTCATCATCTCCTTCATCATTTTCACACCATTTTGAGATCTTGAATAGATGAAAAAGTGGAGAATCAATTATAGAAGATAAGGTAAGCTATCCTAATAATCCTTGGCCCTTTTCCATTAATTTTCCTGTTAATTTCCATTATGTTCCATGATAAATGCTTAGAAATTACCCCCTCCATCCCAAATTTCCTAATTTGATTTCCCATTTTACTTTTCCTTGTTCATGAATGAAGAAGAGACCAAAAAAAATCCCATGTTTTACCCTTTGGATTAATTACTTTTTCTTTAAATTAACATGTAAACATCATTTAATAGGGGTACAATGATAAACTAACCATGTTATTAATTATTTTTCTTAATCAATTTGCCATCTCAATTTGGGACGGGTAATTTGGGACGGAGGGAGTAGGTCTTAAAATCCCTAAACTTTAGGGGTTGATTTGGGATCCCATTTATGCACCAATTGTGCTCAACCTTTGAGCACACATTTCTTGTCCTTCGAAGGACCTCATGACAAATTCAATTTTAGATTCCATTTACGAGCCTCGTGCACTTGTTCTTGACCCAATTTCTGACCTGACCCTTTATATAGAAATACCGATCTCGTTTTTACTCCTAATTATATGTAGATTACTATTTTTATAGTATAGCAGTATTTTAGTGTCATGACCTAATTTACGAGTCATGATGGAACTACTAAATCCTGCCAATAGTTAAGCAAACTGTAACCCAGACCCAACGCAATAGGTTAATTCAATAGGAAATGCCCATCATAGGAAAAATTCAAGAACATAATTCATAAATAAGCAAAGTGTTCTGAATAGATAAAAATGTCAATACAAAATACCTTGCCACGACCTGGTATAGTAGTACAAGAGCATCTAATAGTATTACAACTTAAAGACTTAGAAGAGTCAACAACATCTGTCACGATAACAAAAGACTGACTTAAAAAAATGGAGAGAAATAGGTGACTCAAACTCCAAGAGTTCACCTTAGCTCCAGAAATATAACATAGCATGATCAATGATCAACGGGGGCAGCTAGTACTCGAATTTGAACCAAAAAGGTACAACATTGTAATATGAGTACCGAAATGATGGGCTCAATAGGCATCATTGGTCGACCGAGCTAAATCATGATATAGGTATGATAAAATGCAAGATAATATATGTCACGACCCAAGACGACCCCTTATTCGTAACACGGTTCTTGGAACCACAAGTGATCCCAAGCTAATCTATGAACTGGCATACTACTCGAGCAACTAATTTAAATACATAAAATTTGAAGAAATGGGCAGAAGAAATGTCTTTAGTTGAGAATCTTCAAAACAAAACTAATAAAACGATTATAACTCTAGTTATATAAAACAAAACTAAAACCAAATACATCAACTTTACTGACTATCTATGTAGCCTCTACTAATACTGACTATAGGTAGCCTAGACATGACCTCCAGCTAGCCTTATTCAATATGACTGAATAATGAAAATAGGATACTACTCGAACTATGATTGACTATATCCCTCGAATCAAAAGGACTCATCACCTGCTGATTGGAAGATGCACATTGTCTAATAATGATGTGTGGGCTACAAATGGTACCTACATTATGAAATAGTTTAGCACATAGACATATATATGGATCAGTACTTTTGGAATATACTGAGCATGTGGGGGTGAATGCATAGGTAAATCAAAAACAAAATGTACACATAAACTTTAAAATAATGCATGCTAAGTGTAGATGACTCACCTTGGGATTGAATAAAACAAAAGTTGTAAAATCATAACCATGAGTAATGAAGCATAAAGATAAATTTGTGATCCATAACACTTAGTTTCTAAAAGTTTTGCTTTTACTCTTTCTTTTGGGAGGTTTTTCTAACCGGCATAAACCACGTGAGCTATCATGGAGTCCAATGCCTTACCATGTTGGGGAGAGTTTTCCTACCCTTGTCATCAGAATAGGAGCTTAACTTAATTTATCACAATACTTAACCCACTATGGGAACTTAAACCTATGGTGGCACGTAGTTCGGGGGAATGTGACCTTGGACTCATACCCAACTCGGTGCTAAATAGTACTCCCATATTACTTATATGCTCATACTTTAGGAAATCCACCTTAAAATAGCATAAGGGTTTATAAAATGAAAACCATATATTCTTCTCTTTGCTTTAATTCAACCTCAATATGAACAAATGTGGATTCCTTATCTTAGCTTTGGATCAAAAGATCAATCTTTCTTTAAATCTTGTTATAAAACGATCAAAGAAGCTTAAGATCATAGTCTTCTTGAAATATCAATGCTTATACTAGGGACCTATAATGTAATCTTAAATTCTTAGTATTTCTTAACATTATTTCATGCTCAATAATCTTCTTTAAATAATTCAATAATTTTAGTCAAGATAATGAAATCAAAATAACAATATGAATCTTATAAATCAAAACACAAACATGTGTAACCTTGATGCACTTAAAGCCTTTGAATCTTATGCTTTCTTTCATATAACTTGTAACATAATATCATACTTAAAATTCAATTGACAATCTTTGATTAATATTCAAGTCAAACTCATGATATGCAAATCATAATAGAGAATTTTTATGTCAAAACATAAATAGATGAGAATAAGAATGCATTTTAATACTTGAATCACTTTATAAAACCATAAACTCAAAAAAAGATAGATTGGGTATGAAGCCAAGTTTCAAATCACGTAATCTTAACTTAAAAACAACTTTCGGGCACAAGGATGAAAGAGTATCCTTGTTCATAACCCCAGATACCTTAATAGACTTGACTTGGTGGAGAAATCTTGACCTTGAAAGCCTTGGAAATGATCTTGAAATTCTTGGATTAGGGAACTAAAATTTTTCATTTTTCTTTAAGATAAGATGATGGAAAGAATGAACTTAGGGGATGATTAGGGTTTTTTCTTGAGAGTAAAATTAGATAATATGGGCAAATAATTCCCTAACTGAAGCCTTAAGTCGTGTTTTTACGAATTGGGATGAGGTAGGAAAAAACCCAATTGTTTCTCAATCATTAAAACCAAAAAGTCATAACTGAAACACAGATTAAAGGTTTATTACAACGGGGTCAAATTGCAGTGGCTTATTGGTTCTGATGAAAATGATCATAACTTTTTGCTCGGGTATCGAATTAAGGTGAAATTGGTATCATTGGAAAGTTAATTTAATTGTATACAATTTGGTGAGTCTTTATCTGGAAGATTCCATGTATTTCAAAAGTTATACACATTCAAAGTTGACCCTTGTAGATCGAATACCAAACTTTGGATGAATCAAAGGCCCTTAGCTCAACTTTGTTCTAAGTGATTCCTATGAACATTATTCACCTCATAAGTACTTCACACACTAAGAAAAAAATTATGACACATGAATTCAAATTATAAATCAAGAACAGGATGAAAACACCTTTACTGTGATGCAATGTACATGCCAAAGGGAATGTCACCACGATACGGCCCTGTCGCGGTGACTTGTTAGATTCGTGATCCAAAGGTGACCCAAACCTTGTCCAAGAAATCCAAAACTCCCCCGAGAAATACTTCTTACATCACTGAACATGAATTAACTTAAATACTAATGTCTCGGGGTTGGGAAGACCAAAATGAAAATCCTCAAAGTTTAGGGGTCTTTAAAATGACTAAGTCCCCAATACTTAGTAAAAATTTCACTCCTTAAACCCCTTAAACTTACAACTAAGAACTTAATAGAACTAGGATTGGTATGGGGTACTATAATATCTCCCCTTAGGAATATTCATCCTCGAATGAGACTAGTTAGATTGAGAGTACTGAACTAAAGCAACTGAAATCACATACTAAACATGCATGACTGGGAACATGATTGCATAACTGAGTCTGAAACATGATACATGAACTGAATATCTGAAATTTGAAATATGATGCATGAACTGAACTGGATTCACAATTTACATTAATGCAAATAAACTACCTCTTGGAATATCCATATTCATTAAAATTCAGATAATAAGACTAGGTGGAAATATGGAAAAGTATAGGAACATGCCTGTCTGACTGCTAGACTGGATTGCTGGCTATATAGACTAAATCATACTGAAATTTTACACTCAATTACATATTCCACTTCAAAATTGCACTTCACTGAGGCTACTTAAAATCTTCACATATGCACTGATAACTCTACCTACTGAAGTCTGAGCTGAACTGAATTCTCTCACTATGGTCAAGCCTACTCGAATCTACCAAGGGAACACATAACTCTTTAATACTAGTCTGAGTCATGAAAATAAGAAACACTTATCATCTCTCATCTAAACAATTATTCATCATCACTATTTTGACCTAAGAAGAGGTCACTGAAAGGTTAGGACATAAGAACCTGAAGCATGAAAGAATAATATGGATAACTTGGACACTTAAATGAGGCCTGGGGAATAGAGGTTCCCAACATAGATTCATTATAGAGATCAAAACTGAGGATATATATGACAAAAAAATCTGAATTTTTCTTGTCAATAAGAGTGTAGCATGAGTCATGGGAACTGAGTATAATGCAAAGCATGAGTACATGAGTCATCAATTGCATGACCTGAGTTTGGAGTTCATGATTTCATGGAACATGATTCATACTGCTGAGTGAATTGGAACTCCTTATACTAGGAACTAAAAGCATACATGATTCTATGAAAAGTGCGTGAATATGAACTATGATCATAGAACTAATTCGTGATAACTGAAGTACAAATATTGAAATAAAAATGGGTCAGGCATTTTCCTCCCTAGTGTTGTTCTACAATACACTGGCCTCACTACTAGAATCTGAGAGCCTGACTTGGTTTCTTGTTCTATCATCTCCCCCTTACCTTAAAGCCATCATTCTCAGTCTTTAGGCCTCTTTAATAAAATCTAAACTGAACTACGACCACTTTATTCTAGATCCTAAGATATAACAATACACATCAATAACAAATTTACTCTGAAAGTGTAGAACCCATCGCTAGTACTTCCTTCTAAGATACAATTGTTATCTTTTTAGAGCCCAATAGCCATCATATAATAACTTGTACACTTACTAACTTAGAATCTTTATGAGTATCAAAATACCCTGAGTTTACACTATCTATAGCTTCAACTCTTCTTTCTGTTAGCTCAATTATCCCATATTCAGGTTTAGATTCAAACACTTAACATGGATATTCCCAAACCGTAATTAACCATTCTACTTCCATCATAGTCTACTAATATCACATCTCTATACTTATATTTTTTGCTAAACCACGAGAATCAAAATCACACCAAAAGACTCAACATCACCTATCCTTACTCCCTAACTTAGCTATTAAGAACACCATACACTACATAACTATCCTTCTTCCTATTTAGAAACTCAAGGCTACTACTAACCACACACACTCTTTAATAATCTTAGAAAATAATGCAACCCCCATATCACCTTGGGTACATATATAAATAAAACCTACAACATCATACTCAATTGCGAACAGTTGAACTTAAACTCTTGCATATACTGTTCAAGCCTACTAGATCACTTTCATATAACAAGCATCACTAACAAAGCAATCATTATTTCCACCTTGATGATCATCCCCTGTTCAAACTTAGTGGATAGTGCTATACATGATTAACAACCCAACCTCATATACTATTCTCACTTGGAAGCTATAAAATAAAACATAAAGAAACACTAGTACACTAGAACCTCATAATAACAATAATTGATCATAATTGTATGGCCTATCTTATTATAATCCACTAGCAATCCTCCCTCTATGCATTACTTCCATTCACCCATCTATAAACCTAAATTTCTTTCATAGCTTTATAAGATTCAACTAAACTTTTGCAACCTCAAAAGAAGCCTGAATTCACAATACTCAGCCACCAAATACTTTCATCAATAATCTATACTTTTCTAACACAATAACTACCATCAATAACTCCTTTGCTACCTTCAACTAAGGAACCTGTACCACATTCATTACCCCTATCACCTTACTACTAACTGGATCATATGCAAAAGTTCATCTATATACATCCGATCAACCGTCATTACCACCTATCTTGTCACTACACTTCTAAACCCATACTTCCAACTATAAGAAGGTTCTACTACTTATGAACCATAAAACTCAATGTCATAATATCCCTCGAATGCAAAATCTATTTAACCTAGATTCATACTATCTTCTCTCATGAGTACTATCTGTATTAAAGGGTTAACGAGGAGATTGAATACATATCTTGTTCTATTTTAACTGAACAACTCATCTAGATGAGAGCATAAGCTTTCAACTTAAGAAACTTATAACATACTAGAGAGCTCATCTCAAGCCCCTTGTATGACTTCTGAAGTTACTGATTGTAAATCTGACAGCATTATCTTGGGAGGAATTGGAATCTAGTAGTCATGTTATCTCGGAAAGTCATAGATAGAGACTTAAGGAGTAACACATGAATCGACAAAAGTTTCTAAAAGAACAACTTTAATGCACGATCTAGAGTATGAAAGAAAGAAAACTCTTCTCAAATACCCTGTAGCCTCTCAAAGAAAAGTGCAGACATCTCCTTACCATTCTATAAGACTCTACTAGACACTGCTTCATAGACACCCTAGGACATTTGAACTCTATACTCCGATACCAAATTTTTCATGGACCGAGACTACCCCCTAGTCGTAACATGATGCTTGGAACCACAAGTGGTCCTAAGCTAACCCATGAACTAGCATACTACTTGAGCAACTAATTTAAATACATAAAACTTGAAGAAATAAGCGGAATAAATGTCTTTAGTTGAACTTCTTCAAAATAAAACTATTAAAACAATTACAACTCTGGTTATACAAAACAAAATTGAAATCAAATACATCAGCTATACTGGCTATCTATGAATCCTCTACTAATATTGACTATAGGTAGCCAGGATATGACCATCAACTATCCTTATTCAATATGACTGGATAAAGAAAATAGGATACTACTAGAACTATGATTGACTCGTGCCCTCGAATCAGAAGGAATCATCACCTGCTGACTGGAAGTTGCATACTGTCTAATTATGATATGTGGGCTACAATTGGTACCTACATTACGAAACAATGTATCACAAAGACATATATGTGGATCAGTACTTTTGGAATATACTGAGCATGTGAGGGTGAATAAATAAGTAAAACAATAACTAAATGTACACATAGACTTTAAAATAATGCATGCTAAGTATAGATGACTCACCTTGGGCTTAAATAAAATAAAAGCTGTAAAATCATAACCATGAGTAATGAAGCATAAAGATAACTTTGTGAGCCACAACATATGGTTTCTAAAAGCTTTTCTTTTACTCTTTTTTTTTGGGAGGTTCTTCTAACTGACATAAATCATGTGAGCTTCATGGAGTCCAACATCTTACCCACATTGGGAAGAGTTGTCCTACCCTTTTCATTGGAATAGGACCTTAACTTAAGTGATCACTATACTTAACCCACTATAGGCACTTAAACTCACGGTGGCACGTATTTCTGGGGCATGTGACTTGGACTCATACCCAACTCGGTGCTAAATACTACTCCTATATTACTTATACAATCATACTTTAGGAAATACACCTTAAAATAGTATAAGGGTTTATGGAATGAATATGCTTTTCTTTGCTTTAATTCAAACTCAAGATGGACAAATGTGGATTTCATATCTTAGCTTTGGATCAAAAGATCAATCTTTTTTTTAATCTTGGTATAAAACCATCAAAAAAGCTTAAGATCGTAGTCTTCTTGAAATCTCAAAACTCAGACTTGGGACTTATAATGTAAGCTTAAATTCTTATAATTTCGTAATAATATTTCATGATCAATAATCTTCTTGAAATATTTTAATAACTACAGTTAAAATAATGAAATCAAAATCATAATATGTATCTTATCAATCAAAACACGAGCATGTGTAACCTTGATGCACTTAAAGCTTTTGAATCTCATGTTTTCTTTCATATAACTTATAACATAATATCATGCTTAAAACTATATTGACAATTTTTGATCAATATTCAAATCAAACTCATGATATATAAATCATAATACAAAATATTTAAGTCAAAACATAAATAGATGAGAATAAGCATGTACGTTAATACTTGAATCACTTTATAAATCTATAAACTCAAAACAAGATAGATTGGGTATGAATCCTAATTTCAAATCATGTAATCTGAACTTTAAAACAAGTTTTGGGTACAAAGATGAAAGAGTATCCTTCTTCATAACCCAACATACTTTAATAGACTTGACTTGGTGGAGAAATCTTGACCAATAAAGCCTTGGAGATAATCTTTATAGCTTTCTTAAAATTCATGGATTAGGCAACTTAAATTCTTGGTTTTTCTTAAAGAGAAGATGATGGAATTGATGAACTGGGGGGGGGGGGGGGATGATCAGGGTTTTTTCTTGAGAGTACAATTGTAGAATATGGACAAATAATTCCCTAAGTGAAACCTTAAGTCATGTTTTTACGAATTCGGTTGACGTGGGAAAACACCCAATTACCCCACAATTATTTAAACAAAAAAATCATAACTGGAACACAAATTAAAGGTTCATCGTGAGGCGGTCTAATTGCGGTGACATACTAATTCTGACAAAAATGATCATAAATTTTCTCTTGGGTATCGGATTAAGGTAAAATTGGTATCGTTGGAAAGCTAATTCAATTGTCTACAATTTGGTGGTTCTTGATCTAAAAAATTCCACGTATATCAAAATTTATACACGTTCAAAGTTAATCCTCGCAGAGTCAAATATGAAACTTTGGATGAATCAAAAGCCCTTAGCTCAACTTTGTTCTAAGTGATTCCTATGAACATTCTTAACCTCATAAGAACTTCACACACTAAGATAAATATTATGATACATCCATTCAAATTATAAATCAAGAACTGGATGACAACACCTTCACCACAATGCGATGTACATGCCAAAGGGAATGTCACCGCAATGTGGCCCTATCGCAGTGACTTGCTAGATTTATGACCTAAACCTTGTCCAAAAAATGCGATACTCCCCCGAGACATACTTCTTACATCCCTGAACATGAATTAACTCAAAAACTAATATCTCGGAATTGGGAAGACAAAAATAAAAATCCTCAAAGTTTAGGGGTATTGAAAATAACTAAGTTCCCAACACTTAGTAATAATTTCAAGCCTTAAGCCCCTTAAGCTTTCTACTAAGAGCTGAATCAATCTAGGATTGGTATGGGGTATTACAATATAACTATGTAAAAGTAAAGAAATGAACCTGAATCATCTCTGATACTGTTGTACCTAGTAAGCAATTTAATCAGAATAACAATATAACAAAAGGTATCAACACATGCCAACATCACCATGCAAGATAAGTAAATAAATTGGAATAATAAATCATCAAAGGGAATCAGACAAATAATCACAAACTACAGAATTACCTCTCATATGCCAATTGGTGCAAAAAGTAAACAACTCATCACAGACTCGCATACGCCTGGAGAGTACACTAAATAGAATAAGGTAGCCATTAATTACTTATAATTGGTTAACTCGCCATTTAACCATTATTTCCCGAACTTACCATCAATCATTCATTTACCAACATCTGACAATGTACCCACATTCCATAATACCACCATTGTTTAATAATCTTATCATCAATAATCAGTAGTCGTCATTTATTAGCTAACAATCTTTTATTAACCAATTTATTTTATTATTAGTCATCATATAACCTTTAGTCATCATTTAACAACTATTCATCACTTATCCTCTAACCATCATCTATAAGATTACCATAATCTATCAACTAACATAATCTTTTAACTATTTAACATTTACTGACTAATCCTCTTGTATCAACTAGTAATTTTTAGTAACTTAACAATATCCACCACTAATCCATATTTAGCACTAATAATCAACTATATCACTTTATAAATCTTTAACACTTGTAGGTTATAATCGGCAACCCTAATGTCAACATTATACCCAAACTACATATATGTATGTATGTATTTGCCATGCGTAGGGCATATTCGGACTCAAACTAGTAGATGTACATATTGGCACATCAATATAATCATCCTTCGGCCTTTTTGGGTATCAATGCATCATTATAAATATCCTTCAGCCTTGCCTGGTATATATCATTATAGTCATCCTCTGGTCTTGTAAGGTATAAATGTATTATCATAATATTCTTTGTCCTTGCCGTGTATCAATATATCATCACAATGTCCTCAGACCTTGCTAGGTATGAATGTATCATCATAATATCCTCCTTCCTTGTCGCGTTTCAATGTATCATCATAATATCCTCTGGCCTTATCATGTATCACTATATCATCAAAATATCCTCCGGCCTTGTGAGGTATAAATATGTCATCATAATATCCTCTAACCTCGTTGGGTATCAATATATCATCATAATATCCTCTGGCCTTATCGGGTATCAATATATCACCATAATATCCTCTAGCCTTGCCGAGTACCAATATCAACATCATCTTCTGGAACTTAATCAGGTATATAATCGATGTCTATAAGGGCCAATGTAGGCAAGATTATGATTTCTAGCATAATAAATAGCATAATTTCCCATCGAATCAATAATCATGTCTTCTAGCACAAGTAATAAAATAATTGCTAACATCATTAATAAGGATATTTTATACATGATTACTACCATAATTGTTTAACACGATCATAATAATATGCAATATCATGAGCAATGACTTATCTTTATGACTTTTAATGGCTTATCATTAGCATAAAAAGTAGCTTATCATTAGCTTGAGCAATAGCTAATCCATGGCATTATCTATAGCTTATTCATAGCTAGTTAATAACATAATTTGTGAATTAGACAATATCATAGTCAAGGGCTCATTCAATGGTACATTTGATAGTCCAATTAATAGCCAAACAATAGCATATTCAATAGTTCATCATAAGTTTAGCCAATAAATCATACATATGGCCTATTCATTTAGGCATTACCACCAACATCATTCATCATAACCAACAAGTACAAAGGTTTCTCAATATTTCCTCAAAAGGGAAATCTCTAGGCATTTATTAAACGTATAAGGGTTTCAAGGGAACTAATCATTAATCTTGACTTAGGGTGGGTCAAAGAGCCCACTTTTAAATCCCTGAAATACATTCTAAGTCAAATTCTAATCTGACTAGGCTAAGATATCTAAATGCACTCTTAGATGTATAGCAAGCCAAAATTAGCCCTAAGGTAGAGATCTTTCCCAAGCACTCTAACTAGGACAAATGGAAACTATGGCATTCTTCATTAGTGTAAGCAACTAGGACAAACTTACCCTAAGCGTGAGTGTCTAAAGCATTTTTATCTAACTTGAGTGATCTAAGGCATTCTTGAAAAATTTTCTGGCGGAAGAGGTCCACTACATCATATTTTTAAGAGGCAATCATTATTTGACACATGGCGTGGTAGACCTCACCCATTTATTATTACTCTCCTACATTCATATTTACCACCACTCTCTCTCTCTTTCATATTGATCCCACCTTATTTCTTAAATTTTCTCCATTTCATTGTCTTATTAATTTCTTGATTTTTATTTAATTTATTTCGTCCGTTTTTAAATAATCGTCATTATTTTTGTGCGTAATTTTTTTAAAAAAATATTAATTACATTCTAAATTTTGTAAGTATTTCTCTCCTTTTTACACTATATTGATATCTTTCTGTACCTATGACAAAAAATAAAAATGGAAATAAGTAAATAATTATATCTTAATTTTATTGAATAACAAGTATTAAGAAAATTTTGACCTGGACTAAGTTTTTGTTGTCTGTTATAAAGGAAAAATATAACTTCTTTGTTGTTTACTACGTTCACTTTTGATCAAGACTAACTTTTTAGTTTATATATGTCATGACTAATGTATTTTAAGTGATAAGGGTTTAGTTAATTATGGAAATTAATTAGTTGTCATCCCTACGTTTTTAGTTTTGTTACTCTCTATATGTTCCTAATTAGTTGATATCCTTACTAATAAAAATATTCCTTAATTATTCTTATTTAATAAAATCAAGACATAATTACTTGTGCTTAATTAGTTATCATCCTTTCTAAAAATAGATATTCCTTAATACTTATTACTTAATATAATCGAGACACAGAATTTCTAAGAAAACATTTTTTACAAAAAAATTGAAATGTTTTTTCTTTTAAAAAAAACTCAAAAAAATTGGTGGGGGTGGGGGTGGGGGAGCTGATAGAGGGTTGAGAGTCAGATAATAGGGGGCGGGATAAGGAAAAATAAATTTAAAAAAAATGGAGGTGGGCAGTAGAGGGTGGGTGAGAATTTTTTATTTTGGGGTGGGGTGGGTTAATTCTGATAGTTGTAGGAAAATTATAACTTATTTTTCATACTTTGATTAATAAAGTCATTTTCCTTAGTTTGAAGAAGCTTTTGTTTTTAGGAAATAGTAGTTTTCAAATTTTTTAGTCAAACGAACATGACATTATAGAAAAATATTTCTTAAAAAATATTTTCCTTCATACTAAACAGACCATATTTACTTAGTTTTTCTCCTTTATTCTTAATCATACGTATGAAAAGATACCAATATAGTGAAAAAAATACTTGAGAAATTTAACATGTAATAAATATTTAAAAAAAAAATGCACACAAAAATGATGATAGTTAGTGAAAAACTGAGGGAGTATATTAAAAGAAACTTGAGAAAATTAATAAGACAATGAAGTAAAGGAAATTTTACAAATAAGGTAGGACCAATAGGAAGAGAGAGAATGGTGATAACTATGAGTGTGAGAGACTATAAGAGAGTAATAGTAAATGAGTGGGTTCCACTATGCCATGTGTCAAATAATGGATACCCTCTTACAAATATGATATGATGGAACTCTTCCACCATAAAATATTTCAGTATTCTTAAGCTACACATGAGACATGAAGCCTAATTCACCTAAGGCATAAGGAAACAAGTCAAGTGTTTCAACACTACAATTTCAAATGGCCTAAACGATCCGAATAACCTAAGTCTTGAATTTCATCAATCCAACACCAAAAACAAATCCCAAATATATCACAATATCATAAAAGTACTTGAGTTAGCTTAATCTAACAAGGGATACACCTAGCCTAGCTTGATGATAATGAAAGCTCAACAAACCTCTAAACGACCATTTTTCCCTTCCAAAAATACTCCTCAAGATGCCAAGCTATCAAAAACACATTCTACTCATCAATACGAGAATATCAATACCTATATTACACAATTATACTTTGGGTCCAAAAAGCACCTCAAAAAAACCATGTGGCTCTCACTTATGGAAATTACATTTCCGAAAACAACCTAATATTCATACAAGATCAAGGAATCAATACTCTCAAAAAAAATAGGTTAAAACAAAGCTAAATTGGGGCTAAAATCAAGTCCTGAGGATTTTGGAGTTTTGAGCAAGAAATTTTGCCAAGAAAAGGACTAATTCTTACCTTAAATCAGAAGATAATCGCCAAAATAAATGTTACTCAAGCTCCAAAGTCACCCACAAGCCTCAATTTGGAGCTTAGGGTTTTTGCTCTCAAGTAATGGAAAAAATTGCTAAAATTATGATATTAGGGGGTCTATTTAATACCCATACCAGGTCCTCAGGTCCCGCTATCACAGCCTAGGACCTACGATTGCAACTCATTGCATCAAAAAAAATGATGCAAAACAATTGCAACACTTTTTATTCCGATCATAACACTTGCTCTACCAAGGGTACTGCGATTACGGCCCTTGGCTTGTGATTTTAGCTGCACCAGATAGCAGTTGAAACTTGGAATTTCTGTCAAGCCCTCGAGATTAATCCAGAATCATTTCGATCAAATGTGGGGCCCATACCCGTATTTTATTTTTTAAACTTTCTTAGTAATAGGTTAAAATGAGCATGGGTGCCTCGGAACCCGACCAAAGGTCTACATAGACTGAAATTGATATTTTGGAGCTTTTGACATAGTTAGAATTTGTATACGAGATTGTGCTACTAGAGTTTTTTCCCGTTGGCCATATGGAACTAGTGAAGTTTCAAAATAGGGAATTGGCTCTATAAATCAAACTAACGGCTCGGTAACTGAACTGTCGGCTCCAGCAAGTTAGAAATGACTTGGGAAAGCTATCAAAATGGTCTAATAGTGAAAATAATGGGAATATGAAAAATGACCTGAAGAGTCATTACAATATCCACTACTAAAGGAACTTCCGTCCCTGAAAGTTAAGGATTAGAATATACCTAAAGTCTCAGACAGGTGAGGATATTGGGTCCGCATCTTACTCTCTAACTCCCAAGTAGCCTCCTGCACTAGGTGGTTCCTCTATTAAACCTTAACTATAGGAATCTCCTTAGTGCACAATCACCTCAATCACTAGCCAATATGAGAATCGGCTCCTCTATAAAGGCCAAAAGCTCTTCCATCTAGACTGAGTCCCATCTAACCATATGAGACGGATCAAGAATGTATCACCGCAACATAGAAACATGGAAAATTAGATAAACAGAGGAAAAATCTAAAGATAGAGCCAACTCATAAGCCACCTCACCAACTGTGCAGAGAATCTTAAAAGGTCCAATATATCAAGGGTTAAGCTTGCCCTTCCTTCCAAACCTCATCATACCCTTCATGGGCGATGCATACAGAAATACATGATCACCAACTCCAAATCTCAAGGCACGAAGCCTACAGTCTACATAAGCCTTCTATATTTTCTGAGTCGTAGTCAACATATCCTGAATCACCTTGACTCTATCCAATGACTCCTGAAGAAAATATGTACAACAAGGCCTAACCTCGAAAGTCTCAAACCATCCAATCAGAAATGACATATCCTACCATACAAAGCCTCAAAATTCTCTATTGCAATACTCGAATAATATTTGTTATTATATGCAAACTATACTAAGGCTAAGTGCTCCTCCCACTGGCCCCATAAATCTATAACACAGGTTCAGAGCATATCCTCAATCACCTAAATAGTCTCCTCCAACTAACCATTTATATGCAGATGAAAGTTATACTGAGATCCACCTGAGTACCCAACCCATCCTAAAATGCTCTCTAAAATCTCAAAGCTAACGCAGAACTATAGTTCAAAATAATAGAAATAGGCACACCATCCAAATGGACTATCTCCCAAACATAGATATGAGCTAATCACTCATCACTGAAGAACATCTAAATTGGAAAGAAATTTGCTGACTTGGTCAAACAATCTACCATAAACCAAATACCATTGGATCCACGAGATGTACGAGGCAAACCACTACCTAAATCCATGGTAATCTACTCCCATTTGTACTCGACAATGAGCAATCTCTAAATCAAACCACCTAGTCGTTGATGCTTTGCCTTTACTTGCTAACAATATAGGCAACGAGCTACCAAGTCTGCCATATCTCTCTTCATACCACTCCACCAATAATGATTTCTCAAATCTCTATATATCTTAGTTGAACTAAGATAAATAAAATATCTAGAGTTGTGAGACTTGTGCAAAATCAACTAAATCAAATCCTCGATCCTCGAAATGCAAATGCAGCTATCATATCTGTAAACATAATGAGAATCTATAAAGTTTCTCTTGGACTCACCACTGACCACTTGATTGCAATGGAAGTAAAACTTGTTATCCTCAAACTAACGATCTCAAACCTTCTCAAATAGTGAGAACCTTGCCTCCACACTAGACAAAATCCTTCCAGGATCTGAAATACCAAGGTGGACTACCAAGTAGGCTAAGGACGGAATGTCCCATGCCAAGGTCCTCTGGGAAACTAAAATACAAGTCAAGCTACCCATACACACTGCTTTTTGACTCAAGGAATTTGTTACCACCTTTGCCTTTCTCAAATGATATATAATGGAAATATCATAATCCTTAAGCAACTCTATCCATCTACACTATCTAGCATTAAGCTCCCTCTTGGTCATAAGATGTTGAAGATTGTGATAATTGGTGAAAATCTCATAATGCGCACCATAAAGATAATTCCTCCAAATCTTAAGCACAGAAACTACCGCCACCAACTCCAAATCATGAGGGGTAGTTGTGCTAATTTACCTTAAGTGGTCTAGAAGCATAAGCAATAACATGACCCTGCTGCATCAACATACAACCCAAATCGACTCTAGAAGCATAAAAAGATACAATGAATCCTCAAAATCTACAGGAAGAGCTAAAACATGAGCTGGAGTGAGAAAATCCTTAGGCTTTCCAAAGCTTGACTCACACTTCTCAAACTATCGAAAAGGAACTTTCTTCTAAGTTAATCTGTTCATAAGGGCTGAAATAGTAGAAATACCCTCGATGAATCACTTATAATAACTAACCAAACGAATGAAGCTATAACCTCAGTCGAAGATATAGGTATAGCCCAATGACAAATTACCTTAATCTTGGTTAGGTCTACTATAATACCATCATTAGACACACGTGTCCAAGAAATGTCACCGATGCAAGACTAAACTCACACTTAGAGAACTTGGTGAAAACTACATGATCTCTCAAAGTTTGGAGTAATATCTTCAAATGTTGCACATGCTTCTCTCTACACCTCAAATACCCAAGGATATCATCAATGAACATAATCATGAAGCAATCCAAATATGGCCGGAATACTCAGTTCATCGATTCATAAAATGCAGTTGGGGCATTAATCAACCTAAATAACATCACTAAGAACTCATAGTGACCATAACCGGACCTAAAAGCTATCTTCAGAAAATCCTAATCCTAAATCCTCAACTGATGGTAACCAGATCTCAAATCACTCATAGAAAACATTATCGCTCCCTAAAGCTAGCTAAGGAAATCATCAATGTGAGGCATACGATAGCAGTTCCTCACTATCACCTTATTGAGCTGTCTATAATCAAAACACATATGCATGGAGCCAACTTTTTAATTCACAAATAGATCCCCAATGAGACACACTTGGTCTAATAAAATCCTTACCAAGAAGATCCTAAAGTTGCTAATTCAGCTCATACGGTAAGGTTCCATAGAAATAGATCAGATGCCAGGTTTGAGATCAGTACTTTAAGGATGTACTGAGTATATGGGGGTGAATACATAAGTAAAACATTATCTCTTCATCATAATTTGTAAAACAATGCATGCTAAATATAAATGAATCACATAAGCTGGAATATCTGAAATACTAAAATCTATAATCATGAATAGCAAATCATATTGTGTAAATCTAGTGAGTCATAACATTTAGTTCTAAAAGCTGTACTAGAGTTCTATCTGTAAATTATGCAGTCTAAGTGTCGAAAGGACTCACTTTTATATCTGCAATCTGAAAGATAAAATCTGTAGCTAATATCTTTTTGTAAACCTTAATCAGAACTAGAAAAAAAGAAATAAAAATCTCAATTTATCATGCCACCGTGATGAGCCACTATCTCGGTGGATAGCTGGAAATTGACATCTGGGACCTGGGACTTCAGCGCGATGCGCCACCATCGTGGTGCTTTATAGAAATGCCATTTAGGCCACCAATGTAATATGGTACAATTGTGTTGGCCTACTAGAATATTGTAATTGGGAAATTAGACCTATCCGCGATGTGAGCTTATCACGGAGGTCCACTGGAATTTGCCAAATGGGAATTTACCCTTCACTATGACGTGGTGGTTTCCCAGATGGTACATTGCTTTACTAAAATCACCTTAATTTCTCAACCAGGTATCAGATTTTGGCAAATTTTGTATTGATGAAAAGATAATTAAAATTTCTACCCAATGAAAGGTTTAAATCTGAAAAATTCTACATGGAATAAAAGTTATCCATCTTGAAGCTAGTCTTTGACATTTTAGAAGCAAAATTAAGCTAAGAGAAGTACGGGGTATTATAACTTGTCAGATATCAATATATCCTCATAATATCCTTCAGCCTTGCTGGGTAACAATATATCATCATAATATCATTCAGCATTGTCAGTATCAATATATCACCATAATATCCTCTAGTCTTATCGGGTACCAATATCAACATTATTTTCCAAAATTGAACCAGGTATTTAATCTATATCTTAAGTGTCAATATAGTCAAGCATCAAGATTTCTAACATAATTTCCCATATAATCAATAGCCATGACTTCTAGCACAAATAATAACACAATTTTTAACACCATCAATAAGGTTATTTTCTACATGATTACTAGCATAATTGTTTAATACGATCATAATCATTTTCAATATCATGAGCAATGACTTATCATTAGTGCATTCAATAGCTCATCATTAGCATAAAATATAGCTTGAGCAATAGCTAATCAATGGCATAATCTATAGCTTATTCATAACATAGTCAATAAAATAATTTATAGATTTGACAATATCATAGTCAAGGACTCATTCAATGATAAATTTGGTAGTCTAATCAATATCCAAACAATAGCATAATCAATAGCTCATCATAAGCGTAGCCAATAAATCATAGACAGATAGACAGATAGACAGACAGGCAGACAGACAGACAGAGAGAGAGACAGATAGATAGAGCGACAGACGAACGGACGGACGGACGGACAGACGAACAGACGGACAGAGAGAAGGACAGACAGACAGAAGGATAGACAGACAGAACGACAGACAGCAGACGGACGGACAGACAGACGGACAGACAGAGAGAGAGAGAGAGAAAGAGAGAGACAGATAGATAGAGAGACAGATAGACATCCTGCCTTGGCATAAAATGCCGCCTATAACCCCGAGGAGGCTTTCAAAGACTTTTTTTCTTCAAATTGAATTGACCCTTTTTGGCGCAGTTGCAAAAGATATCTGAAAACATGGCTGACTGCATTTGAAAAGTTGGAATAGACTGAATGAATGCTTTGGCTAAGGTGACCCGTCCAAGACATAGATAGATAGATAGATAGATAGATAGATAGATTGATAGATAGATAGATAGATAGATAGAGAGAGAGAGAGAGAGAGAGAGAGAGAGATAGAGAGATAGATAGATAGATAGATAGATAGATAGATAGATAGAGAGATAGAGAGATAGACAAATTAAGATGTAATCTTAATAACCCAAGAACATGTTAAGCTATTGGACCCTTAACACAATATACTTCAATCACTTAAATCTTACAAGGACACAAGAGAGGGGATCACCTCTCAAGTACCCAAGTTTCCCATCAAATGCAAACACAAGTGAAACTTCACTTGTCTAAGCCTTAGTTTCAGTTTAGGAGCTCTCTCTCTCACAAGAGAAACGTTCTTCAATATCTTAAAACAACTAAAGAAATAAACCCTACAGTGTTCTATTTATACAACATTACAATAATAGACAAAATGATAAAAAGGCCCTTTAATGACTAGTCTTCAAAAATACTCAAAAGTGTCATGATCATGATCATACTTGTAACATGAATACACTAAGTAAAACTGATTATGTGCTAAGTATGACTAGACTCAACAACAAGCTGGAGTAAATTGAAAGCTAAAAATATCTTAAAACATGAGTAATAACCATAATCTGATAAGATGGTGAATCATTACAATTAGTTTCTTAAAACTTTACTTTTTATAAGTAAGTAAAACTAAAGCTTGAAAAGAGTAAAACATGAGTATTGTATGAATACTGCGTCATGTAAGGCTGAATTGTATATAGTCTCAATAACTGGGCTGAAATTGTGGAGTTCTATGCTTATGAGGTAAAGACTGTCAAAAAAACATGAGATAACTGAGCATGAATGTATGAAAACTGTATTATCTGAGAGTGCAAGAACAATTGTATATTTACTATGGTACTAGGATAATCTGTAATCAGAATGACTAAAAGTTGTATAACTGAGTATCTAAAAATCTGTTCACTTAGTCAAGCAAACCTGAACTAATAACGTACTGAATACTTACTAATACTATGGGAGGTGTCATCTAACTGACATACCCCAATTTGAGCTAATCGGGGTCCAACCTGTAACCCCAGTTCGAAGGGTGTCAGTATCGTTCCCAATTACTAACATTGGCTGTGTGGATCCACTAAGATAAGGTCCCGAAGGAATAAAGAGTCACCCTCTACCAGTAGGTGATATGGTGATATATGTGTCAACCCTCAAATGCTAGTTTAACATCTCAAACCTACACTGGATACGTAGTTCTGGAATACAGGGATTTCTACTAAGGGTCACACCCTCTACTGGCAGGTGATCCCCTATCCCTAGGTTAGCTTGGTGCTAAATCCTACTCCTAACTGAGTGACACTGGAACACTAACTAGTCTATTCACTATTAACTGATAACTAATAAGCTCAGTTCATGGTATTCTAAAAATAACAATGCATACGAATTCTGAGGTACTTATTAGCATTTTAATTGATTATGATGACTAATCGAATGACAAGACTCGTGGTGTATCTGAAACCATTCTGCACATACTAAATCTAAGCAAAAAGCTAAATTTTGAATATTCATAACCCCCAAGACTCGGTAGCAATAACATTAAGGAGACATGAAAGCATTCAAAACCATGATAAGTAAGCATTATTCAAAACCCTCACTTGGACAATTCATCATACACATGGGGATCATGAACTTGAACATAGAAATATCTTAAACATGGGAACATAGCATGATTACATAACTAAAATCATGAATTGGGAAATTTACATGAAATTCGCTTGAAATAGGACATGGGAATTTCATCAAAACATGTAAAGATAATAGATTAAACATAAGAATGTCTTAAACATGATGGAATAATAGAGTAACATTGAAAAATTCATAACTTGGGGATTCATCTAGAAATTGATTGAATAAGATATGGGAATTTCATCAAACGTGTGGAAAGCATGAATTTAAAACATAGGAATATTGATAAACATCATGAATTTAGGATCTATCTTGGAATTTACTTGAATAAAGCATGGGAATTTCAAATTCATAGCACGAGGAATTCAAAATCTTGCATGAAATTACACTTGGGCTGAATTGAATTGAAAACACCATGAAAACATGAAATTCAATCTTTCCTTGAATATACAAAATAATATACTTCATTCTTTAATTGAAAGAAAAGGATTGTGAGATCCAGGGGCGAAAAAGGACCCATGGATGAACTCCCACATACCTTAAAACTTTAAATCTTGAAGAAGAAACAAAATCTTGAAAGCTTTCTTGAATTGAAAAACTTGATTCTTGATTGTTCTTGAAGAGGAGGTGATGGAATGGATGATCTTGAAGGGGATTGTTTAGGGTTTGTCCTTGAAAGTAAAATAGGATAATGAGGGCAAATAAGGCCCTAATGGATGCTAAAAATCATGTTTTTATGACCTGGGTTGAGGTGGGAAAAGATCCAATTGCCCCTCATTCATTTAAACTAAAAATTCGTAACCAGGATTGTGGTTTGAAGGCTCACCGCGATGTTGTGTAATCACGGTGGCCTACTGCCTCACACAAAAAATACCATAACTTTTCACTCGGGTATTGGATTAAGGAAAAATTGGTATAGTTGGAAGTTGACTCAATTATCTACAATTTGGTGGGTCTTGACCTGAAAAATTTTACATACATCAAAATTTAGACGCTTTCAAAGTTGACCCTTGTAGAATTGAATACCAAACTTTGGACGAATCAAAGGATCTTAGCTCAACTTGGCTCTAAGTAATTTCTATGAACACTCTTTACCTAATAAGAACTTCACACATTAAGATAAAGTTCATGACACATGCACTCAAATTATGGATCAAGAACATGACAAATACATCTTCACCGCGATGTGCCAAGGCTGCCACTGCTATAGCTACCACAACATGCCATAATCGCGATGACTTGATATTTTGAAAATCTAAACGTGGTCCAAACCTCATCCAAAAATTCTGAAACTTACCTAAGACATGTTACTTACACCCCTAAACATTATCAACTCAAAAACATACATCTCGGTGTCGAGAAGGTCACTTGAAAAATCATCAAAGTAAAGAGGCCAAAACTTAAGCTAAGTCCCAACACTTAGCTAAATTTTCAAGCTTTTGGTCTCTTATGCAAGCACTAGGAGCTGAACTGAGCTAAGAATAGTATAGGGTATTACAATATCTCCCCTTTGGTAACATTCGACCACGATTGAGATTGGTTAGACTGAGAGTACTGTACTAAAGTAACTGAGGTCATATAATGAACATACATGACTTGGAACATGATTGTCTAATTGAGTCTGAAACATGATACATGAACTGAATATCGTGATTGAGTTGATTCCTTGAATACATGCAATGCCATGAGAATAGTTATAAGGTTGGGATAGAATCGAGAGAGTTAACTTATGAGTAGCTATTACTCTGGGCTGGATCTAATTTTGTGAAGAAAAGATGAGAGGTTTAGGAAATGAAAACTCAAGGGATAATATTATCTTCCTCTTGGGATCATTCATCCCCCGAATAATACTGACTTGGCTGAATTACTAAGGAAAGACTGAGATGATGCACGGGGCACTTACGAACTATATTATGATTGAATATTTAGAATTTGAATCTAATTCCTGACGCATGTACTGAACTAAATTTATGACTTACATGGTCGTGAATGAATTACCTCATGAATAGGAAAGATGGAAAACCATAGGAACTTGTTTGTCTGACTGCTAAACTGGGTTATTAGCTATATGAACTGAATCAAATTGAAAGGTTATACTCAACTATACATTCGATTTTTACACCAACATGACATTCAAGCCTATCTCCATAATCATAAATGAACTTGTAGGTAAACAACCACAGAAGCATCTTTTACATATTCTCTAAACCTCTATACTTAAAACTTCCATGCAATACCCCAAGAAAACATACATAGAATTTCAACTAATCATGACATAAGGAGAGGTCACTGAAAGTTAGAACATAAGGACATGACACAAACTGAATTTCGTTGATCATTAAAAGTGTAGCATGAGTACTGGAACTAAACATACTGTAAAGCATGAGTACATGAGTTATGAGCTGCATGACCTAAGTTTGGAGTTCATAAATTCATAGAACATGATTTTTACTATTGAATAAACTGGATCTCCTTATACTAGAAACTGAAAGCGTACATAATTCTATGGAAAGTGAATGAATATGAGCAGTGTTCATAGAACTGACATGTAAAGCATATGTAGGTATCGTGATGATTGAAGTACAAAACTTTGCACTGAGATAAGAATGGGTCGGGTATCATCCTCTCTTACTATTTTTCTACATATACTGCATCACTACTAGGATCTGAGTGCCTGACTTGGTTACTTGCTCTAACATCTCCCCCTTAGATTTAAGTTATTATTCTAAGTATGTGGACACCTTTAAAATCTCTTAACTAAACTGCAATCACTTTACACTGAGTTCACACCATCTAGAGCTTCAACTCTTTTTTTCTATTAGCTCAATTTTTAAAGATTAAAACTTAGATCCTAACACTTAACATGGATATCCCCAAACCTTCAATTAACCATACTAAATTTCTTTATAGCCTACTAACATCATATTTAAACCATGAGAATTACCAATACACCAACATACCCAACATCTATAACATATACTTTGACTGAACAAACTTAAATTCTTGAATACATTGTTTTAAGCTTACTGGTTCACCTTTCATACAACTAGCCCCATGAATAGATAATCTAGTCAATCCAGCTAAAACTATCCTAACTCTACTACTGCTAAACTTATAGGTACATGCTTTTAATTCTAGATCATATGTTGTTAAAGGATTCTGAGAAGGGATCTGAAAACACATCTGGCATGAAGAGATTAACATGAGAATCTGCATAAGTTCCTCAGAGAACACTTCTACAGCATGATTTGAGACATGAAAGAAGGGAAACATTTCCAAAATGCCCTATAGCCTCTCGAACAAAAGTAAAAACTTCTCCGTACTATTTTCCAAGACTCTACTAGACACGACTTCATAAACACCCTAGGACACTTCAACTATGGGCTCTGATACCATGTTTATGATGCCCTGATACTACCCCCTAGACATCAGATGGTGCTTAGGACCATAAGTGATCCCAAGTAAACCCATGAAGTGGCGTACTGTTAAGCAACTAATTTAAATATATGTAAAATAAATGAGTTTACTATGCAAAAACATAATCATGATGAAATCTAAGGAAAATATAATACTAATACAATTTTACATTCAAATAAAAACTGAAAAGAGGAACCAAAGTTACATGACCAACTCTAACTAACATCTATGAAGCCTATACAATACTGACTATAGATAGATGGGACATGCCTACAACTACCACTAATCAATAAATATGAAAAATAGAGTAAGGTACATGAACAACATCTAACTAAAGTCCCCAAAATAGGAGAACTTATCACCTATTGGGTGGAAATAGCAACTATCTGATCATGATGTATGGGCAATAAATAGTACCTACATTATGAAATAATGTAGCCACATAGACATATATGTGGATCAGTACTTTTGGAATGTACTGAGTAAGCTGGGGTGAATGCACTAAGTAAACCTAATTATGTATGAAATCTTAAAACATGCATGCTAAGTGTAAATAGACTCACCAACAAGCTAGAAAAAACTAAAAGCTAAAAACATCTTCAAACATGAGTAACAAACATAATTTGATAAGATGGTGAATCGTTACAATTAGTTTCTTAAAACAATACTTTTTTAGATGTAAGTGGAACTGAATTTGGAAATAATAAAACATGGATACTGTATAAATACTATGTCATGTAAGGCTGAACTATACTTAGTCTTAATAACTGGGATGAAACTGTGGAGTACTATGCTTATGAGGTAAGGACTATCAAAACAACATGATATAACTGAACATGAATGCATGAAAACTGTATTATCTATGAATGCAAGACTAAGTGTATATCTGTTATGGCACTGGGATAACCTATAATCTGAAAGACTAAAATATGTACAACTGAGTATCTAAAAATTTGGTCACTTAGTCCAGCAAACCTGAACTGAAAACACATTAAATACTGACTGAGATTATGGGAGGTATCATCTAACCAACATACCCCAATCAAAGCGAATCGGGGTTCAACCTATAACCCCAATTGGAAGGGTGTCAATACCATGCAACGGGTACTAATATTAGCTATGTGGATCCACTAAGATGAAGTCCCAAAGGACTAAAGAGTCACCCACTACTGCCAGGTGCTCCGGTGAGATATGTGTCAGCCCTCAAATGGAAATTTAACATCTCAAACCTACGCTGGCTACTGGCAGGTAAGCCCCTATCCCTAGGTTCTCTCGGTTCTAAATCCTACTCTCAAATAAATAACACTAGAATATTAACTGGTGCATGAACTGTTAACTGATAATTGATAAGCTCAGGTCATGGTATTCTGAAAATAATAATGCATACGAATTCTAAGCTACTTATTAGCATTTAAACTAACTATGATGACTAACTAGATGACAAAACTCATGTTTTATTTTGAACCATTCTAAACATGTTGAAGCTAAGTAAGCAGCTAAATTTTGGGTATTCATAACCCCTAGGACTCGATAGAAATAAAAATAAGGATACATTAAAGCATTCAAAACCATGATAAGTAAGCATTATTCAAAACCCTCACTTGGGAAATTCATCATACACATAGGGATCATGAACTTGAACATGGGAATATCTTAAACATAGGACTATAGCATGATTACATAACTAAAATTATGAATTGGGGAATATACAGGAAATTCACATGAAATAGGACATAGGCGTTTCATCAAAACATGTAAAGATCATAGCTTGAATATAAGAATGTCTTAAACATGATGGAACAATAGAGTTACATGGCAAAATTCATAACTTGGCGATTCATCTTGAAATTGATTGAACATGATATGGGAATTTCATCAAACTTGTGGAAAGCATGAATTTAAAACACGGGAATATTGCTAAACATCATGAATTTTGGATCTATCATGAATTTACTTGAACAAAGCATTGGAAACTCAAATTCATAGCACGAGGAATTCAAAATCTTTCATGGAATCACACATTGGCTGAATTGAATCGAAAACACCATGAAAACATGAAATTCAATCTTTTCTTGAATATACAAAATAACGTAATTCATTCTTTAATTGAAAGAAAAGGGTTTTGGGCTCCATGGATGAAAAAGGACCCATGGATGAACTCCCACATACCTTAAAACTTTAAATCTTAAAGAAGAAACAAAATCTTGAAAGCTTTCTTGAATTGGGAAACTTGATTCTTGATTGTTCTCGAATAGGAGGTGATAGAATGGATGATCTTAAAGGGGATTGCTTAGGGTTTTTTCTTGAGAGTAAAATAGGATAATGAGGGAAAATAATGCCCTAAAGGATGCTTAAAATTCTGTTTTTACGACCTGGGTTGAGGTGAAAAATGACCCAATTGCCACTTATTCATTTAAACCAAAACTTCATAACATGGATTGCGGTTTGAAGGCTCACCGCGACGCGGTGTAATCACAGTGGCTTACTGCCTCACATAAAAAATGCCATAATTTTTCACTCGGGTATCGAATTAAGGAAAAATTAGTACTGTTGGAAAGCTGACTCAATTATCTACAATTTGGTAGGTGTTGACCCCAAAAATTCTACATACATCAAAAGTTATACATTTTCAAAGTTGACCCTTGTAGAATCGAATACCAAACTTTGGACAAATCAAAGGATCTTAGCTCAACTTGGCTAGAATTGATTTCTATGAACACTCTTCACCTAATAAGCATGGCACACATTAAGATAAAGGTCATGATACATGCATTCAAGTTATGGATCTAGAACATGAAAAATACACCTTCACCGCGATGCGCCAAGGCTGCCACTGCTATAGCCACTTCATCGCACCACAATCGTGGTGATTTGCTCTTTTGGAATTCCAAACATGGTCCAAACCTCATCCAAAAAATATGAAACTTACCCAAGATATGATACTTACACCCCTACACATGAATCAACTCAAAAACTTACATCTCAGAGTTGGGAAGCTCATTTTAAAAATCATCAATTTTATGAGGCCAAAACTTAAGCATAGTCCCCAACACTTAGCTAAATTTTCAAGCTTTTAGCCTCTTAAGCAAGCACTAGGAGCTAAACTAAGCTAAGAAAAGTAGTGGGTATTACAATATATAAGTATGGATACTCATATTTCACCATTGTGCTTTGAGTGCAAAAATCATCTCAAAAACACTATATGGGTCCCAATTATGGCAATCGTATTTTTGAAACCAACCCAACATTCATAAAATCTCAAGGAATTTTTACCCATACAAAAATGGGTAAAACCTAAGCTAAATTAGGGATAAAATCAGGCCCTAAGTATTTTGGGGTTTTGAGTAAGAAATTAAGAAATTTCACTAAGAAAAGGGTGAATTCTTACATTAAGTCATATGATAATCACGAAAATAAATATTAATCAAGCTCCCATGTTATCCATAAGCCTAAATTTTGAGATATATCACACATTAGGGTTTTTATCTCAAGTAATGGATGAAAATGGCTAAAATTTTAACATTAGGGTGTATTTATACCTATACCAGGTCCTCAGGGCCTGCGATCGCGGTCCAGGATATGCGATTGCTAGTCATTGCATCATAAGAAGATGTTGCTATCATAAACCTCCCTTTCCATGATCAAAACACTTGCACTACCAAGGTTACCATGATTGCGGCCCTTGTCTTACGATTACAGTTGCATTGGATAGCAGCTGAAACTTGGAAATACTTCCAAGCTTCTGTTGAGACCTCAAGATTAATTTGGAATCCCATTTATGCAAATAAACTATGTAATCACCCTAATTCGACATGCTAAATGTAATGGCTCACTTGAAATTTCCATACGAGGTTGTTTCGATCAAATATGGGTCCTACACTCAAATTTCATTTTCTTAACTTTCTAACTAATAGGTCAAAATAAGATCGAGTGCCTCGAAACCTGAACCAAAGGTATACCTAACCCGTAATCGATATTCCAGAGATGTTGGCACAATCAAAATTTGTATACAAGATTGTTTTGCTATTATTTTTTATCAATGGCCATTTGGAACCAACCGAAACTAGTAGCTCAAAAAATAAAACAAACTACTCGATAACTGAATTGTAAGCTCGAGCAAGTGATAAATGACTTGGGGAAAATATAAAAAAGCTCTATCAGCAAAAATAAATGGAAATATAGAAAATAACCTAAATGAGGTCACGACCCAAGACTACCCCCAATTGTATCATAGTGCTTAGAACCACAAATGATCCCAAGCTAACCCATGTGTTGGCATGATACTTAAGCAACTGATTTAACATATATATATATATATATGAACGCTAAACAACTTAGTAGAAGCATAATAAACATGAGATAAGTTGTTTCAATACATAACATATCAAAGTTTACAACACTAAAATCTGAGAAAGAGAGAGGAACTTAAATTACAAATATTGACTTTGACTGGCAATCTATGAAGACTCTATTAGTAATTACTATAGGTAGCTGGCCCATGCCTTCAACTATCACAAATCAAAACATACAAACATGAAAAAGAATACAATACAAGAACTACAACTGACTGTAGTCCTCAAAATAAGAGAACCCATCACCTGCTTGTTGGAAGTTACAATCTGTCTGACCCTGGAGTGTGGACTATATTTGGTACCTACACCGTGAAGGAATGTAGCCACAAATGAATATATGTCGTTAATACTTTGGAATATACAGAGTATGTGAGACATGTACTAAATCATGGAAATACTTAATGTATGCCTTAAATTGAGGACATAATCTACTTGCTAAAATATGTATTTAAATAATAGTTGTATGTAAAATTTGTAAGGCATAGTGAAATTTATAAGTCATGAGTTGAATATAGTTTTGTAAACTAAAAAGCGATAGAAACATGAGCACCATATGTAAATCTCAAGTTAAAGATGAATAGGTTATAAAATCATATTGAGGATCATGTATGAATACTGAGCATGAATGCATGAACTTGTAAAACGAATGCAAGACCAAGTAAAGCATGTGGTGAGATAATATGCAAAATTGAAAAACTAATAAACTGAACACTTGGTCATGCAAACTTGAGCTGATGTGGTCTGAATACTGAACTGAGACTGTGGGAGCTATCTACAACTAACATGCCTAAATCTAATCCAATCAGGGTCAAACCTGTAACCCCAGTTGAAAGGGTGTCAGTACCTTGCCACTGGTACCGACACTTGCAGTATGCATCCACTATGCTGATGTTTTGAAGGACTAGGGTATCAGTCATCTACTGGAGAGAGACCCCTAAGAGAGTGCCAGTCCTCAACTGTCTGGTGACATCTAATAACCTACATTGGAAATGTAGTTCTAAAACTTAGGGACTTTTACTAAAGGTCTCAATCCTCTACTGGGGGTGAGCCTTTGTCCCTAGGTTTGCTCGGTTCTAAGTCCTACTCCCAATTGAAAGACACTGAAATGAAAGTTGTTACATGAACTGATAACACATATGCTCAAGTCATGGTATTTTGCTAATAACAGTGCATGTAGAATCTGAAGTAATCATAAACATGTAAACTAATGTATTTAGCATGATGTCATACTAGCGAGTGCTCATTATGACAATGTTACAAATTTTATGAGATAAATATAAAATGATTACCTTGAGACCTTGAAAACTGTAACATGCAAGATCAACTAGGTATCGGGTATTCATAACCCACCATCTTTACAAAGTATAGTTAACTATGAAAATTTTAAAATAATAACACGATACAAAATTTCAAGACTTAAACTCAAAAACCCAACAATTTCATCAATATAACAAGTTATCATGATAAGGGTATGGAAGAATACTTGAACTTACGAGGAAACACTGGTTCATAGTTGAATTCAAGAATTACATGGAGGAATCATGGAATTTATACTTTTCATAGAACCCTAGTTTATGGAATTCATAAAAGTCATGAATAAAACTCATAATTTTAGGCATAAGGACGAAAGAAGATCCTCATTGAATACTCACAAACCTAAATCTCTTGACTTCTTGAAGGGAAGCATGAATTTGGATCCTTGGAATTGAATTCTTGAAGAAGAACCCTTATTTGGTGTTGTTGAGAACTTTAGAGGAAAAGGGATCATGTATTTGATGTATTTGGGGTAATGGTATGATAAAATCATGTTTATATTAGGCATAGGATAGTTTAGGACAAAAATGATTCGTTTACCCTTGAAAAACTGAAGAGAAATATGGGTTTTAGCATTTTTGAACAAGGTTCATACCACACTGCTTATCACGGAGCACAAGGTCTATATCACGCTACTGATCATAGAGCCCACGGTCCATGCCACCTTTCATATCATGGAGCACAAGGTTCGTGCCACATCAAAATCACAGACTCTCATTGGTTCCTCACAAAAATGCTCATAACTTTTAGGTGGAGTATCAAATTAAGGCAAAATCGGTAAGTTGGAAAAAAGACTCAATTAACTATAATTTGGTGGTGTTGAGTTCCAAAATCCTATCTATTCTAGAAGTTATATACATTCAAAGTTGGGTCTTATACGATCAAATACTAAAATTTGATTAAATCAAAAGTTCTTAACTCAACTTTGCTCTAACTATTTTCTATGAATATTTTTCACCTCATAAGCACTCTTTACACTAGGCGAATGATCATTACATTTGTATTTAGATACAAATCATTGGAATAGAGTTTATACACATCAAAACTGTGGTTTAATTCTATCCCAAAAATGAAGGGTGTTACATTATCTCCCCCTTAGAATCGTTCATCCTCGAATGATGGGTAGGAGCTTATTAAAGCTTTAGAAGTATGGAGTAAATTTTGTAACTTCACTTTAGGAATCTCCCTAAGAAAAACACATATAGTAATCAAAATAAAAGGGCTTCATGGAATAACCAATTATATTATGAAAGCACAAATCATGAGACAACGAGACTAAAGTTGTACAAGGGGTATTACAATATCTGAGCTAGAATACTTGGAAAACTGAGATAATTCTCTGTACATTTATAAATTGAATCCTGAATAAATATCTGAAACATAGACCTGATGTATGGACTGAACTGAATTCATAATTTACATGGACGTGAATGAATTACCTCGTGGAATAGCCATAATCATGAATCTTCGAATGGTAAAACTAGATGGAAAGATGGAAAACTATAGGATCTTATCTTTCTAGTTGCTAAACTAAATTGTTGGCTATATGGACTGAATTATACTAAAAGTTTATACTCAACTGGATTATTTCTTCAACAGGCTGTATATATTCTAATAACATTAGTGAGCAAAGAATTCTGCGCATAATTTGATTAAGTTATCTAAATAAGGAATCGTAGCAAGGCTACAACTCTATAACATGGAATAAAGGCCTATAAAACATAAGCTAGGATAGAATTACTATGTCATAGGTGCATCTGCTAACTTTCTAGTTTAGCCATACTTCTCAAATACTCCCTCAACTATAATTTTACCTTTAAATACCATGCTCATTTTATTCAACTTATAATTCTCACATGGGTATTGATAACTCCATGTATTAAAGCCTGAGCTGAACAGAATTCTCTCACCATGTTCAAGCCTACTCAAAGTCACAAGGTACCACACATAGCACCATAATACTATTCTAAACCATGGATTCAAAATCCTATATGTTTTCATAACTCTCATCAAAAGAATAATATTCATTACCACTTCAACAACTAAATTCAATCACTTACTAGGAATTCACTAATGTATAATCCATTCATCCACTTTTATACTATTGTATCATGTTTTGATGATGAGCAGATGACTACAAGGGACCAGGTCCCTGGATGTTCAAGACAATGGTATAGCTGGCGCGTTTCTGCACAGTTTTATCCTCTTGTGAAACAAATGGTGTAGGTGGAATTTGTACTATTTGAGACACTTGGTCTAATTATACTTCAACCTTATTCATCACTCATCTATAAAAGGAAAAAAATTCTTCTTCACCAAGTGGGTTTTGCAAAATTCATAATTAAAGAGTGAAAATTAAGTGAGGAAAAAACTCAATCTAGTTGCTCAAGTATAACTCTGGTTCTTATTTTTTGTATGCATCAAAGATTTTTGATGGACTCAATTCTTGATAGACATAATTCTTGATGGTAATTCTTGAAATTAAGAAGGAGAAGTGACAAAATGGTTGTCAAAAGCAGGAGGGATTTCAATGATGAAGATAGAAAGAAAATTAAAAATAATTATAAGGTTGAGAAATTGCTAGTTTGTGGTATAGGGCCAGATGAATACAATAGGATTTCTGCATGTAAAAATAAAAAACTTAGAACTTCTTGAAAATAGCTCATGAGGGAACTATAGATATGAAGGATTCCAAAGTTTTCATGCTTACTACCTAGTATGAAACATTCACAAAGAAAGAAGAAGAGACAATACAGGAAATACATACAAGATTCACTTCCATCATAAATGAGCTTAACTACCTAGGACAAGACATTCCACTGTATAAGCAACTGAGAAAGATTCTTAAGGTTCTACCAAAATCCTGGAAAAGCAAAGTAGATACAACTATTACGGAAAGGAACCTTAAAACTCTTACAATAGATAAGCTTATTGGAAATTTAAAAACTCGTGAACTCAAGAAGAAGCAAGAACAAGAGAAGAGAAAAATAAAAAGGGGAAAATCTCTCAAACTGAGGGCACTAAAATTAGACTCAAATAATGCATACACTGATGTTTCCTATTTGGCAAAAGTAATTGTGAGAGCTGTGAAGAAAAGTGGGCAGTTTCAAAGAAGTGGAAGTGGAAGCAAAAAGGGAAGCACTATGGAGGTTTGTCACAAATGTAGAAGTCCTGAGCATTTTATTAAGGATTGTCCTATGCACAAATTTGACTATTTGGAATATCTCAACACCGATGATGACAAAGGAAAAAAAGGGGACCAGGTCCTTGTAAAATTAAGGAAAGAGACTACAGCTGATTATGAAGTAAGGCAGACTCTACCAATATGGGAAGATTCCTCTGTTCAATCTGAGGCAGAAGGGAAGCAAGAATATGTTTCCATGCTGGTAGTGAAGGATGAGAAAATGACCTTTGATTCCTTATTTGCCTTTATGGAAAAACTAAATATGAAGAAGAAAATGAGGTAACATTTTCTGATATTAAAGAAAGCTTAAAGAATTACTCTGCTAGAAAAATAAAAATGCTTGTCAATATGCTGATTGATTCAATATGTGAAATGACTAATGAAAAAATTGCTCTAGAACAAAAGATAGAAAGTCAAGAGCTTGAGTTGATAGCTTTAACCCTCCAGATATCTAAATTTGAGGAACATGTTGCAAAGCTGAAAACTGAAAATCTAAGCTTAGTTAATCAACTGGAAAAAACTAATAAAACCTATGATAAAGAGAAGAATAATGATCTTGGAGGAAAGATTGAAGATCAAGATCTTGAACTGATAGCTTTGACTCTCCCGATATCTGAAATTGAGCAATAGGTTACTATGCTCAAATTTGAAAATCTGAGCTTGGTGAGTCAACCGGAGAATGTAGATGATTTTGAGAGTAAAGGGAAGAAAGAAGCATTAAAGTTTTAGGTTGATCTTAAAGAAAAATTGGAGGATTACCAAAAGCATCTTATGTCTATACTCAAGAAGAATAAGGAGTTGGTGAGGGACCTGGTCCGTCTGAGAGATGAACTTAAAAAATCCCTACAATGGACTACATCCTCTCAGATCCTTTTTAACTTAACTAGTTGAGGTGATAATCGTAACGCTCTGAAACTGATACCTGAAATGTTACATGGTGCTCATGACCCCAAATGACCACAAGCTAACTCATGACTGATATCTGTAATTGAGCACTGAATAATATACTGTAAATATATAGAATATAAGTTGTAAGGCCATAAAGTTAAAAACTGAACTAATACTAAATATAAAACACTATCTGTAATGGGGTATAACAATACCCAAACTGAATAAACTATCTGAAATATGCTATAGTCTGAAAGCCTCTAAATTATCTAAAATCTGTGGAGTTGATGGGAAATATCCCTAACTAACTCTGACCTACTAAAATAATAAAGTAATAAAATAATCATGCTATCCTCGAATGATTAGGACTGACCGCTAGTCTGGCTGCTGAATGTCAGATCTACTAAGGATGCTCAGGAGCTCGTTCTTCTAAACCTATGGTATAAAACACCATAGCATAAATGCGTCAGTACGTTGAATATATTGGTATGCAAGTAAGGTATTTAAATACAATGGTTCATATGCATGAACAATACTAACTGACTGAATAACATAAACATAAGAATACATGAATAAATACATAACTGAAACTGAATACGTGGTAATACTGACTACTAACTCTGAATACTGATAACAAAAGATACTGATAACTAAGATAACTAATACTGAGTGACTGTATCTAACAATTTAGATTCTAATAAAACTAGCTGAGTTCTGTACTGTACTAGTGACTTTATCTGACAGTCTTGAAATCTGAAAACTATCTGAGTTCTATTATTGAGACAGAGTAACTGTATCTGACAGTCCTAATTCTATAACTGAAACTCTGGGAAAATTTATCTAACCGACATGCCCATATTAAGATATTATAGCTTAGTTGGGGTCCAATCTATAACCCTAATTATAGGGGTGTTAATACTGCACCACAGATAAGGACAAGCTGTGAGTGACCCGCTATCAAGGGGTGTTAATACCACACCACGGGTAAGGACAAGCTATGAGTAACCCTCATCTGACTGTGTCCCCAAAGGATAATGGTGGGACCCTCATCTGACAGTGTTAATCCACCTCATCAACCCTCAACTGAAAGTGTTGATGTCTCAACCTATGCTGGCTACACAGTTCTAGAACTCAAGGATTGCTTCTCAGAATCACACCCTCGGCTGACAGTGTGTGTTCCCATCCTTGGGTTTACTTGGTGCTGAATCTTACTCCCATCTAAATAGAAATTGAACTGGACTGGACTGATTAGTTACAGATTGTACTGATTAACTGGACTAAACTAAGTTTACTAGATTTCATTGACTATCGAAATACTACTGATATCTGGTAACTGACTGAGATTTCTGAGATTTTTTAGTACTGAGATTATAGGATTACTGAGATTACTGAGATTACTGAGTACTGGACTAAAGGTGAATTTACTAAGTTTTCCTGAGTCATGTAAATGACTGAATTCTACTAATCGTGGCTTAACTGAGAGTATTGTGAAACCTGACACTAGCTCTAGGCACATAGCTAAATTGTCGGGTACAAGTACCCCTAGGAATCGATAGCATGAAACTGACAAGACTTGACACTTCTTTAACACATGACCAATATCAACAATTCATAATACAATAAGTTGGGGATTACACAGAGTACATAGTTATCATAATCTTGTACATGGAAGGAATGCATATAATCAATGTCATAATTCCATGTTCAAGCATCATGAGCATTTCAACAAACATCTACATTGCATATCAATAGAATGGGAGACATTTGAACATAAGGGTAATATATGAACCCATCACTTAAGTCACAATTGAACTATATTACATGATTTTTAGTCTTCTAGGCATTTTATCAAACACCTTACATGTACCACTTAGGGCATAGGTATAATCATCAATTAACACCTCATAAACCACTCAATTCATGGATTTAAACTTATATACTAAAGTAATTCTATAAAAACACATTGAGATTCCAACTTGGAAACCATACAACAACAATCATATAAACATAATCAACCCACAACATAATATTCATAATACATAATTTAAAACATGATTCTTGAGCTTCGTGGATGAAAGGAATCCATGAATGAACACTATCCATACTTGAGTTAATAAATTTGGAAGGATTGATGGAGAGTTTTTGTGATTTGGCCCTTGCATTTGAGAGCTAGGGTTCTTATTCTTGAGAGAGAAAGATTTTGTTCTTGAGAGAAAGTAAGGAAAAGTGATGTAATAATGGTTTTAGGGCATAATTTCATGGTTAAAAGATGATATAGGTCATGGAAAAAGACCCAATTACCCTTAGAAAGTTTTAATTTTTTGTCACTGAAAACCCAATTTGGGCACCTAGCGCGACACAGCGCTATCGCGTCGTGCCACTGGAAATTGCCAACTGGGAACTTTGCTGACGGGGTGACAGGGTGAAATCGCATTGCAATACTGGATGGGACCTGGAATCTTTTCGAGACATGGTGGTATCGTGCTGAGACACTGAAAATTAACAACTCTGGATTTGAGCCTTGGCGCGACGCGCCATAATCATAGAGGCGCACTGTATTTTGACGATTGCCATTTTGGTATACTCCGCGATGCGTTGATGGCTCAGGTGGCACATTGTCTTACTAAAATGGCTCTAAATTGTCGCCCGGGTGTCGTATTTGGGCGAATTTGATACTAACGGAAATCTTATTCAATTGTCCACACAAAAAAAGTAAAAATCTTGAAAATTCCACATGTATAAAAGTGTATTCATCTTTTAAAGCAAGTCTTTAACACTTTTGGGATGATTTTAAGCTAGGTAGAAGTACGAGGTATTACAATAATAATAGAAAATGTGTTGGTCATCAAGAAGGAACCCAAGTTTGTGGGTCTAAAGGGAAGGTTGATCATGATGCTAAGAATAAGGTCCATAAGCCTCTATGTACTCATTGAGGAAGAGATGGGCAAATAAAGAAAAATTATCAGAGCTGACTTAGAGCTAGAATGAATCGTTCTAGGTATATTCAGCAAAAGAATGCACTTTCTATGAGTTTCAAGCCTCAAAAAATTATGAAAAAAAATCTCTACTTAGATGGAAAAAAAGGGATTTGGTCAAACCATTGTCCTCCTAGTGGGAAATCAAACTCAAATGGGTTCCTAAATTTAACTTGTGATCATGGTTATAGGTATGAGAAAGGGGATTATAGTTAGAAATGGTTCATTCATAAGCGCTCAAAGTTTAATTCTAGAAGGTCTGACTATTCTCTCTCTCTCTCTCTCTCAGGATACTTCAAGTAAAAGTGTCTTGTTTTAAAATGGTTGATTTCAAAGGACCTGGTCCCTAGCAAAATAGATCTGAAATTTTCAAGTTAAGAAGTGCATGGAGCTTCTAATTAGTTAAAAAAACTATTGATCCCTAGTGGCAGTAAAGTCTCAGAAATTGAAAAATCCATTCATGATGATGATTTTGAAAGGATAAAAGGTGTAGTTAAGAATGATGATAATTCATAATACCAGTCACTAATATCAGCTCAGGTAAAAGAACAATAATAAATAGTCATGTTAAAATACTCAATGAACTGGTCCCAAAGGAATTCATCTCAAAAGATGGATCTTGAGAAAGTGTGAATGAAGTAAATACTTACACCTAGCTCTCAGAATTAATGGTTGATCTCTTAATAGTTTCAAAAAGGGAGTGTGCAGTAGATAAAAATTTAAAGAAAGTAATGATTTGTTTGACTAGACCTAACATGTGAATCAGTGTATCTCCTCAAAATTTAGCTATGTTTAGGAGGCAGGTATACTTGGTAGAATAGGTTCATGTTGGTCTAACTCAGTATTATACCCTTGCAGGTATACACCAATGGGAAAAACTTTGGAGGAGGAAAATATGACATTGACAAAATCAAAGATTTACTTAAAGAAAGAGTGGGACCTAGTCCTTTCTCACAGGTTAGTATCATAAATGTGAATTTTTTGTTTGTTCTAAGCAGATAAAGCCATTTTTTCTCTCTTTCTATGTCAGAAAAATTATCTTATTCTAAAAGAAAGGATGAGTCATCCCTTAATTGAAAATAATCACTTCCAATTCTGTCATAAACCCTTTATTTGTTTGGTCCTTTATCTATACCTGGGGATACCCATTCCTTTTCTTATTTACAAAAATAGGGGAAACAAAAGTCCAGTTACAAACACTTCTCCTGTGAAAAGGACCTATAAATGGCTATTAATTCCTCATTTTTATGTCTTCTTAAAGAATCTGAGCTTAGCATTAGTAAAAGTCCTTCCTCAAATCCTCTAGAAAAACATCCCTTGTTTATCACTCTTCCAAAGCTAAACCCCTCAATCATTCAAATTATTGATGAAGAATTATCCTTGAGCCATCAAAACGTTTCTGATAAGATAAGACATTGATGGATGATGCTTGGGTGGCTGAAAACCTCATCTTCCTATCAAATAGCCTAGTAAAGAGTATATTTTCTATCAAAAACAAAAATATTAGTAAAATAATAAAATATTTTAGAGAAAAGTCTAAAAGTTTTATTGAAAGAGAGACTTATGAGAGACCTAGTCCCATAAAGAGGAAAGTAGTTGAAAAGGAATTTGTGATCAGCTATACTGGAAGGAAAAATGGTGAGATAAGTAAGGTTGTGTCTAAATAAGTGAGAAATAGGTTTTTTAAGAATCAAAAGGTAATAACTGAAAGGATTTTTTACACAATTTTATTAATAGAACCTGGAATGTTGGAGTTAGTTGAGCTGGTAAAATATCAAGGATGGATGCATCTCATGGAAGGACCTAATCCCATTATTTTTTATAAGATAGTCAAGGAATTCTATTCCACATTGAATTTCTCAAAAGATGGGTTGAATCTGACTGCACGAGTCCAAGGAAAGAAAATAAAGTTGAATAAAGAAACATTGGGAAGAATTCTAAAAGTTTCTATTTATGGTATGAGGACACTCTCAATACAGTAGCCCTTAATAGAGTTTTTAGCAAGTACATCAAAGGTCAAAGGGAAATTTTTAGCTACTATGAATAGAAAATCACTCAAGAGTGAAATTCAATTGCTTTATGACTTTGTTAATAAGGTGATTCTGCCTAGATCACAAAAAAGAGACACTGATTTAGCTGTTGACCTGTATCCATTCGAATGCCTTAGAAGTTTTGAATTTATTAGTCTACCTACATTGATGATGGAACACATGCACAAAGTGGTTCTTGGAAAAAAATGGCAAACATAGTATGCCTTATGGTTACTGGTTAAATAAGGTATTTAATCACTTTTGTATAGTATGTGAGAATGGAATTCCTAGAAATGGATTGCAAATGCTTGGAATTAAGACATTAATAAAACTGAGTGTGTCAAGAAGAACTCAAGAACTAACTGCCAAAGGGAATTCAGCAAATAGATAGATAATTCACAGCTCAATATAGCTACAAAGGATGCAGAGACCAGGAAACCAAATATGACAATTCAGCATCTGACTATTGAAGGACCATGTGTTAATAGTAATCTTAAAATTGAGAATACTAACCTAAAGAATAAATTCTCCACCTTGACAGATGAGGTTCTTATTTTGAATGCATAGATAAGGCAATTAACCAAGGAATTGTTGAACTATCATACTGCATATCACAATAACCTGGCTCTACTCCTCAAAACCATCCTTCTAAGTCCCTCCCCTGTTTAACCTTTCTTGATTCCTGTGGCTTTTTGCTAGAATATTTAAATTATGCACTGTAATGATACTTGTTGTCAACATATGAATGAATCCTTCTTTGTATGTTGCATGTATTTCCTCTTTTTATTAAAGTTGTTCATTATGTTAGTGTTGCCCTAGTGGCCAAAAGTTAACTAACTTGTGCTTATCTTTACTCTTGGTTTACTGCTATTCTTTTTCAATGATTCCAGAAAGGGGGATACTAACTTCATGTGTTAGGGACCTAGTTTTTGTGTGTTTAAGCTAATGATGTCAGGGATCGGGTACCAAGTACAGAACATGTTTGATGATGTGTTTAAGTCTAAAGGCATAGTGATAGAAAAAGTATACAAATGCACTTAATGATTAATGGTGCATAATGATAGGGGAAAAGATTGAAGCTGGATAGCAATTGACAATAAGGGACCATGTCCCTATATTATATAATGGTGAAAGCATATTGATAGGGTGAACATTCAACTTGGTAATCATACTAATTAAATATGATAAATGAAACATGATTATTGATGCTCAAAACTCTGTGGTTAATTTTTCATCATCAAAAAAATGAAAAATTGGTGTATTATGTTTTGATGATGAGCAGATGACTACAAGGGACCAGATCCCTGGATATTCAAGGCAACAGTATAGTTGGCATGTGTTTGCACAGTTTTATCCACTTATGTAACAAATTGTGCAGGTGTTGTTTGTACTATTTGAGACATCTGGTCCAATTATATTTCAACCCTATTCATCCCTCATCTCTAAAAGAAAAAGGATGTTTCTTCATCAAGCAATTTTTGTAAGAATTAGAATTAAAGAGTGAAAATTAAGAGAGGCAAAAACTCAATTTAGTTGCTCAAGTATAGCTCAGATACTTATTTCTTGTATGCATAAAAGAGTGAGTGTTCTTGAGTGAGCCCTGAATTGTATTTAAATAACCTAAGTTACAAGAGTGATGCTCTTTTACTTTTACTTTGAGAGTTTTATTAAGTAGAGTTACTTAAGGTTGATATTGATTAGAGTTAATCAATATCAAAGTATGTTCTTCGCAGAGTTTCTAAGGTAGGCTTGTAGTAGAGTTATTAAAAGAAGGAGGAACCTATAGTTAGGTTCATTGATGACTGTAAATAAGAGTTTGATTATAGTGAAGTTTTGGGTGCTTATGAGGGCAAGTCAGGGTTTTTCTTCCCTTGAGCAAGGGGGTTTCAACATTAAATTTTGTGTTATTTACATTTCCTGTACTATTTTGTGTTCCTGGTTGGCTTAGTGTATTTTTGCCTGTGATTGATTTTGAGGGACCCAGTCCCTTACAGTATGGTGTAACCCCCAAGGTTTCAACATATACAAACATGGCATTCAAGCCTATTGTTACAACCATATATGAACTTCTAGGCAACCAACCCAAATAGGAATTTTCTCATACTCCCTAATACCTCTATCAATAATAACTTTCATCCACTATCCCCAAGAAGACACACCTAGAATATTCAACTAACTATGATATATACGAAAAGCATTAACTCAATATTCCATCACACGTATAGCCTCAAATAAAATAAGCATACAACAATCTTTCCCTAACAATGAATATTTGCTCTCTCCTATCTAAATAATTGTCAATCACTACTATCATTTCATAAAAAGAGGTCACCGAAAGGTTAGAATATGAGATCCTGAAGCATGAAAGAATACTACGCATAAATTTGACACTTACGTGAGGCCTGGTGAACAGAGTATCAATGGGATGGATTCATCTAAAGAGATTTAATTTGAGGATATACATAACATAATGCAAACTATAACTGGTCATTAAGGGTGTACCATAAGTATGGGAGCTAAGCATACTGTAAATCATGAGTACATAAGTCATGAGCTGCATGACCTAAGATTTGGGGTTCATAAATTCATGGAATATGATTTGTACTTCTGAGTGAACTGAATCTCCGTATACTAGAAATTAGGTGCATACATGGTTCTATGGAAAGTGCATGAAGATGAGCTATGATCATAGAGTTAACTTGTAAGGCTTCAGTAGATGTTGTGATGACTAAAGTACAAAAATTTTCACTGAGATAAGAATGGTTCGGGTATCTTCCTCCCATTTTGTTGTTCTAGAACTCACTAGCATCATTGTTAGAATCTGAGATCCTAACTTGGTTCCTTATTCTATCATCTCCCCCTTATGTTTAAGCCATTATTTTAAGTATATGGAACCCTTTAATAAAATCTAAACTGAACTACAACCACTCTACTCTAGAGTTTGAGATATAATAATACACATAACTAATAAACTCCCACTGAAGAACTATACCTGAAAGTGTAAAACCCACTGGTAGTACTTTCTTCAGAGATACAACTCGGCACTTTCTAGAGACCCAATAGTCATCATGTAATAACTTAGATACTTACTAACTTATAACCTTTAGGAGTATCACCATACCCTGAATTCACACCATCTATAATTTTAAACTCTTTTTTCTAATCGCTTAGTTATCCATAATTCAAACTTAGATCCTAACACTTAATATAGATATCCCTAAATTTTAAAGGAAATATACTAACTTAGTACTACTGGATAGGAAATATGAACACTAATCCACACAAAATTTTATGAACATACTCAACCTTATCAAGCTCTTGTACCATTGTGGTCACTGCCTAATCTCTATGTCGCCTAAACTATTAACATACTTAAAGTCTCTCTTAATTGAGAAATCTCTCCCAAAGTGCTATTATACAAACTACACAACACCTTTATGGCTCCACAGGCACATAATCTACTAAATTCAGATAAAAACTATCCCCACTTTACTGCTGCTAAACTTCTGGGTTCATGCTTATAACTCTAGTCATATATTGTCATAGGATTCTAAGAAGGGGTCTAAGGGCACATATGACTTTTGATCAATGTATGATTTTCATAAATAAGAATGAATGTTTTCAAACTTTAGAACTTAGAGGCACAGATGGGATCCTTTTGAGCCAACATGCAATCCCATAATTATCTGTGGGAACTATCTGAGAAAACTCTATCAGTAGGAATTTAAGCTTGAATGTTTATGTTACCTCAAAAATAATGAAGAGTTGGCATGAATGGAGTAATATAAGAATCTTATAAGTTTCTTAATAAAAATCTCTATAGAACAATCTGAGATATGAAAGAAGGAAAATATTTCTTAAATGCCCTGTAGGCTCTCGATGAAAAGTACTGATGTCCTTGGACTATTCCACAAGACTCTACTAGGCATGGCTTCATACATACCCTACTAAAATTGAACCTTATGCTCGGATTCTAAGTTCGTCACAACCCAACACTAGCCCCTAGTTGAAGCACGGTGCTTAGAACCACAAGTGATCCCAAGATAACGCAAGTTCTAGCATAATACTTGAGCAACTGATTTAATATATATATATATATATATATATATATAACTTAGCAAAAGCATAATCAACATAAGATAATCTATTTCAGTACATAATTGATAAAAGCTTACAACACTGAAATCTGAGAGAGAGAAAGAGAGAAAGAAAATTTTTATTATAAATACTGACTCTAACTACCAATCTGTGAAGCCTCTATTAACACTGACTATAGGTATCTGGGACATGCCTCCAACTATCATAAATCAAGACATATAAACAAGGAAAAATATACAATACAAAAACTATAGCTGACTTAAATCCTTGAAATAAGAGAACTAGTCACCTAATAGCTGGAAGCTACAATGTGTCTAACCCTGGTGTGTGGACTACATCTAGTACCTACACCATGAAGGAATGTATCCATAAATGCATATATGTGGTCAGTACTTTGGAATGTACTAATTATATGAGACATGCACTAAATCTTGGAAATACATAATGTAACCTTTAAAATTGAGGACATAATATACTTACTGAAATATGCATTAAAATCATGGTTGTATGAAAAATCTATAAGGCATAGTGACATTTATAAGTCATGAGATGAATACATTTCTGTAAATTGTAAAATGGTAGAAACATGAGTACCACATGTAAATCTTAAGTTAAAGCTGAATAGGTTGCAAAACCATATTTAGGATTATGTATGAATACTGAGCATGAACATGTAATACGAATGTAAGACCACATAAATCATGTGATGACATAATCTATAAAACATAATAACTAAATAACTACAAACCTAAGTTAGTGTAGTCTAAATACTAAACTGAAACTATGGGAACTATCTAAACTAAGATGCCCAAATCTAAGCTAATCGGGGTCGAACCTGTAAACATAGTTGAAAGGGTGTCAGTACCTTGCCACAGGTACTGACACTGGTCATGCGCATCTACTATGCTGATATCTCAAAGGACTAGGGTGTCAGTCCTCTACTGGAAGATGACCCCTAAAAGAGTGCCAGTCCTCTACTTGTGGGTGACATCTCATAACCGACACTAGCTATGTAGTTCTAGAACTTAGGGATTCTACTAAAGATCTTAGTTCTCTATTGGTGGGTGAGCATTCATCCCTAGGTTTTCTCGATGCTAATTCATATTCCAAACTAAAAGACATTGAAACATAAGTTGGTACATACATTGATTATGGATATACTCAAGTCATGGTATTTTGGAAATAACAATGCATGTAGAATCTGAAGTGATCATAAACATGTAAACTGATGTATTTAGCGTGATGTAATATTGGTGAGTACTCATTATGACAACGTTATAAAATTTATGAGATAAACATGATATGATTAACTTAAAAACTTGAAAACTGTAACATGCAAGTTTACCAGGGTATCGGGTGTTCATAACCCACCAGTATTACAAAGCACAATTAAATACGATAATTTCAAAATAATAATATGATTAGAAATTTCATGACTTAAACTCAAAAACCTAATAATTTCATCAATATAACAAGTCATCATAATTAGGGTACAGAAGAATAGTTGAAAGAATGAAGTGTTAGAGTGCTAAATTATTGTCCTATGCTGGTAGACTATAGCTAATTAAATATGTTGGCTTTGGCATGCAAACCTACTTGGCCCAAATCTTCCTACTGCCTAAGAGAATCCTGAAATTGACCACAGGCCTTTGTAGGGTGTTCTTGTGGACAGGTGCCATCCAGATTTCAAAGAAGGTACTTGTTGCTTGGTAAAAATTTGCCTTCCAAAATCAGCAGGTGGTTTAAATGTTCTGAATATCTATTTGTGGAATAAAGCTGCTATCACAAAACAACTCTGGGCATTGTCTGAAAAAAAGGATGGATTATGGATAAAATGGGTACATACTTACTACTTGAAGTCTGAGACTATAGAATCCTGTGACTATCCAAAAAATGCCTCATGGGCAATTAGGAAAATTATCTGTTGAAAAGCAGCATGTTATGGAAGCTCCAGGAATAGAAGGGGACTTGAAGGATAGATTGAAAGCATGTGCCACAGGAGTGACATTCGCAATAAAGAAGATGTACAATGTTTTAACTCCCCATCTCCCAAAAGTTTCCTGGAAAAGTATTATTCTAAAGCATTTTGTGTACCCAAGTCATAATTTTATCCTCTGGCTAGCTTTGCTGAATAGACTATCTACGGTTAAGAGGCTAGAAAAGCTTGGAATTCAGGTGCCAAAAACATGTGTGTATTGTGGAAATGCAGATAAAACACATGATCACTTATTTCTTGAATGCATTTCCACAAAACACTTATGGATGAGATTGTTGAGTTGGCTAGGTCTGCAGAGAAATGTAGGTTGTTAGGCTCATGAGACAGAATGGGTATCCAGACAAACTAAAGGTGCTATATGCTATTTTATGTAGTGTATTTGTAATGATGGTAAACATCATATGAAGGAGCAAAAATAACATCAAATTTCAGAAAGGTGTGTTTGAAGAGAACAAGGTTTTCAAGAAGATAGAAATTAAAATTTAAATACAAAACCAAATGCATCAATGATGGGGAATGATACTTCAACAAGTTGCTGAAATACCATGAAAGAGATTGAGGATCATTAAGTTTTTCTATTTTCTTCTTTGCTATGAATGTAATGTTTAGTCCTTTTTGGTTTACTACTGGTTTGGCACCCTTGCATATTAGAAGGAGAAGAAACTAGTATAGTCTATTTAGTTTAAACCAGAAAAATGAGGGGTCTGGCCCTATTTGTGATTTGTAATGTTGTATTTGGTGAAATAAAAAATACTTTATTTACCAAAAAAACTAAAGAAAAATGCAGGTGTTAGCATTTCTAAACAAGGTTTGTGCCATGCAGCTTATTGCAGAGCACAAAGTCCATGCCACGTTGCTTATTTTGGAGCACAAGGTCCATGACATACTGCTGATCATAGAGAACAAGGTTCGTGCTACATTGAAATCATGGACCCACACTAGTTATTCATGAAAATACTCATAATTGTTTACTTAGGTATCGGATTAGGGAAACATCAGATGTGTTGAAAAGAGGAATCAATTATCTATAATTTGGTGTGTCTTGAGTTTAAAAATTCCATATATTCCATAATTTATACACATTCAAATTTGACCCTTGTAGGATCGAATACTAAAATTTAGTCGAATCAAACTCTTAACTCAACTTTGATCTAAGTGTTTTCTATGAACATTTTTCACCTCATAAGCACTCTTCAAACTAAGCTAATAATCATTAAACATATATTCATATACAAATCATTGGATTATATTATACATGTAGGAATGATTTGAATTCTAGCTCAAAAATATGGGGTGTTAGAAAGGGTGATTACATTCAGCATCTTTGAGCAAAGGCAGATGATTTATGGATGATTCGAGGATTTATTATTTTGCATCGATGTATGCTTATATTGTAATACCCCATAAAAGTCTTAGCTCATTTCAGATCTCAATTGCATGTTAAGTAGGTCCAAAACTTGAAAATTTGGCGAAGTATTGGGGGCTTAGTTATTTCCAAGACCCCTAAACTTCGATGATTTTAATTTTGGTTTTCCTAACCTTGAAACTTTAATTTTTGAGTTGATTCATGATCGGGGATGTTAAAATTATGATCGAGGATGTTAAAATTACATCTCGGGTGAGTTTCAAAATTTTTGGATGAGCAAAAAGATGTGTTTGGAAGCCCAAAATAGTGGTAGCACTGATATTAGCCCACGTCATGCGCTCCAGTGCATCCTTCCAGACCGTGCGCCAAAGCCAGCGTCACACCCTCCATCGCGGCCTGCTTCTAATTTTTGGCATTTTATGGGCATTTGGATCTTTTCCCTTCACCTAATCAGTCCATAACACAAAATTTAGGTCCCTAAAGAACATTATTTACTCTTTTAATCATAAATCCTCTCAAGAAATACTCCCTTTTTCCCACGAACAAACCCTAACCCATTCTCAAGCAATTGTGAAATTCAAGTTTCTAATCTGCAGATTCGTCACGAATTCGATTGTTGAGGTATGTGTGATGTTCATCCATGGAGTCCAAGAATCCCTTTTTAGTTTTAAATTATGAGTTTTTATATGTTCAATTTGAATTATCTCCATGAAGCTATTATTGATTTTGATTTTGATTTATGTTTATAGGATGGGATGAGCCACTATATGTTTTGAATATTGAAATCTTCATATTGAAAACCCTAATTCATGGTTTTAGTATTTTAATCATGTTATACTTGCATGTTTTACCCATTACCATGCTTAAATTCATGACTCTTATATGTTTGATGAAATGTCTAAATGTTGGGTTTTAAGCAATGATCCCCTACCATGGATTTTAAAGCTTTATATGTCATCATTTTTATTTTCATTCAGTGTTGGTGGGTTATCAACACCCGATACCTAGTTGATTACATAATTTCCAGTATGTTTAGAATGATTTCAAATAAACCATGAGCATTGTTATTCAGTTTATTATTATGATTAGTTTTTTGCTCAGTTAAGCTTAGTTTTGTCCAGTAAATAATGTCATTCAAATGGGAGTAGGATTTAGCATCGAGCAAACCCAAGGATGGGGGTAATCCTGCCAATTTAGGGTTTGACCCTTAGTAGCAATTCCTAAGTTACAGAACTACGTAGCCAGCGTAGGTTTGAGATGTCTTTCTTCTAGTTTAGAGTTGACACATATCACATGAGTTTCCTGCCAGTATAAGGCGACTCATTAGTTCTTCGGGACACCAATTTTGTGGATCCACTCAGCCAGTGTTGGTACCCGTGGCATGGTACTAAAACCCTTCTAACTAGAGTTACAGGTTGTACCCCTATTATATCAGATTGGGGCATGTCGGTTAGATGATACCTCCCACAGTCTCAGTACAGTATTCAGTCCAGAATTTAGCTCAGGTTTGCTTGACCAAATCATATAGATTACTAGTATTCAGTTATCAGATTTTTAGTATTTCAGTTTACATATTATTTTAGAAATGTATATATATATATATGCTTGGACTTGCATTCTCAGATATTTCAGTTTTCATATATTCATGTTCAGTTATTTTATGTTATACAATTAGTCCTTATTTCATATGCATAGTAACCCATGCATTTCAGCCTGATCTCATCTCATATACTAGAACATTCAAAGTACTGACCACATACTCTTCTTTGGACTATGATGTCTTATATCATAGGTTTGCACGCTAAGATTCTCGATCGTACTTAAACGGTCCAGAGCTTCAGCAGTAGCAGTAGTGGTGAGTCCTGATCTATCAAGGACCTGTATGTTTATTCAGTTATTACCATATTTTTATTCAATTAGTCAGTTAGAGTTAGTTAGGGTCTATCCTATGAACTCCTCAATTAGTTTAAAGGCTTTTAAGCTTTCAAATAGTCAGTTAGTCAGTTAGTTACTTTTAGTTTTTATCAGATGTTTTAGACTTGTGATTGATTCAGTATCTCAGTGTTTAGATTTATATTCCTTTTATAGTTTATCTTTCGTACATGTGTTATGTTTATATTTTATTAAGTGCTTACAGCAGGTACCAGCTCAAGGGTTGGATTGTGGTCACCTTTGAACGTAAGCACTGTTATTGTGACTAGGGGGTAGCCTTGAGTCATGAGAAAACTTGGTATCAGAGCCTACTATTTTGAAATGTCCAAAGGAGTCTGAAAGTTGCATTGACTAGAGTCTTATACATGGGTGTGAAGCGCGCCACACTTATGGACAAGATGCTAAAAGATATTTTTTAGGAAAAGTTTCCCTTCTTTCAATATTCATGTCGTGCGAATGGGCATGAGCTCTATTTAAACTCTCTTTCTAACTCATACTTCATTCTATTTTTAGAAAATCCTTCCAATAGAAACAACGGATAAAGTAACATGAATTAACTTATACCTTTGCTTGTTCAGGAAGATCCCATGAAGAAGCATTTCACACATACTGAATTTAGAGTTGTTTTCACTACTTTAGCTCACTTAGTAGCTACTTAAAATAATCAGCAGGTTGTACCCCCAGCCAATCTAGTTGCCAACATAGCTGCAGCAAGGAATTTGGACTTTACCCAAATAAATGATTTCTTATTTTAGGGATCTAAGTCTGAGGAGGAAACGTAGAAGTTTCTTTATATGGTTTAGAATGTGAATAATATTATAGGTGTCACTTAGAGTGAGAGTGCAGTGTTGGCTGTATTCAGTAGCTCACAGCTGGTATAGGTAATGGAAGAAGGATAGGGGTGATAAGGCAGAGCCTGCAGCGTGAGAGGAGTTTGCCATAACTTTTCTAGAAAAGTTCTTCCCATTAGAGTTGTGGGAAGCTAAAGTTCATGATTTCATTAATTTGAAGGAGTTCATCAAGCTAAAGTGCAAAAGTTCCCACAACTTAAGGAATACTCGCTTAAGTTCACTCAGTTGGCGAGGTATGCTCCTTCGATGGTGGCTAATAATAGGTCTAGAATGAGTAAGTTTGTTTCTGATATAGCTGATAGTGTGGTCAAGAAGTGTAGGATAGCTATGTTGATTAATAAGATGGACCTATCTAGTCTTATAGTTCATACTTAGCAGATTGAGAAACAAAAGCTTATGGAGAAAGAGAGAGAATAAAAGGGATAGAATAGGTAGCTTTAACTTTTCTCAGCCGAGGTTAGAGGGTGGTAACCATTCTTAGTTCTATCAAAATTTTTCAGCCTTAGCTCTATGTTTAGCTAGTTCTCTAGTGCCAAAGTTCTGAAATAACAATTGGGATATGGCGCCAGCCTCCAAGTCCTAGGGTAGTGTGAACAGTGGTCATACTAATGCACTCTGTGGGAAGTATGGTGGGAATTATCAAGGTGTGTTAAGGATGGCAATGATGTATGTTTTGGATACAGCAAGCCAGTCCACAGAGTTAGATAATGCCCATAGGTGGGTCGGCATAGTTATTACAGTCATTCCTAAGTTCTAGCAGTGTATCGCTTCCAGTGCATCCAATGGTCAAGTTCAGAACAATCTCTATTCACTCCAGTACCGACAGGATCAGGAAAGTTCTTCTAACATAGTTATGGGTACATTACATATCTTTCACCTTCATGTTTATGCTCTATTAGACCTCAGAGCTTCGTTTTTCTTTGTAACCCCTATATAGCAGTCGATTTCAGTATCAGCCCCAAATCTTTAGCAGAAGCTTTCTCAGTATCTACTCCAGTAGGTAGATCTATTGTAGCCAAGCGAGTATGTAGGAACTGCTCGATTACAGTGTCCTAGGGAGTTACCTCAATTGATCTCGTAGAGTTGGAGATGACTGATTTTGATGTCATTCTCGATATAGATTGGCTCCACTCATGTTATGCTATAGTTAATTGCAAAAATAAAGTCGTTCAGTTTCAGTTTCCTAACGAACTAGTTATTGAATAGAGGGGCAGTACTTCAGTGCTTAGGGGTCAGATTATTTTATATCTTAAGGCAAAAAATATGATATCTAAGGGGTGTGTTTACCATCTTGTTCAAGTCAAAAACTCCAATTATGAGACTCCAAGTCTCGAATCAATCTCAGTAGTAAGGTAATTTACAAATATTTTCCCTAAAGATCTTCCCGGAGTTCCTTCTAAAATGGAAATTGACTTCGAAATAGATCTTCTTCTAGTACCCAACCTATATCTATTTTTCCCTACATAATGGCTCTAGCTGATATCAAAGATTTGAAAGAACAGTTGAAAGATCTCTTAAACAAGGGATTCATCAGGCCCAGTGTTTCCCCATAATGCGCTCCAGTCTTTTTCGTGCAAAAAAAATGATTCACTCAAAATATGCATTAATTATCGTCAGTTGAACAAAGTCACTATCAAGAATAAGTATCCACTCCCCAAGATTGATGACTTGTTCGACAACTTCAGGGTGTATGTTATTTCTCTAAGATAGACCTCAGATACAACTATCATCAGCTTAGAGTCAAAGATTGTGACATTACAAAGAGAGCTCTTAGAACTCGGTATGGTCACTTTGAAATTCTAGTTGTCTTCTGGACTAACGCATGCCCCTGCCATTTTTATGGACTTGATAAATAGGGTGTTCAAAAGGTACTTGGACATATTCATCATAGTCTTCATTAATGATATCCTTGTCTATTCCTGTAGTAAAAATGATCATGCAGACTATCTAAGAATTGTATTAAAGACTATTAGGGGCCATCATTTGTTCACTAAATTTAGAATATGTGGATTTTGGATAAGATTAATAGCTTTACTTTTTCATATTATTTCTTATGATGGCATTCGAGTTGACCCCCAAAAGACCAAAGCAGTGACAAACTGGCCCTGACCCTTCTCTCCATCAAATATTAGGAGTTTCTTAGGTTTGGCTAGCTTTTACAGATGATTTGTTGTTGGTTTTTTGTCTATTTCATCCCCATGTATCAATTGACTCAGAAGAAAGTAATCTTTCAGTGGTCAAATTCTTGTGAAAAGAGTTTTCAAGAGTTGAAGACTCAACTCACTTCAGCCTCAGTTTTGACTTTGCCAGATAGTTCAGATGATGTTATAGTTTATTGTGATGCTTCCAGAGTTGTTATTGGTTATGTATTGATGCAGAGGGGTAAGGTCATAGCCTATGCCTCTAGAGAGCTTAAACCCCATGAGAAGAATTACCCTACCCATGATCTTGAGTTGGCATCAGTTATTTTTGCTTTGAAAATTTGGAGATATTAACTTTATGAGGTTCATGTGGATATGTTCACAAATCACAAAAGTTTGCAGTATATGTTCTTGCAGAAAGACTTAAATCTTCATTAGAGAAAGTGGCTTTAGTTTTTGAAATATTAAGATATAAGTATGTTGTATTATTTGGGTAAGGCCAATGTAGTGGCTGATACCCTTAGTATATTATCTAGGGTAGTGTTTCTCATGTTGAGGAGGATAATGAGTAGTTAGTCAGGGAGGTTTATCAGTTTGCCATATTAGGTGTTCGATTATTTGATTCAGCTGAGGTAAGTATATGGGTCCAGAATGGTTCAGAATCTTCTTTGATTGCTGAAGTGAAAGAAAAGCAGGATAGGGATCCCAGTTTGGTTAAGTTGAAGGAATTAGTTAGAGATCATAAGATAGATGTTTTCTTTCAAAGCGGAGATGGTCTGTTGCATTGTCAAGGTAGGTTGTGTGTTCTATGTGTCGATGGTTATAGGCAGCGGGTCTTAGTAGAAGTACATAGTGTGTGGTATTCTATTCACCCAGGAGCCACTAAGATGCATTGCAATCTGTGGAAAGTCTATTAGTGGAGTGGTATGAAGAATGAAATTGCAGAGTTTGTGGCTAGGTGTTCTAATTGTCAGCAGGTTAAAGTTGAGCACCATAGACCTAGTGGTACATTGTAGGAGTTCAGCATTCCCACTTGAAAGTGGGAAGAAGTGAACATAGATTTTGTGATAAGGTTGCCTCGTACGCATAGTCAGCATGATTCTATATGGGTCATTGTAGATAAAATGCCCAATCAGCTTATTTCTTGCCAGTTCACACTTCTTATTTAGTGAAGGAATATGCCAAGATTTACCTTAGAGAGTTGGTTAAGTTGGATGGAGTCCCCTTGTCTATATTTCAGATAGAGATACTTAGTTTACCTCTTACTTTTGGAAGGCTTTTCAAAAGGGTATTGGTACCCAAGCTAATCTTAGTACAACTTTTCATCCTAAGACAGATGGTTAGGCAGAGAGGACAAGTCAGACCTTAGAATACATGTTGAGAGTTTATGTTATTGACTTTAAATTAAGTTGGGGTGATCACTTACCTTTGATCAAGTTGGCCTCTAATAATAGTTATCACTCCAGTATTTAAATGGCACCGTTTAAGGATCTTTAAAGGTCTCTTATCGGTTGGTTTAAAGCAGGTGAGACTGCAGTAATAGGACCAGATTCAGTGTTTGATGCAATGGAAAAAGTTCAGTTGATTAAGGAGAGGCTAAAGACATCCCAAAGCCGTCAAAAATCCTTTTTAAATGTAAAGAGGAGAGATCTTGAGTTTGATGTTGGTGACTAAGTATATTTAAAAATCTCGCCCATGAAAAAAGTGAAGAGATTTGACAGGAATGGGAAGCACAGTCCTCGATATATTGTCCAGTCTAGAATCTTAAGTCATTTTAGAAAGGTGGCTTATGAACTTAAATTTCTTGGAGATTTGGCCTCAGTACATCCAGTGTTTCATGTTTTCCTATTGAAGAAATATATTAGTGATTCAGCTGTTGTAATCCCAATAGAAAGCATGGATGTTCAGGATAGATTTTCTTACGAAGAAGTCCCAGTTGAAATCCTTCATCGTCAAATTTGTAGACTAAGGAACAAACAAGTTCCCTTGGTCAAAGTCCTTTGGCGGAATCAGTCCGTTAAAGAAGCCACTTGGGAAGCAGAAGCATATATGTGAACCAAGTACCCTCATATTTTCTCCACAAACTCAAATCCAGCTAAAGGTAATGATTTTCCTTAGAATTGACTATCTTTGATTCTCAGTTTTAGTTATGAAAGCCATTTCATCTCATTGCATACATTCAGTTCAGTTCAGTTCAGTTCATGTATCACATTTCAAACTCAGCCATGTAATCATGTTTCCAGTTGTGCATGTTCAGTATGTGATTTTAGTTTCCCCGGTATTCTCATCTTATTCAGTCTCATTCGAGGATGAATGCTCTTAAGGGGGAGATATTGTAATACCCCATAAAAATCTTAGCTCACTTCAGCTCTCAGTTGCATGTTAGGGGGACCAAAACTTAAAAACTGGCTAAGTGCCGGGGGCTTAGTCATTTCCAAGACCCCTAAACTTTGATGATTTTATTTTTGGTCTTTCCAACCTCGAAACTTTGAATTTTGAGTTGATTCATGATCGGGGGTGATAAAAGTACATCTCAGGTGAGTTTTAGAAATTTTTTACGAGCGTAAGGGCATGTTTAGAAGCCCAAAATAGTGGCAGCACCAGGATTAGCCTGCGTTGCAGGATCCAGTGCACCCCTCCAGACCGGGTGCCAGAGCCCGTGCCATACCCTCTAATGAGATGCTTTGGAGCCCGCGTCGTACCCTCTATCGCGGCCAGCTTTTGATTTTCAGCATTTTAAGGTCATTTAGGTCTTTTCCCTTGACACAATCAGTTCATAACACGAAATCTAGGTCCCTAAAGAGCACTATTTGCTCTTATAATCACAAATCTTACCAATAATTCCTCCTCTTTTCTCAAGAACAAACCCTAACCCATTCTCAATCAATTGAGGAATTCAAGTTTTTAATTCGTAGAATCATCACAAATTCGATAGTTAAGTTATGTGTGATGTTCATCCATGGGATCCTTTCACCCTTGGTGTCCAAGAATCCCTTTTTCGTTTTAAATTATGAGTTTTTAAATGTTCAAATTGAATTATCTCCATCAAGCTGTTATTGGTTTTGATTTTGAGTTATGTTTACAAGTCTTTTCGATGGGATAAGCCATTTTATATTTTGAATATAAGAATCTTCATATTGAAATCCCTAATTCATGGTTTTAGTAGTGTAATCATGTTATCCTTGCATGGTTTACCCATTACCATGCCTAAATTCATGACTCTCATGTGTTTGATGAAATGTCTAAATGTTAGGTTTTCAGTAATGATCCTCTACCATGGATTTTAAAGCTTTATATGTCATCATTGTTATTTTTATTTAGTGTTGGTATGTTATGAACAACCGATACCTAGTTGTTTACATAATTTTAGTATCTTCTGAATGATTGCAGATAAACCATGAGCATTGTCATTCAGTTTGTTGTTATGATCAGTTGTTTGCTCAGTTAAGATTAGTTCAATCCAGTAAATAGTGTCATTTAGTTTAGAGAGGATTCAACATCGAGCGAACCTAGGGATTGGGGTATTCTTGCCAGTTTAGGGTTTGACCCTCAGTAGTTATCCCTAAGTTACAGAACTATGTAGTTAGTGTAGGTTTGAGATGTGTTCCTACCAGTTTAGGGTTTACACATATCACATGAGTTTTCTGCCAATATAGGGTGACTCGTTAGTCCTTCGGGACACCATTTTAGTGGATCTACACAGCCAGTATTAGTATTCGTGGCACAGTACTGACACCCTTCCAACTGGGTTATATGTTGGACTCAGATTAGCTCAGATTGGGGCATGTGGGTTAGATGATACCTCCCACACTCTTTGTGTAATATTCAATCAAGAATTCAATTTAGGTTTTCTTGACCAAAGCATACAGATTGCTAGTCATTAGTTATTAAATTTTCTATGTTTTAATTTACAAATTATTTCAGAAATGTATATATTTATATATATGTTTGGTCTTGCATTCTCAGATATTTCAGTTTCCATGCATTCATGTTAAGCTATCTCATGCTATACAGTTAGTCCTTATTTTATATGCGCAGTAACTCATGCATTTCAGCCTGACCTCATCTCATATACTAGTACATTTAAAGTACTAATTGCATAATCTTCTTAATTCAATGATGTCTTATATCATAGGTTCGGTCATAGTACAAAGAAGAGTATCCGGTCAGTACTTTGAATATACTAGTATATAAGATGAGGTCAGGCTAAAATACATGAGTTACTGTGTATATGAAATAAGGACTAACTGTATAGCATGAGATAACTAAACATGAATGCATGGAAACTGAAATATCTGAGAATGCAAGACCAAACATATATATATATATATATATATATATATATATATATTTCTAAAATAATCTATAAATTGAAACATAAAAAATCTGATAATTAATGACTAGCAATCTGTATGCTTTGGTCAAGAAAACCTAAATTGAATTCTTGACTGAATATTGCAGGGAGACCTACAGAGCTATTATCTAAACCACATGCCCCAATCTGCATTCATGTTTAGTTATCTCATGCTATACAATTAGTCCTTATTTTATATGTACAGTAACTCAAGCATTTTAGCCTGACCTCATCTCATATACTAGTACATTCAAAGTACTAACTGCATACTCTTCTTTGTGCTATGATGACTTATATTATAGGTTTGGATGCTTAGATCTCGATCGTACTTAGACAGTCTAGTGCATCAGCAACAGCAGCAGTGGTGAGTCCTCATCTATCGAGGACATATTATGTTTATTTTTGTTATTTCTACATTTCTATTCAGTTAGTTAGTTGAAGTTAGTTAGGGTCTGTCCCATCAGCTCCTCAGTCAGTTTAGAGGCTTTTAAACATTCAGATAGTCAGTTAGTTAGTTAGTTAGTAAGTTACTTTCAATTTTTATTGGATGTTTCAGATTCGTTATTGATTAGTATCTTAGTGTTTAGATTTACATTCCTTTTTTAGTTTATCTTTCACAATGTGTTATGTTTATAGTTTATTCAATGCTCACAGCAGGTACCAGCTTATGGTCACTTGTGATCGTAGGCACTGTTGTTATGACCAGGGGTTAGCCTCAGTTCGTGACATCTATCTACACTTTTTTACGAGATAGTGTATTATATATATTGCATGTTTGGTAAGGATTTTAGGATATGATTATGCGTAGATTACCATGACTTGGCCTAATTTAGAAGTTTAAGGATATAAAGGTGAATTGATCCTTAAGATGAGATACCTATTATGCTTATAGGATCATATTTTCATAGGTTATTTGCATGTTAGACATAGTTGAGGCTAATGACCCCTTTAGTATAAGGTTTTCTACTTGACTAGTGGATTATTCTGGTTTACCAAATTATATGGTTATGGTAATTATATATTATTAGGCCCAAGGTCGTAATACAATATTGCTTGAACTCAGGGCGAGTGATTATCCTTGTGAAGGATGTAACCGTAGTCTATGGATGTTTAGACACTTATAATTGTATTGTTTGGATACTAGGGATGGCATGCATAGATGTCGTACATTCATGCTCACTTAATGGTACAATTCTAACTAAAAACATGGTTTTACTACTTCTTTTCCTAAATATGGATTAATCCTCACATTTTTACTTTTGAAAGGAATTCTTTCATAACGAGAATCATACCACCTTAAGGGATGATTTATGAGCTTGTGAGACTATGAAAGATATTTTATAGATTTGACAGAGATAGATTTTGATCCATGATTTTACAGTTACTAGTTACTTTGGCCAAGAGATTTTGACCCTTTCTACTCTTTTATACTGATTTAGTCCTGAAGTTGATCTTGCGCAATAGATGTACAAACTTACACTCTTTTAGCCACTGTTCAAGTCCATTAATTGTATATAAATCTCTTTGGTACTGGATGAAGTAGAGTGATAATGATGATGATGATTGGAAATCCTAGATCGAGACCAGGTCGGTGTATATGGGTACTCTCAAACCCCCTAGGAGCATTTTTTTCCATGATCCATTACGCTAGAGAATAATGGTCATCGTAGGTTCTACCTTTGTGAGATACCGAGTTGAAGAAGGTTTATACACTGGGTTACATTATGGTATGTGCATTGGCTTTGGTATCATGGATTTACTTTATATTTATTCATGCACACGCATTGCCTATCACAAGTATATTGTTTGGTCGAATCTATCAGCCTTATGGGAGTTGTACAGGTATAGGTTATGGGTGTTTTCTGTTGTGTGCTGATTGAACCTTTCAATTTATGGGGCTCTATTAGTGTATTATTTTTTCCGGCTAGTTGGTTACTTTGATGTTATTATTACGGTTAGTTTGTGGTAGGTTGGTAATGATTTGGTACTATGATTTGATGTTTGATTTTGATTATTTTCTCTTATGGTTATTTTATTATGGTTAATTATCGTATGTTATGTTATTCGAATTAGGGATCCTGATATGCCAGTACTAGTCCCTACTATGATTCGGTGGTCTTAAAATATTAGTATGGCTACCTTAGTTTGTATCTTTGATGTTAGTCTTATATATATATTCATGTTGTATAGTCATTCCTTGGCCTTGTATATAACTATACATCCTTCTTTTACCCTTTATTTGAATATTGGCCAGTGGTATATGGTATAGTGCTTTAGTGCCTAAGTATAGCTAGAATAAGGTAGTTCATCCTTATTGCCTCCCTATGTTAGCATCCTGGACATGTGGTTGCAGTTACATTCAAGCTTGCATATTATATATATTTGCATTATCTTTGGAGCTCGGTTAGTAGTTGCCTACTGATTACTACGTGTTTGGTACTCATACTACACTTTTGTATCCTGCAAATCATAGTACAAGTTCTCACTATTTTTGTGTGCATCATGCGTAGCTGCTACGGGTCAGAGATTTAGGGTAAGCTCCTAGCATTTGGATTATTACTATTCTCCCTTTTATGGATAGGCATGATCTTTATGTAGTATTTAGAGATGGGTCATACCTATATATTCATTTTGGTACTTCATTTTGTATTCTTATTATATTAGAAGCTCTTGTACTAATTTCACTTAATTTTGGGACTGTTTTGTAGGTATTAGTTATATATTATATTTATTCCACATTTTTCTTTCATTTCTATTAGTAGTGCATTCCTAGAAGCTCTGATACCTACGAATGGGTTATAGTAGGTGACATCATGACATGAGAAATTGGGTCATGACCATCTCTATTTATGTACCCAGTTAGCACCTTATGGCTTATTCTCATGCCTGTCATTGTAGATTATAGGTGGATCAGCTTCATATCTTCGAGGTTAGTGTGATGGAGTTGTGCGACTAGGACATGGATGACTTTTTGTTTGGTTTGGAGTAGATAGATGTGTTGGAAAGGCAAAGAAAGGTTGTAGTTGATTATTAGAGTTGGTTGTATGATTCATGCCTTGGTTACCTTGGCTTGGATGGTTTTCTCTTGGTTGTGCTTGTATCGGTGTGTTATCCATGTATTATTGTTTGTGTTTGTGTGCTAAGGAACCCTATTGATGCCTATTGATGGAGAGGTTGAGTTTTGGTTGTTCTAGAAGTGTACTAAGGAAGTTGGTTCAAAAAAGGATGATTATGGCTAAATCCCTTGGAAGCGTTGTTTCTTCTTAAAGGTTACCTGGAGAGTCATGCTCGGAGTATGTGGACCTAGTACGTCATCCCTTTGGGCTTTCACGTTCTTCCTATCCATAGACTTTCACGAAATAAAGTCATTTTAGTAGTGGATATTGTTTCTCTAGCTCCTTGATTACCAACATTCTTGGCATTTTGAGCCTTCCCACAGCAGCTACAGGTTATTTGTGATTTATCAAAATAATTGGTTCAACTATCGGACAATACATTTTGGTTTTATACTTATTTTTGTGTTTTGGAGCTTTTGCTTTTAAGGAATTGGCCTCAGACCAAAAATCCTAGTAGAAGACCAAAGATGAGAATTTTAACGGTGACATCAGCTATGGAACGTTGATTTTAGACTAAGAGAACCTTGGTTCAGGTCCTAAGGCTTCTAGATTTATTTTGGGCTATTGAGCGAATTATATGAAAAATAGAATAATAGGTTTGGGCCCATAGTTAGACGAAACAATCTTTGATGAAAGTGTTGATTGTTCCACTAAGCCTGAAACGTCAAATTTTGTATACTAGAATAGTTCGTTTGCGTGCCAATCCCAAGCAATCGATTGAAGTTCATTTATGGACTTAGCAAAATCTGGTGTCAGATATCTGGTATAACTGCTTTAGCGTTCATAGAGCTACATTAGTAGAAAGCGCTTTAGCGCCCATGAGCCGCATAAGCAGCCTTGGCTATTTGGATAAGGTCCGCTTTAGCGGTATGGGGCCGCTAAAGCGGTACCCGCGATCATGTGTAGGACTAGTTTAGCAGACTTGTACCGCTTAAGCAATGGTCGCGTAAGCAGAAAAGTAGCCATTGTAGGGGCATTTGAGGGATTTTAAATCCCCTTTCTTCACCCTATTTTTGTCATGACCCGATTTACGAGTCATGATGGCACCTACTCTATCTGATGGATATATATATGTATGTATGTATGTATATAAAGAAGCTGACATATAAGCTTTTTCAAGTATCATGTTTCTTTTCAAATCGTTAGCTCTTTAAGTTGTTTTCAATTGGTTTTCTTCTCTTGACTTTTGCCTCAGATTTTATGCATATCATAAGTTACTCTTCACATGATGTTATGCTCAATTTTTCAACTCAATATGTTATTATACTCAATCTTTCTTTTTAGGATTTATGCTATGTATATATGTATGTATAACTTGTGTACCGATATGTTTATTGTATTAATGACGTCTTTTGTACTCCGTCTTCTTAGATGTAGATCCGGGTTCTCGAGCTCAGGATCGCGGCTAGATGTTCGGTAGCATCTATACTTTAGTTGTTTGGTGAACTCTCTCATTATTCGGAGATGCAATGTTTTATTTTCAGGTTTCTAGTTACCTTAGAATTTCTTCTTTCTTTTCAGTAAAAGTTATGACGACTTGTCTCAGTTTATTTTATATTGTTGTAATAGAGGCTTCAATAGACAAGAGTTGGAGAGCTATGTTGTCCTAAAACATTTTTTTATTCATTAGTACAGTTGTTATCTCTTTTTTATGCTCATTAGGTCTTTCGTTGTTTATATCTCAAGTTTCTTAGTTATGCTATACCAAGGACCCCATTTTGGGTCACATGATGACTATTTCATAATTACGTCTTGGGATAGTCTCGAATCGTGACACTTGTAGGACGTTCTGATCTCAAGCAATATAGCAACAATACATTTATATCCTTGTACTCCAAGCTTCCCTTATTCACTAATTTTTTGTCTTATAGAATTCATTCACCAAATCATTTTCGGATCGGAGGCTAAAGATATTCGAATAACACTGGATACAACATTTCATCCATCATTAAAGGTCTTACGCTTCATACAGCTTTATTTTATTCATTTGTCATTTTTATCCTATTTTTGTACTTATGTCAGTATATTCAACTGCTTATAATCGAACTTAACGTGATAAGACAAGATATGACCTTGTATTTTTAATCCAGAGTTATCGTCTCCTTCAACCTAAACATCAAACCTAATAATCATTTCAAAAGTAGTAACAAGCAAGTAGACTTATAAATGACAGTATGAACAAAAATTAGTTAAAGCAGTCAGATTAAATTCAAACACTTATTAAATGACACATAAAATCAAAAATGAAGAGGGATGGGAGATGGGGCTTTTGATGCTCTGTTTTTCCTCATTTTTTGGATCTACCGCACAAAATATGATTCCCAAAGTACTAAATTTAAAAACAAGAATAATAATATGTAAATTAATTAACAAATTCACTTAACAAATCAATAACAAGAAAATGATTCATTTCATAAAGCCCGCTTAGAAGTTGTAGAAGATATAATTAGTAGCACCACACTTCATATGATACATTCACACACTAGTTATCATATTACCTAAATTGAACATAATTAACATACTTAATATGCTCACGTCTCCAAAGGTGAAACTACTCAATCATCATTATTACATCTCCTTACCAAATTAACTAGATGCTTCACTATAAGAATAGCTTATGTAGTGAGCATATGTTAGAACTGGAATATCTCATTTTGTACAGTTAGTTGGCATTGAATGTCAGTCAATGTCTGTGTCATGTTAGTGAGGGTGTATTGCTCATCTATCTACAAAATAGACAATAAAAAAGCAAACATTATAATGACTATAATACGTTAGAAAAAGAGAAATACAATTCGAATTATCTTACCTTATCCTGTAAAAATTTGTTTGCAGCTTCCAGTATCCCTTCCTAATATAAAGGTGACAATACTTTTAGCAATCAAACTAAAGGATGCAAGAAACAAGTACAACAACTAAATATTACTTCCTCTATCTTTGTAGAAGTGGTGCTTTTAGATTGGACACACTTCTTAGGAAACTACTCATTACTAGAAAAATAAAAGGTGTTTTTACTAACTTACCTTTAATAAATATTTTTAAAAATGTTCAAGTCTTTAGTAGTGTTATAAATGTATTTACATTATAGTGATGTCTATCAACATATAGTGAATATCTATCATGATATATTGAGTATCTATCAAGAGATGAAATGCCTATCTTTTCAAGAGAAATTGGGAGGAATAAATAGAGGGGTTCTCTTCATTGTAAATTATCCTTCATTCCTCAAGAGAAATAAAGATATCTGATCTGAGGTGGATTTACACACCCCCAATGTTGTTTTTATCTCTAATTTATGGTGATTGATGAAATAGGATGCTTGATGAATTGATAAATAGGTTATATAGGCATTATAAAATCTATAAATCAAGTGAAAACAACACCACAAAGCTTTGACATGAAGGACAAACACATGGGACTAGCATGGACAGAATTTGAACGTTTTGGGATCACTAACATGCCATTCTACCTGTGCAGTGTGATAAGGTCATGGAACGCCCTTTGCTTCATCCTAGGAATCCAATTCCATTAGCCCACCACGATAAGGGTGTGGCACTCCCCTATGTTAAAATTGGTGGCTTGTGTCTAAGTATAAATAGGACCCTAAAACATTATGTTATACATCTTGGACGACCTTGGGACTTGAAGGAAGGCTGGAGAACACTTCAATTTTATGGTTTTTCTTTCATTATTTTGGTTTGTTTTGTGGATTTTAACATGCATTCATTCATTGTAATTATGATTATGTCCATGATCGGCTAAACACCCTTTTTCGAGGCAAAGGCCAAGAACATGAGTATTATTGTTATGAATTGACTTGGTTTAATTGTTTATCAATATTAGTTGTTTATTTATCCTTTTTATTACTATTTTAAGGATCTCCAACCCTTATAATACATGCATAATCATCCTGTGAATCCGGGAGGAGGTCCAAGCCTTGATCGCCCTAAGGATCCAAGAATGTGCTTGGAGGCCCTTCTTTGAGCTCCTAATAAAGCAATGTCGTGTTTGGAAGATAGCTTGAAGTCGAGGAAAGCCATGGAGCTTGGATTCGGGGAAAGCCATGGCGCAGGAATAAAGAAAGCCCTTATGGGTTCTTTTCGAAATAGCCAATTTTGGGATATTTTTGTAATAGGATAGTTGTCCAAAGGAAACTACTATAAATAGGTGCCTTAGACATTTCATTAGTTAGTTTTTGTTGATTAAATTACATAATGTATTCATGATAACTCTGTGGGAGTAATGGGGGCTTGGAAAAGCCGATGTTGAACCTTGCTTAGAAATATTGGTTGTAAGGGCGATCTAATCCCCTTTGCGGTCATGTAAGATTTAGGTGATTATTTATTGTCATTAAGGGAGGTTTTAGGGTTTGAAATGCCCTTTGATTTGCCCTTTCTTTATCAATTTTGTGTCTATCTTTCTATCATTTATCTTTTTATCCTTTTTTTTCGTTCTTTAATTTTATTGATTCTTGTGTTTGTGAGTTTGTGTGCTTGTGCTCATCTTTGTAGATTACTCATGTATCCTTTGGTATCAGAGCCGGGCTTCATTTCATTCCTACGAAGTCAATCTTAGGTTTGTTATCTTAAAAATCAACAAAAAAGAAGTGTCAAAATTGAAAATCTCAAAAACAAATTACTATTCACATTTTTGGTATTAGGTAAAAATATGAGTTTTGATTGTGTTTTCTTGTATTTCTAGTGTTAGATTTGTATACTCTTAACACTATACGAGTCTATAGAAAAAATTTGAGCCAAATCAGAGCTTATTTGAGTATTCTATCCTTGTTGGAAGCTTGGGTTGAAGAAGTTTGATGTAAATTGAAAATATGAAATTTTTGGTTGTGAATTTGAATAAAATGATGTTTGGAATATGTTTAGAAGGTTTGAAAGAGCCTTGGTTCAAAATTTCATCGAATTCCGACCAATGGTTTAAGAGATAGAGGTTTTTGAAGTTTTGGTGTTCTTGTGTATTCTTGGAGAAATTCAAATCTTCAAGAGGAATTGTTGGCCAAGGTGGTTGTTTGATCCTCAGAGGTGAACAAAAAGGTATGCAAAAGTGTTTGTACAAACACCTTTTAAAGATTCTAAAGAATATTCCCAAGAGAGAAGCAAAGGAGGCCCACATTTAGGTAAAGCTCGGCTAAAATTCCAGCCTTACTGCCTTGGCCTATGTTGCATTTTCTTCAGCAGATTGGCAGCAAGCTGGCCACTATTATGAGAAGAAGGCACTGTAGTGACCTGCGTTGCTTCTACTTCATCAAATTGACCGCAGATTGGCCACAGATCAGGAGCAGAGCCCAACCTGCTCTCCAAATGCGCCCAAGGTGCGTCCACACTTCAAGGTAGCCCTCTTGAACGCACCACCAACCTCTTTTGAACACATCACAAGCCTTTCCAACATCCAATTCAAGTTTCAAATCCATTCTAACTCTCCTAAACTCCAATTTTCTCAGGTTTGATTACATAGTTTCATTCCTTGGTTCCTAAATCTCTTCTTAATTCTTAAAAACTATCAATAACTAGTAATTCACTTACTAAGATTGATGATTAGTTCTTGAGTCTGAATTTATTCATCTTCCCATTTCTTTCAAGCTTTTCTAGTTTTTAATTCATTGTCGCTTCTTGAATCAAATCCGTATATTTTTTCTTTGAGTTTTTTCAAACAAGAATCCACTCCGACCGTAAAGTAGAGATTGACACCTTATTGTCCACTGGAGTATAAGCAACTTTAACATTCGCCACTCTAATTGTTAGGATCACAAAGGTGAGATTATTATGAATGTTGGTGGGGAACTTTACTACTAATCTTGCTTGTTTATTTTGTAGGTATAAGGTGATACAAGAAAGCATGTCTTCGATTGCCTCGAACAATTATGACTACGACATAAGAGACTATGATTGTGGTGAAGATAGTTATGGATATGAAGAAGATAGATATTATGTGGGCTATGAATGTATCCATGGTCAAGGGATGAATAAAAATGAAGGATACTATTTCGAAGGAGAATGTGAGATAAATCATGATACTAGTTCTTATTGTGAGTATAGAGATGATGAAGAGCCTTGTGATGGTTCTTATTAGAAAGATGAGGTATGTGAGAAGTATTGCACTTCCCACTCTGAGCCTAGAGATGATGTAAGGTAAAACTCATTTATTTACAAATCTAATGAGGACCATGGTGAAAATGTACGTGAGGATTATGAAGATTCATATTCCTTACCTTGTAGTGCTTCTTATCAAAGTCGAAGTGGTATGAATGGTTATACTAACTATAGTAGAGGTTACTCCATGGGACTAAAGACATGTGCATCTCCAAAGCCTAGGGATATTACATCTCAAGCTTCTTGTTCTAGTGCCCAAACATGTGGAAGTGGCAATCAAGGTAGAAATAGAGGGTATAGTAGGAGTCATTGTCTTCCTACTCTATCCATCTTTAAAAGAGAATGGGATCCTAAAGTTTACCTTGATTGGGAATGGCAATGTGAAAGAGTCTTCGAGGATTATGCTATGAGAAAATTTGAACAAGCTACATATGTCTTTAAGTACATTCAAGGTCCGACCTTAGAATGATGTAAACTTGCAAGGAATCCTTGAGTTCCTTCAAAGAGTTTTTGAGGCCAATCTATGTGTCAAAGGGTTATACGAAGCTTTATAATAGTGATCCAAAAAGACAACCCTATTCAAGATGGGTAGGGATTTATGGAGTTTCTAGATGTGTTCTTATACTTGATGATTGGTTTCATATAAACTACATAACTTCTCTTATGGTTTATTATATAGGGATACCTCGAGTATCCAAGCATTTCCTATACTTCATAGAAGGCTATAGAGTCTTCGAGAGCCTAAAGGTTTTCTTCACCTGAGATGGGTACTATAAGGAGGTATCATATGACATATTCCCATTGGAATATGATCACATACATTTGGGTGTCGATTGGTTTGCACAACACAAGATTCCAAATATGTAAAACTGGCCTAAGTTTGTAAAAGACCAATAGGGAAATCATCTCTTTCCACCTACCCTTCCCAAATCTCAAGGAAAGATGACCACTTACTCCAAGCCTTATGAAAATAAGAGATAAAATATTGAGAGGAGTAAGGGTGTGCAAGGTGTCAACCTAAAAGAGGAAAAAAAAGGTTATGAGGAGTAAAGTGAGAGGGTTTCCACCAATCGAAGCTAACATTATTTGTCCTTCTATTAATAAGGACATGTGTGTAGGTACCAACATGGAAAACGGAGGAGAACGAGTACCAAAAGAGAAAGTTCCCTTTAAAAACATGACGAGGGAAATCTTATACGCTTTTGAGGCTTGTGGAGGACCTTCACACCAAGGTAAATAAGAATGTGCTAAAGAACTTCAAGGTAACATAGCTAACTCTTACACTTTTGTGCTGGTAGCTCATTGAGCGTGAGTAGCAGCTTACCTATATATGAGTCTATTAATTCTTTATCGCTTAATGTTAATGTACATATTGTGAGTGTGGATACACTAGTTGATCCTATTGATGACCAAATTGACTCTTCTTGTAAGATCAATTTGTGTCCACCTAGTGTTGAAGCCATTGGGTTGGATGATAGTACATTATCTTATGGAAATTGTGTTGATCAAGTTATATGCAAAACTAGTCCACCACTTGGGGATGTGCTTAATGTGATTAGAGAACTATAAGTGAGTGATGAAATTGAGAATATTGGTTAAGAAAATAGGAGTGAACCTGTGAGTTTGTCTTTTAGTTAAGATCCAAATACTTGCTTGGCTCATAGGTACAATCAAGTGCTTGAAACATCTTTGATACTTGATAATGGTCTTTTAAAGGATGGACTTTCATGCTCTACATCCTCATCATAGATAGATGCTTCTCTCTTTAAGAACAATATCTTGTTTGAAGATGATGAGCTCACACCTGGTGAATTACCTAGTGGTATGGATTTCATTATTGATATAGCTCATCTTGAGGGCTATATTTCATATTACAACCCACTATGGTGTGACAACGTTTCTTCTAAAGATGTAAATATCTTCTTAGAAGATGAGATTACTCGTATAGAAAGAAATGTGAAGTCTTGGAAAGGATAATCATTTAGTGATGATAACTTTGATTTGCTTGAATCTTTAAGAAACCTAATAAGTGATTGTTCCTTAGAAAATGATTGTAGATGTGATGTTTTATATGACACCTCACCCGTGTTTGATACTTATAAGAATAAATTGCTTATTTCTTGTGAAGGCTTAAGTAATAATCCCTTTGATATTGGTGGTGGTATGTGTCTACTTAAGGATTCCTCCATTGAAAGATAAAGTATTAGTTGTTTGGAAATTTCATTCTCTTCTACTTTGTGTGACCTTATTATTGAGGATACTCATGGTGATGATTTTGAATCTAATAATGAGTACCGCATGAAGGCACCTTAGGTGAAGTTGACTTGAGTGATACCTTTCTCTACTCTCTCTCTTTGCTTTTGAAGATGTTTATACTAATGAGGAGAGTATATCTTTTAGTTTGGGTGAAGCTAGTAGGGAAAAAGAGTGTTGTCTAGACCGCTGTGTATGGCCACTCTTTCTATTTAACCCCGGTGCCAAGTATGGATATTGTCATTATGGCATACCTAACTTATTTCTTGGTCCACATGACAAGCAAAGTTTGAATGAGGGTGTTGGTATCCTTCCCTATGATGGAAAGTCTTTCTTGGGATTCACAATCCACTTGAGGGACCAACATTGTGTAAGAGAAAGGAATCCAACCAAGATGAATTTTTTTTAAAGAATGGGAGCCATGAATAGCTCCAAGAGAGTTCACCAATTATGTGTTTACCTTCTTGAGTAAGGTTTCACCCCTTATAGGTCAAGGAGAGAGTCTTCTATTTAAACTACTTTGGATGAACTCTATTTGTGTGATACTCTTCCTCATTATGTGAGTAGAGATAATGACCTCCTTTTCAAAGGTGGTATCATTCTTGAGAACCCAAGGGCAAATGTGCCATTGTCTCCTTTGGGTGTTGCTTATAACTTTGCATCCTTGTTTGACACACTTGTGCTTAAGTTACATGAATCCGAACTTATGGATGCCAAGTTGATGATTTACTTGAAAGGAAGAAGTCATATATGCTAAAATATCTTGATTTTATCCTTGTGTGCCTTATGTGCTAAATATATTGAGCCAAATGGAAATCTTATAAATGATAGCGCCTTTGATGATGCATTTATACTTGATTCCTTCCTATACCACTTTTTCTGCCTATGATGACATCTATGCTAGTTTTGGATTTATTTTATATGAGGGTAGATAATTTGTTGGTTGGTTTACTTGTTTGAGAGACATTGTTGTATGCATCTTGTGGACTTAATACCAATTGAAACACCACTCTTGATATGATCTCTTAAAGAGGTGATGAAGCAATTGTGTCTTGTCGATCCAAAGGTGAAGGTAACCTTACCTTTTGGATTAGTGATGCCATTATGACCCTTGTGGTTTCCTTACCTCTTGGTGATTCCCATAGACGACTCCTTTGTGCGTTTTTCAACAAGTTTTTAATGATTAACACGAAGGATCCTTAGTTATATCATAAGTGTGTGCAACCTTTGTATGATGAAATAATTGTTTATGCTAACTGTAACCCTAATGCCATGGGGAATCTGTGTTCGTTTCTCCTTCCTTTTATTTTGTAAGGTTTGGATTTGAGGTCAAATCATTTTCAAGAAGGGGAGGATGACACAAGTCAAATGGGTGTCAACACTTTTGATCACACAACTTGAGGCCAACATGAGGAGGTCCAAGCTTGATCATGCTTTTGGGATATTTTTGTAATAGGATAGTTGTGCAAAGGCAACTACTAAAAATAGATGCCTTAGACATTTCATTAGTTAGTTTTTGTTGATTAAATTACATGATGTATTCATGAGAACTCCATGGGAGTGATGAGGGCTTGGAAAACCCGATGTTGAACCTTGCTTAGAAATGTTGATTTTAAGGGCGATCTAATCCCCTTTGCGGTCACGTAAGAGTTAGGTGCTTATTGATAGTCATTAAGTAAGGTTTTAGGATTTGAAACACCTTTCGATTGCCCTTTCGTTATCAATTTTGTGTCTATCTTTCTATCATTTATCCTACTATATTTTTTCTTTTTGTTCTTCAATTTTGTTGATTCTTGTGTTTGTGTGTTTGTTTTCATCTTCGTAGATTACTCATGTATAATTGTTGAACTAGAATTAAATAGTTTTTATCACTAGTCCTTATGGGATTGATACTTGGCTTTTAATTAGGCCACTATATTACTTGGGTGGAGCACGTACACTTACCTGTGCGCTTAGACATAACAAGTTTTTGGTGCCGTGGGGGGGGGGGGGACCTTGTAACTTGGCAATTGCTTTTAGTTTTCATTTCACTTTTTGATTTCTTTGGTGATTTTCACTTGATCTTGGCTTCTGAATTTGCAGGAAATAGGTTAACTGGCTAGTAAGCTAGCAAGGGATAGGGAGTTTTTTTAACCAAACCCCGAGCCTGAGCAATGCTTACACTAAAGAAGAAGTGAAGCAGCACTTCTCTACAGAATCCCAAAATTTTACAAAGAGAAAGATATTCCTGCACCCATAGTTGAGGATCCACCAATCCGTAGGACAATTCGCAAAGTGGCAATCCCACTAGCGACTAATATGACCTACATTATTCGCAGATGGTTGTTGAAGGTAAATTTGAACTAAAGAAAAACATGGTGAAAATTTTGCACAGCAGTAGTTAGTTCACCCGGTTTTCACATGAAGATCTGCAAGTTCACTTGTAAAATTTCTTGGAAATAAATGACGCATTCATCCCAATCGGAGTGTACACTGACTACATGAGACTAACACTCTTTCCTTTCTCACTTTTGGGGGATGTAAAGAAGTGGTTGAACGCAGAGCTGACAAGTCCAATCACAATATGGGATGATTTAGACCTAAAGTTCCACATTCATTACTTCCATTTGGAAAGACTGCTAGATTATGTTGTGAGATTTTGAGCTTAAAGTAGAAGCCGAATGAGAACTTTTACCATTCTTGGGAGATATTCAAGTCTCTTCTTTGAGACTGCTTATATCATCAGTAGTCTAATGAGGTATTATCTCACACCTTTGTAGAAGCTCTTGACCATAATACGAAAATTTTGTTAGATTCAGCTGAAGCTGGTCAGGCTCTGGAAAAAAGACTTATCATGAGTTGTAGACCTTGTTGAACCGTATTGCTAAAGAAAATATGGACTAGTGTGGTGACATGTCCAGAAGCTCAGTAAGCAAGATTGTAGGGATGAAAGAAGTTGATAGTACCACAGCCTTAGCCGCCCAACTGTTTGCTCTCCAAAATCATATGATGAAATAATTTAGCAGGTTAGGTGTGAATCAATCTTCTGCTCAGGTGAATGCAGTGTAGCAGACCCTAGGTTAGTTGAGATTTGTCACAATAATGGCCACTATGCAGACTTGTGTGGAGCCAATCCTGAATCCATAAATTTTGTGGGCAAGTATAAGCTAACTTATATGAATGCCTACAACCAAAAGTGGCAGACTCTGCCCAATTATGCAGGGGGAAATAATCAAAACTAGTAGTTCCAGCAGCAGCACAATACACCAGCCAGTAACATTAAGGAGACTTTAAAGAAGATTCTGGCCAAGCAAGAAGAAATGGTTGTTGAAATAAAAAATCAGCAAATGGCTCAACATAATTTAGAGCAACAGTTAGGGAAATTAGCTCAAACACAGAATACTAGGCCACAAGTTAGATTGCCAAGTGATATAGAGCCTCCAAAGTAAGTTATGGCAATCACCTTGAGGTGTGGAAAAGAGCTTAGGGACAGGCTTCTGAAGAAAGATCTGAAAGTACAGGTAGAGTTAATTTTTCAATAGGTTAAGTGTAAAGATGTTAATAAGTTGAGGCAGTCTGAGTACCCAAAAACTAAGGCTACTGAGCAGTTTGTTGAAACACCACCACCATCATTTCCTCAATGATTTATAAAGGCCAAAGAGAATGCTTGTTTAAAGAAGTTCTTTGACGCATTCATAGAACTTTACATTAATTTGCCTTTTTTAGATGTTTTGTAGTGAATGCCCAAGTATGCCAATTATTTGAAGGATGTGGTAACTAATAAGGTGAAGCTACAGGATATCAAGACGGTGGCACTTACAGAGGAGTGCATCTCTATTGTAATGAAAAAGATTCCCAAAAAGCTAAAAGACCTAAGGAGCTTCATCTTTCCCATAAGATTGGTAATGGCAACGTGGTCCATGCCTTGAGTAATTTGGGGACGAGTACAAATGTGATACCTCTATTAATGTTTAATACTCTTGGGTTGAGTAAGCTGAGACCATGCTCTGTGATACTCCAGATGGCAGACAGAACCATAGTGAAGCCTAAAGGAATAATTGAAGACATTCTTGTAAGGTTGGTAACTTTGTAATTCCTGTTGATTTTATTATTTTGGATTTTGAGGCAGATGACAAGGTGCTGATAATTCAAGGACGTCCATTCTTAACAATAGAAGGAGAATTAATAGACATGGGAAAGGGCACTTTGACAATGAGATTAGAGGACGATGAGGTAGCCTTCAAAGTTTATAAGCCACTCAATTCACCTTTCCACTACAAAAATTTATGTATGATTATAGTGATAGAAATGGATGAGTCTGGGGTGAATTCCAAACTACCAAAGACCTCGTCGAACAATCTCATTAAGTTGCCCAAATCATCATCTAAGCCCAAAGTGATGAGGATTGATAATACTAAAAATAATAGTATTGAGAAAGATGTTGACCTTGAGTTCACACTCAAGAGGTCAAATGAGAGTGAGAAGATGTCCTCCATGTATGATGAAAATGATGAAGGAATTTGGTTTAATAGTGATGTTGGGTCATGTCGTGACACTAAATCAGGGGCTGCATGGGAGGCAACCTAAGTCAAGGTAGATTTTATTTTCACATTTCAAGTTTTTACTTCACTTTAGTGTTTGTTTTTGTTAAGTCACAGGTTGATGGAAAGTCTGAGTACCGGAGACTTGAGCTAAGAAGCATGGCAGAGAATAAGTATGGGATCCCTGAACCCTCTTGATGTTAAAGAGGCTACTAGCTAGTCCTAGAGGCCACATAGAGTATTTCTATCTCTACTTTTTATTTTACTTTGTGTAAAAAGTAAGTTTTAAGTGTGGGATAGGAAAATTCCCATGGTTTTGGGTGAAGCGATTATGTCGGGTATTAAGTTTAGTTGTTTTCTTAGTTGTTTTAGGTTAAACTTGGAAATTTTGAAAAATTATAAAAATATTTTTCTTTTTAGTTTTAGTTCATTTGGGCCATACTTCACCCACCCCGTGGTTATTCTTTTTGATCTTTTCCACGAGGGCACCCTTTGAACCCAGTATCCTTTGTATCTTTAGGAGTAATTTTAAATTTTGCATTAGACAAGTGAGATGTTCTTAGTGGTTCTATGTATGATTGCATGATGCAAGTGGGTTTTATATGTAAAAGATTGTTGTTTGTGTGAATTACTACTTTTGAGACTCTTAGGCTTATATTTATAACTCTTGAAATATGTTGGCTTAATGTTGAATTCGTGTGACTGCTTGGTTGAGAGTCTATGATAATCCTACTGAGCTGAGCATATGCCATGTGTGAAGTGGGGTTTTGTGTATTCCTTGTTGCATTTGATGTCTAGAACTTGCCTAGTATGTGGGCAAAGTAAAATAAAGAGCGTGGATTTAGGAAATGATATAGTCAATTATTTGATAGCCTTTTTTCATACATTATTTACATATCCTTGTGCATAATCTTAGTTAGCCCCATTGAGTCTTTAGCCTATATTCTTTGGTTGCTTCATATGTAGCATGTTCCTTTCTTTGGTCTGACTTTAATTTGATCCAAATCTCCTAAGTGTTTTAGTTAAAAATTAATAAAGTGAAGGAGTGTGACAATAAGAATAGAAGAGATAAAAATGAGGCCCCAATTAGTAGCTATTGGTTTTTTAAAATTGATACGTGTTGAGGTTGAGAGTTGTGTAATGAAAACATTTTTAGTTTGTGCTAACATTTGATCCTAAGTTGATGAATAACCCTCCCTCCATATTATATGTGAATGATTTTAATGAAATGGGGTAAACCAAAAGATAATGGGTATGATAGAGGTGGTGAAATTGGTTGTTTAGAGATTGATCTTAATATAGGAGTGATTTATCAAATCTCTTAGGGAGGATAGTCACTATTACTGGCCAGAATAGTTCCTACCTATCCCTTAGCCTACATTACAATCCTTAGAGACATATTTGATCCTAAGTCTTAACATTCTGATATTAGTGGAGTACTACACTAAGGGAAAGTTTATTGTCCATCATGTGTAACTTGTGAATTATTTGTGAGAGTGAGCATGATTTGATTCTTATACCCATTCTTGTGATAAAGTGCATCTGTATAAGTGATTACGGGTAACTGTCTTATAGTGAGGACACATGTTTGATGAATTTTGGGTGACTTGTATGATCTTTTTGATTGAGTAATATGCATGAGTTTTCCAACTTGGTGAGTCAATTCTTGAGGCTAGGATATTTGGAAGCAATGTTCATAAGTGTTCAAGTGTATATAATGTGCTTAGTGTAAAACATGCATTTTTTGTAGTCATTGGAGTACTAGCTTGAATGTCTTACTTATTGTACAAGTGCGGAGCCTTTTCTAATTATGATTCTTAGAGTAAAGAGTTGATCGAGGATGAATAAGGCTTTTAAGTCTAGGGTAGTGATCTGAGGTGGATTTACACACCTCAGTATTGCTATCCGGGTTTGATTAGTCTTATTTTGAGGATTTCTCTTGTTATTAATGAGTTAATTCTTTTATAAAAAATCCTCTAAATGTTATTTTATGTAAATTAATGTTTAAGGTGTGTTCATAGTGAGTTTGGAGTCAAAACATGAAGGTAAAGTTCAAATGACAAAACTAGTACTCATAGCTTGAGCTATGTCCTTTACTAGTTTGTCCTCGCGTTTGGATCTCTAATTTATGGTGTTTAATGCTAGAGGGTGTTTGATAAATTTATCAAGAGATTATATAGACGTTATAGAAGTTGTAAATCAAGAAAAAACAACACCAAAAGCTTGGACATGAAGGGCAAACACATGGGACTAGCATAGGCAAAATCTGGATATTTTGGGATCATTAGTGTGCCACGCTACCTAGGAAGCACGAATAGGGCATATAACTCCATTTTATACATCATAGGAATCAAATTATAGTATTTCACTATGATAATGGTGTGCCACGTACCCTAGTCCATGTGATAAGGGCATGGCATGCCCCTATGTTAAAATCAACAACTTGTGTCCAAGTATAAATAGAACCCCTAAACATTATGTTATACACCTTGGACAACCATGGAACTTTAAGGGATGCTGGAGAACACTTCAATTTATGGTTTTTATTTCATTAGTTTTGTTTGTTTTGGATTTTAACATGTACTCATTCACTGTGATTACGGTTATGTCCATGATCGACTAAATACCCTTCTTTGAGGTTAAGGCCAAGAACATGAGTATTATTATTATGAATTGACTTGAGTTAGAATTTTTATAAATATTAGTTATTTATTTATCCTTGTTATTACTATTTTAATGATTCATAATCCTTAGAATACATGCATAATCATATTGTGAACCCGGGAGGAGGAACAAGAGGATAGAACATGGGATAGATAGGATAGGATCGTACACTCACTTAAATGAAGTTATGATTTGAACTTAGGATAGGAATATACTTGAGTGACCTATTTGATTCAATTAAAAAATAAAATATGAATACATTTAATTTAGTTCTCACATCCCCGTTCAACGATGTGATTGTGGGGCTAAGTTAGATAGGTGATTAGAGGTTTGAAAGACCATATTCATAATATCAACCCCGTGAATCAATAACCAAGATAATTAATCTAGCCAATGAAGTTCTATAACATAGTATGATTGTTCACAGAGCCTAAACTTTGGGTTTTTCCCCATTGATTGATCAAATCTGTACTTTGCCGCATTATTTAGTTTACATAAGTCATAATTTCCAAACTATTGTGGTTATGTAGCACAAATTTTATCTTAATCGTTGAACTAGAATTGAATAGTTTCTTATCACTAGTCCCTGTGGGATTGATTCTTGGCTTTTAATAAGGCCACTATATTACTTGGGTGGACCACATACACTTGTGTGTGTGCTTCGGTGAAACAATATCTTCTCTTTTCTCTCATTATTTATTCTTGTTACTACTTTATATTTCATAACACGTTATCAACACGAGTCTCTAATGTAAAAATAAATTAAGTTGCTCTATTTTGATGTTTTTATAGGTGCTACAAGAAACATTAACATCGGTGGTGGCTAGATGATATGGTTTGGCCTTCTATACCCTTTTACGAGGTAACCTCTACTATCCTCATTCATATATGATAAGAATCTTTTTGTATTTAACTAATCTATAAATATGTAATTTGTATTATTATATGTATTCAGAGTTCAATATATCGATTAGTTATAACTGAATTCTAATAGGTAATCTAATAAGACTATTGGGCCTAATATGATTGCTGAAGTATTAAAGTTAGTGAGTCTAATAATATTTTATTAAGAAAATTGATTGAAATTGTAATACCCCAGATTTTTTTAAGTCGAGTTTCATCTTTAAGAAGAGTAAGGACTGAATTCCCAAGAGAAAAATATTTTAAACTTTGTAGAATTTCCCTAATATTGACTTTTTTTCATGTAGAGAATTGAATTAGCTTTCAAACGATACCAATTTTTTTCAAATCCGATATCAGGGTGAGAAGTTATGGCTGTTTTACTGAGAGTTGTCGGAACCACCCAGGTTCGATGGACAGGTTGACGGATCGTGGAATTTGCGACGGACCGTCGCCCGGACCATCGCAACCAAGGCAGTGACTCCCTCTTCTGGACCAAGTGCGATGTCCAAGACGACGGACCGTTAAGCTAGCGACGGAGCGTCGCTAGGACCGTCACAACTAAGGCAGTATGGCCTTTTTCTGCCCAACGTACGACGGACGATCCGACGGACCGTCCGACTAGCGACGAACCATCACTTCAACCGTCGCAAATCCCGTTCAGTATTTTTAAGTCATTTTTAAAAGAATCTTTTGGGTCTTTCCCCTTTTAATACCCTGATATATTCAAAACAAGGCAGATAGCCTCATTATCTCCCAAAATATTCAAAAGCTAGGGTTTCTCTCTCAAGAGCAAATCGAAAACCCTTCTCCAAGAAATTCAAGAACTCACCATAGATTCTTCAAATTGAGTTGAGATTTGAGTTACCTAAGTCCAAGGCTTCAAGAACCGTATGTGGGTACATCCAATTACATAATCTAAGGTATGTGGGGTTTTGAACAAAGGTAATCCGTTCACCCTTGTGCCCAAAGACTTATATTAAACTATAATTTTTCTGTAATTTATGAGATTTTACATGAAATTGAATTAGGGTTTTTCACCCATTGTTATTGGTTGCAAAATTTTGATGTTTCCCATGAATTGAAAGTCAAATAGCATGATTTTACATGTTTTCTTAAGAAATTGAAGCTGGGTTTATACCCTATATTGTTATTCCTTGAGAATTTAATGGTTGCAATGCTCTAGAAATTGAAGTATATGAGTACGTTGATATTTTGAGATAATTGCTGTAAATTCCATATTTCTATATGATTTATGAGTCCATATGATATCTAGTATGCATTTTGATGAGTCTTAACTTGAGATTTGATTATGGGTCATTAAGCCCTACTTGAGATTTGTAATTTCATGAACTTTTGTGCTATAAGCACCCATGATTTGAGTACTTTGAGATTATTGAGAAAATTTTGACCTTAATGGTCATAGTAGCTTTGAAATCCACTTTATTACATGAGATTACAGATTTTATAGTTGGGTTCTTTATGAACCACGATTATTTTTACAGTGGATTTCCATGAGATGATCGTAGCTAACTAAAGAGAGTAGTATTTAGCATCGAGTTGGGTAAGTTACTACGGTTTCATACCCCAAAATTACGTGCCACCATAGGATTGAGATTTATGGACCCGAGGCTGAGATAAGTGATCACTGAGTTGAGGTTATACTCCCTGGAAAGAGTATGACGCCTCTCCCCAATGTGAGGTTGCTTCCTTAGGAGGACAAGACGTTGAACTCCATGTAGCTCGCATGGTTTATGTCGGTTAAGAGAACCTCTCTAAAGTATTTTCCCTTGAGATAGAGTATTTTCCCTAAAGCTTTGAGATAAGTGATTTTCCCTAATAGTAAGCTTTTCAAAATAGTTTCTTGAAGTAAAATTTTTCCAAGAAGAAAGTAGTTTTCTCTACTAGTAAGAGTTATAGAATTCTTAGTTCCAAGTGTCTTGAGTTTAAAAGAGTTCTAAGTTCTTGAGCATTAAAGAAATTTTACTCTCCATGAGATATATGCATGAGTTTGAAAGTATTGTTTAAAGCTTTCTTTAGTCTTCAAGTAATGAGAATAAGAGAACAGTTCAGATTTTAAAGCTAAAGTATAATAACTCACGAGATTTGTGTTGCATGCTTCATTATACATGATTTATGAGCTTTACATTTCAGACTTATTCAAGCTATGTGAGTCATTCCTAATTGCATGCATGATTTGTTTAAAGAGTATGGATATTGTTTTCTGTAAATGCATACACCCCCATATACTCAGTACATTCCCAAGTGCTGATCCATATATACGTCTATGTGCTACATTGTCTTATAATGTAGGTTCAGGTGCTCAGTCCCAGCCTCATCAGTGATTTTCGAGTACCTTTATCTATATCTCCACAGTGGTGAGTCCTCATGGTTCGAGGACCTATTTTCATACATTTCAGAGTTTTAGTAGATATATTTTTGTTTTCAGTTCAGTTTGAGTCAGTTGGGGACCTGTCCCAATGGCTCTCTAGTTGATGAAGTAGTAGAGGCTTTGTCAGACTAGTTATCAGATTGTTAGTATGTTGAGATTTCCTATTTTGTGATCGTTTGGACAGAGTATTTTCTTCGTATTTTCTATCATTTGATATGACAGTGTAAGTGTTTTATTTATTTCATCTTGAATTGAGTTATTATATGTAGTAATAGGCTCAAAGGGTTAGCTTGGGGCTACTGGTAGACTTAAGCACCATGTGACGTCCTGGGAGGTAATTTAGGGTCCTTATAGAAATAGTCATCACAGATAAATAATTACTGATCTTTGTATATTGTTGGTTTAACATTTTATCATCACCTATTACGTGTAGATTCAACAACAATAAATTTTAGCTTTTATCTTTGCCACATTTTTCTTCAAATTGCTATACCAATATAAGGTTGTTTGTTACATCAAAGGTATGATTTATTTTATATATTAATCACTTTGTTTATATATAGTGGAGCACTTTTAAAAATTGAAAGACATACATATAATTTTTTATTCACTTTTATGCTATAATCATGTCTCACTGTATGAAAAGGGTAAGATATAGGGTTAAAGTGTTAATACACCATGATGATAAGATGTTGAATTTAAGTATCATAGGTTTAAGTCTAAGACAACGTTATACAGATTAGACGTTGGGTTTAAATCTCAATGCACCATATTGAAGATATAATATTGACTAAGGAAAAATAATATGTCCTTTAGTGAAAATTCAAGAAACATGTTCCATTGAATATGCTCCATTCCATAAAGTGAATATGGTAGTTGTGCAAAATATGTCTGAAAGATGACAAGTGATCATATGTATGAATATGAGCATAAAGAAACACAATAATAATAACCAAAGGCAATTGCATGTGCTTATTATGAGTATAAGATATGTTAGAGAAAAATTTTCTACAACCATATGCATGTCTTTATTTTCACCTAAAGTTGCAATATCTTAAAAGAGACTAGAAACTATCATAATTTGATATGCTTAAGGCACGAGTATATTTAATTATTGAGGGATGAGAATTTCGATTGTTATAAATATAGATCTATAACCTTAGGTGAATGTGACTGTATATATTCTTAGTTGTGAAGATAGAATAATCCACCTCCAGAAGAGGTAGAATAATTGAAAGATTGAATATCTCCAAGTTACTATGATAAGAAACACAAATGTGAAAAGTTATCCAAGCATGATGAAATCACGTGCCATAATAAACTAAGAGTTTATTATTTATTGATACAAAATTTTTATCATAGTAAACAAGAAGTTTACTGAAGTAAAAGGCAAATGTCATGGTAAACTTGAAGTTTACTAGTATAAATGATAAATTGACATGGATGATTGTGACATCCCCAAGATGTGCATAAGTATTAAAGATATATTGAAGAACTAGAAAATTCCTCATGAAATTTTAATGTTTTTTGTTCTCATTATTAGATGGTTGGACCAACTAATGTTGGGATTGGATTTCCTAAAATCTGAAAAGTATAAAAGGTGAATATGGGCCCATTCACTTGTCAGGTGATATATTGAATAGATTCATTAATAAGATGTTCACATATACATATATTGTTAACATGCAATTTGACATTTGTAAAGTTCCGTGCTCAATATAAATTGAGTTATGAGCACATTTTTCAAATTAAATAATCAAGACAATTCATCTTAATAATGTTGGTTTGATATTAAATGCCTTCGATAAATAATTAAACCATTATTTATGAGAACAAAGCTTCATATGTTGGTTTGAAGTATGATATATTAGATACAATAGCACTTGTTTGCATTAAATCAAAAATTATGATTGATTCCTCCCTCTTAATTGGTTTAATTTTTGAAATCAAATATTTCATCGAGTATTTTTGATGTGTGATATATGATTAATGGATATAACATGATGCACAAAGGTTGATCCTCAAAGTATTGAATGTATGTTTCTTTTTCAAACATAAGATGGAGATAATAAGTAGCTAAGAAATATGTTGTGAATTATCATCAATATGATCCTCATTCAAAAGATAATTCAAATTCAAATGGTAGGAGAATTTGCTGACCCAAAAATTGAAATCACATTTAGATGTAAATGCTCCAATTGGGTGTTCCTGAAGGACAAAGTTTACTAAATGTATAAAGCATGGTAGATCAGTTGGTTCTAAAAGCAATAATTCTTGAAAAAGAAAAAAGAAGTAAATGATCATAATAAGGAGGCAATGTGTTCTTGAAAAGCCTATGACATAACACTTCATGAAACCTTGTGAGAGGTTTAGGTACGTAAAAATAAAGTGATAAGATCTCAAAATGTTATGTCACATTGTGAACCGACACGAAATGATATATCATCAATGATATCTTTGATAAAATACTAGCGTAATATTGAAAGATTACGAAGATCTAAATTCTACATTTATTTACTGACATAAAAATATTTATCAAGTGACATTAAAGATACATTTTGGTACGCACAAAGCAACTTATTTTATTTGTGGTCCAGACACTAGAAGATGTCACATATTTAATGTTGAATATTATCACTTGATAAAATTAATATGAAAATTCTTGAAGAATAAAAAATGCTTAAAGCATATAAAAGTTTTTGAAAAACTTGTTTATAATCCATATAATGGATAAATTGATGATTTGAATATTATTGAAACTCCTAAAGAGTTTTCAAAAGTATAGATTATTTGTTGAAAGAAGTTGAAACGAGACACATGCAGAATTGGATTGGTCATAAATTATCATATCTTTTGCAATTGATGCATTTATATATCTTGCTATGGCTATGAGCATGATATAGTTTTACTCCTATAAGGGGATAGTGAAGTACGATCACTTGTATAGAGTAATAAAAGCCCCTGTATGAATGTGTTTATCATAATAAATATTGTTATATTTTTGAAAATACAGGATATACATATGATTGATATAAAAGTTCGATACATATATATTATCTACTACTCTGAATAGTTACTATCAAACATGTCATTTTACATGATAGCCTAATCATGTTAAAATAATAGATATTCATTAAGCAAGTCAAGAATCATGCATCACCCAACTAAAGGAGAGATTCATAAAAAAGAGATAGAATAAAGCACAGTTCGTCAAAAGCTTTTAACACATATAAGCTTCAAAAGAATGATGATATCAACATGCAGCATATTAATTCTAGTGATAATATGAATGATTATTCACTAAATCTTTGCCAACTATAACTTTGAGAAGAAGGTGCACAAGATTGAAATACGAAGGTTCAAGACTATCAAATGATGTTCTCATCAGGGAAAATCTGAAGATTCAAGATTATGACTTGATGTTCTCGTCAAGGGGAGCTTATAAACATTATAATCTTTTTCTCTTTTAGGGTTTTGTTCTACTGAATTTTTCTTATAAGGTTTTCAATGAAACAGCCGAAATGTGAATTATTAGAGATGTGTACTCTTTTTCCTTCACTGAATTTTTTTCACATGGTTTTTTCGACCAAAGCTTTAACGAGACACATTATCTATCAATTAGACATTTAATGGAGAGTGTTATAAATGTATTTACATTATAGTAAATGTCTATCAAGATATAATGAATATCTATCAAGATATATTGAGTATCTATCAAGATTTAGTGAGTATCTATCAAGAGATAAAATGCCTATATTTTCGAGAGAAATTATGAGGAATTTCTCCTATAAATAGAGGGGTTCTCGTTATTATAAATTATCCCTCATTCTTCAAGAGAAATAACGATATCTCCTCGTTTCTCTCTCTATTCATTCTTGTTCTTGCTTTATATTTCATAACAATAGTCTCTTAGTTATGCAACTGTCTTTATTTATAGAAGGATAAAATTTAAAAATATCATTAATATCTTTTTAATTATATAAAGTTGAAAAAAAAAACATCATTAATATCTTTTTAATTATATAAAATATTATTTATTTAGAACAAAATAAAAAACGCTAAAACATAAACTTATTTAAGAACGAATAAAGCAAACCACAATATGTTTAGAAACTTCCCAACACCCTTGAAAATGGGGTAAATCTCAGGAATAGACCCAAATTGGTGTGTCTTTCAAATTTTAGTTCCAAATAAAACAGTTTCCTCAAAATAGCTTTTACCTATTAACTAATATTTTTTAGACGAAATTGCCCCTAACCAATGGAGTAAACTACATAAATGGTCCTCATAATGGATAACAACTCTATATTTATATCTTTCAACTTTTAATTTTTTCTCTTTTTAATTTTACTTATATTTTTTTATTATTTTTATTTTTCTCAACCCTTAATTTTTTTTCCTCTCAATTTCTTTTTTTTCTTTGATTTTTTATTTTTTATTTCTTCTTTCCTCCTTTTTTTTTGTTCTTTTTAGTTTTTTTCAAACCTTACTTGTTTTTCTTTACACCTCTCAATGTCTAATTTTATAAAAATTTAAAAAAAAAATCTTTGATTTTATTTTTCTTTTCTTTTTTTCTTTTTAAATTTTTCTCGACCGTTATTTTTATTTAATCTTTTTTATTTTTATCAATCTTTATTTTTTTCATTCTCTCTCAACTTCTACATTTTCTTTGATTTTTATTTTTTTAATATTTTTCTTCTTTTTCCGCAATTTTTATTACTTTTGTTCTTTTCTTCAATTTCCTCCATTCAAGTTACATCTCATGAACAAGAGTTGACACTATCACATTATAAAGGCAAGACTTATAACTTTCAAACAACAAGCTATACTTCATGGGTAAGAGTTGACACTACCACATTGTAGAGGTAAGACTTATGACTTTCAAACGACAAGTTATGTTTCATGGACAAGATTTGACAGTAGAGCATTATATTTTGATTTATGGGATGTTTTATAACTCTTACCTTAGAGGGAAGAATTAGCTCAGGGACTTTCAAATAACAAATTATGCTCCACGGGCAAGAGTTGACTCTACCAAGTTATATTTTCATTTATGAGATGTTTTACAAATATTTTCTTACAGGCAAGACTTAGCTCAATGACTTTCAAACTACAAATTATGTCCCACGGGCAAGAGTTGACTCTACCACGTTATGTTTTCATTTATGAAATGTTCTACAACTATTGCCTTCTTGTTAAGACTTAGCTCAAGGACTTTCAAACTACAAATTATGTCTCACAGGCAAGAGTTGACTCTACCACGTTATGTTTTCATTTATGAGATGTTCTACAACTATTGTCTTAAAGGTAAGACATAGGTCAAGGACTTGCAAACAATAAATTATGCCCCACGGGTAAGAGTTGACTCTACCACATTATGTTTTCATGCCCTTAAATTTGCTTTGATGTCAAAAAAAAAAAAAGATCCCTTTGCGGATTATCAAATATTTTATTTATTAGCAAAATATAATAGAAGTTGAAAAAATAAAAAAAAAGTGATCAAACAAAATAGAGAAATAAAAAAAAAAAAAGAGATTGAGAAAAAAAAGCAAGAGAAAAATAAATATTAAGAAAAAAGAGAAGAATTTAAAAAATTGAGAAAAATAAAAATGAGAGGAAAAACTAAAAAAAAAAGTTTGATAAAATTAGGGGGAGGGGGGGAGAGAAATGATAAAACCCAAAAATAAAAGAAAAATAAAGGTTAAGACAAATAAATTTAAAAGGAAAAATAAAAAATGAAGAAATAGATAATGTTCGGAAAAAAAAGGAGAAAAAATTAAATTTTGAGACAAATTAAAATATGAAAATAAAATTAACGGAAAAAATAAAAAAAGTGAAAATAATAAAAATAGAATTTGAAAGACAAATGAGTATGAAAAGTTTTAAAATATTTGAGATGTAGAGGGCAAAATTGTACTTGTACTACACTAAAAAAAAAAAAGATTAGTCTTTAAAGACTTTTCTTATTAGGATCAAAAATCAAAAATCACCCACTATTGAGGTTATAGCATGTAATTTCCTGTTGAAAATGTCGTGCAAATCAAAGCCCGGAAATCTTATTATATGATTAGAACAAACTCCACCTGTTATAATTAAACAAGTATAATAATAACTCATGTTATCAAGCATATCGTGTTTTACACTAATTGGGATGAAACATTTTCAAATTTGTTTTTCTTTTTGAAGTTATATAATTTTGTTTTACGGATTTGACACACCCTCATATATTAATTATAAGATGATTATTTGACTTGAAGACCTCTTATCTTTTTTAAAAAGCAATGCTTAAAGAAATATATTTTAAAATGAGGAAAAGAGTTAATTTTATCCTTTTATTTTTTGAAAATTTCGCTATATATATCATTTGTCATACTTTGGAGTCAAATTCACCTTCATTATCTTATTTTGGAGTAAAATTTATCTCTCTATTTTGAAAAATTGGTTAAATATATTCTTCGTCATACTTTGGAATCAAATTTACCCTCAATGTTAAAGTCATATTTACCCTCGTCATTTAGAAACTTTTCACATGTAACATTTCTTTAACAAAGAAATTCAAATCAACATTAAATGACCCATTTATTTTATTTTTGTTTTAAAAAAAGCACTCTAATTTAATCTGCTCGATCCGACCCACAAAAAAAAAACACAAATAAATATGCTCCTTCCTCAATTTTGTTGGTCGAATTTTTCAACGAACAAACATACTTCTCTTTCAACATAAAGCGCTGGCAGTTGTTTACAAATGAACAAAAAGTAAAATGGAATGATATAACACAAAAGCATAGAATTAGAAAAAATGTCTATTACAAAATTTGTTCCTGTTCCGTTATGTTCAAATTTTAAAATTTGGTATTTAAATCTATGTGCATTTAGATTCTAGAATCAGTAGACAAGTTTTCTAAGCAAATAACATGATGAAAAATTTATGTAGATTTAAATTCTTTATAAAGACATAAGAATGAAGAGACATCGCGATTGACACAAAGGAATACCTTTTAACTTAATCATTTAGAGAAATATTTGGTGGGCTTAATCTGTTGCATTTGACCATCAAGTGTAATTTATCATGAGTTCGGCAGTGACACAGATTCATGAACTGAGGGAGGGGTAATTTGATTGTGATTGTACTGATGTAGATCCATTTTTCATAAAGTATGCATTGATAAATATTCAGCGACTTAATCTTGTTGAGAAAATTTGACCAACATAACAGAGGGAGAGATATATTTAATTGTGTCTTTTTTATGGATCGAGCCAGATTACGAGAATTAGATTAGAATGTGTTTTATTTCTTAAAAAATAGGGCACTTAACATTGATTTGGTTTTTTCATTTAAAATAATATACATGTGAAAAGTTTTTTAACATTGAGGATAAATTTGATCTCAAAGTATAATATCGAGGGTAAATTTGACCCAGAAGTAGGACGAATTATATATTTAGCCAAATTTCTAAAGTAGATGAATAAATTTGACCTCAAAGTAGGACGAAGGATATATTTAGTCAATTTTCCAATGCAAAGGGATAAATTTGATCCTTTGTTCAAAAAAACTGTTAGGGGTCATTTGGTGTGCGGTATAAGGAATAAATATTCGAAGAATAAAATGAATGATTATTTTATCTCATGTTTGGTGTGAGGTATTAGTTAGTACCGAAATTATTTATTTCACCATTTACATCATAGTGATGGAATAAATTATCGCATATACATGGTGGGATAACTAATCCTGAAATAACTAATTTCGAAATTAATTTTTCTGGAGTAACTCTTTCCTAACCAAATAATCCCTTAAAGACTCCTTAGAAATTTGTTCGTCCATTTAATAAATCAAGATAACTTTAAAAAAAAAAATTAATATCTTCTTCATATTTTAAAAATTATTTAAATATAATATTGCCAAGGAAATTGTAAATACTTTTAAGAGTAAATTTCATTCACGGTCACTTAATTTTGTGTATATTACGCAAAAGTCATTTTTCTTTCATTCATTATACAAAAATCATTTTACTTTGCTCCGGCCATCACAAAAGTCACTATAACCGGATTTTACAATAATTCCACCAAAAAAAATAATTTGATAATTTTAATTAGTTCTTAATTTTAATTTAAGAGAATATAGTATATTACCTATATCTTGACCATTTTTACATGTGTCCAACCCAAATTTTCTTATGGATTATATAACGAAAGAATATCAATTTCTTAATAGATTAGGCTATCTAATGAAGACTATTTTCATAAAAAAAAATTAGTTGATATTTTTATGAAATATTTCATAATATTGCATCATATGCCAAAAAAAGTGCATCAAAAAAGAGTAATAAATAAGATAAACTCTTCAAAACACATAAAATAAAAATACGTCTATAATATTATTATTTTTAAGATTATTTTAATTCTTCAAAGATAAATCAATATACCAAAGATAGTTTTAAAATAAAATCTTTTTAATTTTTTCATTGAATAAGTATTATCAAAATTTGTACAAATAATGTTATTGACAGTTGTGTTAATAAAAGTCATAAAATATAAGTAATTTAATAGATAAAATAAATTATTGAATATTTAATTTTTATATTTATCAATTGAATTAATTTAACAATATATAATTTATCAGAAACTGAATATTCTAATAAAAACTTGTAAGAAATTAATCGATTAGTTAAACAATTAAAAGCACAAAAACAAACTCAATAAATAGTGTAGTTTATCTTATTATTATGATATACTGAATGCAAAGGTCCAAGTGGCAAGAAAAGAAATGTATGAAAAAATACTTTTATCAACTACATGTCACAATTTTAAAGAGAGAAAACTAATGTACCAACCACATGTCATGATTTTAGTGGATTTTGAAAAAATTAAAATTACCATAATCCTATCAACTACATGTCATAATTTTAGAGGAGAAAAATAGTTTACCAACATATGTCTCAATTTTAGAGGATTTTAAGAAAATTAAAACTATCATAGTATCATTGTGAGGATTATCAAATTTTGATATCCTCCTTTATATATAAGTATAATTTTAATTTCACAAAAATATCAACCGATTTTTTTTTCATGAAAATAGTTTTTACTAGATAGCCTAATCTATAAGAGGTATTCTTCTGTTATCTAATCCATAAGGAAAATTGGGTTGGACACATATAAAATGAGTCAACATATGAGTAATATACTATATTCTCTTAAATTAAATCAAGAACTAATTAAGGTTGTCACATCATTTTTTCGGTGGGATTATTGTAAAATTCGGCCACAATAACTTTTGTGATAGTCGGAGCAAAGTAAAATGACTTTTGTGTAATGAATGAAAGGAAAGTAACTTTTGTGTAATAGACATAAACTTAAGTGACCATATATGAAATTTACTCTACTTTTTAACTGTTAACGGAGATCATCAATGAGTTCGTTGCTACTGTTTACTCTCACGATTTTGTGTTTACAACTTACTCTAGGATTCTCTAGCTTAATAAAAGGGGGATCATATGTTATTTATGATTGATTTAGGATAAAAGTTCTGATAACTTTAAAATTTTCACTATTTTTAGTCTCTTAAAATATAACTAAATACAAAAAAAATAATGAACAATGTGTATTTTTGTATATTTATTTTATTCTTTGATTGGTCAAATAAAATCATTTTAATTTGTGATCTTATTTTCTTGAATCAAAGGAGAAAAGGGAATCATCCTGATTAAATATAAATACTTAAGTAATAATCTTCAAAGGGCATCAAACGTAGTAAATAATACTCCAGTGGACTTCTTTCTTCAACATATTATGCATTGTAATTGTAATATAAAAGGTGGATAATAGTCCCTAACCTTATTCTTCAGCAGCTGGATCTCTTGGAACATGATATCCATCTGCAAGATAGTTTTACAAAATCAAACAACTCTCATTTCACATGAATAAAAGTAAACAAATAATTTTGTTAATAAATGATAAACTATTTTGATGAAATAATTACCTTTGCTGAACGAATATGATACATCCAAATTTCAAGATACTTTTCAAGTGAATGCAATTCATCCAGTGTCATTGTTCCAGCGCCTCCCCCATACATATAGCTAAGGAGACGTTTTTAGTTAATTAAGCTTTATAGCATTATCAACGAACAAGAAGAAGAGAAATAGAACAACTAATAATTAGTTAACTGACACATAAGTAACTAAAATTACACACCAAACATAGGTTTGATTCTCCCTAGAAACGCGTCATTGTCTTTATTTAGTCAATTGTTGAGGAACTTCAAGTCTCAAAAAATAAAGAAGATCTAGTCATACACAGTTATGATCACCTTCCTAAATAACTCAGCTCTACTTCTCACAAGGACATGAACTACAAGTTCCCCTTTTGTAGAATTTTTCTGAAAAAATTTTATTTTCATTCATGTGATATGTTCACGCTAGGTGTGTCAGTAAAGATAGAATGCTCCCCACCTGAAGATTATTTTGCATTCTCAGGGTATGAACTTGAGACTACTTATCAAATTAGATTATAGTCAATTCATGTCCTCATTATTTACAACATAATCAATAAGACTTGGTTAGCATTAGCATTGTTGTTAATATTACTGTTGGGTTATTATATTCTATTTACGACTTTTAGCTTAGCTTGCGTCAGCTGTAAAGCTAAGGCACCATAAGAGATGGTATATTTTGTAAATGAAGAGAGAGCCTATGAGTTCTTATTTTCTAATTCTCTGTAGATTTTTTTCTCTACTTTTTTCTACATTTCACTCGATCTTACAATCATGATTCTTTTCATCTTTGCCACAATTGAGTTCTCACCATAGTTGTATCTGTATAATATGATATCAGATCCAGCTCAATGATCCAATTGATTGGTTCTCTTCACGTTTTGGTTTAGTTCATAACCTTTGTAGGAATTTCCTTTTTCATCTTCTATCGATGCATGCAATCGATTTTCTCAAGGTTGTTGAGCTAAAGGAGTGCGGTGATCAAGTTGATGGCTATTAGAGAAAGTGTGCACATTAGGTGAGTATGGAAGTTAATTAGTTAGTTAGAAGTGACAGCTGCCATTATACAACAGTCACAAGAAGCAAACAATGTTTATAAATATAAGCTCATAGAAGCTCAATGTAATCAAAACAATTTAGTTACTGAAATTTCCACTCCTTCTAGATTTTTCCTCTTCTCTGTTTCTTCCTAATTTAATCTAGTGTAGAGTTTTAACGTGATATCAGAGCTAGCAATTGTTGATTGAAGGCTGTGATCGATGCTCGAGATCATTGATATAGCACAACCAGTGAGAAGTATAGTAGTTTTGTCAACTTAAGCTTGAGAGCTCCATCAATGGCGATTAATTGAATTTGCACGGCCGAAGCTGCAACAACAGCAACGGCACCTGCAAATGCAAATGCACATTTTGGTACAATTGAAATTGATCAAAATCACCATTTGTATTTGCAACCTAATGATACTCCAGGTACTCTTATCTCAAATCAGCTCACTAGTTTTGAGAATTATACTCTAAGGAGTAGATCCATGGTTCTTAGTCTTGTAGGAAAGAATAAAGTAGGTTTCATTGATGGTCGTTACCCTAAAAATTATTTTTATGAGTCATTGCATGACCAATGGGAGAGATTCAATGTTGTGGTTTTATCGTGAATTATGAATTCAGTAAGGAAGGATACGTTGAGTACTCTAATCTATGCTTCCAATGCTCACAGTGTGTGGATAGATTTGAAGGAAAGGGTTGATAAACTGAATGGGTCTAGAATGTTTTTCCTGCATCGGGAAATTGTCACTCTTACTCAAGGTACTTTATCTGTTTCTAACCGTTTCTCTTGTATTAGAACCTTATGCGATGAATTTGATTCCCTTATGCTCTCTATTAAGATGTAATTGTTCTGAATCTAGAAGTTATGCATAACACTTTGATTATCATAGAGTTTTACAATTCCTTATGGGTTTTAATAAGACATATTCCATGCATCGAAGTCAAATTTTGTTAATAACACCTATTCCTTCCATTAACAAGGTGTACTCCATGATTGTAGACCATGGAAGTCAAAGGTCCATAGCTAGTGTTGCTTACATTAGCCAAGTAGCTGATAGTTTAGATGCAGCAGTATCATTTACTACAAACCAGGAAACAACGGTAAAGAAGTGTATTTAGGACCGATAGCTCAAGTAGTTGTAATTCAAATAAGCATGTAGAAGGTTATAACGGGAGATCATCTACATCTAACTATAGAACTGCACTAAAGAAAGGAACATCAGTAATGTCTGAGTTCTAGGTTATAAGGGGAGATCATCTACATCTAACTACAGAACTGCACTATAGAAAGGAACATCAGTAATGTCTGAGTTCTGTGGTTATAATGGTCACACAAGAGAGTAGTGTTTTAAACTAATTGGATATCCCTCAGACTGACCTAAATCTAAGAAGAAAGAAGCAGGTCAATATGCCCATCAAGTAGGGAATGTTGCTCCTTTTGCTTGTCATGATTTTGGCTACTCTGTGGACTCAAACTCCAAACTGATAAGCTCTCTCAATCTAGCATATCATACTATATGTCACCTCATGTTCTACATTTTACACCAAAACAATACTATTAGATTGTGATGGTGCTCAATAAAGAAAAAGAAAAGGAGGACTCTACTCCACTGATAGCAAATGCAAGTATCATGATATCTCCAACTAACCACTGCAAGTGATAGTTGAATTATTGATACTAGTGCTACTAATCATATGGCATCTAACCTTGATTTGTTGCATAGTTGTCATGAAGTGTCTCTGTCTTCACAAAATAAGGTGTACCTTCTAACAAGTAGTGAGATTTTAGTTTCTCACAAAGACACCTCTATTGTGCTAACTAATTCTTACATTTCTGATCTTCTGTATCTACCTGATTTTAAGTACAATCTTTTGTTTGTAACTAAGATGACTAAGGAATTGTAGTGTTCAGTAGGACTATTTCCTACTTCTGCAAATTTCAAGATCTTTATACTAGAATTGTGCTAGGGATTGGTAGAGAAGATCCAGGATTGTACATTCTCAAAAAGGCTCCACTCAATAAAGCTGTGCAAATAGGTTTGCTCATAATGTACGGTTTCTATCGACTCCAATTTTCTCAGGCAAAGAAGAATGGGGCATGCTCCAATTTAATGTGTTTAATAAATATGTTGCACCAAGTCACTGGAAGTATGACGATTGTGTGTACTGTATGTCCTCTTACTAAGCACGCAAAGATACCTTTTGATCAGCCTAGCATCTCTGTGTCGAAGGCTTATTTTCATCTAGTCCATTGTGATATATGGGGGATTTATAGAGTACCTACCTATAATAACAAAAGGTACTTTGTTACTATAGCGAATGATTACTCTAGATTTATTTAGTTGTTTCTTGTTCAGTTTAAATCTGAAGTGATAGTAGTACTAAGAGATTTCCTGACTAAAATGCATAATTTGTTCTCAACTTATGTAAAAGTAATAAGAACTAATAATGGATGTGAACTTTTCAAACATGAATTTAAGTCTCTTATGTCTACTCTTGATATATTATATCAGACCTCTTGTGTCTACACTCCTTAGTAGAATAGAGTGGTGGAGAGAAAACATAAAACTAGATTGGAAATTACCAGATCCCTCAAGTTCTAAGCAAGTGTACCTCTCAAGATTTGGGGTGAATAAGTAGACACTGTTGTATACTTACTTAACAGAATACCTTCCAAAATTCTTTATCACTAATTTCCTTATGAAATATTGCAGCAGCATTCTCCATCTTTATCTTATTTGAAGGAGTTTAGATGTCTTAGTTATACCTCCAGTACTTATGGTTCAAATACGTTTGTAGCCAGGGCCATTCCTAGTATTTTCGTAGGGTATTCTTCCTCTTGGAAAGGTTATAAACTATATGATCTTCACACAAAGTCCTTCTTCACAAGTAGAAATATAATTTTTAAGGAATCAGTTTTTCATTTTCTTCAAGCATACTCTACTAGGTCTTCTCTCTTTTTTGAGCTACAGCTGTCTTATGCTGATCATAAGTCAAGTTCTCTTTCTTTTCCCTCTTCAACTACTGCTAAAATTATCTTTTCTCCTGAGTAAAGGCATAACCCTTCTCCCCCCTTTACCTTACAGACTCCTGATCATAATTCACCTTATTTAGACTCTACCCTTGCCCCTATGCTCAGAAAATCTACTAGAACTAAAATTTATCTCATCTGGTTGCATGATTTTGTTACTACTAAACCTACCTCAACACATCAATGCATATGTCTCTTGTCTTCTTATGTTACTTACTCTCAGCTATATTATCATTATCATTAAGCTCTCTCTATGTATTCATCTATTCCTGAGCCCTCTTCCTACCTTTAGGCTTCCAAAGATACTTCTTGGATTAAAGCTATGAAGTTAGAGATTTTAGCTCCAGAAAAAAACAACACTTGGTCTATTATGGATCTACCTCCTGTTAAAGTACCTATTGATTGTAAATGGGTATATAAGGTGAAGTACAAGGCTTCTGTTAAGGTAGAAAGGTATAAGGCTATACTAATAGCCAAGGGCTATAGTCAAAAGAATGGTTTAGATTATTTATACATATTTTCACCTGTAATAAGATGGTGATTGTCAGATCACTCATTGGATTTTCTACTTCTAGACAAAGGTTGATTTTCATATGGATATTCATAATGCTTTTCTCAATAGAGACTCTTAGAGGAGGTATACATGTATATTCTTGATGGTTTTTGTAGATAGGGAAGACTCAAAAGGTATGCAAATTACACAATTCTCTATATGGCTTGAAACAATCCCCTAGACAGTGAAATAAGAAGCTAACTAATGTTATTTCATAAATAGGATTCAATCAAAGTCACTTTGATTATTCTTTATTCACTAAGACATTAGGATATGACATAATGATCATTTTTGTCTATGTGCAGGATCTATTGGTGACTGGAAATAATCTCACCTTGATAAATCAAGATAGAGAAGATCTATAACACAAGTTTAAAATGAAGGACCTTGGAAACTTAAAAGTTTTTCTTAGGGATAGAGGTGTCCAGGTCCAAGGAAAGAACAATATTGTGCCAAATAAAATATACCCTTGAACTCATCTTTAAGGCCAGATTAAGTCGAGCAAGACCTTCTGGCACTCCACTTAAAGTAAATTAGAAGTTAACTTCTTTTGAATATGATAATCACATTTCCAATTGGAACAGTATATTGTGATGCAGTTCTTATGGATCCAGTGGTTTATCAAAGATTAATAGGAAGGTTACTATATCTCACCATAACCAGACCTGACTTGTCATTTATGGTATAGGTGCTAAGTCAATATATGCACTGTCCAAAGGTCTCATATATGGAAATTTCTTTAAAGGTTGTGAGATACATAAAGGGTAGTCCTGGTCTAGGATTGTTTATGTCTGCAGAGACTACAAATAAGCTAATAGCTTTTTATGATTCTGGTTGGGGTGCTTTCCTAAAAACCAGGAGGTCAGTTGAAGGATATATAGTAAAATTTGGAAATGCCTAATATCTTAGAAGTTAAAGAAGTAAGAGACTATATTAGGAGTTTTGTAGAAGCAGAGTTTAGGAGTAGGGCGACATGCAGTGTAGAGGTTACCTCGTTACTTGGTTTGTTTCAAGAATTGGGAATTTAGATCAAACAACCTGTAGACCTAATGTGTGATAACAAGGCAAAAATATAAATTATAGCCAATCCTATATTTCATGAGAGGACAAAATATATTGACATAAACTATCATTTTATGAGAGAAAGAATTAACCAAAAGATGATCAAGACTAATCATGTATCCACAATAGAGCAACTTGAAGTTATTCTCACAAAATCCCTAGGTAAATTCTAACATAAGTATTAGCTAAATAGGTTAGGAATGAAAAACCCATACAAGCCATCAACTTGAGGAGGAGTGCTGAGCGAAAGGAATGCAATAATCAAGTTGATGGTTATTAGAGGAAGTTAGTATACACATTATGTGAGTAATGAGGTTAGTTAGTTAGAAGTGACATTTATCATTATACAACTGTCACAAGAAGCAAACAATATCTATAAATATCATCTCATAGAAGCTAAATGTAATTGAAACAATTGAGTTACTAAAATTTTCTCTCCTTTTAGATTTTTCCTCTTCTCTATTTCTTCCTAGTTAGTCAATCGAGTGCAGAGTTTTAATAGAGGTTAAGTGAATTTCAGTGAAGGTTAAGTCCAGATCTAATATAAAACTTGCAAATTTATTGATTTTCTTTGAATTCTTAGCAATTTCCCTTTTACATATAAGAAATTAAAGAAAAGTATATCAAGGGAACAACACTACCATTGATACGAGCAGTTCCTTGTATATACATCTCTTAGATATCACTAGGATGACGTTAGTTTATTTTAATGGAGTGCAATATATATCATGGAGCAGGGTCATTATGCGAGCCCTTGTCGAAAATAACAAATTAGGTTTTACTGATGGAAGTTGTTGGAAGATAGATGTGAACTCATCTCAATTTTGATAATGAAAAAGGTGTGATGACATGATGACATTGTGGGTATTGAATTCTCTAACTAAAGAGATATTGGATAATGTGTAATATGTTAATGCTTCTGTATAACATAGGAAGGACCTAGAAGATGGAGATTATCAAACCAATAGAGAAAACGTTTATTAGATTCAAAAGGAAATTTGTGATCTTATTTATGAAGTTTGGATATTACTATTTACTAAACAAGGGAGAAATGATGGAAAGAACTGAGTCCTTTGAGTCTAAAATATCAGTGCAACTGCACATACGTGTGTGGAGCAAAGGAGAGCATGCATACGGAAGAAAATGATAGACATCAACTTCATTTTTTTATGGAATTGAATGAAGTATACACTTTTTAAAAAGATAGTATCCTCATGATTAATTCATTTCTTTCTATGAAACAAACATTTTTCCAAAGAGAAATAAGAAGGTTTAAACCAGGTAGTCAGAAAATAATGAAATCAATCCCATTGAATGTGAACACTTTCAAAAATTAAAGTACAATGAAAAAGACCTTCAAAAAAAAATTGATCAACATTCATCCAAAAAATAACAATCATAACTACACATGAAACCATTACTATCAGGAAGTAGTAATATTAGAAATGTCTTAACTTTTGACTTTTGTGAGAGTCTAAGACACGCCTAGAATAACTATTACACTTTGTATCATTATCCCCAAATCAATTCTCACAATAATAGTCAGAACTGCATACCAAATTCTCATAACAATAGTAAGAACTATATTCAAAACAATAATCAAGATTCAAGGGAAAGAGTATTGTGGCTAATGTACATGATATAACAAGTAACATGATATCTAATCATGGAGAAGAACACTCAAAAGGTGATAACTATTAGAATGATATCATCATGGTCAAATTATTAATTTAGTACAATATTTTCAAATTTAAAATACAAGAGAAGATCACAGTACATTAAATATCAATGTTGGTTCCATGGACTTTGAAGGCATTATAATTTGTTCCTCATATATTAATTTTGACAATTCTTAATGTAAGTGGGATAGTTTATAGGAGTCCAGCACAAAAACAAGGACCTTATTCGATATGAAATCCTTGTATAAGGAAAGTGAAGAAGAGCAAGAATAAATATAAATAACAGTAAAGTAAAGCCACGAGATATTAACCTAAGAACCTCTTTACTCAAGAGAGTATAACTACGATCTTCCTCGTGAAATTTTCACCAACAACTTCACTAGAACAAGAGCAATGGTTTTATTACAAACTCTTTCTCATAGTCCTATGGTTAATCTCTTAACCCCATTCCCTTAAACTAATTACAACATTGAGTCACCTCTACGGTACTCCTACAATAGCTTAAATCATCAAAAAACTCTAGCTAAGCACCACCGAGCTAATCCTAGCTCACTCTATCAACTAACTATAGTTAATCCACTTTGGCTAACTCTAGCCTAATGGCTCAACCTCTAGTTGATCAACTCTTAATACGAAAAGATTTTACTACAAATGAAACCTACAAAATCTTTACGAATCAAGAGTAGGTTTACAATTTAGAATAAAAGACAAGACTCAACAATGAGAAACTAAGAATAATTGTTGTTGTTGGAGAACAAGTAATAATCTGAGGTGATTTTATACACTTTTTTTATCATTGTTCTAGCTTATATCTATCTTTTTTAGAGAAATTCGTGTGATTAACGTTTTGATATTGATATAAATAAGCATTTAAGTATCCAAGTATGTGATTAGAATGTCCAAAGTATTTTTCAAACAAGTTTGTATTTAATTGAGTCATTTAGAGTTCAACCCAGAAAACTAGTTTTACTAACTTGAGCTAGGTGTGTGTCTAGTTGGTTTCGGTGGATTCTAATATTTTTAATTTATTTCAAATATTTTAAATGTGTAATTATGATTAGAATAACTTGTTTTTAATGCACAAAGTTTAATTTGATTAAGTTAAGAGTCGGAATAATAAGTGGAAGATCATTGCGAATTTGCCTTATCTTAGCTCTTATTTTGATTTGTTGTTAAGAATAGTGTGTTATTTTGATCTTTAATATGTGGTGTGTGATATTGTAGGAGTCTTCGTGAATTAAATACGGTGATATGTTGATGATTTAAAGGCCGAAAATTCATTGAAAATACACTACAAAAGGCATGGATAAAGAATAGGATGTTCTACACTTAACCAAAATTTTGGAACCAAATTCTAGTGAGTCAATGCGTCGCGTCGACATTTTCAGGACAACGACGCTAACTTGATGCATCGCACTGATGTGTTTAAGCATGGAAATTTAAATTCCCCTGCCGACACGAATTTATCCCATCATATAAATAATAAAGTTGACATGCACGGGTGGAAATCTTCTTGGATGGTGTGCTATTCTTAATCCCACAAGAATTGGGTTATCATATTTTATATATGGTGGAAAACAACTGGTTACAATTGGGATTTTTCTTGGACAACTATGATTTAAGACTTGAAAACTTTAATTATTATATAAGGACGCGTAATTGAAGACGGTGCTGAAGAGTGGAGAATAATTCGGAGGCTGCTACACAATTTTATTAGGTTTTATTATTCTTTTAGCTTTTAATTTTTCATATCATATATTCAATTATTTAGATAGTGATTATGAATATTATTGGCTAAAAACCTTCTTTCTGGGGTTAAAGTCAAGAATATGAGTACTATTATTTTGGATTAATTTCGATTAATTTTGCTTATCATTGTTCGTTGTTTGTTTATTCTTATTTTAATTATTTTAAGGATTCGCGAGCCTTTGAATACATATATTGTCAATATTTTAATCTCGGGAGAGAGAATAGGGGGATAGAACATAGAAATAAACAAAGTTTAGGTTTTTATTCTTTTATAAAAAAAAGAATTAAACTTAGCGTCTAGGACAGGTATGTACTTAGATGCCTTACTTGATTCATACATAGGATGATAGCATTAATTAATTTAATTGCATTATTACATTTTCTCTCAACGATATAGTTGTAATGTCCATATTAGGTAAAAGATTAGAGGTTGAGAAACCATGATCAGGCAATTAACCCTACGAATCAACAACCAAGATAAACAAGATAACAAAAGAAATTCAATAACATAGTATGATTGTTCGAAGTTCTTTAACCCTAGGTTTTTCTCCATTGATTGTTTCAAGTATTTTAATTAATGTATATTTACTTTATTTTTTTATTCACAAAATTACAAACTCACTTTTTGGTTATCTTTGCATCAAATAAATCTTAGAAGTTAAACTAAAATTAAATCATTGTTAAATCAAGTCTCTGTGGGATCGATACTTGGCTTTAATTAGGCAACTTTACTACTTGATAGACCACGTACACTTGCGTGTGCGCTTGGGCATTGTCAAATTTTTTATGCCGTTGCCGGGGACTTGTTATTTGGCATTTGTTTATTTTAGTTTTACTTTTGGATTTATTTGGTGTCTTTATGCTTGGTCTTGGTTTTATTTTTGCAGAAAATAGGTTTACAAAGTAATAAGCTGGCAAGGGATTGAGACTTAGTTGAACCTAACCCAAAACTCGAGCAACTTTACTATCAACGTAGGAGAGAAGCAATCCTTCTCCTCATAATTCCTAAAATCCAAGAAGGCTAAGAGAATACTATTTCTATGGTTGAACAACAAGCATCTGGTAGGAAGGTTAGGGAAATGGCAATCCCACTTCCAATGAACTTGACTTCCCCAATTCAAAGAATGGCAATTGGGGAAAATTTCAAGTTGAAACACAATATGGTACAGCTTCTTATTAGCAGTGGACAGTTTGCAGGGCTTTCACATGAGGATCCACAAGTCCACTTACAGACTTTCATTGAGATTACAAATACATTCACTCCAACCGGGGTGACTCCAGATTATGTGAGGCCAACACTATTTCCCCATTCACTTTTAGGGAAATCTAAAAGGTCATTGAATGTGGAGCTGGCCAATTCAATCACATCATGGGATGACTTATCCAGAAAGTTCCTCATCAGATTCTTTCCATCAAGAAAGACTGCGAGACTTCGCAGTGAGATAGTGAGCTTCAAACAGAAGCATGATGAAAACCTTTATCATGCTTGGAAATGCCTTAAGGCTCTTCTTCAGGAGTGTCCATATCACCAAAAGTTAAATGAGGTACTCGCTCAAACTTTTGTAGAAGCTCTTGATCACAATACGAAGATTTTACTAGATTCAGCTGCAGGTGGTCAAGCGTTAAAGCTAACTTATAATGAGTCGTACACATTGCTAAACCGCATAGCAAAGGAAATCCATATTGGCATTTAGATTCTAGAAATGCCACAAAAAGAAATGCAAGTGTATTGGAGGTTGACCAATTCATAGCCTTATCAGCACAGGTTTTTGCACTACAAAATTTGATCAACACATCATTCAGCAGCATGAAATTGGGAGCAACACAACCTATAGCCACGGTCAATGCCATCCAACAAGTCGCAGGTTGGTGTGAGGTACGTGAAAATAATGGCCATTCAGTTGCCATGTGTACTTTAAATTTGAAATCTGTGATGTATGTAGGCCATGCTCAAAGGCCAAATAATGGTAATGCCTACAACATGAAATGGAAAACTCAGCTACCAAATCAGTCACGGAATGCCCCACAACCACAGATCCAATCAAATCAGTCAATGAGCAATATAGAGGAGATGTTAAAACAACTCTTAGTTGGGCAAGCACAACTATTTGCGGACATAAAAAGTCAACAGATAGAATTACAGAATCAGAAAGTGTCGTAGAGAAGCTTAGAGTTGCAAATTGGGAAGTTACAGCAAGCATTAAATACTAGGGTGCAAGATGATTTTCTAGCAGATACAGAAAATCAAAAGCAGGTTATGGAAATCACCTTGAGAAATGGTAAAGAAATTCAAGTGGAGCCTCCCAAGAAAACAAAGGAGGTAGATGCTGATGTGTTGACCCAATAGGCAAATGACAGTGTTACTAAAAATTCAATAAAGTCTGAGTACTGGAAAGAAAAAATTGTTGAACCAGAGAAGAAAAGATGTTGTCGTTACCCGTTTCTCAAAGGCTAATAAAAGCGAAGGAAGATGTAATGTTCAAAAAGTTCTATGACACATTCAGAGAGCTTCATATTAATTAATCTTTTTTTAGATCTTATGTAGTGTATGACCAAGTATGCAAAGTACTTGAGGGATGTGGTGGCGAAGAAGGTGAAACTGCAGGATGGGGAGCTATAGCACTCACTGAAGAGTGTAGTGCTGTGATGACACAAAAGATCCCCAAGAAATTAAAAGATCAGGGAAAGTTTGCTATTCCCATTCAAATTGGGAGTAAAGAGGTCCATGCACTGAGTGATTTGGAGGCAAGCATAAATTTGATGCCCCTATCATTGTTTAAAATATTAGTCTTGGGAGAACCACGACCTACTATCGTGGTGTTTCAGCTAGCAGATGGGGACATTTACACATCCAGATGGAATAGTTAATTATGTCCTCATAAAGGTTGGTAAATTCATTATACCTGCTAACTTTATTATTCTTGATTTTGAGGTAGATGAACAGGTACCAATCATATTTGGGCGTTTATTCTTAGCAATCGGAGGGGCCTTGATTGATGTTAGAGAAGGCACGCTTAAGATGAGGGAAGATAATGAAGAGGTAGTATTTGATGTTTACAAAGCACCCATTGTAAAACTCCAAATTAAAGATTTGTGTATGATAAATGCTATTGAAAAGGAAAAGTGTGGGGTGGTTAGTCTACTAAAAACCTTTTTAGATTAACTGATTGAACGACCTAAGATAAAATCACTATGTCCCAATATGAAAAGGTTGATATGAAGAGAGATGGTGACTTTGAGAGTGCAAACTCAAGAGGTCTAAAATGAATAAAAAAATATCTCACAAAAGGGTGTAAAAGGGTGAAGTAATATGGTTGAGTTGATATGGATCGTGTCGCGACACTAAATTAGGCGCCGCTTGGGAGGCAACCCAAGTTAATTAGGTATATTTTCTTTTTCGTTTTTTTAGTTTTTACTTCACGTAGTTTTTGTTTTTTGGTTGAGTCACAGGTTAATGGAAAGTCTGAGTACTATAAACTTGAGCCAAGAAGCATGACAAAGACTGAGTGTGGGTCCCATGGATCTCATTCATATGTAAAGATGCTATTAGCGAGGCCTAGAGGCCTGGGGGAGTATTTCTATCTCTTACCTTTAAATTCACTTTAGGGACAAAGTAGATTTTTAAGTGTGGGGTGGGAAAATTCTCAAATTTTTGGCTCAATTTACAAAAATTTAGGTTAGGAATAAGTGGGATATTCTTGTTGGTTCTATTTTTGATTACATGATGCAAGTGGTTTTGTTGTTAAAAGCATGTCGATTAAGTGAATCACTAGTTTTGAGACTCTTAGGCTTATGTTTATGACTCTTGTTCATAGTGGCTTAATTTTGAATTTGTGTTATTGTTTGGTCGGAAGTCTATGATGATCCTATTGAGTTGAGAATGTGCCATGTACGTGTGAGAATTTGTTGTATATTCCTTGTTGCATGTGATGTCTAGAACTTGCTCGGTATGTGTGTGAAGTGAAATAAAGAATATGGGTTTAGGAGATGATTTAGGCATTTCTTTGATAGCCTAGTTTTATACTTCTTTTTGACCTATCCTTGTTCTTTATCCTATTTAATCCCTATTGAGCCTTTAGCCTTTTCTTTGGTAACCACATAAGTAGCCTAATCCCTTCTTGATAGATCTTAATTTCATCCAAAAAGCTCCTAAGTGTTTTAATAAAAAAAATATTTGTTTAGTAAGGAGTTGAGAAATTGAAGAACAAAAGGTGAATCTGATACCCCAAGGTAATAGTTATTAGTGTGGAAAATTGATGTTTGGTAGATTGGTGTGATATAATTTATGCTAAAAATATTCCCATGATTATGAAAAAAAGAAAAAAAATTAATTCATGTGGTGGTAAACTATGTGTCCACCAAGTATTTGTAAAAATGCTTAAAAGAGATGGGGTAAAAATAAAAGGCAGGGGTGGATGAAAAAGTATAATTTGGTTGTTGGAAAGTAGTTATAAAGGTATAATGTAGTATATTAAAGCGCTTAGAGAGATTAGTCACTACTCCCATATAGTTCCTACCCATCTCTTAGCCTATATTACAACCCGAAAAAGTCTTAATTGATCCTAAGCTTTACATTTGACTATTAGTGGAGCATTACACTAAGGGAAAGCCTATGGTTCATTTTGTGTAACTTGTGAATTCTTTGTGAGAGTGCGCGTAATTTGATTCTTGTACCCATTACGTTATAAATTGCATTATTGTGGGTTATTATGGGTAACTCTCTTGTTGTGAGGGCACATATTTGATGAATGTGGGTGATTTGCATGATGTTCTTAATTGAATGATAAGCATGAGTCTGCCACATAGGTGAGTCAATTCTTGAGGTTAGGATATTTTGGAGTAGTGTTCATGAACTTTCAATTGTGTAAATAATATTCTTAATGTAGAAACTTGCATTCCGTGTAGTATGGGGTGATAATCTGAGGTGATTTTATACACTTTTGTATCATTATTCTAGATTATTTCGCCTTGTTTTGGGAGAAATTAGTGTGCTTAACATGTTGATATTGATATAAATAAGCATTTAAGTGTCCAAGTATGTGATTAGAATGTCCAAAGTATTTTTCAAACAAGTTTGTGTTTAATTGAGTTATTTAGAGTTCAACCCAGAAAACTAGTTTTACTAACTTGAGTTAGGTGTGTGTCTAGTTGGTTTCGGTGGATTCTAATGTGTTTAATTTGTTCCTAATATTTTAAATGTGTAATTATGATTAGAATAACTTGTTTTTAATGTACAAAGTTTAATTTGATTAAGTCAAGAGTCGGAATAATAAGTGGAAGATCATTGCGAATTTGTCTTAGCTTAGCTCTTATTTTGATTTGTTGTTAAGAATAGTGTGTTGTTTTGATCTCTAATATGTGGTATGTGATATAGTAGGAGCCTTTGTGAATTAAATACGGTGATATATTGATGATTTAAAGGCCGAAAATTTATTGAAAATACACTACAAAAGGCATGGGCAAAGGATAGGACGTCCTACACTTAATCAAAATTTTGGAAATAAATTTCAGTGAGTCGACGCGAAGTCGATGCATCGCATTGAAATTTTCAGTCCAACCATTCCTGCGACTCTAACTTGACACATTGCGTCAATGTGTTTAAGAACGGAAATTTAAATTCCCTTGTCGACACGAATTTGTCCCATCATATAAATAATAAAGTTGACATGCACGGGTGAAAATCTTCTTAGATGGTGTGCTATTCTTAATCCCACAAGAATTGGGTTATCATATTTTATATATGGTGGAAAACAGCTGGTCACAATTAGGATTTTTCTTGGACAACAATGATTAAAACTTGGAAACTTAAATTATTATATAAGGACACGTTATTGAAGATGGTGCTGAAGAGTGGAGAATAATTCGGAGGCTGCTACACGGTTTTATTAAGTTTTATTATTCTTTGTAGCTTTTAATTGTTCATATCATGTATTCAATTATTTGGATCGTGATTATGAATATTATCGGCTAAAAATCCTCTTTCTAGGATTAAAATCAAGAACATGAGTACTATTATTTTGGATTAATTTTGATTAATTTAGCTTATCATTATTGGTTGTTTGTTTATTTTTATTTTAATTATTTTAAGGATTCGCGACCCTTAGAATACATATATTGTTAACCTTTTGATCTCGTAAGAGGGAATAGAGAGATAGAACATGGGAATAAACAAAGTTTAGTTTTTTATTCTTTTATAAAATAAAGAATTAAACTTAGTATCTAGGATAGGGATGTACTTAGATGCCTTACTTGCTTCATACGTAGGATGATAGCTTTAATTAACTTAATTAGATTATTACATCATTGCTCAACAATGTAGTTGTAATGTCCATATTAGGTAAAAGATTAGAGGTTGGGAAATCATGATCATGCAATTAACCCTACGAATCAACAACAAAGATAAGAAAGTTAACGAAGAAAACTCAATAACATAGTATGATTGTCCAAAGTTCTTTAACCCTAGGTTTTAACTCCATTGATTGTTTCAAGTATTTTTATTTTCTCACTATTTACTTTATTTTTTTATTCACAAAATTACAAACTCTCTTTTTGGTTATCTTTGCATTGAATTAATCTTAGAAGTTAAGCTAAAATTAAATCATTGCTAAATCAAGTCTCTGTGAGATCAATACTTGACTTTAATTAGGTCACTTTACTACTTGATAGACCCTGAACACTTGTGTGTGCGCTTGGGCGTTGTCAGGTCCTTGTTGTAGGATGAATTAATTCTTGAACAACAATGGAGACTTTTGCTAAAAGATATGTCTATTTTTGGATTTGTAAAGTCTAGATTTTTATCCCACATATTTATGTATATATATAGAGCTTAGGGGAGGGAAACCCTTGAGTGTTTCTTATTGGTTAAGAGGGAAAGATCATAGTAATACAAGCTATCACTATTGGTGGCACTTTTACAGAGGTGGACAGCTGTTAGAGTTGACTTGTATAGAGTGGCCTGGTGCATGTGCCTGGTTCCTATTAAAATAAGATCCCTCTAAGAAAGAGTTTCACTTGAATGAGAATTCCCTCTTGAATTATCATTTCAATCATGCAGATGTTCTTCATTCCCTTGTTCTCTATTCTTCATTCCCTTGTTCTCTCAGAGATCTTGATTTCTTTGTTTTCCTCAAGATAGGCCTAGTATGTGTCCCTATTTCTTCATTTGGTATCTTAATAAATTTTTCAAATTATCTAAATAAAGCATAGTATCGTAGTAAATATACATCATCAATATAAGGATTAGATATTCTAGAAGATATCCACACACACACTCATTTAGTGTTGTCAGACACCAATTAACCATGTACTCATACATCTTAGGTACTATATCATTCAATAGGTTTGTTAATGATCAAAACTATGAGTATAATATTTTCTTATTGATGATGACAACCCGATAACCAATATAAAATAGGTTCAGAGAGTTTTTTTATTAATAATTATCCCTTCTTCAGTTTCTCCTGCGATCTTGGAGTATCAGGTTCCTTATTATTTCCTATATATCTAGAATCATTCTTATTAGTTCCCCCTATCATCATCTTCAAAGAGTACTATCTTATTACTTTTCTAGCCCCTTTATGAGTTGACAATCATCAAAACTAAGAATAAGTTTGCCAATAATCAAAGTCAAAACAAGACATTTTTCCCTTTTTGATGATAACAAACATAAGCCAACAGTAGACCACATTAGGATTTTTTATGATGAAAAACTTAAGCTAGCAGTGTACAATATTAGGATGTCCCCCCCCCCCCAAAAAAAAGCATTCATTTTTCTTTCCCATGTTAGCACATATATTCTTCCTATCTATTCCTCCTTTCACCATAGTTGTGGTTTCATAAATAGTTTCCTCACTCACATATTCTTCCCTCTTTTGTCACTATTACAAAGATTAACAGTAAACCAAGTAGAATTAAATAAGGATAGGATTCTTTTCAGAGATAGGGGATTAAGAGAAGCTCTTAGGAATTAATTTGAGGAGAGGAATCATGCGTTCATCAAAAACATCATAAGCCTTGACGAGCTTGTCGATCAATTCAACAAGCTTTGTATTTTTTATTCTAAGAACATCTATGGTACAAGGTCCTTCACTTGACCGTGAGGAGTCATGCTACATGGATTACTTAAGTTGAAAAATTTAGTATGCTTTTAGACAAGGAAAGCAATGATGCGATCTACCTTTGTAATTTTCCTTTTTGATTTATGATCAAATCTAACACTATTGAATAATTGTCACACTATTTTCGTTTTAATAAACATATTCTTCTTAATCCTTAGGACCCCTAATTTACATGGAATTTTAAGGAACGCAAATATTTTGTTGAGCAGAAATCCATAGGCGAGGCATCAGGTCTCTACATTTTCAGCGACCCGATCCCTTCAGTAGGTTCCTCAAACATCTGATTAAGAACTTTTTCATCTAAGTAAATCTCCACCCCCTACACGTGGGTAATCAAGTTATTTCTTTAAGAATAGAAGACCATCTCGACATAAAGCTCTACAACTTTATTTGTATGTAAATTAGGTGAGGTTGATCAAATAGATGCAACCACTTTATAAAGTCGACTATCGCCAAAAAGTCTACCATGCCTGACAGTTCTGTAAAATTAGATCAAATACTCCACCTTTAAGGGTAGTTTCTTTTCTTAAATCGTGTTTTAGTTCTTCCCAAATGAATTCTTTAGCTTGTATCTTAGACCTCAGACCCTTTTATGAGTATTTGTTCCTTAGAGTCAGACACAACATTTTGTGTCCTTTTCCTTGACTATGAAGTTGTCTTATCATCCCTCTTCTTCTTTTTTGTTCCAGTTGCAATTTTATTCTTAATCGGCTTGGACACATCTTTCTCATGTCTTTTGGACACACTAATAGCAATATTTTTCCTTTTTCAGGTAGTCCTAATTCACATATATTTTCTACATATTTTTCAAACATCAAAGCATTCTGAACACATACATCTACACAAGACATTGATCTAGAATAGAGATAGCACCAGGTCCCTAATTCAGTTTCCTAATTTGTGTCCATTGTAGTTCCCAGATCTTTAAAGGGAACCGGGTCTCTTTATTGAACTCTGTTCCCATTTTACATTATCATGCCCCTCCTTTTTCTTTTTTTTGTTCCTTTTTCTATGAAGTTTTTATACTGAGAAAATTAATTTGAACTTCTATGCCTAAGTCTTAAACACAAACTTTTGAACTGGTCTTGCTACGTCGATCAAAGAAAGTATCAGAAATCCTTGAATATACTTCTTTTAACCTACCTTGTCTCTTTATGACCTGTAGGCTACTTGACATTTACTTTCTTTTGTAGAAAACCACTTACAAGGTACTCATAACATCTAGTTTAAACTATTTTAACTCCATATATGAGGCAAATGCCAAGAGAGTTTTGAAATATCAAGTATGGTTCCTCCCTAAATTCGGTAGAGAGTTGAGGTTATCTTAAGAATGTAAAATCTTAAACTTCCAACTTGTATCCTTTACTGAGAATTTACCTTGCATGTAACTAGGTCCTTGCCCTATTTCTTTCTTTGAGACACTTCTTAAGAGGGAGCACCTATAATATCATTCAGATTCTTAGAACCAAAAAGGCTCTTAAAAAGGTGCCAAGAGTCTGAAAATATGGACCAAAATTATCATCATTATCTATTCTGACACAATCAACACCATTTTCTACTACAAGATCATTTATTTCCATTTCCAAAGAAGGCACTTTGCCCTTGAAATGCCTTAAGTCAGAGAAGATCTTTTGTTCTTCCATTCATATCCCTTGAGAATCTATTATCTAAAGGCATGTTTTGACTCCCTCCTCTCACTCCTCCCTCATCAATAGTTCATGTGTTAAGCTTGGAAATTCATTTACCTTTAGTTCCTAAAGAGAAAATAGAGGAAGAACCAGACTTTTATTTGTCCAAACTGGCAACTTAACCTTTTTGGAAATGGGACTAGGTACTTTTGTGTTTACCTCTAATTTATTGAACTTTTGATATTTTCTTTTAGCAACACATTTTGATAGTACAAATCTTTCCAACATCATTTCTACCATGATGAGTATAGAGTCGACGGTTTGAGTTCGGTACATATTACTACAGAAGCTACTAGGAGCATTTTTGTTCTCCTTTTTATTCTTATAACCAAGACCTTCACCTTAAATGAGTCTTTGATTGGTTAAGCTATCAAAAACTTATGAAGGGGTTGTTTATTTAGTACATTTCTCAAAATCTATCTTGATCTTGACTAGGTTCAATCCCTATCTAGTTGCATATTTCCTTTAAGAGAAGCATTTAGGTCCAACCTACATTGTTTTAACTTTTTTACAATCTCAAGCTGCAGGCTACGACCTTCTTTTTTCCCTTTGGACCATTGTTATAATGATACCACAATTGTTTATCTAGTTCTTCATCTTCACCATTGAGAGACAAAATATTTTTAACTCAAAAATCTTGTTTGACTATGGATTCTTTTACTTTAGCTTCAGCAACTTCATTCAGAATCTCCCTCTATATGATTAATCCATAATAAGCATCAATCCAAAACACCATCTAGAGACCTGAGCTCCTTTTTAGAGTAATCATAAAGATTTTTCTTAACATTAAGTAAGCTCATCCTACCTTTATCCTCATAATCTGAATCAAACATGTGTGCAGATAGAGAGTGGGAGGATGAATCTTCATCTTCAACTATCATTAGAAAAATGTCCTTTGCACCTTTTTCAAGATTTGGTGGAGCTACTATAATTCAGGGATATTCTTAGGTGTTAACCTTTCAGGAAGGACCTGCTCTGATACCAAATAATAGTTTATACAAGTCCACCACAACAAAGGGGACCTGATTCAATACCTAGTCCTTTTATAATAAAAGAAAAGAATAGCAAGAACAAAATGTAAATAATAGGAAAGTAAGGGTATGAGAAACTTACGTGGAAACCTTCTTGTTAAAGGGAGTAAAATCACGACCTATCTCATAGGATTTCCACCACAAACTTTATTAGAATAAGAGCAATGGTTTGATTACATAATCTTTAGTGTAATCCTATGGTTAATCCCAACTAATTACAATACTGAGCCACCACTTCAGTACTATTATAGCCTACACCATCAAATAAATCTTGTTGAACACCACCGGGCTAACTCTATCCCACTCTATAAAGTAGCTTTAGCTGATCCATTTGTGCTAACTCTAGCCTAATAACTCAACTAACTCTAGTTGATCTACTCTTTAAAAGAGAAGATTTCAATAAAAAATTACACATACATAAGCTTCGTGAATAAAGAGTAGGTTTATAATTTAGCACAAAATACAAGACTCAATAGCAAGAAACTAAGAATAGTCTCTTGTTATGGGAGCTTTGATTCTTAAAGAATAATGGAGACTTTTGTTGAGATATCTATTAATTTTTGGATTTACAAAAGCTTGATTTTCATCCTAGATACTAATGTATATATAAGGAGCTTGTAGGAGGGAAATCAAAGTGTGAAGTATAACTAGTTGTGTGTGTTTCCCGAGATTGAGTTGCCTCCTAGTTACAAGATCCTACAATTTGAAAAATTTAATGGGTCTGGAAATCCCTTATTTTATTTAAAAACTTATTATGAAAAGTTGATTGGTGTGGGAAAAAATGACGGAATACGAGTTAAGCTATTTAGTCAAAGTTTGAGTGGAAAGGCTCTAGAATAGTATGCTAAGCAAGATGTGACTAAGTGGCGCACTTGGGATGACTTGGAAAATGCTTTTGTGGATCATTTCAAGCTTCACATTGATATTATTCCTAACAGGTTCTCCATCACAAAGCTAAGGCAAAAAACAAATGAGAACTTCCATGTATTATCCTATATCATCATCATATACTGACTTGGAGGTTGGAATATTTGAAGCATGAAGTATGACCGTGGCTTGATAGGAGAGATATATGTGTAGTACCTGTTGGTAGTAAAGATACACTCATATATATGCCCACTCTCTCCCTACTTTTATCCCATTTTATTTAGTTGATTATAATTGATTTTTCTCTTATTGTTGAATATAAATGAATAGTGTTGACTCACCTAGGTTGGTATTCCTATCTTATTTTTTGTAAATCCATTGATCGTTGTGTTGGGTTACCCTAATAGGATGAAAGGAGGTAATTGTGAGACATAGATTGATTGCAGAAAATCTTGGGTAGTTGAGATGGTGGTTCTCGCCATCGCTTTGGATTAGGGTCGATTATCGACGATGCTTATTGAATACAGGTGATTTTGTACTCACCTTGCTTCTCTTTTATTTTTCTTACTTTCTGCACATCCTGTAGGTATTGGACCGAGTAGCAGCTTGCAGATTGTTTTCTTCCAGTATTGACGTTGCTGAGATCGAGGTAGTATTGGCGGACTCCAAGCTTATCCGGGTCTTTCTTTATTTATCTTATGCTTACCCACATTTAAAATACTATAGGTATAATTATCATTCTGTGTTTAGCAGCTTGTACTGATGACAACCAGACCTGTGATGTATCTTTGAGACTCGTATCTCGTATTTGGGACTATTCCTTCTTTTGTTTCCGCTTCATTCCTTAAAATGTGTTTTAGGGATGGATTAGACTTACTCATCATAGTGGGTTTTACAAGTGTCATCACATACTTATTTTGAATCGTGACAAAATACTTATGGGAGATTTTTCCTAGACCTTCTAAAGGAATATGATTGCCTTAACTACAACCTCGTGGCTTCTCCTCCTGATCCCATTGTAAAGATAAGGACCAAAAAGGAAACTCATTACCTAATCCCACTTATTACAGGAAGCTGATAGGCAAGTTCAATTTCATTACAAATACTATATTGGACATAGGCTTTAGTTTCCATCAGTTACATTAGCTTGTGCCAAAACTCTCGGACACCTCATGTACAAGCAAGTTTGCATTTACTTAGATACCTAAAGAAAGATCCAACCAAAGGGATCTACACGTCTAATGATCCTGATTGCACAGTGAGAGAATATTGTGATTTTGACTGGGCTCATGTCCAGATTCTAGGAAGTCAGTTAGTGGTATTTAGTTCTGCTAGGGGACAACTATGTTAGTTAGAAACCAACGAAATAAGAGACTATCTCCATGTCCTCAGCAGAAGCAGAGTACAGGTCACTGAGAAAGGTCATAGGTGAGTTGGTCTAGCTTCTTAGATTGTTTATTGAATTAACTATTTCCAGTCCATCTCCCATTGGTTTTTATTGTGATAGCCAATCAGTCATCCACATAGTTCACAATCTTGTATTTTATGAACGTACTAAATATATTGAGGTCGATTAGTACTTTTTAAGGATAAGCTCAGGGGGGGCTCATTACACTTTATCACATCTCTTACACTGATCAATTGACTGATATCCTTACTAAAGCTTTCGCTGGTGTTAAGCACACTTTTGTCACAGGGAAGTTGGCTTTGAGATCATCACTACTAACTTTGAAGATTACACTCAATTTATGTACTAAATTATCTGTGATAGCAGTAGTTAAGGTTAGTATTAGTGTTAGTGTTAGTGATATTGTTAGACATTCGATACATTTTCTGTTTTAGCTTGGCTGGCGCCAACTGTCAAGGCTCCACGCAGGAGATTGCATATAATATTCTTTTAATGAAGAGATCAGAGCCTGTGAATTCTCATTTTCTCGTTCTTAGTATATTTGCTTCTCTGGTCCTTCTATTTTTCACTCGACCTTGCACCCATGATTCCTTCCATCTTTGCCACCATTGAGTTCTCTCCGTGGTTGTCTTTCTAATACAACTGATTACATGTAGTGGGTGGTATCCTATATGTTCCCTCAAAACACCCTGTAGAACTTTGTGTAAATGTAAACCGTGGATGATAACCACAGTTTAGACAAAACTGCAAATTTCAACTAGTTCCTACAGTATTTTACATATTTTCAGTTGGAGACGATACAAATAGCTAGTAATCCGTAACACAACTCTTAGGAATTTGTTTAGTTCAATGTCATCTCTAAAGAAAAATTAGTTAGACTGATAAGAAATGATAAATTAATGCATACCTCAACCCTTTCTGGAGTATGTCAATCTCATTCTTCAGCATGTTGATCTCCTCTTTTGGGTCCTAAATAATATAGTGTTCAATGTTCAATTCATTATTGTAAAATATAGGAATAACTATGGGGAAAGCACGTAAATGACATTTTGGACGAAATTATTGACACAAAAATTATCATTGAATTTTAATTTTATTTTCTAGCTATTTGCTAGCAGTTTTATACAATACTGATATAAATTTGATACATATTTTATACAGATTTGTATTCTATACAATTATACAATAATGTTACAAATTCTATGCACACCATATTAAAAAATACATATTTTATATAACAATTATATAATTTTAATCGATAAATTCGCTGCTCTATTTTTTTATGAACTGTATCAATATGGTATATGGATAATATAAATATGTTATATGAACTGTATCTGAACTATCTGCGTCAGAATGACCCAAATTATGAAATAACCATAATATGAAATTTGTTTTATGCCAACTAATCATAAATGTTCATTGGCCCAAACATGAGTCAATTATTTTAAAAAGGTCAACTCATATCCTTTTCCTAAAAACAAACTATTGTCTATTTGTGTTATTTATTTCTATTACAACTTCTAATTAGCATAAAAACAATTCTTCATCGTACTTATTTTTGCTAACTATCATTGTCCACAAAAATAATAACCAATAAATGTATATTATTTATATATTAATGCATTAAATACATAAAAATACATTTTATACAAATTAATGTATACTTGTTTCTACATTTGGCCAGAAAATTTCTTGATTAAATCATAGTGACAATAACAGAAAAACAAAGTAACAGTGTATAGAGGTATATAAAGGTCTGTTTGGAAAGCCATCTTGAGAATTAAATTTAATGTAATTGGATGTAATTACACATTTTGGCATGTTAGATTGGTTGGCTAATTACTTGATCAGCAGGTAATTGAGCGTAATTGATAAGAATAATTACACCCATCAATTCACAGAAGGGAGCTTTGAATTGTGTATAGTACATGGTGTAATTAAAAGTTGGTTACCTTTTAATTTCTTCTATTTTATTTCTATTATTAATTTTTCCTTTTAATTTATTTTTTATTTTTATTATTTTAAATTCTTTTTTATTTTTATTATTCTAATATTTTAAAAAAATATATATTTTTATTATAGATTATTTATATTTTATTTCCTTCTTATTTTCCAACTTTTACTTCTTGCGATTTAATGCAGTTGTTCGTATTATCTATTTTTATTTATTTATTTTATGTTCATTAAGCATAATTTTGTTAGTATTCTAATTTTTAAATTAGAATAGAATTCATTGTTGAATAAGATTTAGACTTATGCTATAATTTTCTTTTGGATCATATTTGTGTAGGTTATGTTGAATTTTGACATAAGAATATTATATCAACTTTTTTGTTTTGAATTTTGAACTTATTTATATTTTTAGTTTCAATTTTTTTTTTTTACTTGTATAGACTTGATATTTCACACTGCAAGACATTCATTTTTTAGTTAGAATTGATAGATTTATCTTTTTTTCAAATATTTTAATAATTTTATAACATTACATTTTAATATTAATTTCTTTGGCAAACATGCATTTCATGATGTTCTTACAAATCATGTATTTTTTATTTTTATAATTGATTTAATTAAAATATTCTAATTTGAAGCATATGAATCAATTATTCTTTTATAATATGAGTTAAGAACATACATTTATTAAGTAATATATTTTCAAAATAATATATATATATATATATAATATATATATATATATATATATATATATATATATATATATATCCTAAATATTTAATTTAATATCATTTATAAAGTCCCTTATTTGTCTAATATAAAGTTTTAATTTTTGATAATTAACTTTTATTTTAAAAATTTAATGTAACCATGTAATTACACTTGTGCAATCAAGCAGTACATTTGTAATTACATTGATATACAAATAGATTATTATAATTACTAGATTGTGTAATTACTGAACTAGTAATTACTATATACCCTCTTGCAATTATCCTTTCTTTTTTATCAGATATATTCCGTAACAGGAAAAAAGCAAATTAAGTAGTAGATATTCTTAAGCTCTCTCGACATATTCAATTCTTGTCACGTTTTACCATTTTTCATTTTTTTTCTATCATACGCTAAAGGAAAGATTGACACAAAATACTTACAATTTGGGGCTTGATAATTAGAAAAAGAATGTAATCATTATTTAAATAACTACATCTATTACTTGCAGTTTTGGGCTTGATAATTAGAAAAAAAGAATGTAATCACTATTTAAATAACTACAACTATTTATTATTCAAAACCAAATTTTCTTTTTTTTTCCCCTTTTCTAGAGGATACCTTTTTGTGAGTAGAATAGCTATGAGAAGCTCATGCAATGCATGGCCCAACATTTATCCTAAACTAATATTATAATAATAACTACATCAATTAATATGATATTTTTTTAATTTTAAAATTTAAATAAATTTATTTCTTAAAGTAATTTTTACATATATTCTTAAAATATTTTAAATTCTCAATTATTTGTGATTTATTTTCAAATATATAATTTTATTTTAAAATTTTAATTCACGATCAAAATTAAATTCTACAAATATATAAATTAATAAAGAGTGTGAAAAATAAAATTCGATGAACCTATATTACTATTTTTCAGATAACACGGGTTCAGTATATGTTATTTTTTTGTCTCAATTTATGCGACAGAAATAGAATTTAGATAATCAATCATACTTTTAATATATTTTTAGATATTTTAAGATGTTAATTACTGTAATTTGCAATAATTTTTATGTAATTTTAAAATAATATACGTTACTCTCTCTGCACAAACTTTTGTGGCGTTGATAGTCAATTATATTTTAAAAATAATTTAATTTTTTAATTATTGTGATTTATCATATTTTTCTTCTATTCTAATTTAAGTGGCATTACTATAATTTAGATAGTCAACAAAATATTTTATATCTTTTAAAATTTTTAAGTTGTTAATTATTGTGATTTATAGTATTTTTTACGTTTTTTTTTTTAAATCTATAACGGAGTAATTTTTTTTTAGATAGTTTAAGTTGTTAACTATTGTAATTTATTATACATTTATATGTCACTCTCCTTATTCAAACTTTCATGACATTGATAGTCAATTATATTTTTTAAATAATTTAAGCTCTTAATTGTTGTGCTTTATAATAGTTTTTCTTCTATTTCAATTTAAGTGACATAATGCTTAGATGACCATAATAATAAATTAGGGGTGATATAGTAAAATAACGATTGAAGCAGCAAAGCCGACATGTCTAAAATGACCCACAACAACTAATTAAAAATGATATAGTAAAATTACTATAAAAAATACTTGTAAAACAAATTTAAGTGAGCCTCATATAAGACGTCAAGTTAATTTAACATTAAATATTATTATTTTTTTAATACTTAGATGACTTTATAATAATTTTTTAATATTAACTTTGTAATATTTAGATGACTTATAATAATTAATTACGAGTGATATAGTAAAATTATGACTGAAGAAGATATGTTATAAATGTTTATTTTACCCTTTTTTATTAAATATTATTAATCTTTTGATATGTAATAACAACTAATTAAAGATAATGTAGTAAAATTACTAAATAATCAGCTAAACAATTCGACATACAAACATATTAACGGATTCATGCATGATCTTTCCCTTTTTATTAGATAGTAATAGTTTCCAAGTCAAAAGCAAGAAATGGAGAGGAAGGGCTCCTGCTTATTACATTACAAAAAAGATAATATGCTTGTTCTTGGTCTCAGTTCGTGACACTTAATATGATAATGCAATTGTTTTCCTATATCTTAATTAGAAGTGAGAATGAAGCAGCTGAATCAGGTTGCTCTTGGTCGACACGATTATTTCAGTTGCTTCAATCGTAATTTTATTATATTATTTTTAATTAATTATTATAAGTTATTTATGTCTTAAAAAATTAATATTATTTAATAAAAAAAATTAAATAGACATTTATGACATTGACATGACTACTTCAGCTATTTCAACCATGATTTTATTATATCACCCATATTTAATTATTATAAGTCATTTAAATATTAAAAAATTAATAATATTTCATAAAAAAATAAAATAGACATAAAATGATAAATTATTTTTTGATTTTTTAAATTAACTTGACGTTTTATATATGTACCACTTAGAAAAAATTTCATAAGTATTTTTTATAATAATTTTACTATGTCACTTCTAATTTATATATATAATAATATAAAGGAAGGTCATAGAAGAGGTGATGTGTGCACCTCTCTATGGCCTCCATTTTTAGTTATCTTTTGTCTTCTTTTTTTTATTTTTTTATTCATTCTTTCACTAATCAATTTGTTTATTAATTAAAATAAATACTCTATCATATTTACTATATCTAATAATATCTCATGAGTTATAAATTTTTTTTTTATCTATTTGTATTCTTTACTTAAATGACATGTCTTCTCAACTTCATTTTACTTAATTCTTATGAATTAATTTATTTATAAATATCAGTCATCTATGGAGTTGTTGGATACTCATTTGCATTTTCTCCTTCTTCTTCTTTAATAATATTTTTTTCATCTTTTTTTTTTCCTTTACATCTTTTTCATGTGACAATATGGTAATCATCATTTTGATGAAAATTATAGAAATATTCTTTAGAATTTCTTCTTGTGTAATAATAGACAAACACATGTTCATCAAGATGAAGAAGGAAGTTTGATGACGGTGTAAAATTCATCAAAGAGAACTAATTTAATTTGATACAAGTTTATCAAGATAAAATTTTATACTATGTCATGGGCAACAGGAAATATCTTCAACTTATTGCTTTGTTGATAGCATAGAACTTATTGACTCGTAGTTTTTTGGCCAATGATTCATCATTTTTGACTTTTTTTCTTTAATTTTCTAATCCTATTTTTATTTGTTCTCTAATTCGAATGTTATATCACTCAATTTTCATACTTCAGCGTCTCAATTTAATATTTTTTTTCTGGAAGTATCAATAATTAAAAAAATATATAGATGGCATCCACAATCTAACATGAAATATGTCAACCTAATAAAAAATTATTATTAGGTCATTTTTTAAATATAAGGGCTTAATTTTCGTGCGAAACGCATATCTGTTCACTAGTTAGTAGAATAGAAAAAATATTATAAATCACAATAATTAAAAACTTAAATTATTTAAAAAATATAATTGACTATCAATGCTACAAAAATTTAAAAAATTTAAAATATTGTTATACAAATTTCATAATCAAAATATAATAATATATGTCTAAATTAGAATTTATCAACCAAATAAATGATTTTGATTAAATAATATAATTATACATAACGTAGAATTTTTAAGGATCAACATTGAGCTTTGCGTAGCACGACATTGACGATTAGTTTAATAGCACGTCACAAACATAGCCGACTCAACAAGAATAAAAATTTAAAGCCAAATTTTAAAAAGAGATTCTAAATAATTTTTTTTTTTAAAAGGAAAGATTGTTATATATATTTTTATTTAAAATTTATTTTTTAAATGTAAAGTCATTAATTTTTTTAGGTGTATTTGTTTTAATAATTTCTTTTCGAGTGATAATAGAGATATTATATTGTCTCTTTCTTGACATTCTTGATTTTAAATAAAATTTTATCACTTTTAGTTTTGAAAAACTTCTTTCAACTGAGGCAACAGTTACAAAACTGTTAACATTATTTCTTAAACAATTTAGTATGTATTTGAACAAAAATCAAATATTTTTATTTAATTGGTTATTTTATAAGTTTACTATTTTCTACCTATATTATTTTTCTTAACACTCTTAATTTAAAAAAATAAATTTAAACCATTAATACTAGAATAACTACCATGTATTGAAAAAAGTTCAAGATTAGTTAGTACAGTGTTTTGTTAAAAAATATCTCCAAAAAACAATTTATGCTCTTTGTATTTTGTAATTTATATTACTAGTATATGTAAGAGAGGATATCCATTTTGGTAGTCCTCATAGTGGTATTTTAGGTATTTCATTTTTTTTTTGTTAAATAAAATTATCACACATGACAATTAATGATGTCTTTTTCTAATATATTTTTATTTATGCCCTTATTATTTTTGTTAAGATCATTTCAACTTGAACTTTTATTATTGGTCTCTTCTTTTCACTTATTAAATTACTTTTAGCTAAAACTTCATTTATGTTATGAAATATAAAGCAAGAATAAGAATAAATATAGAGAGAAGAAAAATGTTTCTTTATTTCTCTTGAGGGATAAGAGATCCTCATAAGAATTCTTGAGGGGTTAATTACAATGAAAGAAATCTCCTTTATTTATAGGGAAAAACTAACCATGAGGTTTCGAACTTTTTTCATAAATAGACATACACTATATATGGTAAAGTAGATATTCACTATATATGGTAAAATAGACATTCACTATATATGGTAATATATTTATAATACTCCTCCTTGAATGTCTAATTAATAGATAATGTGCCTCGTTAAAACCTTACTAGGAAAAACTCATTGGAAAAAAATCTAGTGAAGAAAAAAGAGTACACATCTCTAACAAAACGCGTATAGGCTGCCTCATTAAAAACCTTATAAGGAAAACCCAATGGGACAAAATCTCATAAGGAAAAAAGAGTACAACGCGTATTAACTCCTCTAAATGAGAACATTCTTAAACCTTTACATCTCGATCTTGTGCACTATCTTCTTGAAAGTTGCAATTGAAGAAGATGGTGAAAATCAGCCACATTATCACTTGAACGAATCTATTGCACGTTAATATCACCATTCTTTTAGAGCTCATGTATGTAGAAAAGTTTTGATGAAGTGTGCTTCGTTCTATCTCCTTTTATGAATCCTCCCTTAAGATGTGCTATGCATGCTGCATTATCTCCGTATAAAATTGTGAATACATTGTCATATTTCAAACCACATTTTTGTACCATGGAACTCAACTATATACATTCTCAACTTGCTTCATGAATAGCGACTATCTCAACATGGTTTGATGAAGAGACTAGATAGACTGTTTTGTATATCTCCAAGATATAGCAGTATCCCCACATATGAACACATTGCATGTTTGAGATCGAGATTTATGCAGGTTAAATAAATACCCATCATTAGCATAATCAACAAGATCGGAACTACAATCTTTAGAATAAATAAGCTCATATGTTTGATCTCATTTCAATGTCTCCTAGTAAGAGCAGAACTATATCTTGCTAACAAATTAACCGAAAAGGCTTTATCAGGCCTTGTGGTATTTGCAAGATACATGAGTGCACTAATTACTCGAAGATAAGGTACTTCATAACCAATCTAAATTGGTAAATTTTCTATTTCAGCAAATAATTTATTGCTTTTAAAAACTCTCCAAGAGTTTTAATAATTTTCAAGCTATAAGCTTATACAACATAAGGATTCTAAATAAGTTTCCCAAAAACTTTTATATGTCTCGGGTATTTTGAATCCTTTAGGAATTTTTATATAGACTTTTGTCAAGTGACAATATCAATATGTGTGACATCTTCAAGTGTCTGGACTGCAAATCAAATAAGTGTTATGCTTATCAAGATGCATTCTTTTATGTCACTTGATAAATATTTCTACGTCAGCATGCTTAAATAAACGTAGAATTTTGATCCTCGTAATCTTTCACAATATTATATCAAAGATATTGATGATATATTATTTTGTTTCGATTCACAATGCGACATAACATTTTGAGATCTCATCACTTCATTATTTTCAGGTACCTGAACCTCTCATAAGATTTCATGAAGTGTTATGTCGTAGACATTGCCTTCTAATTATGATAATTTGGTCCTTATCCTTTTCAAGGATTTATTTTATTTTAAACTGATTGGTCTACCACGTTTCACGCATGCATAAATTTTGTCCTTTAGAAACAGAAAATAGGAGTACTTGCAGCTTAATATGAGATGCGTTTGATATTTGACTTGAATTATCTTTGAATAAGGATCTTATGATAATTTCTAACATATTTCATAGTTGCTTATAATCTCCCCCTTATGTTAGGAAAACTAACATGCATCCTCCATTTTATTTGAGAAATCCATCTTTTTGCATCATGGTATGTTCATTAAACGTATACCGCACATCAAAATTATTAGATGGACAACGTGTGGTTCTTGACTCAGGATAAACTTTGAGGGAGAATTAATTATAATTTATTGGTTTGATGCATACAAGTATTTTTGTATATAATATTTCAAATCAATACATAAAGCTTTGTTCTCATTAGCAATGGTTCAGCTATTTATCGAAGCAATTCAGGGCTAAACCATCATCATCAAGATGAATTATCTTGATTACACAATTTGAAAATTATGCTCTTAACTCAATTTTATTAAACAAACAACTTTATAAATGTCAAACGCAGGTTGACAATTAATGTACATGTGATCATCTTATTGATACATCTTTTCAACATATCACGTGATAGGTGAACGTGCCCTTATTCACCTTTTATACTTTTCAAATTTAAGGGATTCAATCCCAACATTAGTTGGTCCAACCAACTTATCATGAGAACAAACAACATGAATAATTCTGAAGAATCTTCTGATTTTTATTACATGTCCAATACTCAATATTCCCATCTTCAAGATGTCACAATAATTCATATCAACTTATGAACTTTTATAATAGTAAACACCAAGTTTACCATGACATGTACTTTCTTTAGTAAATTTCAGATTTACTATTATATGAATAAATTTCAGAGTTACTACTTCAGAAGTAGATTTAAAAATAACTCTTCTCAATTATTCTGTCTCTTTTGGAGGCTTGTTGTGATACCATCACAACCAAGTGCACGTTTGTATTTATAAAATTTTTTGAGTATTATCACATTCATCCCAGGGAATGGATCTATTATTATAAAAATTGAAATTTTCATTCTCCAAGAATAAATATAATCGTGCGATAAGCGTATCAAATTAAGATAGCTTATAACCTCTTTCATGATACTACTACTTCAGGAGCACATCAAGGCATACATATCTTTCAAAGTATATCATATATTGCTACCACATTCACTTCAAAAATGGAGCAAATTGTCATCTTTCACACTTATCATATATTGCTACCGCATATTCAATAGGACATGTTTTCATGACTTTCCACAAAAAATACATTATTTTGCCTTAGCCATCGTAATATCATCAATATGATGCATTGAGATTCAAACTCAACATCTTATTCATATAAATACGTCTTAGGCATAAATCGATGGGGCTTAAACTCAACATATTATCATCCCTTTTGATAATATTATTTTTGAGGAATAAATTTTAAATATAAATGGTTTCAATTTTTTTTTCTCAAATTCAATAATAATTAATTATTAGTAGCAAAAGATAGATAACATAAGGAATTACTAACTTGAAATTACCTTTAGATTTATAATCTCACCTTATTTGGCAGAGTCTCGTTACTAACTTTGAAATAATCTTTAGATTTATAATCTCACCTTGTTTGGCAGAGTCTCGTGCTGATAACGTGTTATGAAATATAAAGTAAGAACAAGAATAAATAGAGAGAGAAAAGAGATGCTTCTTTATTTCTCTTGACGGATGAGAGATCCTCATAAGGATTCTTGAGGGGTTAATTACAATGAAGGAAATCCCCTTTATTTATAGGGAAAAATTAACCATGAAGTTTTTAACTTTTTCATAAATAGACATATAATATATATGATAAAGTAGATTTTCACTATATATGGTAAAGTAGAAATTCACTATATATGGTAATATATTTATAATAATTTATCATTAATTAACAATTACTTTAGCTCAAAAAAATTAATTCAAATAATTTTTAATAACTATTACTACAATATATAAGGGAGGATCTCCCTTTTTGGCAGTCCTCACTAATTTCTTAATGCAATTAAATAGCTACACATGTTTACTTATTTTTCATACATATTGTTACATTTGTCCTCATTTATTCTTTTATAAGATTTTTATTTGAGACTTTGTAATTGAACTATGCGTAGTACTCTTTATTTTTTATAAATCTCTTCTTATTCCTTATTAGATTGCTTGCTCTTTTTTACTTATATCTTATATTAAAAATTAATTATTTTTTTTCTTATTTATTTTAGTAAATCACGAAAGATTTATAATTTTTTTTCACATTATTATTACTATTACTATTATTATTAATAATATAACTATTATTATTATTGTTGTTGTTGTTATTATCAAGTAATTAAGTACGTATGAATAGCTAAATTAACTTTTTAAAACATAATTAATAAGAAGAATCTCATATATTATATCCTTAATATATTAAATTCTTGAGTTATTTGTCAAGTAAAAGAAACAAGTAAAAAAGAATTGAGAGGATACCCTTTTTTTTCTATTTTTTTTTTTTATTTTGCTTGATCCATGTACTAAAAATAAAATTTACTTTTTGCTTATTATTTTAGCAAATAAAGAAAAATTTATTATTTTCTTTCAATATTACTCTTATCATTAAGTAACTATACAACATAATAGTTGTCAAGCATATACTTTCAAATCATAATTATCGAGATCAATAAACCAACTTCTATTAAATAATTTTTTTTTATTAATAGGAGTACTAAATCAATAAATGTAAAATAAAATGAAATGAATAGAATGCATATATATATTTTTTTACATTTTAATAAAATCTGTGCAACTTTAAAGTTACAGTCTCTTTTTCAATCAGAGCATTTATAATTTTTTAGTAATACTTATTCCCTTTTTGAGGGTGTTTGGTACAATCGTTTTTTCAATTAAAAACAATAATTAAGTATGTTTTTTTAATAAAATTAGTGTGGTTCTTACTTATTTTTATTATATTCGGTGTGTAAGTAAAGTATTACTTAAAAATTATTTTATATAATTTAGATAAGTATTACGAGAGACAGGGTAGGAGTAGCAGGGATGGGAGCTATGGTGGGTGAAGACAAGGTATATTAAAGAGCGAAGGGCTCAATGAATGTGAAATATAGAATATAATTTTTCTACTTTCATATAGTCATTTTTATAAGTCTAAAAAGACTTATTTTCTAGAGAAAATATTTTTTCCAACAATTTATCAAATATGATTTTTTTTAAGCATGCTGAACAAATCACTTATTTATTTTAAATTAAATTTTATGTCTATTCATATTTGGTAATTATCCTTCATACTTTTTTTTTCTTAAATAAAGTCCTTTAAAAGTTATTCAAATATACCGAGAATACTCTATAATCATAGTAGTTTTTTAGATATGCATAATCAACGTATCACTTAATTAAATTAATTATGTAATAGAAAAATGTGATTTAAGTTATATTTTTTCTAAAATAAATTTTATATTCTTTATCATGAATTTGTGCCCGAACTTAGCACGGGCCTTATGCAACTAGTAACTATATATAAGAGAGGATGTTGTATTTTGGTAGTCCTCTCAAGGATATTTTTGATATTCTAATTTTTATGGTCAAATAAGGTTATTACACATAGCAAGTGGTGGTGATTTTTCTTATATATTTTTAATTTTGTCCTTATTCTTCTTGTTAAGATCATTGCACTTAAATTTTTGCAATTGATTTCTTCTTGCAAATGTTTAGATTATTTTTTAATTAAAATTTCCTTCATAATCAACAATAACTTAAACTCAAAAACATTATTCAAGATAACTTAATACAAAATTAAATTTTGCAATGATTGCAACTACTACCTTATAGATTTTCTAATATTATATATAATTCTTTCAAAATATATAATACATAAAATAACTTAATAAACAATATCTTGCATTTATTATTTTTCTTGATGAATATGAAAAAAAGACAAAAGAATACTTAAAATGGGGCGAATAGGGTATTATTTTAAGAGACGTATACAAATTATACATAATAACCAAATAGATCAAATGGAGTAATCTGTTAATATTAGTTTAATTATCGTATAATATTCTTATAGATCATTATTAAGTCAATTTATATAATGACTCTAAATTAAGGTTATAATTGTTAAAATATAAACTTGAAGTCATTGAAATATTTTATTTCAGATAATTCTATAAGATGAAAAATAATATGTTGCAAAACTCTTACCACTGAAATCATGAGAGAAACTAAAACTCAATAAATATAATTTATTTTTATCTATAACTAAAGAATTAAGTACCCACATATTTATAAAAATATCAATATTTTCTATTGTGATCTTCTTTGAATCCTAATTATTACATATTTTAAATCATATTATTTTATAAAATATCGAATTACTTGTAACATTTTGATATATTATAATACTCTGGTAATACTTGTGTCCTCGCAAATTATTTTTTTTAAAATTATTCAATTATGTGATTAAATATTTTAATAATTATAAAACTTATCAATAAAATTTATTTAATATATCATTCGATTGCACTAATTATAAAGTAAAAAATATATGATATAAATTATATTTTTAAATTTAAATTATTATATTTATATCTTAACTTTGAGCCCAAATTTAGCACGAGCATTATGAAACTAGTATAAGTAAGAAGCACGAGTAGTAGCCAATAAGTTTTAGAGAGAGAATAAAAATAATTAAAGAAAGAATAGAAAAGATGAACAATAATCTAGGTTCAAATTATGAGGAGATCAATAAAAAAAATATAATTTTTCGTGAGGAAACTATATTCAGGGCAGATCTATTTGTTAGCAAGGAGTGCCACGACATCTGAATGAGATATAAATTTAAAGCATGACATCCACGCTATCAACTAAACCATAGTGTCGATTAGTGGTGGATCTACATAGGGTCTAGGGGGTTTGAATCGAAAAATTATATTATTTTTATATGGTAAATTTTTTTTTTTTATGTATAAATAGTTGAGGTTGAACCTCCTTCGACTAATCCGTATATATACTACTGAACCCCCTCACTGAAAATTCTGGATCCGCCCTGGTGTGATGTCGATGACAAAGTGTCAAATATGGTTGTGCGTTATCTCCGGTTTAAATCTAATATTTTTTTTTCGTGCAAACATATCTAAACATGATAAATGACTAAATTATTTCAAAAAACACGGCAGTGTTAGGAAATATTTGAACCCTAAAGTTCTTCATTCTAAAGATTCAAACAACCAACGAGCCAAACCATCCCTTTGACAAGTAGATGATAGAATTATTTGTCACTTCCGTAGTCAATTTTTTAAAATCATTTATTTTTTTAAAATAAATATTTTTAACTAGTTTATGTTGGACCAATAAATTTTAGAGTTCGTTTTTATTATTATTATTATAATTTTTTAATTTATTTCTATAGTAGCAGCACCTAATTTTTTTTTAATTTAAAAAAATTATTATTATTATTTTAATTATTTCTATAGCAGCAACACCTAGTTTTTCTTAATTAAAAAAAAAATAGCCACTAGCAGGGATCGAACCCGCACAGTAGGCTGAAGGAAGCGCCCAAGAAGAGTAAATAACATCGTTGGGCTATCTAAGTGCCTTGTTTCATGTGGTTCAACATTAATATACGTAGATAAATATACATTTTCTATCTTATATATATACAACGTAATTTTTTTACCGAGGGGGTTCGGGTGAACCACATGGCAGCCACGTAGGTCCTCTCCTCGTTAATTTAATAACGTTTAATAACGTGAATTTAGTAACATTTTAAGTACGTTAATTTGATAACGTTAATTTAATATACTACTACTATTATCCTTAATAACATTAATTTAATAACGTTTTATTAAAACTATAATTTTTTTATTATTAGTATAGTTTAATCTTTAATTTAATATTTAAATAAATAATATTTAGATATATTATATAACTTAAATTCGTCCTCTGCTTTATAATATATATAAATACCCGCTAGATTTTTTCATATGAGGCTAACCTGCCTAATTAATAAATCTTCAATATTGCTCTTTTTCTGCAATGACAAAATAATTAGATGCCATTTTCCTCTTTGAGCCGAAAATAATGAAAAAATAATAGTGAAGAGTCATTTAAAGGTCATATTTGTGCAGTTTTGAATAGTTAAAAGTCATTATTGTGCATTGTCAAAGTTTAAGGTCATATTTATGTCTTATGCCCTTAGATTTTAAGCTGGACATGCCCAGTTTTGCATGTTGAACATGTGTTTTGCCACGTAGGATTGGAGGTCATATTTGTGCAGTTTTGAATAGTTAAAGATCATATTTGTGCACTGTCAAAGTTTAAGATCAAAGTTATAATTTGATGTCAAGTTTAGGGTCATTTTTATGTATTAACTCTAGATTTTAAAGCACTTTTCAGCAATGATTAGTGTTTGATCAATCTTTTAAAAAAGTGTGAAGCATAAAAAATACACCTAAATTATATCCGTTTTTGAGTTTTATACCTAAACTGTTAAGTTTGTTGAATTTTCTACCTAAAATAATACAAAATAATTAGCGAAACACACCTGAACTATCAGTTGCTTGAATTTTATACATGAAATTTCAGGTGTGTTGCGCTAGCAACTGATAGTTCAAGATTGTTTTGCTACTTAAAATTTTTGTGATACTTCAAGAAGGAAATTCAAACACTAATACTTTAGGTATTGAACTCAAGAAAAAAATGATATTTCAAGTATATTTTTAACCCTTAAATCTTTTAAAAGTATTTCTAAGCGTATTTTTTCAAAAAGATATTTTTTCATATTTAAAAAAAAAATCATTTCTAAAAAACAAATTTTATTATTTTGCAAAAGCAAAAAACTTATTTTCTTCACAAATTTTGTCAAACACCTTATTATTTTTTTTTTTAAAAACACTTTTGGGTTCAAACAGATTACTAGTCTTCTCATGTCTATGAATTAAAACATGCTATTGTTCATAGTTCATACAATGTGGCACCCGAAATCTCCTGAATCCGCCTCAAACTAATGGAAATCCAATAGTCTCCATATTGAAATTTAAAAAAATCAATTTCTTTCAAAAATTTCTTTTTAGTACAATGTTTTTAATAAATATATATAAGTAAATTTTAAAGAAAAACGAGCTTCATGTCAGTACTTTAGTGGCCTGGTAAGGATTCGTTTGAGCGTTAATTTTTTTTATTTTTTTCAAAATATTATTCCACTTTAGTAAAAATTGGGATGTTTGATCCCGGGAATTTCAAATTCAATTCCAAATTATTTTTGAAATTTGTTTTCTCTTTTTCCAACTTCAATTTCAACTTTATTTATTATTATAAATGACCCCATTTTTTTAATTTTTACAAAAACACCCTATTAATTTCATTCAACAACCGGGGTTAAATGTCTAACTATTACATTGCATACTTCTTTCTACTTTCATCGATAAAAGACCTCAAAATTGAAGATAACTTTAATTATTTTTTCTTCTTCTTCAAAATTCCTCATGATACAACGAAACTTTGATCCGTCCATTTTTGCGGCTCTTTATGCAACACCAATAATAAAGACAATATTATTGTCTCCTCTCACATTTAGTTGTATCTTGTAGGTAAATTAGTTAAATTGAGTGATTTTGATAGTTTTTAAAAATTGGGCGTATAAAATTATATTTAAAAAGGTCTTTTCAAATATCTAATAAAAGATTTCAAAAAGACATGACTAAACACAATTCCAACTTCAACTTTAAAATTTTTTAATTTTCATGATCAATTATCTCCAACATCTTTAAGAAAAAATAAATTCCAAGTAATAACTTTAGTGGCTTAGTGATTAAGCCAATCACAAAGCATGAGCATCCCGTGCAATGCTTTAGTCTCCAAAAAGTGAGTATATGCCTTAATTAATTTTTGTTATCTTCCCTATTCGACTGAATATATATCTTGTTGTGCTTCTCACTTTCCATGTGTCATGCACGTAGTAATGTATCACTAGAAGCAGCATCTGATGCGAAAATTGACATTACAACGAGAGTTTAATTACCATGAAGTCATCATGGAAAATGTTTTTTTAAGCAATTAAATTCACATAGAATAATTATAGCAAATTCTCTATGATGAATAGTAGTAATCAATAATTTTTTTTCTTAAAATAAAACGATAATTAACCACCTGTAACATGTTACCCTATACTTTTCAAGTAAACAAATTTCTTAAGAGCTGTGATATAACTTAAATATGACTTAATCTTTATTATTTTTCTTATATACCGCTTATTTTTTCAAGAATTAGGGATGATCCACTGGAAAATAAAGCTCTTCAACATTAACCCCACAAGAGAGAAAAATAAAACATTTTAGCACCTGTTTTTAGAGTTTCCCCTTCATGACATATATATTATTAAATCTTAAAATTACCTGAGGTTGTTTTTCCATGGCGTCCTCAGCCACCTCAGTTCCCTTGGTTGACTTCAGGTACCTCTCAATCAGGCCTTGCATGCTTCTTTCAATCATAAAACACAAAAATGAAGGAAAAAAAAACTTAAAAACTAAAGGACAAAAGATACTTTCTTCATCCCAATTTATATGAGTTATTTTGATTCGACACTAAACTTAAGAAAGAATGACTTTTGAAACTTGTGGTCTATAATAATTCATAGATATTTGTATAACTATAAATTATTTCATTAAGAGTAAAATAGATATTTTAAATTAAATTGTTATTAAATGTAGAAATATTTTATTATTTTTATACTAAAAAGAAAAATGAATTATATAAATTGAGAGATAGAGTAACATTTTAAGATAAATGTAGAAATAACAGAAGTGCAAACTAATAAATTAATACTTCCAGTATCATGTTATGCATGCATAAAATAACATAATACTGAGATAGACAGGATTTTAGGCGGACAAATACGTTGAAAATGATTTGCTACGCCCGACATGCCCTTTTTTCCTTTCTTTAATGAATTTTCGATAAAACATCTGTTGGAAATTTTGCATTTTTGCAATTATATTTTATTATTTTAATATCTTAATTTCGTGTTACACTGTGAAACTACAGTAGAAAGAATTTGAGCATCCGTGGACTTGTCAAATCTTGAAACACTTAAATTGTCAACTTGTAAGTAGTACACTAAAGGGGAATACCGATGCTAGTACGACCTAATATTATGAAAAATAAAAATATTTTCAAAATAAAAAATATCAGAACAAAAATATGTAGTTTAATTTTGATTCAAATAAATTTATAATCTATTAATGTTTTATTTAAATGGTGTACTTTCAATTATCATGAGGATCGGAGTATATAGCAAGGGAAAGATGTTTTACTGTTGATTCTTTCCTATGAGTGAAAAGTTCAATTTATTATATTTTTTATTTAATTTTATAATATATTATTCTCCAGTTTTTTTATAAAAAAATCATTTTTTATTTTTTAAATAATTACAATTTTCAGATTTTATTTTATGAAGATCCTATACTTTGAAACCTATAATTGTGGACTCAAATATGCTAATGCAGACTTGTTTCTTTCAAATACAATTCTCTAATATATATGAAAGAGTGAAAAAATTTGCATCTCAATATTTAGTCAACCTACATCATATAAATTTAAATGAAAAAAAAATATATTTTTAATTAAAATACATGATATAAATCTAAATGAAAGAAGTACTTATGTATTTCCGCTCTAGATTTTTTTAATGCCATCTTAATTATAAAAATAAAATAAACCGTCATAAATTTGTATCCTTTTAATGTTAATAAATTTTATCAATATATACTTGATATAAATTACGTTTACTCCACGCGAAGGTAAAACCTGTTAGCAGTGTATGCCAACATAATAAATATTATTTTATTTTTTTACTTATTCCCTATTGACTTGGTATGGGTCCCAAAAATATGTATTAAATTTATTTTATTAAATTAATTATACAATAAATTTAAAAAATCTAAATTCAATATAATATTAGATAATTTTTTTTAATTTGCTAAAATAAATAAATATAAATAAAATTTTATTTGTAGTATAACATCTAAATAAAAATAAATATATAACCTTGGTTTAGTTTTAAAATCTAATTATAGTTACTTAATAAATCGTGTTTTTGTAAAATTACTTGATCATTTTTTAGTCATAGATTTGGAAAAACTCAACGGGCGCCATTGCATTCAATGACACTTCATTAGGGGCATGGGTAGTAATTTGATGGAAATGATGGGCATTTCATTAGGGCACAATTTGTTATTTGATGGGAAAGAATGGATTTTTTTTTAAAAGCTGTTGTATAAGTTCAAATAAAGAAAACAAATACAACTTAATTTAACCAATCTTATTTTGTAAATTATATAAAAAAGATGACAATATCTTTAATCTTTTCTACAATGACATTAAGCTACCATGTTGAAGCTCTCTCTTTTATTATATAAAAAGTTGATTTTGGGACGAAACTTATGATAAAATATTGATATACATGCATATGTTAAGTTGGGCTAAATGCATAAAGAAAGCTAATTCAAAATTTAGAAACTAGAGACGGTGAGTTTAAAAGCGAATACAATTTATACTACAGTAGTTGCACACCATTTATATTTATATATGGATTTAAGTTCAATGCAGAAAAAGATGCAAAACATAGTTATAAAACTAAGTTTTAAATAAGGTGATTATTATACATACTACATTGTAAATGATAACTTAATAATTACTACTATAAAATAATGAAGTATCTAACTTGTTATCAGTGACTAAACTATATTTGTACGTTAAAAAAATGTTTTTAGCTCGTAAGCATACATGATACCTTAAAAATCATGTCTAGGAACACAGAGGGGAGGAGGGATTTACCCTTTAGTGGCGAGTTCATAGAGCTTTCCGTGGGCGGAGAAAATGAAAAGGCCAATTTCAGCATCGCACAAGACGGACAGCTCCTTCGCCTTCTTAAGAAGGCCTGCTCGGCGTTTGCAGAAGGTCACCTGTCGATGAACCGGGTTCTCTATCCTCTTCATTTGAACCTTTCCACGAGCCATTTCTTTCTTCAACTACAAATTAGTATCTCAAGATTTCCGTCGAAGTTTTTTTTTTCTTTTTCTAATTGAGTGTTGGCTGCTCTTTTGCAGACAACCTCCCACTAGTTTGAACTAGCTTCGAGGTTGTTGCACTACTCTCCTTGTTCACTACTTAGTTCAGTTGCTTAGCACAACTTCATTCCCCTTCTCTCATGCTTTCTTCCCTTTTATACTTCCAATTTTGATTCTTCTCGATCTCCCACTGTTTTCCACACACTTCCTATTAAACAAAAGACCCCGCAGTTGGCATCCAGTACCTTTCCACGTCACGAGGAATCTTAGCTAAATTTCTGTATGCTACTATAGTACCAAGTACTATTGTAAATATTCTTTTCATAGTGCATACCTAAGCTATGTCGTCGTCAAGTGGCTTATCGAAACCTGGTGAATCTAGATGCTACTAATGTTGGATTTGAAATTGAGAGCCTTCGTACAGAACTATTAATTGCAAATTATTGTGGTGATAATTTAAAAGGCACATGAAATAATATAAAAAAATTTAATAATATTATATATTTGGGCAATTGACATATATATAAAATTTAATATTAAGAGTACAAAAATTAATGAGAAAAAAAATCTCCTCCTAAATAAAATTTTTAAATGACCAAATTGTGAATGCTATTATGTTACAGGATAAGAAGAAGGATGCTTAATTTATGGAGGTACAAAACTTTTTCACCAAAAAAGAGATTACTCAAATGTGGAAGCATTTTTTTTATTTACATTTTAGGAAAAGTAAAAATAATAATGATATAACTTTTAGAGTTTAACTTTTGTGCACTGTTAGTATACAAAATATTCTACACTATCAAATGAACTTGACCTGCTATTGCAGGTTACCTAATTTTTACATAAAACTTTTAAAAGAAAAACTAGGATAACTTGCAATAGTAGGTCAAGTTTACTTGATAGTGTTTGTACATTGAGTGCACAAAACTTAAATTCTTACTTTTATTTTCATTTTGAAAAAAAAAATAAAACTCAAGTTTGGTAAGAAAACTAGTGCAAAAATCCTAACAAATTTCTCTTTTTTTGGCTTGATTATCTTGACATAATTTGATCCATCTTCTTCATATGCATGATCTTCGTTCATCACATAAGCTTCATCACTAATGCTAGTCATGGTTAAAAATAAAGCTTTTTTGGGCTAAAAGTATATGGGTCTTTTTAGGTTAAAAATATTGGAGTTCTTTGCAGGGTTAAAAGCGAGCTTTGTTTTTAAAGATGTAACAATAGGATTATTGAAAATATTTTTCACAATTATCTCCACATGTAAACTTTTCTTGATTTTTTTTGGACAAAAAGATAACCTTTATTATTTTCAAATTGGTTGCAACTTTGATCTTAACTTGTCCTCAATTTGAACTATCGGACTATTGAACCATAGACTTTGATATCACTTGTTGGATTTGAACCGAGAGAGCGTCATGCAGAAGCTATTACAAACCATTATGCTGATAATTCAGATGTAACGATCAACGTTTTGATGAAATATGTGAAATATGTCTTATTTGATTGTTTTACCCCTCTCTATAGTTGCATTATGGTATTTTTGAGGTGTGGGGGTTATTGACACAGTTTCTGATGCATTTTGGTACCATTTATGCTATATTGTGATTTTCGATGGCTTTAAGAGTCTTATTTTGGACTTATATGGATATCTTTTGATCTATGCGATAAATGAATGAACGGAATGCGCCAACAATTTTCGAATATCGATTTTAGGCTAGGTAAACCTTTGATTTAGGTCACGGTGCACCCGAGCTCATTTTGACCTATTGATCAAAAAGTTGAAAAATTAGAAATATGAGTGTGGGACCCACATTTGATCAAAATGACCTCATATGAAAATCTGACTTTACCAGCAGATATAAAATATCGATTTTAGGGTGGTAACATATTTGGTGTGATTTTACGGCTTTTAAATCTTATTTCGTCCCTCGATTTGGAAAATTATATTTTGAATTCGGGGTCAACTTTGTTAAAATGACTTTTTTTTTAAATATGATATTGCCACAGAGTTCGGAGCATAGAATTTTGTGTGGTTACATAGTTCATTTGCAATATCAGACTCTGATGAGTGATGATTTTACCACTCATTCTCACTTAATATTTGTGCACATTACTTTATTTTGACTGTATGAATGAGATATATTGATGATAAAATGCACTAATATCCACTCTTTGCAGGCATAAAGTTGAGAAGATCAAAAGATGTGGATTGGAGCGTAAACTGATCAAAAGGGATCAAGAAAAGTGCAGTTGAAAACTTGGAGCAGAAAGACCTCAGGTACTGCGGTCGCGATCTGCTGGCTGTGATCATGGCAGTCAAGAAAAATTCATTCAACCGCAATCGTGAAAGTTAACCGTGGTCTCATAACCACGGTCGTAGCCAGACCCGCGCGATCGCGGCTAAGCGAAAGAAATCAGCCCAAGGGCAAAACTGAAAATGTATATGGCTGATCCCAATTTTGACAAAAGACTCAAGCCTTAGCATCATGTATCATATTCTATCTTTCCTAATTTTTAGGTTTAGTTCTTGAGTTCATAGCCTCTATCTCTGGAGAAGAAAATATTGTATAATTTTTGTGTGAAGAATACATTGGAGACTTTCTAAGTGAAAGATTAGCTCACTTCCATTGTTGATTTATGGGAGTGCAAAGTTTGAAGTAACATTCACTTAAGCTTCAATAAATCATTTCAATGGAGATTATGGGTATATCTAAGCTTATTTATCTTATGTGTATCTAGATCTCCCTCTTGGGGTTATGCATAAATAGGGGTTAAAGTGTGTGGATTTTTATTGATTAGTTTTTATTTAGTAGTTCATGTTTATGGGTTTTATCATTGCTATGCTAACTTGGTTGGGGTTTGATGGGTGAAAGCTCCAAATACCCACATGAGTATGATGAGTGAAAGCTCCATGCTTTAGAAAACCCAAAGCCATCTTCGAAAGAAGGGTTTTGAGTGAAGTTTAAGAATCCATACCATCCTTGAAAAAGGGATGTGGAGACCAAAGCAATGATAGACAATTGTGTGTGTAGTTTGCTAAATTTTTATTATCTTAGACATAAAGATGAATGTGAGGTTGACTATACCATGGGTATCACCCTAGAAATAGGGATGCCTAGATTGAGGTTATGGTTACCAATTATTGAACATACCTATTAGGTATTTGAAAGAATCAAAGGGTGAAAATTTGGTGTTTTGTTGAAAGACTAGCATTAAAATTTATAACCAAACCTACCCATATTTGACTTACTAAATTGATCTTGATTGCTAACACCCACATATCACTCTCTTAGTAGTGCATAATCCCAAGATCCGTGTATACCTGTTACAACTCTAATTATTCGTAGCCCCAAATTTATACTAGAAAAACCTAAACAACACATTAGTGCAGATACCTATCTCTCCCTATCTTTACCTTCTTGTAACATTGGTTTGGATTTAACTTGTATCTATTATTTCAAAGTAACTTGATTGCCACTCACATTGTTCCTCGTGGATTAGACCCCGACTCTAAAGTTGAGTAAATATATTGATGACGATCGCTTTACACTTAAATTGACGTGTAAGTTAAGTGTTATCAGACTTCGAACGAATCTCGGGCACCCCATCAAAGTTCGAGTTGGACTTAAAGATAGAAAAATCTAGTGCAATTCCAGTTTTTTGTGTAAAACAATGGCTTTGCCTCTTCTTTTTACCCATTTTGCTGATTTCATCTTGCCCCTCGAGAGTTAAACACTAAAATAGTGTGAGGGCTTAAAAGTGAAACTTGTGGGACATTGGAAGCTATATTAACATCTATTTTTGAATTCTATTATGGATTTAAGGTAAGAATTCACCATTTTCTTAGTAATTTCTTGTTTAATTTCTCAAAACTCCAAAAATCTTAGGTCTTGATTTTAAATTCCAATTTCACTTCTTTTCACTTGAATAGTATTTTTATCTTATAATTACTAGTTTTTCATCAATTTAACCTTCAAATCAACTCTGATTCTTGATTTTGATTCAGATTTCAAAGATTTTACTCGGTAAAGCTTAAAATGGTTTTTCTTTAATTTGGACCTTATTTTTACTCAATTTTACTTGAGTTTTTAGATGTAGATTCTTAAAAATATGAAAAACACATTTTTGAAGTAAAATTATAATTTTGCCCATCTTTTTCGAAAACCCATTTTGAGAGTTCGTTTTGACATTGGACCAAAAGTAGTCATTATGGATGTCATTAATTTTATTTTAACGATTAGATTCCATATTTTATATTTTTAGAGGATTTTAAAATCATTCGTGAAAAGTAAGGTCATGGGTTCGAAGTGTAGCAGATCAGTTTTGACTTTTGAGGTATGTTATGACATAACTCTTTCTGACTGGGATGAGGGTAGTAAATGATGATACAAAAATATATGTTAAGGGTGATAACAAATCATGAAAAATGTCTATCTATGTTTTGTGTCCTGTAGGGGCCTATATGTGATGTAATTATCAAAATTGAGATATTATGTGATATGAATGACTGTGTGGGGTCATATGTGATATTGATAGCCTTGAATACAGGTGAATAATCATATTGTGTTGTTAAAATGCTTAGTATGGTACCACTTATGTGTTGTGATTGTATTCATACTTTATTAACATATGAGACATGTGGAAATTCATGGATGAAACAAAAATAATGAGTGGGTATTGGCTCACATGGTTGTGAAAATATATCATTGTGGTTGGTGTAGCAATATATCATATGGTTGGTTATGAAAATAATCATTGTGATTGGTTGTAAACATTACATCCTCATATCATACTCATTCATAAAATATTGATACCACCGTGGCAACACCTGAGTAACACTAACAACACCTTTTTAAAAATCCTCCCCAAGGAATGTGACAGGGAAGAGATATTGTAATACCTTATAAAATCCTTTTTGAAGGATATGCCAAAAAGGAAATATGAGATATGTGGATTGTATATAGGTTTACGAACCCTCCATGGGTGTTGCGTTGAAAGGCTTGCCTCCGTAGGGGTATACGGAGATTGTGTAATGTTTGTAGAGGTTGTGCGATGACCTCGTGCATCATCGTATTATATACATTGCACTTACTTTATTGTGTTTATGTTGTGTTGTGTTGTATTGCCATATTGACTTGTCATTTATGTATATGTCTTACCTTCCTTTGCTTGCATTTGATGATCTTGTATCTACATGTTCTCCCTTGTTCTACTTATATATGACATAGTGCATACTCGTGTTCTATCTTTATGTGTTGTTGTAATAAATGTGATATATTAGAACTGTTAGTGTATGTGGTGTGGGCTATCTTTGTGGGATATTTTTTTTATTGCAGGTGATGTGCCCTTAGTGTGCATTTTGTATGCTTTATTTTCTACTTTTCTCGATTGTCCTATGATACCTACCTAGTACAAGTGGACCGTACACATGCCTACTGCGCCCTTTCGGAGCAGGTCTTAGCTCGAGTGCGCCTCAACTTGCTTGACTCGGGCGATTGTTGGAGCTTTCAAGGTAGCAATTGGACACATGTTTTCTGAGTTTACCTCTATCTTTATGTATTAGTTATGTATTTATTAGTATTTGGAGACAAATATTTTAATTTGTGGTTATATTTCTGATGTATTTGACTCTGGAATTGCATTAGTAGTTCTTACACTATTGACACTAGGTTTTGTGAGTTATGACTGCATGTGTTGATTTTATTCTTTCTTCTTTTATTATATCTTTGTGGTTTGACTTTGCTCTAGAAGCCTTATCTTAGGAGCATTTCTGTTTTTTCCATTGTGTATCAGTTTGGGTGAAAGGACTACTTGTCAAGGTTCACTGCGACAAGTTCCATCATGGCTTATCAATTTTTGGGTCGTGACATCAGAAGATTTATAAAATAACACTAAGAAATTTAATATTATTATATAATTTGACAAATTGACCTACATATAAAACCTAATATTAAAAGTATAAGAACTAATGAGAGAGAAAAACTCTCCCTAAACAAGACTCTTAAATGACTACATTGTGGATGCTATTATGTTCTGGAATAAGAAGAAGGATACTTAATTTTAGAGGTGTAAAACCTTTCCTCTAAGAAAGAGGTTATCCAAATATGAAAGATTTTATATTTTTCTTTTATGAAAAGTAAAAGTAATTATGGTATTATTGTTATTTTTCTTTTATAAAAAAGTAAAACTCAAGTTTGGTAAGAAAATCATTGCAAAAATCCTAACAATTAATTTTGAAAAAAAATTTAGTCCAACTATTTTTCAAGAACCTGGTCCTTAGCAGTTTTTAACTGGAGTTATAAAGTTGTACAATTAATTATGTAGAAAACCTCATCTCTCAAGGAGTAACAATCACAATTCATATCCACCATCTTAAACAAAATATGAAATTACAACTCAAATCAAAACCTTAACTTCCACACTAAAACCAAGTAGTAAACTGTAACTATTTCAATTACCAACTCACTAAGAAGCCAAACCTTCCTCTTGTTACAAAACCTCACCACTCGAACTTCAAACCTAACACAACTACTTAAAACTATCACTGATTGCTTGACTCTAAACAAGAACAAAACTCGAAGAAAAACACTCTATGTAAAAAAAACCCATCTGAAAACTGCCTAAAATGAATGACTTTAAAAGAATTAGTTGTGATCTTCTACTGCTAAGAGTAGTGTCTTCTCTTGCAATAGTTGAGTCACAATCCTGCTCCCCTTATCCTTATATTAATGCTCAAGAGTTGTCCTTATCAGGTGAGAAATTGATTTAATTAATTCCTTTCTTGTTTAAAAAGGACACATAGTTGACTTTCTCATTTTCCTCGATATACTTGGACCAAAAGCAACATGTATATCATAACTGGACTTATACTAAAAATAAGATTTTTCTACATTGAAACTCAAAGAATCAAAGAGTCTCAATTTTCTCTCTCTTTGATGATGGCGAACAATATCCATTTTTGCGTAAGTCTTCAACTAAACTCAATTGCATATCCCTGCAACTGCAACTGATTGTATATATGCATACTTTTTCCTCTTTTAATATCATTAAAAAAATAAAGTAGAAGCAATACATAGCTTAAGAGTGTAATAGTAACTCAATGTCATTGAGGCAACAAAGCCACAAGCATAAGAGACACACACACCAAGAATTTGAAAAATCATCTTAGTAAAACAATATGAATTCATGGTAAAAAAAGAATATTGCATCAACAAAAACAACCAAGTAAGCACAAATTAAGCCACTACTGGCCTAAAACAAAATATCCAAACATTAGCTAAAAAAGTATTTGATTGTCATCATAACCATAACAAGATAATGATAAAATATACAGGACAAGGGCTTAAAATAAAGAGGGAGAAGGATTGGGATTAGGAAGGAAAGCATGATCTGGATGTTCTCAAAATGAGTGGTCTGCATCTTGATCATATCAGTCTTGAGAGAATCTATCACAATCTAAAAGTAGACACGTGATGGTACTTATCAAAATTCTTCGGAAAAGTGAGCCTAATCCATCCTAAAGAACATAATTTAAGAAAAAAGTAGTGAAATCAGAAAGAGTAGATTAATCCAAATTTATATAAATGAGACTCAAGTCTCCAAAATACGTTACAGGTTTGGTTGTTATTAATACAAGCCTTTAATATAGATTAAGAGTATAAGTAATCATATAATTATCTTAAATAAGATAAATGCATAAGATAAAGTAGATATATCAAAGAAGTATCGAATGTTTGTTAGCCAATACCTCGATATTTATGACACCAATATAGAAGAAGTGCGATCTACAATCCACCACTCGAATTAATACCTATATGGGGTGCAGATAAATAAGAAAAAGTAAAGAAAAACAAAGGTGAGTACAGAATCACGTGTATTCAACAAGTATCATCGATAACATACCTTAATCTAAAGCGATGGCGAGAATCACCACCACAACTACCCCAGATTTCCCAAATGTTCTATGACCAGCAAAGTACAAAATGGTATTCTATCAGGATAACCCAACACAATAGTTGATAGATTTATCAAATACAGGGTAGGCACATCAACCTAGGCGAGTCAACACTATTTCTTTATAATCATCAAATAAAGGAATTCATTTATGAAAAAAACTCATTAATATGATAGATCTATCTTAATAAATTCTAATCAACCAATAATATGGGATAACACAAGGAGAGTGCACATATATAAGACTGTATATCGTGCTACCAAAATGTGTTATACAACTATCTCTTAGATCAAGCCATAGTCATACCTAAGGCCCCAAATATATCAACCTTTTAATCAATATAAAATGATATAAGATAATGTAATAAAGTAAAATAAATGCTCAAACACAAAATCACAAACAAGGTTCTACCATGATAATACAATACAAAAACAAACACTAACACAATACCCAACCATGCCAAAGGATGTCAATGAAATATAGTGATAATGATGGGATGGTGATGAATATTTGAAAGTAATCACATAACTTTCTATATACACCTATTGGGCCCCGCTGCTACCAAAGTAGGACCTATGGGGGGAGGGGGATCGCAATCTATATACTTTTAATAATCTTAATCCACCTCTCTAGATAATATTATAAATTAACATCACCACAATATCTCATAAAATGCATTAGTCAATCTGCAAGTGACCTTCAACCAAGGATTTTATAAAAATATTTCTTTTGAATGGGAAAAACCTTAGTGATATTAATCTCCTTAACATGTATCAATGATATGAGGATATAATGGTCAAAATCAATTTGGTATGAAGATATGAATCAATTCAATACAAGTATAAGTAAGCTCAGAATCAACTCCATATGATAATGTCCATGATTTAAGCCGTCGTAGGGTACCGCTAGTATAAATAGTCATGCATGACATCAATAATAGTATTTAAGTCCCTCATTTAAGTATCATCATTATGATAAAGGTAATTTAATGAACTAACATGGTCTATGATAACAAGTCAAGTCCTTACTCGGTGACACAATAACAAATATGACAATTAGATGCATAATCATAGATAGGTGTCACCACAACATATACTCTCAAAATTAGTAATAAAATGCACATAATCCCCACTCAAATACATGATAATAAATAATTTATCAAGTCAACTATAAATTTCACATAATCCCTCTCACGGTCAACACGAAATTAACAACAACCCCAATAACAATACATCGCATAACTACTTAAACTTAGCTTGTTTCATACAATAAGTCTCATCCGCCACTATAAGTCTATTTAAACTATATGTTCTCTATATCTTAATTATTCCATCACTAACTATACCAATATAATTATCTCCTAAAAGTCACTAAGTCACGATCATCACAACAAAGTCTACTAAATTAGGTTCAAGCTCTAATATAAGCATCCATATACTTTATAAAAGATCACTAAATTATCCATCTATATTCTACTCTAAGGATATTTATAAGTAGTAATACCAACTTAGGAAGACAATTATCTAACTACAACCCATCAAAAGACTCTAGTACCTACGGAGATGCTCATCATTTTTCATAAAAGCGAGACCCCTAAACCTAAGTGATTTACAATTTATATGTAAATAAACATACACATAAACACTTTAAAGAAAATTAAGATATATCTCAATTTGTCTTAAAGATGATCTGCAAGCCAAAACATAGTCCAACACATCAACTGAAATCTCTAGTCTCTCCAATCAATACCAAATACATTCAATCTAATCAAATATGATCTACAAGTCAAAAAAGTCCAACAATACCCTCTACGACTATATTTTCTCTAGGTCAAAATATGCTTTGAAAATCATTTCTAAAAATATAAGGGTAAAAATAGATTTTTTTTAGAATGGTATTCTTCATAATCATAGGAGTCTACAGTTGAAAATTCACATGAAAATAAGGTAAAATATTATTTCAAATCAAGGAAAAATCAATGTATACACTATCAAGTAAAAATCTTAAAATCAAGTTTAAAATCAAAGATTCGAAGATGAAAATATGAATTAATCAATGGAAAATAATGAAATACTATCTTATAAGCTCATCTAAAGTTAGAATATTGAAAATACATTTTAGAACTCTAAAAAATGAGCATAGAAGCTTTTAAAATAGTAGAATGGGATTTTTGAATCTAACCTTTGGATAGAAATCTTAAAAAATAAAATAAAAGTTCTTGGGAAATGGGTAAAATAAAGGTAGAATTATATTTACAATGATACTATGAGAAAAATACATTGAGAATTGTCTAAATCGAAGCTTCCCAACTCTCGAAATGTCCAAAATCCTAAAACTCTATGATCTAGCTTTAAATAGACACTAGAGCCTTTAGTGATGCCCTTTCGTGGTCACAATATAAACGCTCAGGATCATGGAAGTATTTTATGGCAAGTCATTGCAGTCATAACTAAAGGTCAGGATCGCGACCTTTGTTGCACCAATAATAGCTGTCTATCCTAAAATGACTATATCTATCGTGACCTCTGTTGCACCACCAATAGCTATCTATGCTAAAATGACTAGATCTCTCTTATATAAGTACAAAGTTCATCGATTCTTTTTGCGATGGTTCTAAATTTTGATACAGAACTAATGGTACCATACACATGCATAAAATATCTCATTAAATACAGGTGATACTATTAAAACTCAATGATGTAAAAATCCAAACTCTCACCAACTACCTAAAAATCATATGACATCTCTCAAACACAACTGAACTATGATACTAGACTAAATTTTACATTTTGAACTCAAAGGAATAATTAAATTTCTCCTAAGAGATTGTTTATAATAAATTAACCCATGAAACTCCTTTTAGTCTATTTGAACTAGTTTTCAATGAAGAGATCAAAATATAGAATACGAGATCAAAACTCAAACTAACCATGCTAATAATCCAAAATTGATATTTTGGATCTAATAAAACTATCAGAATCCTAATTCGATACTCTAATCACAAAATATTGATCGAAGTCAAACTGTTCCTTTTAAGGATGTTCAAAATCATGATTTCATATAAAACATTTTCAAATGCATCTGGGACTGTGCAATCTATCTCCGCAACTCATAAATAAAAACAAGAAACTATAGAACTCGCCAAACACTCCTCCATGTCAGCATTTTCACCTTTCAGCAGGTCAATCTCCTTTTGTGTTACTTTTAAGTCTAGAACAACTTTTGAAATGTCTAAAGACTATCCCTTTATTGCAACACGATGCTTAGAACCATAAGTGATCCCAAGCTAACCCATGGTATTGACACAACTCATGAGAAAATTAATAAAACTCATGAATTTGGAAATACTAAGAGGAGGTGAAATCATAAGATAAACTTGTTTAATACAACATTGTTAAAAACATTTACAACATTGAATTATTCAAAAGAAAACTGGAGCTAAGTACATTAACTCTGACTAACTATTTATGAAGCTCGAAACATGAACCCAATTACCTTCATTCAATACATACGATCTAAAGAAAATACTTTAACTTCTGTAAGACTGGAGCTCCCAAAATAGAAGAAATCATCACCTACTGACTAGAAGTTATAGTCTGAAATAGTCATGAGCATGAGAATGAGAACCTGAATCTATATCACACGATAAATATAGGTAGAAGAGTTATGCATTTTAGTACTTTGAATGTACTGAGCATATGAGATGCAATAATCAAGAACAATACTTGAAATATGCTTCAAAACTATGTTTGAATACAATACATAAAGCCATGAAAAATGTATATATGAAATCTGAGGATGAAAATATTCAATGACTATGTCATAGAAAAACTAAGATATAAATCATGAGCTAAAACAATTTGGACTGGAAAGCTGAGGAAAACATATGTATTTCATGTACTATAAATTACCCTTATTTGTTTTTAGTAAAAGTTATACACTCTTGATACTTACAAACATATTTTGATTCTGAGATTTGATTTTGGTCTTGGAATTCTCTTGTATTGATTTTGGTTGATTAATTCAGTCAAAGTTTTGGGTTTTCAGTTGTGATTATTCTGATTACATCTTATGCTTTCCATCATTAATGTTGTTAATTACTTTAGAATCATGAGCGGCTAAAACCCCTTATCTAGGGTTATGGAAACCCTAGCAGATTGACGAAGTAGGGGAAGTGCTATGTTGTTCTAAACCAATACCAGTGCATGTATTGTATTAGCTTCACTTTAAGAGTCATCTTAGCAATTTCAAATATTAGGATCCCGCCCAGATTATTGCTGCTTACTCCAAAAAAGTAGTGACTTGGAAAATATAATTACAACAGTAATTTTAAGTTTAACTGTCGGTCCGCGCTACTAGGTATTATTTAAGTAAGATGGTTAGCTTTCATATGATGACCAGAGACTTAAAAGGTAATAACTAACTGGGATCTAGGATAAGAGTTAGTAAGGCGACATCCTGAGACTAAAAAAGTAAAGTGTGAAATTTGTCAGCTAGTCTAGAAGATAATTGATGGTATATAACTTATCAAATTCTACATACAATGTATCAGGTTGGTTCAGTAAAACATGATAAGGCTACGGAGTCAGGAAGCTAGAGAGAACACAATCCTAGTGTTCACCAATGACTATTTTCTACCAAAGTTGATATTAGCTACTTGTTCAATATTGAAATTTCAATCCAACTATTTATTTTCTTAGTTTGGCCCATTAATTACAACAGTTAAGATTCGTAATTCCATGTATTCCCATGGGATTTGAACCCAATATTTGTTGGGTTATTATATTTGACAGCGATCGTATAATATTCAGATTGAAGGTGTAGCTTGGGCATTATCAAATTTTGGCGCCGTTGCTGGGGAGTACGATGAGTTATGAATTAAAGTTGTTGCAGTTTTTAGGTATTTTTGTTTTTATTCTCAGTTGGGTATATACCGGTGTATACCTAGCACATAGAGAAGATGTAATACTTTACTCCAGTGAATCTGAATACAGAGAGGATCATACAAATACCTAGTTGGATGACAGAGTTGAAAAAAGATGATATTCCTAAAGGGATTCATTATGATGCACACCAGGTACCTCCTTCTCCTCTTGAAGGAGTTAAAGACATTATTAAATTGCAGACAGGGGAGATGTTAGCAGAAATTGCTTATCAGAAGAGGGAAGAAGATGCTCAGCAAATGGCTCGAGAGGTAGAGTTAGCTATGTAGAGACAAAAAATAGACCACTGAGCAACACTCGACGGTATTCAAAATAGAGCTAAATGTGGCCATGCTCAAGTAATACCAATATACCAATATTTGCTTCCATGTGAGGAGGATGAAGAGGATCTGGGGTATGTTGGGCTGGCAGAGATTAGAGCTATTGTTCCTCCTATTTTACCCCAAGGCATTAGGTTTGACATAATGATCCCAATGATTCAGCTCTTAAATCTGAAGGGTATATTTGCGGGTTTGCCTATAGATGATACAAACATGTACCTTGAAAATTTCATTAGGATCTGTAGTTCGTACTCAAATCTAGGGGTATATCAGAAGGTGCTTAGACTGAGGTTGTTTTCCTTTTTACTTACAGGAGAAAGATCTTTATGAATAGGGGAACTGCCAAGAAGATCTACCATTACATGGAAGGAGTTGTGCAGGCAACTCTTAACCAGTTCTTTCCTTCATCCAAGATGTTGCAGCTTAAGGAGGAGATTTATAATTTCAGGCAGTTATAGTCAGAATCTATGTATGAGTCATGGTTTAGGTTTAAGAAAAAACTGTGTATGGTGCCCAACCATCAGATTTCAGGGACAAGCTTATTGAAGATATTTTCTATAGAGCCTTGACCATCAGTTCCATGGCCATGACAGACATCATCTCTGAAGGTGCTTTTATTAGACTACGTTGGGAGATAGCTTCAGATATGCTAGATCAGATCTCACTTACTAACTGAGGGTAGAAAACTTAGAAGGCTGAAAGGGGATATAACACAGATGCTATTGGAGACTCCTGCAACCAAAAGGTAGTTGATGATTCAGAGGTGTAAAAAATTATAATCATAAGAACTGATCTTAGGTTACCAACAAAGAAGTTTGTAGTAACAACTTCCTAGAAAATAAACACAGTAGAAGAACAGGGGTCAGCATCCAAAGCTTATAAGTTAGAATTTAAGAAGAAAGCAAACTATTTGGATCGTTAGTTAGTGAGTTTCCGACCCCAAGGGCAAGAAAACCAAGGTCAAAACTATTATAACAGATACAGAGATCGTAGTAGTGAGTGAGATGGTGATCGGAGAAAGAAGGGATAAAAATAGAGAGAAGGAAGAAAGGTACATTCAGCCTGGCAGATGAGATACAAAATCAAGAATGGAAGAGATGCTAAAAAAGCCAGTAAAGGGTTAAAAAAATTAGGAAAACAATCTTAAGGAGATCAAGGCTGATATTTCAGGGTTGACACAGAAGGTTGAATCTCATGCTACTGCTATCAAGAAGTTGTAACAATAATTTTGTCAGATGTCAACAACACTAAACCAGAGGCAACCAAGTATCCTTCCGAGCAACAGTGTGAAAAATTCAAAAAATGACAGTCATGTTCTTGCCATTACCACATGGAATGGTATGACTACTATGGATGCCCATTACCTATTGTAGAAGTGCTAAGGAATGATAAAGCTGCTGTTGATGAGACATCCATTGTAGAGTTAGAAAAGGCAACAAGTGGTAATGGTACAAATAGTAAGGAAAAAGGTAAGGGTCTAGTCGTTGAGTTGGAAATAAGACAAATTCTACGACCACCCTCACTTTTTATTTAGACACTAAAGCAGAAGAGAGAAAGGAAAGTTCAAGCAATTCAGTGAGATGTTGAAAAAGTTGCTTTTGAATATCTCTCTTCTTAAGGCGTTAGAACAGATGCCTAGATATGCTAGGTTTATGAAGCAATTAGTTACAAAGAAGAAAGGGGCTACAATTGAAGATAATAATGGGTTGCACTATTATAGTACAGTCATGACTAGGTCTCTAGCCCTAAAAGAGGGTGAACTTGGAGAATTCACTATACCATGCACTATTGGGTCATTCTGGTTTGCCAGAGCCTTATCTGACTTAGGATCCATCATAAATTTGATGCCACTGGCTGTATTCAAGAAATTGGGCTTGAGCCCTCCCGAATCGATTGCAATGCAATTGTTGATGGCTGACCAATTGTGGAGAAACCTATGGGTATTTCTTTTGATGTGATTATGAGAGTTGATAACTTTATCTTTTCGACTGACTTTGTTATTTTGGACTGTGAGGTTGACGTTGAGATACCCATAATATTAGGGATACTATTTATAGCCACAGGTAGAGCGATGGTGGATATAGAGAAGGGAGAGCTAAAGTTTAGAGTCAACAGTGAAGAGGTCACATTCAACATTCAAAAAATAATGAAACAACCAACTAACATGAGAGTGGTGTCAGTGATAGATTATATTAATGATGAAGGAGCGTATTTCTATAGGTATCTTGATGAATTTTCAGTAACCAAGGTACCCACATTGTGCAATGATAGTAAATTAAGTACTGGGTGGGAGGCAACCCACTATTTTAGTGTTCACTTATGTTTGTTTTTCTTTTGTAGTTTATAGCTTATGGACTTACCCAGTATGGTAGGATTGCTACATTCATAAATTTCTAGTTAAGGGGACTTTGTGAGCAACCTATTAAGGTCACAAGTCTTACTCGAGCTAGGTAATGTTGAGCTATAATTGTAAAGATGAAATTTTGAGGATAATAATGGAAAATTCTATACTTTGACATATAATCATACTTTTAAAGTCATTAATTCAAGTTACAGAACCTTAAGTAGTTGGGTAAACATCAAAATGCAAAGTCCAAGAAGCAAGAAATTCATCCCAAAAATCAGGCCTACTTGCGCCCAGCACATGCAGATCGTATGTGGGACATGCGCCTATTGGCAGGCCGCATGTGACAGCCACAAGTGGCCTAGTTGTGGGCCCAAATTCAATTAAAATTTTGGGCCCACCAATGCTTAAACAAGAACTAATTCAGCCCTCTTTCTATTTAAATATAATTTGGCTCATTCTAACTCATTCAAATCCTCAAAATCTTATTTTTTTAAAATCCAAACTTCCCTCTCAAAGCATCAACTAATAACACACTTAGAAGAAGGCTAAATTGAAACTCATTTGGGGTACCATATTGTAAACACACTAAATACAAGCTCAATCTTGGGTTTTACTTTATTTCTTCGTAGTTCACTTCCAAATTCTCAAATAAAAGGTACCTTTTTCATCTCCTAATAGTTATATCTTGATTTAAATATTAAAAAAACAAGCTGATATATTTATTTATATGGAAAATATACTGAAATAAGCATGCTTGTGTGTAGGAGCCATGAAGTAGCCTAAAATCTTGATGTGGGGCTTTGTTTTAAATTAAATTCTAAGGTTATGCCCTAAATGGAAGTTGGACTTGTACAAGTAAAGGAATACCAAAAGTTGAGCATGTTAGTTTGCATTGAAAATCATGATTCTTGATATATGTCTGCACATTGGACTTGTTGGGACTACAAATAAGTTATAGAGGTGTGAAAATTGAGAAAAAAATTCAAACTTTTCAAACTTCATTGTTTTTCTTCAACTTTTGCAATCCCTCATTTTATGTTGGAAACTAACGCCTAGTTTTTTTTACATACATATGACTCCAAAAACTGCTAAGAATAAGGTGGATACATTAAGGAGATAGGATGAGTCACCTGAGCCTAGTGGCTCGGTGGAGGAGTACCCTATTTTACAACTTAGAGCAACAACAACCAGGGTGACACAAAGAGTGACTAGATCCCAGGTGCGCTAGGAAGTGAAGACTATTATTTTAGGCACTATGGGACAACCTCTACCTGAGCACTCATGGTAGGGAAAAAAGCCATCCTATAGCTGACCTAGGTATTAGAATAAGTTTATTCAGGTTGTACAGGCTACTTTAGATCGACTGAGGATAAAGTTAGCCGAAATATCACCTCCACACTCTCCTTCATCGAGTGATGATAATGATGAGGATGAGGCAGATTCTAACCCAATTTCACAGGGTGTAGCTAGGACCCCCAGTCTGAGAAGGGGTTCTAAGATTTATTTACGGCTGTAGATCAGGAGGAGTCATCTGCGGTACCCCATTATGAGGAGGGTACCATAGCTCATGCACAACCATCAGGTATACCCAGTCTAAAAAGGGTACAGAGTAGGCTTCCCCTAATGTGCTTGTTCTAGATGAAGAGTCATCCACACAATAAGGATAGAGACCGACATGCCTTAGAAGCTTATTTTTAAAGAGCACAGGATTGAGCTATTTAGGTTGAGAAGAGTACCATCATTGTGGGCAGCCTTTAATCATTATCAATTGGAGTGGATGATTAGACCACTCAGTTCCTACATCCCAACTTTTGTATGAGAGTTTTATGCATCATATCATGCCATGATAGTCTTTCGATACACAGATTTACAAGTCTGATAAGGCATATAAAGCAACCATAACTTGAGTAGACCCTTGTAAGAGGGGTTAAGGTTGATCTTTTTACAACAACCATCCCGCGAGTTCTCTTTGGTCTAGACTATATAGTCCCAATATCTATAGTAGAGTGTGACTATAGACTAAGAGTTGCATATGACAAATATATTATTAGAGTGGATGAGCATATATATGAGAGAGTTAAGATGGCTAGGTAGATCATTGGCTATATTTCACCTTTGGTTATGAGACTCTGTGGATCGAAGGATATGGTGTAATAAAGAAGGCATCATTGACTTTTGCAGTTAAGTTTTAGTGGTTCATCATTTGACATAGACTATTCCTAACTACTTCAAATAATGTATTGACCTGGGAAAGAGTCGCCCTGATTGCTAGTATAATGGTCGGGTATGCTATTGACTTTATAGCCATCATCCGACATGAGATTCATGACAGAGATACCAATCTTCCATATTACTAGGCCTTAAAAAGGCCAGACATGATTCATTAGAATCTACAGTTATTGAGAGGTAGAGGCATGTCGAGATAGCAGTAGGTGCATCTTCTAGTAGTGCATCGCAACCACAACCACCTCCACAAGTAGATATACCCTCATCTAAGGATGCTCATGATATAGATGCTTATTACATCCTAGGTATGTCTTCATTCCCTTTTTTTTATATTGTTTTAGTGCATTAGGGATAATACATAGTTTTTAGTTAGGGGTGAGGTATACCATAGCTGCCATAGGTTTTTATTGCCATGCTTCTTTTTCTATCAGCAACCGGAATGACTAGGATAAAATTTGTGTCATATTGTGTTGTATTTCTGTGTAATTAGGAGATTACTTTGTATTTAGGGCAGTTGTCATGTTTTTGATTGATTTTTGAGAAAAAATGATGCCCCTTTAAAATTTTAGAACTGTGTAAAGTTATATAAGTGTGAATATTGTGGATCTTATTATGGCATTAGGACTAGAGACTTGATATTCACTTGCTAACAATTTCATGAACCAAATAAGTAGTAGCTTGTAATAGTGACTTGGTTCCATGTGTGTGTGAGATATTACTTAGTTCCCTTTGTGTGGTGAATTCAAAACTTGCCTGGTTAGTCTTTCCTAGGTTGTAGGATAGTCGGTTAGGAAAGGATCATAGGCCATTTTTAATTTTAGTTTATTTTTATCCTAAATAACCTTTCCAATATGAAATAATAGCCCTTGATCCCTATTTTAAGCCTTATAACATGTTTTTCTTATTTCAACTGTCACCTTTATATTTTTGTTGCAATAACCTATTTTATCCATTCCTTTATGGATGTTATATACCTCAACTCAGGAAAATAGCCTAAGTTGAGAGTGGCTATCATAGGGGTGATGTGATGTAAAGTGGGTATGTAAAAGAGCAAAATGAGAGAGAAAGAAAAAAAGTTAGTAGGGCTAGGTGTGGTAGCAAAAGAAAATCAAAATCAAAAGAAAAAGAAATATTGTGAAAAAGTGAAAAAAAAGAATAAAATACCACACCCAACCTAAATGTTTAATAAAGAATAAAAAGAGAAAAGTAAGGGTCGAATAAAAGAAAAGATAGTTAATGAGTGGACCCTAAAGTTAGTGTAGTGCCAAGGAGTCTTAGTCACTTGAGATATCTACATGTACCATACCAATCTCCAAGCCTACATTTCAAGCCTAGAAAAGTCCTATAGTGATCCTTGCTTGACCTTCGGAAAACTAAGGTAAAGAAAATAAGGCCCAACCTATGGTATTTGATGCACATTGATTAGAACTTCTCTTTTGAGTTTGAGTGTCTCTTTACTGTCCCTGCATTGACATGAATTATTTCATATAAGTGAGTAGGACTTCTGTATTGTGAGGGCACATAAAGTCGTATTGTTAGATGCTTACTTATTTTGGGTAGTGTAACTTGTCTATATCTTTATGGTTGTCTGTTGCTAATGTAATGCCGTACCTTGATCTGATTGTGTCATATTTTGGTGCTTCATGTTTATACACAGTTAATTTTGAAAGGTTAAAATAGGAGAGGGCATTGTGGTTTGAGATTAAAGTATTGATTGACTTTTGAATAACTTAGATTCGCCTATTTAAGTGTCGTATTTTGTTTTATTATGTTGTGTTTCCTGAGAACATTCAAATGTTCTAAGTTGAGGGTGTTAATATGCTATAGAAATATAACACTTTTGATACATAAAACTTTAAAAATATGCAAGTTTCTTAGGTTGTTTTGTTAGATATGATGTGTTTTGGTACGATTTGCCAAAAACTAGGTGTTGGAGGAAAAATTTAAGAAAAAATATGAAAAATAGAGTTTTTGTCCTCTTACTTGATCATTTTTGGGCATTTGTGGCACTTAATGGATGTACGTGACAAAATCATATATTGAAGCTTGAAATTTAGAAGCTTGGTTGCAAGAATTGGAAGGCCTGGCACTTACCTATGTCTATATATGGACTACATATAGCACTTGTGGTTTGTTTGTGACTAAGATAAGTACCAAAATTAAAGATCCAGATAGTTAAAGAGCTAAAGAAGAACTTTTGGCACTTACCTATGTACGCAAGAAGCACATGCAGACCATATGTGGGTAAGGTAAGTGCCAGAAGTCCAAAGTTGAAACACCCTGGGTTCTATCCATTGGAAGTTTCCTGATCTTTGAGCTCACTGCACTAGTAACGAATCACCATATAAGTCGTATGGTGTAGGTACAAGTCAGGTAACCAAACTCGTAAGGTGTCCAGTGTGTGAGGGTTAGGTTTCTATTATGGGTACGAGTTGCTAGCTACGGGTCATATGGTTTGGTATGGGTCATTGGGTTGATCCTTTACTTAATCTGAAACTTAGGGACTTGACTTTGCTCTGAGTAAGAGTGTCTCACTAACAGCCGTGAGGATAAGGTATGAGTGGTATAATCTAGTCGTATGTTGTCTAGTGTCAATCCCTTTGTATTTTGTATTGGGTATGACTGGACCATATGAGTCATATGGCCTAGTCACGGGTTGGGGCAATGAATTCGTATGGTGGACAAGTTATGGGTGGCCAATCTTTTGTTCTGGTTATAACTAGATGGTACTAGTCATTTAATGTGGTGATCAGTTGGAGGGTCTACTAGTACCAACCTGAGGGATTTTTACAGTTTAAGTTGTGTGTATTATGGACATTTCTCCTCTTAACTTCTTTGGACTCCATGACATAAAATACCTTTTGGGACTTTATTAACCTATTATTCTAAATCAGACACTCTTAAAAATTTGTTAGATCTCTCTGAAGCTCTTGGTTTAAGAAAATGCTAGGGTTTCTACAAGGCAATCAATTAGGGGATTTTAAGAGTGAATCTCTCTATCATCCTTGGTTTCTAAGGCATGTTACTCCTATTTCATTGTTATTTCAACTAAAAGCATATTTTAATGAATGGTTTTTGTGTTATTATTATGGTATTTTTTGGTTTTGAAATAGATGTTGGGTTTTTTTGTTGTTCTTGGTTTGATAATGCTTTCCCATGTTTTACTTATGGTTTAACATGTAATAATTATGAATTGAACATGTGGTTGCAAGTGAATGGTCAATTGGTACTCGGTTTTGGTTTTGAGAACTATATGCCCTCAACATGTTTGTTAAAATGCCATTGAGAATGATTTTGTCGTATAGTTTGACTATTCTTGAAAGCGTTACATTGCATAATACGGTAATGGAACTTAAATTGGTATGGATGGTTTTAAATGGATTAGAAAGGCCTTGGTGGCCAGATTATTAGTTTAATTGGAAACTTTGGAGTCAAATTGGTTTAATGGCTGATGAGTGATAATTCTACCACTCATCCGTACAAATTATACACACACACATATTACCATGTTTTGCATTAGAAAATGAGGCATTATCTAAATTTAAGTGAACTAACGCCCACATTTCACAGGTATGAAGTGAAGAAGGTGAGCATATGTGGAATGAAACTAAAAAGGGAGCAAATGGAAGCAAAAAGAGTGCAATTGGAAACCTGAAGCAGCCAACCTCAGTTACTGCAATTGTAGTCATCAGACCTCGGTCCCCGTCAGTCTAGGTGGTCAGCAAAGTGCAGTCAACAGAACCTAATCATGGTTGTATAGCCGCGATCGTGGTCAAACACACCTGATTGCGGATCAGTGGCAATAGGACCAAAGGCAGAATTGTAAAATGTCACGTACTAAACCCAAATCATATATAAGTAAAATCACTTTATTCTTTGGCGTATTGCTTATCTCATAATATATTTTTGAATTCTAATCTTGAAATCCTAATTGGGCAAGTGTGTAATCAACTTTGGAGGCTCAAATTTCTTAGTTTCTTGCTGAAAAATGAATGCTTTGGTTGACCCACATGGTATATCTCTCTTTACTTTCTTTATGAGTAGCTAAATAATTTAGTCTTGGGATTATATTGAACTAGAGTGTGATCGTGTGTGGATATTATTTTGTTTGCATGGATTTTAGTTGTTGAGTATGAATTTCACCATTGCTTGAGCTTATATGTTGGAATTTGATGGGTAAAAACTCTAAATATCCAAATAGGTTTGATGGGTGAAAGCTCCAAGCTCTTGAAACCCTTTTACATCATCAAAAGAGGGATTAATCTGAATATTAAGTAACCCATAACATTTTCACAAGAGGGTTATCAGGGGACAAAGCAATGGTGAACAACTAAGCCTATGGTTCACTACCCTTTACAATCTTAGAAATACGTGTTTAGGGAGTGTAAATCATGTCAAGAGCATCATCCTAGAAATAGGGATGCTTGGTTGAGGTTTTTGGTGTCTATATAAACTCCACACTTGTTAGGTGCTTGAAAGGGCCAATGGGTGAAATCGTTAGGGTTTTGTCAAAAAATTGACTCCAATAATCTTCTCCCTATCCTATCCATTAATTTACAACTAAATCCCATGATAAATCAACATTGTCCCACTTGCTTCACCTTTAAGGAAACATAATCCCAAGATTTCTCCAAATCTTGAATTCAAACCAAAGATAACATTCTCCACGTACTTGTTAAAGTTTGTGTGAAGAATTTTCAAACATATCCCCCATATACTTATACATGTTGTTTCCATTAGCATTCTGGGTAACCTTACAGTAACTTGAGTACGTATAGGTTGGAAGTGTATAGCATTTATGGTTTGAGATTCGACCCTAATTTTTATTGGGTTACTTGACAATGACCATCTCACCCCTTAATTATGGGAGTAAGTTGAGTGTTATCAAAATGGCGCCATTGCCGAGGAGTGAAATATAAATTTCACTTGTGTGGCGCTATTCTTACTTTGGAATACCCAGAGTGACTAATTTACTTTATTTGTTGTCTTTGACTATTTTTTATGTGATCAAAGTATGAATGAAGGAGTGAGCAATAATGCAAGTAATTTTGGCCCCTTTGATGCCTCACTAGACGATTAGGGCCAATTAAATAAGGTGAGGCAAACAAGTGCTATCTGTATACCACCAACCAATGGAAATGGTGTGTTTCATGTGACTAGCGTTATGCTTCACATGTTGCAAATGAAAGGATTATATGGGGGTTAAGCATATGAGGACCCAAATGTTCATTTAAAAACTTTATGGAAGCTTGTGTGCCATTTAACATAGCGCATATTACACAAGAATCCATCCGGCTTCGGTGCTTCCCATTTTCACTAACGAGCGAGGTGGTTTTATGGCTCTGCTCACTTCTACCCAGCTCAATCACTTCTTGGGAGGATCTCACCACGGTGTTCCTTGATAGATACTTCTCAATATCGAAAATACTTCAAAAGAAGGATGAGATTGTAAACTTCTAGCAATTGAATGGAGAACCATTGTTTGAAGAGTGAAAGTGGTTTAATGGAAAGATATCATAATGACTAAATCATGAGGTCCCAGATAAGATGCTCCTTGAGATTTTTTATAGAGCTCTTGACCCATTGAACAAAACGGTTGTTGATAATACAACAGGTGGCTCTATTGTGAAATTGTATCATCTTACGGCTTTCTGATTAATAGGTAAAGTATCCAAACAAAACCGGGGGTGGAACACCCGCGATGCCGATGTTCTTAAGATCCCTTGTACTACTTCCATGGTGACCAATGAGCAAAGAGAATAAAAAGATGAGAAGGGAGAGAATATGGCCAAGATAATGACCCAACTTGAGCTTCTAACAAAACATGTTATGGGTGTACCCGCGAAAGCGTTAAATGCCGTAATATCAAATACTTATGAAGATGATGATGAGGCAAAGAAGTTGGATGAAGAGATTTGGTACTTGACAAACTGCTCAAGGGGTTCTCGCCTCGACTATCAAAGGCAAGGTGGGAGCCAATGTTGGTGCATCTTGACTGAGCTAGAGATTGGAGAGATAGGGAACTTGATTATGACCGCTACATCCATCCTCATGATAGGGCCAAGGACAAAGAGTCAACTGTCGTCGATCCTAAAAAGTTCAAGACCAAAGATGTGTTAGCAAAGATTTTGAGTAGAGTTGAAGGTACGGACAAAATAGTTCATGAATTGAAGGGTGACTTCTCTGTGCTCTCCCAAACAATGGTGTCTCATTCCACCTGCATCAAATAATTAGAGACCCAAGTCAAGCAAATCTCTACGCAACTAAATGCAAAGGCTAGAGGTGGACTCTGAGTGACGCAATTGCTAACCCAAAGAATGAAGCACAAGTCCTAGCAATAGTCACTAGAAGTGGAAAAGCACTTGAAGAGTCCCTTAGAGGAGATGTGAGTGAAAATATGCCCAAAGCCAAGGCAAAATGAGGTAATGCCCTAAAGAAGAGAGGCAAGTGATGAGAACGAGATGGATGAAAGCAATGAGAAAGTGGTTGAAGTTGAAAAACAGCAAGGAGACGTAAGGCCGATCATCCATGTTCCTCCTTCGTTCCCTCAATAGTTGCATAAAAAGGAAGAGAGTGACAAGTTGAGAAAATTTATGACAAAACTTTGCAACCTCTCAATAAATATCCCACTATTTGAGGTGATACAAGAGATTATGAGATATGCTAAGTTAATGAAGAAGTTAATGTCTAAGAAGAAGCTCGTTGAGGGTGATACCTTTGAGGTTACTCATGGGTGTAGTGCTATCATGGATAGAAAAGTTCCAGAAAAGAAGGATGACCCTAGAGCGTTCACTATCCCTTGCACCATTGGGACTCATGAGTTTGCAAAAGCTCTTTGTGACCTTGGTGTAAGCATCAACCTAATTCCTTTTGTCATATATAAGAATCTTGGATTGGATACTCCTACATCAACCTCGATGAGACTTTTAATGGCGGACCAGTCCATAAAAATATCGGTGGATATATTGTTTGATGTCCTGGTGAAGGTGCACAAACTTATTCTCTCGGCAGATTTTATTTTACTGGATTGCAAGATAGACCAAGAGATGGCTATCATTATTGGTCGTCCTTTCTTGGCCACCAGGAGAGCCACTGTCAATCTAGAACTGGGAGATATGAAATTTTGGGTACAAGAAGATGACGTCTTATTCAAAATTTATAATTTAAAGAAACAAACCGTAGAGCTCCAAGTAGTATTTGTGGTGGATGTTGAGAATGACAAAGTGAATAATGAAGAGTTTGAGGAGCCACTGTGAGATTGAAAGAATAAAGACGTCGTGCCAAGGCGATAACTAAGTCGCTAGGTGGGAGGAAACCGACAAATACCATGAGAGCGACTCATATCCTTTTTTGTTATGTTCTCATAGTGTAGATGTTGTCTTTGCATTTGAATAATCCACGTATTTATGGCACTTTGGATTATATTGAATGAGCTTTAAAAGGGGCAAGTGTGAAAGTCTACTTTGATAATGCTGAACAGAGGAAAATTGGGGAGCAAAAACTGCTCTCAGTTTTTGCAATCGCGGTCACCATGCATGATCGCGGTTACGTTGGTGTCCGTAGTCGTAGCCCCTGACCACAGTTGTAGTTATTATGGTCATTTAACCCGTAGTCTCCTTTATTTCCCTCATACTCTTTTTTTAAGATTGTACTCTTAAATCTAAGCTACATTGTTGGCCAAGTTGTAAGCTCTCAAACAGCCTCCATGCACATCCCTCTTATATCACAACTTTGGTAGGTGACACAAATCCTTACTTTTATTTTTGAAAATAGGTCATTGAGCGCATGATTAAGAAAGGGCCTAGAGTTTTAATTGTTATGCCTTACATGTTGTCATACTTATAATTTTTTTTTTGTGTGTTGCTTGATTGAGGTGTGCACACAAGTGGGGAAACCTTGAGTATCCAATAGTGTGTAAAAGAAGTAGAGAAATGTAATATGCACACGTTGTGTTTGATAAATTGCTCAAATAAACTTTCAATAGTGACATTTAATTTTGAAGGGCACATTCACACACACCGGTAGCATTGTTCATATGACCTTCATTTGCACATATATTGTAGAACATGCTAGTAGTCTATAATTGGGAGGAAGTTGAACATGCAGAATTAACATTGAACTAGCCTCTTTTACCATAACCACAGTAATATGCATGCGGTTTTGATCCGCGATCGCAGTAAATGAGGGTAGGTTCCTGCCATGTCAAAAACCCCGTACTTCTAATTTTTATCCAGGAAAACCCAAGAAGCTATTCCAATGAACTTTAATGATCAATCTAGCACTGATTGCATAATTCAAATGACATTGAAAGATCTAATGTGTGTTTAGTGCTTTCAGGACAACCTCATGGATAAGTTAGATCACATCAGATTCATGGCACTCAAATGTCACACTCACCACTACAATGATCTTTCAAAGACAAAATTGCTTTTGGAAAGAGGAATTTATTTGGAGAATGTATCGAATAAGCTATCGGATTTTCACCACAAACTTGCAGCCGCAGTGTGGAAGTGCTTTTCCTCGGATCCATGCCTTGTAAATGAACATTGGGTCCATGAAATTTATGCCAATATCAGTGAAGTATCTTTCTTAGTCCCACTCAAATTGATTGTAAAGATACGTGAAAAGCTGGTAAATTTGGGGATAAGCAAATCAATGATATTTATGGGCTCAAGCAGGCAGACATGGGTGAATTCAAAGCGAAGGGGTATAAATTGGGGAATTGGTTGGCACAACGACTATGTATCGAAAAGAAAGTCTCATGGACCCAAACTAAAAGCAACATCTCCATGAGTGACTTCATTTTCGAGGCTTGGATATAGTTGCACATCATTTGTAGCCGAGTGTCTCCTTGCACCTATATGACAACAGTCCCAGAATTGTATGCTTGGATGGTTTCTTGTATTCTACACGACATCTCTTTGGATGTTGTCAACTCATGGTAAATGAAGTAGATCATTTCAAAAACCAAGGTGGTACAAATCTCTTTTACCCCTCTCTAATTATTGAGCTTTTCAAGAGAGTAGGGATGGAAGAGTATGCTTGTGATACATGGGTGCATCCTAGTGCCCCCATGTACACATTGAGGATTCAAGGAGAGGGCACACTGAGCAAAAGCAAGAAAAGAAAGATGAACTTAGAAGAGCCAACATGTAGCAAACCCGAGCCTTATAGGCCAACCACTATGATACCTCTTGAAAAGATTGTATTTAATATTGTAAATATCAAAGAGCTTGTGGCAAGCTTACCTCAAGGGCCGGGAGAGCCCTCTACCACCCATCACTCATATGTGTCACATGTCAATTATGATAAGTACAAGGAGGACCAAAAGAATAAAAAATCTCCTATTGATCGGCTTGAGAAATCTTACTCCTCTTTGGCGGCATCATACCGAGACCTACGGAGCACACATGAAAAGATGATCACTAGGGAGAAAAAAAATGATGAATTCTTTACCAAGATGTGGAATGGGGTGAAGGGTCTATGAAAGGTTTTGAAACCCCAAAGTAGGCTTCCCACTTTTTAGTTGGACAGTGATGATGAGGCCCTGGCAGAGTGGTCAGATCTTGAAGTGGATGCTGATGATACAGTGTCTGAGAGTGATAAAATCCCTTGATGTGGATTCAGGGAGCACCCTTATCCCTTTTATCCTTAATTATTTATGTAGTGGGGACACTGCTACCTTGTAATGTATTAAATGTTCAGCCATACTATAGTTTGCAATGTAAGGCAATAGCTTGGTTTGTTTGCATGACTACCAAATTATGCATGGTTCGGGTATAAAAGAAAACACCCTCCTCTGTCCAAAAAATTTTGTAAAAATAAAAAAGTCGAAGGCATAGACGTGAGCAACTTTGTGACAAAATTCGCTCTTTTTCTTTGACTATGAAAATTGATTGTAGAAAAATAAGGGATACTCCACCCTTGTTCATGCGAGGAGAATAATTGACCCCCCTTGACAACATTCACATGCCGTGTGTGTGAGCTTAATTGTCTACATCTCATGTGTACTTGTACCATCTAGAACTTGCCTCATTAGTCTGTCAAAACTAAATTTTGGTTATGCTTGGTGGGTAAAATATCATAGGCCATCTTATGATTTTGGAAACCTGGTGTAGCATAAAATGGCTTCCAATAGATATGAGTTACCCCTAGTCACCCTCTTTGAGCCTTTGGAATTTTCTTTGCTAACCTCATTATAAGCCGTGACCCTTCTATTCATTTTCTCTTGAACCCTATCATCCTTGAACTTAAAAATAAAAATTGAGGCCAAAAACCTAAGTTAGGGGTGATGGAAAGAGAAAAAAAGTGTAGTTGAGCTACGAAATCATTAAAAAAAAGAACCTACGAGCCTAGCAAGTAAGCATTTTGCTTTGAAGAAAAATATAGTCCGTCAAAAGAATGAGTGCATAAAGCTTGATGCTTGCATAAGAATTAAAGAAAAGAAGTGAAAAAACTTTGAGTAAAGAAAAACTGACAAAGTAGGTAAAGGAACAAAAGAAAAAGAAGTGGACCAATCAGAAAAAAGTGATGAGAATTTGATGTAGAAGTTCAAGTTGGGTATAACCTTATTGTCCGAAATTGTTATCCTTCCCTACCCTAAGCCTACATTACTAGCTCAAAAATCCCTTTGTGATTTCCAACCAGCGTGGTTATCATAGTGCCGATTGAAAATAGGGGCAAGCCTATGACATGGTACTTGTAACATGGAGAACTTCTTGAGAGAACGAGTGATTGCACCTAATTTTTCTTGTTGCATAAGTGGTAACTAGGTATGTGAACTTTTTTTTTGTGAGGGGGCATTTGAGTTAATTAAGGAGGGTGATTTTGTTATCTTCCGCATAATGAGATGAGCGGATGTATGACACAATTAAAGTCGGCTTGTGAGTCACTTCTAGTGTGTTAGTAATTGTCACATAGTCGCTCCCCAAGATCCATTGCACCCTTCTCCACTCCATTTTTATGACGAGAGGCATAGTTAATACTTTCCTATCCATATGTGAAAAGATTTTTCTGGTGGCAACAAAGTTGGAGTCTTCATGGTCATTGGGAAAATAAATAAGGGCACACATAAAAAAGGTCTCATGGTAAGAGTAGCGTTGCTTGAGGATAAGCAAATGTCTAAGTTGGGGGTGTTGATGAGTGGTAATTCTACCACTTATTCATACAAATTACACACACACTACCATGTTTTGTATTAGAAAATGAGGCATTATCCGAATTTAAGTACACTAACACCCATATTTTATAGGCATCAAGAGAAGAACGTAAGCAAATATGGAATAGAGCTAAAAAGAGAGCAAATGGAAGAAAAAGAAGTGCCGCTAGAAACCTAAAGCAGCCAGCCTCGATTAGTCCAGATGGTTAGCAAAGCGCAGTTGCGGAACCTAACCGCAGTCACATAGTCGCGGTCTCAATCAAACACACGGATCATAGATTAGCAGGAACTAGACCAAAGGCAGAATTGTAAAATATCATGGAATAACCCCAAATCATATATAAGAAAAAACCCTTTCTTCTTTGGGGTATTGCTTATCTCATAATATAGTTTTGAATATTAAGCTTGAAACCCTAATTAGGCTAGTGTGTAATCAACTTTGGAGGCTCAAATTTCTTAATTTTTTATTACAGAATGAATGCTTTGGTTGACCCACATGGTATATCTCTCTTTACTTTCTTTATGAGTAGCTAAATAATTTAGTCTTGGGATTATGTTGAACTAGAGTGTGATTGTTTATGGGTATTGTTGTGTTTGCATGGATTTTAGTTGTTGAGTATGTATTTCACCATTGATTGAGCTTATGTGTTGGAATCTGATGGGTGAAAACTCTAAATATCTAAATGGGTTTGATGGGTGAAAGCTCTAAGGTCTATAAACCCCTTGTTATCCTTGAAAGAGGGATTTAGGTGAATTTTAGGTAACCCATAACATCCTTGAAAGAGGGTTATCCGGGGAAAAAGAAATGGTGAACAACTAAGCCTGTGGTTTACTACCATTTGCAATCTTATTAATAAGTGTTTAGAGAGTGTAAATCATGTCAAGAGCATCATCCTAGAAATAGGGATTCTTGGCTGAGGTTTTTGGTGGCTATATAAACTCCACACTCATTAGGTACTCAAAAGGGCCAATGGGTGAAATTGTTGGGGTTTTGTCAAAATATTGACCCCAATGATCTTCAACCTAGCCTATCCATTAATTTACAACTAAATCCCATGATAAACCAACATTGTCCCACATGCTTTACCTCTAAGGAGACATAATCCCAAGATTTCTTCAAATCTTGAATTCAAACCAAAGACAACATTCACCATGTACTTGTTGAAGTTTGTGTGAAGAATTTTCAACCAAATCCCCCCATTTACTTATACATGTTATTTCCATTAGCATTTCGGGTAACTTTATAGTAACTTGAGTATCCATAGGTTGGAAGTCTATAACATTCACTCCTTAAGATTCGACCCCAATTTACGTTGGGTTACTTGACAACGACCACCTCACCCCTCAATTATGGTAGTGTTTTGAGCGTTATCAATGGCCTTGGTATAACATAAATGGATATACTTTCGAGCTCTAATATTTATATGACGATACCAATGGTTCATGCCTAATTAAAAAGACTCCTTAGTAAATGGTTGGTTTTGTCTAAGTGGTTTTAATATGGTCTTAAAGAGGGATGTGTTAGCAAAGCCATTTAAGATGGAGGTCTCTGGGGGGACCAAATCTCAAAACTCATATTTGCCAATGTGAGGTTTGGTCTTTGATACCATGTGAACGCGTCACACATATATTTTAGGAGATGTACTAGTTAGCTCAAGTTTATCTTTAGTTTATGCGGCTAACACGTACCCGATCCCTTTCAGCAGGGGGAGCTAAAACCATATAGTTCATGGGTTGTTTTAGGATTACAAAGCTACACAAACCAAGTTAAAGGTTTTAAATACATGCTAAACCTGGTTCCCTTTCCTGGCATGATATATATATGTATGTTATTGCATATGGTTATTTACTTTTGGTTTTGAATGATGGAATTATCTTTTCTTTATTCCTAAGTATATGCTAGAGTTTATTTTTCTAACTATCTTCAGGCTCTTTATCCCTATGCAATGCAGGAACTGACCATACTATTTCTCCTACTCAGTGATTTAGACTTGGGGACAATTTTTTGTCAAACTAAAGTGGTGAGCTTCCATACTCTGGGAGTCTCCATTTCATGCTATGGACATCCTTACATTATTTATGTTTCTTGGACTTTGGTTTTGGCTTTGGTCGGGGGCATGTTCCAACCAGATTTTCCTTCTTTTTGGTTAGAGCCTTTGTGGTACTACTATGGGCATGGGCTATGTCGGTATTAGTGTTAGACTTGGTATTGGGGTTGACACTGTTTGGTTATTTGATTGGATATTCGGTTGGTTATGGTTATATACTTCTTTAAATACCTTTCAATTATTATAACTTATTATATATTTGAAATTCATCTGACATAGGGTACAGGGTGATTATGGCTAGGCCTTGGTTCGGGTCATGTCAGATTGGTATAAGAGCCCTAGGTTCATGGTCACTTAGGAGTCCATAAGGCCATTTTTAGTAGAGTCTCTTCTAAAGGTGTGTAGCGTACCACACTCATAAGGGAGAGGCTACAAGGCACTTAGGAATGATTTTCTTTCTTGAATTCTGTTTTCAACCTGTAGAGCCTAAGGTCCTGAATTCTCCTCTAATTCTTGATTTTTTGCTTTTCAGATCATGCTTTATCAAAGATTTGAAGCTCTTAGAAACTCTTTTTTCTTACCTGAGGACAATGTTGATGGGACCCATTTTACTTATGGGGTCCATACTCGATCTATGGGTTCAATTCCTGATTTTCCTCTTGGATTGCCACTGATTCCCTCTATTCCTTCTCGAGCACCTCAGGCTGAAGTGACAATCGCTGAGTTTTGCCAGTCTATTCATATGTTGGCACAGTTGGTAGCTTCTCAGTCTGAGTGTGATATTCCTATTACTCCATCTTTTGAGGCCACAAGGGTTGGACAATTCATGAGGTTGAACTCTCCTACCGTTATCGGTGTTAAGGTAGAGAAGGATCCTTAGGGTTTTCTGAAGGGTTTAGAAAAGATCTTCTATGTTATAAATGCCATAAATGTAGAGGGCGTTGAGTTTTCCACCTACCTGCTTGAAGATATGGTGTACCAGTTGTACGAGGAATAGGATCTATGAAGGGGTGACGAGGCTGAGTCAGCTCTGTGGGAGGATTTTTCAAATGATTTCCTGGATTTCTTTTTTCCTCAAAATCTAAGAAAAGCAAAGGCGAAAGAGTTTGTTAATCTGAGGCAAGGTAATATATCAGTCAACGTGTTTGCCTTGAAGTTTCACCAGTGATCTTGATTTGCTCCGGAGTTAGTTTCTAGCATGAGGGCTAGAATGAGAAAATTTGCTTTTTGGTTGTCTAGAGACTTGATTCTAGAGAGTAAGATAGCCTTGTTGAACAAGGACATGGAAATCTCCAAGTTGGTTGTGTACTTGTAGTAGGTAGAGAAAGATAAGAAAAAGTAAGCTGAGATAGGGGGTGGTAGAGTAAGAAGTTAAAATTTTTTGAGTAGGGTGGTGGCTAATAGAAAAGTTATAGGGATGGTGGGAAGTGGCCCAAAAATAAGTGAGGCAATACTGGGTGTTACTCGACAGCTAGCGCTCCCTACCCAAAGCTGTCGAGTGATAGGTATTTCTAAGGTGGCAATAACTTTAGGGAATAGGGTGCCCAATCTTAGTTTAGTGGGCCCTGGCCATCTCTATTATTTCCTCTCTATAGATTTTATGGTCGATTGCATCAGGGCTACTATGAAGAAATAAGGGATAAGTGCTTCAGCTATGGTTAGCAAAGACATATGATTAGAAACTATCCAGTAGCCAAGGTTGCTTCGAGGGCAAGCAGGGTTCTAGTTTCCTCTTCATCGACTCTGGCACCAAAGGGTGCACCATCTAGTTTTGACACTAGTCAGAACTATCTTTATGATCTTACTACCGAACAGAAATTTGAGGCATGGCTTGATATCGTGATTGGTATGTTGAAACTCTTTTCTCGTGATGTGTACTTTTACTTGATTTGTGGTCCACTCTCTCTTATGTGACCCTATTTATGTCTGTGTATTTTGGTTTATGTTCCAAGTATATTGTAGACCTTTTTACTATTTCTACCTTGGTGGGTGATTCTGTGGTAACTAGCAGAGTCTATAAGGATCATGTTGTATCTGTGAGTTATTGGGAGACTCTGGTGGATCTATTTAAATTAGACATGATTGATTTTGATGGCATACTGGGGATGGATTGGTTGCACTTGACTTATGCTTCTCTAGACTGTTGAACCTATAAGGTTGTCTTTAAATTCCCTAATGCGCCGGTTATTGAGTAGGAGGGTGGTTTCCTAGATCCTAAGGGTAAGTTCATATCGTATCTTAGAGCTTAGAGATTAATATCCAAGGGGTGTCTCTATCAACTTGTCTGGTTTAAAGATTCTACCTTAGAGGGTCCTTCTTTACATTTTATCTCGATGGTGAATAAATTTCCTTAGGGCTTTCTTGATGACCACCTTGGTGGTCCTCCTGATAGGGAGATTGAATTTGAGATTGAACTCATTTTGAACACTCATCCAATCTCTATACCCCATATAGAATGGCTCCGACTGAGTTGAATGAGCTTAAGGAGCTACTCAAGGGTATTTTAGACAAGGGTTTCATCCATTCTAGTATGTCTCTGTGGGGTGAACCACTATTATTCGTTCATAAAAAAGATATTTCCCTTCAGATTGTATTAATTATTGGTAGTTGAATAAGGTGATGATACAAAATAAGTACCCTATTCTAAGGATAGATGATTTGTTTGATCAGTTATAGAGTGATAAATTTTTCTCCAAGATTGATCTTTCATCCAAGTATCATCAGTTAAAGATTAAGGAGGCAAATATCCCTAAGACTGGCTTCCATACTTGGTATGGCATTTGGAGTGTTTGGTTATATCTTTTAGGTTGACTAATGACCCAATGGTATTCATGGATTTAATCAAGAGGGTCTTTCATCAGGTTTTGGATTTGTTCATCATTATTTTCATATATGATATTTTGGTGTACATTAAGAGAGAGGTGGACTATTTGAATCACCCCTGCATTGTATTGCAGACCTCGTAAGATAAATAGTTGTATGCCAAATTTTTGAAAGATGAATTATAGTTGAACACTGTCATGTTTTTAGGTCATGTAATTTATAGTGAAGGGATTATTGTGGATTTGTAGAAGGTTTCTATGGTTAAGAAGTGGCCTAGACCTATGACTCCAACTGAAATTCGGAGTTTCTTGGGTTTAGTTTGCTACAGCAGAAGGCTTGTGGAAGTTTTTCTTCTATAACTGCCCCGTTGACTTAGTTGACTCATAAAAAGGTAAAGTTCTTATAGTCAGATGCTTGTCAGGGTAGTTTTGAGAACCTTAAGGATAAGCTAACTTTGGCTTTGGTTTTGACCTTGCCTGAAGGCACCGATGGATTCGTGGTATATTGTGATGTATCCTATGTGGGGCTTGGTCGCGTCTTGATGCAACATGGTAAGGTGATAGCTTATGCCTCTACATAGTAGAAGGTGCATAGGAAGAATTATCTGACCCATAACTTAGAATTGTTAGATGCGGTGTTCGCATTGAAAATTTAGCATCATTATTTATATGGAGTGCATGTGGATTTCTTTTCTGATCATAAGATCCTGCAGTATCTATTTACTCAGAAAGAGCTCAACCTTAGGCAAATAAGATGGCTTGATCTTCTCAAGGAATATGACATGAGTCTTAACTACTACCCAGGTAAAGCTAACTTGAATGGTGATGGTCTTAGCAGGTTATCCATGTAGAGTCTGGCTTATATGGATAAGAAAATGAGAGAGTTGGTGAAGGATATTCACTGTTTGTCCAACCTTGGAGTTCACCTCTTAGACTCCGAGGAGGGTTCCATGTTTGTACAAGAGGTGGTACAGTCGTCTCTTGGTACTAAAATCAAGAAGAAACAAATGTTAGATCCTATCTTGATGAGGATCAAGGGTGATGTAGACAGGTAGAAGGTTATGTCCTTCAAGATTAGTGGTGATGGTATCTTGCGGTACCAAGGAAGGTTATGTGTTCCCGATATAAATAGTTTGCAAAAGAGGATCTTGGCTGAGGTGTATAGGTCACGTTATGTTATTCATCCTGGTTCAATGAAAATGTATCACGATCTCAAGGAGATGTATTGGTGGAATAATATAAAGCATGATGTGGTGGTTCAATGAAAATGTATCATGATCTCAAGGAGATGTATTGGTGGAATAATATGAAGCGGGATGTGGCTAGTTTTGTGGCTAAGTGCATGGTGTACCAATAAGTGAAAGTTGAGCATATGAGGCTCGGAGTATTTTATCAAGAGATTGAGTTACCTATGTGGAAGCGGTAAGTGATCAATATTGATTTCATTACCATTATTCCTTGGTCTCGTAATCAATCTGATGTGGTTTGGTTAATCATGGATAGGATGACAAAGTCGGCTCACTTTTTGACAGTGAGGACTAATTTTTTGGTAGAGGATTATGCAAGGTTGTACCTTCAGGAGATTGTAAAGTTGCATAGGGTACCTATTTCTATCATCTCAGATCATGATTCACAATTCTCATATCACTTTTGGCAATTGTTTCAGAAAGGTTTTGGGACCAAGGCGACTCTTACTACTGCTTTTAACCCGCAGTCGGATGGGCAAGCAGAATGGACTACTCAGACGTTGGAAGATATGCTTCATGCTTGCGTGATTGACTATGGTGGTAGTTGGGTAGAGCATTTGCCTCATATAGAGTTTTCCTACAATAATAGCTACCACTCTAGCATTGGGATGGCTCCATTTGAGGCATTGTATGGTAGGAGGTGTAGGTCTTTTATTAGGTGGTTCGAGGTTGGTGAGGTGGATATGCTTGGCCTGAATTTGGTTCACCAAGCTTTGGTGAAGGTGAAGGTGATTTGGGATAGACTTAAGGCTTCCCAAAGTTGCCGAAAACCCTATGTAGATGTGAGGCAAAGGAAGTTGGAGTTTGAAATTGGGGATAGGGTGTTCTTGAAGGTAGCTCCCATGAAGGGAGTGATACAATTTAGGAAGAAGGGGAAGCTGAGCCCCCAGTATGTTGGTCTATACTTGATTTTGAGAAGGGTTGGTAATATTGAGTATGAGTTGGTGTTGCTTTCTAGTTTAAGCTCTATTCACCCGCTATTCTATATTTCTATGTTGAAGAAGTGTATGGGCGATCCGGTGCAAATTGTGCCTATCAAGGATATTGGTATTTTTGACTCCCTATTTTCTGAGAAGATCCGGATAAAGATCTTGGATCGGCAGGTTCGTCGATTATGTACCAAGGACGTGACCTCGATAAAGGTTCTATCGAGGATCCACAAGATCTAAGAGGCTACTTGGGAAGCTGAAGAAGACATGAAGTCCAAGTATCCATTTTTGTTTTTCGCTACGAAAATTCATGCAAATGGTATGTGTTCTTCTTAAAATCTTTATTTTATACCTTAGTTAAAGGAAAAACCTATTTCCTTGCATCCTTATTTTTTGACTTAGTTAAAGGTAAGTAGAGTTTTGAAAAAGATCTATATATGAAAGATGAAAACAAGTCTAAAAGAAGCGGGATGAAGCAAGAACACAAACATAAGACTCTAAACTCAAGGAATTCATTAAAGAAATGGATAGATAGTGTGACACAAACTATTTCAAGAAGTAGGAACAAAAGTGTGTATGAAACACTACAACCCCTAATACATACAATAGTAACCCCACACTCTTACGTATACACAAGAGGGACATCAATCTCTTTAAGCACCAACATTTCTAAGCCAAAATACAACACAAGTAAATTCACACTTGTCCTTGCCTTAGTTTTCAGTGGAACTCTCTCACAAGCGAGAAAATCTCACAATGTTTCTTCAATAATACATATTCAACAAAACAAAGGAAATAAACTAAAAATAGTCTATTTATAAGCCATTACAATATGAAGATAAAATGACCAACATGCCTTTAATGTGACAGTGGCCATGGTGTGTTAACATATCATGTACAATCTCTAAATTACCCTTAAAGAAGGGCCGACCTTGATGTGTAAATTAGGGGGCTTCCTTGGAGTGTGTAAAGCTCTTCAAAACACTTCTTCACTTGTGCTATCAGGTAGTCATCAAGGAAAGCCTCCAACCAACACTCCACACACGGAATTTCTCTCTTGAATGTCCAAAACGGGTCCTCCACGCATGGTCTTGTTCCCTCGAGGTGGCCAAAGCTTGAGTCTTTAAGTGTTGGCCTCCAAGGATGCCATCAAAAGATATGTTGTCCAGTTGGATTGTATCATTCTCCCCATATTTAAAAGGATTCGACCTCGAATCCAACCCTTGCAAAACCAAAAGAAAGGACAAACGAATACAAACTCCTCATAGCATGAGGGTTAGGGTTAGCACAACAAATCATCTCAACAGGCCAAGGTTGCACATTTTGCATTATAACCAAGGATCCTTTGAATCAAATATTAAAAACTTATTAAAATATGCACAAAGTATTTGGTTATTGAAATCACCAAGAGATAAGGAAACTACAAAGTTCCTAATAACATTAAATAATCCACAAGGTAGAACTACCTTCATCTTATGAGCCATAAGACAATTGTTTCTTTATATCTTCATGAGACCATACCATGGGTGATGCATCAGTTGTTTCTAAATTCCACAAGATCCATATAACATTATCACTCACACAAGTTGACAAACCAACAAATTTCCTACCTCTATGTAGCATAAATCCAAGACTAGCATGGATGTCATCATTAGCAAAAAGGTAGTCTAGAAAGGATTCAAGTGTAAAGACATACACGGATGAAGACAAAGATTTTAAGCACATACAGATTCTTCCTTTCAAACAAATAGATAACTTGGCATCAACAAGTTGGGAATCACTCAACTTAAGCATAAGTGTGTCAAGCAAGGATGCACATTTAAAAGCATTACCCCAAGGAGACAATGATACCTTTGCTCTTGGGTTTTGAAGCATGATATCACAACTACCATCAATATTCAAGTAACAATCACCTACTAGGTTTCTTAAATATTCAATAAAGTCAAAACTTTCACCACCCAATGGGTTATTCCTTTCCAAGACTACACATTCCTTACCCTTAAGAGTAGTTTCATCTTTGAAGAATAGATTTCCATCCTTTGGAGAAATGTTGTCACACGATAGTGGGTTAGAATATAGGCTATATCCTTCAAGACAAGCTATACCTTCAACATCATTCTTATCATTAGGTTTATTTTTAGAGTTATTATACCATCTTCAAATAAGATATTATAGCTAAAGAGAGAGTGATCTGTCCCCCGCGCTGATTTGGAACATGCAAGTTCTTTACTCTCTAAAAGACTATTATCAAGTGTCAAATATGTTTCAAGAACAATATTATCCCTTTGAGAAAAGCAAAAATTATAATCTTTACCATAAGACAAGCTCACAGGTTCACTCCTATCCCTTGGACCAATATTTTTGTTTACATGTTTCTATGAGCAAAACTAATAATAAGGCTTTCATCACACAATATGCTCAAAGTATCATTTCCAATATCGTGATCAACTCTATCAACATCATTACTAATTTGAGACTTATCAAACATATCATACACATGCTCAAATAGTGTACTACGTTCATGAGTAAGTTGATCATTATGTACACCCTCACTAGTTGTCAGCAACTCACATCCCAACTTAGACTCACCTTGGTTTTCACAAGGGTAAACTACTATGTGAATACTCTCATTACATGGCAATGGAACTTTATTCAAGTGACGAATGCTCGCATTAGTTGGGAAAAAATTGTTCTTACGAGAAGAATCAATATTTTCATCTATAGGATCAACTAGTGCTTGCTTACTTACAACAAGAATTGGATCTTCTTGAAACCTATAAATAATAAGAGTATCACAAAGGTAAGGCTCATACAATCCTTCTTTAGGAAAGCCACCAACTACATCCACTTGGATACTACTAGCCATATCATGACATTTTAAAATTATAGGAGTGTTAGAGATAGCATTTTTACCTTGTAGCTCATATGAGGAGGGCAATTGGTTTCCAACTCATTTACATGACACCTACTCCATTTTTCGTCTTTCAATGTCACGTATGATAGCTTCAAGATAAGCCAAGTCAGTTGGATTAATGGGAGGTATTGGATTTGGGGAACTAACTATTTGGCGTATCTTGTCAAGGTTCTGTTTGAAATCATCACAAGTAGCCTTGAAAGTATCATCACCCATTGTACCTAAAAAAGAAAACAAAAAAGAAAAAAACACATAAGTTAGCTTAAAGTATCATCACCACACTCCCTCACACCTTCGGTTAACTTACACTTGGCTTTACAAGTGTTGAAAATTGTCTTGTAATCCATGAGAAGTTTCAGGGATGAGTTCTACTCTTGCCCAAAATAGATTTTCATTTGAAAGACTCAAAGAAATCTTGTTCAAACTTGATCTAAGAAATTATAATGAATTAAAATGATAAGATCATACAAAGAACATATACACGAAGAAAAGGGATTCAAAACTAACTCACAACCTAGTAAGTAGTTACTAGTTTGTCAATTAGTACTAGAATCAACAAAATGAAACTATGGAAATAAGAATAGAAACCAAGAATCCAAAAATTGTTCCAAAAATATAGTTGTACGGAAGTGATGACGTGATAGCTTTTGGTTGGTAGAGAATTTGAAATATATTTTGTTCTTCAACTTTGATTTTTGGTCAATGTTCACTCAAGAGAGTAGAATTGGTTTTGAGGGAAAAAAATGCAAGGTTTGGAGCATTTTTCAAGCTCAAATGAGTTTGAATTTGAAATGGTCCCCCCTTGTACTTTCACTTGTACTTGATTATTTCCTTTTGGCCTTTCTTCCATTGGAAGACTTGAAATATGCTTGGACTATTCTTTGTACAAACAATTGCTACACTCTCATGCTTCATTTTTTTAGATCAAACAACCACTTTTGAATATTCTTCTTCAACAAGGTATGGAGATGAAGAAGAATAACAAGAACATTCAAAGTTTGACCAAGGTTGACCCTTAAGCAAATGACCTCCAAATTTGATGATTCTTGAAGATCCAAGGTCATGTTGATAAATAAAGCACAAATACCACAATTATAAATCCCAAAAATGTCATGACTACCTTGCCAAAAATGAGATCCATCTCAGGTTTCTTAAAGCTCAAGTTCAATAATGGTGGATAGCTCAAAACAACCCAGATTTAGCTCAAATTTTAGATCTAGACTCTATTAGTAATTGGGAACAAGGATATAGCACTATATAAAAACAAAACACACAAAAATTACCTAGATCTAAGTTCTAAATTTCTGCCAAAACACAGAAATGTGTCACACTTTTTTTGATTTTTGGAATTTGACTCTCTTTTTGTTTTGATTTTCTTAAGGTAACAAAAATCCAAGACTTAGAATTGTAGGAACAATTCTAAAACATGGATCTTGATATCAAATGATAAAGATCTACCTATGAAAGATGAAAACTAGCCTAAAAAATGGGGGATGAAGACAAGAACATAAACAAAAGAATCAAAACTCAAGCAATGCATTAAAGAATAGGATAGATAGTAAGACATAAACTATTATAATAAATAGGGACTAAAGTATGTAACAAATACTTGAACCTCTAAGAATTATAATAGTAACACCACACTCTTACGTAGACACAAGTGGGACGTTATTTTCCTCAAGTACCATCGTTTCTAAGAAAAAATGCAACACAAGTGAATCCACACTTCTTATTGCCCTAGTTTTGAGTGGATCTCTCTCATAAGAGAGAAAATCTCACGTTGTTTCTTCAATAATCCATATTCAACAAAAATAAAGAAATAACCTAAAAAGTGTCCATTTATAAGTTATTACAAAATGAATATAAAACAACCAACATGCCCTTAATAGAGGGGTGGCCATGATGTCTTACTACACCATGTACAATCTCTAAATTACCCTTAAGGAAAGGATGACCTTGGTGTGTAAATTAGGGGGCTACCTTGGAGTGTTTTAGAGTGCGTAAAGCTCTTCAAAATACTTCTTCACTTGCACCCTTAGGTAGTCATCAAGGCAAGCCTCAAAGAAACCCCCTACACATGTAATTGATCTCTTGAATGTCCAAAATGGGTCCTCCATACATGCTCTTGTGCCCTCAAGGTGGAAAAAGCTTGAGTAAGTGTTGCCCTCTAAGGATGTCATAAAAATTTATGTTGGCCGTTTGGATAGTATCAAGTTTAAATCATGCTCTTTTTACCTTATTATATCATTAGAGGATAAATGATCCAAGTGAGGGAGAATTGAAAAACCCTGGGTTTTGGCCTTTGGAAGTTTCTAGAGCCTTGATCTCACTGCCCTTGTAATGAATCACTATAAAAGTCATATAGTGGGGGTAAGGTTCAGGTGATGCAACTCCTAAGGTGTCCAGTAGGTGAGGCTTAGGTTTATATTGGGGGTACAGGTCATATGGTTTGGTGATGGGTTGTTTGGGTGATCCTTCACTTAATTTGAAACTTAGTGACTTGACTTGGCTCTGAGTACGAGTGGCTCAGTAAGAGCCTTGAGGATAGGGTACAAGTAGTATAGTCTAGTCATATGTCATCCAGTGTCAACCCCTTTGTATTAATTTTTGGTTACAACTGGACCATATGAGTCGTATGGTCTAGTCACGTGTTGGGGCAATGAAGTTGTATGATGGATAGTGTATGGGTGTCCAATCTTCTGTTTTTGTTACGATTAGATGGTACTAGTCGTATGATATTGTGACAAGATGAAGGGTCAACTCGTACCCACCTGCAAGATTTTTTTCAGTTTAAGTTGGGGTATTTTGGACATTTCCCCTAAAACACCCTAGGTTTTTAACCCTTAGAAATTTTTTGACTTTGAGCTCATTGGACATCATATGACTTAGGGTACTATTCATATGATGTGTTACATATAAGGGACCCTAAATCATATATTTTACATTGTGTTTTATGTCACTTACTGTCTAAGGTATGACTAGGAATCTTACTAGTCGTATGAGCTAATTGTATTAAGCCCTAAGTCTTACCCAAAGTATTCTGACTAAGGTATGGTTCAAAGGGTACTATTCGTATGTTAAGATACTATTTGGCCCTTGTGTTTTCATATGCTTGTCAGTATTAAGGTCTAAGAGGATGCCTAGGGTACGAGATAAGGGTACTACTCATACCATAAGGTACGGTTTATAGGGTGTGGTCGTACACTCATGAAGTCAAGTTTTCAATTTTTAAGCTGAGGATATTTTAGAAATTTCCCACCAAAAAACTCTTAAGTCCCCATATCTTATAAATCATTGTGGCCTCTTATAACAAAATTGGAAAGATCAAAACACTCCAAAATTCCCTCTAAACTCTCTCTTGAAGATTAGGGGCCAGGGTTCTTCAAAGGTGTTTATTGATGTTGGGTGTATTTACACGCCTAAAGCACTATAATTTACCCATATTTAAGCTAAGTTTTAAGGACAAAATATATAATTCCTGCACTTTTAGTCCATTTTCCTATAAGTGAGCTAACCAACGTGATTAGCATGTTTTCAGGTATTTATGATAAAGATCTCAGCACTTTGTGGACCTTTCGGTAGCAAGGGAAACTTCACGTAAGAAGGAAGACAGCTTTTGGAAGCTTGTGGACTGAATGTGATGCATGGAGAATCCGTTCCGGGCAAAATCAGTATTTCTTAATACTTAGGGGTGCAACAGTAACCCAGAAGGACTAGGACAAGGATAAAAACCCTATTTCAGTAGGACTAGGATAAGGATGTTATAAAAACCCTATTTGCTGAATTTTTCAGCAAGCTTTTATTCACACTTTTCATTAAGCTTTTCATAATTCATTCAACACTTGGAGGAGTTATTCACGTTAATTTCTGACAGAGAAAGCACGGCTCTTGTGAGCAACGGAGAAGGGAAAACGTCAAACCCTAAGTGACGCATAAACCATCTCCAGCGCCAAGATTTATTCTAGGTTGTGGTATGATGATTATATCTATTGTGATCTCCGTTGTAATCATGAGTAGCTAAACTTCTCTGTTAGGGTTATGGAAGCCTTATGAGATTCTATCTATTACTACGAGTTTGTGAATTCTTGATGTGTATGCTACTTATATCATTACTCTCTTCATCTTAATTAAATTCTTGTGGTTGCAAACATATAGAATACGCCATTATAGCATTAACTTGTTCGAGAGAAAAGTTACATGTTTGGAAAAGAGAGTGTGACAAGGATATAGGGATACCAACCCCTATTTACACGTTAGTGCCGTAACTGGATTAACCTCTTGGAGAGTTTGTACCATTAGTTATACACTTTAAGCTTGAGAGAGTTAAAGTGAAATAATCCTGGATGGTCGAGAGACACTAGGATTTACCATTAGAATACGAATCTCTATAAGTGCATGCATTTCTGAATTCTGCTTAACTCATAGTTAATAGATATGTAGAACTCATAAGGTGGACATAACCCTAACTTATTATTCTCTGTGATTAAATCTTACTACATTGATTGTTTCTTTCTTTATTTTGTTAACATTACTTCACACCTAAAACCAATCCCCCCTTTCTGTAGAATTTTCAACCAATAGTCTGCTAACAATTACAACACTTAGTAACCTAGTATTCCCTGTGGCATTCGTCACCCAACCTAGTTGGGTTCTATATTTGACATCGACCGCTTACACTCTTACGAGAGCTGTAGTTTGGGCGTTATCAAATTTTGGCGCCGTTGCCGGGGAATACGGTTGTCAACTAAGTTTGTGATAGTTACTAGACCCTTTGGTCAAAGATTCTTGAATTTTACTTTTTGTTTATTGTTTTTGTTTTATTCAGGTTTTGTTCAGTGCATGTCAAATACTCGAAGTTCGGGTCAGCCATTATTACCCATAAACCCTGAACCACAACTTATTGGCAGGATGGAGGCACAACGAGACATCGAAAGAAGGGCTGCTTTATAGGAGCAGGCTAGATTAGCTGCATTAGCCGCTGCTCAAGTGCATCAACAGAATATTGATAACCCAGGGCGAGCAACAAATCCTGATGATGAGGACCTGGGTGATGATAAGTTACTAAACCCAAGGCATGCTGAAGAGGTGGCAGCACCTATGAACAGAAGAGACCGCCAGTCTAGATTGAGACCTGAACGCCAAGCTATGCAGATTCCTTTTGATGATGATGATGACGATCTGGATGGAGCTGGTGCCACAGGGGCTATTATTCCTCCGCCCTTGGCACCTGGAGCCAAGTTCAATATCACTAGCTACATGATTCAGCTATTCCAGCTCAAGGGATTATTTGGTGGACTTGCAGGCGATGATTCGAATATGCACCTGATCAATTTTATCTCTACATGCAAGTCATTCGACAATCCAGGAGTGGGATAGAATGCAATCCGACTGCGCTTATTTCCATTGTCTCTATCTGGAGAGGCAACTCTATGGTTGAACGGGCTAACTCCTGATTCTATTACTAATTGGAGACAATTGAAAGACGCTTTCCTAAAAAGATTCTTTCCGCCATCCAAGAGAGCACAGTTGAGAGATCAGATCAGCAATTTTCGACAGCTTCCAACTGAAGCTCTCCACGAAACATGGGAGAGGTTCAAAAAGAAGCTTATACGGTGCCCAAATCATCATATGACCAATGTCCACTTGATGGAGATATTATACAGGTCCTTGAATTCGGTGACTAAACTAGTGGTTGATAATGCTGCAGGAGGGTCATTCATGGACCTCACTTTTATTCAGGCAAGTAATATGCTAGATCGTATGACAAAGCAGAGTAGAGCTTGGCATACCAGGGATTCTGAGGTAGCAAGCTCTACTGTATCTATTGGCATAACTGCAGAACAAAGGCAAAGAGAGGAGGAACGTGATCAAGATATGGGGCATATGAAAACACAGATGGATCTTCTTACCAAACACTTATTATCAGGGAAGAACAAAAAAGTCAAGGATGTCGTGTCACAGGGAAGAGATGAATCTGATTCTGAGGAGGAGGTGAACTACTTAAATAATCAGCGGGTTTCTGAGGCAATGCCCAAGGAAACCAAGGTCGAAACTATTATGATAAATTTGTAAACAAGGACCGTGATCAAGGTGGCATCTGGCTCTGGGAAATTGTCCATGGAAGATATGATGTCTAAGCTATTGAAAGGAGTGGAGGCAACCAACATGGGCGTAACCGAGGTGAAGAATGATTTGTCTTCAATAAATCAATTGGTTGATTCACATTCTACTGTAATTAAATAGCTGGAGCAACAACTGAGTCAACTATCTGCGGCACTTAACCAAAGAAAGGTTGGCACCTTACCTAGTGACACCGTGCAAAATCCAAGGAATGATGGATCATGTATGGCTATTACTACTAGGAGTGGTAAGGTGTTGGAAAATCCATCCAAAGGCAAGCAGGTAGTTGATGATATGGAGGAGAATGTTATTGACGCAGATTGTGATGATTCTGTAGAAGCAAAAAATCAGAACAAGAGCATTCATGAGAAAACTATTCCCCTTCCACCACTACATTTTCCTCAGAGATTGAAGAAGAAAGCTGATGACATCAGGTTCAGTAAATTTATGACTATGATGAAGCAGCTGACTATTAATGTCCCTTTGGTAGAGGCGCTGGAACAGATGCCTGGGTACGCGAAATTCATGAAGGACCTTTTGACAAAGAAGCGGGCAGCAAGTTATGAGTTGGCAGACAATGTTCATCATTGCAGTGCAATCGCTACAAGATCGTTAGTTCAGAAAAAGGCAGATCCCGATGCTTTCATTATTCCTTGCACTGTTGGATCTTTGGATTTTGCCAAGGCATTATGCGATTTGGGAGCTAGCATCAATTTGATGCCGCTATCCGTCTACAGGAAGTTGGGGTTAGGCGATCCTACACCAACCAATATGCGGCTCGTAATGGCAGATAAGTTGGTAAAACGACCTGTGGGTATCTTATATGATGTATTGGTGAAGATTTCTTCCTTCATTTTTCCTACAGACTTTGTTATTTTGGAATGTGAGGTGGATTCTGAAGTCCCCATAATCTTGGGATGCCCTTTCCTCGCAACTGGAAGTATGCTTATTGATTTACGAGCCAATGAGCTTTTATTTTGGCTGAATGACGAAGTGGTCCATTTTGATGTATGCAAATAGATGAAGCAGCCTAGAGATATGAATGTGTTCTCTGTAGCTGATGTTTATCATGAAGATGAGAAAGAATTATTTGTAGAGAAGCAGCTTACTATTGAGCCATGGGCTGATGTGCTATTGAATTTTGAGCATGAGAAGGTTGAAGAATATGAAGAAACTGTTTGTGCTCTAACAGGAATAAGGTCCTATTCTCATGCCCCTAAGAAGCTGGACCTTGATCTTAAGAATCGACCCTCACCAACAGTGAAGACTTCCATTGAAGAGCCACCAGTGCTAGATTCGGAAGAGCTCCCCAGTCACCTAAGGTATGCGTTCTTGGGAAGTGGAAATATACTTTCGGTGAGTGTTGTGGCTGATCTAGGTAAACAGCATGTAGAGGCTCTCGTCTCTGCTCTGAAGAGGTACAAGAGAGCTATGGGATGGACTATTGATGATATAATTGGTATCCCTCATGGGATATGTATGCACAAGAGTTATCTCGAGGAAGATTGCATGCCTAAAAGTAAGCATCAGCGTCGTCTGAATCCATTCAGAAAATGATTCACCATATATCTCGAAGAAGTCTAAGTAATCGAGATAACCATGTCGTGCTGCGACAATAAATCAAGCGCTAGATGGGAGGCAACCAATCATCTTTAATTTTTTTGTTTACTAGGAGTTTGCTTTTGTAGTCGAGCCACGACCAAAACTAAGGCGCTTGATGGGAGGCAACCCATCATTCTAATTGTTTTTGTTGTTTTTGAGTAAGTATAGGTACAAAACGTATAAAGGAGGAGATTGGTCTCAAATTTTGATTTGGAAGTGTGCTATGTTAAAGGTGGTAAGTTAGGAGTGAAGAAGCAAAGGCTATCGGTTAGGCATTGCCTATGCAAAACTAGGCAATGGTAAAGGCAAGGCCTACGTAAATCTAGACAACGAACAAGGCAAGGCCTATGCTATGGCCTAAGCTCTCGGAATCTACAATGCCATAGCATAGGCGCCACCTATGACCAACTAGGCAAAGCATTAGGCGCCGCCTATGCCAAGCATAGGCAAAGCATTGGGCACCGCCTTTACTTCCTAAAATCTCTCAAAACTTTTCTTTTTGCTCATCTAACCTTGCAAGATCATCTTCTGAATCCATCACCAAGTAAGTTATTCTTTTATATTCCGTAGTTGTTTAAATACTACGTGTATCAAGATTTGTTAGATCTTGAAGTAGTGTTGGTGATTTGAATGTGGTTGGATTGTTATGATACATCTAGTTGAGTGAAAGAATATGTGGGGGTGTTCTTGACTTTGTCCGACTTGAACTTGATTGTTATACACTGTCATACTATTATGGAATCAAAATTGTGAAGTTAATTCATAATTTTGAAACTTGAAAAGCTTGAATGTTTGAATGACTAGTTCATCGAGATACCGATCATGATTGACCACAAGCATAAGATGGTGTGATTATTTCTATGCAATAACATGATACGATCTTCATGTAGTGGTCTTGTTCAAATAGTGCATTCATCCAAACATGAAAGTATAGTCAAGATTACATGAAAAAGAGTTGGAAAAGATAGCCAAGATAACATGAAAGTATGAGTGTGCTGAACATATTGTTGGAACATGTCGCCTATATGTATGTCGATGAAGTCCGAGTAATCGACATCACTCACTTAATTAGTTTGTACCAACAAATTAAGTGTGGGGTGGTGCCATTACTGTTTGTTTTCCGATTACAGTGAATCTTCTGAGATGAAGCTAACATGACTCTATTAGGATCTCAGGTAGAATGGCCCCAAAAGGATGCCAAGAAAAAAAAAGTGTCCACCTCACAAAAAGGTCAAAAAAGGGCAAGAAAAGAGCAAGCTGAATCCTCCTCGCTGTAAATACCTCGACGCACTCTTGGAATCAAGTGGGGTACATTTTGAGGAACTTCTGAGGATGACGACTCTGATGATGATTCCGACACAGGGGGTATGACCCCAGACATAGAGGGGGAGTCCGACTAATCAGGTTTTCCTTATTTATTTTCCACTGAGGGTAGTGTGTCCCGTCTAAGTGTGGGGTACTGGTATTTGTATGCTGTACTTCTTTGCCTACATTTATTTATGTCTGTTTGTTTAATTTTGTCGTAGTTAGTAGTTAGTAGTTAAATTTTTAAATTTTTTTTACTTTTGCATTTAGTGCATGAAATTGTTCTGATAGATGGCATGGTATTATGACAAGAGTTTGTGCTAAAATCATTACTATTGAGACATTTAGGCTCTCGGTGTGACTCACTGTGTGATAGTTGTGTGGTTTGATTCATTCATCTGTTGGGTTAAGAGTCTATACTGCTCCCAATAAAGTTGACCATGTGCCTTGTGTGTGTGAGGTTATAGTATATTCTGTGTTGTGACTGATGCTAAAACTTGCCTGGTGTGTGTGTCAAGCAAAATAAAGAGTGTGAGTTTAGGAGATGATTTAGGCATTTCTTTGGCAGCCTGTAATTGTTTACCTTCTTTACTTACCTGTGTACATTATCCTAGTTAACCCCCTTTGAGCCTTTAGCTATTTTCCTTGACAGCCTTATATGTAGCCTAATCCATTTTTTTCAAGACCATAATTTGATCCAAATTCCTAAGCGCTTTAAATGGTTGAGTCATGTGACAAAATAAGAGGAAATTGGGTGAGAGTGATGCCTCAGAGCATATTGGTACTTGAAATTGTTGTGAAATAGAGTGGCTATCATAGAAGTGCTATCATAGAGGTGCGTTATAATATGAAAAAAAAGGGAGAAAGAAAAGAAAAAGAAATAGAAAACTAAATAAGGTGAAAAGGGGTGGTATATGAAAGAAAGGTAGCAGAATTGTTTAAAAAGAGTGTTAATGGCATAATGTGATGTATTAAAGCGCTTAGGGAACATAGTCACTATTTCTGGCCATAATAGTCCTACCTGTCCCTTAGCCTACATTACAACCATGTAAAGAACTATTTGATCCTAAGCTTAGCATTCTGATATTAGTAGAGCATTACACTAAGGGCAAGCCTATGGTCATCAGTTGCAACATATGAATTCTTTGTGAGAGAGAGAGCAAGGAGAGTTATATACCCATGTTTCGAAAAATGCAAAACTTGTGAGTGATTATGGGTGATATATTATGTGAGACACACGTGGTTGATGATTGTTGGGTAGTTTTGGATGATTCCTTGTGCCTTAAATTGTGGATATGAATTAACCATCATCACGAGTCTATGTTGGAGGTTGAATTGTTTCTAGTAGTGATCAATAAAACTACTCTTTGTTAATGATTGCCGTGCATGTCTTGTTGAACATTTTGTGCTGTTACTGTGAAATCCTAAGTAGATGTTTGCATGGACGTAATATTTTGTTCGAAGACGAACAAAGCTTTAAGTGTGGGGTGTTGATGTTGGGCGTATTTACACGCCTAAAGCACTATAATTTATCCATATTTTAGCTAAGTTTTAAGGACAAAATATATAATTCCTGCACTTTTAGTCCATTTTCCTATAAGTGATCTAACCAACGTGATTAGCATGTTTTCAAGTATTTATGATGAAGATATCAGCACTTTGTGGACCTTTCAGTAGCAAGGGAAACTTCACGTAAGAAGGAAGTCAACTTTTGGAAGCTTGTGGACTGAATGTGATGCATGGAGAATCCGTCCTGGGCAAAATCAGTATTTCTTAATACTTAGGGGTGCAGCAGTAACCCAGTAGGACTAGGACAAGGATAAAAACCCTATTTCAGTAGGACTAGGACAAGGATGTTATAAAAACCCTATTTGCTGAATTTTTCAGCAAGCTTTTATTCACGCTTTTCGTTAAGCTTTTCATAATTCATTCAAAACTTGGAGGAGTTATTCACGTTACTTTCTGACAGAGAAAGTACGACTCTTGTGAGCAACAGAGAAGGGAAAACGTCAAACCCTAAGTGACGCATAAACCATCTCCATCGCCTAGATTTATTCTAGGTTGTGGTATGATGATTATATCTATTGTGATCTCCGTTGTAATCATGAGTAGCTAAACTTCTCTGTTAGGGTTATGGAAGCCTTATGAGATTCTATCTATTACTATGAGTTTGTGAATTCTCGATGTGTATGCTACTTATATCATTACTGTCTTCATCTTAATTAAATTCTTGTGGTTGCAAACATATAGAATACACCATTATAGCATTAACTTGTTCGAGAGAAAAGTTACATGTTTGGAAAAGAGAGTGTGACAAGAAAATAGGGCTACCAACCCCTATTTACACGTTAGTGCCGTAACTGGATTAACCTCTTGGAGAGTTTGTACCGTTAGTTATACACTTTAAGCTTGAGAGAGTTAAAGTGAAATAATCCTGGATGGTCGAGAGACACTAGGATTTACCATTAGAATACGAATCTCTATAAGTGCATGCATGTTTGAATTCTGCATAACTCATAGTTAATAGATACGTAGAACTCATAAGGTAGACATAACCTTAACTTATTATTCTCTGTGATTAAATCTTACTACATTGATTATTTATTTCTTTATTTTGGTAACATTACTTCACGCCTAAAACCAATCCCCCCTTTCCGTAAAGTTTTTGACCAACAGTCTGCTAACAATTACAACACTTAGTGACCAAGTATTACCTCTGGGATTTGACACCCAACCCAGTTGGGTTCTATATTTGACATCGACCGCTTACACTCTTACGAGAGCTGTAGTTTGGGCGTTATCATTTATCCAGAGACTCAAGAGTCAAGTTTCTTTCTTGAATCTTCATGAATCAGGCAAGTGTCTCTTACCTCATTGTTAGTTATAAAATATCATGTGTTTTAAATTGTGATTATGATTCTTATATGGTGGTTTTGAAAACAATAATTGAGGGTTTTGTTTCATATGGGTGATTCTTATTTACTCTTGGTTTAACTTTTATTTATACATGTTTTTAGTGATAGTTTGCATATGAGGGTTCTTGGAAATTGTGGTTTTACAATTTGGTTATAGGTTACCCTAAACTTTATGATTATTACCTTAATTTTGGTCTTGATAATAACATGCCCTCAATGTGTGTGAAACTGCCTAAAAGAATAAACTAGTCACACGTTATTGATGTTTTGAACTAAGGCTTGGCCAAATGAATATGAATGGTTGGTAAATGGTTTTTTAAACGTCTTGATGGCCATGTAATGGTTTAAATGGTAACCTTGGTGGTTTAAATTATTAAATGTGTTAAGTCCTTAAATATTTACTTAATTTATGTCTCTCTTAGATAATGGGTTCGAGTCCCTGAACATTGAATTAAACAAGTGTCTTTGTTAAACGTTGGTTTCGAGTCCTAAATGTAATTGAATAAATGGTTTATTAATAATGGTAATGGCATGTGGTATGCTTGCAAGTAGTGCTGGTATGATATACCAACGAAGTGCCTTTGGTAAGTAATTGGCTAAATATTTGTCTATGTGAAATGATGGTTTTAATTAGGCTTTAAAGAGGGTTGTGTATCCAAGTTATGAAGGTGTATATTCTTAGGGATAAATACTGGAAATCGTATTTTCCGGTGTGGAGGTCAAAATGGCTTACGGTTTGAGTCCGCTTGCTTAATATGGCCAGGAGGTCTGAATGGTCAAAAGGGCCTGAGGTTTTAGTCTTCTTGCTTAATATGAATGGGAGTTTCAAATCTTCCATACTATATAATGTGTGAGGTTTAAGTCCCTCATATCATACAATACTATATGATCGGGTGACCAAGTCACCTTAGTATATAAGTGGGAGGTTTGAGTTCCCCATGTATATGTGTAAGATTATTCTCCGATTTGTGTGGCTACATAAACCGGGGCCCAACTAAGGGGTGAGAACTTGAACCCATATACCTGTGGGTATAACCAATATGACAACTACGCTTCACAGCCCAGGCTAAGATTTTAAAGGTTCATGCTAAACCTTGTTCCTTATCTTGGCATGATATATATATATATATGTATTGTATTGCTTATATGTAATGGTTGACTTAATTTGAACTATTGGCATTATCTTATCCTTATCTTTAAGTTACATGTTAGCGCTCTAACCGCTAAACTTCTTCAATTCTGTATCCCTACGAGATATAGGTATTGGTCATACTACACCCCCTATAAAGTGATTGAACTCAGGATTAACTCATGTTGACTTGAAGTGGTGAGCTTTCATACTTTGGAAGGCTCCATTTCTAATTTTGGTTTTTTATCTCTTTATTGGTTTAAACTTTAACATCAGTATTGGATATGGTCGGGGGTATGTCACGATCGAATATTATTTTGATCATAGATAGAGGCTTTGTGAGACAACTTTGGGTTGGTATGGGTGGTGTAGATAGTGTTGTTAGCATTGACATTGGTATTAGTATAAGCCGAGACCAACACTATATGACTGTATTTGATTTATGATTGTTCCATTTTGTTTGTTATAGATATGGACTTAGTTATGATTTTTGTTATGTTATGGTTGTTGGTTGGGCTTTGAGTGGATAGACTTGATTTGGTTGGTCATGGTCATGAACCTATCCCAAATTCTTTGTGTTGTCAAATATGCTATCTTATTATATGTTCAGAATTCATTTAAGATAGGGTAGATGCTTACTTGGTTGGGTTTTATAATAGGGTAGTCTTTGGTCCTTGTTGGGATTAGGATGCTTATTATGATAAGACTCTGGTTTGGGTCGGGTCAAATTGGTATCACAGCCTAGCTTTTGGTGTCATGGGGTGTTGATAAAGTAATGTTAAGTAGAATCTTGTGTATGGGTATGTTGTGCACCACACTTATAATCAGGAGGCTACGAGGTATTTTGGAATGTTTTACTTTCATATTGTTCTATTTTGATCCATATAGACTAAACTCTCAGATCTCTCTAATTTCCATTTGATCACCTTTCAGATCATGCCTTCAAGGAAATTTGAAACTCGTGGTAACTCTTTTAACCCTACTAAAGACAATGTGAACAAAGCTCGTCCTACCCATGAGGTATAGACCTGGTCTAGGGTCCCTGCTTCTGATCGTCCTAATGGAGTCCCATTGGTCCCTGCTGATCCTTCTTTAGGTGGTGACACCTCTGATCAATCAACTCAAGGACACATTTAAAATTTAGAGTTTAGCCATTCTATTCAGCTATTTTCCTATATAGTGGTCTCCCTATCTCACTAGTCCAGTCTGGTGGGTTGAAGAAAGAGTCAAACAATGATGGGGAAAGGGTAGAACAAGAAGTTTAGATATTTAAAAAAGGGTGAAGGTTATCCCAATAATGGTAGTCCTGGGATACAATGGACTAAGGAAGAGAGTTGGGGAAAATATGGTTCTTACCCGTCGACTAGGGCCCCTAACCATACACCATCTTGTGAACATAAGTATCAAAACTAAGGTCTTCCTAGGGCATGAGGTGCCCAATACCAGTTTAATGGGGACTAATTAGCTCCACTCTATTATTTTTCTGGTTTTGTGGACAGCTGCATCGCGGGTTTTATTATGATGAAAAGAATCAAGGCTTCCACTTGTGGTCAAATTGGCCATATACAATGAAATTGTCCTTCTAGAGGTTCTTTGGGGTCCAAAAAGATTCCTGTTGTCTCTCCATCAGCTCCTGCACCCAAGGGTGCCTCTTCCATCTTTGACACTAGTTGGAATCGCCTTGATACTCTCACTAATTACTAGAAGTCTAGAGTATCTCCTAACTTTGTCCCTGGTATGTTGAAAATTTTCTCCCATTATGTGTATTGTTTGCTTGATTTGGGGTCCACCCTCTCTTATATGACCCTATTTATGGCTGTATATTTTGCCTTTGGTCCTGAGTTTATTTCTGATCCTTTTCTATATCTACCTCGGTTGGTGACTTTATGAATTGCTAAAAGAGTCTATAGGGGGTATGTGGTATCTGTTAGTGGTAGATAAACTCTTATGGATTTGATAGAGGTTAGATATGATTGAATTTGATGTCATATTATGGATGGATTATTGCATTCGTGTTATGCTTCCTTAGGTTTTAAGACCCATAAGGTCAAGTATAAATTTCCTAATGAGATGACCATTATATGGGAATGGGGTTATTTAGTTCCTAACAAAAGGTTTATCCCATATCTTAGAGCTCAAAAATTGATTTCCAAAGGGTCCTTGTATCATTTGGTCTGGGTTAAAGATTATTATTTGAAAGGTCCTTCTAAAAAATCCATCTCCGTGGTTAATGAGTTTCCTAAGGTTTTCCCTGATGATCATTCTGGTGTTCCTCTAATAAGGAGATTGATGTTGGTATTGATTTTGTTTTGTACACTCATCCTATTTCCACCCTCTCTATAGAATGGATTTTTGGTAAGGGATTCATCCATCCTAGTATGCCCCCATAGGGTGCACCGATGTTCACGTGCGTAAGAAAGATGGAATTTTTGAGATATGTATAGGCTGGTGATAATGGGATAAGGTATATATAATGATCTTTCTATTATGTAGACTAGTATGTTCTCTGTGGTTGTTTTGTTGATTATACATTATCATTATTAGATGATATATTTGAGATTTTGATGTTAATTGTGCTAATAGGAATGTTAATTTAAGGATAGTGATGCAAGGTTCATAGCAGTGAATTAGTATGGTGATGCAATATATAAGAGAGGTTGGGTGATGCCTTATGAAACAATGGTATATATAATTGGGAGTTAGGTAGGAGGTTTGAATGTTGAATGTAAAAGTGTCAGCTAAATGATTAGATGGATAATAGCCTTGGGTAGCAAGAGTAATGTATTCTCAATTCTGAGCTAAGGGTGCCATGTATGCCTAGATTATGCCCATTAAGATTTCTTAGCATATGGTTCTAAGGAATTGGTATCGGGTGTTAGGTAGAGCTAAAGTGGGTGAGAAGTAGATAACTAGTGTGAACTCTTGATATGGGTTCAAAACTTATTAAGGAATGGGGATGTGATATTAGAGGAGTAATGTTAGTGTTCTAAGGATTAAAAATAGAGTGTTTATAAGATTAGATGCTTATACCCATAATTACTGGTTGTAAGGTGATGATTATAGATGTTACAGGATCTTTGGTGGGGTAGACCATGCAACAGACATAGAAAAGGTAGGCTTAAGCATGGGAGCAATGTATAGATAGACTTAGACTCTCGTAGTGGTGTATCTGTAGGAAATTATAAGGTTGTATTGGTGAGGTGTGCTATTCGTAGTTGATTTTATAGGTTGAGTACTCAAGGTGAAGGTGATTTAAGAAAGCCTTAAGACCGCATAAATTTTCTAACAGTCTTGTGCGGACATGAGGTGAAGGAACATAGAATTTGAGGTTAGGGATTAGGTGTTCTTGAGGGTTTCTCCCATGAAAGGAGAAATGAGTTTTTGTAATTATTGGAAGTTGAGTTTTCACTATATTGGTCCATACTTGTCGGTGGAGAAGGTTTGTAATATTCCCTTCTAGTTTGAGCTTTATTCGTTTGATTTTACGTGTTAGTATATTAAGATAGTGTGTAGATGATCCTTTATCAGTTGTTCTTTTGGAAGGAATTGGTATCCCAGATTCTTTATCTTATTAGGTAGTTTTAATTAACATCATGGATCGATAAGTTCGCTGGTTGCAAATGAAAGGTGTGGCTTTGGAAAAAATTTCACCGCGAACCCAAAAGTCTAAGGGAGCTACTTGGGAAATGGAGAAGAACATAAAGTCCAAGTATCCTCACCTATTCTCCATATTCGATATTTGTGCGGAAGTTATGTGTTCCTCATCATATCATTGTTTTCTAACTTAGTTAAAGGATAGATTGATTCCTTATATCTGTGTTTGCTATCTTGGTTAAATGTAAGTTTGATGAGTAACAATATGTAAACTCATGTTTGTGATTGCCTTTACCTGCTATTCGAGGATGAATGATCCAATTGGGGGAGCTTGAAACACCTTAGGTTTTTGACCCTTCGAACTCACTGGACATCATATGACTTAGGGTACTAGTCGTATGATTGGTATGGATTAGGGACCCTAAGTCGTATGTTTCATATTGTGTTTTATGTCACTTACTGCCCAAGGTATTACTATGTATCTTACTGGTCATATGATAGGGTACTAGAAGTAAATCGCCAATCGTATGATGCCCTAAGTCTTGTCTAAAGTATTATGATCAAGGTGTGGCTCAAAAGGTACTTGTTGTATGTTAAGATATGAGTTTGTCCTTGTGTGGTCGTAGGTTGGTCAGTATTGTTGTCTAAGAGGATTCCTAGGGTACAAGATAGGGGTACCACTCGTACCTTAGGGTACGGTTTATGAATGGTAGTCGTACCTTACAGCAGTTAAGTTTTTATCTTTTAAGCTAAGGACATTTTAGATATTTTCCACCTCAAAACCCTTAAGTCCCAACATCTTATAACTCATTGTGGCCTCTCATAACATACTTAAAAGATCAAAACACTCCAAAATCCTGTCTAAACTCTCTCTTGAAGATTGGGGGCCATGGTTCTTCAAAGGTGTTTATCTAGATATTTAAGAGTCAAGTTTCTTCCGTAAATCTTTGTCAATAAGGCATTTGACTCTACCCTAATTGTTATTTCTCAAATATCATGTGTTTTAAAGTGTGATTATGATTCTTAAGTGGTGGTTTTGAAAACCCTAATTGAGGGTTTTGTTGAATATGGGTGAGTATTGTTTACTCTTGGTTTAACTTGTGTTTATACATGTTTTTAGTGATGGTTTGAACATGTGGGTGCTTGATAATTATGGTTTTACAAATGGGTCATGGGTTATCCTAAACTTGATGGTTTTCACCTTAGTTTTGGTCTTAATAATAGCATGCCCTCGGAGTGTGTGAAAAGGCCTAAAAGAATAAACTAGTCATATGTTAATGATTTTTTGGACTAAGGCTTTGCCAAATGAATATGAATGGTTGGTAAATGGTTTTTTAAAGGCCTTGTTGGACATGTAATAGTTCAAAGGTTCATGCTAAACCTTTTTATCATATACCCTATAGGTGTAACCAATGTGACATCTAACCTTCACAACCCAGGCTAAGATTTCTATGGTTCATGCTAAACTATGTTCCTTATCTCAGCATGATATATATATATATATATGTACATATGTATTGCATTGGTTATATTTAATGGTTGACTTGATTTGAACTATTGTCATTATCTTATCCTTATCATTAAGTTACATGCTAGTGCTCCAACCACAAATCATCTTCGACGCTGTATCTCCATGCAATATAGGTGTTGGTCATACTACATCTCCTACTGAGTTATTGGACTCGGGATCATATCGTGTTGACTTGAAGTGGTGAGCTTCCATACTTTGGAAGGCTCTATTTCTAGTTTTGGTTTTCTTACGTCTCTACTGGTTTAGGCTTAGACATCGGTATTGGCTATGGTAGGGGCATGTCCCAATCGGATGTTGTTTTAATATCGGATAGAGGCTTTGTGAGACTACTTTGGGTTAGTATGGGCAGTGTCAACAGTGGTGTCAGCCTTGGCATTGGTATTGGTATTAGGTGGGATTGACACCGAATGACTATATTCGATTTATTATTGTTCCATATTATTATGGTATGGATATGGACTTAGTTATTATTTTGGTTATGTTATGATTATTGGTTGGGCTTTGTGTGGATGGAATTGTTTGGGTTGGTCATCGTCGTGAACCTATCCCAATGTCTTTGTGTTGTCAAGCACGCTATCTTGTTATATGTTCGAAATTCATCCGACATAGGATACATGCTTGGTTAGTAAGCTCGTGTTATAGAGTGGTCTCCGATCCTTGTTTTGCTTTGGATGCTTATTACGGTAAGGCCCTAGTTTGGGCCGTGTCATTCCTTCTTATCTCCTATTGAACCTATGACATAAAACACTATTTGGGACTTCATTAACCTATTATTCTAAATCAAACACTCTTAAAAATCTCTTAAGTCTCACTCAAGCTCTTGGTTCAAGAAATGGTTAGGGTTTCTACAAAGCAATTGATTAGGGGATTTCAATAGTGAATCTCTCCCTCTTCCTCAGTGTCTAAGGCATGTTACTCCTCCCTCATTGTTAGTTCAGCTAAAACATGTTTTAATGAATTGTTTTTATCGTATTATTATGGTATTGTCTTGGTTTTGAAATAGATGTTGGGGGTGTTTGGTTGTTCTCAGCTGCATAATGCTTTCCTATGTTTTACTTATAGGTTTTCATGTTATAATTATGGTTTGAATATGTAGTTACATGGGAATGGTCAATTGGTACTTGGTTTTGGTTTTGGAAACTATATGCCCTCAACATGTTTGTTAAAATGCCAATGAGAATGATTTTGTCACATAGTCTGACTATTCTTGAAACCTTTGCATTGCATAATACGGTAATGGAACTTAAATTGGTCTAGATGGGTGTAAATGGATTATAAGGAACTTGGTGTCTGTAGTATTGGTTTAATTGGAAACTTTGGAGTTAAATCGGTTAAATGGCTTTGGTATGGCATAAATAGATAGACTTGGAAGCTCTAATTTTGGTATGACGCTACCAGTGGTTAATTCATAATTAAAAAGACTCCTTGTTAAATAGTTGTTTATGTGTGAATTTTTTAATATGCACTTAAAGAGGGATGTGTTAGGAAAGTCATGAAAGGTGGAGATCCCAGGGGGACCAAAGCTGGAAACTCATGTTTGCCGAAGTGAGGTTTTGTCTTAGTGACTATGTGAATTATGTCACACTAATATTTTGGGAGATATACTAGTCATCTCAGGTTTATCTCTGGTTTGTGCGGCTAATACGCACCGGGGCCCTTTTAGTAGGGGCGCTAAACCCATATAGCTCGTGGGTGGTTTCAGGACGAAAAAGCTATACAACCCGGGTTAAAGGTTTTAAATACATGCTTAATCCAGTTTTCTTTCCTGGCATGATATATGTGTGTGTGTGTGTGTGTGTGTGTGTGTGTATGTGTGTGTGTATGTTATTGCATATAGTTATTTACTTTGGTTTTGAATGATTCCATTATCTTATCCTTATTCCTGAGTCCATTATCTATAGCCCACGCGTTGAAGGTACCAACCATACTACTACTCCTGCTCAGTGATATGGATTTGGGGACAAGTTTATATCAGAATGAAGCGGTGAGCATCTATACCTTGGGAATCTCCATGTCATGCTATGTACTTCTTTATATTATTTTTATTTCTTGGACTTTGGTTTTGACTATGGTTGGGGGCATGTCCTGACCAGATTTTTCTTATTTTTGGTTAGAGTCTTTATGGGACTACTATGGGCATGGGCGGTGTCAATATTGGTGTCAACCTTGGTATTGGTATTGGAATTGGGGTTGATACCAGTTGGATATTTGATTGGTTATGGTTATGTACTCCTTTAAATACCTTTCAATTGATTTTGATATATTTTGTTATATGTTTGAAGTTCATCCAACATAGGGTGTAGGGCGGTTATGGTTGGATCTAAGAAGAGGCCTCCAGTACGGGTCAGACTATAGATTTCCAACACGACTATGCACTGGTTTTGGTCAGGTTAGAAGTCTAGAGCGCAGATAGTGCACGAATTTCTCTTGGAACTTACCCATGTCTACATGCGCCTACTGGTAGGATGCATGTGGTACATGCACCCATTTGCAGGCCTCATGTAGACATAGGTAAGTGGCCACAAACCCTTTTTCTCTTTTTTCATCCGAGCTTTAATTTTTAGGGTTTCCTCATGTACTATAAATACCCTTTATGTGTTTTTTTAGTAAAATTTACGCACTGTTGATACTTACAAACATATTTTGATTCTGAGATCAAATTTTGGCCTTGGAATTCTCTTGTATTGATATTGGTCGATTAATTCAGTTAGAGTTTTAGATTATTAGTTATGATTATTGTGATTGCATTTTATGCTTTCAATAATGAATGTTGTTGATTACTTCACAAGTATGAGCGGCTAAAAATCCTTATCTATGGTTGGGGAAACCCTGGCAGATCATAGAAGTAGGGAAAGTGCTATATTATTCTGAATTGATACCCATGCTGCTAGCACATTCCTTAACTCCTCCATTTCTTTGGTTAAGCTTTCATAAGCAATCAATAGCTTAGATACTTGGGACACACTCCCCACTTTCCCTTCAATGCACTCATTTTCCACCAGTGTAATTAGACTGTTCTAGTGTTCCTCTAGTTCCAATCACTCCAAAATGATTAAAGACTTTGTTCAACAAGTAACCACATGGAATCCCATTCCTTCCTTCCTTTTCTTAAAGCACCTTATGCATATGCTCTATCATTAGAGCAGGCCGACTCATCAACTCAACCTTACGTAGGGATTTGATTAAAAACAGATCAATTCCAAAGGCAATTATTCTTTCCTCTTATCTTGGTAGCAGGACCTTTTTAATGAATTCGAAAACTAACTGAAACTCACTTTTTAGAAAATTCTTCTTTATTGAAACTATTGAGGTCCCACCTACTCTTAAGACCTCAATCATAAATTTAGTTTCGGGCTGTTGCTTCACAACTGTCTCACACCACTAATAGGTACATCAAAAATTCCTCCTAAGGTTTCATTATCCAGTCTTATTTCTTTTCCTTGCACCAGTGCAAATAGACTCAATCCATCTTCTGAGAAATCTATTGAATAATAGAATTCTCACTTTATTTTCAACACACTTTGTGGATCTTGAGAATGATCAATAGACAAATCTTTCATGGGGTTTGAAAAAGAGGGAATTTCATATTGTTTGACCTTTTGAGTAGGAATGAAGAAGGACCAGTTTTGATAAAGTTCGAAGTTCATTGAGATGATAATTAACTAAGACGATTCAAATTTATAGCTGAAAAGGTAACCGTTTGACATTTAAGAGTTACCTTTTTGAATGGACGTATCTAATGACAACGGTTGTGACTCTTTACATTTGAACTATGTTGATAATTTTGGTTCATACAGGCTTGTACATGTGGACTTCTTAAACAAAATTTTTCTAAGAATTTAAGGCACATTATTTTGGTACTCACCTGAGAGATGGGTCCATGTTCCTTTCTTTTTGAGTGAATTTTTAACTTGTGTTTTCTTCAATTGTTTCCTTCAAATATTGTACCCTTGGGTGTATATCTGCAAAGGTATGATACTGAGTTAGATTAACATGTACCTACTTTATCATGGATACCTGTCTCCTTAATATAGCCAAATTTTTGCAGAGACACCAACTCATATATTAGATTAGGTTGGCTTGATCAATCCATGCTCTAGCTTCTGCATACCCTTTTTTTTGAACTTGTTCTCAAGGAAGATTTGAGGATTAGGTCCCTAACTTGACTTTACTTATACTGCCTCAAGTTTCTTCTTTTAGGATGAATTCCTTTGGGACCAGGTCGTTTGAAATCATCTCTTTCAAAATGAGACACTTTCACTTTGAAATATCTTGAGAGAGAGAATCCAGTCAGATTTCCAATATTGAGCTTAGAGAACATACTATCAACAAAGCATTCCTGACTGTAATCCTCTTTCTCATACCTAAAATAATGACTACAAGTTGGATTTGGGAACCCACGTAAGTTTGTATTCCCATTAGGAGGATAATGGTGTGATCAAAGTCTTCTTAGCTTCTACTTCACCATTTTCGGAGGCTTGAAACCCTTAGGAAGTGATTTCCCTTGCTGAACATATTTTAAGCAATTTATATTAGCTCTAATCCAACTCTAACAATTTTCTTTGGTGCGCCCATTTTTTCTACGGTGAATGCATAGGAGTTTGTTTTCTTTGTTTCTAACATTATTAACAGACTTCCTTTGAGACACATTATTCTGTAATTCTCCTTGATAGCCTAGGCCTCTACTATTATTAACACCTTGACTAGTCAAATTAGAAAGGATCTACAAAGAAGCATTCCATTAAAGAGACTTATTGAACTCTTCTCTCAAATGGACCAAGTCCCTTCCAAACTCTTCATTCTTGTGAAATGCATACATAAGATATTTTTTTTGAATCCTTCAATTTCCCTTCAAGTTCAATCTAAAGCACTGAGGCTTCCTTCTTTCCTTTTCCATCTAAATCATTTACCTTTTTTAGTTGACTCATGCAATTCAGATTTTCAGATTTCAATTTATTGACCATTTCTTCAGTATCAGATATATGAAGAGTTAAGGCAATCAAGTCATGTTTTTGATTCTCTACTTTCTTCTCTACTGCATTTTTCTCAGCAGTTAATTCATATACAAAGTCAATCAACACACTATCAAGCTTTTTTTATCTTTCTAGTAGTGTAGTTATCTAGGTTTTCATTAAGATCAAATAGTGTTACCTTCTTTTTTTCTACATCCTTAGTGTTTTCCTAGAATGTAAACAAGGAATCATAGATACCTGGATTGTCTTCCACTGCTAGCATAGAAACATCTCCAGTTTTCTCATCTACACCAGAATCACTGGAAGAGTCTCCCCATGTTTCCATTAGAGAATATCAGGAACCTGAGGTTATTTTCTTTTCATCCTATTTAAGCATGAAACCATCTCCATACTCTTTGTTTTTCCCAGATTTGGTGGACAAGTCTTACCAAGCAGCCAATACATTTTTTACTAAATAGCTAGCTGCATCTTTTCTTTTTGATATTTCAAGATTTTGATTCTTCTTTTGGATTGGGTAGTTCCTCATGAATTGCTCAAAGATACCAAGTTTTTCCATAGATCTAACAATCCTTGTTGGCAAAAGTGAAACAACAATGTCTTCTTCACCTGAGTCAAATTCTAAAGCCTTCGAATTCAGGAATCTTTCCCTTTTTTCTTCCTTTATCTACACCCCTGGTTTAAGTATAACAACCATAATGACCAGACCACTTTAGGTATGAGCATTTTAGAGTGAACTTGCTCTGATACCAATTGTTGAAACTTTTGGGTGTTGCACCACACAGTAAGGGACCAGGTCTCTCAAAGTCAATCTTAGGCAAAAACATAGTAAGAAACAATGAAGTGCTGGAAAACTAAAGGCTTTATAGGAAATTAATAACACAAATGGAAATCCCCTTTCTCAAGTAGGGAAAAACCTCGTGTTGCGCTCACAAGCACTAAAGAAATCCACTATAGTCAACCTCTTGATTATAGGCACTATTTCATCCTAACTCTAGTCTTCTCCTACTTATAGTACTCTACTACTAGCCTATCTTAACAACTTTGCCAAGAACCCTCTACACTAATTAACTCTAATTAGTATTAGGACATAGGCAACCCTACCTCAGCACACTTAATCAAGAGGAAAAGTTCATTATTCTTATAAACCAAGTAATTCACTTACAAATTAGATCTCACTCAAGACACGGTCTAATTTAGCTCATAAAAACAAGGACTTGAGCTAAACTTGGGTTTTTGCCTTTTTCCTCTCTTTACTCTTTGAATTTGCAAAAAACCATTTAATGAAGAAGCATTTTTTTCCTTTTATAGATGAGTGATTATTAGGGATGAAATACCATTGGACCAGGTGTCCTATTCAGTAAAAGTAGCACCTTCAAGATTGTTAGACAAGAGGACAAAACTGAGCAGACATGCGTGCCAGTTGTACTGTACCATGAACATCCAGGGACTTTGTCCCTAGCAGTTAGCTTCTTATCATCAAAACTATATATAACAATTTTACCCCTTTTTAATGATAAAAAACCAACCATACAAATTTGAGCACATCCTTCATATTTAATTAGTGTGATTACCATTATGAAGATGAATGTTCCCACATCATCATGCTTCCACCATCATACAACACAGGAACCTAATCCATTGTTGTCATTTTTAACAAAAACTCTGAGCACATATTTGCTTCCCCCTGTCACTATGCACCATAATTCAATTATTTTCTTTTCCTTGACTTTAAGCACCATAATTCATATAATGTATTTGCATACTTCCCTCTGTCAATATGCCACACACCTTTTTCTTAGCATATTACATGGTACATTTTCCCTTCACATCACACTCATCACACTTGGTACTTATACATGAATTCAATATTCTTATTTTTAGAATCATTAAAAAGGATTAATAGTAAACAAAGAGCAAAGATAAGTACAAAATAATTAACGCATGGACACTGGGGCAACACTACCATGAAGAACAACTTAAAATAAAGAAAACAGATGAGACCCACAAACATAAATCCATTCATGATTAATTAGGATAAGTACAATTATGATATACCAAATAAAATTACAAAAGTACTATTTGTAAAGGCAACTATAGGAATAGGAACTGAAAACTGACTCAAGAGACCAACATAACAGGATTCAGGTAGAAGGGGGTTTAGGGGAGTAGGATTTAATTAACATTTCTAGTCTTGCATTTTTAGAAGCATGGGCATCCAACAAATGTTTGGTGAGAGTTTTTATTTCAACATTCACTCTTTGGACTTCACTAGTCAATTATGTAAATTTTTCTTTGAGCTTTGTATTTATTGCTGCAAGTTCTTTAGTGGCACTTGATCGCTCTGAGGATAACATATATTCTATAGTTTTAGATGCACTGTTTCTGTGTGTTTTTTAATAGAAAAATTATCAAATATTTAATTTCTTTGGAATAGATTTTATGAGCAATCAATAGCTTAGACACTTGGTACACAGTCCCCACTTTCCCTTAAATGTAATCATTTTCCCCCAACGTAGTTAGACTGATCTTTTGTTTGACTGTTCCTGGTGTTCCTCTAGTTCCAATCACTCCAAAATTATTAAAGTATTTATTCAACAAATAACCATGTGGCATCCCATGCCTTCCTTCCTTTTCTTGAACCACCTTGTGCAAATGCTCTATCATTAGAGCAGACAGACTCATTAACTCAAACTTACTCAGGTATTTGATTAAAAATAGATCAACACCAAAGGAAATTGTTCCTTTATCTGATCTTGGTATCAGGACATTATTACTAAAAAAACAACTGAAACTCACTTTTTAAAAATTTCTTCTTTACTACAACTATTAAGGTCCCACCTACTCTTGAGGCCTCAATCATAAATTGAGTTATGGGCTGTTGCTTCACAACTATCCTCATAGCTATAACAGGTACGTCCAAATTCATCCCAAGGTTTCTTCATCCAGTCTTATTTATTTTCCTTGCACCAGTGCAGATAGACTCAATCCATCTTCTGAGAAATGTATTGAATAATAGAATTCTCTTACTTTATTTTCAAAAACCACTAGAGCTACTTACTCAAATAGATGCAGCCATCCTTGGTGCCTGGAATATTTTACCAACTCTACCATCCCAGGTTTCTCTTAGACTTTTAGGATCAAACATTCTTTCTAACAACACCTTTAGGCTTTCAATCCTTCTTTCTCTAGACATGTTTTTTATTTTTTCCTCTCTTTTTATTTTCCTGGGCTCATTATATGTCTCTCCTTTTTCATCACTTTTTATCTTCTTTGGATCAAGTCCCTTAGAGACCTTCTTTTTCTCAACTATTATGCTTTGCTTATATTATGACTCTCAGAATTTGGATCAGAGGACCTGGTCCCTTCATCAGCATAAAATTCTAGTCTTTTCTTCTTAGATGCAATAACAATATCATAATCATCTTTCTTATCTTTTTTCACCTTCACAACTTTAAGATTTTCTTCTTCCTGTATAGTAGATTACTTGAGCCTTCTTCTTTTAGTGGTAGAAGACTTACTCTTATTCATTGAATCTACTAGTAATTTCATCTTAGATCCTCTAGTGGAGTAACATCTTATAACTTCTACACTAGATCCAATCAATTCCCCCTTCCCCTTACTGTCCTTCAATTTTATTATTTTCTAAATAAGAGGTTGTTAATCCTTAAACAAGTGTAATACAAACTCCCTATCCTTTTTTAAATCATTCTTTTCTCCTGCTATTTGCTCTTCCTCACTAGAAAAACTCTCCTTGGGATCATTTCCAAATAAAAACAATTTTTCAGCTACCCAATTTATCCTGCTAAAAGGATCAGACTTCTTTTACAGGAATTTCTTCATCCACTATTTAGGCAAATATAGGGTTTGATTTGAAAAGAGTGGGGGAACTAGGATCTTGTAAATTTTTTTAAATTTTAGTAGCTTTGAATTCCTGAGAAGGAACTTGGATTTGAGGAGCATTGGAGGACTTTGGTTTTCTGAGAAAAGAGGTTCTTCAGAATGAAGAGTCTCTTGTTCAATTGGAGAGGGAAAACATTTATTTAGGTCATTTACTAGGACCGAACACCCACTGGGGCTTAGAGTTTTGAATGGAATAGTTTCACTTAGGGCCTCACGAGTCTCATGGAAATGACTGATGGGTAACACACTTTGTGGATTTTGAGAATGATTAGTAGATAAATCTTTCATGGGGTTTGAAAAAGAGGGATTTTCAGACATTTTGAGTTTTTCAGAAGGAAAGAAGAAGGACCGGTTTTGATAAAGTGTGAAGTTAATTGAGAAGGGAATGAATTAAGAGATTTTTAATTTATAATTAAAAAGGTGATCGTTTGAGATTGTAAGACCCTGCAAAATTCTAAGCTCAACTCAGTCGTTTAAATTGTCTAAAGGGTCCCAGACTAAGAAAATTCTAGCTAAGTATTCAGACTTAGTATTAATTTGGCCTTCGTAAGTTGGCAACTCTATTTCACGACTCTTATGACCTTAAAGTATCGATCTTTTAATTGATTTATGATCAGGAATGTCAGTAGGTGTTTCCAGATGATTTTTGTATTTTTTGGACCTCTTTGAACCACATTTGGGAATCCAAAACAGTGAATCGACGCGATATCAGTGCGGTACGTCGACCAACACGTCGATCAATATTTTTCCTTGGCTCCCAGTGGCAATTTTCAGTGAACCGATACGGACTCTATGCGGTACAGTGGCTATCACGTCGATGCCAACAACGCAGCACATCGTCCTGCGTGTCGACAGTCTAATTTTCAGTTATTAAAAGTCGCATCCTTGGGGGGTATTTAGGTCTTTTCCCCAACCCTATTCAGCTCGAAAACACTAGATTCATCCCTCATTGAGCAAAATATACTTACTTTCTCTCAAATTTCTCAAGAACAAAAACCCTAAGTGATTTAATTTCAAAGCGAAGGTTCAAGATTCACTACTAAAAAATGGCCAAAAAGCGATGCAAAAAAAAGCAACGGACTGTGTCACTTTAAAAAGCGACGAGAAAAGTGATGTTGGCCGTTGCTTTTTTAGTTTAATTTTAATTTTTATTTATTTTTTTATTAAAAGAGACGGCCAACGTCTTAATATCCGTCACTTTTTTTTGCAGATTTTTATGCCAAGTAATTAAAAAATAATTTATAATTTATTTAATAAAAGCGACAAACAACGTCATAATTTATTAAAAATAATATAAATTATTTTTTAAAAAGAGACGTAGTCCATCGATTTTTAAATTTGATTTTTGTTTTTGTTTATTTTTATCAAAAGCGTCAGACAATGTCGCTATAATTTTTATTTTTAAAATATTAATTCTAGAAAAGCGACGCTGTCCATCGCAATTTGTAATTATTTTTAGCTTTTCTTTAGTTTTTACAAAAAGCGAAGAATAGCGTCGATTTTGTTATAATTAAGTAAAAATTATTTTTTTGAAAAGCGACGTTGTCCGTTTCTTTTTAAATTTAATTTTAATTTTTGTTTAGTTTTATTAAAAGCGACGGACAACGCTGCTATAATTTTATATTTTAAAATATTAATTCTAGAAAAACGACGTTGTCCGTCGTAATTTGTAATTATTTTTAATTTTTTCAAAAAGCGACGATCAACATCTCTTTTTTTAAAACTAAATAAAAATTAATTTTTTGAAAGTGACGTTGAAGTTGCTTTTTAAATTTAATTTTTTTTATTATTAAAAGTGACGGACAACGTCGCTATTATTTTTTATTTTTTATAATATTAATTCTAGAAAAGCGATGCTGTCCATCGCAATTTGTAAATATTTTTAATTTTTATTTATTCTTTACAAAAAGCAACGGACAACGTCGCTTTTGTTAAAACTAATAAAAATTAACTTTATGAAAATGACACTGTCCATTGATATTTGATATTTTTAATTTACTATTAAATAAATATTTTTTATATTTAATAAAGTAAATATATTCAATTAAATATTGAATACATTGATATCATATGGTCGATTGATCAAAAAAATAATATACTGTGAAGTAATAACAGAATAATATAAGTTAAACTAAATGATAATTTATCATTGTATATATACAAAACGTTGTATTACGAGGAAATTTACATGTGTATGCGATGTATCTAGTAAATATTGTGAATTTTACAGTTAATCAACTATATATATTGAATACATTGATATGATACGATTGATTGATCAAGTTAATAATATATTGTTGAATTTATAATATAATAATGTAAGCTAAATTAAATGATAATTCATAAGAGTAGAAATAAAATACGCTGTATGATGAGGTAATATACTCATGTATGTGATGTATATAGTACATATTACAAAGTTGATAATCAATCATATATATATATATATATATATGTATGTTTAATTGTGTATCTCTCGTATAGTGATGTACATAATAAGTTAAAAGCTAGCTAACTAAATCTAAATATCCAAATATTTTGAATAATATACTAACATCATATGATCGAGTTAATAATACACTATTGAAGTTATAATAATGAAGCCAATTAACATACAATTCATCATATTAATACGTTGCATTAACGTAATCGAAATCTCCAATTCAATTTTTAACCCAATTTCTAATCTCAGTTTGACTCATCTCCTCAATTTAATCTCAACCGTTCATCATATTTGATCAATGGTCAATATTAAAATCAATTTTCACTATTTTTTGTATTGAAATTAGGGGTGTGCATCGGTCGGTTCGGTTTGATTTTATATATTATTGGTTTGGTTTATCGGTTATCAATTTTTGAATAAGTTAAACCAATAATCAAATCAATAAGGTATTTTTATCGATTTTTGATTTATTGATTTTTAGTCCTTAACGGTTCGATTTTTGATTTAACCAATAAGAAAATATGCATAAAATAGAAATAGTAGAAACTAATTAACAAGAAAATTAAAAAACAAAGTCTTAATTGCAGCAAAAATCCTACATGATGTGTTTTATTTTACAAGAATCTTCAAGCTTTAATAGGTTTTCGAGAAGGTCTGCATACACTGTACCCTCCACAGACTTAATTTGTGGGACTAAATCGGTTTGATTGTGTTGTTGACACCTAATTTTTACACATTATTCTTATATTAAAATACATACTGACGTGTCACATTCATGATCCAAAGGCCCAAATTATTTTTATTACATTTTAGTATCATTTTTTTAATTTTCTTACTCAAATATGATATTTTAAATGATTTTTATTAATATTTTAAATCATTTCTCATGTAATTGTGCACACTCACATTTTTTATAAATACATTGTTCAGTTTTCATTATTATTTTATTATTAGTATTTTTATTTTTTATTATTTTTATTACTATTATTTAAATAAACAGCCTAAATTAAATCAATTTGTCTGATCTATTTAATTTTTGACTCAATTTTTACCATAATATAATGATTTTAGCCCAAGTTCTATTTAATTTATTGCAATTATAGCCAAAATTGATCCAATTTTTAACCCCCAAATTAAAATTCAATGGGTGGCCTTCTTTCTAAAGAATTTTGATCTCAGTCGTTGATCAAAATTAATCCAACGGCTGAGATCGTTCAACTTATTCTTTCATCTTTAACTCAAAACACCAAACCCTAGTTTTCATATTTCACAAAAAATAGCCACACATCAGCTTTCTCTCTCTATACTCTCATTCCCTCTCCATAGCATCCATGGTTGTCGTCAACCATCCCAGCGCTGGGGAGCCTCCTCTCTCCCACTCTCTCTCTCTATAAACCCTCTCTTCTCTACGTTTCTCTAAAATAAAATTATTACCGACCTCCATCGCCGCTCTACCTCGCTGACCTCCGTCTTCACTACACCTTCCTCTGTTCATCTCCAACAGCAGCCGTCCAGCACCGCCATCAGTGAAATAGCACCGCTACCATCTCTCATTCTCAAATAGCTTCCAATGCTGCTCTCTCCATCACCGGTGATCTCCTCTCCTACCGTCAATTACTACTCCAGCTGCTCTCTCGCAACTTAGTTCTGCATTCAGTGAAGTGGGATCGCATCATTTTGGATGAGGTAAGTCACACATTCACAGATTCATGCATTAAGTAGTTGTTTTCTTCAATTGGAATTTTCTACCAGTGGTTTGAGTTTTTATTGGTAATTTTAGTTGTAAAAATAGTTTTGATTGTTTTTTAATAATTTTTTTGGGTTTTTCAGTTTTATTGGTGATTTTTTGTTGCATTAGTGTCTCGATATAATTTTATTTTGTGATTTTTTCACTTTTTTGAGCTTCATCTTTGTGATTTTAGTTGAAAAGTGTTTTGATAGATTTGTTTTGTGATTTGTCGATTTAGGAGGACTTCATTGTATATGTAGCATTTTTTGTTGTGACAAAGTGAAAAAAAGGACAATAGGAATAATGTGTAGACAAAAATTATGTTAGGTTTAGGAATCTCGGCAAGGAGAATTGTTGTTGATGCTCGCCATCAGATGCTTGATAGGCTTTCATCAATTTTAGCTGAGGAATTGTTGAATGGACAAAGAGTTATTAGATGTGCAGAAATTTGTTTATCAGTTGGAATTGTTAGGTAGAAAATGAAGTATCTTAGGTTTTTAAGAAAGGGGATGAGTACTAAGACTTCTTGTGGACCTATTCACTTTGGTGCTCATTCCAAAATTGTCTGGAGGACAACCCGTGGGTTAGTTTGTTTTCGTTTTTGTGCTTTGATCAGTGATTTGGTGAAATAGAATGTGTAGGTTTATTTGGTGTATTGAAGATTCAGTAATAACTATTTGTATATATTTTATGATTTAAAGAATCATCAAGTATATATATATGTCTTGAGCCAGGGGTCTATCAGAAACAACCTCTCTATTTCTCCGGAGTTAGTGGTATGGACTGCATACATTTTATCCTCCCCAGACCCTACTATTTGGAAATACACTGGGTTTGTTGTTGTTGGTTTAAGAACATTCTTGATTTCCCTTCACGTGGTGTTCATTTAATTTTTATTTAATTTTTAAAATAAACACCAGTTCTTCGAGTAGATCATATTATTAAGGTGCAAATGTGGAGACTGGTATGGTGAACTATTAATGAGTTGTGGTGAGTTTGAATAAACCTGTACTGTTAACAGCTGAATAATGTGCTATCAGCTATATAGTTAACTTAGCAATAATCTGAAGAATCTTATGGTGGTTATGAACAAAACCTATTCAGTTTACTGCTAAATAATGTAGGCGATTAGGAGGTGAAGAAAACAAAACTTTATGATAAGGAAACTATACTATTCATTTTCTCCAGTGATATTCCAGTGAGTAACTTATTTAAATATTATATAACTAATACTACATTAAAATTAAACAAAAAATAATAATGTTACACTTTCAGTTATTACAATGGACAATGCATATGTATGCACATTAGCAATACCAAAAAGTAGGCAACAAAAAGCACTACTTACTTCTTTTATGCAATCAAATAACAATTCAAATACATGGAAAGAGCTTGAAAATGGTTTAGTGTAGTTCTTGAAAGGTGAACTTACATTTTGAAATTAGTAAAGTGCAATCACTTTAAAATGTGAATTCATGACCTGAAATCGGTTTAGTGTTGATACTTGAAATGTGAATTCATGACTTGAAAATGGTTAGGCTTAGTCACTTGAAATGTGTACTAGTGACTTGAAAATGGTTACGTGTAGTTATTTGAAAATGGTTAAGTATAGTGACTTTAAAATCTGAATTAGTTAATTGAAAATTGTTAAGTGTAGTGATTTGAAATGCTAGTACACAACTTGAACATGGTTTAGTGTAGTTACTTGAAAATGGTTAAGTATAGTGACTTGAAATGTCAATTAGCTATTTGAAAATGGTTAGAGTGTAGAAATGTGAATAAGTAATTTAAAAATTACTAAGTGTAGTGACTTGGAAGAAATGGTTCAGTGTAGTTACTTAAAATTGCAAACTTGTGACTTAAAAACGGTTACTAGTGACTGAAAATGGTTAAGTGTAGTTACTTGAAATATGAATTATTTACTTGAAAATGGTTAAGAATAGTGACTTGAAATTAATGATTAAGTGTAGTGACTTGAAAATGGTTAAGTATAGTTATTTTAAATGTGAAGTAGTTACTTGAAAATGGTTTAGTGACTTGAAATGTGAATTAATTATTTAAAAATATTTAATTATAGTGACTTGAAATGTGAATTAGTTATTTGAAAATGGTTAAATGTAGTGACTTGAAATGTCTACTAGTTATTTGAAAATGACTAAGTGTATTAACTTGAAATGTGTACTAGTGACTTGAAAATGGTTAAGTTCAGTTACTTGAAAATGCTTAAGTATAGTGACTTGAAATGTTAATTAGCTATTTGTAAATGGTTTGAGTGTAGTGACTTGAAATGTGTACTAGCGAATAAGTTATTTGAAAATTATTAATTGTAGTGACTTGAAAATGATTAAGTGTAGTTACTTGAAATTGTGAACTTGTAACTTGAAAATGGTTAGGTGTAGTTACTTGAAATTGTGAACTTGATGCTTGAAAATGGGTAAGTGTAGTTACTTGAAATGTGGACTAATAACTTTAAAATACTAAAGTATAGTCACTCTAAAATGATTAAGTATATTGATTTGAAATATGATTTAGTTAATTGAAAATAGTTAAGTGCAGTGATTTGAAATGTGTACTAGTGACTTGAAAATATTTTAAGTGTGGTGACTTGCAATATGAATTATTTATTTGAAAATGGTTAAGTATAGTTACTTAAACGTGTAATGGTTAAGTTTAGTTACTTGAAATGTCTACTAGTTATTTGAAAATGGTTGAGTATAGTGAAATAAAAAGTCAATTAGATATTTGAAAATGGTTTTAGTAACTTGAAATGTGTACTCGTAACTTAAAAATAGTAAGTGTAGCAACATGAAATATGAACTAATGACATGATTTTTATATATTTTGATGTAAACTTGCATCCAGACGACATTCGGTAGTGACGGTGATTGGCCTTGTCCTGATAAGAGTTTGAAGTCAGCTACTAAAAAAAAATCTCGGACACCTGTAGACTACAATGAAAAATTTTTAGGATTGTTTAAGTGTTTTAGTGGTTCTTGGATTAATTATTAAGTGTTTGGTATTTTGGATTTGATTGTTTAAGTATTGTTGATTTGAATTGCTTAAATATTTTGATAATGTAGTATGTTGTATGATTATTTTAGAAATGTGTGTTGCATGAGCTGTGTGTATTGAATTGTATTTTTATTTGGTAGGTGGAATGCAAAAAAAATAGATTTTTGCATCTAAAAAAAATGCAACAAAGCGACAGACATGGTCCCTTTTGTCTGTCGCTTTTCTGAAAATTTTTAGAATAAATTTAAAAAAAAACAACGGCCAACGTCGATTTTTTTCCCATTATGAATAACAAAAAGCAACGGCCAATGTCGCTTTTTTTCCTCATTATGAAGAACAAAAATTTATGACCAACGTTTGTTTTTGTCTTCATTATGAAAAAAAGATTTTATTTTTCTCATAATACGATGGACAATGTTATTTTTTATATTCTTTTTTTGAATTTTTCCTTCAATAAAATGACTCTATGCGTCGTTGTTTGTTCATCATGTGTTCTTCTCATGAAGAACAAAAAATGATGCACATCATCGCTTTTTCTAAAAGTAACTAAAAATATTTTTTTTCTAAAAGTGACGTTGTCTGTCGTTAAAAAAAGTGACGCATGCCGTCGCTTTTAAAAAATAGCGGGCCTTTTTGAGATAGAGAAAAAAGCAATGCTTTTCCGTCGCTTTTGGACAAAAAAGCGACGCCGGGCGTCGCTTTTGGTCATCGCTTTTTGGCTTTTTTTTAGTAGTAATTTCCACCATTGCTCTTAAAGAATTTAGCAACCAAGGTATGTTAAGTGTTCATCCCAAGGGTTCCTTCCACCCTTAGAGTTAGAGAAACTCTTTTAAACTTCTAGTAGCTTGATTTCATGCTTTCCATGATTTGTATTCAAGTGTATTCACGATTATAATGTTGATTGAATTTTTATTGCATGATTAAGTGCAAAATTTATGTAAAAACAACTGTTATGTATGTAGTATCATGTGAATGCCTTGAAATTGTGATGCTCATGTGTTGATTAGTACTATATGCATATACAATTCCTCCCAAGTGTTTAATGAGTTGTTCATGAGAATTAAATAATGAAATTATATCATGTTAGCATGTATTCAAGTTCATGTCATGCAAGTGTTTTCTAGAATGTCCCAATCAATGAATGATGATCAAGTAGTTATTTATCATGTTTCAAGATTGTACCATGTCTTATAATTTATGCTATCGAGTCCTGGAGGTATTTAATACTCTATAATTTAGCTGATTACCTAGAACCATAGTCAGTCTTAGGATAGTATCAGTCATGTCATGATCAGTAGTACTCTCAGACAGTTACAGAACTTAGGAAAACTCAGTAGACTTAGTATCAGTCCATTCCACTCCAGTATTCAGTGTAGACCTCAGAAAATTCAGTCAGTTAACAGAATTCAGTAGTATTCCATAAGTCAATAAAACTCAGTAAATGTAGTTTAGTTAGATAGTATAATCAGTAACAGTTCAGTCAAGCCTAGTGTAAACTAGGGATCAGTTCAGTGTCTATTCAGTTGGGAGTAGGATTCAGCACCGAGCAAACCCGAGGATGGGGACATTTATGCCAGTAGAAGGTTTGACCTTTAGTGACAATCTCTGTATTACAGAACTACATAGCTAGCATAGGTTGAGATATCCTCCTGCTATATTAGGATTGATACATCTCATATGAGTTTTTCTGCCAGTGAGGGTTGACGAAAGAGCTTTCTGTCAGAGCGGGTTAGCTCACAGCTTGTCTTTACCTGTGGCATGGTACTGACACCCTTCTAACTGGGGTTACAGGTTGGACCCCAATCTATTCAGAAAGGGGCATGCCGGTTATATGATTACCTCCCACAGTATTAATTTCAGTTCACTCTCAACATAGAACTCAGTTTAGTTCTACAAATTTAAGACTGTTAGATACAGTCGCTCAATTTAGTTCAGAACTTTGTATAGTTCCACAAGATCAAGACTGTCAGATACAGACCGACAGTTATCTGCTATACAACATTAGTAAACTCAGATATTAGTAAATTAGTAATTCAGAACTCAGTTTCCAGTGTTATCACAACCTCAGATTATAGTATACATATTTATTAATGTACTCTCATTCAGTTATAGTTATGTCATTCAGTCATTATTATTCATGCATTTGAACCCATGCATTTTAGCCTACCTCACTTTGCATACCAGTACATTCAAACTACTGACACATACCTTTCTTTTTTGCTATGATATTTTATATCATAGGTTCAAATGCGCGGGCTCCCGATCACTTAGTAGTTCAGATATTCAGCTGATAGAGTTAGTGGTGAGTCCTCTTAGTTTTGAGGATATGAAAATTATTTCAATAGTTCGAAGTTAGTTGGGGACTTGTCCCATCAACTCCATACTTCAGACAGTTTAGAGGCTTTTTCAGACTAGAGTATCCTCAGCCAGATGTATCAGATTTGGTATTTGTTATACCATATTCTGTTTTATTATAGTATTGAACCTTATGACATGTTTTCCACCGAATTGTTGCATATTATAGTCTACTATTCGGTTATTACAGCAGGTTTCAGTCATTTGTTAGCTTATGGTCCTTTGAGATTATGAGCACCGTGTAGCATTAGGGGTACAGATTCAGGGTGTTACAAACTTGGTATCAGAGCCTAAGGTTCAACAGTTTCCTAGTAAGTCAAAAAGCCACATCTAGTAGAGTCTTGTGCACGGGTGTGTAGTGCTTCACACTTATGTATAAGTGGGTATGAGTTGTTTTATGAAAAGTTTCCCTTGTTTCAGTATTCATGTCCTATGAGTAATCATGAGCTCCAGTAAAACTCCCTGACTAATCCAAATTTCTCTTCCATTTACAAAATATGCCTCTAAAGAGGACTAAGGGAAGAGGAATGGGAGACCATCTAGAACCCCATCCCATCTAGCTAGATCCTCTGGGCAAACATATCTCCCACGCTGAATTTAGAGCAACTTTCACCACCATAGCTTATTCTATGGTAGCCGAGAATGAACTTCCAGCCCGTATTTTAACCAACCTAGTGGCCAATACTGCTACCGCCAGGATTTGGGATTTCACCGGAATGAACCCTCTATATTTTATTGGGTTTAAGTTAGATAGATATTGAGAGTGCTGAGTTGGACGCATATCAGTTACAAGATGTGGCACATTCATGGTTTAAACAGTGGAAAGCAGAAAGAGCTACAGATGTAGGGCCCATAGAATGAGAGAAGTTTGCTGTTGCTTTCTGGGTAGGTTCTTCCCGCTAGAGTTGAGGGAATTAAAGGTTTTGGATTTTATAAACCTAAAGAAGGGAAACATGATGGTACAAGAGTATTCTACTAAGTTTACCTAATTAGCCAAATACACTCCTCATGTGGTAGAAAATAGTCGATCTATGATGAGTAAGTATGTGTCTGGCATGTCTAATGGTGTGGTCAAGGAGTGTAGGACCGCAATGTTGATCAATAAGATGGACATATCCAGGATCATAGTCCATGCTCAATAGATAGATGAGGCTAATAATAAAGAGAAGGAGAGAGAGAACAAGAGAGTGAGAACATGTAGTTTCAACTTGCTCTGCCTATGTCAGAGGGTGGGAATTATTTTTAGTTCCGCCCAAAACCTATAGTTCCGGCTTCGTCCTCAACCAGTGCTCGTATGCCAAAATTTAGAGATGACAACAACAATAGGGCATCAGGCCCTAAAACCCAGGGTAGTGTTAGCAGTGCCCGAACTAATCCCCCTTGTTAGAAGTATAGCAGAAACCACTAGGGTATCTACAAAGGTGGTAGTGATGTGCGTTTTAGATATGGAAAGCCAGGTAACAGGGTAAGATAGTTTCCTCAGGTGGGTTCTTAGAGTCAGCATATCCATCCCCCAGTTCCGTCCGGTAGCCTAAAATAGGAGGGTGCTGCATCCAGTGCCACTAGTGGGCAGCGCCCAAACAGACTCTATGCACTTAAATCCCAATAGAATCAGGAGAGTTCTTCTAATATGGTCGTTGGTATGCTACAAGTTTATCATTTGCATGTTTATGATTTGCTAGACCCAGGAGCTTCTTTGTCCTTTATTACTCCTTATATAGCTGTTTACTTTAGAGTTAGTCCCAAAATCCTAGCAGAGCCTATCTTAGTCTCTACCCCAGTAGGTAAATCTATCATAGCCCAGCGGATATACAGTAGCTGTCCGGTTATGGTATCTCAGACAGTCATTTCAACAGACTTAGTCAAATTTGAGATGACTAATTTTGATGTCATTCTCGCCATGGATTGGATTTATTCTTGCTATGCCTCAGTCGACTGCAAAAATAGAATTGTCCAGTTTTTGTTTCCGAATGAACCCTTCCTTGAGTGGAGGGGTAGTACTTCAGCACTTATGGGTCAACTCATTTCTTACCTAAGTGTAAGAAAAATAATATCTAAGGGATGTGTATACCATCTCATTTGAGTCTAGGACTCTAGTTCAGAGCCCCCTAGTCTTGAATCAGTGTCAGTAGCATGTGAATTCCCAGATGTGTTTCACGAAGATCTTCTCCGAGTTCCTACCGAAAGGGAAATCGACTTTGGAATAGACCTTCTTCTAGATACTTAGCCCATATCTATTTTTCCATACAAAATAGCTCCAACGAAACTCAGAGAATTAAAATGACAGTTAAAGGATCTCCTAAATAAGGGATTGATCAGACCTAGCGTGTCCCCGTGGGGTTCCCCAATTTTATTCGTGCGTACGAAGGATGGTTCTCTCAGAATGTGTATTGATTACCATCAACTAAATAATTTCACAGTCAAGAACAAGTATCTACTTCCTAGAATCGATGACTTGTTTGAAAAACTTTAGGGTACCAGTTACTTTTCTAAGATGGACCTCAGATTAGGCTATCATTAGCTCAGAGTTAGAGAATGTGATATCCTAAAGACAACATTCAAAACTCGATATGATCACTTCAAATTCTTAGTCATGTCCTTTGATCTTACCAATGCCCCAACAACTTTCATGGACTTGATAAACTATGTGTTCAAGTATTACTTGGATATGTTTATCATAGTCTTCATAGATGACATTCTTGTCTACTCCTGCAGTGAGCATGATCATGCAGACCATCTCAGAATAGTACTACAGACTCTCAGAAAGCATCAGCTATTCGCCAAATTCAGTAAGTGTGAATTTTGGCTAAGGTCAATAGATTTCCATGGCCATATCATTTCCAGTGATGGCATTAGAGTTGATCCCTAAAAGAGCAAAGCATTGAGAAATTAGCCTAGACCCATCTCTCCATCAGATATCAGGAGTTTCTTGGGATTGGCTGGCTATTACTAATGGTTTGTTGTGGGATTTTCATCTATTGCACCCCCTATGTCCAGATTGACTCAGAAGAAAGTCAAATTCCAATGGTCAGATTCTTGTGAAAAGAGTTTTTAGAAGTTAAAGACTTGACTCACTACAACTTCAGTTTTGACCCTACCAGATGGTTCAGATGGGTTTGTGGTATATTGTGATACCTCCAGAGTTGGTTTGGGGTGTGTTTTAATTTAGAGAGGTAAGGTCATAGCCTACGCCTCTAGATAGCTTAATCCCCATGAAAAGAACTATCCTACTCATGATCTTGAGTTAGCAGCAATATATTTTGCCTTAAAGATTTAAAGGCACTATTTGTATGGGCTGCGTTGTTGATGTGTTCACTGACCATAAGAGTCTATAGTATGTGTTCTCTCAGAAAGACCTAAACCTTCGTCAGAGAAAGTGGTTGGAGTTGTTGAAGGATTATGCCATGAGTGTCCTGTATCATCCGAGTAAATCCAATGTTGTGGCTAATGCTCTTAGTTGGATGTCTATGGGGAGTGTAACTTATGTGGAGGATGGTAAGATAAATTTAGCTCAAGAAGTTTATCAGCTTGCCGGACTAGGTGTTCACTTAGTCGATCTAGCAGGAGGTAGTGTATAGGTTCAAAATAGTTCAAAATCATGCCTGGTTTCCAAGGAAAAGAAAAAGCAGGATAGGGATCCCAATCTAGTCAAGCTGAAGGAATCAGTCATAAATTAAAAAGTAGAGGTCTTCTCCCAAGAGGGAGATAGTGTTTTGCATTGTCAGGGTCAGCTATGTGTGTTAGGTATAGACAAATTTAGATAGCTATTTCTTGCAGAAGTGCATGGTGCGCGCTACTCTATTCATCTATGGGCCATTAAGATGTACCATAATTTGCGGGAGATCTATTGGTGGAGTAGGATGAAGAAAGATATTGCAGAGTTTGTGGCTAGGTGCTTAGTATGTTAATAGGTTAAGATTGGGCATTAGAAGCCTAGTGGGTCCATATAAGAGTTCAGTATTCCAGCCTGGAAATGGGAAGAAGTGAATGTGGACTTTGTGATGGGTTTGCCTCATACTCATTGCCAACATGATTTTGTTTGGGTCATGGTAGACAAGATGACCAAATTAGCCCATTTTCTATCAGTCCATACGTCTTATTCAGCTGAAGATTACACCAAACTCTATATCATAGATTTGGTCAGATTACACGGTGTTTCACTATCCATTAGCTCAGATAGAGGTACCCAGTTCAACTCTCATTTTTGGAAGGCATTCCAAAAGGGTTTGGTTCGTGGCAGACAAGATGACCAAATTAGCTCATTTTCTATCAGTCCATACATCTTATTCAGCTGAGGATTATGCCAAACTCTATATCATAGATTTGGTCAGATTACACGGTGTTTCACTATCCATTAGCTCAGATAGAGGTACCCAGTTCAACTCTCATTTTTGGAAGGAATTCCAAAAGGGTTTTGGTACCCGAGTTCATCTAAGTACATCCTTTCACCCTCAAAAAGATGGCCAAGTAGAAAGGGCCATTCAGACTTTAGAAGATATGACCACTTACTTTTGATTGAATTCACATGTAACAACAACTACCATTCTAGTATTCAGATATCTTTGTTTTAATCTATTTATAAGACGAGGTATAGATCTCCCATGGTTGGTTTAAAGTGGGTAACACCGCAGTGGTAGTGCTTGACTTGGTATTTGATACCTTAGACAAAGTTCAGTTGAATAGGGAAAGAGTTAAGACAACTCAGAGCTGACAGAAATCATACGTAGACGTATGCAGAAAGGATCTTGAGTTCGAGATTAGTGATTTTGTGTATTTGAAAATCTATCCTCTGAAAGGAGTGAAGAGGTTTGGCAAGAAGTGGAAATTTAGTCCCCGATATGTTGGTCCTTACCAAATTCTCAGCTATTTTGGAAAGGTAGCTTACGAGTTTGAGTTGCCTTCAGAATTAGCTTCAGTGCATCTAGTGTTCCATGTCTCATTGTAAAGAAATGTATAGATAACCCAACAGTCGTAGTCCTAATAGAGGCCATAGATATTCAGTAAAGCCTCTCTTATAAAGAGATCCCAATCGAAATTCTTGATTATCATATTCGTAGACTAAGGAACAAAGAAGTTCCTCTAGTCAAAGTTCTTTGATGGAATCAGTCCGTTGAGGGAGCTACTTGGGAAGCATAGACAGGAATGTAGACCAAGTATCCTCACCACTTCTTCGCAAATTCCGACTCAGCTCAAGAAAATAATTTTTCTTTGAATTTACTCAGTCTTATGTTCAAATATTTCTACCAACTTTGTATCAATTAACGTTGTATACTCAGTCATTCATTCATACATCAGTTCAATTATGTGCTTATTCATCAGACCTGCATGTTCAGTATATAAACTCAGCTTATCCGTAATCCCAGCCATGTATTCATGAATCATATTCAGATATACACTCATGCATCAGATATGCATATTTAGGATGATAATTCAGTATATCAATAACTTTATCCATGAAATCATGCTTCAATTGTACATGTCCAGTGTCTAAATCTAGTCTATCAGTATTCTCAGTTTAATCAGTCTTATGCGAGGAAGAATGTTTCCAAGGGGTAGATATTATAAGACCCCACAAAATTCTAAGCTCAACTCAGTATTTTAAGCTTACTAAGGGGTTGCAGACTTAGAAAATTTTAGCTAAGCATTCAGACTTAGTAATATTTTTTGCCCTTCGTAAGTTGGAAACTCTATTTTATGTCTCTTATGGCCTTAAAGTATTGATATTTAGATTGATTCATGATCAGGAATGTCAGTAGGTATTCCCATAAAAGTTTTATATTTTTTGGAACTTGTTTGAACCATGATTAGGAATCCAAAATAGTGAATCAATGCGATCTCGGTGCAGCACATTAGCCATCACATCGATCAATATTTTTCCTTGGCTTCTAGTGGCAATTTCTGTTGAACCAATAATACAGCGCGTTGGCTATCACATCAATGCCAACGATGTGGTGCATCGTCTTGCGCATTGACAGTTTGGTTTTCAGTAATTAAAAACCACATCCTTGGGGGGTATTTGGATTTTTCCCCACCCCTATTCAGCCCTTAAACATGAGATTCAGCTCTCATTGAGCAAAATATACTTAGTTTCTCTCAAATTGCTCAAGAACAAGAACCCTAGGTGATTTAATTTCAAAGCCAAGGATCAAGATTTCCACCATTGCTCTTCAGGAATTTAGAAACCAAGGTATGCCAAGTGTTCATCCAAGGGTTCCTTCCACCCTTAGAGTCCAAGAAACACTTTTAAACTTCAAGTAGCTTGATTTCATACTTTCCATGATTTGGATTAAAGTGTATTCATGATTATGATGTTGATTGGATTTCTATTCCATGATTAAGTACAAGATTTATGTAAAAACAACTGTTATGTATGTAGTATCATGTGAATTCATGTTAAAGCCTTAAAATTATGATGCTCATGTGTTGATTAGTACTATGAGCATATAAAATTCCTTCCAAGTGTTTGATAAGTTGTTCATGAGAATTAAATAATGAAATTATATCATGTTAGCATGTATTCAAGTTCATGTCATGCAAGTGTTTGATAGAAGGTCCCAATGAGTTAATGGTGATCAAGTAGTTATTTATCATGTTTCAAGATTGTGTCGTGTCTTATAATTTATGCTATTGAGTCCGGGGTTATTTAATACCCGATAATTTAGCTGATTACATAGAGCCATGGTCAGTCTCAGGATAGTATTAGTCATGTCACGATCAGTAGTACTCTCAGCCAGTTACAAAACTCAAGAAAAACTCAGTAGACTCCATATTAGTATAGTCCAGTTCAGACCTCAGTAAATTCTGTCAGTTAACAAAGTTCAATAGTATTCCATAAGTCAATAAAACTCAGTAAACGTAGTTTAGTTAGATAGTATAATCAGTAACAGTTCAGTCAAGCCTAGTGTAAACTAGGGATCAGTTCAGTGTCTATTCAGTTACGAGTAGGATTCAGCATCAATCGAACCCAGGGATGGGGGCATTCCTGCCAGCAGAGGGTTTGACCCTTAGTAGCAATCCCTGTATTATAGAAATATATAGACAGCATAGGTTGAGTATCCTCCTACCATATTAGGCTTGATACATCTCGTACAGGATTTTTTTCCAGTGAGGCTTGACGAAAGAGCTTCCTGTCAAAGAGGGTTAACTCACATCTTGTCTTTACTTATGGCATGGTACTAACACCCTACCAATTGGTATTACAGGTTGGATCCCAATCTATTAAAAAAGGGGCATGTCCGTTAGATGATTACCTCCCAAAGTTTTAGTTTTATTTCCTGTCTCAAAATAAAACTCAGTTTAGTTATACAGATTCAAGGCTGTCAGTCACTTTGTTTAGTATAAATCTCAGTGTAGTTTCATATGATCAAGACTGTCAGATACAGTCCCTCAGTTATCAGCTACACAGTATCAGTAAATACAATCCCTCAATTATCATCTACACAGTATTAGTAAACTCAGATATCAGTAAATTAGTAATTCAGAACTCAGTATCCAATGTTATCATGACCTTAAATTATAGTATACGTATTCATGCATGTACTCTCATTCAGTTATATTCATGTAATTTAGTCAGTATTGTTCATGCATATGAACCTATGTATTTTAGCCTACCTCACTTTGCATACCAGTACATTCAAAGTACTGACACATACCTTTCTTTTGCGTTATAAAGTTTTATATCTTAGGTCAGACGCGTGGCTTATTGATCATACTTAGCACTTTAGATATTCAGCTGACAGAGTTAGTGGTGTGTGCTCTTAGTTTCGAGGACATAATGATTATTTCAGTAGTTCAGAGTTAGTTGGGGACTTATCCCACCAACTCTATATTTCAGATAGTTTAGAGGTTTTTTCAGACTAGTATATTCTCAGATAGGTGTATCAGATTTGGTATTTGTTATACCGTAATCAGTTTTATTATAGTATTGAACCTTATGGCATGTTTTTTCCCTAATTTTCACATATTACAGTACAACTATTCAGTTATTGCAGCAGGTACCAGTCATAAGTTAGCTTGTGGTCCTTTGGGATTATGAGCATCGTGTTGCATCCGAGTTACAAACTTGGGGCATTACATATATTTAATAGTTAACTTTTTGAATGGATGTATCTGATGACAACAGTTGTGACTCTTCACATTTGAACTATGTTTGTTCATATATGATTGGACATGTGGCCTTAAGCAAAAGATTTATAAAAATTTAAGGCACATTATTTGACTCATGACTTGGAGTTGGCGACTGTAGTTTCTTCTTTAAAGATTTGGCATCATTATCTATATGGGGTGCATGTAGAAATCTATTTTGATCATACAACTTTGTAGTATGTGTTTACTCAGAACGCTTTGAATCTTAGGCTAAGGTGATGACTTGAATTGCTTGAGGACGATGACATAAGTCTTTACTACCATCTAAGTTTAGCAAATATAGTTATTGATGCTCTTAGAAGGTTGTCTATGAGGAGATTATATTATGTGGATGAGGATAAGCAAGGATTGGTGAAGGATATTCACCAGCTAGCTAGTTTAGGAGTTTGTATTCTGGACTCTAAGGATAGAGGGTAGTTGTGCAAGAATTGGTTAAATCTTCTCTTGTGCTGAGGTGAAGGAGAAAAAACTTTGGATATTATTCTTATGTAGATTAAGGATGAGGTGGGACGATAAATGTAAGACCCATAAAAGTTTGATGAACTTATATTTTGATTTTCCCGTGTCCAAAACGTCGACTTTTGACTTAAATTGTGTTTAGATATGCTAATAGTATGTCTCAGAAGAATATTAGAATTTTTTGAAGGGGTTCGAGGTCATTTTTTAATGTTGAGGTGGTAAGCCTCCGTGATATTTTTATGTCATAAAGGCAACTCTCTATGATACTTGTGTGGCATGGAGGATAGTCTCTACGCTATTGGTGTGCCGCTCCAAGGCTAATTTTTTGTATAGTTTTGTTTTTACTCATTTAGGGTAGGGGCATTTTGGGTCATTTCACTCTTGTACGACCTTTAAACTTAAAAATGACCCCTTTCCATAGTTATTAAAAGATCAAAATCCTCTATTCTCTCTGAAAACTCAAAACCCAATAAAGCATCAGAATTTTAGTGTACAATCATCATCCGAGATCCAAACTCTGAATTGCTTTCAAATTCTTGTGTATTTAAGGTATGTATCCCTTCATTATAACTTATTTTATTAAAAACATGTGTTATATTGTTACCCATGTGAACTTAATTGTTTGTTTTGATATTGGGTTGAGGTCTTTTGGATGTCCCTTGGTTGAATTGCTCTTCCCATGGTTTTTATGAATTATTCACTCTTTAAATTGATGCTATTTTATCTAATTAGGTGGGTGGGTATTGAATTGGAATGGGGGTAGTAGATTTCCCCAAGTAAATAGATTTTGGTATTGGAATTGGTAATAACTTCAACCCACCTTATGAAATTAGCTTTGAAACATAGATAAATATATATTGAAACCAATTTAGAAACCTTGCATTTCATAAAGGGTTAATGGAACATGTTTTGATTTTAAAAATTAGACCTTTGGTTTCATGGATTCCCTCAGTTTGATGGATAACTGGAATGGCATAACGATATTAGCTTGCAAGTATAATTTGTATGACGATACCAATGGTATGTGCCTGAATGGATGATTCTTGGTTAAATGAAATGAGAATGTGTAAATGTTTTAATTAGTCTTAAATGGAGTTGTGTAACTCTCCATAAAGTGGAGGTTCTGATAGATTGATACTAGAAACCCATATTTGACGACATGGGGGTAGGTCTTAATGACTGTGTGCATGTGTCATAATATATATATATATATATATATATATATATATATATATATATATATATATATATATTCATAACCTGAATTGATATGGGGTAGAGGGAATTTCGTGGTCTCTCTTGATACCTCTATTTTGTGTGGATAACACACATCGAGGCCCTTCCGATGAGGGAAGCTTGACCCATATAGATTGTGGTGCCTTTTGTGATGGTTCAAGCTATGCATTCTAGGTTAATGATTTTTATCTCTCATGATAAACCTTGTTCCCTATCCCGACATCTTATATATGTATGTATATAAATATATGTATATTATTTTTATTGATTTTAAGCTTATTGGGTCATGACATTGTTTTACCCATTATCCTTGAGTTATGTGCTAGCGCTCACCATTTTAATCAACATAAGATGCTTCATTGTTTCATAATGTAGGGTACCAAGTACTTCTTTTACCCTTGTGTAGCATTAGGTGCCCTACCAAGACACTTCTTTTACCCTTGTGTAGCATTAGGTGGATTAGCATGCCAGTCGAGTTGCAATGAAGAGGTGACCTTCCATTCTTCGTAAGGTCCATAATTCTATAGTTTATTTCCCTTATGTTTTAAACTATCTTTTGGATCCTTTTTTAGCTATAGTAGGGGGCATGTCCTGACCTAGGTTATGTTCGCTTTTGTGGGCTACTATGGATTAGGTATTGTTAAATTCTTAGAACCTTATCTATCATTCATTACTATTCAATTATCTTTCTCAATGTTATTATAATTACTATGTGCTTATGAGGTTAGGTTATGGGGGTCGTCTATGGTCTATGGTGAACTTGAGATATCCATCACAGTCTAGACTTTGTTTGGGTCATGAAAAGCTTGGTATCAGAGCACAGTTTAGAGTCATTAGGTGTCCACAAATCCATGTTGAGTAGATTCCTTTTTATAGGTATGTAGCATGGCACAATTTTAAAGAGGAGTCTACAAGGTATTTAGGAATATTTCCCTTTTTTGTGTTCTAATTTTGAGCAATAGAGTCTAGTGTTATGAAACTTCTCTAATTCCTAGCTGTCTCGCATTTCAGATCATGCCTCCTCGATCTGATGCTCATAGAAACTCTGCTAGGAAATTTATCCTAGCCAAAGACAATGTGGAAAGAACTCACTTTGTGTATGGAGTGCAGACCCGGTCTAGGTTCCCTACTCTAGATTGTACTACCCTACATGAATTTCCACCAGTTTCTACTTGTCCTTCTCGAGCTCTCCGAACTGATGATGCTTATGACCTAATACCACAAGGTGATGTGTCGAATACGGAGCTTCATCGATCATTTTATCGACTTAGTTAGTTGGTGGCATCAAAGTCTCGCCAGTCTAATCATGTGGATTCTTTTGATCCTTCTTTTGAAGTCACTAAAGTTGGCTAATTCACGAGTTTGAATCCCACAACCTTTACTGTCTCTCATATGGAGGAGGATCCTCTAAGTTTTATAGATGAAGTAGAAAAGATATTTTAGGTTATGTATGCTACTGGTTTGGAGGGTATGGAGTTTGATGAATATTGGTTGAAAGATGTAGCCTATCAGGGGTATGAGGAGTGGGAGCAGTTAAGAGGTATTGAGGTTGAGACAAAATTATGGGATGAGGTTTTGAGGGCTTTCTTTGATCATTTCTTTCCCTAGGAGTTGAAGGAAGCAAAAGTTGAGGAGTTTGTTAATTTGAAGAAGGGCAAGATGAGTGTGAAGGAGTATGCTCTAAAATTTTTGTACTAGGCCCGATATGCTCCTGAGGTGGTATCTAGTTAGATATTCAAGATATGGAAGTTTGGTTTTAGTTTATCCAGGGAGTTGGGATTGGAGTGTAAAGCTGTAATACTGAACAAAAATATGGAGATCTCTAAACTTGTGGTTTATATGTAGCAGGTTATGGATAAAAAAAGAAATAGACAGAGATTAAGGAGAGGCAGAACAAGAAGTTTAGATATTCAAAGAAGAGTGAGGGTCAACAAAATAGTAGGCGATATAGTAAATAGTGGACAAAGAGGAAGAATTGGGGTAACTGGCATTTGTTGGCTAGTGATCCTTATGCTAAGCCTACTTGTGATCGCTATTTTTAGGCAAGCAGTGGTCCTTGGCACAGGGTGCCCAATCCTAGGCTAGTGGATCTCTATAAGCCTCATCTTATCTTTCTTGTTATTTTTATGGGCAACTTCATCGTGGTTAGTGTGAGGAGTGGAGGAATAGGTGCTATACGTATTGTCAACTTGGTCATATTTAGAGGAACTACCCTTTAAATAAGGTCGCTACTAGGGCTTATAATATTTCTATCGCAATTCTTCAGCTTTTACGCTAAAGAATGCTACTTCTGGTACTAACACAGGACAAAATCATCTCTATTCTTTTGCTACTTGTCAAGAATCATAGGCTTCCCGTGAGATTATTGTCGGTTCATTAAAGCTATTCTTTCGTGATGCATATTTTTTTGATCTAACTTCTATCCTTTCTTATGTGACCCCTTATGTGGCTGTACATTTTGGTTTTGGTCCAGCGAACTTCAATCTACACACATTTTTATTTCATGGACAAAGTAATCTCCCGTACCACCATACATTACACTATAAATCAATTCACTCATATGATGTTATCTAAACCTGCCAATATTCTAACCATTCTATAAATGCTACACTTCTAGACATATATTTCTAACATTGGGGTCATGTTGTCGTAAAATTTTGAGATTGGGTCAAAAAACATATTCTACTTTAGCTTAGATACATGATTTATGTATACAATAGTGGATTCTTTTAAATCACTATACTTAAAAGCACTAGTGGGATCCTCTAAAGCCATTGTGCAATTTCATAACTGTTTGTAGTCTCTATGAGGGAAAACATTATTGGCTGATATTTAAGCGTGACTATTTATATTACCTCTAAAATGATGTAGATTCTGCGAAAATAAAGTGATAACGCCCAAACTACAGCTCTCGTAAGAGTGTAAGCGGTCGCTGTCAAATATAGAACCCAACTGGGTTGGGTGTCGAATCCCACAGGGAATACTTGGTCACTAAGTGTTGCAATTATTAGTAGACTGTTGGTCGAAAATTCTACGGAAAGGGGGGATTTTGGGTTTGGCGTGAATTAATAATATCAAAGTAAAAACGGAATGCTTTGTTTAGTAAGATTTAATCATAGAGAAAAATAAGTTAGGGTTATGTCCACCTTATGAGTTCTACGTATCTATTAACTATGAGTTATGCGGAATTCAGACATGCATGCACTTATAGAGATTTGTATTCTAATGGTAAATCCTAGTGTCTCTCGACCATCTCGGATTATTTCACTTTAACTCTCTCGAGCTTAAAGTATATAACGAATGGTACAAACTCTCCAAGAGGTTAATCCAGTTAAGGTATTAACGTGTAAACAGGGGTTGGTAGCCCTATTTCCTTGTCACAGTCTCTTTTCCAAACATGTAACTTTTCTCTCGAGCAAGTTAATGCTATAATGGCGTATTCTATATGTTTAAAACCACAAGAATTTAATTAAAACGAAGAGAGTAATGATATAAGTAGCATACGCATCAAGAATTCACAAACTCATAGTAATAGATAGTATATCAAAAGGCTTCCATAACCCTAACAGAGAAGTTTAGCTACTCATGAGTATAACGGAGATCAAAGAAGACATCATCATCATATCAAAGCTAGAATAATCTCACGTTGGGGATAAGAATGGCGTCAAGTAGGGCTTGACATTTTTCTTCTATCTGAGCCTCAAGAGAGCCGTGTTTTCTCTGTCTCAAGTTAAAGAATCTGTAACGTGAATTAAGTGCAAAAAGTCGAATGAAAAGAAAATAGAATTGAATGATAATGCCTACTGAAAAATTCAGCAAATAGGGTTTTTGTAACACCATTGTCCTAGTCCTACTCGGTTACTGCATCCTTGTCCTAGTCCTACTAGGTTACTGCATCCTTGTCCTAGTCCTACTAGGTTACTGCTGCACCCCTAAGTAATAAGAAATACTAATTCTGCCTGGGACAATTTCTCCATGCATTACATTCAGTCCACAAGCTTCCAAAAGCTGCCTTCTTTCCTACGTGAAGTTTTCCTTTGCTGCCCAAGGGTCCACAAAGTGCTGAAATCTTCATCATTAATAAATGAAAGCATGCTAATCACGTTGGTTAGCTCTCTTACAGGAAGATGGAGTAAAAGTGCAGGAATTATATATTTTATCCTCAAAACTTAACTATAACATGGGTAAATTATGGTGTTTAGGCGTGTAAATATGCCCAACATCAACACTCTACACTTAAAGCTTTGTTCGTCCTCGAACAAAATATTATGTCCATGCAAACATCTACTTAGGATTTTACAGTAACAACACAAAATGTTCAACAAGACATGCACGGCAATCATTAACAAAGAGTAGTTTTATTGATCACTACTAGAAACAATTCAACCTCCAACATAGACTCGTGATGATGGTTAATTCGTATCCACAAGTTAAGATACAAAGAATCACATAACACTACCCAAAAATCATCAACCATGTCTGTCTCACACAATATATCACCCATAATCACTCACAAGTTTTACATCTTTCGAACATGGGTATAAGACTCTCCTTGCTCTCTCTCTCACAAAGAATTCATATGTTGCAACTGATGACCATAGGCTTGCCCTTAGTGTAATGCTCTACTAATATCAGAATGCTAAGCTTAGGATCAAATAGGTCTTTTACTGGTTGTAATGTAGGCTAAGGGACGGGTACGACTATTTTGGCCAGAAATAGTGACTATGTTCCCTAAGCGCTTTAATACATCAGATTATGCCATTAACACTCTCTAAACAACCCTGCTACCTTTCTTTTATCGACCACCCCTTTTCACCTATTTTGTTATTCAAACATAAACACAACTATCTTTTTATTTTTTTATTTCTTTTTCTTTTCTTTTTTTTTTCATATTTTATAAGGCACCTCTATGATAGCACTCTTTTTCACAATAATGTCAAGTACCAATATACTTTGAAGTATCACTCTCACCATTTTCCTCTTATCTTAGCACATGACTCTACAAGTTAAACCGTTTAGGAATTTGGATCAAATTATGGTCTTGAAAAAATAGATTAGGCTACATATGAGGTTGTCAACAAAAAAAATAGCTTAAAGGCTCAAAGGGGGTTAACTAGGATAATGTACACGGGTAGGTAAAAAGAAGGTAAACAATCACAGGCTGCCAAAGAAATTCCTAAATCATCTCCTAAACTTGCACTCTTTATTTTGCTTTACACACACACCAGGCAAGTTCTAGCATCAGCCACAACACAGAATATACTATTACCTCACACACACAAGGCACATGGTCAACTTTATTGGGATCAGTATAGACCCTTGACCCAACAAATGAAGGAATTAAACCACACACTTATCACATAGTGAGTCACACTTAGAGCCTAAATGTCTCAATAGTAATGATTTTAGCACAAACTCTTGTCATAATACCATGCCGCCTCTCGTAACAATTTCATGCTCTTCATGCAAAATCTAAATTTTTTTATGAAAATTTAACTACTAACTACTAACTACGACAAAATCAAACAAACAAACATAAATAAATATAGGCAAAAAAGTACAGCATACAAATACCAGCACCCCACACTTAGACGGGACACACTGCCCTCAGTGGAAAATAAATAAGGAAAACCTGATTAGTCGGACTCCTCCTCTATGTCTGGGGTCATACCCCCTGCATCGGAATCATCATCAGAGTCGTCGTCATCAGAGTTCTCCTCCACGTCTGAGTCTGGTATTCGGCGATCATCATCGGTCGACACTTCTTCAACGAGAGGTTCCTCAAAATGTACCCCTACTCCGCACATAGCCCGCGCATGCTCATTCATCGGGTAGTCATAAGCCAACTGCTGGAGCTCTGTATCAGTTGGAACATGACCCCCACTCATCATGATAAACCTCGTCATGCTATATAAATGGCGGAAGAAGCTTTCTTCACGAGCATGTCGTTATGCAGTGGTCAGGTTGACGCTATGCATGGTTTCAGAATCTTTAACCTTCGTCAGGTCAACCTTTTTCGGGTTGTGCGGAAGCTTATGATCTGCAGGTTCCTCTTCAATGTCTTCCTTCCTTAATATCGCAGCCAACAGATTGCCAAATCTGAAGTGGGACCTCTTGTGTAGCCTAGCCTTACACATTGATGATCGTATAACCGCATCAATGTTGATGGGAATATTAGTCATCAGAGCGTACACCAAGCATACTCTATCACGTGTGATCTTTGTGTACTGTGTCACAGGAATGAGGTAAGAGTTGACTATCCTCAACCATATCCGAGCTTCTCTATTCAGGGAAGCATACGGGAAGGTGTTGTGTCGACCGGTATCCTTATGATGATTCTAGTGTGCCATTGATCTTGTTCTGCACAATGTGTGTCTGATTGCCCTGTACGGAGGTCTTTGGTGAAGCTCCTTGAGCGGTGATGGATCTACAGATGGAAGACCCAGAAAAGTGTTGAAGAAGTCCGCATTCAGTTGCAAAACTTGGCCCCGAATCTTCACTTCACTTCCAGTAGTATTTGGGGACCAATTTGCATAAAACTCTCACTTTATATTAAGATTGCATTCTCCCATGTCTCAGAAAATGAAATCAAGATTTAGCGCCATGATTTTAGCCAAAATGCAAGGTTCTCTCTTCGCTAGACTCTCCTTCTGTATCAACTCCACGTGAACATACTTTTTCACTTTGTTGTTCTTGTACCACTCATTTCCTTCCTCCTCTAGGATCCACTTTATTCTGAACATACGTCGTGGTATTTGCAGCGAGGAGGATTCAGCTTGCTCTTTTCTTCCCTTTTTCTTACCTTTCTGTGAGGTGGACGCTTTTTCTTTTCCTTGTCGTCTTTTTGGTGCCATTCTACCTGAGATTAAAATAGATTCATGTTAGCTCATCTCGGAAGATATAATCGACAAACAAACAATAGTGGCACCACCCCACACTTAATTTATTTGTACAAACTAATTAAGTGAGTGATGTCGATTACTCAGACTTCATCGACATACATATAGGCGATATGTTCCAACAATAAGTTCAGCACATTCATACTTTCATGTCATCTTGACTATCCTTTCCACTTCTATTTCATGTAATCTTGACTATACTTTCATGTTTGGATTGATGCACTTTTTAAACAAGACTACTACATAGAGATCGAATCAAGTTATGGTATAGAAATAATCACAACATCTCATGCTTGTATACAATCATGATCTTTATCTCGATGAACTAGTCATTCAAATATTCAAGCATTCAATTTTGAAGTTTATGCAATTAACTACACCATGTCGATTCCCCAAAATTATGACAATGTATCAAAATCAAATACAAGTCGGAACCAAGTCAAGAACACCTACACGTATTCTTTCACTCAACTAGATGTATCATAACAAACCAATCACATTCACATCGCCAACACCACTTCAAGATCTAACAAAACATTATAAGTGTAGTACTGTAATGCTTACGGAATATAAAAGAATAACTTACTTGGTGATGGATTCGGAAGATGATCTTGCAAGGTTAGATGGGCAAAAAGAAAAGTTTTGAGAGATTTTGGGAAGTAAAGGCGGCGCCTAGGTTGAGCAAATAAGTGTGTTTTGTTCTAATACTGAAGAGCTATTTATAGACCAAGGCTTGGGTTGGGTTTGGCCCATGGATAATCGAGTAAGGAGACCAAAAAGTGAGCATAGGTGGCGCCTAATGCTTTCCCTATGCTTGGCATAGGCGGCGCCTAATGCTTTGCCTAGTTGGGCATAGGCGACGCCTATGCTATGGCATTGTTGGGTATAGACGGCGCCTATGCTATGGCATTGTAGATTTAGAGAGCAAAGGCAATGGTATAGGCGGCGCCTTTAGCTTTGCCTAGTTGGGCATAGGCGGCGCCTATGCTATGGCATTGTAGATTCAGAGAGCTTAGGCCATAGCATAGGCCTTGCCTTGTTCGTTCCCTAGATTTACATAGGCCTTGCCTTGTTCATTGGCTTTGCTTCTTCATTCCTAACTTACTACCTTTAACATGACACACTTCCAAATCAAAATTTTGGGTTAGATCTCCTCCTTTATACGTCTTGCACCTACACTTACTCAAATACAACGAAAACGATTTGAACGATGGGTTGCCTCCCACCAAGCGCCTTAGTTTTGGTCGTGGCTCGACTCATCTTTTTGGATTTTATTTAACAAAACAAACTCATAGGAAAACAAAATGAGTAAAAATGATGGCTTGCCTCCCATCAAGCGCTTGATTTATTGTCGCGGCACGACATGGCTATCGCGATTACTTAGACTTCGTCGAGATAGATGGTGCATCGTTTTCTCAATGGATTCAGACGATGCTGATGCTTACTTGTAGGCATGCAATCTTCTTCGAGATGACCTTTGTGCATACATATCCCAGGAGGGATACTAATTATATCATCAATAGTCCAACCCATAGCTCTCTTGTACCTCTTAAGAGTAGAGATGAGAGCCTTTACGTTTTGTTCACCTAAATTAGCCATAATACTCACCAAAAGTGTATTTCCACTTCCCAAGAATGCATACCTTAGGTGACTGGGGAGCTCTTCCGATTCTAGCACTGGTGGCTCTTCAATGGAAGTCTTCACTGTTAGTGAAGGTTGATTCTTAAGATCAAGGTCCAACTTCTTAGGGGCATGAGAATAGGACCCTATCCCTGTTAGAGCACAACTGGTTTCTTCATATTCTTCAACCTCCTTACGCTTAAAATTCAACAGCACAACAGACAATGGCTCAACAGTGAGATGCTTCTCTACAGATAATTCTTTCTCGTTCTTATAATAAACATCATCTATAGAGAACACATTCATATCCCTAGGATGCTTCATCGATTTGCATACATCAAAATGAACCACTTCGTCATTCAACCGAAATAAAAGCTCATTGGCTCGTAAATCAATAAGCACACTTCCAGTTCTGAGGAAAGGGCGTCCCAAGATTATGAGAACTTCAGAATCCACCTCGCAATCTAAAATAACAAAGTCTGCAGGAAAAATGAATGTGGAAACCTTCACCAACACATTATATAAGATACCAACAGGTCATTTTACCGACCTGTCTGCCATCACAAGTCGCATATTGGTTGGTGTAGGATCGCCCAACCCCAACTTTTTGTAAATGGATAGCGGCATCAAATTGATGCTAGATCCCAAATCGCATAATGCCTTAGCAAAATCCAAAGATCCAATCGTGCAAGGAATAGTGAAAGCACCAGGATCTGCCTTCTTCTGTACTAAAGATCTTGTAGCGATTGCACTGTAATGATGAACATTATCTGCCACCTCATAACTTGATGCCCGCTTCTTTGTCAAAAGGTCCTTCATGAATTTGGTGTATCCAGGCATCTGTTCCAACGCCTCCACCAAAGAAACATTAATAGTCAGCTTCTTCAACATAGTCATAAATTTACTGAACCTGGTATCATTAGCTTTCTTCTTCAATCTCTGAGGAAAAGGAGGTGGTGGAAGGGGAATAGTTTTCTCCACCACTTCTTTTTTATCTTGCTTCCGATTATCAACCTTTTCAGGAGTGTCATCAGCCTTCTTCTTCAGTCTCTGAGGAAAAGGTGGTGGTGGAAGGGGAATAGTTTTGTCATGAATGCTCTCGTTCTGATTTTCTGCTTCTACAGAATCATCACAATCTGCATCAATAACATTCTCCTCTATATCATTAACCACCTGCTTGCCTTTGGATGGATTTTTCAACACCTTACCACTCTTGGTAGTAATAGCCATACATGATCCATCATTCCTTGGATTTTGCACGGTGTCTCTAGGTAAGGTGCCGGCCTTTCGTTGGTTGAATGCCGCCGATAGTTGACTCATTTGTTGTTCCAGTTGTTTTATTACAGTGGAATGCAAGTCAACCAATTGCTTTATTGAGGACAAATCATTTACTACCTCAGTTACTCCCATGTTGGTTGCCTCCACTCCTTTTAACAGCTTAGCCATCATATCTTCCATTGACATCTTCCCAGAGCCAGACGCCATGGCCTCACGGTTTCTAGGAGAAACATAGAAACCACTCCTGTCAGTCTTATTCTTCCATCTACCTTGATCACGGTCCTTGTTTCCAGATTTATCATAATAGTTTCGACCTTGGTTTTCTTGGGCATTTCCTCGAAACCCCCCCTGATTATTCAAGTAGTTCGCCTCCTCCTCAGAATTAGATTCATCTCTTCCCTGTGATATGACAGCTTTGACTTTTTCGGTCTTCCCTGATAATAAATGCTTGGTAAGAAGATCTATCTGCGTTTTTATGTGCGCCATATCATGATCACGTTCCTCCTTTCTTTGCCTTTGTTCTGCAGTCATGCCAATAGATACAGTAGAGCTTGCTACCTCAGAATCCCTGGTATGCCAAGCTCTACTCTGCTCTGTCATACGATCTAGCATATCACTTGCCTGAATAAAAGTAAGGTCCATGAATGACCCTCCTGCAGCATTATTAACCACTGGCTTAGTCACCGAATTCAAAGACCTGTATAATATCTCCATCAAGTGGACATTGGTCATATGATGATTTGGGAACCACATAAGCTTCTTCTTGAACCTCTCCCATGTTTCGTGGAGAGCTTCAGTTGGAAGCTGTCAAAAATTGCTGATCTCAACTCTCAACTGTGCTCTCTTGGATGGCGGATAGAATCTTTCTAGGAAAGCGTCTTTCAGTTGCCTCCAATTGGTAATAAAGTCAGGAGTTAGCCCGTTCAACCATAGAGTTGCATCTCCAAATAGAGACAATGGAAATAAGTGCAACCGAATTGCATTCTGTCCAACTCCTGGATTGTCAAACACCTTCCATGTTGAGATAAAATTGATCAGATGTATATTCGGATCATCGCCTACAAGTCCACCAAATAATCCCTTGAGTTGCAATAACTGAATCATAGTGCTAGTGATATTGAACTTTGCTCCGGGTGCCAAGGGCGGAGGAATAATAGCCCCTGTGGCACCAGCTCCATCCAGATCGTCATCATCATCATCAAAAGGAACCTGCACAGCTTGGCAGTCAGGTCTCATTCTAGCTTAACAATCTCTCCTATGCCTAGGTGCCACCACCTCATCAGTACGCCTAGGATTCAGTAGCTCATCATCACCCAGGTCCTCATCATCAGGATTTGTTGCCCGACCGGGAATATCAATATTCTGTTGATGCACTTGAGCAGCTGCCAATGCAGCTAATCTAGCCTGCTACTGTTGAGCAGCCCTTCTTTCAATGTCACGTTGTGCATCCATTCTGCCAATAAGTTGTGGTTCAGGGTTTATGGGTAATAATGGCAGACCAGAACTTCAAGTATTTGGCATGCACTGAACAGAACCTGTATAAAACAAAAACAACAACTAAAAGTAAAATCTGATAGTTTTTGACCAAAGGGTCTATTAACTATCACAAACTTAGTTGACAACCGTACTCCCCAACAACGATGCCAAAATTTGATAACGCCCAAACTACAGCTCTCGTAAGAGTGTAAGTGGTTGCTGTAAAATATAGAACCCAACTGGGTTGGGTGTCGAATCCCATAGGGAATACTAGGTCACTAAGTGTTGCAATTATTAGTAGACTGTTGGTCAAAAATTCTACAGAAAGGGGGGATTTTGGGTTTGGCGTGAATTAATAATATCAAAGTAAAAATGGAATGCTTTGTTTAGTAAGATTTAATTATAGAGAAAAATAAGTTAGGGTTATGTCCACCTTATGAGTTCTACGTATCTATTAACTATGAGTTATGTGGAATTCAGACATGCATGCACTTATAGAGATTCGTATTCTAATGGTAAATCCTAGTGTCTCTCGACCATCCAGGATTATTTCACTTTAACTCTCTCGAGCTTAAAGTGTATAACTAACGGTACAAACTCTCTAAGAGGTTAATCCGGTTAAGGAATTAATGTGTAAACAGGGGTTGGTAGCCCTATTTCCTTGTCACACTCTCTTTTCCAAACATGTAACTTTTCTCTCGAACAAGTTAATGCTATAATGGTGTATTCTATATGTTTGCAACCACAAGAATTTAATTAAAACGAAGAGAGTAATGATATAAGTAGCATACGCATCAAGAATTCACAAACTCATAGTAATAAATAGTATATCAAAAGGCTTCCATAACCCTAACAGAGAAGTTTAGCTACTCATAAGTATAACGGAGATCAAAGAAGACATCATCATCATATCAAAGCTAGAATAATCTCACGTTGGGGATGAGAATGGCGTCAAGTAGGGCTTGACGTTTTTCTTATATCCGAGCCTCAAGAGAGCCGTGTTTTCTCTGTCTCAAGTTACAGAATCTATAACGTGAATTAAGTGCAAAAAGTCGAATGAAAAGAAAATAGAATTGAATGATAATGCCTGCTGAAAAATTCAGCAAATAGGGTTTTTATAACACCCTTGTCCTAGTCCTACTCGGTTACTGCATCCTTGTCCTAGTCCTACTAGGTTACTGCATCCTTTTCCTAGTCCTACTAGGTTACTGCTGCACCCCTAAGTATTAAGAAATACTGATTCTGCCCGGGACAATTTCTCCATGCATCATATTCAGTCCACAAGCTTCCTAAAGCTGCCTTCCTTCTTACGTGAAGTTTTCCTTTGCTGCCCAAGGGTCCACAAAGTGCTGAAATCTTCATCATTAATACCTGAAAACATGCTAATCACGTTGGTTAGCTCTCTTACAGGAAGATGGACTAAAAGTGCAGGAATTATATATTTTATCCTCAAAACTTAGCTATAACATGGGTAAATTATGTTGTTTAGGCGTGTAAATATGCCCAACATCATAAGGAAATACTTATATCTATATATATTTGGTAGATAATAGACCCATGATACAATGTGGAACATGAAGGAAGAGAAATATATCCTCAATACCCCGTAGCCTCTCAAAGAAAAGTATAGACATCTTCATATCATTCTACAAGACTCTACTAGAAATGGCTTTATAGATAACCTTTGATGATTGAACTCTGTGCTCCGATACCATGTTCTTAAAGACCCAAAACTACCCGTTAGTCACAACATGATGCATAGAACTATAAGTCATAGTAAACTAACCTATGGTATTGGCATAATTCATGAGCAATTGAATAAAACACATAAATATAGAAATTCTAAGTGAAAGCAATATAATAAGCTAAACTTGTTCAATAAAACATTGTTTAAAACATTATAACACTAAATTATACGAAACAGGAATTAGAACTAAATAAATTAACTCTGATCAACTGTCTGTGAAGCTTCTATTAATACTGAAATAAGTTAGTCGGGACATGTCCCCAAATAAGACTCTGACTACTATTGGATTGGAGCTCCCATTATAGGAGAACTCATCTCCTGCTAACTGGAGTTTTCACTCTGAAGTAACCATGAGCACAAGAATGAGCATCTAAATCTACATTACTTGAAAAATATATGCAGGAGAGGTATGTATTCAGGTCTTTGAATGTATTGATCATGGGAAATATGTAATAATCAAGAGTAACTCTTAAAAACATACTTTAAACTATATTTGAATACAATAAGTAAAGTCATGAAAATTTTGTATCTAAAAATTGAGGATGAGAACATTTAATGAATATGTTATAGATACAGTTAGACATGAATAATGAGATAAATAGTTCAAACATAAAAGCTGAGAAAAATATAAGTATGTCATATAATTTAAAACTAATGCGAAGGAAAATATCAATTTTTTTAGTAAAATGACCCAAATGTAAATTATAAACTATAGACATGTGGTATAACTTAAGTGATGAATAATTAATTTACTGAAGTTGTGGGTAAAGTACATAAGTCATGTTAAATCTATTTTTATGGGAGTTTCTCAAAACCAACATGCCCTATTTGATCAATGTAGAGGCAATCTGATAACCCTTGTTGGAATGGTGTTCAATACCTTGCCATGGTGGAGAACCAGGTTTGGCATGAATTCACTGATGAGCCTATTTGGGGAAAATGGGGTTTTCTTAACTAAGGAGGACCCCCTCCTTAACCTATGAGGCTTGGAGTTTGGAAATTTGGCAATTAGCAGAACCCATATTTTCTCGGTGCTAAATACTACTCCTAAAAACCATACTATTTTCTCATACTGTAAATAATTCATCATAAAAGAAAGCCATAGTCTAGTTTTAAATTACACTAATGATTGTAGTCCAGACATACTAAAAACTAGTCACGCTTCTCTTACTATGTTCATGAAATTATGGAAAGTGTTTCTAAGATTCTTTCTAAGACTGAGATCCTAAGGTCAAATCATGTTAAATAGTGTAATTCATGATAAACTCTTATAATACTTGCTAAATCATAGGATTTCATATCAAATATAACTATTTTAAATAAAGGGTTTATAACCATGTAATAAGGCTATGATTAAACAATAAAGTTCATGAATTCCAACAAGGATATATGTATATATAAATTCATAAGAAGAAAAATCCAAGATTTTAGAAATTTGGGTTTGAACCTTAATATGATAATTATGAAACCCATTAAATAAAATGATAATTTTAGGCACAAAAATGAAAGGAAATCCATGTTAAGACCCACATACCAGGACTTGGTAATTTCTGGAAGTGGAATTTTGATTTAGAACCTTGGACTTTGAGTTTTTGGGATTCTTGAGATTCTTAATGGTTGGGAGGAGAAATAACGGTGGTTCAATCTTAATTTGTTGAGGGAAATAGGGTTATAATCATTTAATAGAGTGTTTGGGGGGTCATAATATGAATTTGCCCTCACAAAAATGAGTTAAAAATGATTTTTAATGTATGGAGATAGCCCGACATGGAACACTGGCCAACATGCCATTTTTTATTTATGGCATGCTTATAATGCACCAATATGACTCTTGGCATGCTAATAATATAGAGGTTTACAACTTGAGTTATTGGATAGGAGAACTTTTACTTAACATCCTTCTCAGGAAAAGACTCACAATAATTTAGGGTAGAGATAATAAATTTTTCATTTTTGATAGCTTCTACGCCTTTACCTAGGAGAACCCCAGAGCCTTCGAATACAAGTGAGGGCAGGAAACTATATGCAAGTTCATGATGACCTTTTTCAGGGGTAGTAACTCTCTGTATGTGTCTAATTCATTAGAGCAGGGAGATTCACCTTATCATTCATGTCTAGGGAGTTCATGATCCCTAAATACCTGTAACAAGCCTCATATCTTCTTACTCCCCTAGGCAAACTTTCTTTATTCATTATCTTAACAACTACTTATGACTAGGGATCATCTCACCCTATTCATCTTTCTAGCTTTCATTTTCTCCTCCTGTAAACTTTCTGATTAAAAAACTCCCATCATCTCTTTTCTAAACATATTCCTCCACCCCTTCAATAAGTATACCTAAAATCTCTCCTAATGTAATAGGATCATGCATAATTTATACCCCTCTAACACTGGAATTGATTACCCAACCTTTTAAGAACTTTAAATTATCATAAAATTGCACTACTTCCTCTATATCTAAAATAGGCTTTCCTATTTGAAATAGGTGTTTCCACTCTTGTAACCTCAATTTATCAGGAATATGAATAATAAGAAGATTATCAAGTACCTTTTTGTCAAAATTCTTTCCCCTAAGCATGAGTTGAGTGAAGTAATACCCAATAGGATTCAACCTCAATAATTTTTCATAGTTCGTGTTAATTTTCCCCTTATTCATACGGATATCTTCTTCTTCCATCTCTTATACATCTTTTTCATCCACCTGTATTATTTCATCATTATCATAGTATTGTTTTACCCCTGGATACTCTTGATTTTTTGTTTTAAGTAACCTTTATTACATCAACAGTCCTTTCCTAGTGTAAGGAATTTTTAGAGGTAAAGAGAAAGAGTATGTAGAAATTGATGTTATTTGGGGCTTGAGAGTAGTTCTCAATATGTAAGTAGTCTTCTTCTTGTATCCATGAATAAGAGTTGAGAGAAATGGAACACGTTTGGCGTTTACAATAATGTCCCAATGATTATAAATTCTTTCTCATAATATGAGGATTTAAGGTTAATCAATTGGTACTTAGTAGTAGTTGCTTCCTGATATGTCTAGGAGTAGTTTAAAAAAATAGATTTTTAGACCTTTAGTGATGAGGGTTTAGGAGAACAGTTGAAAGAGGTAATGGGTGAAGGTGGTTTTGGTAGATAAAATGGAAGAGGATGTGATGAATGTCATGATATTTGTTCCCTCTGAATCGGTGCGCCAAATGAGAAATCCTCATTGTCGGTGTAATAGTAAGAAAGTGAAACTGAGAATCAGAGGGTTTGAGAAAAGGATTTTGGAGTATCCAATGAAATAAGCTTGAGGGAAGGAAATTTTTTGAGTGAATATAGGAGATGGGATATTTTGAGCTTGAAGTGAGGGTTTTGTAATGATGGAGAGTTTTTGAAGTAAAGATGAAATGATTGGAGGGGTTGTAATGATTGAAGTGACGTATATCAGAGCAAAGGAGGGAATAATTATTAACAGGTATTTTTATTTTACTTCCCTACTTAGGATTTTTGTCTCATTTAAGTGTTGGAGGGTTTTATTTAAGGACTAGGTTTTGATGATAAACCCACCAATTTTCTTTATAACATTTAAAAGTATTGTAAAGGATGTGCATACTTGACTTACGAAATATGTCCTCATAGCCTTTTACTTATATCTTGAGTGAATTTTCATGTTGTTCTAGACTGATATCCTTAATTTCTAGGGATGTGTCCTCTATGTAGTGGATGTGATCCAGTCAAGGAACAAAATTTAAGCTAGTTATAACATGTACTTCTTCTCAATCATTTACTGAGGGAAGATTGCATTTTTATTCCGTTAGAGCTAGTTGATTAGCCGAAGGGACAATTTGTTCTTGTCATATTTCTCTATTCCCAAGGCCTTGGTAAATATATCACTAATTTGTTATTCAATTCAACAAAGCACCATATCAATCGACCCCTTCTCAACACAATATCTTATAAACTGATGTCTCACATCAATATGCTTGGTCCTCTTCTGATGAACTTAATTCTTTTCCATGTTGACTACACTTGTATTGTCATATAGGATGGGAATACATCCAATATTTATACCATAATCACTAAGATGCTATTTTATCTACAGTAATTGAGAGCAACAGGATACAACCACATATTCAGCCTCAGTAGTTGAAAGTTATACAGAGTTTTGTTTCTTTGTTTCCAAAGAAATAAGGCAAGGTCCTAAGAAGTTATCCATTCTAGATGTGCTTTTTATATCCACTAAATATTTAGCATAGTCAATATCAACATAGCCAACAAGCTCAAAGACATCTCCAGATGACTTTGAGTGCCCTTGAGCTACCTTAGGATTCTTTTTATAGCCTTTAAGTAAGACTTCTTAGGACTTGATTGAGAACTAACACATAATATCACATTATGCATAATATCAATCTTGCCAACAATAATATATAGTAAGGATCCTACCAATCCTCAATACTTGGTCTCAAAATTAATATCCTTTCCTCACCCTTGTCCAATTATGTGGTAGTAGCAATATAAGTACTATTTGTTTCTTCTCCATTCATCTCAAACTTTTTTTTGTAATTCTTTGTACTTTTATTAATGTACAGATATCCCATATCAGTTTTATTTAACTATAGTCCTAAGAAAAAGGTTAACTCTCCCATCATGGTCATCTCAAAACTCATTACTCATTAAAGAAGAATTCTCAAAACTCATTACTCATTAAAGAAGAGAATTCTATGCATAGTTTATCATTAGTACCTTTAAAAATTATGTCACATATACATATATTTGAACAATGAGAATATTAGATCCCTACATCCTTCATAAAAATATGTTGTCCATTCTTACCCTAAGATATCCATGTTTCATAAGAAAGGAGGAAAAATTATGATACTATGCTCTTGGAGTCTGCTTTAGTCTATAGAAGGCTTTGCCAAGTTTATACATATTTAAAACTTTAAAATCTTAATGGTTGCTTCACATAGATTTCTTCCATTAGATAATCACTCAAGAAGGTTCTCTTTAAATCTATATGAGAAAGTTTGAACCCCATATGAGAAGTGATGTGACATGGTTTCATGGCACTTTCGATGCTTAAAACAAGGAAATTATGCAAGTACTTAGGTATTCTTGTTAGATGTGATGTGTGTTTGTGTTTATTTTTGAAGGGAAATAGAGTTTGGAGCAAGGAATGAGAAAATAGGCTGAATATTTGTTGAGAAGGATACCCATGAGTCAACCTAAGACCCATGGGTAGTACCTACAAGCCGTGAGTAGCCACATGGGTTGAGTTTTGAAGATAAAAGATGTAGTCTGATTTCCACGGGGCTACCTACGAGGTGTACATACCATGTAGAACCCATAGGTTGACTCTTTAGGTTGGAGATTTTGCAAAGCTGAAGATTTCACTCTGCTTTACAGGACCCAAATCACGATTTGTGGGTTATACCTATGACTCAACGCATGAATTGTGAGTTGATGTTCCCTAGTTTTCTACACTATTTAGGATAGGTTTTGTTTTGTATCTACAAATCCCCTTGGATGATTTATTATCAGTTTACACATTTTATACACTTTTAACTTTATTTTGAGTTCAGAGATATATTATTAATCTTGGAATTATTGTTCTTGTTTTTTAGAGTTTATAATTAATTTGAGATTTTTGGATTTCATTCTTATTCTTTATAAGTTCATCATTATGCATTCATCTATGGAATATATGTTCGTTCTTACAATTATGATCATCTAAACATCATAACTAAAGTTGTGGGAGCCCTGATAAATTAACAAAGAAGCTTTAGTGCAAAGCCATCTTAAATTGGTGTTCTTGCACATATTGGGATTTCCTTTATTTTAATTTCCTTCATTTTGATTGCTTTATTGTTTCAAATGTTAGGATTATGAAAAGGAAATTACAATAGTAATTCGAAGCTATTAACCTTTATGTATTAACTTGAGATCAAGAGGAGATAGTTAATCTGAGATCATAAAATAAGAATGAGAATACTCTAAGACTGAAAGAAGATGAGTAAAATTCACCAAACCAAGGTCAAGAGATGGTTGGTGATACATAACTTGTTTGATTTTGTATGCAAGACACCGAGATGGTTTGACAAACACAAATAGTTTGTGGAGTTATGAAGTCAGAGGGAACATAATTCTAGTGATTATTTCATATTGATAGCAACTCTAATTTCCCAATGTTATTACTATTTCTCTTATTTTCACAACACCCTCCTTTTACTTTATGCACTTGCCAATCACATCATCAAGTTCATGATATATTTCTGATCTATTCCTCATGAAAATGACCCCAACCTGGTTAGGTTCTATATTTTATAAAAGCCTATTTTATACTTTCTTAGAGGTGTAATTTACAGGACATTAAATTTTGGAATTGTTCTCGGGGAATACAATTACAGATTATTGCTTGAGTTTATTGAAGTTGTTAGTTTCATTTGTTGATTTTTGGTTTTCTACTATTTCTAGGGTATAGGCCTGTGTATGCCCAGTACTAGGAGTCAAGGCAATCCCATGATTCCATTTGATCTTGAGCTTGAGTGAACCTTATGACACAATTGTAAGATGGAGAAAGTAAAAGACTATGATTATGTATGTCAGAATGAAAGGGTTCATGATGACCCAACCACATTGAATCATCCACCTTCGCATGGTGTTTAAGAAGATGTTAAGCAAACCACTGCTTAGTTGATTGCCAAAGAAAATACTAAGTTAGTAGTTTCCCGATGTTTTAAAGAGTGGGATAGGTATAGGGACAAAGATCATCAAGCAACGGTTAGCATAGATAGACTTAGAAGGAATAGAAGTCAACCTCCCATTTATCAGTACTTTTTAGTTTATGATAATCCAGAAGAAGAATTGGGGTATGTTGAAATAATTGAGACATGTGCTATAATTCCTAAATAGTTTCCCCTAGGTTTGATCTATGATATTACGAGAAGAATGATCTAGATACTGAATTTGGAAGGAGTATTTTCTAGTTCACCTACGAATGAGGCAAACATGCACCTTATGAACTTTGTGGAGATTTTTACTTTGTATAATATGCTTGCGGTGAGTCTGAAAGCTATTCAACTCAGGTTATTCCTATCCTCTTATAGGAAAAGAAACTTTATGGTTAGGAAAGCTGCTCCATGGGTCTATTGACTCTTAGAATGAGTTGAGGACATAGTTCCTAGACTAATTTTCTTGCCCTCTAGAATGTAGTAGTTGAGGGATGAGATCTATAATTTTAGACTATTACATTCAGAGGAACTTTATGATACATGGTTACGATTCAAGAAGAAGATGATTAATGTTCCAAATCATAGAATCTCAGGGAGAAATTTGCTGGAGATATTCTATAGATCCTTGAATACAAATGCCAAGGTTATGGTTTTACTATTACAAGTTGAGCAGTCATGAGCCTTTATCTGACTAATCTTTAAAAATCTTAGACTGGATCACTAAAACAATTGAGGGTGTCATACTCAGGAGGAAAATATTTTAGCCTTTACTTATACTATTGGTGCTTCCAGTGAGCAGAGAGCCTTAGATGAGATAGTGGCTTAGGAAGTAGCACAGTTAAGGACTAAGATTGTGTTGCATACTAAGTAATTTGTAGATATTGAAACAAAAATGTTTAATGTAGTGGTACCATGAGGTAAATATTCTATACATGATAAGTCTGATTCTAAGTGGGAACAAAGTACTTAGATTGAGAGATAGTGGGTTTATGAGCCAAGACAAAAGGTATAATCAAGACACTTAGAACTTGAAATAAGTAAATAAAGGTTATAAATTCTACAGAGATAGGTATAAGGACATGAGTAGAGAGCATGATGGTGACTGGAGGAGAAACAATGATTACAAGGAGAATTGTGGTCCTTATTTTCCCCCAGGGAACCGTGATGTTGAGTCTAAAAGTTCAAGAATGGAAGCATTCCTTGCTTAGATTTTTAAGGGTTTAAGAGCCAATAGAGTTGACTTAAAGAGATTAAGGAAGACATATCAAAGTTGATCTAGAAAGTAGAGTCGCTTGCAATAGCAATTCTGAAGGTAAATTCGGCTATATTGAATCAGTGTCAATCAGGTATTCTTCCTAGTAATACTATTCCGAATTTGAAAAATGAAAGATACTTCCTAGCTATCACCACTCGTAGTGGTAAGGACACTTTTGATCCACCTATGCCTGGGTTTATAAGGAGAGAAATGATACTGTTGATATTAAGGATGCACCCAAAATTGAAACTTAAAAGTTGGAGACTAATGGTGCAACCTCTAAAAAATCAATGGTTGTGGAGTAACAAGATGATAATGAAAAAGAAAAGGGTAAAAAGGTTGCACCAGTATTAGCAATCATTCCATGGCCTCTCTCACTTTTTCTCCAAAGGTTGAAAAAGAATGTTGAAGAAGAGAAGTATAAAAAATTTAAATAGATGTTTAAGGAATTGTCTATGAATATCCCTATTATGGAAGCTTTGGAGTAGATGCCAAGTCATGTGAAATTCATAAAGGATCTGGTGATCAAGACGCAGTTGGTGGGTTTTGAGTCTACTGATAATATGCACCATTATATCACTATTGCCTCACAATATTTTGTTAAAAGAAGGAGGATTCTGAAGCTTTCACTATTCCTTAAACTATTGGGTCTTTAAATTTTGTATGAGCATTATGTGATTTGGGAGCTAATATTAATCTAATGCTGCTAGTTGTATACAAACAGTTGGGATTGGAATCACCTAAGCCAACCTCTATGATATTATTAATAGCTGATCACACTTTGAAGAAGCCGACTGGTGTATGTTGTGTGATGTATCATTGGAGGTGTTTTCTTTTATATTCCTAGCTAATTTTGTGATTTTTGATAGTGAGTTTGATTTTGACATCCTATTATCTTGGTAAAGCCTTTCTTAGCCATGGGTAGGGCATTGGTTGACATGGATATAGGGTAGATGAAATTTAGAATGAATAATGAGTAGGTCAGTTTCAATGCATGTCAGTCAATGAGGCAGCCAAAAGATACGCAGATGGTTTCAGAGATATACACCATAGATGAAAATGCATTGATTTCACCCATTAAAGAGATACTAGGTGTCAAGGAATTAATGAGGATAACCATGATTTTGATAACAACAGTATCGATGAGTATGCTGAGATTGTGAGCACCCTTATTTTTAGAGGTTCCTATACTTATACACCAAATAAGTTGGACCTTGATTTAAGGAATAGAACAACCTCGTCATCTCGACCATCTATTGAGGATCCACAAGTTTTGGAATTAAAGGCCCAGCCCTCTTATTCGCATTATGTATTCTTAAGGGACAAAAATACCTGACTGGTTATCATTATAGAAGGTTTATTAGGTTTGCAGGTTGAGGCTTTAATTATGGTGTTATAGAGGTTAATATGATCTATTGGTTGGACTCTTGACAAAATTATTAGAATTTCAACCGGAATTTACACTCACAAGATTTAGCTTGAACTAGAATGTGTGTCTAGTATTGATCATCAACATCATCTAAATTCACCTATGCAAGAGGTGGTGAAGAAGGACACTATTAAGTGGTAAGATACAGGCATAGTTTACCCTCTTACTAATAGAAAGTGAGTGAGACTATTTAGTGTAAGCCAAAGAAGGGTGGGATCACTGTGGTCCCCAAGGAGAAGAACAAGTTAGTTTTCATAAGACCATTCATGGGATGACGAGTTTGAATGGATTAGTGTAAGTTGAATACTTGGACGAAGAAGGAATAATTTCCTATTCTATTCATGGACCAAATCTTAGACCATCTTATAGGTAGAGGATGGTATTATTTTCATTATGGTTATTCAGGGTATAATCAAATTTCTAATACTCTTGGGGACCAAAATAAAATCACTTTCAGTTGTCCACATGGTACGTTTACATTCAAGAGGATGCCTTTCATTTTTTTTAATTCTCCCGCCACCTTTTAGCATTGCATAATGTCTATCTTTTTTTGATATAGTGGAGGATAAAATAGAGTTCATCATGGATGATTTCTCTGTTGTGGGTGACTTGTTTGATGACTATTTCGCTCACTTGGCTAATACATTGTTTTGAGTTAGGATAAGTGTTACTTCATGGTCAAAGAGGGGATCATTCTTGGGCATAAAATTTTAAATAAGGGTATAGAGGTCAACAATGATCAAATTAAAGTGATCGAAAAATTACCTCTACCAATTCTTAGGAAAGGTTTTTAGAGTTTCTTCGGTCACATAGGTTTTTAGAGGTGATGAATCAAGTACCTATCTAAAATTGCAAATCCATTTTGCAAATTTTTAGAAAGAGAGGTGAAGTTTTTTAATGATTCTTGTCTCAAGGAATTTGAGTACCTTAAGGAGAAGTTGATCTCAAGTCCTGTTATTGTGTCTCTAGATTTGACTCTTCCATTTAAGGTGATGTGTGACACCAGTGGTATGGACCTAAGAGCAGTCCTAGGACAAAGATGTGCAACTATAATTCATCGTATTTATTATACCAGTAAAGCACTCAACACCACATAAAAAATTGAACAGTGATGGACAAGAATTACTTGTAGTGGTGTATGCTTTTGAGAAATTTTTGTCCTAGTTGATTGGTACCAAAGTCATTATGCACACCGATCATGTAGCTCTTAGGTACTTTATGGTGAAAGGATGCTAAGCCTATAGTGATTTGATGGATACTATTTCCTCAAGAATTTGACTTTTAGGTTAAGGATTAAAAGGGCATAAAAAATCAGGTTGTAGATCATGTATCCCACCTAGAATAAGAGGCGATGCTTCAACTAGGGGATGAGCTTGAGATTGATGATACTTTTCAAGATGAGTACATTTTTGCAGCATCACAAAACTTAATCCCTTGGTTTGCTGATTTTTCTAATTACTTGGCAAGTGACCTCATCCCAAAAGATATTAGAGAGGGAGGTAAAGTTTTTTTTGATGATTCTTATCTCAAAGATTTTGAGTGCCTTAAGGAAAGGTTGATTTCAAGTCCTATTATTGTGTCTCCAGATTGGAATCTTCAATTTGAGGTGATGTGTGACACCAGTGGTGTGACCCTAGGAACAGTCCTAGGCCAAAGATATAAGAATATACTTTATCCCGTTTATTATACCAGTAATGCACCCGACCCCACATAAAAAATTGTGCAATGATGGAATAAGAATTGCTTGTTGTGGTGTTTGCATTTAATAAATTTTGGTACTATTTGATTGGTACCAAAGTAATTATGCACATTGATCATTCAACTCTTAGGTACCTTATGGTGAAAGGATGCTAAGCCTAGATTAATTTGATGGGTACTATTTCCTCAAGAATTTGACTTTGAGGTTAAGGATCAGAAGGGTATAAAAATTTAGGTTTTAGACCATCTATCCCGCTTAGAAGAAGAGGCGATATTGAAAGTATGGTATGATCTTGAGATTGATGATAGTTTTCCAGATGAGCACGTCTTGGTAGCATCACAACCCTTAATCCCTTAGTTTGATGACTTTCCAAATTACTTGGCAAGTTACCTTGTCCTAGAAGACATGCCATTTCAGCAGAAAAATGATTTATCCATGAGGTAGAGAAGTTTTTTTGTGATGAGCCATACTTATTCTAGGTATGTGCTGATGGTGTGATTTAGACGTGCATTCCCAAAGTTAAGATGGTGAGTATTTTGGTGGCCTGTAGTTTATCTCTAGTTGGGAGGTTACCATAGAGGTACTCGCAATGACCACAAAATTCTACAATGAGGTTACTGTTAGCCGGCAATCTTTAAGGATGCACATGACTAAGATCGGGCTTGTGACCAATTTCAAAGGTAGGGAAATATCTCACGGAAGCATGAGCTCCTTATGACACCCATTTTTTAGCTTGAACTGTTTGATGTGTGGGGTAAATACTTTATAGGTCCATTCATTAGTTCACATGGTATGAAGAACATATTGGTTGAAATCAACTATGGTTCTAAGTGGGTGAAATCAATTGTGGTTCCTAATAATGAAGGTCAGCGTGTCAGAGTGTTTTTAAAGAAAAACATTTTCTCTCTATTTGGTACTTCACGAACTATTATCACAGATGGTGGGTCCTGTTTTTTCAATCATATATTCCAGGATCTACTTGATAAATATGGTGTGAAATGTAAGGTAATAGTACCATACCATCAGTAAATATATGGGCAAGTTGAGGTCTCTAATCGGGAGATAAAGTCCATTTCGGTGAAGACTGTGAATGCCAATTGGACTGACTAGTCGAGAAAGTTGGATGATGTACAGTATAACCTCGATAAATTAATACTGTTGGGACCGTCAAATTTTATTAATTTAGCTAGGTATTAATTAATCGTATAAATTAATAATTATTAATTTATAAATTATATACTTTTTGGGTCCATATTATGAATGTACCTAGGTATACGTGAAAACTAATTTCTACATTGACTATTAATTATGCATACTTAACCAAATTCATGTATTTTGGCTGATACATTTTCAATATTCTATGTATATCTTAATAAAATATATAAATCTACTTAATTATTAATGTAGTTACATGCTACATTCATTAAAATGTATAAATCCACTCAATTATTAATGTAGTTACACCTACATACATTAACTAAGTTACTATATAAATAGATGTATTATGCAAGTCTTCAAATCAAAAAACAAAACAAATGGCTTCTCATCTCAAAGGTGTTAAAAAATCAACCATGACTAATGGTATACGTAGAGAACTGTGTGAGTATAAACAACAAAATCTAGCATGCACTCAAAAGCAATTGCAACAATGGGTGTTAGAGAAGTTTAATTTGCAAATGAGTCAAGCCACAATATCAAACACGATCAAGAGGTCAGCAGAGTATCTATTAGCAGCCGACATTCCAAAAGATGAGGCTAAAAGACATAAAGCTACCAAATTTCCAGAATTAGAGAAGGCTCTGTTCGAGTGGTTTATTCATTACCAAGAGCGTGTTAATATGAATGGGGAACTAATTGTATCGAAGGGAAAAGAGCTTCTAAAAAAGATGTATCCCATCGATACACCTGATTTTCATTTTTCTCAAGGCTGGCTAGAGTGTTTCAAATCAAGACACGGTATCAAGCAATATCGTCATTTTGGAGAAAGTGGATCAGTTAATATGGAGGCCATGGAGAGCAATTTACAATCCATTAGAGAGAAACTTGATCAGTTTGCTAAGAAAGATGTTTTCACTATGGATGAAACTGGATTTTTCTTTAGGCTACAACCAGATCATTCTCTTGCAACGAAGCAACTGAAAGGTAAGAAACAAGATAAAGAAAGACTTACAGTTGTTATTTACTGTAATGAGGATGGTTCTGTGAAAATTCCTTTATGGATCATTGGGAAGTATTTCAAACCATGTTGTTTCAAGAATGTGAATTTGGGAAGCATGGATTGTGAATATCGAGCCAATAAAAGAGCACGGATGACTGGGATTCTATTCCAAGAATATGTTCAACAACTTGATGCAAAAATGGACGGCAGGAAAATTCTTTTAATTGTTGATAATTGTCCTGCTCATCCAAAAAATGTCGAAGGTTTGAGAAATGTTGAATTGTTTTTTTTACCACCTAACACAACATAAAAGATTCAGCCTTTTGATGCAGGGATCATAAGAGCTTTTAAGATGCATTATCGTAGGCGATTTTATCGAAATCTTTTGGAGGGTTATGAAATTGGGATCTCAAATCCAGAAAAGATTAATGTTTTAGATGCAATGAATCTTGCAATCTCGGCATGGAAAATGGATGTCAACTCAAGTACAATTGCAAATTGTTTTAAGCATTGTAAACTTAGGTTGTTAGATGATGAATGCTCGGAAAATCAAGAACAGTTGAATAATGATGGCTTACAACAATTGCAGAATCTAATCAATGGATTGAAGTATCGAAATGCAATGAATGCTAAAGATGTTTTGAATTATCCGGGAGAAAATGATACGAGTTTTGAGCTACCTACGGATGAACAAATAATTGAGAGTGTTATGGAAACACATAAAGAAGATGAAGTGGAAGATGATAGTGTGGAATTAGAACAAGTTTCGCGCAAAGATGCTCTGAAAGCAACAATCACCTTACATCACTTCCTTTTGCAATATGAGAAGACTACACCTGATATTCTTAATGCAGTAAGAAGGGTTAGATATGAGATTCAAGGTGATATTGATTTCAAGAAGAAACAAACAACATTAGATTCATATTTTCAGAAACCTGTTTAGTTTACTTATGTATTATGTATGAAATATTTTGATACAGATGAATTATTAATTTATATATCAAATGGGACCTATATGAATTTTTTTTTGTATTATCTTATAAATTTAGCGTATTATTAATTTACCACGTTGATCCCGACTCGGGACCGAAGAAAATTATTATTTTAGCGAGGTTATTAATTTATTGAGTATTAATTTATCGAGGTTATACTGTACTTTAGGCTTACTGGACAGCTTATAGAACACCCATAGGTACCTCACCTTATCATCTTGTGTATGTCAAGGCATTCCATTTGCTGATTAAACTTGAGCATAAGGCATTATTGGTATTGAAGAAGCGGAATTTTAAGTGGGGTGATGCCACACACTTTAGGCTAGATAAGATGAATAAGATTGATGAGTTTTGCCTCTGTGCTTATGAAATTTCAGCCTTGTATAAAGAGAGAATGAAATTATACCATGAAAAGAAGATTGAGACGAAGGTATTCCAATCCAGTGATGTGGTCTTGTTATATAATTTGAGACTTTGCTTGTTTTTGAGCAAGTTTAGTCTAGGTGGTCTGGACCTTTCACCGTGGTAAGAGTATTCCCACATGGTGTGACTGAGTTACAATGAGATGGGGATACCCTATTCAAGGTGAATGGGCATCGTGTTAAGCATTAAATGGGAAGTATGGAGGAATTAAAGGTGTGTGAGAATGTTAGCCTTCGTGAAGTTTGAGTAGCCAAGGGAGCTGAGTCGTGCCACAACGTTAAATCCAATGCTTCATGAGAGGCAACCTATGGGATTATTGTTGAAGTCTGAGTACCCAACATCACCATGTCGTGGCATGATGTCAAATCAAGTGCTTCTTGGGCGTATATATATATATATAAATATATATATATATATATATATATATATATATATATATATATATATATATATATATATATATATATAACCAAAGGTTTTAGTATTCACTTTGTTTTTGTTTTACCGGATAGGAAGCATGGGAAATAACTAGAGTATGATAAAAATTGTAAAAATTTAGAGAAACCCAGGTAAGGGGACTTATGACTCAACCCACGAGTTGTGAGTCAAGCACATGATCGTGAGTTGAGTCATGGAATCAAAAAAACAATTTAATTCTCTGAAATATAACCTACAATCCCAACCTACGACACGTGGGTCGTGCCATAGGATTTAGAAACAAAAATTGGGTTGCAAAAGTCCTACCTACAACCATAACCTACAGATTGTAAGTACAACACATGACTCGTGGGTTGAGTCATAGGTTGTGACTTGTCACAATCAAATTTCTTAGGTCATGATGGCGCCAACTATAATCGTCAAGTAGGTAAGCCAACCGCGTATTCCAGAATCACTAATAATAAACTACCAAGAGAAATGAAGGGAATAATGTTAAATAAATGAAATAAAAAACTAATATACATAAGATAAACCCAAAACCTGGTGAAATCAGTACAAGATCTTCTACTGTTAACAAGGATACAAATGAAGTCTAAAATGAATATATAGATACAACCAACTCTAAGTACAACTAAGAGATCAGTCTAGTACATAAGAAGGAGAAAAGTAATACTCCGAATGCCAGGAGCTTACCCTATGTCTCCGAACCATAGTTGCTCTACATGATGCACACAACATCGGGAATAACTCATACTATGATCTGCAGGCTGTAGTAGTGTAGGATGAGTACCAACACATGGTACCCAGTAGGCAACTACCGATTGAGCTCCAAAGACAATGCAAATATACATAACATGTAAGTAGAAATGTAAACAACGCCCAAATATTCGACAACTTCATCATAAAGCTAATGAGATAATATGGATAAACTATCCTATTTATGTCTAGGAAACTAATATAATAAGGATAAAGAGGTTTAAAGGATGAACTATCCCATTTTACCCATACTCAGGAACCTCAACATTATACCGTATATCGCTAGCTAATATAAGAATTAAGGGCAAAAGGAGATATATTTAAGTATACAGGGCCAAGGAATGAATATACAATCTGAATAAGTGAAAGGAGGAAGGGATATATGGTAATACAATATCTACATACAGATAGATATACATTTGTACATAAACAAAGTTAACTCGAGGTACAACCTAAATCATTAGACTGGCATCGTAAGACCTCGTGCTCACAGTTGAAACTAGTGCTAGTATACTCAAAGTTTTTAATTCATCCATTTAATTTTGAGATCATCATGCATAATAAAATAATCGTCAGATAAAAGGGCCAGAATCATACCTCAAATATCAATACCGAATCCTAAACAAGCTGCCATAAATTAACTATGACAATGACTATAACAATATTAGTAATAACTGCATTGAAAAAGCGAGTAACCAGATAGTTTGGACAAATAATACCTAATCAAGCCTTTCACTTACCTCCACCGCCATAGGATCAGATGGTCCAATCTACATAAAACACACCACAAGCCATACTCATCACCCATACCTATGCAACCCTCCATAAGACCGATAGATATAGGCATATACCAGTGATAGGAAATGTGCATGCAAGAATGAATGCCTAGATATAATCCGTAATACCACAAATGATCAAAATACCATAAGTAACCAAGTGGATAACCTTATATCATCTATAACATAATTATCCTCTGGACTCTAATCGATAAATATAATTAATCTCTTAACTTGCATTAATAATATATAATCAAGATATAGACTTGAACGAGTGATTACATAATTAATATCTAGACCCGAATGGATAAATATGTAATCAATATCCATACTTGAACCGGTAAATATATCTATGCATGTATAATAAATGCACGATCTCTAAATCATGACTAAAAAGAGTGTAAATTCATAAATTTATTTCTTGGGTAAACTCTGGGACTAAATCATCATAAAGGTATAGAAAGAGCCAGAATATCTCTCAGCCAGGGTAAAACGTAATAACACAATCATGGACCAGAATCTATATCAGTCAAATCTCCAAATCATAAATTAGTATCAAAGGTTCATAAGTATTCATTAGAATGGTACGATTACCTTTATGAATAAATCCATTAAAAAGGTGAAAAGTGGGATTTTTATTATTTTTTAGGAAAAATAGTAGTAAAATCATAATTTAATTGGAATCGTACCATTTATTGTATTTAGTGATTATGATAGTACAAAATCTATGTACGTCATCACCAATATTCAAACAATGAAATCATAAACATCAGTATGTCAATAAACTATAACCATTCTCTCTACAAAGATGGAATACTGGCCAAAATCAAACCTATCAATATCACGAACATGACATCCGGCCCAAGAATATATCCGGAAATAGCTACAACATCATAATAATGGCCTTAGGCCCAAATGTATATCAAACATAATCATAACACCATACTATGGGAAAAACCATCATAAGACACTCGAGTAAAACTTAAGTATTTGTAAGGATTCATTAGTCGCATTTATAGCTAATTTACTAACAACCTAGGGTAATAGGACTGTTGAGGTACAATAAGTATTTCAACTTAAGGGTCAAATACCCCTTGACCCTAAGCTTACCATTTAGGATAAGTCACAACGTACTACCCACAAATATATCCTGAAATTCCTATCTAACATGTAATATATATAAAACATCATCTCAAGAGAAGAGTAGATAGAAGCCTATCTCAAAGTCGAATCGAAAATCCTTGTTTTATCCATAAAACATCAGTCTTTACGCCACGATCTGAAAATGTAGCCACGCTATCAAAATCTTAATCTATGTGTCATTAGGAGTAAAATGATGCCCATAATTCTATACTAAGGGTCGGGTAAAATTTTGGGCAACAATGGGCCCACAGGGATGTAAATGGTATCCAAAGTTAAACCTTTCATGAGGTCCCTCAAAGGACAAGGAAGTTGTGTTCAAAAGTTGAGCACAAACAGAACACCTATTGATTCTAAAATCATCCCTTAAAGTTTAGAAATTCAAATCCCTAATTTCAAAGAATTTATCAAGAAATCGAAGGAAACTAACCATGAATTTGAAGGGAAATTGCGGAATAATCAATAACTAAGCTCCTCAAATCATCTACAAGCTTCAATCCCAAGCTCTCTCAACTTCTAGGATTTAGTTCTCTTGGAAATAGATCAGAAAATGAAAAAAAACTAAAAAAGGGTATTTATAACTATCCCAGGCACTAGGGTGTCCTGATCGCGATGCGTGGCTCACGATCGCCACATCTAATGGTTGCCTAAATAAACTATAATCATTATTTGTGGCTCCCGATTGCTATACTTAGTGACTTTAAGAGGAGTCGCAATCATCACATGAGTATTGTGATTGCATTACCTGATGTCTATCATAGGAGTCACTGCTATCACGACACATGGGTTACGATCGTCGGTGCACCAACTCTATATGAGAATTGTAAATTCGAAGTCTCCGTCAAACCGTCGAGATTTATCTAGAATCCTATATACACAAATGGACTATGATACCCTATTAAATTCAACATTTTAGTCTCAATGGCACAGTTGAAATTTCTATCCAAGGTTGTTTCGACCAAAAGTGGGTCCACACCCAAGTTCCTTTTTCTTAACTTTTGACCAATAGCTTCAAATGAACCCAAGTGCCTCAAGACCCAAACCAAGAGTCTATCTATCCTAAAATCAATGCTCCAGAGCTAATGGCATTGTTAAAATTCCCATCTGAGGTCATCTACTAAGAGTTTTCGTGTAGATAAAATCTTAAGATGCAAAACCTCTAAATTAGGGAAATGATCCTAAAATCAGAAGGGACTATCTGATCACTGAACTGACAGTTCTGGCATGTTATAGGTGACCTGTAGCTACTGTAGGAAGGCACAAAATACTGGTAATGCATACGAATCAAGGAAATAACTTGGAGGGTCATTACAATATATACTACTTAAAGGTCTTTTGTCTGTGAAATTTAATGGATAGAAAGATCTCAAAAGTTCAAAAGGATAAGGTGCTGGGCCCGCATGCTTTGAGAACAACTTCATAGATAACCTCTAAGAAAAGAGAACACTTCCAAGGAATTTTTCCATATGTATCCTTTTTTTCAAATAGCTCTCTCAGTTTACTTCCACATAGCCAAAACTCAACCTCTACCAAGATTTGGTCTCCAACTGAACTAAAGAAGGCTGATGCATAAAAATCCAATCTATAAACCACTGACATCATCTCGATACCCTAAACAAAGGCTAATCCATACCAAAATCAAACCAAGGCATAAGTCATACAACTGACTCCAATCCAAATATAACTTTTCTTTATCACTCCACACCTGTTATCCACCCTAAACCAGGAGAAAAATCACTAGAGTATTGCCTAAGAAATCTCATCAAAACTGATATACTTATAGTCCATACGACAAACATGAGAATAAGCCCATATGGAGCTACCTGGGCCACAACATAGATAACCGAAGGCTGTAATATAAGAAAATACAATAAATGGTCTAAATAATCCTCAAAAATAAAATCTAGGAGTCCGAGGCACAACTACTTACCACTAAATGATCCTCTCCAGGATGTCCCATCAATCGAGAATTAAACCAAGCTGAATCCAACTCAAGAATACTACCCCCGCTGAGTAGATCATCCAAAATCTTAACAAAACTAAAAACCCAAATTCAAAGCTGAAGGAATCAATATCATGTCAATGGGATAACATCTGAACATTCATCCACTATTATCCATCTAACTCAAGAAAACCAAATAGTTAACTACGGAGTTGGCTAATCTAGCCTAAAGATGAAATCCTAACTGAGACAAATCTAAAAATAAAGGTTGCACTTAAGCTCTACTGTAAGACCCTGCATATATTCTAACCTTAACTCAGTCCTTTAGATCAGGAAAGAGAGGTCCTAGACTTAGAAATTTTAGCTAAGTGCTTACACTTAGAATTAATTTTAGCCTACCTAAGTTAGCGATCTTATTTTCCAACCCTAATGACCTTAAAATGTCGATCCTTGGATTGAATCATGATCAGGTATGTCAATTCGTTACTCAGGGTGAGTTTTAGATTTTTTGAACCTCGTTTAAATCAAGGTTGGATGACCAAAACAATGGTTCGATGCGATCTTGATGCGGTGACAAATATTTTCCAGCCTCAAAGTGCAGATTCCAGTGAACCAACAAAAACTTGACGCGGTGCATTGGTCATTGCATCGATGCCATCGATGCGGTGCGTCGATCTGTGCGACACTGGGCATGATTTCTGCTCTTTTAATTCCGCATCTAAATGGACAAATGGATTTTTTCCTACCTTATATCAGCCCCTAAAACACAATATTAAGCCTCTCTAAAGTCAAAATCCCTCATTCTCTCTTAAAGTTTCTTCAGAACAAACCCTAGATAATAAGAATCGAGTTAGGTTAATAAATAATAAATTAATGTGGAAGAGAAAAGACTAAGATTACAGTCAAGAAATTAAGGATAGGAAAAATTGGAAAATAAAATCCCCAATTTCGAGGTTAAGTGCTAAGAACACTAATTGACCATAGTATTCAAAATTAGCCGATTGAGACTAATTATGACACTAATAGAGTCAATTCAAGAACTTATATCAAAAGTGATCTAGACCCCTATTTCAAAGAAACTAAAGACAACAATTAGTATAAGACTAATCACCTTCTTTAATTAACTTTAATAGAAACCAAAGATATTAAATTAAGAATTAATCTTATTTCCTAAAAAAATGTTCTTATAGGGTTGAAAGATAAATTCCAAGTAGCCACACACAAAAGTGTAAATAAGAGAAACTCTCAATTATTAATAATAATATTGTTTGATTGAAAATAACAAAATCCATCCCTATATATAGGGAAAAAACCCTATCCCAAATAGCATGGGATTAGGATCTACTATTATGGAAATAATAAATAAAATCCTACTAGGACTAGGAAAGCATATAAAAATAATAATAAAAACTCTCCCCTACAAAAATAAGTGAAATTTCCAAATTTACTCACAACCCTTATGGGCCAAATCTTCTTCCTTTTGGGCTTGGAGTTGAATCATGAAATATGTGTAGCACTTTGCCCATTCCTCTACATAATTTTTGGACTCGTTCTTGGTCTCTTCTTCCATCATAAACATCTTCTTGATTCACGTTGAAATCCATCAATCTTAATGCAAGTGGTTGAGGAGTTATGTCTTAATTTGGTCTTACACTGGAAAGGAATAATATCACCTCATTTTTCTTGATCATTAGAGTTAGATCTACATCTGCCTTGCTGGACTTCTTATCATAAGTCTTATCTTGGAAAAGTCCAAAATAATTCTCTTTACTTTTATCCTTCTTATGAACAAACACTTGCTCAATGGGACATGTAGTTTCATCCACCTTATTATTAAGTTCATCCAATGAAGTATTACGTTTATCCAATGAAGTCTTTTCAATGCAAACTTTTCCCTAAATACCTATAAGTGAATCAAAGAAACTAAAAGAAGAAGTAGGAAGGTTAAAGTTAGAATAAGAAATAACCTCACTCAAACTCCCTTGGTTCTTTTTCTTTACCTCATTATTATCCCTCTCTTTATTACTCTCATGATCATCTCTTCTTTCTTTTCTCTTGACCTCACTTGATATCCCATTCTCTTCACATAACACAACCTTTCTTCTTTTATTTCATAGAATATCAACATACACTCCCTTACCTCTATCATTCTTTTCTTTCTTAAAATTTTCCATTACTTCTTTTACATGTTTGTGATCTTCATAAACTTGGGATGGAGTTAAAGGTAAGAGTTTATATTTTCTTTTATTTACCTCAAGAGAAACTTTATTCTTTCCCCTATCATAAATTGAAATCCTATCAAACTGTCAGGGATGCCCAAAATTGATATTACAATCTTGCATTGGAATTACATCACAAAGAACATTATCAAAGTACCTTTCAAGGGAGAAAGAATTCATGCATTGCTTAGTCACCTTAAGTTCACCAAAATCATTGTGTTTGATGCATGTAAGTGTCAAATTCTCCACCACGTATGAACTTATCACATTAGCATCACTTTCAAAATCAATAATCATAGAGCAAATATTATCCTTTATCCCACACCTTGTATGGAAAACACTTCTCCTTAAATCAGTTATATTCACCTAATTAGGTGGGTTTTGGATAACCTCTAATGCATCAAATTGAGCGGAGATACTTCTGAGTTTCTTGGCTATGTAGTTGGTTTGAGTTTCAACATCATTATCCTTTCCTGTTAGAGATATCTCAAAATAATATAAAACATCTCATAATTTTTGGACCTTTTTCCGCTTATTGATCTCACACTCTTGCCCTTTTTTCACTCAAATTACAACCTTTGATAGTTTTTTTAGAATTTATATATTAACCCTACTAGTAACAATCCTTTTAAAAGAAAGATGTAGAAAGAAAATGAAATTACCAACTCCCAGAAGAATTGGGTTTGGCGAGACAAGAAAAAAGACCAATTTAAAAAGAAATTTCTAAATTTCCCCACTTCTTGATTTTCCTTCTTGATATTGGAAAACAAGAAGCACAATAAATTTGGAATTTCTTGATTTGCAAGAAACCTTTTTTTTCTTTTTAATCTTTTAAAAGAGGGAAAAAATAAAGATTTTTTTTTTGTCTACGAAACTCCCAAGAATTATCAAGAACGGAACCTTGATAGAACTACTCTGATACCATTTGAGAAGAATCTGGTTACGTTAATAAACAAAAAAATAATGCGGAAGCAAACTACTAAGATTAAAGGAAAGAAATTAAACATAGAAAAAATTGGAGAATAAAATCTCCAATTTCGAGGTTAAGTGCTAAGAACCCTAATTAATCTTAGTATTCAAAATTAGCGGATTAAGACTAATTATGATACTAATAGAGTCATTTCAAGAATTTAGATCAAAAGTGATCTAGACAGTTATTTCAAAGAAACTAAAGACAACAATTAGTATAAGACTAATCACCTTCTTTAATTAACTTTAATAGAAATCAAAGATATCAAATTTTGATTTAATCTTATCTCCTAAATAATCATTCTTATAGGGTTGCAAGATAAATCCCAAGTAGCCACACACAAAGGCGTAAATTAGAGAAACTCTCAATTATTAATAATAATATTGTTTGATTGAAAATAACAAAATCCATACCTATATATAGGGAAAAAACCCTATCCCAAATAGCATAGGATTGGGAGCTACCTTTATAAAATCTAACTAGGACTAGGAAAAAGCTATCCCAAATAGCATGGGATTAGGATCTACTATTATAGAAATAATAAATAAAAGCCTACTAGGACTAGGAAAGCATATAAAAATAATACCAAAAATTCTCCACTAAAAAATAAGGGAAAGCTTCCAAATTTACTCATAATCCATATGGGCCCAATCTTTTTCCTTTTGGGCTTGGACTTGAATCAGGAAATATGTGTATCAATTTTTCCATTCCTATACATCATTCTTGCACTCATTCTTGGGCTCTTCTTCCATCATAAATATCTTCTTGATTCACATTGACACCCATCAATCTTAATCCAAGTGGTTGAGGAGTTACACCTTAATTTGGACTTATGTAGCAAAGGAATAATATCACCTTATTTTTCCTTGCTCATTGGCGTTAGATCTACATCTTCCTTGTTGAATTTTTGTCATAAGTCTCATCTTGGACAAGTCCAAAATAATTCTTTTTACTTATATTCTTCTTATGAACAAACACTTTCTCAACGGGACATGTAGTTTCTACCACCTTAGTATTAAGTTCATGCAATGAAGTATTAACTTCATCCAATGAAGGATTTTCAATGCAAACTTTTTTGTGAGTACCTATAAGTGAATCAAAGAAACTAAAAGAAGAAGTAGGGAGGTTAGAGTTAGAATAAGAAATAACCTCACTCAAATTCCCTTGGTTCTTTTCTCTACCTCATTATTATCCCTCTCTTTATTACTCTCATGATCATCTCTCCTTTCTTTTCTCTTGATCTAACTTGACATCCCATTCTCTTCATACAACACAACCTTTTTTCTTTCCTTTCATGGAATATCAATATGCACTCCCTTACCTCTATCATTCTTTTCTTTCTCAAAATTTTTCATTACTTCTTTTACATATTTGTGATCTTTATAAACTTGGGATAGAATTAAAGGTACCTTAAGAGAAACTCTATTCTTCCCCCTATCATAAATTGCAAGCCTATCAAACTGTCAGGGATGCCTAATATTAATATGACAATCTTGCATTGGAATTACATCACAAAGAACATTATCGAAGTACCTTTCAATGGAGAAAGAAATCATGCATTTCTTAGTCATCTTAAGTTCACCGAAATCATTGTGTTTGCTGCATGTAAGTTTCAAATACTCCACTACGTATGAACTTATCACATTAGCATCACTTTCAAAATCAATAATCGTAGAACAAATATTATCCTTTATCCCACACCTTGTATGAAAAACACTTCTCCTTAAATCAGTTATATTCACCTGATTAGGTGGGTTTTGGATAACCTCTAATGCATCAAGTTGAGTGGAGATCCTTCTGAGTTCATTGGCTATGTAGTTAGTTTGATTTTCAACATCAGTATCCTTTCCTGTTTGAGACATCTCAAAATAATATCAAAAATCTCATAATTTTTGGCCCTTTTTCCGCTTATTGAACTCACACTCTTGCCCTTTTTTCACTCAAATTACAACCTTTAGCAGATTTCTTTAGAACTTATATACTAACCCTACTAGTCATAATCCCTTTAAAAGTAAGATATAGAGAGAAAATGAAATTACCAACTCCAAGACAAATTGGGTTTGTCTAGATAAGAAAAAAGACCAATTTAAAAAGAAATTTCTAAATTTCCCCACTTCTTGCTTTTCCTTCTTGATGTTGGAAAACAAGAAGCACAATAAATTTGGAATTTCTTGATTTGGAAGTAACCTTTTTTTTTAATCTATTAAAAGGGGGAAAAAGTAAAGATTTTTTTTGGCTACGAAAATCCCAAGAATTATCAAGAACAAAACCTTGATAGAACCGCTCTGATACCATTTGATAAGAATCGAGTTACATTAATAAACAAGAAAATAATGCGGAAGGAAAAATACTAATATTAAAGGAAAGAAATAAAAGATAGGAAAAATTAGAGAATAAAATCTCCAATTTCGAGGTAAGTGCTAAGAACCCTAATTAATCTTTGTATTCAAAATTAGCGGATTAAGACTAATTATGATAATAATAGAGTCAATTCAAGAACTTAGATCAAAAGTGATCTAGACCCCTATTTCAAAGAAACTAAAGACAATAATTAGTATAAGGCTAATCATCTTCTTTAATTAACTTTAATAGAAACCAAAGATATCAAATATTGAATTAATCTTATCTCCTAAATAATTGTTCTTATAGGGTTGCAAGATAAATCCGAAGTAGCCACACACAAAGGTGTAAATAAGAGAAACTTTCAATTATTAATAATAATATTGTTTGATTGAAAATAACAAAATCCATCCCTATATATACAGAAAAAAAACCTATCCCAAATAGCATGGGATTGGGATCTACCTTTATCAAATCTAACTAGCACTTGGACAAAGCTATCCCAAATAGCATGGGATTAGGTTCTACTATTATGGAAATAATAAATAAAATCCTACTAGGCTTAGGAAAGCATATAAAAATAATACCAAAAATTCTCCCCTACGAAAATAAGGGAAAGCTTCCAAATTTACTCACAACCCATATGTCCCCAATCTTTTTCCTTTTGGGCTTGGACTTGAATCATGAAATATGTGTAGCACTTTGCCCATTCTTCTCCATAATTATTAGACTCATTCTTGGGCTCTTATTTCATCATAAACATCTTCTTGATTCACATTGAAGCCCATTAATTTTATTGTGAGTGGGCAAGCCTGGATGCTATGACTATGGAAATTCAATTTCAAATTCAGGCTTCAAGAACACACCATCAATCTTCACGAATTTAATATCCAAGGTATGTTATGTGTTCATCTATGGGTTTCTTCCACCCATAGAGTCCAAGAACCTATTTTTAAAACTATAATTTCATGATTTACATGTTAGAATTGAATTGTGTTCACATATAAATTAATGTTTGGGGTTTAATTCCATGATTTATTACAAGTGTCATGAAAACTAAATAATTGTGGATTGAATTATGTGATCTTCATGTTAAACTCTTGAACTATAAGTTAAATGTAGTAGCTATGATATACTTACATGTTTATTGTTATATGAAATAACCATTCTCCCCAAGTGTTTATTAAAATGCTTAGGTGAATTGACTAGTGAAAGCATGACATGCTATTATATGATTCCATTCATACACAAGTCCTTGTATATAAAGTATTTGATAAAATGTCTACACAAATGCTATTGTTAGTAAGCAAGTACTATTATGCCTTTAAGGTCATGCTAGGCTTCTCTTTTTGTGCTATCGAGTCATGGGGGTATTCAATACCTAAAAATCTAGTTGTTGACCTAAAGCTAAAGTAGTTATAGAATAGTCTCAGAGATATCACGATCAGTAGTATTCAGTTAGTAGAAAACTCAGTGTATTCAGTCAGACATCACAACTCAGTAAACTCAGTTAGTTCAGTCAGTTAACACAATCAGTAACAGTTTAGTCTAGACTAGTATAGTTTAGAAATCCTTCCAGTGTATATTAAGTTGGGAGTACTGAGAGAAACCAAGGATGTGGACTTACCTGCTAATAGAGGATGTGATCCTTTGAAGAAATCCTTGTGTTCCAGAACTACAGAGCCAGCATAGGTTGATACATCAACCTGCCAGATTGAGGGTTGATAAGGTGTTTCATGTAGAAAGGGGATCCTGAACAAAAAAGGAGTCCATGACCCCTTTTTAGAGCGTATAAGGGGAGGTCGAGGCATAGAACATCAATGAAAGGTCAATGATGTTTATAACCATTCTTTCTTTGTTTTTCACAGCTTTACTTCCAGATTAAGGGTTGATGAGGTGTTTTACTTACCAGATTGAGGGTACCACCATTCTCATTTAGTGCCCCTGCCAGATTAAGGGTGACTCTTTAGCTTGTCTTTGCCCATGGTATAGTACTAATACCCTTCCAGTTGGGGTTACAAGTTGGACCCTAATCACTTCAGAGAGAGGCATGTCGGTTAGATGATTACCTAACACAGTTTTAATTTCAGTCTCAGCATAAAACTTTGTTCAGTTATACAGAATTAAGACTGTTAGAATAGTCTCCCAATTATCAGTAATTCAGTATTAGCAATCTTAGATATCAGTAACTCAGTTATAAGAACTCACTACTCAAATTTTGTAAAAGCTCAGATAGAGTATACTATACATGCATATGCACAGTATTGCATACTCAGTATTTATAGAAGGTTCAGTTATCCATGTACTCTCATATTCAGTTACTTTATATCATTCAGCCAGTTACTGCACAAGCATATGAACCCATGCATTAAGCCTTACCTCATCTAGCATACAAGTACATTCTATGTACTGACGCATACTTTCTCTTGCACTATAATGTCTCATATCATAGGTTCAGATGCTCAGGTTCCAGACTGCGCTTAGCTAGACCCAGTCAATAGTATCAGATTATAGTAGTAAGTCCACATCCATCGAGGATATTCTTAAATTTTAGTTTTTTAGTTTATCAGTATTTCATTAGTCAGAGTTAGTTGGGGGCTTGTCTCATTAACTCCACCTTCAGAAAGTTTAGATATAGGCTTTTCAGTCTAGATTTCCAGATTATATTCAGTTTTTCAAACTATTATTATTACTGTTGATATTCTTATCAATATTTCAAATTTTTAACCTTATGGCATTACATCTATATTTTTGCATTATTTTTAGAGTTATTATTTAGTAATTGCAGCAGGTGGTAATCATAGGTTACCTAGTGATCCTTCAAGATTATGGGCACCGTATGGCATTTGGGGTGCAGACTCGAGGCATTGCAAACTTGGTATCAAAATCTAAGGTTCAACAGAGTCCTAGGGAGTTTGAAATCTACATCTAGTAGAGTCTTTGCATGGGTGTGTAGCATGCCACACTTATGGATAAGAGGCTATGAGGCATTTTAGGAAAAGTTTCCCTTATTACAATATTCATATTGTGCGGTTGAGCATGAGCTCAAGTTTCCCTATCGGTGTAATCATTTTCTTACTCTCTCTATAGAATATGACTCCCAAAAATAACAATAGAAGGAGAATAGAAAACCATCCAAGACCTCCGCCCGTTTTGGCAGATCCCCTGGATGAGCATGTCTCCCATTCAGAATTTAGAGCACCTTTCACCACTCTAGCTCATTTTGTGGTAGCCCAAAATGAATACCTAGCTACCATTCTGGACAACCTAGTGGCCAATACTGCTGCATCTATAATTTAAGACTTTACCTGAATGAACCCTCCATTCTTTATCGGGTCTAAGTTAGATGAGGACCCACGAGAATTTATTAATCAGGTGTAGAAAGTCATAACTATTATGGGGGTGACTGCTAGTGAGAGTACTTTGTTGGCAGTATATCAGTTGCAGGATGTGGTTCACTCATGGTTCAAGTAGTGGAAGGTAAAAAAGGCCACAAATGCAGGGCCCATAGAATGGGAGGAGTTTGTTACTTCTTTTCTGGATAGGTTCTTCCTACTGGAGTTGAGAAAAATAAAGGTTTTGGAGTTTATCAATCTGAAGTAGGGAAACATGAAAGTAAAAGGGTATTCTCTTAATTTTACTCAATTAGTCAGATACTCTCCTCATGTGGTAGCAGATAGCAGATCTAAGATAAGAAAGTGTATGTCGGGTGTGTCTAACAGTAATTTGTGTTGGGTGTGTCTAACAGTGTGGTTAAGGAGTGTAGGACCACAATGTTAATTAAGGAGATGGACATATCCCGGCTCATGGTCCATGCTCAATAGATAAAAGAGGCTAAGACTAAGGAGAAAGAGAGGGAGAATAAGAGAGATTGAACAGGTAGCTTTAAATTTACTCATCCTTAGTCAGAAGGTGGAAATCATTATTAGTTCCACCCAAAATCTTCAGTTTTAGATCCGACCTCGGCCAATGCTCCAGTGCTAAAATTCAGATACGATAGTAAAGACAGGGCACCGGGCCCTAAACCTTAGGGCAGTGTTAGTATTTCGCAAGCAAACCCTCTTTGCTAGAGATATGGCAAAAACCATCAGGGTATCTATAGTGCTGGCAGCGATGTGTTATTCGGATGTGGCAAACCAGGCCATAGGATTAATGATTGTCCTCAATCAGGTTCTTAGGGTCATTATAATTGTCCTTCAGCTCAGTCTGGTTGCCTAGTAGGGTGCTGCTTCCAGTGCCACAAGTGGGAAATGCCTAAATAGTCTTTATGCGCTTCAGTCCCAACAGGATCAGGAAAGCTCTCTAATGTGGTAACTGGTATGGTACATTACAAGATTATCATTTACATGTTTATGCTTTGCTAGATCCAGGAGCTTCTTTGTCCTTTGTAACTCCCTATATAGCTGTTGACTTTGTAGTCAATCCCGAAATCCTAGCATAGCCCTTCTTATTCTCTACCCAAGTGGGTAAGTCTATCATAGCTTGGTGGGTATACAAGAACTATCCATCTATGGTATCTCAGAAATTTACTTCAACAGACTTAGTAGAATTATAGATGACAGATTTTGACGTCATACTCAGCATGGATTGGCTTCATTCGTGCTATACTTTAGTTTACTATAGAAATAGAATTGTTTATTTTTAGTTTTTGAATGAACCTGTCTGTGAGTAGAGGGGTAGTACCTCAGCACTTAGGGGTCAGCTTGTTTCTTACCTTAGGGTGAGAAAAAAATATATCTAAGGGATGTGTCTACTATCTCGTTCGAGTTCAAGACTCTAGTTCAAGGACCCCTAATCTTGAATCTATGTCAATAGCATGTGAATTTCCTGATGTGTTTCTCGAAGATCTTCCAAGGGTTCTTCTTGAGAGGGAAAGTGACTTTAAAAGCGGCCTTCTTCTGGATACTCAGTCTATCTCTATTCTTCTATATAGAATGGCTCTGGAAGAACTAAAAGAATTAAAAGAAGAGTTGATGGATCTTCTAGATAAGGGATTTATCAGACTCAGCATATCCCCTTGGGGTGCACCAATTCTATTCATGCATAAGAAATACAGTTCTCTTAAAATGTGTATAAACTACCGCCATCTAAATAAAGTCATAGTTAAAAATAAGTATCCACTTTCCCAAATCGATTACTTGGTTGATCAACTTTAGGGTGCCAATTAATTTTTCAAGATAGACCTCAGATCAGGCTATCATCAACTCAGATTCAAAGAATGTGACATTTTGAAGACATCTTTCAGAACTTGGTATGGTTACTTTGAATTCTTAGTCATGTCATTTAGTCTTACCAATGCGCCAGCAGCCTTCATGGACTTGATAAACCGTGTGTTCAGGCAGTACTTAGACATGTTCATCATAGTCTTCATTGATGACATTCTTGTCTACTCTCATAGTGTGAGTTATCATGCAGACCATCTTAGAATAGTATTACAAACTCTCATGGCCCATCATTTGTTCGCCAAATTTTGTAAGTACAAATTTTGGCTAAGGTTAGTAGCTTTCCTTGGTCATATCATTTCTGGTGATGGCATTAAAGTTGACCCTCAAAAGACTAAAGCAGTGAGAAACTAGCCCAGACCTATGTCTCCATTAGATAACATGAGTTTCTTGGGTTTGGCTGGCTATTACCGATGGTTTATGGAAGGGTTTTCATCTATTACATCCCCTATGTCTAGATTGACTCAGAAGAAAGTTATGTTCAAGTGGTTAGATTCTTGTGAAAAGAGTTTTTAGGAGCTAAAGACTCGACTCACTACGACCCAGTTTTGATTTTACCATATGGTTCGAATGGATTTGTGGTATATTATGATGCTTCTAGAGTTGGTTTAGGGTGTGTTTTGATACAGAAAAGTAAGGTTGTATCCTATGCCTCTAGACAACTTAGGCCTCATGAAAATAACTACCCCACTCATGGTCTTGAGTCAGCAGCTGTGGTGTTTTCCTTAAAGATTTGGAGGCACTATTTGTATGGGGTGTATGTTGATATGTTCACAGATCATATAGTATATGTTTTCTAAGAAAGACCTAAACCTGCATCAGAGAAGGTGGTTATAGTTATTGAAAAACTATAACATAAGTGTCCTGTATCATCCGAGCAAGGACAATATAGTTGATGATGCTCTTAGTAGGATGTCTATGGGTAGTGTTTATCATGTGGAGGATCGTAAAAAAAATTTAGTTCAAGAAGTTCATTAGCTTGCCCGACTAGGTGTCTGCTTAGTTGATTCAGTAGAGGGTAAGGTATGGGTGTAGAATAGTTCGAAATAATCTCTTATTTCTGAAGTTAAAGAAAAATAAGACTGAGATCCTAGTTTAGGTAAAATAAAAGGGGCAATTAGAGATAAAAAAAAAGAGGTTTTCTCCCAAGGGGGAGATGGTATGTTACGCTGCCAGGGTAGAATTTGTGTACCATGTGTGACTAGCGTGAGATAGCGGATTCTTGAAGAAGTGCATGGTGCGTGCTACTCGATTCACCTAGTGGCCACCAAGATGTACCATTACTTACAAAAAGTCTACTGGTGGAGTGGGATGAAAAGAGGCATTGGAGAGTTTATAGCTAAGTGCTCGATATGTCAGTAGGTTAAGATCGAGCATCAAAAACCAAGTGGAGCTATGAAGGAGAACAGTATTCTCACTTAGAAGTGGGAGGAGGTGAACATGGATTTTGTGACAGGTTTACCCCGTGCTCGACGTCAGCATGATTCGATTTGGGTTACTGTGGATAGGATGACCAAATCAGCTCTTTTCTTACCAGTACATACCTCTTATTCAGTAGAGGATTATGCCAAAATCTATGTCAGAGAGTTGGTCAGATAGCACAGAGTTTCATTGTCCATCATTTCAGATAGAGGTACGCAGTTCACCTTTCATTTCTGGAAAGCTTTCTAAAAGGGTCTTGGTACCCAAGTTAACCTCAGTACAGCCTTCCACCCTTAGATAGATGGTCAAGCAGAAAGGACCATTCAGACTATGGAAGATATGTTAAGAGCATGTGCCATTGACTTTAAGGATAGTTGGGATGACCACCTGCCCTTGATTGATTTCGCATATATTAACAGTTACTATTTCAGTATTTAGATGGCTCTGTTTTAGAAACTCTATGAGAGAAGATATAGAACTCCCATTGGTTGGTTTGAAGTGGATGAGGCCGCAGTGGTAGTGCCTGACTTGGTATTTGATACCTTAGAAAAAGTTCAGTTGATCAGGGAAAGGCTTAATTCAACTCAAATCCGATAAAAATCATACACAGATGTGCGAAAAAAAGATCTTCAGTTTGAGATTTGTGATTATGTATATTTGAAAAACTCTCCTATGAAAGGAGTGAAGAGATTTGGCAAGAAGGGGAAACTCAGTCCCTGATATGTTGGTCCTTACTGATTCTCAGTCATTTCGCAAAGGTATCATACAAGCTTGAGTTATCTTCAGACTTAGCTTCAGTATATCCAGTGTTTCATGTCTCCCTGCTAAAGAAATGCATAGGTGAACCAGCAGTGGTAGTACCTATTGAGGTTATAGATGTTTAGAAAAAACTCTCTTATGAAGAGATCACAGTCAAAATTCTTGATCATTAGGTTCACAGGCTGAGGAATAAAGAAGTTCCCCTAGTCAAAGTTCTTTGGCGGAACCAGTCCATGAAGGGAGCTACTTGAGAAGTTGTAGAAGATATGTGGATCAAGTATCCTCACCTCTTCTCCCCAAACTCAGACTCAGCTCAAGGTAATGATTTTCTCTTGAATTTACACAGTTCCATGCTCAGATTACCTTTACAACTCTATATCAGTTCAGTTGCATGGAATTCTTATATCATGCCTAACTTCATGAAACAGCCCAGTTATGTGTCATACTTTCAGAATTTTAGTCATGCTTCAGTTATGCATGTTCAATGTGAAAACTTCGTACATCAATAGTTTCAGTCATGAAATCATGCCTTAGTTGTGCATGCCCAGTATGTAAATTCAATCTATCAATATTCTCATCTTAGTCAGTCTTATTCGAGGATGAATGTTCTCAAGGGGGAGATATTTTAAGACCCTACAAAAATTCTAAGCTTAACTCAGTCCTTTAGAGCAGGAAAGAGAGGTCCCAAACTTAGGAATTTTAGCTAAGTGTTTACACTAGAAGTATTTTTAGCCTTCCTAAGTTGCCGATCTTATTTCACAACCCTATTGATCTTAATATGTCGATCCTTGGGTTGAATCATGATTAGGTATGTCAGTAGGTCACTCCGAGTGAGTTTCAGATTTTTCGAACCTCGTTTGAACCAAGGTTGGATGACCAAAATAGTGTTTTGACGTGATCTTGATGCGCAGCGTTGCCTATTGTATCGACAAATATTTTTCCAGCCTTAGAGTGCAGATTATAATGAACCAATAAGAACTCGATGAGGTGCATTGGTCATTGCGTCGATGCCAGCGACGCGGAGTATCGATCTGCGTGACACTGGGCAAGATTTTTGCTCTTTTAATTCTGCGTCCATATGGGTAAATGGGTCTTTTCCCACCTTATATCAGCCCCTAAAACATGAGATTAAGCCTCTCTAAAGGCAAAATCCCTCATTCTCTCTCAAAGTTTCTTAAGAACAAATCCTACCGAAATTCAATTTCAAATTCAGGCTTCAAGAACGTACCATCAATCTTCATGAATTTAATTCTCAAGGTATGTTAGGTATTCATCTATGGGTACCTTTCACCCATAGAGTCCAAGAATCTCTTTTTAAAACTACAAGTTCATGATTTAATGATTTATATGTTATAATCAAATTGTGTTCATGTATAAATTAATGTTTGGGGTCTAATTCCATGATTTATTACAAGTTTCATGAAAACTAGATAATTGTGGATTGAATTATGGGATCTTCATGTTAAACTCTTAAACTACTAGTTGAATGTTGTAGCCGTGATATACTTACATGTTTATTGTTATATGAAACAACCATGCTCCCTAAGTGTTTTTTAAAATGCTTAGGTGAATTGACTAGTGAAAGCATGACATGCTATTATGTGATACTATTCATGCACAAGTTCATTTATATCAAGTATTTGATAAAATGTCTACATAAATGCTAGTGTTAGTAAGCAAGTATTATTATGCCTTTAAGGTCATGTTAGGCTTCACTTTTCATGCTATCGAGTCCTGGGGGTATTCAACATCCAAAAATCTAGTTGTTGAGCTAGAGCTACAGTAGTTACAAAATAGTCTAAAAAATATCACTATCATTAGTATTCATTCAGTACAGAACTCAGTGAATTCAGTCAGACATCAGAACTCAGTGAACTCAGTCCATTCAGTTAGTTAACACGATCTGTATTAGTTTAGTCCAGCCTAGTACAGTTTAGAAATCCATTCAGTGTATATTCAGTTGGGAGTAGGACTCATCATCGAATGAACCCAAAGATAGGGACTCACTTGCCAGTAGAGGGTGTGATACTTTGTAGCAATCCTTGTGTTCCAAAACTATGTAGCCATAGCTTGATACATCAACCTATCAGATTGAGGGTTGATGAGATGTTTTACCTGCCAGTTTAAGGGTACCACCATTCTCATTGAGAGCACCTACCAGATTATGGGTGACTTTTCAACTTGTATTTAACCGTGGCACAGTACTGACACACTTCCAGTTGGGGTTACAGGTTGGATCCCAATCAGTTCAGAGAGAGACATGTCAGTTAGATGATTACCTCCTACAATTTCAATTTCAGTCTCAGTATAGACCTCAGTTCAATTCTACAGATTCTTAACTGTCAAAATAGTCTCCCAATTATTAGTAATTCAGTATCAATAATCTCAGATATTAGTTACTCAGTTATCAGAACTTATTTCTCATATTCAATAAAAGCTCAGATACAGTATACTATACATGTACACATACAGTATTGCATACTCAGTATTTACAACAGATTCAGTTATCCATGTGCTCTCATATTCAGTTACTTTATATCATTCAGTCAGTTACTGTTCATGCATATGAAAACATGCATTCAACCTTACCTTATCTAGCATACCAATACATTCCACGTACTGACACATACTTTCTCTAGCGCTATGATGTCTCATATCATAGGTTTGGATACTCAAGTTCCTGACCGTGCTTAGCTAGACCTAGTTAGCAGTATCAGATTATAGAAGTGAATTATCATCCATCGAGGATATGCTAAATTTTAGTTTTTCAGTTTATCAGTATTTCAGTAGTCAGAGTTAGTTTGGGGCTTGTCCCATCAACTCCACCTTCAGACAGTTCAGATAGAAGTTTCTCATACTAGATTTCAAAAAAGTATTTAGTTTTGCAGACTATTATTATTACAGTTGATACTCTTATCAGTATTTTAGATTTTGAACCTTATCGCGTTACAGTCTATATTTTCGCATTATTTTCAGAGTTATTATTCAGTAATTGCAGCAGGTACCACTTATAGGTTATCTTGTGATCCTTCGGGATTATGGGCATTGTGTGGCATTCAGGGTGCAGACTCAGTGTGTTACATCTACAATTCCAAGCTAAAATCTCAACACCAAGGCTATACCGCTCGATCTTAACTATCCAAACCAAACCTGAAAATAGGTATGTATTTATATTCCAGATCTATCATATCTTCCACATTTCCATTCCAAGGCGTCAAATCAAAACTGAGCGAATTAGTCAATATTAGTGTCAACTACTCAAATCAACCTTACTATCCAAATCAGTTAAATCCTCACTAAAGCATGCCATAGTAAAAATTAAAATGTAGCTGTAGAGAAACATCACAATGGGGGAAAATCACAGACTAAAAACACAAGCAACCAATTCTATATCTATTGGAGGACATTGTAACGCCCCAAAATATGATTCCCGAGATGCCACACGGTGCTTCGAACTACAAGTAGTCTTGAGCTAACCCTGACTGCTTACTACTAATTCTAAATCTCAAAATAGGAAAAAAGATGAATATGAAAACATAATAAATGCAGAAATCTTATCTAAATCATAGAAATCTCACAAATCTTGGTAAGACAATACTGAGAATCTAAATACTGAATTAAAAGTCTAACATTCAATCTAGTAGTCCAACAAGCCTCTACTATCTGAATCTAGAGAGTCACTGGGACATGCCCCAGCTGACTTAAACCGTCCGAAATGAATAAAGGAACATCTACTAATAAACCAAAGGTATGAATAACTAAAAGAATCTTAAAGAATGCTTTATCTCAAGACTTAAAGAATCTTAAAACCTTTGCTTTCAAAACATATGCTTTTATCTGAAGAATTTACGCAAATAGAATATTTTAAGAGTAGGGGAAATCTTCTTGGGAGGTTCCTCTAACCAACATACACCATGTGAGCATCCATGGAGTCCTACGTCTGGCCCCCATTAGGTAGGCTGTTCTGCCCTTGCCATCGAAATAGAACTTCTTATCTTAAGAGATCATAATATTAGTCATCCACGTAGAAGTGGGAATAATCCTACTCCTATGGCGGAATATAGTTCTGGGGTATGAAACCATAGTAACTTACCCATCCTGGTGCTAAATACTACTCCTATTCTTAAGCTCAAAATCTTAAGAAATCCACTTCAAAAATCTCACAAGGTTATATCTCAAGTTATATGAACAAAGTGGATTCTTTGTCTTAGCTTAGGACCAAAAGGTCAAATATTTATCAAAATTTGAGAATAACCTTATCTGAGGGTGCTCATAGCACAAATAATCTCGAAATAGCAATCTTAATTAGGGCATAGTGACCCATGCATCAATCTCATGTTAAAACATCTTAAAATTCATGCTTGATAATATAAACATTTATAATTCATCAAAAAATCTGGAAATTTCAGCAATATGAATGAAAATATGAACAAAATCATGGAATTCAACTTCTAAATAATTGGATATATCATAAACTTGTAACTAGCAATAATGGGCATAAACCCTCACTTTAATTTAATGGAAAATCTCATAAACTTCAGTAAAAGTTGAATTTAAAATAAGTTTTGTGCACAAGGCTGAAAGGATTATCCTTGTTCATACCCCACATACCTCAATTGATGATCTAGATGCTAAAACTTGAATCTTAGATCTTTATGTTTTGAAGGTGACTTCTTGGAGTCCATGAATTGGGAATTCTCAATCTTAAATTTCTTTGGAGAATTAACGGATAAATTTGGATTTCTTGGGGAGGAAGTTTGAAGAACTAGGGTTTTGTTTGACAGAGATTGGATGAAAAGTAGATGTAAAGTGCTTTGGAGGGGTTTAATTCATCATTTAGGATAGATTAGGGGATGAGAGATTTACCAAAATTCCCCTCTTAAACTCATAAATGGAATTGAAAAATGACCAAAACCCCAACTTTTGGCCATGGCGCGACATGCCACCATCTTACCAAGCCACTGGAAAATGCCAACTAGGAATATGTATGGTGGCGTGACGTGGTGGTATCGCATTGCCAACCATGGATGAGACCTGGAAACTTGATACAACGCGCCAATATCGCGAACCCTCACTGGGATTGGACGATTACTGATTTGGCCCTCTCTGCGACGCGCCAATATCGCGGAGGGCCACTGGAAATTAATAAATGTGAATTTTCTCATCTACTCAACGCGCTAAGGGGCTAGGTGACATACTACCAACTTAAAAATTCCATAACTCCTTCACCGAGTGTTGGATTTGGATGTATCTAAATCAGGAAGATTCCACACAAAACAAATATTCTTTTTCTTGGAAGCTACCCTTTAATATTCTAGGGATGGATTCAAGGTAAGAAAAGTGTGGGGTATTACAGACATGAACCACCAAAACATACTCAAGAACTCACTAAGGCCTTAAGCCATACTAGTAATGGTACAACTATAGCCACTCAAAGAAATGTATCTTTAGCAATAAACTAATCAATCTAATACTCCATTTAGGAAATGAGGACTCAACTCCCATCTTAAGAAGTGGTCATAGGAAAGATGACCTATTTCTAACTCTCTTAACATTCACAATAACAAGAACCACATCAAGGTAACAAAAGTGTTACCAATTCGCACTGATATTGAGATCAAAGCGATCACCAGGATACGAATCCAACAAGCCTGAAAGACAAGTCCAAGACTTCTTGTAATCAAAATGAAAACAACCATTGGTGATGAAATATCTAGAAGAAAAAAATGGACCCTAAACTGGTCAATCTAAAAAATGGGCTACATATAGAGGGATAGCTAATGAAAAAACCTTCACAACCGAGGAGACAAGTCTAAGAATCCCAAACTCATGAACATGCAATATCATTAAATTTCCAACTCTAGAATCATAATAGAGCAACAGAAGGTCAACTTACCTTCAACACCATAGTCAACTCCACAGTCAATCTAGCATAGGCAACAAAAGAGAAAAACAACCAACCTCACCTTTCTATAGAAAAGAAATCATCCAATCAGGCTATAGCTACCCGAGCCAATGAATAACAACCGCAAGGAATAAATTCTACTTATAGAACAATAGTCGAAGAAACTAACCAACAAGGATGAATAAAATCAAGCAATGATAGCAATATGAATAACAACATAAACATCAATATAATGAGTAGGCGGTGCCAAAATGAAAATCAATAGAAAGTACCACTCAAGGGCCATAATAAGGCCAATATACCAAGGTAAATAGGACTCGAACCCAAATGCTACACCCATAAGGTAAAATATCAATTCAGATCTACACCATCCACTACTAAAAGAAATTATCCATAGTGGTAGCCCTATATTTATAATTCAATAACAAGGTACACACCAACCAATATGAACTCACAGGGCATATAAACATTGATCAATATAAAAACCCTAATATACATAATAAAAAAGGCACTTCTGGGAAATAAAAGCACATATATCATGGTGAAATCTAAAATCATATGCCTGATGGATCTAAGAGAAAACAAATATGAATGGGTCCAAACTCGAATCGACCGATTGAATTTTAAATTGAGGCTCAAAGAATACTATCTTTAACTTAAGGTGCCACGAAATCATGAGGCTAATCTAAATAAGCTAAATAACTAGTAATCCCATGTTGGGGACACTAAGCCTAAATGGTTGGCTAACTGATGCTGAGAGCACTCTCTACTACTATGATCATCCTTTCTGTAGTCATAGCCTACCTCAAAAACTCTTGGCTGGCGGGGAATACATGCTAACTTTGTCTGATCAACTAACTCATGTCCGAGGAACTCTCTAAACCAATGTCCCATCTCACCACAACCCCAATAAGCTCCTAAAATACTTTGAAATACTATCGCTCTTAATCTATAATGGTCTCCACGTCCTGAAGACCTATACCAAAAGCTCTGCAAGGGCTGATAGGAAATCTACCCACAGTGATCACCATGACTAATTTGAGAGCTACCCATAGTTGGAATTGCTACTTGTGTAGAATTGATAGGCTATAAGTGTAGCTGACCTCCACAAGAAGGATCCTTAATCCTATATGAAATATCAATGACACTATGCATATGGCATAGTCTTTTATATCTACCTCTATAAGTCTCAATGCATTCTCTCTCTATGCCCCCACAAATGATCAACAACTTGAAAGTAGGAAAACCCAGTGGATATCAAGTGCCCTAACATAAAGTAAAGTGGTAATGCTAATTCTCTAATAAATCCTTGTACCATGTTCATCTTAGAAGGATATAGTATTGAAATATCACTGGCACATTCAAGAAACCTAATATCGCACTCTAAAAATGATAAAGAACCTTGATGAACACTAATAGACCCAACTCTCTCAGAATTGCTCGATGAATCAAATGTCATCCCTGGCTATGAGGTATCCATAAAGACACTTGTGATCCCTAATGCTCTACCTCGAATGGTTGAATTAGTAGCGAGCTCTACCAGACTTGGGTTAGCCCTAAATAATCTGGCTGGCATTGAAGATCTCTTACATCCATCTTTAACTCCCTTGTTTGATGTTGTACTAAAGCTCTAGAAATATGCTCCAAAGTCTTGTTAGTATCTATTGACAGTATCACATTGCCTCTTTGGTACGAAATAAAGTCAGTGAATGTATTTGAGGCTCATAGGAGTACGGACACACAATAAAGAGTCAAGAAATAAATTTAATAAGAATTCTATATATCCTCCCAAAGATAGGTTTCGGACGTCTCCTCACTAATCCATAGGACTCTACTAAACACTTAGCTCTTGTGCTAATACACTGGTGAACCTAGGCTCTAATTCAAATTTATCATAACTCAACTTCTCAGGCCATGATGGTGCTTACTATAACCCTTCATTGGTCAAGCCAACCCCATAGTCCAGAACTACTAGTACTAGACTACAAAGAGAAATGACTGGAAGGATGCAGAATAGATGAAATAAAATACTAACATGCATAACATAAACTCACAACCTAGTGAAATCAGTCAAGAGCTTTTATTGTCAATGAGGATACTAATAAACTTCAAAATTAATATATAGAAGAGGAAAGTAATACTTTAAAGGATAGGAACTCACCATATCTCCGAACGATGGCTGGTCCACACGATGCATACAACAATGATAATAATCCGTACTATGATCTATATGTTGTAAAAATATAGTATGAGTACCAATATGTGGTACCCAGTATACAACTGTTGATTGTGCTCCAAAAATAATGCAAATACACATAACATAAAAGTAGAAATATAAACTGTACCTAAATATCCAAAAATTGCATCATAAAAATAATGAGATAATATGGATAAACTATCCTATTCATATCCAAGAAACTAATATAATAAGGCTTTGGAGGTATTAAGGAAAAACTATCCCATCCTATCTTTACTCAGGAACCTCAACATTATACTATATATCGCTAGTCCATATAAGAATTAAGGTCAAAATAAGATATATTAAAGTATACAAGGCCAAGCAATAAATATACAGTCTAAATAAGTGAAAGGAGAAAGGGATAGACGGTAATACCATAGCTATATATAGATAGATATAAATATGTACATAAACAATTTCAACTCAAGGTATAACCTAAATCATCAGATTAACATCTTAAGACCTCGTACTCACAGTGGGAACTAACACTAGTAGACTCAGAGTTTTTTAATTCATCTATTTAATCCTGAGATCGTCATACATAATAAAATAATCATCAATTAAAAGAGAAAAAAATCATAGCTCAATTATCAATATCAGATCATTAAAAATCTACAGATTAGCCATAATAAAGATTATAACAATAATAATAACTATAGGAATAACAGTACAAGTAACTGGCTAGTTCAAAAAATAATACCTAATCGAGCCTTTTACTAATCCCCACCGTGCTAGGATCATAATGCTCAATCAATATGCAATATACCATAAGTGCTAGGATCATAATGCCCAATCAATATGCAACATACCATAATCCATACTCATCATCCATAACTATGCAGCCCTCCATAAGGCTGATAGATATAGGCACATACTGGTGAAAAGCAATGTGAAAGAAAGAATAAATACGTAGTTATAATTTGTAATACCACAAGTGATAAAAAACCATAAGTAATCCAGTGTATAACTTCACATCATCAATATCATAATCATTCTTTGGACTTAAATCGATACATATAATTAATATCTTGACTTGAACTAGTAAATATATAATAAATATTCAAACATGAACTGATATATTATAATCAATATCCTGAGTTAAACTAGTAAATATGTAATAAATATATGGACTTGAACTGATAAATATGTCTATGCATGTTTAATAAATGCACAGACTCTGAAATATGGCTAAAAAGAGTGTAAACTGATAAATCTATTTCCCAAGTAAAATCTAGAACTAAATCATCGTAAAAAGTGTAGAAAGGGTAAGAAATCATTGTAAAAGTGTAGAAAGGGTGGGAATATCTCCCAACTGGGGTAGAAGTAATAACATAATCATAGATCAAAATCTATCTCTGTCAAAGCTCCAAATCATTATTTTAGTCTTAAAGGCAATAAGTATTCATTAATTCTTGTTATGAATAAATTCATTGAAAAGGTGAAAAGTGGGATTTTTATCCCCTTTTAGGAAAAATAGTAGTAAAATCATAATTTAGCTGGAATCATACCTTTAATTATACTTGGTGATCATGAATGTACCGAATATATGCATGCTATCACCAGTATGCAAATAATGAAATCATAAACATCAATATATCGATAAACTACAACCATTCGCTCTACAAGGATGGAATACTTCCCTGAACTGAACCAATAATATCATGAACATGGCCTGTGACCCAAGTATATATCTATAAAAGAATAACTACAACATCATAATCATAACGGTAGGCCCAAATATATTTTTCGCATAATCATAACATCATAAGCCAAGGAAAACCATCATAATCTACCGAGTAATACATATGCATTTATAAGGATTCATTGGTCTCATCTATAACTAATTTTCTAACAACCTAGGGTAGGATTGCAGAGGTATAACAAGTATTTCAACTTAAAGTTTAAGTACCATTCTATCCCCCAAGCAACATATATAAAAAACCATATCAAGAGAAGAGTAGACAGAAGCCTACCTCAAAGCCAAATCAAAAATCCTTGATTCATCCACGAAATATCCAGCTTCACTTTACAATCTTGAAATACCGCTACGCTATCAAATTTTAATCTATGTGTCAATTAGAGTAAGATGATACCCATATTGCTAAATTAAGGGACGGGTCAAATTTTGAGTCAAGAACGATCCCGCAGGGCCCATAAATGAAATAAAAAATTAAACCCGTCAAGAGGTCCCTCGAAGGGTAAGAAAGTTGTGTTCAAAAGTTAAGCACAAATTGGGTCTCAAATAAACCCATACAGTTTGGGAATGCAAAGCCCTAATCTCTAAGAATTTATCAAGAAATCAAAGGAATCTTACCATGAATTCGAAGCGTAGTCATGAAATAATCGATAACCAAGCTCCCCAAATCATGTACAAGCTTCAATCCCAAGCTCTCAAAACATATAGAGTTTATTTCACTTGGAAATAGATGAGAACATAGCAAAAATGGGATGAAAATGGGTGTTTATACCCATCCCAGGCACTCAGTTGTTGTGATCGAAATATATGGTTCGCGTCGCCACTTCTGGTGGCTGCCAAAATGAACTGCAATTGCTATGCGTAGCTCGGGATCTCCACACCTGGTGATTGTTAGATAAGCCTCAATCGTAACACGAGTATCATGATCATGATACCTAATGGCTATCATGGGATTTTCTATCACGACACTTGGATTGCGATCATCGGTGCATAGCACCAACTAAGACAAAGAAATTCCAAGTCTCTTCAAACCTCTCAAGATTTATTCAGAATCTTGTATATGCAAATGAACTATACAACCCTATAAAATTTGATGTTCTGGACTTAATGGCACTGTTAAAATTTCTATTCTGGGTTATTTTGATAAAAAGTGGGTTCTACACAAAACTTTTATTTTCTTAACATTTGACCAATAGCTCGAAATGAGCCCAGGTGCCTCGATATCAAGACCAAGAGTCTACCTAGACTAAATCAATGTTTTGGATTTGATGGAACAACCAAAATTCCCATCTTAGGTCATATACTAGGATTTTTGGTCCTAGACTAAATCTTAAATAGCGAAAGCTTCAAAATAAGAAAAATGAGCCTAAAATCCAAACAAAATATTCCATCACCAAACCAACAGTTGTGGCATGTCATAAATGACCTATAAACACTATGGGAATGCTAGGTACTGGTAATACACATAAATCCAAGAAATAAATTGGAGGCTTATTACCTAACTGGGCTAGCTATTATATTTTAAATCATTTAGCCCATAGAACCCAACCCTAATCGAGTACCCATGCTATTTAATCCTAAACATGATTCGTTTCTCCATTAATGACAAATCCTTTTCAAATTCAAACACTTTCTTTCCCATATATCATTCAAACAACCCTACTCCATATTACCATCTATGTGCAGACCAAAGTTTAAGACTTGTGCAAAAGTTATTTGTTCTCCCTTTTTCTTAACTTTTTGTCTTGCGGTAAGGTTTTCATGGTACTATATTTGATTGATAAAGTGTTCTTGATCATTGAAACTTGAGATTACAGTTAGTGTAGAATAGAAATTGCTCAATTCTCGTAGTTCTTCACATATTTGTAACCTAAATTATGTGAATTTAAATTAATGCATGTTGATTTGAATTAAGGAGTTCAAAATTGGTCTGTAAAAATAAAGATATTGTCTAATAGGAGTGAAATTGAGGGAATAAATTGAGTGATTTGTAGGGATAAGCCCACACAACCTACTTACGACCCGTAGGTGGAACCTACAAGTCGTAAGTTGGTCTCATGGGAATTAGATGAAAAGTACTGAAGTTTTAAAGGCTTAATCTGATTTCTACGTGCTAACCTGCACCTCCTAGGTGCAACGTATGACTTGTAGGTTGACCCTGAGTTGGAATCACAGATTTTCTTTTCATTTCTTGTTCCATTACTATGAGTCAAGTACTGAGACTTCTCCTTACAGGTACAATGGAACCCAAAGTTACACCAAAGAGGGCGTGCAATCAAGATCGAGAGAGAGACTCCCAATCAAGTGGATTTATAGAGGAGTACCCCATTGATAGTGCACCCTTGGCCCCCACCAGAATTAGGACCAGGCTTAGAGAGGTGCAACAACTAGAGCTATCATTCAACCAGGTTCTCAGTATGCACCACCACTGGTACCTCAGTCTGAGCCCTAGATCCCTTAGCACATGTTATCTATACCACACTTAGGATAAAGATAGCTCATACATAACCACTAGGGGTGACAATTTCAGCCCATATTTTTGAAAAGAGTCCATTTAACCCATATTTATTGAATTGGATCACTCATATTTTAAATGGGTAAATATGGACTTCAACTCATTTTAAAAGCTCATACAAATATGGACAAAATGGGTAAAATATAGGTACCCATTTAAACACAGAGATCACCCACCTACGCTTTAAATTTCATTTTTTTTCTTCTTTTCTAGTTTCTTTTCTTTTTCTTTTTATTTTTTCTTACTTTTTTTCTTTAATTTACTTTTATCTTTTGCATTTTGTTTTTGCATTCTTTACTCGTTTCTTATAATTTCTTTTTTCCTTTCTCATCTTTTCATCTATTTTTTTAAATTTCTTTTTCTTTGTATTTTTTTTCATTTTCTCTTTTCTCATTCTTATTTTATCATTCGTATACGTTTGAGACCTACATAGGTTAATAAATATAAACTTCTAATTATCCCATTTAGCCTATACAATTCATAGCATCTTTTATAAATGAAATATAATCTATATATAGTCTTTCCCCTTTATTATTTTTTTTTTTATATCTTTTATTTCTCTTTTTATTTTATTTCATTTTTACTTTAATTTACTATTTTTTCTTTCTTTTTCCTTTAGTTTACTTTTTTCTTTTTCATTTTTTTTATTTTTTTCACTTATTTTTTACTCATTTCGTATACTTTTTTTCTTTCTTATTTTTCATCAATTTTTTTTTAAATTGTATTTATTTTTTCTTCGTATTCCTTTTTTTTTTGTATTTTCAATTCCACCTTTTTCGTTCTTGGCTCATCATTTTTGTCATTTTCTTTTTTTTTTTTATATTTTTTTTCTCATCTTTCTTTTATCATTGCATTTTATATTTTATATATATATTTTTTAATTTAAATTTATTTGTATCATACTATATATTTTAAATAAATTTATTATTTGTATTTGTATTGTTCAATTTATATCAATAAAATATAATTTGTATAAATATATATAAAATATAAGTGTGAATTAAATAAAATATATATGACAGTGCAAACTATAAAATACGAATATGAGCTCGAAGTTTAAAAAACAAATACAAATATACAATTGTATTAAGTAAGCTCGATCCATCTTTATTCCATTTCATATATGGCTGAGGATCCACATAGTCTTCGATTTATGGGACAATCCAACTTCAAATCTGACTTCTAACTCCCTCATCTTAGAGTTCTCATTAGAGCAGAGGTAAGGCACGAAGTGAGGCGCTCAAGGTAAGGCAAGGCAAAAAGTATGTAGAAACCTTGATTTGTGAACTTCTTGCGACTGCTAAATATATTTGGTTTGACAAATGTAATTTCAAGATCTGTCTGGACACTATCTCTGTATTTGTTCATTAGGTAGAGTCCACTTTAGTGCACTTACAAAAATTATTAATGTTGGGCTAATATAAACCAATATGCGCTTATGGTATTATCGTTATCATAAAAAAAGAAGAAAACCAAAAATAAAAAAAGTAATAAAGAAAAAAGAAGAAAAAACAGAGGTAGAAGTTAGAGATAGAGGACAGAGAAAAATCATAGAGAAAAAATTAAAGAAAAAAATACAAAAAAATTAGAAATAAAAAAATAATGAAAAAGGAGAAAAGGAAAAAGAAAAAAAATGATGATGAATACAAATATTTTGAATGGTTATGATATCTCAGTCATTATTTATAATTTTTACTCGACTTAATCATATTTATCAAAAATAAAAAAATATAAATATAAAATAAAACTAAAAAATAAAAAAAAAGAGAAAGAAGCAAAAAATAATTAGAAAAAAAGAGACAAAAGGAAAAAAGAAAGAGAAGCAAAGGGTAGAAATAGAAGAGAGATAAAAAAGAAAATTAAAAAAAAAGAAAAAAAACTAGAGGCTATATATAGAAGAGAGAGAGAGAAACTAAAAAGAAAAAACTTAAAAAAAAAAGAAACTGGAAAAAAGTCAAATTGATATGATTTAGAAGTTTTAAGTTTTTGATTTTAGGAGATAAAGTGGGTTGGAACCATTTTTACCCAATCCATATTTGATAAAATTCATATTTACCCATATTTATATGGGCGGATTGCAATCCTGATGATAGGCAAATTTACGTGCCTATATCAATATATTTTGCCCATATTTTAGCCTAGTTTTGAGAACTAATTATCTATTTCATGCACTTTTAGTCCTTTTTCCTATAAATGAGCTAACAAACATGATTAGTAAAGTTTCAGGTATAAATGATGCAAAATACATCATTTTATGGCTTACTTGACGCAAAAGAAAGCTCACGAACGAGATGGAAAGGAGCTGGACGCCTAAAGGACCAAATCTGCTGCATGGAAAATCTGTCCCGGGCTAAAACAGCAATTCTGAAGACTTTGGGGACTTACAGACACAAAGCTGGATTTTTTCCAAGATACATTAACCTAGTGCAATTAGGTTATGTGTTTCACTAATCTATTTGGATTATGATATTGTAACCTTACCCTAGTACATTTGGGTCAAGGATTTCATTAGTATATTAGGATTTGGTTATTTATTTCATTAGTTTAGTAGGAGTAGGATAGGAGTATTATAAATACCCTATCATGCTAGAGATTTTTATTCATCTTCTAACATTCTTAATTCTTCACTTAATTCAACAATTAATTCTCTTCCATCCCTCTCATCTTCCACCACAAACACTTCTAATCTACTCTTCTATTCATCTATTCCACAACAAGAGAATCGTTACTTGCTACGGAATCACAAAAACCACACGCCTAAACACCTATTTCACACGCCATCAACCATGCAAATCGTGATATCCTTCGCATTCATGGGTAACTAAACCTCTTAGTTGGGGTTATGGAAGCCGAATGAGTTACTATCTATAGCTGTGAGTTTGTGAGTTCAAGACACGTATATTGCTTATATCATTACGCTCTTCATCTTAATCTACATTCTTTGCGGTTGCAAACGCAAGAATAACGCCAGTCTAACATTTAACTTGTTCGAGAGAAAGGTTATTTGTCTGGAAAAGAGATAATGTCAAGGTAGTAGGACACCCTTTCCTATTAAAAAGCTAGTGCCGTAACTGGACTAACCTCTTGGAGAATTAGTACCGCTAGAAACACTTTAAGCTCGAGAGAGTTAAAGTGAAATAGTCCTTGTTGAGGTCGAGAGACGCTTGGATTTACCATCGACTACAATTCTCTATAAGCAATTGCATGTCAAGACTCTACACACTCATAGTCAATAGAGACGTATACCTCTGAAGGTGGACATAACCCCAACGCTTCAATTCTCATTGTTTACAACCAACGTAATAATCTCTTTCTCTTTTTACTTTGCTATTTTCAGCTTTTACTTTATTAATTTGGTTACTTATTACAATCCCCCCATTCTTACGAGACTTGCATCAAAAGTCTAATAATTTTACTTACTTGTTGGCCAAGCTATTCCCTGTGGGATCGACACCCAACCCAGGTTGGGTTCTATATTTGCTAACGACCGCTTTACACTCAAACGAGAGCTGTAGATTGAGCGTTATCAAAAATTGGCGCCGTTGCCGGGGAATACGAGTGTCAATCAAGTTCGTGATAATTACTAGACCCTTTGGTCAAAGATTCTCGTACTTTTACGTTTAGTTTTTGTTTTTGTTTATTGCAGGTTTTTTCTTTTAGTGCATGCCCCATACTAGAAGTTCTGGTCAACCGTTATTACCAATCAATCCGGAACCACAACGAATTAGAAGAATGGAAGCACAAGCTGAAATCGACAGGATGGCTGCTCAACACGAGCAAGCAAGATTAGCTGCTCTTGCCGCTGCTCAAGTCCAACAACAAAATATTGATAATCCCGGGCGAGCAACAAATCCTGACGATGAGGATTTAGGTGATGACGAGTTGATAAACCCAAGGCATGTCGCTGAAACTGCAACACCTGCCAACAGAAGAGGTCGACAAGCTCGGTATAGGTATGATCGCCAACCCATGCAGCCAGCTTTCGACGATGATGATGATGATCTTGATGGTGCCGGAGCCACTGGAGCAATAATTCCACCACCATTAGAGCCCGGAGCCAAGTTCAACATCACAAGCACCATGCATCAGTTATTGCAACTCAAGGGATTATTTGGTGGACTAGCAGGCGATGATCCGAATATGCATCTCATCAACTTTATTTCTACATGCAAGTCCTTTGACAATCCTGGTGTTGGTCAGAATGCTATTCGATTACGTCTATTTCCATTGTCTCTGTCTGGGGAGGCAACATTATGGTTGAATGGGCTGACTCCTGATTCAATTACAAATTGGAGGCAATTGAGAGACGCTTTCCTAGAAAGATTCTTTCCGCCATCCAAGAGGGCTCAATTGAGAGATGAAATCAGCAACTTTCGTCAGCTTCCCTCTGAAGCTCTTCACGAAACATGGGAGAGGTTCAAAACAAAGCTAACGAGATGCCCAAACCATCACATGACTAATGTTCACCTCATGGAGATCTTGTATAGAGCCTTGAATTCAATAACTAAACCAGTGGTGGACAACGCAGCTGGAGGTTCTTTTATGGACCTCACCTTTGGTCAAGCAAGCAACATGCTAGATCGTATGACAAAACAAAGTAGAGCTTGGCATACCAGGGATTCTGAGGTAGCAAGCCCCACTTTATCTATTGGCATGTCTACAGAACAAAGAAGAAGAAAAGAAGAACGTGATCAAGATATGGCGCACATGAAAACCCAAATGGATCTTCTTACAAAGCATCTATTAGGGAAGACTGAAAAAGTGAAAGCTATTGCGTCAAAAGGAAGAGACGAATCTGATTCAGAAGAGGAGGCCAACTACTTGAACAATCAGGGGGGTTTCCGTGGGAATGCCCAAGGAAACCAAGGTCGAAACTATTATGATAAATCAGGAAGCAAAGACCAAGGTAGTTGGAGGAAAAATAATGAAAAGAGTTGTTTGTACGTTCCCCCTGGTAAACGTGATACCACCACATCTAATTCTATGGAAGACATGATGGCTAAGTTATTGAAAAGAGTGGAAGAATCGAGCGTGGGAGTTAAGGAGGTAATTGACGATTTGGCCTCCATGAAGCAACTAGTTGATTCTCATTCCAATTCTATCAAGCAAATAGAGCAGCAATTGAGCCAACTTTCAGCAGCATTCAATTAAAGAAAGGCTGGCACCTTACCTAGCGATACTGTGCAAAACCCAAGGAATGATGGGTCATGCATGGCCATCACTACCAGAAGTGGTAAGGTGCTGGAAACTTCAGAAAAAGGCAAGCAAGTGGTTGACGGAACAGCAAATATGGACGCCACACCTAGTGACGTCACAAGAGAAGAAGCCGCAACATCTACTTCCAACGTCAAGGATGTTTCACCTAATGAAGTGCAGCCTGAAAAAAATAATAAACGGAAGCAAGAGGAGAAGAAAGCCATGGAGAGAACACTTCCATACCCACCACCACCTTTTCCACAAAGATTGAAGAAGGTGGCCGATGACACTAAGTTCAGCAAATTTATGACCATGTTAAAGCAGCTGACTATTAATGTCCCATTGGTAGAGGCACTTGAACAAATGCCTGGGTATGCGAAGTTTATGAAAGATCTTTTGACCAAGAAGAGGGCAGCAAGCTATGAGCTGAAAGATGATGTGCATCATTGTAGTGCAATTGCTACTCGATCGATAGTTCAGAAGAAGGCCGACCCCGGAGCTTTCACGATTCCTTGCACCGTCGGATCTTTGGACTTTGCTAAAGCATTGTGTGACTTAGGAGCCAGCATCAACTTGATGCCATTATCAATCTATAAGAAGTTGGGGTTAGGAGATCCTACACCAACTAATATGAGGCTTGTGATGGCGGATAGGTCGGTAAAACGACCGGTTGGTATTCTATGCGATGTCTTGGTAAAGGTATCTTCATTCATATTTCCAGCAGACTTTGTCATCTTGGATTGTGAAGCAGATTCAGAGGTTCCCATAATCTTGGGACGCCCCTTCCTTGCTACAGGAAGTGTGCTCATAGATTTGAGAGCTAATGAGCTTTCATTCCGAATAAATGATGAAGTGGTTCGCTTTGATGTTTGCAAATCAATGAAGCAACCCAAAGATCTAAGTGTATTTTCGGTGGCTGATGTTGTCTTTGATGATGAGAAAGTGAGACAGAGTTACTTGCAGAAGAGCACATTCTTGATGATCCTTTGGAGGCTTTGTTCATGAAAGACGAGGATGATGATGCTGAAATTTCTGAAGATGATATTTGTGCTCTATCGGGATTAGGAACATATCGTTATACTCCCAAGAAGCTGGATCTTGATCTCAAGAATCGACCCACACCACCAGCTAAGCCATCTATTGAAGAACCACCCACGTTAGAATTGAAGGAGCTGCCAAGCCATTTGAAGTACGCATTCTTAGGAAGCGGAAACACTCTTCCAGTCATAGTAGCAGCCGATTTAGGTGAGCAACAAGTTGCAGCTCTTATTGCAATCTTACGCAAGTATATTAGAGCTATTGGATGGACCATTGTGGATATCATTGGTATTCCACCTGGGATTTGCACACATACAATTCAGCTTCAAGAAAAGTGCACACCCACCATTGAACATCAAAGACGTCTAAACCCACCAATGCAAGAAGTGGTGAAAAAGGAGATTATCAAGTGGTTAGACGCAGGAGTCGTGTATCCTATTTCTGATAGCACATGGGTAAGCCCAGTACAATGTGTTCCCAAGAAAGGAGGTATGACGGTGGTTGCGAATGCAAAGAATGAGCTTATTCCACTCAGGCCCGTTACTGGATGGAGAGTATGCATGGACTACCGCAAGCTGAATTCTTGGACTCTCAAGGATCACTTCCCCATGCCATTTATAGACCAAATGCTAGATCGATTAGCGGGGAAAGGATGGTTTTGCTTCTTGGATGGTTATTCAGGTTACAATCAGATTTGTATTGCCCTCGAAGACCAAGAGAAGACAACGTTTACATGCCCATATGGTACTTTTGCCTTCAAACGCATGCCATTCGGGTTGTGCAACGCACCAGCCACCTTTCAACGTTGTATGATGTCTATTTTCTCTAATATGGTAGAAGACACTTTGGAGGTATTTATGGACGACTTTTCAGTTGTTGGTGAGTCCTTTGACGCATGTTTGGTGAACTTGAGCATGGCATTACAAAGATGTGTAGAGTTCAACCTTGTGCTTAATTGGGAGAAGTGCCACTTCATGGTAAAAGAAGTTATTGTTCTTGGGCACAAGATCTCCGAAAGAGGAATAGAGGTTGATCGCGCCAAAATAGAGGTAATTGAGAAGCTACCACCTCCAATTTCGGTAAAGGGAGTTCGTAGTTTTCTTGGCCATGCTGGGTTTTATCGTAGATTCATCAAAGACTTCTCCAAAATTTCTAGTCCATTGTGCAAACTATTGGAGAAAGATGCGAAGTTTGACTTTAATGATGATTGCTTAAAGGCATTCGAATGCCTTAAAGTAAAACTCATTGAAGCCCCTATCATGGTAGCACCAGATTGGACGCTCCCGTTCGAAGTCATGTGTGATGCTAGTGGCGTAGCCGTTGGAGCTGTGCTTGGTCAGAGAAAGGAGAAATTATTTCATCCTATCTACTATGCGAGTAAGGTCCTTAATGAAGCCCAAAGGAACTACACTGTTACCGAACAAGAGCTCCTAGCAGTTGTGTATGCATTCGAGAAGTTTCGTGCCTATCTATTGGGTACTAAGGTGATCGTTCATACAGACCATGCAGCTCTTAGGTATCTAATGACTAAGAAGGATGCAAAACCAAGGGTGATTCGATGGGTATTGCTGCTGCAAGAGTTCGATTTCGAAGTCAAAGATAGAAGAGGTTGCGAGAACCAAGTGGCTGATCACCTATCTAGACTTGAGAATGAGTATGTGGCGCAACCAGAAAATCATATTGATGATGCATTCCCTGACGAGGAGATACTAGCGACAATAATGGAGAAATTACCATGGTATGTCGATTTTGCAAATTTCGTGGTGAGTAATGTGTTACCCTCCATTTTATCTTACCACCAGAGGAGGAAGTTTATGCATGACGTTCAGCACTACTATTGGGATGAGCCTTATTTGTTTCGAAGATGCGCGGATGGTATCATTCGACGATGTATATCCCATGAAGAAGTGCCTACGATATTGGAAGCATGCCACACTTTGCAAGTTGGAGGACATCATGCAGGGAATCGAACGGCAAGGAAAGTCTTGCAAAGTGGTTATTATTGGCCTACAATATTTAGAGATGCACACGACTATGTGAGAAGGTGTGACCAATGCCAACGTCAAGGTGCTATTTCAAAACACCAGGAAATGCCCATGTCCAAAATTCTTGAGGTAGAACTCTTTGATGTGTGGGGTATTGATTTCATGGGACCATTCGTGAATTCGTTTGGAATGAAGTACATCTTGGTGGCTGTGGATTATGTGTCAAAATGGGTTGAAGCTGTAGCATTGGCCGATAACGAAGGAAAGCGTGTTGTAGCATTTTTAAAGAAGAATATCTTCTCTCACTTTGGAGTACCTCGTACTATCAGAAGTGATGGAGTATCTCACTTTTGCAACAAGCTATTCAAATTTGTATTGGCTAAGTATGGAGTCAAGCAACACAAGGTAGCTACGCCTTATCATCCCCAAACCAGTGGACAAGTTGAGGTTTCCAACCGCGAGATCAAGCAGATCCTTGCCAAGACGGTTAATGGAAATAGGAAGGACTGGTCTCGAAAGCTAGATGATGCACTATGGGCGTATAGGACTGCATTCAAGACACCCATTGGCATGTCACCTTATCAGCTAGTTTATGGGAAGGCTTGTCATCTACCCATCGAGCTTGAATACAAGGCATTGTGGGCATTGAAGCACTTGAATCTGAATTGGGATGATGTGAAGAACCTGAGGTTGGAGCAGCTGAACGAACTAGATGAATTTCGTCTCCATGCATATGAAAGATCAGATTTATACAAGGAGCGGATGAAGAAGTATCATGATCAGCGGATTGTTCGACGAAACTTCCAAAAAGGTGACATGGTACTACTCTTTAATTCCAGACTCAAGCTCTTCCCAGGTAAGTTAAAATCGAAATGGTCTGGTCCATTTAAAGTCATTCAAGTCTACTCATCTGGAGTAGTCGAATTAGAAAACAATGAGGGTGTTATCTTCAAAGTGAATGGCCAACGTGTCAAGCCATATATCGGTCCTCTTGACTCGATGAATGACATGGCCATCACTTATCTTGACGAAGTCTAAGTACTCGATATTACTACGTCGAGCCACGACAATAAATAAGGCGCTAGATGGGAGGCAACCCATCGTTTTATTGTTTTATCGTTTTGTCGTTTTATCGTTTTATCGTTTTAGTATTTTTTCTTTTTGATAAATGAAAATCCAAAAATAAGAGTCGTGCCACGACAAAAACTAAGGCGCTTGGTGGGAGGCAACCCATCGTACTAATCATTTTCATTTTGATTTGAGCAAATTAGGTGCAAGAAGTACGCGACGAGAAGATTGATCTCACTCGACGATTTGGACGCATTGTATGGTAAAGTCGGTAAGTTAGGAATGGTGATGCATAAGGCTATGAATTGAGCCTTTCTCACGTCATAATAGGCTTCAAGGAAGGCTAGGACTTGGTAAAAATAGGCCACGAACGATGCACAACCTATTCTATAGCCTAAGGACTCGGAATCTAGTGTGCTATATGCTATGCGCCGCCTATTCCTAGGTATGCTTTTGACTATGCGCCGCCTATGCTATGGCATTTGAGATACTGAGACCAAATGCCATAGACTATGCGGCGCATATGTCTACAAATGCCATAGACTATGCGGCGCATATGTCCCATTATGCCATGGACAATGCGCCGCATATGTATGTGATATGCCGACGGATATGCGCCGCATATGTGGTGATTTTGTCCCCAAATCCGATTGTAAATGGGTCATAACCCGACCCATACTCTTCCTATATAAAGGGGACTTGGTTTTATAACACAATCACATTAGAAACAACCCTAAAGGCGCCGCATATCACTCCAAATCCTCTCAAAATTTTCTTCCTTTGTTCTTCCAATCCACAACAACTTCTCCACAATCTTCAAGAAAGTAAGTGCTCTCTTATTCTTCATCTATTTATAGTAAGTACTACATTGCTATGCTTATTATATTTTGCTAAATCATGTGAGATTGATGGTGATGTTCATGTGTTTGGATAATTGTTGCAAAAACGTGTGAGTGAATATCTACGTAGGGAATTCTTGACTTGTTTCCGACTTGAATTTTGCTCCGATAGCATTGTTATGATAATTTCTGAATTAATATGGCTATGAATATTGCTTAATATTATTGGTTGGATGATTACATGATAGACTATCCCGGCCATCGGGATAAGGTTATAGTGCCTATCGACTTAGGAGGTTGTGCTTGTTGTAAGAATAATAATTTCATGTGGTATCCCCTAGGTTGTAGTGTTGCTATATCCACCATGAAAGTATTCCAATGGCTGTAAATAAGTGATGTAATGCTGATTTTCTTGTCGGAATACAATCCTAAAACGGATGTCGACGAAATCTGAGTACTCGACCACTTTCACTTCACTGATTTGTGTTAACAAGATTAAGTGTGGGGTGGTACCCCTAGTGCCTGCATATAGATTGTATAAAGTGAGATTGTGCTGCAACTAACATTATTTCTAGTCTCAGGTACAATGGCACCTAAAGCAAAGCAAGGCAAGGAGAAGGCTACCACGTCCCGAAAGGACAAGAAGAGAAGTCGAAAAGACCAAGGAGAATCATCTTCAGCACACCTACCACGAAGAATGTTCGGAATAAAGTGGGTTCTTGAGGAAGAAGCCAAAGCATGGTACAGCAGCAACAAAGAAAAGAAATATGTGCACGTCGACTTGATCAACAAGGAGACCTTAGCAAAGAAGGAGCTGCAAATGTTGGCTAAAATAATGGCTTTGAAGCTAGATTTCATCTTCCGCGACATGGGAGAGTGTAATCTTGACTTAACTAGAGAGTTTTATGCCAACTGGTCGCCGAACACAACAGGCAATGAAGTAAAAATTCGGGGCCAAGTGTTACAGCTTACAGCGGATTGGATCAACTCTTTTCTTGGCCTACCTTCGGTCGACCCTGCACCATACAAAGAGCTGTACAGTAGGCCTCCTTACAGAGCAATAAGACACACGCTTTGTGGAAGCAGATCAATGGCAAGATGGGGCAGACATAAGGAAACAGGCCGTCACAACACATTCCCCTATGCTCCACTAAATAGGGAAGCAAGAATCTGGATGCGCATTGTTAACTCATGCCTTATTCCTGGGACGCAATACACCAAGATATCAAGAGATAGAATGTGTTTGGTTTATGCGTTGATGACAAATGTCCCTATCAACTTTGGGGCAATCATTCGATCTACCATGAGGAAGGCCAGACTCCACCGAAGGTCCCATTTCACATTCGGCAATTTGTTGACAGCAATGTTGCGGAAGGAGGATATAGAAGAGGAACCAGCTGACCACAAACTCCCACATAACCCAAAGAAGGTTGACCTCACAAAGGTCAACGATGCTGAAACAACTCATGGAGTCAACCTTACTACTGCGGAGAGACATGCTCGTGACGAGAGTTTCTTCCGTCATCTCTATGGCATGACACAATTCTCTATGATGAGTGGTAGACGTATTCCAACTGCTGAAGAGCTCCAACATCTGGACCACAACTACCTAATGAACAGGAATGCCCGGGAGATGTGTGGAGTGGGCGTATATTTTGAGGAACCTTTTGACGATGACGTGCCAACTGATGATGATAGACGCTTGCCCGATTCTGATGATGAGGAGAACTCTGATGATGACTCTTATGATGATTCAGACGAAGGGGGTATGACCCCCGACATTGATGAGGAGTCCGACTAAACCAGGTTCTTTGCATTTATTTTCCACTGAGGGCAGTGTCCCGTCTAAGTGTGGGGTGGCAGAATCTGCATGCTATACTTCTTTGTTTGCACCTATGTTTGTATGTTTGCTTGTTTACTTTGTTTTTTTTTGTTTTTTTCGTTTGACGTTTTTTTAGTTTTTTTAGGAGTAAAATTTTTTCTAGCTACGCATGAAATTATTTTGATAGGCAGCATGAGATTAGAACAAGAGTATGTGCTACAATTGTGACTATTGAGACATTTATGCTCTAGTTGTGACTTATTATGTGATATTGTGTGACTCAATTCCTTCAATTGTTGGGTTGAGAGTCTATATTACTTCCAATCAAGTCGACCATGTGCCTTGTGTGTGCAAGATAATAGTATATTCTATGTTTGTGGCTGATGCTAGAACTTGCCTGGTATGTATGCAAAGCGAAAATAAGGAGTGTAAGTTTAGGATATGATTTAGGCATTTCTTTGGCAACCTATACATGTTTACCTTCAGTTTTTCCTACCCATGTAAATCATCCTAGTTAAACCCTTTTGAGCCTTTAGCCTATTTCTTTGACAACCTTGTATGTAAGCCTAATCCATTTCTTTTAAGACCGTAATTTGATCCAAAATCCTGAGTGCTTTAAAGTGAAAAAGCCATGTGACAACATAAGAGGAAATTGGGTGAGTATGATGCTTTAAATTGAAATGGTGCTTGAATGTGTTATGAAAAAGGAAGAAAGTGCTATCATAAGAGGTATGTTGTGAAAAGAAAAAGGAAAAGAAAGCTGAAAAGTGAGTTGTGCTTAAAATTGAAAAACAAAATAGGAGAACAAGGGTGGTAGAATAAAAGAGTAAAGAAAGGTTGAAAGAAAAAAGTGTCCATGATACAATGTGATGTATTAAAGTACTTATGAACCTAGTCACTATTCTTGGCCAAAATAGTCCTACCAGTCCCTTAGCCTACATTACAACCATCAAAAGACCTACTTGATCCTAATCTTAACATTCCGGCATTTAGTAGAGTACTACATTAAAGGCAAGCTTATGGTCATTAGTTGCTACATATGAATTCTTTGTGAGAGTGAGTGCAAGGATACTTTGATACCCATGTTTGAAAAATATGCTATATTTGTTAGTGATTATGGGTACTATATTGTGAGACACACATGGTTGATGAGTTTTGGATAGTTGTATATGATTCTATGTACCTTAACGTTTGCATGCGAGCTGATCACCATCACGAGTCTATGCTTGAGGTTAAATTGTTTCTACTTATAATCAGAAAGCTACTCTTTGTTGATAATTGTTGTGCTTGTCTTGACGAATGTTTTGTGTTGTTGCTGTAAAAACCCTAAGTTGATGCTTAGAAGGACATGATATTTTGTTCGAGGACGAACAAAGCTGCAAGTGTGGGGTGTTGATGATAGGCAAATTTACGTGCCTATATCAATATATTTTGCCCATATTTTAGCCTAGTTTTGAGAACTAATTATCTATTTCATGCACTTTTAGTCCTTTTTCCTATAAATGAGCTAACAAACATGATTAGTAAAGTTTCAGGTATAAATGATGCAAAATACAGCATTTTATGGCTTACTTGACGCAAAAGAAAGCTCACGAACGAGATGGAAAGGAGCTGGACGCCTAAAGGACCAAATCTGCTGCATGGAAAATCTGTCCCGGGCTAAAACAGCAATTCTGAAGACTTTTGGGACTTACAGACACAAAGCTGGATTTTTTCCAAGATACATTAACCTAGTGCAATTAGGTTATGTGTTTCACTAATCTATTTGGATTATGATATTGTAACCTTTCCCTAGTACATTTGGGTCAAGGATTTCATTAGTATATTAGGATTTGGTTATTTATTTCATTAGTTTAGTAGGAGTAGGATAGGAGTATTATAAATACCCTATCATGCTAGAGATTTTTATTCATCTTCTAACATTCTTAATTCTTCACTTAATTCAACAATTAATTCTCTTCCATCCCTCTCATCTTCCACCACAAACACTTCTAATCTACTCTTCTATTCATCTATTCCACAACAAGAGAATCGTTACTTGCTACGGAATCACAAAAACCACACGCCTAAACACCTATTTCACACGCCATCAACCATGCAAATCGTGATATCCTTCGCATTCATGGGTAACTAAACCTCTTAGTTGGGGTTATGGAAGCCGAATGAGTTACTATCTATAGCTGTGAGTTTGTGAGTTCAAGACACGTATATTGCTTATATCATTACGCTCTTCATCTTAATCTACATTCTTTGCGGTTGCAAACGCAAGAATAACGCCAGTCTAACATTTAACTTGTTCGAGAGCAAGGTTATTTGTCTGGAAAAGAGATAATGTCAAGGTAGTAGGACACCCTTTCCTATTAAAAAGCTAGTGCCGTAACTGAACTAACCTCTTGGAGAATTAGTACCGCTAGACACACTTTAAGCTCGAGAGAGTTAAAGTGAAATAGTCCTTGTTGAGGTCGAGAGACGCTTGGATTTACCATCGACTACAATTCTCTATAAGAAATTGCATGTCAAGACTCTATACACTCATAGTCAATAGAGACGTATACCTCTGAAGGTGGAGATAACCCCAACGCTTCAATTCTCATTGTTTACAACCAACGTAACAATCTCTTTCTCTTTTTACTTTGCTATTTTCAGCTTTTACTTTATTAATTTGGTTACTTATTACAATCCCCCCATTCTTACGAGACTTGCATCAAAAGTCTAATAATTTTACTTACTTGTTGGCCAAGCTATTCCCTGTGGGATCGACACCCAACCCAGGTTGGGTTCTATATTTGCTAACGACCGCTTTACACTCAAACGAGAGCTGTAGATTGAGCGTTATCAAATCCAAACCATTTTTGCTCGATCTATTTTTAACTCGTCCAAATCCAATCCAATCTGGCCGTTTGCCATCCTTAATAACCACCATACTCTCTTTCCCCCCATAATCCGATAATGGAGAGGATGAGTCTAGCTCCAGTATTGGTAAGGAGGATTTAACCATCCCTTAGTCTGAGAAAGAGGCAGAGTCTACTTTAGGTACCGGTGATTGAGAGACATCGCACACCAAACTCATGAGAGTGCTGAGTTAGTATAGGGAACCTAGTATGTATTTGCTTTAGATCAAAATGCTCAGGAGTCCACATATATATCCATCGTACCAATTTCTAGGCCATTTTGAGAAGACGTGTGGCAGACAAGAGATATTTCTATTATGGATCAAGCAGACTAGGAAGGAGTATAGTTAAAGAGAATCATATTAGGCTTACCATTTTGGAAAAGGTTACAGATCAGATGGCTGCCTTTGATAGAAATAGGCTTGGTTGGATCCGGTATGAGGTTCACGAGAGGTATTTTTGTGAGCTCACCACTGTTTCTTTTCTCTACTTAACATAAATACTTTATGATGCGAAAATAGTGCTGGTGATATAAGGTTGGTCATAGGGTTGATGCTAACCACACAACTTATATTGGATTGATTAGAGATGATGCCATTATTATTGCACTATATAGGGCAAAGACTTCTAAATCTGCAAGTGCGACCTACTGATGATAGGCGATATTACGCGCCTATATCAATATATTTTGCCCATATTTGTGCCATGTTTCGAGAACAAATTATATATTTCATGCACTTTTAGTACTTTTTCCTGTAAGTGAGCTAACGAACATGATTAGCAAAGTTTCAGGTATAAATGATGCAAAATTCAGCATTTTATGGATAACTTGATGCCAAAGAAAGCTTCACGAAAGAAGGAGAGCAGCATTTGGGCGCCTATGGACTGAAAGTGATGCATGGAAAACCTGTCCCGGGCAAAAACAACATTTCTGAAGAGTTTGGGGACTTGCAGTAACTTATTTGGATTAGGATAATAATACATTAACCTAGTTCAATTGGGTTAAGTATTTCATTAGTCTATTTGGATTTGGATAATGTTACATTAACCTAGTACAATTGGGTTAAGTATTTCATTAGCTTAGTAGGATTTGGTTAAGTATTTCATTAGCTTAGTAGGATTAGGATATGGGTATTATAAATACCCTATCATGCTAGAGATTTTGAAGAAGGAAGAGAGAGGGGGATCCATATACATTCTTCAACTATTAATCTTCTCTACTCTTCCAACAATTCTAATCTTTCCATTAATTCTATTTTTCTTCTATTCATCTATTCTTAATTTCCGCAACAAGAGAATCGTTACTTTGCCCAGGAATTCACGCCTAAACGCCTACCACCTATGCTACACGAAATTAATCAGTATTGTGGTATAATAACAATGTCAACCATGAGCTCCTTCGCATTCATGGGTAACTAAACTTCTCTGTTGGGGTTATGGAAGCCGAATGAGGTACTATCTATTACTATGAGCTTGTGAGTTCGTGACACGTATGCTGCTTATATCATTATTCTCTTCATCTTAATCTAAATTCTTTGTGGTTGCAAACGCAAGAATACACCAGTATAACATTTAACTTGTTCGAAAGAAAGGTTATCTGTCTGGAAAAGAGATAGTGTCAAGGTAGGGTCCCATCCCCTATTAAACAGTTAGTGCCGTAACTGGATTAACCTCTTGGAGAATTCGTACCGTTAGACACGCTTTAAGATCGAAAGAGTTAAAGTGAAATAATCCTCCAATAGGTCGAAAGATGCCTGGATTTACCATCGAATACAATTCTCTATAAGCACATGCATGTCTGGATTCAACACACTCATAGCCAATAGAGACGTATAACTTAGAAGGTGGACATAACCCCAACGCCTCAATTCTCATTGTTTTACAACTTAATAATTATTCTTTCTTTTTACGTTGCTATTTTCAGTTTTTACTTTACTATTTTGTTTACATTACTTGCACGACAAAACTCCCCCTTTTTACGAGACTTGCACTAAAAGTCTAGTAATCTTTGCTTACTTGTTGACCAAGCTATTCCCTGTGGGATCGATATCCAACCCTGTTGGGTTCTATATTTGCTAATGACCGCTTTACACTCCTACGAGAGCTATAGATTGAGCGTTATCAAAAATTGGCGCCGTTGCCGGGGAATACGAGTGTCAATTAAGTTTGTGATAATTACTAGACCCTTTGGTCAAAGATTCTCGTACTTTTACTTTCAGTTTTTGTTTTTGTTTACTGCAGGTTTTTATTTAGTGCATGCCCCATACTTGAAGTTCTGGTCAACCGGTATTACCTATCAATCCTGAACCACAACGTATTGGCAGAATGGAAGCACAAGTAGAAATTGAAAGGATGGCTGCTCAACAAGAACAGGAGAGATTGGCTGCTCTTGCTGCCGCCCAAGGTCAATAGCAAAACATTGATAACCCTGGGCGAGCAACAAATCCTGACGATAAGGATTTAGGTGATGACGAGTTACTAAACCCAAGGCGTGATGCTGAAATCATAACACCTGCCAACCGAAGAGGTCGACAAGCTCGGTTTAGGTATGATCGCCAACCCATGCAACCAGCTTTCGACGATGATGATGATGATCTTGATGGTGCCGGAGCCACTGGAGCCATAATTCATCCACTATTAGCGCCCGGAGCTAAGTTCAACATCACAAGCACCATGATTCAGTTATTGCAACTTAAGGGATTATTTGGTGGACTAGCAGGCGATGATCCGAATATGCATCTCCTCAACTTTATTTCTACATGCAAGTCGTTTGACAATCCTGGTGTTAGTCAGAATGCAATTCGATTACGTCTATTTCTATTGTCTCTGTCTGGGGAGGCAACTCTATGGTTGAACGGGCTGACTCCTGATTCTATTACAAATTGGAGGCAATTAAGAGACGCTTTCCTAGAAAGATTCTTTCCGCCATCCAAAAGAGCACAATTGCAAGATAAAATCAGCAACTTTCGTCAGCTTCCCACTGAAGCTCTTCATGAAACATGGGAGAGGTTCAAGACAAAGCTAGAGAGATGCCCAAACCATCATATGACTAATGTTCACCTAATGGAGATATTATATAGAGCCTTGAATTCAATAACTAAACCAGTGGTGGATAATGCAGCTGGAGGATCTTTTATGGACCTCACCTTTGGTAAAGCAAGCAATATGCTAGATTGTATGAAGAAGCAAAGTAGAGCTTGGCATACCAGGGATTCTGAGGTAACAAGCCCCACTTTATCTATTGGCATGACTGCAGACCAAAAAAGAAGAGAAGAAGAACGTGATCAAGATATGGCGCATATGAAAACATAAATGGATCTTCTTATAAAGCATTTATTATCAGGGAAGACCGAAAAAGTGAAAGCTATTGCATCAACAGGAAAAGACAAATCTGATTATGAAGAGGAGGCCAACTACTTGAACAATCAGGGAGTTTTCGTGGGAATACCCAAGGAAACCAAGGTCGGAACTAATATGATAAATCTTGAAACAAGGACCAAGGTAGTTGGAGGAACAAGAATGAAAAGAGTGGTTTGTACGTTCCCCCTGGTAGACGTGACACCACCACATCTAATTCTGGAAGTATGGAAGACATGATGGCTAAATTATTGAAAGGAGTGGAAGCAACGAGCGCGGGAGTAACGGAGGTAATTAATGATTTGTCCTCCATGAAACAATTAGTTGATTCACATTCCACTTCAATCAAGCAAATAGAGCAGCAATTGAGCCAACTTTCAGCAGCACTCAATCAAAGAAAGGCCGGCACTCTACCTAGCGATACTGCGCAAAACCCAAGGAATGATGGGTCATGCATGGCCATCACTACCAGAAGTGGTAAGGTGCTGGAAACATCAGCAAAAGGCAAGCAAGTGGTTGACGAAGCCGCGGACTTGGATGACAATGCAATAGGAGAGGAGTCCGCGGAAGACGTCAAGGTCGTCACACCCAGCAACATACAACCTGAAAAAGTGGAAAAATAGAAGAAAGAGGAGAAGAAAGCCATGGAGTGAACAATTCCATACCCACCACCACCTTTTCCCCAAAGATTGAAGAAGGTGTCGGATGCCACGAAGTTCAACAAATTCATGACTATGTTAAAGCAGCTGACCATTAATGTTCCATTGGTGAAGGCACTTGAACAAATGCCTGGGTATGCGAAATTTATGAAGGATCTTTTGACAAAGAAACGGGCAGCAAGCTATGAGTTGAAAGAAGATGTGCATCATTGTAGTGTAATCGCTACCCGATCAATAGTTCAGAAGAAGGCCGACCCCGGAGCTTTCACTATTCCTTGCACCGTTGGATCATTGAATTTTGCCAAAGCATTATGTGACTTAGGAGCCAGCATCAATTTGATGCCATTATCAATCTACAAGAAGTTGGGGTTGGGTGATCCTACTCCAACCAATATGAGGCTTGTCATGGCGGATAGGTCGGTAAAACGACCTGTTGGTATTCTATGTGATGTATTGGTAAAGGTTTCTTCATTCATCTTTCCGGCAGACTTTGTTATTTTGGATTGTGAGGCAGACTCAGAAGTTCCCATAATCTTGGGACGCCCTTTCCTTGCTACATGAAGTGTGCTCATTGATTGGAGAGCTAATGAGCTTTCATTCCGAATAAATGACGAAGTGGTTTGCTTTGATATGTGCAAATCAATGAAGCAACCCAAAGATCTGAGTGTATTTTCGGTGGCTGATGTTTACTTTGATGATGAGAAAGAATTACTTGAAGAAGAGCAAATTATTGATGACCCTTTAGCGGTTGTGCTCATGAATGGAGAGACTGAGGATGCTGAAAATTGTGAAAAAGCTATTTGTGCTCTATCAGGATTAGGGACATATCGCTATGCTCCCAAGAAGCTAGACCTTAATCTCAAGAATCGACCCACACCACCAGTTAAGCCATCTGTTGAAGAGCCACCCACGTTAGAATTGAAGGAGCTGCCAAGTAATTTAAAGTACGCATTCTTAGGAAGCGGAAACACACTTCCAGTTATTGTGGCAGCCGATTTGGGTGAGCAACAAGTTGCAGCTCTTATTACTATTCTATGGAAGTATATTAGAGCCATTGGATGGACTATTGCGGATATTATTGGTATTCCACCTGGGATTTGTACACATAAAATTCAGCTTGACGAAAATTGCACACCCACCATTGAGCATCAAAGACGTCTAAACCCACCTATGCAAGAAGTGGTAAAGAAAGAAATTATCAAGTGGTTAGACGCAGGAGTTGTATATCCAATCTCTGATAGTACATGGGTAAGCCCGGTACAATGTGTTCCCAAGAAAGGAGGCAGGACGGTGGTCGCGAATGTGAAGAATGAGCTTATTCCACTCAGACCCATCACTGGATGGAGAGTATGCATGGACTACCAAAAGCTGAATTCTTGGACACTCAAAGATCACTTCCCAATGCCATTCATGGACCAAATGCTAGATCGATTAGCGGGGAAAGGTTGGTTCTGCTTCTTAGACGTTTATTCAGGCTATAATCAGATTTGTATTGCCCCTGAAGACCAAGAGAAGACAACGTTTACATGTCCATATGGTACGTTTGCCTTCAAACGCATGCCATTCGGGCTATGTAACGCACCATCCACCTTTCAACGTTGTATGATGTCTATTTTTTCTAATTTGGTTGAAGACACTTTGGAGGTATTCATGGACGATTTTTCAGTTATTGGTGAGTCTTTTGAAGCGTGATTGACAAACCTAAGCATGGCATTACAAAGATGTGTAGAATTCAACCTAGTGCTGAAATGGGAGAAGTGCCACTTTATGGTAAAAGAAGGTATCGTTCTTGGGCACAAGATCTCCGAAAGAGGGATTGAGGTTGAACGAGCAAAAATAGAGGTTATTGAGAAGCTACCGCCTCCAATTTCGGTGAAGGGAGTTCGTAGTTTTCTCGGCCATGCAGGTTTCTATCGTCGGTTCATCAAAGACTTCTCCAAAATTGCTAGTCCATTGTGCACACTCTTGGAGAAAGATGCAAAGTTTGACTTTAATGAAGATTGCTCAAAGGCATTCGAATGCCTCAAAGGAAAACTCATTGAAGCCCCTATCATGGTAGCACCAGATTGGTCTCTCCCGTTCGAAGTCATGTGTGATGCTAGTGGCGTAGCCGTTGGAGCTGTTCTTGGTCAAAGAAAGGAGAAATTATTTCATCCTATCTACTATGCGAGTAAGGTCCTAAATAAATCCCAAAGGAACTACACTGTGATAGAACAAGAGCTCCTAGCGGTTGTGTATACGTTTGAGAAGTTTCGTGCCTATCTATTAGGTACTAAGGTGATCGTTCATACAGACCATGCAGCTCTTAGGTATCTAATGACAAAGAAGGATGCAAAACCAAGATTAATTCGATGGGTATTGCTGCTGCAAGATTTCAATTTCGAGGTCAAAGATAGAAGAGGTTGCGAGAACCAAGTGGCCAACCACCTATCTAGACTCGAGAATGAGCATGTGGCGCAACCTGAAATTCAGATTGATGATGCATTCCCTGACGAGGAGATATTAGCGACAACAATGGAAAAATTACCATGGTATGCCGACTTTGCAAATTTCGTGGTGAGTAATGTGATACCTGCCAATTTATCTTACCACCAAAGGAGGAAGTTTATGCATGACGTACAACACTACTATTGGGATGAGCCATATTTGTTTCAACGATGTGCGGATGGTATTATTCGATGATGTATATCCCATGTAGAGGTGCCTAATATTTTGGAAGCATGCCACACTTCCCAAGTTGGAGGACATCATGCAGGCAATCGGACGGCAAGGAAAGTATTGCAAAGTGGTTACTATTGGCCTTCGATATTTAGAGATGCCTATGACTATGTTAGAAGGTGCGACCAATGCCAGCGTCAAGGTGCTATATCGAAACACCATGAGATGCCCATGTCCAAAATTCTTGAGGTAGAACTCTTTGATGTATGGGGTATTGATTTCATGGGTCCATTCGTGAATTCATTTGGAATGAAGTACATCTTAGTTGCTGTAGATTACGTCTCAAAATGGGTTGAAGCTGTAGCGTTGGCCGACAACGAAGGAAAGCGTGTTGTAGCGTTCTTAAAGAGGAATATCTTCTCTCGCTTTGGAGTACCACGTACTATCATAAGTGATGGAGGATATCACTTTTGCAATAAGCTATTCAAATCCGTGTTGGCCAAGTATGGTGTCAAGCAACATAAGGTAGCCACGCCTTATCACCCACAAACTAGTGGACAAGTAGAGGTTTCCAATCGGGAGATCAATCAAATCCTTGCAAAGACGGTCAATGCTAATAGGAAGGATTGGTCTCGGAAGCTAGATGATGCACTATGGGCATATAGGACTGCATTCAAAACACCCATTGGCATGTCTCCTTATCAACTAGTTTATGGGAAGGATTGTCATTTACCCATTGAGCTCGAGCATAAGGCATTGTGGGCATTGAAGAAATTAAATTTGAATTGGGATGATGCGATGAATCTGAGATTGGAGCAGCTGAACGAATTAGATGAATTTCATCTTCATGCTTATGAGAGATCGGACCTATACAAGGAGCGGATGAAGAAGTATCATGATCAGCGGATTGTTCGATGAAACTTTCAAAAGGATGATATGGTGCTTCTCTTCAACTCTAGATTGAACCTATTCCCAGGTAAGTTAAACTCGAAGTGGTCTGGTCCATACAAAGTTATCCAAGTCTACTCGTCTAGAGTAGTTGAATTGGAAGACAATAATGGTGTTGTCTTCAAGGTGAATGGTCAACAAGTTAAACCTTATATCGGTCCTCTTGACTCGATGAATTATCTGGCCATCACTTATCTCGACAAATTCTAAGTACTCGAGGTAACTACGTCGAGCCACGACAATAAATAAGGCGCTAGATGGGAGGCAACCCATCGTTTATCATTTGTCATTTATCGTTTTTGTCTTTCTTTTGTTCTAAGTACTTGTTTTGCTTTTGATAAAAGACAATCCAAAAATAAGATTCGTGCCATGACCAAAACGAAGGCGCTAGATGGGAGGCAACCCATTGTACTAATCGTTTTCATTGGTTTTGAGCAAATATAGGTGCAAGAGGTATTCAACGAGGAGATTGGTTTCAAATAACGATTTGGACATATTACATGGTGAAGGTGGTAAGTTAGGAATAAAGAAGCATAAGGCTATGTATTGCGCATTGCTCATGGCAAAATAGGCATCGAGCAAGGCTAGACCTAGGTAAAACTAGGCCACAAACAATGCAAAACCTATACTATAGCCTAAGGTCTCAGAATCTAGTGTGCAAAGACATAGGCGCCGCCCATGCTCAGGTATGCTATATCATAGGCGCCGCCTATGCTAAAGCATTTGGTCTTAGAATGTCATATGCCATGCACTAGGCGCCGCCTATGGTCCCTTTATGCATTACACTAGACACCGCCTATGCTAGCTTATGCTTTGCATTAGGCGCCGCCTATACCATGCATAGGCAAAGCTAAAGGCGCCGCCTATGGTCCCTTTTTGTCTCCAAAACCAATTTTAAATGGGTCAAAACCCGACCCATTCTTTTCCTATATAAAGGGGACTTAGTCTTGAAACATAAACACATTGAAACTTGACCTAAAGGCGCCACACATCGACTCCAAATCATCTCAAAATTTTTCTTTTTGCTCTTTCAATTCACAAGAAACATCTCCAAAGGCTTCAATCACGTAAGTACTCTTTTATTCTTCATCTATTTCTTGTAAGTACTACGTTGCTATGTCTATCATGAATTGCTACATCTTGAAGAAATATTGGTGTTGTTAAAGTGTTTGAATTGTTGATGCAAAACCATGTGAGTGAACATGTACGTTAGGATAATCTTAACTAGTTTCCGACTTGAATTTGGTTTTAATTGCATTGTCATACTCTTTGCAGAATTGCTATGGTTATGAACATTGCATAGTCTTGTCACTTGTATACCTACATGTTAGGCTATCCCGTTCATCGGGATAAGACTTATAGTTGCCTATCGACATAGGAGGTTGTAATTGTTGATAGAAACTATACCATGATGAAACTCCTATGTAGTAGTCTTGTTTTACCTAATAGGAACGTATTGCAAAGGTTGCAACAAGTGATACATCACTGATTTTCTTGTCGGAATGTAGCTCCTTAAACGTATGTCGACGAAGTCTAGGTAATCGACCACTTTCACTTCACTGATTTGTATCAACGAACATAAGTGTGGGGTGGTACCCCGATAGCCTGTTTATAGATTGTTTCCATTGAGTTGATGCTAAAATGACATATCATTTAAATCTCAGGAACAATGGCACCTAAAGCGAGACAAGATAAGGCTACCACATCCCCAAAGGGCAAGAAGAGAGGTCGCAAGGACCAAGGAGAATCAGCCTCAATGCAATTACCCCGCCGAATGTTTGGAATAAAATGGGTTCTTGAGGAGGAAGCCAAAGAATGGTATAGGAACAATAAGGAAAGCAAATATGTTCATGTCGACTTGATCAACAAGGACAACCTAGCGAAGAAGGAACCGCGTATGTTGGCAAAAATCATGGCATTGAATCTGGATTTCATCTTCCGCGACATGGAAGAATGTAATCTTGATTTGACAAGAGAATTTTATGCCAACTGGTCGCCGAAAACCACGGGCAGCGAAGTCAAGATTCGGGGCCAAGTTTTACAGCTCAACGCGGAGATGATCAACTCCTTTCTTGGCTTACCTTCGGTCGATCCAGCACCATTCAAAGAGCTGTACAGCAAACCTCCTTATAGAGCAATTCGACACACACTTTGTGGAAGTAGATCCATGGCAAGGTGGAGCAGACACCAAGACACCGGACGACACAACACCTTCCCCTATGCTCCTTTGAATAGAGAAGCAAGAATCTGGTTGCGCATCGTCAACTCATGCCTTATTCCTGGGAATCAATACACCAAAATAACAAGAGATAGAGTGTGTTTGGTCTATGCATTGATGACTAATGTCCCTATCAACATTGGGGCAATCATTCGCTCTACAATGCGGAATGCCAGACTACACAAGAGATCCCAATTCACTTTTGGTAATCTATTGACAACAATCTTGCGGAAGGAGGATATCGAAGAGGAACCAGCTGACCACAAACTCCCACATAATCCGAAGAAGGTTGACCTCACAAAGGTCAAAGATGCTGAAACAACACATGGTGTCAACCTTACTACTGCGGAGAGACATGCTCAAGATGAGAGTTTCTTCCGCCATCTTTATGGCATGACACAATTCACAATGATGAGTGGAGGTCATGTTCCAACTGCTGCAGAGCTCCAATAGCTGGACCATGACTATCCAATCAATATGCATGCACGGGAGATGTGTGGAGTAGGCACATACTTTGAGGAACCTCTAGACGATGATGTGCCGACCGATGATGATCGACGCTTGCCAGATTCCGACGTGGAGGAGAATTCTGATGACAACTCTTATGATGATTCCAACGAAGGGGGTATGACCCCCGACATTGAGGAAGAGTCCGACTGACCAGGTTCTTCGTATTTTCTTTTCACTGAGGGCAGTGTCCTATTTAAGTGTGGGGTGGCGGTATTGCATGCTATACTTCTCTACCACATCTACGTTTGATCACTTTGTTTACTTTGTTTTATTTGTTTTATTTGTTTTGTTTTTTTTTGGTGTGTTTTGTTTTTTAGTTTAAGTTAATTTTTTTTTAGTAGTAATTTTTTTTTACTTTGCTTCGCACGAAATTATTCTAATAGGCAGCATAAGATCATAACAAGAGTAGGTGCTAAAGTCATGACTGTTGAGAAGTTTAGGCTCTAATTGTGACTCACTATGCGATATTGTGTTTCAATTTCTTCACTTGTTGGGTCGAGAGTCTATACTACTTCCAATAAAGTCGACCATGTGCCTTGTGTGTGTGAGGATATTGCATATTCTATGTTTATGGCTGATGCTAGAACTTGCCTGGTATGTGTGCAAAGCAAAAATAAAGAGTGTTAGTTTAAGAGATGATTTAGGCATTTCTTTGGCAACCTATACATGTTTACCTTCATTTTACCTACCCATGGACATCATCCTAGTTAAAACCTTTTGAGCCTTTAGCCTACTTCTTTGACAACCTCATATGTAAGCCCAATCCATTTTTTTCAAGACCGTAATTTGATCCAAATTCCTAAGTGCTTTAACGTATAAAGTCATGTGACGAAATAAGAGGAAATTGGGTGAGTATGATGCTTTAAATTGCAGTGGTGCTTGAATACTTTATTAAAAAGAAAGTGCTATCATAAGAGGTATGTTATGAAAAGAAAAAAGGAAAAGAAAGTTGAAAAGTGAGTTATGCTTAAAATTGAAAAACAAAAGAGGAGAACAAGGGTGATAGAATAAATGAAATAAGAAAGGTTGAAAGAAAAATATTGATGATACAATGTGATGTATTAAAGTGCTTAGGAACATAGTCACTATTTCTGGCCAAAATAGTCCTACCCGTCCCTTAGCCTACATTACAACCCGTAAAAGACCTATTTGATCCTAAGCTTAGTATTCTGACATTTAGTGGAGCATTACACTATGGGCAAGCTTATGGTCATCAGTTGCTGCATATGAATTCTTTGTGAGAGCGAGAGCAAGGATACTTTTATACCCATGTTTGAAAAAGATGTTATACTTGTGAGTGATTATGGGTAAGATATTGTGAGACACACATGGTTGATGAGTTTAAGATAGTTGTATATGATTCCTTGTGCCTTAACTTTTGAATATGAGTTGACCACCATCACGAGTCTATACTAGAGGTTAAACTGTTTCTTCTAATAATCGGAAAACTACTCTTTGTTGATAATTGTTGTGCTTGTCTTGACGAATATTTTGTGTTGTTGCTGTGAACCCTTAAGTTAATGATTTAGATGGACATGATAGTTTGTTCGAGGATGAACAAAGCCTTAACTGTGGGGTGTTGATGATAGGCGATATTACGCGCCTATATCAATATATTTTGCCCATATTTGTGCCATGTTTCGAGAACAAATTATATATTTCATGCACTTTTAGTCCTTTTTCCTCTAAGTGAGCTAACGAACATGATTAGCAAAGTTTCAGGTATAAATGATGCAAAATTCAGCATTTTATGGATAACTTGATGCCAAAGAAAGCTTCACGAAAGAAGGAGAGCAGCATTTGGGTGCCTATGGACTGAAAGTGATGCATGGAAAACCTGTCCCGGGCAAAAACAACATTTCTGAAGAGTTTGGGGACTTGCAGTAACTTATTTGGATTAGGATAATAATACATTAACCTAGTACAATTGGGTTAAGTATTTCATTAGTCTATTTGGGTTTGGATAATGTTACATTAACCTAGTACAATTGGGTTAAGTATTTCATTAGCTTAGTAGGATTTGGTTAAGTATTTCATTAGCTTAGTAGGCTTAGGATATGGGTATTATAAATACCCTATCATGCTAGAGATTTTGAAGAAGGAAGAGAGAGGGGGATCCATATACATTCTTCAACTATTAATCTTCTCTACTCTTCCAACAATTCTAATCTTTCCATTAATTCTATTTTTCTTCTATTCATCTATTCTTAAATTCCGCAACAAGAGAATCGTTACTTTTCCTAGGATTTCACGCCTAAACATCTACCACCTGTGCTGCACGAAATTAATCAGTATTGTGGCATAATAACAATGTCAATCGTGAGCTCCTTCGCATTCATGGGTAACTAAACTTCTCTGTTGGGGTTATGGAAGCCGAATGAGGTACTATCTATTACTATGAGCTTGTGAGTTCATGACACGTATGCTGCTTATATCATTATTCTCTTCATCTTAATCTAAATTCTTTGTGGTTGCAAACGCAAGAATACGCCAGTATAACATTTAACTTGTTCGAAAGAAAGGTTATCTGTCTGGAAAAGAGATAGTGTCAAGGTAGTAGGGTCCCATCCCTTATTAAACAGTTAGTGCCGTAACTGGATTAACCTCTTGGAGAATTCGTACCGTTAGACACGCTTTAAGCTCGAAAGAGTTAAAGTGAAATAATCCTCCAATAGGTCGAAAGACGCCTGGATTTACCATCGAATACAATTCTCTATAAGCACATGCATGTATGGATTCAACACACTCATAGCCAATAGAGACGTATAACTCAGAAGGTGGACATAACCCCAACGCCTCAATTCTCATTGTTTTACAACTTAATAATTATTCTTTCTTTTTACGTTGCTATTTTCAGTTTTTACTTTACTATTTTGTTTACATTACTTGCATGACAAAACTCCCCCTTTTTACGAGACTTGCACTAAAAGTCTAGTAATATTTGCTTACTTGTTGACCAAGCTATTCCCTGTGGGATCGATACCCAACCCTGTTGGGTTCTATATTTGCTAACGTCCGCTTTACACTCCTACGAGAGCTGTAGATTGAGCATTATCACCTACTTTTTGGGTCCTTGTATGTCATACGAGCATATAGATATGCCAATTTTGGGTGACAATGTTAATTCAAATAGCTAGCAGGTAGAGCCTTTTTCTACAACAAGCAATGATGAGGCTACAGACCCTTTAGCTCCAATATTTACTTTTATGTTTCCCCTTGTCCACCAGTTCCAGGTATAGTGAGCATGTCATTAGAGATCTTATAGTATTTAGGGGAAAGAAAACAAGAGTTGATTAAGTACCAGACACATAACGATTCCCAATTGGCCAAATTATTTGGTCAGATTAGGCCATGGGTGTGGACTATATTTGAGGCATTAGAGACACATATAAAGTCGAGGATGATGGCCCTATAGAGTGGTTAACTAGACTGCTACACAAGTGGATTTATTATTTTGAGTCCTAGATAGGGGACCAAATATGTGAGGCTTACGTTTCTAATTTATTGACCCTGCATAAGGAGGTTGCTACTTAAAGATCGGAGGTGCACACTTTAGCTGAGAGCTACATTTTTTCCATTCCTTTGGTTATAATTTTATTAGTGTAGGCACTACCCATGCTACCACCATTGATATTTGATCTTCTTTTTAATGAGGATAAGGCCTAAACTGTTGTTTCCAAAGAGAGGACGAGATCATGAGAAGTAGGGTGATAGCTTAGACATGTTTAGGATGGATCTAAAGAGGGCCACCATAGATTCTATTACTCAGCTGGATATTGATAAGTTGAGGCATGCCTGACTTATGTTGGATGCCTCTTTTAGTCGAGCACCACCACCATATCCTGGTGATACACGTGATATTACAGATTATACCACAGTTAGGGGTAACTGGTATTTGACTCCTAGAGTATCCCAGCTATTTCCTTGCACCCATATGTCTTTACATTTAAGTATGCACTAGCGATAGTGTATCAGCTTTATGTTAGGGGTGGGGGTGTATCGACCACTTAGGTTTTTTATTGTTGTATCTCTTTTTCTCATAGTGTGCTATCATAGTAGAGTCAAAATATGGTTAGGTGATACATATCTTTTTTGATTTTTCTTGAAATACACCGAGATGGTTTAACAAGCACGAATAATCTATGAAGTTATGTGAAATATCCTGGGGTTTGGCACCTTAGAAAATTTACTAGATTTCTAGTTTCTGGCCAAGATATGACTGAGGGTTATCAGTGGTATGCTGAGGTATTGTTGGTAAGGATTAGTCGTACACTAACCAATGTTGGTTGGTGGGTTGGATGGGGTTCTAGAATATGTACAACTTGGAGGGTAATAGTCATATGGTTGGATGCAGGTCATGTGATTTGGGTTTATCCTTAACTCAATCTAAGACTTAGTAACTTCAATTGGATCTGAGTACGAGTGGCTCACCATGTGATGTAAGATAGGGTATGACTTATTGACTCATATGGTAGATAATATTGTAATTTCCTTGGGTTCTATCCTACCAGAGGTACAGTTTGGGGGTACTAATCATATGGTTTGGGTATGACTTGGTTTGGGTAAGTCGTAAGGTGGACAGTGTTGGGTTCAAGGGGAAGGTCTAGGGTACGAGTGGTGGGTACCACTCGTATTGGAGGGTAGGACTGGTGTGGGTTGATGTACCACCTAATAGGAATTTTAAGCAGTTTAAGTTAGGGGTAATCTGGACATTTACCCACTAACCACTTAAGGCCCCATGACTTATAACTCTATTGGGACACTATTTACCCTATTATTCTAATATTAAACGCTTAGAAACTCTCTCTAATTCTCTCTAAGAATCTTGGGTAAAGAAAGGTTTGGGTTTTATATAGAGGTGCAATTTGGGGCTTGTTTGGGTGATTTCTGTCCATCATCTTCATAAGCTAAGGAAAGATACTCCTCCCTCATTGTTAGGTCTAACTAATGGATTGATTTATACAATGTTTGCATGGCATGATTATTGTATGGTTTTGGGGTTTTCAAATATATGTCGAGGTTTTGGTATTAAATGCGTGATTATGATTTTCCCATGTTTTTAATTATGTTTGTACATGCTTTGATGGAGGTTTGGAAAATTGGTTGCATGGGAATGGTTAATTGTCAACATGTTTGATAAAATGCCTATGAGAATGCTTTTACTATATTATTGGACTTTTAATGGAACTATTGCATGTTATGGTTTGGTAATAGAACCCTAAATGGTATGGTTTGGTGGTTATGGTTAGGGTTAATTAAACATCCTTGTATGGTACAAGGGAATCCCCCAAGTGAACATGTTAATGAACAACTTACGGGGTACATAGTATTCCCCCAAGCTAACTAAATAATGTGACCCTTATGAGGTACACGGGATTCCCACAAGTTAAGTTGATAATGTAATCTATGGGAACATGTGAATCCTTTCACATAAAGAGGCTGGCTAAGGACATTGCTTGCAAGATATAGTCGGTATGAAGATACCATTATTTATAGCCTTGGTTAATAATAATGGATTAATGGTATGTTGAATGGTAATGGTTTTAGTTGTTAAATAATGGTGGGGTGTTATAACTTACCATGAAGGTATGAGTCCAATGGACGGACACTAGAAAATCATGTTTGCCGACATGATGGTTGGTCATAGCAACCATAAATGATATTATGAGGTACGTGGGAATCCTCTAAGTGCACTGTACATAAGTATCATGAAGAGTGAAGGGTACTTGGGAATTTACTACTCTTATTGTATCTCTGTTTTGGGTGGCTATATGCACCGGGGCTCATTCGGGGGGTTACATTTGACCCATATAGCCCATAGCTAGTTCTAGGATAGTTAAGATACACATACCCAGGTTAATAGTTTTAAATGCATGCTAAACCTGTTTTTCTTTCTCGGAATGGAGATATATATATATATGTATGGTTTGTATGCATATGGTTGGTTTACTTGGTTTTACTAGATGGCATTATTTTATCTTTACCATGAGTAGTTGCTAGCATTCATCTGCTAACCCATCCCGGACAGCTGTATCCCCACGCAATGCAAGAATTGGCCATTCTACTCCTACTGCTTAGTGATCAAATTCGGTATTGGCTATGAGTTTGAAGCGGTGAGCTTTCATATTTTTGAAGGATCCATTTCATATCATGGATGTCTTTACATGCTTTGGATATTTTATGGATATTGGTTTTGTCTACGGTTGGGGGCATGTCCCAACAAGATATTATTTTTCTTTTGGTTAGAGGCTTGTATGACTACTCTGTGTTGGAATGGCCGGGATTGGTATTGGTGCCAGCCTTAGTATTGGCATTGGTATTGGGGCTGATACCATTGAACTGAATTTATTATTATTCTATCCTCTTTTATTTTAAATTATATATTTATATCAAAATTAATTTGGTTCACGGTTTGGTTCGGTAATAGTTATTGGTTGGATAATGGATGGTTACACTTGTTTGGGTTTGTCATAGTTATAGACCTATTCTAGATTCTTAGGTTATGCTTACACACTATCTTGTTATATGTTTGGAATTAATCCAACTCAGAATATGTGTAGGTTGGTTGGGTTGGGTAACAGGGGTGGTCTCCGGTCCTAGTTGGACTTGGGATGCCCATTACGACAAGGACCCGGGTTGGGCTGTGCCAAGTTTGTATCAGAGCTTTAGGATTATGGTAAATTGGGAGTCCACAAGCCATTTCAAGTAGAGTATTTTTTAAGGGTGTATAGCGCACCACACTCATAAGGGAGAGGCTACAAGACATTTAGGAATGTTTCACTTTCTTGGTATTCTATTTTCAAGCTTGGAGTCTAAGTCCTGGAATCTTCTCTAACTATGGTTTGTTCCCTTTTTAGATCATGCCTCGACGATCTGAGATGCAAGGAAACCCTTCTCTTCCAACTGGGTACAATGTTGAGGGGACACGTACTATTCAGGGGATCCGTACTCGGTCTAGGGGTCCAGTCCCTGATATTTCTTGAGTTCCACCGGTTGCTACAAGTCCTCCTTAAGATTAGGTAACTAATGTAGAATTTTGTTAATCGATTCATGTTATTGCTCAATGAAACGAACCGAAACCCAGCCATGTCGTATGGGTTCCTCAAGCCCATATGAACCGGTGGTCACCCGATAACCCAACCTAACCATCACATCAATCATGAGGGTCGGGTGAATTCCAACCATATAATAAGATAGTAGAAAACATACTTCAAGTCATAACTTAAACATGTCTAAACACTTCATTAGATTCATTAGACTAACTAATATAAACCAAATCCACATTCATCCGTAACACATCTATAGAAACTGATGTTTAGAAATGTATATATCGGGACACGCCCCCAACAATAGCCAAAACAAGTCAAAACGAGACTAAGTCTAAAGATAGGAGACCAAAAAGGAATGTCTTTCCAAGTAAGGAAGCTCACCACTCCTAAGTCAATGCACGAACCACTTCGATAACCTAATCACTGCAGCGGAAGATAAGATGAAGCTCCAGCCCCTATGCCGTATTGGGACATAGAATCCGGAGATGGTTAGCTATTGGAGAGAGAGCATGTAACTCAATGATAAGGATAAAATAGTATCATCAATCAATAACAAGTTAATATATCACATTCAACCATAGTCATGACCTTATCCATACATATAGTTATTTCACATGATAACAAGTAAACAAGTACTAACAACATTCTCAAAGCACTCATTTATGAGATATGTAGTGGAGTAATCCGACCTTCCACACTCAGATTCAACAATTCTTATTAGGTGTGGGACTTCAACCACATTCACATATCACTTAGACGAAGGACTTTAACCATGTATACACTCATTAAGCTAGGGTCTCTTAACTACATACACATCTATTCTCTAACGGCATGCCGTATTATATAGGGGACTCTAACCAAAGCCATTTCATTTGGCGAGGCACTTCAACCTCAAGAGATCTCATTGTGAAATAGACTTTAACCATAAGCAATTTCATTATGCAAGGGACTTTAACCTCAATTCCTTTTATTAGGCAAGGGAATTTAACCTCAAGCCATTATGAATATCATTAGTCAACAGTGGGACTCCAACCATTTATCCATGCATCATCATCTATTCAATTCACACTCAAGGAATTTAACCCATTTAGACAACTCAACACTATCCATGATCACATGGTCCTCATGGGAGACTTTGTTGCTCAACAATTTCAATAGGCCAATGCCTTAATTCAATTTATCATACAATTCAATTTACGGTCATCAAGGCCCTCACAAACTATTCACATTTCACTAGAAATCTTATACCATATTCATACCATACTTTAGTTCAACACACAATTAAAGTTCATTTTCATGTTTAGGGACTTTAACCCCTCATTAACCATCACCCAACAAGGTCATCAATTTCACCATAAATGGCTCATAGTACCTTTACAATATAATTTAATAACTATTCATACTTAATAGGCCATTGCCCTAGTTCAAAACATCATCAACATAAGACTAGACAATTTACTTAGACATTTTCACAAACACCTTGTGTGCGGGCCTTTACCAAGGCCATTTTCATGGTTGAAATCATCAAGATTAGAGTCACTCAAAACTCACATGTTATACGGAATACAACAAGCATCCACAAATAGAAATCATCATAAATAACAAGTATAAACACAAGTCTAAGCAAAAGTCCACATTAATCATTATTAGGTAAAAAAACCCTTTCATTTGATTTCAAAATCACCATGTACACTTATAATCCAAGAGCAAAATACATGGGTTCAGAGATATTTATCAAGGGGAATAGTTACATGCATTAGAAAACTTGATTCACCAAGATTCTTGACTTCATTTTACCTCTTGAAGATCACCATTTAAACCCCAGTCTCCAATTCTTCAAACATGAGTTTGAGAGAGTGTTTAGAGTGTTTGATCCATCAAAATTCATGTTTAGGATAGAAGCACTTATATAGTGAGAAGACTTATGATTTTAGGCATAGGAAATGACCATAAGGACCTTCGTTAAAATATGGAAATTGACCCATCCAAGGGTATGACTAATTAAAGGAAATGTACCCTTGTGTACGAGTGGTACCCTAACTCGTACCCTAGGCTTCTCCTAGGTCACCTACACTGTTCAGGGTACGACCACACACCCTTGAGTCATATCCATAGGGTGTAACTTGATGATAGGCGAATTTACACGCCTATCAATATATTTTGCCCATATTTTAGCCTAGTTTTGAGAACAAATTATATATTTCATGAACTTTTAGTCCTTTTTCCTGTAAATGAGCTAACAAACATGATTAGGAAAGTTTCAGGTATAAATTATGCAAAATACAGCATTTTATGGCTTACTTGATGCAAAAGAAAGCTCACAAAGGAAGGGAAGGAAGTCTACACGCCTAAGGACCAAAACTGCTGCATGTAAAATCTGTCCCGGGCTAAAACAACATTTCTGAAGACTTTGGGGACTTACAGTTACAAAGCTGGATTTTGACAATGATACATTAACCTAGTACAATTGGGTTATGTATTTCATTAGTTTATTTGGATTAGGAGAATGTTACATTAACCTAGTACAAATGGGTTAAGTATTTCCTTAGTTTAGTAGGATTTGGTTATTTATTTCATTAGCATAGTAGGAGTAGGATAGGAGTATTATAAATACCCTATCATGCTAGAGATTTTTAATTAAGTCCTCCCTTAGTGGAGAGGCAAGTCCTCCCTTAGTGGAGAGGCAAGTCCTCCCTTAGTGGAGAGACACATTCTACTTCTCAATTACAACTCTTCTAATCTTTCCATTAATTCTATTCTTAAATTCCACAACAAGAGAATCGTTACTTGCTAAGGAATCACGCCACACACCTATCACCTTATCCACACGCCATTACTCAACAATAACAATGCAAATCGTGATCTCCTTCGCATTCATGGGTAACTAAACTTCTCTGTTGGGGTTATGGAAGTCGAATGAGATACTATCTATTGCTGTGAGTTTGTGAGTTCGAGACACGTATATTGCTTATATCATTATTCTCTTCATCTTAATGCAAATTCTTGTGGCTGCAGACACATAGAATAACGCCAGTCTAACATTTAACTTGTTCGCGAGAAAGGTTATTTGTCTGGAAAAGAGATAATGTCAAGGTAGTAGGACACCCTTTCCTATTAAAAAGCTAGTGTCGTAACTGGACTAACCTCTTGGAGAATTCGTACCGTTAGACACGCTTTAAGCTCGCGAGAGTTAAAGTGAAATAGTCCTTGTTTAGGTCGCGAGACGCTTGGATTTACCATCGACTACAATTCTCTATAAGCAATTGCATGTCAAGACTCTACACACTCATAGCCAATAGAGATGTATACCTCAGAAGGTGGACATAACCCCAACACCTCAATTCTCATTGTCTACAACCAACGTGACAATCTTCCTTTTTTTACTTTGCTATTTTCAGCTTTTACTTTATTGTTTTGGTTACATATTACAATCCCCCCTTCTTACGAGACTTGCACCAAAATTTTAGTAATTTTACTTACTTGTTGGCCAAGCTATTCCTTGTGGGATCGACACCCAACCCAGGTTGGGTTCTATATTTGCTATCGACCGCTTTACACTCAAACGAGATCTGTAGATTGAGCGTTATCAAAAATTGGCGCCGTTGCCGGGGAATACGAGTGTCAATCAAGTTCGTGATAATTACTAGACCCTTTGGTCAAAGATTCTCGTACTTTTATGTTTAGTTTTTGTTTTTGTTTATTGCAGGTTTTTTCTTTTAGTGCATGCCCCATACTAGAAGTTCTGGTCAACCGTTATTACCAATCAATCCGGAACCACAACGAATTAGAAGAATGGAAGCACAAGCTGAAATCGACAGGATGGCTGCTCAACACGAGCAAGCAAGATTAGCTGCTCTTGCCGCTGCTCAAGTCCAACAACAAAATATTGATAATCCCGGGCGAGCAACAAGTCCTGACGATGAGGATTTAGGTGATGACGAGTTGATAAACCCAAGGCATGTTGCTGAAACTGCAACACCTGCCAACAGAAGAGGTCAACAAGCTCGGTATAGGTATGATCGCCAACCTATGCAGCCAGCTTTCGACGATGATGATGATGATCTTGATGGTGCCGGAGCCACTGGAGCAATAATTCCACCACCATTAGCGCCCGGAGCCAAGTTCAACATCACAAGCACCATGCTTCAGTTATTGCAACTCAAGGGATTATTTGGTGGACTAGCAGGCGATGATCCGAATATGCATCTCATCAACTTTATTTCTACATGCAAGTCCTTTGACAATCCTGGTGTTGGTCAGAATGCTATTCGATTACGTCTATTTCCATTGTCTCTTTCTGGGGAGGCAACACTATGGTTGATTGGGCTGACTCCTGATTCAATTACAAATTGGAGGCAATTGAGAGACGCTTTCCTAGAAAGATTCTTTCCGCCATCCAAAAGGGCTCAATTGAGAGATGAAATCAGCAACTTTTGTCAGCTTCCCTCTGAAGCTCTTCATGAAACATGGGAGAGGTTCAAGACAAAGCTAGCGAGATGCCCAAACCATCACATGACCAATGTTCACCTAATGGAGATATTGTATAGAGCCTTGAATTCAATAACTAAACCAGTGGTGGACAACGCAGCTGGAGGTTCTTTCATGGACCTCACCTTTGGTCAAGCAAGCAATATGCTAGATCGTATGATGAAACAAAGTAGAGCTTGGCATACCAGGGATTCTGAGGTAGCAAGCCCCACTTTATCTATTGGCATGACTGCAGACCAACGAAGAAGAGAAGAAGAACGTGATCAAGATATGGCGCACATGAAAACCCAAATGGATCTTCTTACAAAGCATCCATTAGGGAAGACTGAAAAAGTGAAAGCGATTGCGTCAAAAGGAAGAGACGGATCTGATTCAGAAGAGGAGGCCAACTACTTGAACAATCAGGGGGGTTTCCGAGGGAATACCCAAGGAAACCAAGGTCGGAACTATTATGATAAATCTGGAAACAAAGACCAAGGTAGTTGGAAGAACAAGAATGAAAAGAGTGGTTTGTACGTTCCCCCTGGCAGACGTGATACCACCATATCTAATTCTGGAAGCATGGAAGACATGATGGCTAAATTATTGAAAGGAGTGGAAGCAACGAGCGCGGGAGTTATGGAGGTAATTGATGATTTGTCCTCCATGAAGCAACTAGTTGATTCTCATTCCACTTCTATCAGGCAAATAGAGCAGCAATTGAGCCAACTTTCAGCAGCATTCAATCAAAGAAAGGCTGGCACCTTACCAAGTGATACTGTGCAAAACCCAAAGAATGCTGGGTCATGCATGGCCATCACTACCAGAAGTGGTAAGATGCTGGAAACTTCAGCAAAAGGCAAGCAAGTGGTTGACGAAGTTGCGGACATGGACATTACACCTAGTGACGTTACAAAAGGAGAAGAAGCCGCAACAACTACTCCCAACGTCAGGGACGTTTCACCTAGTGACGTGTAGCCTGAAAAAGTGGAAAAATAGAAGCAAGAGGAGAAAAAAACTGTGGAGAGAACACTTCCATACCCACCACCACCTTTTTCCCAAAGATTGAAGAAGGTGGCGGATGACACAAAGTTCAGCAAATTCATGAATATGTTAAAGCATCTCACCATTAATGTTCCATTGGTGGAGGCACTTGAACAAATGCCTGGGTATGCGAAATTTATGAAGGATCTCTTGAAAAAGAAGCGGTCAACAATTTATGACTTGGCGGATAATGTTCATCATTGTAGTGCAATCGCTACAAGATCGCTAGTTCAAAAGAAGGCAGATCCTGGAGCTTTCACTATTCCTTGCACAATTGGATCGTTGGATTTTGCTAAGGCATTGTGCGATTTGGGAGCTAGCATCAATTTCATGCCACTATCTATCTACAGAAAGTTGGGGTTGGGAGACCCTACACCAACCAATATGAGGCACGTGATGGCTGATAGGTCGGTAAAACGACCTGTGGGTATCTTGAATGATGTGTTGGGGAAGGTTTCTTCATTCATCTTTCCTGCAGACTTCGTTATTCTGGATTGTAAGGAGGATTCTGAAGTTCCCATCATCTTGGGACATCCCTTCCTTGCAACTGGAAGTGTGCTTATTGACATAAAAGATAATGAGCATTTGTTTCGAATTAATGACGAAGTGGTACGGTTTAATATATGAAAAACAATGAAGCAGCCCAGCGATATGAATGAGTTATATGTTCATCATGAGGATACGAAAGAATTATCTATAGAGAAACAGCCTACTGTTGAGCCATTGTCTGCTGTGCCACTGAAAGTTGAGCATGAAGATAATGAAGGTTATGAAGAACTTATGAGTGCTCTAACAGAAATAGAGCCTTATACCCCTAAGCAACCAGATTGTGATCTCAAGAATCAACCAACAGCGAAGACTCCCATTGACGAGCCACCAATGCTAGAATCGCAAGAGCTTCCCGATTATCTAAGGTATGTGTTCTTGGAAAGTAGAAGTATACTTCCGATAAGTGTGGTGGATGATTTAAGTGAACAGCACGTGGAGGCTCTCATCTCTGCTCTGATGAGGTATAAGAGAGCTATGGGTTGGACTATTGATGATATAATTGGTGACTCTTCGGAGAAACGTAGGAGCCATCTCGAAGAAGATCGCATGCCCACAGGTAAGCCTCATTGTCGTCTAAATCCTTTCAAAAAACGATCCATCACTTACCTCGATGAAGTCTGAGTACTCGAGGTAACTATGTCGAGCCACGACAATAAATAAGCCGCTAGATGGGAGGCAACCCATCATTTTATTGTTTTATCATTTTATCTTTTTATCGTTTATCGTTTCATTCTAGTACTTGTTTGGTTTTGATAAATGAAAAATCCAAAAATAAGAGTCGTGCCACGACCAAAACTAAGGCGCTTGGTGGGAGGCAACCCATAGTACTAATCGTTTTCGTTTGGTTTTGAGCAAAAATAGGTGCAAGAAGTATTCAACGAGGAGATTGATTTCAATTGACGATTTGGACGCATTGTATGGTAAAGTTGGTAAGTTAGGAATAGTGATGCATAAGGCTATGGATTGAGCATCTCTCATGCCCAAATAGGCATCTAGGAAAGCTAGGCCTTGGAAAAACTATGCCACGAACGATGCACAACCTATCCTATAGCCCAAGGTCTCGGAATCTAGTGTGCTATACACTATGCGCCGCCTATTCCTAAGTGTGCTTTTGACTATGCGCCGCCTATGCTATGGCATTTAGTCTCAGTATCTTATATGCCATAGACTATGCGGCGCATATGTCTACAAATGCCATAGACTATGCGGCGCATATGTCCCATTATGCTATAGACAATGCGCCGCATATGTCATTGATATGCCGAGCATTATGCGCCGCATATGTGGTATTTTTGTCTCCAAAACTGATTGTAAATGGGTCAAAACCCGACCCATTCTCTTCCTATATAAAGGGGACTTAGTCTTGAAACATAACCACACTAAAAATTTACCCAAAGGCATCGCACATCCATCCAAATCATCTCAAAACTTCTCTTTTTGCTCTTCCAATTCACAAGAACATCTCCAAAGGCTTCAATAACGTAAGTACTCTTATTCTTCATTTATTTCTCGTAAGTACTACGTTGCTATGTCTATTATGAATTGATAAATCGTATAAGATTGTTGGTGATGTTCATGTGTTTGGATTGTTGATACAAAATCATGTGAGTGAACATGTACGTAGGAAAATCTTGACTTGTTTCCGACTTGAAGTTGGTTTTAATAGCATTGTTATACTATTTGCGGAATTACTATGGATATGAATAGTGCTTAAGATTGTCGTTTGGATACTTACATGTTAGACTATCCCGGCCATCGGGATAAGACTTATAGTGCCTACCGACATAAGAGGTTATGATTGTTGTAAGAATAACTATTCCATGTAGTAACCCCTATGTAGTAGTGTTGCTATATCTACCATGAAAGTAGTCCAATGGCTGCAAGTAAGTGATGCATTGCTGATTTTCTTGTCGGAATACAATCCTAAAACGTATGTCGACGAAATCTGAGTAATCGACCACTTTCGCTTCACTGATTTGTGTTAACAAAACTAAGTGTGGGGTGGTACCCCTACTGCTTATGTATAGATTGTATCCATTGAGATTGTGCTACCATTAACACTATTTCAAGTCTCAGGTACAATGGCACCCAAAGCAAGACAAGGCAAAGAAAAGGCTACCACTTCCCAAAAGAGCAAGAAAAGAAGCCGCAAGGAGCAAGGAGAACCCTCCCCACTGCAAACACCTTGACTCACGCTTGGAATTAAGTGGGATAATTATGAGGAACTTCTATGGATGACGACTCTGATGATGATTCCAATGCAAGGGGTATGACCCCAGACATAGAGGATAAGTCCGACCAACCAGGTTCCTCGTATTTATTTTCCACTGAGGACAGTGTCCCGACTAAGTGTGGGGTGATGGTATTGCATGCTATAATTCTCTATTCGCATCTATGTTTGTTTGCCTTTGTTTCATTTTTGTTTCTGTATTCGCATCTATGTTTGTTTGCTTTTGTTTCATTTTTGTTTCGTTTTTTTTTAGTAGTTAAAATTTTTTTTTAGCTTCGCATGAAATTATTTTGATAGGCAGGATGAGATTATAACAAGAGTATGTGTTACAATTGTGACTATTGAGACGTTTAGGCTCTAGTTGTGACTCATTATGTGATATTTTGTGGTTCAATTCCTTCACTTGTTGGGTTGAGAGTCTATATTACTTCCAATCAAGTCGACCATGTGCCTTGTGTGTGTGAGATTAATAGTATCTTCTATGTATGTGGCTGATGCTAGAACTTGCCTGGTATGTATGCAAAGCGAAAATAAGGAGTGTAAGTTTAGGATATGATTTAGGCATTTCTTTGGCAACCTATATTTGTTTACCTTCAGTTTTACCTACCCATGAACATCATCCCTAGTTAAACCCTTTTGAGCCTTTAGCCTATTTCTTTGACAACCTTGTATGTAAGCCTAATCCATTTTTTTTCAAGACCGTAATTTGATCCAAATTCCTAAGTGCTTTAAAGTGAAAAAGTCATGTGACAACATAAGAGGAAATTGGGTGAGTATGATGCTTTAAATTGTAATGGTGCTTGAATGTGTTATGAAAAAGAAAGTGCTATCATAAGAGGTATGTTGTGAAAAGAAAAAGGAAAAGAAAGATGAAAAGTGAGTTGTGCTTAAAATTGAAAAACAAAAGATGAGAACAAGGGTGGAAGAATAAAATAAAGAAAGGTTGAAAGAAAAAAGTGTCAATGATACAATGTGATGTATTAAAGTGCTTAGGAACTTAGTCACTATTTCTGGCCAAAATAGCTGATCCTACCCGTCCCTTAGCCTACATTACAACCATCAAAAGACCTACTTGATCCTAAGCTTAGCATTCTGGCATTTAGTAGAGTACTACATTAAGGGCAAGCCTATGGTCATCAGTTGCTACATACGAATTCTTTGTGAGAGTGAGAGCAAGGACATTTTGATACCCATGTTTGAAAAATATGCTATATTTGTGAGTAATTATGGGTACTATATTGTGAGACACACATGGTTGATGAGCTTTGGATAGTTGTATATGATTCTATGTACCTTAACGTTTGCATGCGAGTTGATCACCATCACTAGTCTACGCTAGAGGTTAAACTGTTTCTACTTATAATCGGGAAGCTACTCTTTGTTGATAATTTTTGTGCTTGTCTTGAAGAATGTTTTGTGTTGTTGCTGTAAAAACCCTAAGTTGATGCTTAGAAGGACATGATATTTTGTTCGAGGACGAACAAAGCTGCAAGTGTGGGGTGTTGATGATAGGTGAATTTACACGCCTATATCAATATATTTTGCCCATATTTTAGCCTAGTTTTGAGAACAAATTATATATTTCATGCACTTTTAGTCCTTTTTCCTGTAAATGAGCTAACGAACATGATTAGGAAAGTTTCAGGTATAAATGATGCAAAATACAGCATTTTATGGCTTACTTGACGCAAAAGAAAACTCACAAAGGAAGGGAAGGAAGTCTACACGCCTAAGGACCAAAACTGCTGCATGTAAAATCTGTCCCGGGCTAAAACAACATTTCTGAGGACTTTGGGGACTTACAGATACAAAGCTGGATTTTGACAATGATACATTAACCTAGTACAATTGGGTTATGTATTTCATTAGTTTATTTGGATTAGGAGAATGTTACATTAACCTAGTACAAATGGGTTAAGTATTTCCTTAGTTTAGTAGGATTTGGTTATTTATTTCATTAGCATAGTAGGAGTAGGATAGGAGTATTATAAATACCCTATCATGCTAGAGATTTTTAATTAAGTCCTCCCTTAGTGGAGAGGCAAGTCCTCCCTTACTGGAGAGGCAAGTCCTCCCTTAGTGGAGAGGCAAGTCCACCCTTAGTGGAGAGACACATTCTACTTCTCAATTACAACCCTTCTAATCTTTCCATTAATTCTATTCTTAAATTCCACAACAAGAGAATCATTACTTGCAAAGGAATCACGCCACACGCCTATCACCTAATCCACACGCCATTACTCAACAATAATAATGCAAATCGTGATCTCCTTCGCACTCATGGGTAACTAAACTTCTCTGTTGGGGTTATGGAAGCCGAATGAGATACTATCTATTGCTGTGAGTTTGTGAGTTCGAGACACGTATATTGCTTATATCATTATTCTCTTCATCTTAATGCAAATTCTTGTGGCTGCAGACACATAGAATAACGCCAGTCTAACATTTAACTTGTTCGCGAGAAAGGTTATTTGTCTGGAAAAGAGATAATGTCAAGGTAGTAGGACACCCTTTCCTATTAAAAAGCTAGTGCCATAACTGGACTAACCTCTTGGAGAATTCGTACCGTTAGACACGCTTTAAGTTCGCGAGAGTTAGAGTGAAATAGTCCTTGTTTAGGTCGCGAGACGCTTGGATTTACCATCGACTACAATTCTCTATAAGCAATTGCATGTCAAGACTCTACACACTCATAGCCAATAGAGACGTATACCTCAGAAGGTGAACATAACCCCAACGCCTCAATTCTCATTGTCTACAACCAACGTGACAATCTTTCTTTTTTTACTTTGCTATTTTCAGCTTTTACTTTATTGTTTTGGTTACATATTACAATCCCCCCTTCTTACGAGACTTGCACCAAAAGTTTAGTAATTTTACTTACTTGTTGGCCAAGCTATTCCCTGTGGGATCGACACCCAACCCAGGTTGGGTTCTATATTTTCTATCGACCGCTTTACACTCAAACGAGATCTGTAGATTGAGCGTTATCATAACTCAACCCCTAGATCGTATACTTTAACCGTATAAAAAACAGTCCAGTCAAAGTTCAAGTTCAAATTCTATACAACTCACTTAGTATGACTCGTACCCTTTGGTACGATTGAGGAAGGAGTCGCTCGTACCTAGGACTGTGAGTAACCCTCACTACACTGCGTAGGATATTAGAGAGGAGGGATAAGGGGATAAGATAAGTATCCTAGGGGTATGGCTTATGCCCATAGCATACCTAACTCAGAATCACCTAATGAAAAAGTTCTTCTCATGGTTCCAAACGTAGGTGTTACAATTCTCTCCCTCTTGGATCATTCGTTCACGAATGATGGGTAAGGAAAGTATAACATGAGTTATCATAGTATCACATATCAAAACAACTTTTAAATAAATTAGGACAAAGCACGGAACAAGGATACAACACAGGAAATTCATGATCCTCCTCAAATAACCTTTTCATTTCATTAATCTTGGGACTCAAACCATTAATTTATCAAAGACACTTGTTCATTTCAAAGCTTGGGGACTTAAACCTTTTACTTATCAACACTTAGTCATTTCATAACTTAGGGACTTCAACCCATCAACTTATCAAGGATACTTGTTAAACTTAAAGACTAGGGAATGAAACCCATCATCTATCAAAGATATGAATTAACTTAAGGTATTAGGGACTTAAACCCATCATAACTAAGACACGCATGATTTAAAAGCATTAGGGACTTTAACCCATTATCTAAACAAGGCATGACTCAATTCAACACATTGGTGACTTAAAACCCATTGTCTATCAATACATAAATCAAGGTAAGATGATTAACACATACCTTCATTGAAAGTTCCCGAGATGGGAAACAAATACGGATACTTGGACTTCATGTACTTTTCTACCTCCAAAGTAGATTCCTCTGAATTTTGGTTCCTTCATAGAACCTTAACCAAAGCAACTTCTTTTGCTCGTAACCAAAAAACTTGCTATTCTTAGATACTCATCGGGATATCCTCATAGGACAAAGATTCCAAGATATCGACATACCTCAAGGGATCAACCAATGAAGCATCACCCACACATTTCAACAACATAGAAACGTAGAATACTGAGTGAATGAAATTCATGCTAGAAGGCAAATCCAACTCATAGGCAACATTGCTAACACTCTTCACAATCAAATAGGGACCAACAAACGAGGGACTAATCCTTCCCTTTTTACCAAACTATATCACTTTCTTCATAGGAGACACTTTCAAGAATACCTAATTGCCAATGCTAAACTCTAAGTCCCTACGCCTTAAATCTGCATAGGACTTTTGGTGACTTTGAGCCATTTTGAATCTACCACGAATCACCTTCACCTTGTCTAAGGATTGGTGAACAAAATTAGGCCAAGCAACTTACGCTCACCAACTTCGTACTACCTAATAACATATCGACATCTCCTAGAATACAATGCCTCAAAAGAGGCCATTCCAATACTAAAGTGGTAACTATTATTATGGGCGAACTCAATCAAAGGTAAGTGGTCATACCAACTACCACTACAATCAATCACACAAGCCCATAATATATCCTCTAATGTTTGGATGGTCCTCTCTGCTTGCCCATCCATTTGTAGATGGAAGGCGGTACTAAGGCACACACTAGTACCTAAACCTTTTTTGAACGACTTCTAAAAATGGGATGAAAATTGAGAACCACGATAAAAAATAATAAAAAAATAGAGTATCATGTAACTTCACGATCTCTACAAGATACAACTTAGCATAATATTCCTTCGAGTAATTAGTCCTCATGGGTAAAAGTGAGCGGAATTGGTCATTCTATCTACAATGACCCAAATACGAGGAAGACTGATAATGAATTCTATATTAATTGACTCCCACTTCCTTTCGGGTAATAAAATCTCTTGATACAAGCCCCTGAGCCTCATGTGCTCAAATTTCACTTGTTAGTACACCATACACTTGGCCACATAAATAGCCATATCTCGCTTCATATTACCATACCAATAGAACTCTCTAAGATCATGATACATCTAGTGGAACTAAGGTGAATAGCATAACAAAATTCATGAGCCTCGGCCATGACCCTTTCCCTCAATGCATCGATGTAAGGAATGCATTGTTTACCTTGATATCTAAAGATACCATCACCACCAATCTCAAAGTTTGAAACTTTTTATTGAGCCATATTAGTCTTGATCTTCATCAAGTCGGGGTCAAATGCTTGCTTTTTCTTTATCTGAACAATAAAAGACAAATGAGATACCGAAAGAAGAACTACACAACCATCCTTAGAGTCTACAAGTCAAACTCCAAGATTAGCCAAACGGTGAATGTCCTTTATCAATTCCCACTTGTACTCATCCTCATCGTACTAAAAGCATCGACGACTATATTAGCTTTACCGTGGTGGTAATGAAGACTCATACCATAGTCTTTCAACAAATCAAGCCACCTTCTTTTCCCAAGGTTCAACTTATTTTGAGTAAAGAAATATTGAAGACTCTTATGATCGAAAAATATATCAACATGAACCCCATAAAGATAATGTCGCCAAATCTTTAGAGCAAAAACCTCGGCTAATAACTCTAAGTTGTGAGTAGGGTAGTTCTTTTTGTGAACTTTAAATTGCCTAGAAGCATAGGCCACCAACCGACCATGTTGCATCAAAATACAATCGAGACTAATAGAAGAAGCATCCCAATACATTACAAAACCATCATTACATTCAGGCAATGACAAAACCAGAGCTGAAGTCAACTTAAATTTACACTTTTCAAAACTACCCTACACGGATCCAACCACAAGAACTTGACCTTGGGTCAACTTGGTCAATGGGGTAGTTATGGTTGAGAAACTCTCTACAAATCTTCTATAGTAACCGGCTATACCCAAGAAACTTTGAATATTGGTTGGAGTCATAGGTCTAGGGCCACTTTTTAACTGTCTCAATCTTTTGGGGATCTACCACGATCGCTTCGCTAGAGATTACAAGACCAAGAAAAGCTACAACTTTCAACCAAAACTCAAATTTAGAGAACTTGGCATACAAACAGTTATCCTTCAAAGTTTGTAACATGACATGGAGGTGATCGACATGATCCACCTCACTCATAAAATATACTAAGATGTCATCAATGAAGACAATGATAAACATGTCCAAGAAAGGACGAAAGACCGTATTCATCAAATCCATGAATGCCGCTGGGTCATTGGTCAATCCAAAAGATATAACAAGAAACTCATAGTAACCATATGAGTTATAAAGGTAGTCTTAAGGATATTTACTTCTCTAATGTTAAGCTGATGATAAATGGATCTAAGAACAATCTTAGAGAAAAACATAGCACCCTGAAGTTGATCAAACAAATCATAGATCCTACGAAGAGGATATTTATTCTTTAGGGTCACGTTGTTCAACTGATGATAATCAATACACGTATGACGGATACCATCCATCTTGTGGATCAAACAACATGGGAGAACCCCAAGGAGGAATAGTAGGATGGATAAAACCTTTATCTAAGAGGTCCTTCAATTTATCCTTAAGCTCTTTTAGCTTAGTCGGAGCCATTCGATAAGGAAGGATGGAAATCGGACGAGTTTCCAGAACAAGATCAATCCTAAAATCAATTTCCATGTTGGGAGAAATACTGAGAAGATTATAGGGAAACACCTTGGGAAACTCATTAAACATGGAAATAGATTCTAAAGAATGATCTTTCGAGTTAGAATCTTTAATTTGGCCCAAATGATACAAACACACCTTTGAAATCAACTATTGGGCTTTAAGATAAGAAATGAATCTCCCCCTAGGCACAAAACAACAACCTTCCTATATAATGATAGGCTCATTAGGGAATTTGAACATGACCTTATGGGTCAAACAATTAAGGAAGCATAACACAAATACCATAATTCAATCCCCAGAATGACATCAAAATTGACCATGTCCAACTCTATAAAGTCTAAATGAGTATCTCTAACACCAACAGATACCACAACACCTATAGATCCTTCTAACAATCATAGAGTCTCCTATTTGGGTTGAAAAAGAAAAAGGAACTGATAGACTCTGGGGACAACAATCAAGATGTACATCAACACATGGGGTCACATAAGAAAGTGTAGAACCTGGATCAAGCAAATAATATACATCGCAGGAGAAAATCTCAACATACCCGTGACAGTATTAGGAGATGCCTCAAAATCCTGGCGAGTAGCAAGTGCATACAAGCGGTTCCGGCTTGTATCAGTGCCAGAAATAAAAGCCAAAGCAGGCATAGAACCCTTCAATATAGGATTAGGTGAAGTAGAAATAGGAGCCTTGTTGGCCTAAGAAGCTGGTATAGAGGGGCACTCACATTTCTTTTGACCAATCTAACCATAACTAAAACATCTATTTCTCCCATTGTCATACTGAACATGATGACTCTGACCATAAAATTTGCAAGGAGATTGGGGTAAAACTGACTGGGCCCCGTTAGCCTAGAATTGGGCATTTTGTTCCTGAAACCCACCATTAAATTGAGATTGACAATCACCCAATGAATTTGGGTAAGAAGAGCAAACTCTAGCGGAGAAGAAAGAACTCAAACTCCTCCACCTATTCTATGGACACCTACCCCCATCTTTATTACTTGATTCAAAAGACCTAAACTTCTTCCCTTGTCTTTCACTAAACTCAACTTTATTCTTTTTTTCTTTTTCCACTTATTGCATATACACAATAAACCTAGAGATATCCATATTCTCAACAAATAAGGCTACCTTTCTCTCAAGGACTAACTTACGAAATAATCTCGAGAAAAATTTATACATCCTACCAATTATGCTAGAGACCATATCGGGAGAATACCTTGACAATTAATGGAATTTCAAGGCATACTCTTGAACGAACATCTTCCCTTGCTTTAAGTTCACAAACTCTTCCGCCTTTGTTTTCCTCAACTCTTAAGAAAAGAAGTGGTCTAAGAAAGCCTCAAAGAAATCCTCCCACTTGGAGTGACTAGCATCCATACCTCTAGACAACTGACACCCCTCATACCATTGGTACACTATATCTTTCAATTTGTAGGAAGCAAACTCAACGACCTTAATTTCTAAAACATGTATGATTTTAAAGATCTTCTCCATTTCATCAATGAAGCCTTAAGGATCTTCCTCAACCTCATTACCCAAAAATATAGGATATCTTAACCTCATGAATTGGCCAATTCTTATGGCCTCAGAAGAAATAATAGTCAGAGCACCATGATTTAATTAAGAAGTACCAATTGAGTCAAGAGGTTCATAGAGTGATAAAACTTGACATTAGTAGCATTCCCTTAAGGTGACAAAATAAGAGGGTTACTCTCATAGTCAGGGTTGGTGGGTACAAGTGGAAACCCATAAAGATGGTCGGATGCCGCAGCCCTAGCCCAAGTTCAAACTTAAAGAGTTGGAAGAGCTTTATCCGTAAGTCCCTTAGAAGGGTTTCCCTGAGTCTCTAATATCCTTACAGGCATGATATAAAAGATAACAAACAAAAATCAGAGGAATCCAAGACCTTAAACTCTATAGCTTGAGATTGAAACACAAGAAAGGGAACATTTCCTAAGATTTCTTGTATCTTCTCTTTAATACATATGGCATGCTTCATATCTGTAAAATAGACTCTACTTGAAAAGTGATTGTGGACACCCAACAGACCATGAACCTAGGCCCTAATACCAACTTGACACGACCCAAAAATGGGCCATGTCATAAAGGCACCTCAAGCCTATATGAACCGTAGGTCGCCTAATAACCCAACCTAACCATCACATCAATCATAAGGGTTAGGTAAATCCCAACCATATAATAAGATAGCAGAAAATATACTAAGACTGATAACATAAAAATTTCTAAACACTTTATTAGATTCATTAGACTAACCAATATACCCAAGTCCACAGTCATCTATAATACATCTATAGAAATTGATGTTTAGAAATGTATATGTTGGGACAAGCCCCTGGTAATAGCCAAAATAAGTTAAAATAAAACTAAGTCAAAAAATAGGAGACTAAGAAGGAATGTCTTCCAATATAAGGAAGCTCACCACTCCCAAGTCAATGCACGGACCACTTCGATCACCTAATCAGTATATAGGAAGATAAAATGATGCCCCATCCCCTATGTTGCATGAAAACGTAGCATCCAAAGATGGTTAGCGATTAGAGCGCTAGCATATAACTCAAGGATAAGGATAAAATAGTATCATGAATCAACAATAAGTCAATATATCATATTCAACCATATTCATGACCTTATCCATAAATATAGGTATTTCACATGCTAAAAAGTAAAAAAGTCATAACAACATTCTCAAAGCACTCAATCATGAGACATGAAGTAGAGGACTCCGACCTTCCACACTCAGATTGAACAATTCTTATTAGGTATGAGACTTTAACCACATTCACATATCACTTAGATGAAGGACTTCAACCATATATACACTCATTAAGAAAAAGACTCTAACCACATACACATCCATTCAAGCAAGGGACTGTAACCACATACACATATATATTTAGGCAAGGGACTCTAACCACATTCCTATACATTAAGCAAGGGACTCTAGCCATATTCCATATTAGATAAGTTCCTGTAGACTAAGCTATTTAAGGAACTTCAACCTTAATAGATCTCATTGCGTAAAGGTCTTTAACCACAAGTAATTTCATTAGGTAAGGAACTTTAACCTTAAGCCCTTTTATTATGTAAAAGACTTTAACCTTAAGCAATTATGACTATCATTAGTCGATATTGGGACTCTAAATCTTTGTCCATACATCATCATCTATTCAATTCACACTAAAGGAATTTAAGCCTTTTAGATAACTTAACACTATACATGACCACATAGTCCTTATGGGAGCCTTTGTTGCTTAACCATTTCATTAGGCCAATGCCTTAATTAAATTAATCATACAATTCAATTTATGGTCATTAAAACCCTCACAAACTATACACATTTCACTAATAATATTATACCATATTCATACCACACTTTAGTTTAACACACAATTCACGTTCACTTTCATGTTTAGGGACTTTGACCCCTCATTAACCATCACACAACAAGGTCTCAATTTCACCATACATGGCTCATAATACATTTAAAATATAATTTAACAACTACTCATACTTATTAGGACATTTCCCTAAACTTGAGGATTCATGGAAGGGGCTCACCTGGCAAAGCAAGAAGAGAAATATCAACTTTGAAAAGTCAGCATGTATTGAGCCTGAGTCTTATAGGCCACCCACCATTGAGCCTCTTGAGGAAATTAGAGTTGATATTATAGACATCATAGAGCTTGTTTTTAGCCTACCCCAGGGACCGGGAGAGCCTTCTATAACTCACCATTCATATATGTCATAAGCCAATTATGAGAAGTACATGGAGATCCAAAAGAAGCAAGAAACTACCATTGCTAGGCTTGATAAAGCCTACTCCTCTGTGGTGGAGTCTTACTATGACCTCCGGAGTGCACATGAAAAGATGGCCACAAGAGAAAAGAGGAGGAATAAGTTCTTTTTCAAGATATGGAAAGGGGTAAAAGTCCTATGAAATTTATTAAATCCTCGATATCAACTTCCTTCTTCTTGGGTGGAGAGTGATAATGAGTCCCCAACAAAGTGGTTTGACCTTGAGGAGAATGACAATGAAGTTGAATCTGAGAGTGATAGCAGCCCTTGATATGTTTTTAGAGAGCACCCTTATCTATTTTATCCTTGATTATTTATGCAGTGGGGACACTGCTACCTTTTAGTTAGGGGTGTCTCCACATTCATATGATTTGGGGACTATATTATTGATATTTCTGTATACTTTTTTGCTCTTTGTGATGATTCTCATTTTTTCTTTGGGTTGTAATATTCGGTAACTCTGATGGTGCAAACATTTGTATAGATTAGTTATTTTATTCATAGCTTGTTACTTTATTTTATTTCAATTTAATGATCTTTTCCCTATGATAGACTAAGTGATGAAATTCTTTAGGGGAAAACATTGTAAATAGGTTTTAGCCATAGAAAATAGGGAAGACTGTGTACCCGTGGCATTATGGTCAATGCAACAGAAGTCTGAGTACATGTGGTTCGATGATTTGGGGTCACATTCATACCCATGGGCAAAGTTTGAGTAGCCATATGGGTGATCACCTATATTATAGCAACGATAGGAGACAATAGCTCGGGTTGTTACCATAATTAGCAAATTATGTGTGGTGTGAATGTAAAGCAACCCCCCCCCCGCCAGTCCAAATTTTTTTTGCAAAATTGGAGGGCATGGATGTGAGAAACCTTGTGACAAAACTTCTCCTTTTTATGACTTTAAAAATTAACTTTAGAAAAAAAGTAATGGCAATAACTTTGAGGAGTGGTAATGATCTCAGCGAAGAACCTACAAATGCAACCAAGGTATCTCATATCCTTGGTCATTTTTTTTTGACCACCGAAAGAGACATGGTCAATTTAGAGATGGGGGAAATTAAGTGTAGGGTGCAAGAGGATGGGGTTTGTTTAAAAATTTGTAAGACAAAGAAACAAATGACATAACTTCAACTTGTGTCCATGGTGGATATTGAGAGTAAGAAGCTTAATGAGAAAGGGATCAAAGACCCACCTTGAGAATAGAAGAGGGAAGACATTGTACTGTGATGATAACTAAGGTGCTAGGTGGGAGGCAACCCACACATGCCATGAAAGTGGCTCGTATCCTTTTTTTATATATTGTATCATAGATGGTAGTTTTTGCATATGAATAACTCATGTATTTGAAGCACTATGGAGTGTATTGGATGAGCTTAAAAAGGGGGAGGTGTGCAAATTTTCATTGAAAACTGAATAGGGGAAAATTCTATAAAAATTGAGAAAGATCTAAACTGGGGAAAATAAGGGAGCAAAAATGCTCTCAGTTACCGCAATTGCGATCACTAGGCACGATTGCGGTCACCGGTGTGGCCACGATCGAGGTAACCTAACCATGATTGTGGTCACTTCAGCCTTTTTAATCACTGATTTCCCCTCATTTCCCTCACATTCACTTTCAAGTCTTACTCTCTAATTGGACCGAATTTTGTCAAAGTTTATGATCTCTCCACCAATATCGTTGCATCCTTCTTGCATTTCAAATCTGGTAGGTATCATGAATCCATGCTTTTATTTTTGAAAATAGGACTTGTACTGCATTATTATAAGAAGGCCTAGATTTTTCATTGTTATACTTCCATGATTGTCATACTTGGTATTTGTGTGGTTTTGGTTGCTTGAGTAGGGTGTGCACACAAGAGGGGAAATATTGAGTACCCAAAAATATGTGAAAAATATAGACAAATGAGGTGTGTACACCAAATGTTTGATATATTGCCCAAATGAACTTTCAATAATGATTTTTGTATTTTATTGTGCACATTCCAACACCTATTAGCATTGCTCAATTGTTCTTCATGTAAATCCATTTTATAGAGCATGCTAGTAGCCTAAAAATTTGGAAGAGTTTTGGACATGAAAAGATGGTGTAAAACCAGCCTCATGTATCATGACCGCGGTCACGATCCACAATTGTGAGAATGCAAATGTGGTCATGGACCACAATTATGGTTATTGGGGCTAGTATCCTACCATGCCAAAAATCTCGAACGTCAAATTTTTAGCCAAGCACCACTGAGCACCCATTCCAATAACCTTTAGCGAATAATGTGGCATAATTTTCATGTTAAATTGTCATTGATTGATGTCATATAGGCCTAGTGATTTCAGGACAACCTCATGGACAAGTATGATCACATACGATTCATGGCACCTGAGTTCTACACTCACTACTATAGTGAACTTTTAAAGCCAAAGCTACTTCTAAAAAGACAGATTTTCTTAAAGAATCTGCCAAAGAAGCAACCAGTATTTCATAGAAAACCTTAAGCCATAGGGTGGTGGTGCTTTACCCCAGATTCGTGCATTAGAAATGTACAATTGGTCCATGAATTTTATGCCAACATTAGTGAAGTGTCTTTACCAAACCCATTCAATGTGACAATTAAGATCTGGGGAAAACCGACGAGATTTGGGTTAGAGCAAATTAGTAATGTTTATGGCTCCAACATGTAGACATGGGTGAAATCAAAGCAAAAGGGTGTAAACCGGGGATTTAGTTGGTGCAATGATTATGCCCCAGAAAGGAACTCTCTTAGGCAAAGACTAAAAGCAACATCTCAATGAAGGACTTCACTTTTGAGGCTCAGATATAGTTGCATATTATTTGTAGCCTAGTCTCTCCTTGCACCCGAATAAGAGTAGTCGTAGATCTATGTGCTCGGATGGTTTCTTTCATTCTAGATTGTATCCTTTTGGATGTTGTTCAGCTCGTGGTCAATGAAATGGATCTTTTCAAGAATCAAGGTGGTATGTATCTATTCTTCTTCTCTTTGATTACTGAGGTTTGTAGGAGAGTGGAGGTTGAAGAGTATGCTAGTAATACATGGGTACGCCCTGGTGCCCCCATCTGCACCTTAAGGATTAATGAAGGGGGCGCACCTGGCAAAGCAAGAAGAGAAAGATTGACTTGGAAAAGTAAGCATGTATTGAGCCTGAGTCTCATATTCCACCCACCGCTAGACCTCTTGAGGAGATTAGAGTTGATACTGTAGCCATCAGAGAGCTTGTGTCTAGCCTGACCCACGGACCGAGAAAGCCTTCCATAACTCACCATTCATATGTGTCATGAGCCGATAATGAGAAGTATATGGATATCCAAAATAAGCGAGAAACTACCATTACTAGGCTTGAGAAAGCCTACTTGTTCTTGGCAGAGTCACACTGAAACCCCCGAAGTCAAATGAAAAGATGGCCACAAGACAAAAGAAGAGGAATGAGTTCTTTATCAAGATATGGAAAGGGGTGAAAGGCCTATGAAAGATCTTAAAACCTAGAGATCAACTTCATTCCTCTTAGGTGGAATGTGATGATGAGGCCCCAACAGAGTGGTTTAACCTTGAGAAGAATGATGCTGATGCAGAATCTGAGCGTAATAGCAGTTCTTGATACGTTTTTAGGGACCACCTCTTTCTCTTTTATCCTTGATTATTTATGTAGTGGGGACACTGCTACTTTTTAGTCGGGGGTGTATTCGCACTTATTTGATTTGGGGCCTATATTATTGATATTTCTGTATACTTTTCTGCACTTTAGGATAATTCTTATTTTTTCTTTGGGTTGTAATATTCGAGAACTCTGATGGTGCCAACATTTTCATGGATTATTTATTTTATTCATAGCTTGTTACTTTATTTTATTTCTATTTGATGAGCTTTTTCCTATGATAGACTAAGTGATGACATTCTTTAGGGGAAAGCATCGTAAGTGTGTTTTAGCCATGGATTACTGGGGAAGTCTATGTACCTGTGGCCTTATGTTTAATGCATGGGAAGTTTAAGTACCTGTGATATCAATTATTTGGGATCACATTCATACCCATGGGAAAATTCTGAGTATCCATATGGGCGATTTACCCATATTAGAGCCATAATGTGAGATAATAGCTTGGGTTGTTTCCATGATTAACAAATTTTGTGTGTTGCGTATGTAAAGCAAACACCCTACTCCGTCCAATTTTTTTTTTGCAAAATTCAAGGGCATGGACGTTAAAAACCTTGTGACAAAATCTCTCTTTTTATGACTCTGAAAATTGACTTTAGAAAAGAAGTTGATACCCCTTTTTTGTCTGGATCGGGATGAATAGTTAAACCCCCTTGATGAGATTCGCGTGGCATGTGTGAGAGCATATTTGTCTACATCTCATGCGTACTTGTACCATCTAAAACTTTCCCTATTAGTATCTCAAGGAAAAATTTTGATTGTTCTTGGTTGGTAAAATGATCATAGGCCATCTTGTAACATGGGAAGCCCACTTTAGCCTAAATAGCCTACCAGTACATAGGAGTTACACCTAATCATGCTCTTTTAGCCATTGGACTTTTCTTTGGCAGACACATTACAAGTCGTGACCCTTTTATTTCTCCTTTCTTGAACCCTATCCTCCTTGAACTTAATAATACAAATTGAGGCTAAAATCCTAAATTAGGGGTGGTGGAAATTGAAAGACTTATAGTTGAGCCACAAATTCATAAGAAAGTGCCTAAGTGCCTAAGCAAATGAAGCAATTTCATTAGAAGAAAGTAGAGATCCGTCAAACGAAAGAAATGTATGAAATCTTGTGCTACAAAAAAGCAGAGAGAAGAACAAAAATGAGGTGAAAAGAAAGTGGATAAAGCAATAAAGTCTTAGTAGGAAATAATGAAAGAAAAGAAGTAGCCCAATAGCAAAAGTGAAATGAGTGCGATGTAGAAGTTTAAGGACAGTTTAACTTAGTTATCCTAAGTTGCTGTCCTACCCTACCCTAAACCTACATTATAGCCTCCAAAAGACCTTTGTGATTCCCAACCAAGTATGGTCATTATAGTGGCAATTGAAAATAGGGGCAAGCCTATGCCATGGTACTTGTTAGCATTGAGAATTTTTGAGAGAGAGAGAGTGTTTGCACATAAAATCCTTGTTGCATAATTGGTAACTAGGTGTATAAAATTTTATTTCTTGTGAGGAGGTATGTGAACAAGTTGAGATGGGTGACTTTGTGATCTTCCACACAATGAGAAAACAAGAGGTATAATATGTTTGAATTTAAAAAGTGAGTCATTTGTAGAGTAAGTAGTTGTCACATGGTTTCTCCTCAAAGTTTATCACATCCTCCATTCTTCTATTTTTTGTATAGGGGTATCGTTGAAAATCATTTTTCCTATGTGTGAAGAGATTTTTGTGCTAATACTTAAGTTGAAGTCATCATGAGCATTGGGAAATAAAATGTCAGCATACATGTGAAACTGTCTCATAGTAAAGGGTGGTGTTTCTTGAGGACAAACAAGGGTTTAAGTTGGGAGTGTTGATAAGTGGTGATTTTACCACTCATTTGCACTAACTATTTATGTGCACTTCTATGTTTTGTAGAAATAAATGAGATATATTTGTGATTTAATGCACTAATATCTACATTGTGCAGGTATATAGTTGGTTAGATGGAAAGATGTGGATTGGAGCTGAAAAGGGATTAAATGGTAGTAAAGAAGTGTTGCTAAAGACCTGGAGTAGTCACTAACCACAATTACCATGATTGTGGGCCACAGGCTACAATTGAAATAAGTCAAGATGGACAGAGAAACGCGATGACGGAGCACAACTGCAGTCACGTTGGTCGCGATCGCGGGCATCCTTACACGATCGTGACTAAGAGGGAGTATTTCCTAGGGCAGTTTTGTGAATTCACATGGACGAATCCCAAACCTTAGCTCGGTAAGAACCCTTTCTTCTTTGGGTATTGCTTACCTCATAGAGATATTTTTATTTCAAGAAAGAACCCTAATTGGGAAAGATTGTAACTAATCTTGGAGAACTAAGTTCTTAGTGTTTTGTGAAGAATGAATAATTTGGATAATCCTTATGGTATATCTTTCTTTAATTTCTTCATGAGTATCTAAGTAATTTAATCTAGGAATATGTTGAACCAAAGTGTATTTATGTGTGGGTGTTGATGGGTTTGCCTGATTTTTAGTTGTTGATTATGGATTCTACCATTGCTTGAGCTTAATATTTGACATTTATCATTGAAAACCCCAAATATTCAAATGGGTTTGATAGGAAAAAACCCTAAACTCTAGAAACCCTTCATCATCCTTAAAAGAGGGATAGAGGTGAAGTTATGGGAACCCGTAGCATCCTTGAAAGAAGTCTATAGGGTGACAAGCAATGGTGGACAATCAAGCCTATGGTTTTCTACCTTTTGCAATATTATAAATAAGTGTTATTGGAATGTGAATCATGTCAAGGGCATCATCTTTGAATTAGGGATGCTCGATTGAGATTTTGGGTGATTATGTATTACACACTTGTTATGTACTCGAAAGAGCCAATGGGTGAATCCTTGTGGTTTTGTTAAAAGACTAACCACAAAGACCTTTGACCTAGCCTATCTATTACTGAACAACTATGTTTCATGTTACACTTTCAACAACTTACGTACTTCTTAGATTTAGGTATACATAATCCCAAGATCTTCTAAAACCTTGCATTTAAATCAAAACTGCTAAATTAGTCTGTTGTTAACCAGAGATTGTTACAAAAAAATTTCAAATCATTTCCCCTCCCACACTATATTTTATATGTGTTTGTTAGCATTTCGGGTAACCTTTTAGTAGTTAGAACACCCATAGGATTTGAAAGTTACACTTATCTCCTTGTGGATTTGAACCCAACACAAGTTGGGTAGTGGACAACAACCACCTTACTCATCTTACATGGGAGTGAGTTGAGCATTATCATCCAACAAGGACACTCATCAAACCAAGGTTTAGGGACTTAAACCCCTTTTAATCAATTGGATCACCAAGGTTTACTTTTACCATTTCATGGCCAACAAGGCCTTTACAAAACCATTTGTTAACCATTCATACTCATTTAGACATTTCCTTAGTTCAAAACACCATTTACATGTGACTAGAGATTTTCTTTAGACATTTTCACAAACACCTTGTGGGCACACCTTTAACAAGACCAAACAAAGATAAAAACCATTAAGATTAGGGTTACTCAAGACCTATTTATTAAACCACAATAAAAAATTACCCACATATGAAAATCATCACCAAAAACATGTACAAAAATTATTTAAATCAAGATTAAACAATACCCACAATATGCATTAAAGACCCTCAATATTTGCATTTCAAAACCACCATTTAAGAATTGAAATCAATGTTCAAACACATGATATTTTAGAATTAACAATAAGGGAGGAGATGCAGGCCTTATAAAAGATGATTCATGGATGAATTCTAGGTCTATAAGTCTCTAGATGGCCTTTTTGGTAAACTTAGCCTAAATATCGATAGAGAAGTTTTGAGATTATTTTTGGGATGTTTTGATCTTGTAAGCGTGAAGAATGAAAGGCCAAATGAAGTTATGAGTAATGGGTTATAAGGGTTCAGGTGTTGGAAATATCCAAAATATCCTCATCAAAAAGCTGTAAAAGTTAGACCTAGGGGTGTACAACCACCCCATAAGAACCATACCCTAGGGTATGAGTGGTACCCTAACTCGTACCCTAGGCCTTACTATGAAATCCTAAATTTTCCAAATTACGAATAACAAAGTTTAACTCGTATACAAGGGTACGGTTGTTACCCTAAAAATTATCCCCAAACCGTACTTAAAACCGTTTCATCTAGGTCAACTCAATACTCCATACAACTAGGTAGTGTACAAATCGTTCCCTTATGTACGACCATGGGGAGGCTAAGTCATATCTTGGTCAGTGTGTAAACCCCAACACACTTCCTAGAATATAAGTGAGATGATATTTGGTCATATCTCAATTTACAACTAGTACCATGAGTCATACCTTTCCCAGAAACCTCAACCAAGGGAAATTTCCTAAGGGTTCCAAGCCTAGGTGTTTCAATTCTCCCCCATTTGGATCATTCATCCTCAAATAAAGGGTAAGGAAATCACAAGCATGAGTTAACATATTGTTACACATCAAACTAACTGTTAACAAAGTTATAATGAAAAGACATAAAACAAGAATCAATCACACATCAGGTTAAGTAGATTAATACATACCTCAATCACGAGTTTCCATAATGGGAAAAAGATATGGATACTTGGACTTCATGTCTTCTTCCGCTTCTTAAGTAGCTTTCTTAAACTTTTTATTCCTCCATAGAATGTTCACAAAGCAACCTATTTTGTTCTTAACCAGCAAATTTAACGATCTAAGATCCTCACCTAGGCCTTCTCATTGGATAAAGAGTCTAAAATACCAATATCCCCCAAAGGAACAACCAATGAAGAATCACCCATACACTTCCATAACATAGACACATAGGAAATTAGATAGATCAAGATCAAACTAGAGGGAAATTCCAACTCATTGTAAACACCAACCCTCTTCAATTAACCAAGTATGGACCAACATATCGGGGATTCATCTGTCCCTTCTTACCAAACTGCATTACTCCCTTCATCGGAGTTACCTTCAAGAATACCCAATCACCAATGTTAAACTCTAAATATCTATGCCTCACATTTGTAAAGGACTTTTGATGACTTTGTGTGGCTTTTCACTTATCACGAATTACCTTCACCTTCTCCAAGTCTCGGTGAGCCAAGTTAGGACAATCATCTCACCCTCACCAACTTCATACCACCCGATCTGATAACAAAACATCCTAACATGCAATTCCTCAAAAGAAGCCATGCCAATACTAGAATGTTAGCTATTATTATAGGAAAATTCAATCAAAGGCAAATTGTCATACCAATTACCACTATTGTGGGGTGTATTTATGCATTCTAGCGTTGCTATTCTAGTATTTTTACCTTGTTCTAAGGATGATTCAAGTGAGTTGTATGTTGATAATGATATAAATATGTATCTTTGTGTCCAAGTATGTGCTGAAAATGTTTGATGGTGTTTTCACATGAGTTTGGGTTCAATTTGAGCATTTAAAGTCTAGACAAGAAAACTAGTGTTCTAGCTTCAGTTACTAGTTCATCGTCGTGATTGTTGGGTTGTTTTAATCTTTAATTAGGGGTGTGTAATTTTATATGTGTCTTGGTGAAATGATTATGATGATACATGAAGTATTTACATGCCTCAAATCAAGTGGAAACATTATATAAAAGCTTGGAGTGAACCGACGAAAGCATAAGACCACATGAGGAGAATATGATGCCTGAGAGTATGTCACCGAGATAGGGTGCTAATAGCAATGGAGGGAATGGTGAGTCACCTCAATGGTCCAATTTTCAATTTTCACTTCTATAAATTCAATGCAATTACACTGCATCACAAGCTTATAGTGATGGACACCCTAGCGCGATACGATGATCATCAAAAGTGGGAAAATTATGCCCAACTATAAAAGGAAAACACGAAAACCTAATGCTATGTGGTTTATGATTGGTCTCTTATAAATATAGTATTTTAAAACCCATTTTGGACATCTTGGAACACCTTGATTGGCTTGGACAACATTGGAGGCTACCACAACTTTATTTTTAGGTTTTTCATTCTTTAATTTAGTTTATTTATGGTTTTAATCATTCATACAATTATTTGGATGTTGATTATGGCTATGAGTAGCTAAACACTCCCTTTTCGGGGTTAAAGCCAAAAACATGACTACTATTGTTTTGAATTAATTTTGTTTTGATTTGCTTATCATTATTGGTTGTTTGTTTATTCTTGTTTTAACTATTTGGAAGATTAATCACCCTTAGAATACATATATTGTCACCCTTGTGATCTCGGGACAGGGAATAAGGAGATAGAACTTGGGAATGAACAAAGTAGGGTTCTTATCCTTTTATGAAATATGGAACTCGAATTAGCATCAAGGAAATGGATTACCTAGAAGCCTTACTTGTTTCACATGTAGGATTATGGTGAGAAGAACTTAATTGGATTATTACATCCCTGGTCAATGGTGTAGTTGAAATGTCCAAGATAGGTAAATGGTTAGAGGTCAGGAGAATAGGATCCTGTAATTAACTCTACGAATCAACAACAAAGATAACCAAGTTAATGAATGAAGTTCAATAACGTAGTATGATTGTTCTAAGTGATTTAACCCTTGATTTTCTCCTATTGATTGTCTCAAAATCTTTAGTTTATGCATTGTTTAACTTACTTGCAATTTAAAATATTCAAAGCACTATTTTTGTTACGCATGCATCAATTAATCTAAAATTGTGGACTAGAATTGAATAGTTGTTAAAACAAGTCCCCGTGGGAATGATAACCAGCTTTCTTTATTTCCTCTGTCTTACTTAGTAGAGCACACACACTTGCGTGTGCGCTTTCAAGTTTTTGGTGCCATTGTCCGGGACTTGTAATTTGTCAATCATTTTATTCTTAGTTTTACTTCTAGATTTCCTCGGTGTTTTTACTCTTGGTCTTGGTTTTGTATTCTTAAGAAACAGGTTTACAAAGTAGTAAGATAGAAAGAGATCAGGACTTGGTTTAACCAAGCACCAAACCTGAGCAAGTTTTTCATCAACACAGGAGAAAAGAAATCCTTCTCTCTTAAAATACGCAAATCAAAGAAGATCAAGGAAATCCGGCTTCAATGGCTAAAGAACAAGCGACTTGCAGGACAGGGAAGTGACAATCCCACTTCAAAGAAATTTCACCTTTTCACTTTAGAAACCGAAAACTAGAGGCAATTTTGAGATAAAATAGAAAATGGTACGACTTTTGATTTGCAGTGGACAGTTCATAGGGCTTTCACATGAAGATCCATAGGCCATTTGTAGAATTTCCTTGAAATTAGTGACACATTCATTCCTACAGGTGTAAATGTAGATTATGTAAGGATGATGTTGTTCCCTTTTTTACTATTTGGGGAAGAAAAAAGTGGTTGAATATGGAGCCGGAAAATTCAATCACATCATGGGACGACATGGCTCAAAAATTCCTTATCTGGTTTTTCTCGTCTAGCAAGAATGCAAGACTTCGCAGTAAGATAGGATGTTTCAAATAAAATCTAGACGAGAATAATGATATTTCTTTGGAGCACTTCAAACCACTTCTTTGGTACTATCCACACCATAAATAGTCTAATAAGTTACTTTCTCATACATTTGTAGAGGCTCTTGACCATAATACAAACATATTTTTAGATTCAGTTATAGGTGGTCAAGATCTTGTGATGACATATAATGAATTGTTCACTTTATTGAACTGCATAGCTCAAGGGAATCCTGAGTGGCATTTAGACTCATGGAGCACTACAAAAAGAATGGAAGATGTATTGGAGGTTGACCAATTCACTGCTATGTCCACTCAAATTTCTGTATTACAAAATTAAATAAGTAGGCTAAAGCTGGGAGTAGCACAATCTTCAACCACAATTAATGTAATCCAACATGGTGCAGGTTGGAGTGAAGTGTGTGATAATAGTGGCCATTCAACGGCTATGTGTGCGGCTAATTTAGAATTATTAATTTTCGTGGGCAATGCTCAAAGAACGAACTATAGAAACACATACAACATGAGGGGGCAGACTCAACCACCGAATCAATAATGGAATACCCAGTCGCAACAAATTTAACAACCACAGTGAACTGGCAATGTGAAGGAGATAATGAAAACACTTTTAGCTGGTCAAGCACAAATAGCTGCAGACATGAAACGTCAATAGGTAAAATTAAAGAATCAACAATCGGCCACAAGAAGCTTAGAGTTGCAGTTGGGGCAGTTACAACTTATATTAAATACTAGGACTCAAGGTCGTTTGCCAGCAGATACAAAAAATTCAAAACAAGTAATGGCAATAACTTTGAGAAGTGGTAAAGAGCTCAGTGAAGAACCTACAATGGGAACAAAGGAGGTAGATGCAAATTTAAATCCCCCATAGGTATCCAAAAAAGTTGCTGGAAATTCAAGAAAGTCTGAGTACTCGAAAGAAAAGATTAGTGCAGAAGTGGAGAAGCAAATGTCAAAACTTCCTTTTCCACACAATCATAAAAAAGTAAAGAAGGATACATATTTTAAAAATTTCTTTGACATATTCAGAGATCTTCACATTAATAGACCTTTATTAGATATTTTGTAGGGTATGGCTAAGTATGATAAGTACTTGAGGGATGTGGTTGCTAATAAGGTAAAGTTGTAGGATGTGGATGCGATAACACTCACTGAGAAGTGTAGCCTTGTAACGACCCAAAATCACCTCCCAGGATGTCACACGGTACTTACGGCTACAAGTAGCCCCAAAATAACCATTTGAGCCTATAACTTCTCATAATAACTCATTCAAGAAGGAATACATAAAATACTATCACTGTCATATCAAATGAAAGGAAATACGAAGGTAATACTCAGTCCACACGACCACAAAATTTGAAATCTCAACGCAACCATAATCTGATAACCAGTCTAACAAAGCCTCTACTACTCCATGAACTCGAGAGCCATTGGGACAGTCCCCAACTAAATCAAACAGAACTGAAAGTAATAACATAAACATTGGAATACTGAAATGTCTGAAGATAGGTCCTCAAACCATGAGGACTCACCACTGTGGAGATGTAGATACATGTACTCGAAAATTACTGACGAGGCTGGGAATAAGCACCTGACCTACATTATAAGACAATATAGCACATAGACATATATGTGAATCAACACTTGGGAACATACTGAGTACGTGGGGGTGTATGCAGTTATATAAAACAATGTCTGTACTCTTTAATCAAATCATGCATGCAAATAGGAATGACTCACATGGCTTAAATAAGTCTAAAATGTAAAGCTTATAAATAATGAGAATGAAGCATGTAACACAAATCTCGTGATTCATTATACTTTGGCTTTAAAATCTGTACTATTCTCTTATTCTCATTACTCATAGGCTGAAGGAAACTTTAAACAATACTTTCAACTCATGCATATATCTCATGCGGAGTAAAACTTCTTTAATGATCAAGAATATATAACTCTTTTGAACTCAATCTTGGAACTCAGAATCATATAACTTGGGTTTGAAAACCGGTGATCAACTCGTATTAGTAGAGAAAACTATTTCCTTCTTAGGAAAATACTCAAAGCAGTTCATTCATTTTAGAAAATATCTCATCCTAAAGCTTTAGGGAAAATATTCTATCTCAATGGAAAATACTTTAGTTTAGGGAGGTTCTCTTAACCGACATAAACCATGTGAGCGACATGGAGTCCAACATCTTATCCTCATAAGTAAGAAATCTCACGTTGGGGAAAGGCTTCATACTCTTTCCAAGGATTATAACCTCAACTCAGTGATCACTTATGTCGGCCTTGGGCCCAATTATTTCGGCCTCTGGTGCAAAATCTCAAACCTACGGTGGCACGTAGTTCTAAGGTAAGAGAATGTAGTAACTTACCCAACTCGATGCTAACTGCTATTCTCTTTAGTTTGTCTCGCTCATCTCATTAAAATCAACTTTCAAAATAATCTCATGGTTCATAAGAACAAAATAATTAAATCTGTAATCTCCTGTAGTGAAGTGGATTTCAAATCTCTATAACCATTAAAACATTTCTCAATAATCTCAGAATACTGAAATCATGGGTGCTTATAGTACCAAAGTTCATAAAATTGAAAGTCTCAAGTAGGGCTTAATGACCCAAAATTCAATCTAAAGTTAAAACTCATCATAATGCGTAATAGATAGTATATAGATTCATATATCATATAGAAATCTGGAATTTACAGCAATTTAGCTCTTAATCTCAGCATACTTATATACTTCAATATCTCAAACATTTTAACTATTAACTTCTCAAGAATTAAAATCATATGATATAGACCCAGCTAAAATTTTCTCAAGAAAACATGTAAAAATTATGCCATTTAGACTCTCAATTCATGGAAAGCATCAAAAGCTTGCAACCAATAACAATGGGTGAAAAACCCTAATTCAGTTTCATGTAAAATCTCATGAGTTGCAGAAAATTGTTGTTTAAATAAGCCTTTGGGCACAAGGGTAAAAGTATTACCCATGTTCAAAACCCTACATACTGTAGATTATGAAATAGGATGAACAAGCTTGCTTTAAACTCTTCTTCTTACTCTTGAGAAAGGGTTATTGGAACCCTTGAACTTGGGGAACTTAAATCTCAACTCAATTTGTAGAATCTATGGTGAGTTCTTGTAGTTCTGTGAGAAGGGTTTTAGATTTGATCTTGAGGGAGAAACCCTAGTTCTCTAGTTTTTTTGATGATCAATAAAGGCATTTTATTCATTCGGAATATATCATGGTATAAAAGAGTGAAAAGACCGAAAAACCCTTTTAAAAATGAGTTAATAATACTGAATAAGGGCTACGACGATCGGAGGGACAATCCATCGCTAGCGTGATGGTCCGTCAGATCATCCGTCGTACATCGGTCAAAAAAAGAACACATTGCCTCAATGTGATGGTCAAAACGACAGTCCATCGCAATATTGACGGTCCGTCAGATTGTCCGTCGCACATTGGCCAGGATGAGACCACACTGCCTCAGTGGTAATGGTCTAAGCGATGGTCCGTCGCTGGATTGACGGTCCATCGCTTTGGCCATCGCACTTGGGCTAGGTAAGGGAGTTACTACCTTGGTTGTAGAGGTCTGAGCAATGGTCCGTCATAGAGTGTATGGTCCGTCGGATCATTCGTTGCACCTGGGCGGTTCCGACAAATCTCAGTAAAATGACCATAACTTCTCACCCAGATGCCGGATTTGGATGAAATTGGTATCGTTGGAAAGCTAATTCAATTCACTATGAAAAATATTCAAATTTTAGAAAATTCTATATGGTTTAAACACCAATCACTTGGGAAGTCTCTTCTCAATATTTTTGTGCAAGAATTACACTTTACTTGACACACTCTAAGGTTTGGACTATGACGGAACCTTGTTGGGTCTTACAATATTGCCCCTTTGGAAACATTAGTCCTCGAATGTCACTAGTTAGACTAGGAACATAGGAAAAAAGAGTACACATAGCTGAAACAATTTGCTAAGCGGTCTCAAAATATTCCTATACTTTTGGATACCTCGAAAATTGCAAAAACTTATGCAAAAATAGATATATAGCTGAAATTTAGATTAGAAGGGATGAATTAAGGAAGAATAATACCATCGGATCGATCTAAACTCTTAGAAAATAGGTGCGGGTACTTGGCTCACATGTCTGCTTCTGCCTCCCAAGTGGCGCCCTCAACTGGCTGGTTCCGCCACACCACTTTAACCAAGGGAAACTCTTTGTTCCTTAGTCTGTGGATCTAAAAATCTAGGATCTCAACAAAAATCTCATCGAATGAAAGACTATTCTGAATCTCAGAACTCTCTAAGGGATCTGCTACAACAGAATCACCAATATGCTTTTTAAGCATGGAGTCATGAAAAATAGGATGAACAACTGACAACTCTGTGGATAACTCAACCTCATAGGCTACTTTCCAACACGGCTTAAAACTTTATACGGGCCAACATAACGGGGACTAAGCTTTCCCCTTTTTCCAAATCTCTTCACCCCTTTCATGGGTGAAATATTCAAGTACACCAAATCACCTACTTCAAACTCAAGGTCTCTTCTTCTCACATCGACATATGACTTTTGATGACTTTGAGCTGTCTTTAACCTCTCTCTAATCAACTTAACTTTCTCCATAGCTTCAAACACTGCATCAGGCCCAATCACAGCAGCTTCACCCACTTCAAACCAACCTATGGGTGATCTACATCTTCTACCATACAAGTCCTCAAATGGTCCCATCCCGATGCTATCATAGTAACTATTGTTATAGGCGAACTCTATCAATGACAAATGCTCATCCCAACTTCGTTTGAAATCAAGAGCACATGCCCTCAACATGTCTTCTAGGGTCTGAATGGTTCTCTTATCCTGACCATCTATCAACGAATAAAAAGAGAAACACAAATGATCTTGGGTACCCATGCTGAAATGCCTTCCAAAACTGAGAAGTAAATTAAGTATTCCTATTTGAAATGATAGATGAGGGAACTTCGTGCATTCTGACTAACTCCTAGATATACAATCTAGCAGAATCCTCTGCTATATAAGATGTATACATGGGCAAGAAGTGTGCGGACTTAGTCAGCCTGTCTACAACAACCCAAATAGAATCATGATGACGACGCAAAAAAGGTAACCCGGTTAAGAAGTCCATATTCACCACCTCCCACTTCCAAGTGAGTCTACCAAACTCTTGCATCACACCACCAGGTCTTTGGTGCTTTACCATAACCTTATGTCACATTGCACACTTTGCTACAAACTCACCTATATCCTTCTTCATACCATTCAGCCAATAGATTTCCCACAAGTCGCAGTACATCTTGGTAGTGCTGGGATGAATAGAATACCGTGTTCCATGTGCTTCAGCCATAATCCTCTACCTCAGATCATCAAAACAAAAAACGCACAATATACCCTACAATCTCAATACACCATCTCCCCTTTGATAGAAAGCCTCTACCTTTTGTTCGTTAACTGCCTCTTTTAGTATGACCAAACTAGGATCTCTATTTTGCTTCTCCTTCACTTCCAAAACTAAAGAGGATTCAGAACTACTTTTCACTAAAGTACTTCCCTCATCTGAATCAAGCAACCTAACACCCAATTTAGCAAGACAACGTACATCATGAGATAAATCTTTATTACCCTCCTCTACATGAGCAACACTACCCATAGAGAATCTGCTAAGAGCATCCGCCACTATATTGGCCTGGCCTGGGTGATACAACACACTCATATTATAGTCTTTTAACAACTCTAACTGCCTCCTCTGCCTAAGATTCAACTCCCACTGAGTAAACACATACTGAAGGCTCTTATGATCAGTAAACACATCAACATAAACACCATAAAGATAGTGTCTCAAGATTTTTAAACCAAAGACCACAACAGCCAACTCAAGATCATGGGTTGGGTAATTCTTTTCATGAGGCTTTAAATGTCTAGAGGCATAGGCTATAACCTTACCTTTTTGCATCAACACACAACCCAAACTAATTCTAGAGGCATCATAATACACCACAAAAACATCTGTACCATTAGGCAAAGTCAACACAGGGGCTGAAGTAAGTCGAGTCTTCAACTCCTGAAAACTCTTCTCATAAAAATCTGACCACTGGAACTTAACTTTTTTTGGGTCAACCAGGTCATGGGAGATGCAATAGAAGAGAAACCTTAAAAAACTGGCAGTTGTAGCCTACTCGGCCCAAGAATCTTCTAATATTAGATGGAGAGATAGGTCTAGGCTAATTTCTTACAGCTTCTGTCTCTTGGGGATCAAGTCTAATACCTTTGACTGAAACAATATGACCTAGAAAGGTTATAGACCTTAAACAAATTGCACATTTACTGAATTTGGTGAACAACTGGTGACCTCTAAGAGTTTGCAAGATAATTGTAAGGTTATATGTATGATCATGCTCACTGAGGGAGTAGACAAAGATGTCATCTATGAACACAATGACAAACATATCAATATATTACTTGAACACTCGATTCATGAGGTCCATAAAAGTTGATGGGGGCATTGGTTAGCTCGAAAGACATAACTATAAACTCAAAGTAACCATAGCGAGTTTGGAAGGCTATCTTTGGAATATCACATTCCCTCACTTTAAGCTGGAGATAGCCCGATCTAAGTTTTATCTTGAAGAAATAACTTGTAACTTGCAACTGAGCAAATAGGTCATCAATTCTCGAAAGAGGATACTTATTTTTGACTATGACCTTGTTAAGCTGATGATAGTCAATACACATACGCCAAGAACCATCTTTCTTCCACACGAATAGAACAGGTACACCTCAAGAAGAAATGCTGGGCCTTATGAAATCATTGTCTAAAAGATCTTTGAGTTGCTCTTTCAACTTCTTAAGCTTTGCAGGTCCCATACAGTATGGCAGAATAGAAATAGGACAAGTGTCAGGAAAAAGGTCAATCTCGAATTATATCTTTCAATCGGGAGGTACCCCTGGGAGATCTTCCAGAAAAACATCTTGAAACTCGTTGACAATATCAACTGACTGAATAGTTGGAGCCTCAGACTTAGTGTCTTTGACTGTAACTAGGTGATAGATACAACCCTTGGATATTAGCTTTTTGGCTTTGAGATAGGATATAAAATGACTCTTGGGAGATACCAAACTCCCAGACCACTCAAAAGCTGGTTCATCAGGAAACTAAAACTTCACCACATAGGTACGATAGTCTATAGATACATAACAAGAATGAAGTCAATCATACCCAGAATAAGGTCAAAATCCACCATATCTAAATCTATCAAATCACCAAGTATGACTCTATGAAGAACAGTAATATGACAATCTCTATACACTTGTTTAGCTACAACTAACTCCCCTATGGGTGTGGAGTCTAGGAAAGGATCGTGAATCTTTTTGGGACTCATTTTAAAATTCAGCGCTACAAGTAGTGTCACATAAGAGAGACTTGACCCATGGCCCAACAACACATAAACATTAAGACAAAAGATATAGAGCCTACCAGTAACAATATCCGGAGAGTCCTCTTGCTCCTAACGGGATGGTAAGGCATAGAATCTATTTTGGTATTGACCGCTAGCAGTGTTAGATAAAGCACCCTGAAAAAGGGTGGGATGAGGGATATGAGCTGGTGTACTAGAATTATGTGCTTGAGGTCGAGCATCTCTGTTCCCCTGCCTAGCATGCGGACAATCTCTAAGCCTGTGGCCCTACTTGCCACAACCAAAACAACCCCTCCAATCTGCAAAACACTCACCGACATGATCCCTACCACACTTAGGACAAGGAGGATAATGGATCCTATTAATAATACTGTCCTACAACCTAGACAAAAAAAATCTTCTCCCTTGCTCCTGCCTGCCTCTAGGGCGGTTTCTTCCATGGAACCTAGGCTGACTATACTCATGCTGCTCAAATCTGGCCCTCTTGTTACCCCTCACTTTCTCTCTATTTCTCTAATCTTATCCACCTCTATCTGCTATGTATCTGTCATCAACTTAGCTATATCCATATCCCTATGCAGCATCGCAGTACTACACTCTTTCAGCACTAAACTAGAAACACCTGTAATGAACCTATTTATACTAGCTCGGGCGTCAAAATTCAAATCAGGAGCATACTTAGCCAACTGGTTGAACATTAATCAGTAGTCCTTAACAATCATGGAGCCCTACGTCAAGTTCATAAACTCCTCAATCTTTGCTTCCCTTATCTCAAGTGGAAAGAACTTGTCCAAAAATACATCTTGGAACACTTGCCAAGTCATAGGAGCAGCATCCTCACCTCTACCCTTCCTCCATGATATAACCCAATCATAAGCTATTCCCTTCAACCTGTAAGACACCAATTCAACACTTTCTTCCTCAAAAACATGCATCACCTTCATGATCATTCTCACCTCCTCAAGGTACAACTGTGGGTCCTCACCTACCTAGGACCTATAAAACTCTGACAAATTTATCAGCATAAAATCATGGATCCTAGCCACAACTACATCACCCCCTGCTGATCTGCAACTACGGTTTGGTCATTGGCCTGAACATTAGCAGTGACTGCTTTGGCTAACACATGAAAGGCTGCCTAAAACTCAGCATTAGACACAGTCTCATTCAAACGATCAACATGTGGGGGTTTGTCATCATTATTTCAGTGGGTATTCACTCTTTAGAGAGGAATTTTTAAAATAGGAGAGCATAAATTATTAGACGAGATGGATAATTATAGGCACGATAGAATCTAAAAAAAGAAATTTTTTTTTTCCTAAAATGACTTATAGTTCTTGCTCATAGATGTGGCGTGCTACACACCGATGATCAAGACTCTACTCAAAAAGGCTTGTCAGACTCCCTAGGACTCCTTTAAAACCTAGCTCTGATACCAAGTTTGTAACGACCCAAAATCACCTCCCACGATATCACATGGTACTTAGGGCTAAGCTAACCCTTTGAGCCTATCACTTCTCATAATAACTCATTCAAGAAGGAACACATAAAATACTAGCATAGTCATATCAAATAAAAGGAAATACAAAGGTAATACACAATCCAAATGACCACAAAATTGGAAATCTCAACACAACCACAATCTGATAACTAGTCTGACAAAGCCTCTACTATTCCATGAACTCGAGAGTCGTTGAGACAGTCCCCAATTGACTCAAACTGAACTGAATGTAATAACATAAACACTAGAATACTAAAATGTCTGAAGATAGGTCCTCGAACCATGAGGACTCACCATTGTGGAGATATAGATAGAGGTACTCAGAAATTACTGACGAGGCTGGGAATGAACACCTAAACCTACAGTATAAGACAATGTGGCACATAGACATATATGTGAATCAACACTTGGGAACATACTGACTACCTGGGGGTGTATGCATTTACATAAAACAATGTCAATACTCTTTAATCAAATTATGCATACAAATAGGAATGACTCACAAGGCTTAAATAAGTCTAAAATTTAAAACTCATAAATCATGTAGAATGAACCATGTAACACAAATCTTGTGAGTCATTATACTTTGGCTTTAAAATCTGTACTCCTCTCTTATTCTCATTACTCATAGGCTGAAGAAAACTTTAAACAATACTTTCAACTCATGCATATATCTCATGGGGAGTAAAACATCTTTAATGCTCAAGAACATATAACTCTTTTGAACTCAAACACTTGGAACTCAGAATCATATAACTTGGGTTTGGAAATTGGAGATCAACTCGTATTAGTAGAGAAAACTACTTCCTTATTTAGAAAATACTCAAAGCAGTTCATTCATATTAGAAAATATCTCATCCTAAAGCTTTAGGAAAAATATTCTATCTCAATGGAAAATACTTTAGCTTAGGGAGGTTCTCTTAACTAACATAAACCATGCAAGCTACATGGATTCCAACATCTTGTCCTCCTAAGGATGAAACCTCACGTTGGTGAGAGGCATCATACTCTTGCTAAGGAGTATAACCTCAACTCAGTGATCACTTATTATAGCCTCGCGCCCAATCATCTCTACCTCAAGCCCAAAATCTCAAACCTACGGTGGCACATAGTTTTAGGGTAAGAAACCATAGGGTAAGAAACATTACTCTTGTAAGAGGTTTATTGCAACCCTTAAACTTGGGGAACTTAAATATCAAATCAATTTGTAGAATCTATGGTGAGCTCTTGGATTTCTTGGAGAAGAGTTTTAGATTTGATCATAAGGGGCAAACCCTAGCTCTCTTGTATTTTGGATGATCAATAAAGCCATTTGCTTTGTTTGGAATATATCAGGGTATAAAAGAGTGAAAAGACCAAAAAACCCTTTTAAAAACAAGTTAAAAATACTAAACAAAGGAGGGTTGTGACGGTCGGAGCGATGGTCCACCGCTAGCCTAATGGTTAGTCAGATCGCCTATTGCATGTCGGTCAGAAAAAGAACACACTACCTCGATGTGAAAGTTGAAGTGATGGTCCATCGTAGTATTGATGGTCCATCAGATTGTCCATCGTATGTTGGCCAGGATGAGACCACACTACCTCAATGGCGACGGTCTCAAAGATGGTCTATCGTAGTATTGACTGTCTGTTGTCCTGGCCATCGCACTTGGTCCAGGAAAGGGAGTTACTACCTTTGTTTCAACGGTCTGAGATACAGTCCATTGCAAAATCGATGGTCCATTGGATTGTTCGTCGCACCTAGGTGGTTTTGACAACACTCAGTAAAACGACCATAACTTCTCACCCTGATACCAGATTTGGACAAAATTGGTATTGTTGGAAAGGTAATTCAATTATCTACATGAAAAAATATCAAATTTAAGAAAATTCTATATATTTTAAACACCAATCACTTAGGAAGTATCTTCTCATTCTTTTAGGGCCAGAATTATACTTTACTTGATACACTCTAAGGCTCGAACTATGAGAGAACTTTGCTGGGTATTACAAGGTCTGTGGTGACAAAAAAACACCCAAAAAATTGAAGGATCCATGGAATTTTATTCTTCCTTTTCAAATTGGGAGAAGTAAAATTGTCAACGCACTGAGTGACTTAGGGGAGAGTGTCAAATTGATGCCCCTCCTTGTTCAACGCTTTGGGCTTAGGGATGACTAGACTTAGCCCTATGCTACTGTAATTGCCAAATGAGATCACTGCTCGCCCGGAAGGAATTATTGAGGATGTCCTCATAAAGGTTGGTAAATTTGTTATTCCTGCTGACTTTGTTATTTTAGATTGTTAGGAAGACGGATAAGTACCAATCATTTTGGGGAATACATTCTTATAAACTAGAGGAGCTTTGATTGATGTTAGAGAAGGTATGCTCAAAATGAGGTTGGAGGAATAATAGGCGGTATTTGAAGTTTAAAAAGAACTTATCAAACTATCCCACTACAAGGACTTGTGCATGATTATTATAATTGAAGGGGATAAGTTTGGGGTGGTTAATTAGCCAAAGACCTCTTTGGACTACCTTATTGAGATGCCTAAGCCACAACCACCAAAGCCCGACATAATACAAATTAATGATCCTGAAAAGGCTTAAGTTGAAAAATTTATTTCCCTTGAGAGTTCACACCCAAGAAGGGTGAAAAGAATAAGAAGATAGATACCAAGTGTAATAAAGAGAATGAAAGAGAATGACTAAGTCGTAGTTGGGTCGTGCCATGACTCTAAAATAAATGTTGCTTGGGAGTCAACCCAAGTTAAGTAGGTATTTTTTCTTTTTCTTTTTTTGTTTAAGTTGATGAAAAGTCTAAGTACTGGAAAACCTGAGCTAAGAAGCATGGCGAAGACTAAGTATGGGGTCCCCGAACGTCCTTGATATATATAGATGCTACTAGCTAGGTCTAGAGGCCTAAGGGAGTATTTTTATCTCTACATTTAAGTATACTTTAGGGACAAAGTATATTTTTAACCGTGGGGTGGGGAAATTCCCATTTTTAGGGGTAAATTTAAAATTTTTGTGTTAGGAATAACTGAGATGTTCTTTTTGGTGCTATAAGTTATTTCATGATGCAAGTGTTTTGTTTGTAAAAACATAATGATTGAGTGAAATACTACTTTTGAGACTCCTAGGCTCATGATTATGAATCTTATACTTGATGGCTTAAATTCAAATTCATGCTATTGTTTGCTTGAGTCTATGATGATCCTTTGTGAGTTAAGAATGTGCCATGTGCATGTGAGGTGTTGTTTATTTCTTGTTTGATGTGATATCTAGAACTTATCAGGTGTCTGTGCAAAGGAAAATAAAAAGTGTGGGTTTAGGAGATGATATAGGCATTTCTTTGATGGCCTTGTTTTTACCTTCTATTTGACCTACCCTTTGTGCTTAGTCGTCGTATGCCCCATTAAGCCTTTAGCTTTTTCTTTGGCAGCCTCATAAGTAGCCTAATCCTTTCTTTGATAGACTTTAATTTGATCCAAAGCTCCTAGGTGCTTTTGTGTAAATTTAATTGAGTTAGGAGTGTGAAATTAAAGAAGAAAATTGTGAAATTAAAGCCCTAAAGTGATAGTTATTGGTTTTCAAAAGAATTGTTATGTGTTATGGTGGGGAGTTGAGTAATTAAATGAAACATAATTGGTCAAATTTCATGATTTGTCTATAGAATCCTCCCACCATAGTGTATGTAAATAAGCTTAATGAGATTGGGTGAAAACAAAAGAATGAGGTAGATAAAAAGGGTGTGATTTGGTTGTTAGAGTTAAATTGAATGTATAAAGTGACGTATTAAAGCGCTCAGAGAAGATAGTCACTATTATGCAAAAATAGTTCCTACGCATTCTTTAGCCTACATTACAACCTTTAAAGACCTATTTTATATTAAGATTCATCATTCTGACATTAGTAGAGTGCTACACTAAGGGCAAGCCTATGGTTCATTATATGTAACTTGTGAATTATTTGTGAGAGTGAGCGTAACTCAATTTTTCTACCCATTATGTTATAAATTGAATTTATATGAGTAATTTTGGGTAACTCTCTTATTGTGTGGCCACATGTTTGGTGAAAGTGGGTGATTTATAATAATGTCTTGTATTGTGTAATTAACGTGAGTTTGCCACTTGTGGAGTCAATTCTTGAGGATAGGATGTTTTGAAGTAGGATTCTTGAGCTTGTTGTCTATGTAACATGCTTAGTGAAGAAACTTGCATTCCATGTAGCCATTGTAGTACTATCTTGAGCATCTTCATTGTATTAGAAGTGTGGAGTCTCTTCAGCTTATGATTCTTATAGTTTAGAGTTGTTCGAGGACGAAAAAGGCTTTAAGAGTGGGGTGGTGATTTTAGGTGTATTTATGCATGCTAGTGTTGCTATTCTAGCTTATTTATCCTTTTTTGAGGATTATTCATGTGTGTTATGTGTTGATAATGATATAAATATGTATCTTTTTGTCTAATTATTTTCTTACAATGGTTGATGGTGTTTTCACATAAGTTTGGGTACAATTTGAGCAATTAAAGTCTAGATGAGAAAACAAGTGTACTAGCTTGAATTACTAGTTCATCGTTTTGATTGTTGTATTGTTTTAAGCATTCATTCGGGATGTGTAATGTTATAAGTGGCTTGGTGAAATGATTATGTAGATATATGAAGGATTTACAAGCCTCAAATCAAGTGTAAACATCATACAAAATCTTGGAGTGGACTGCCGAAAGTATAAGACCACAAGAGGAGAATATGATGCCTAGGAGTATGTCACAACGATAGGGTGCTAATAGCGATGGAGAGCATGGTGCATTGCAGAAATGGTCTAATCTGCAATTGTCACTTCAAAAAACTCAATGCAATTACACCGCGTCGTAGGCTTATAGCGATGTACACCCTAGCCCCACGCGAAGATCATCACAAGTGGGAAAATTATACCCAACTGTAAAAGGACAGCATGAAAATCTAATCCTATTTGGTTTATGATTCATCTCTTATAAATATAATCTGTTAAAACCCATTTTGGACATCTTGGAACACCTAGATCAGCTTTGATAACATCTGAGGCTACCGCAACTTTATTTTTAGTTTTTTTATTCTTTAATTTAGTTATTTTATGATTTTAGTCATTCATACAATTATTTGTATGTTGATTATGGCTATGAGTGGCTAAAAACTCCCTTTTCGGGGTTAAAGCCAAGAACATGACTACTATTGTTTTGAATTAATTTCGTTTGATTTTCTTATCATTATTGGTTATTTGTTTATTCTTATTTTAACTATTTTGAAGATTGATCACCCTTATAATGCATCTATTGTCACCCTTGTGATATCGGGAGAAGGAATAGGGAGATAGAACATGGGAATAAATGAAGTAGGGCTCTTATTCTTTTATTAAATAAGGAATTCAAATTAGCATCTACGATAGGGATGTACCTAGAAGTCTTACTTGTTTCTCATATATGATGATAGCGTGAAAAACTTAATTGGATTATTACATCCCCTCTCAATGAAGTAGTTGTATATCCAAGTTTGGTAAACAGTAAGAGGTCGGGAAACCATGATCATGCAAGTAACCCTATGAATCAACAACCAAGATAATCAAGTTGATGAATGAAGTTCAATAAAGTAGTATGATTGTTCGAAGTTCTTTAACATTGGGTTTTGTCTAATTGATTGTCTCAAGATTTTTACTTTACACATTGTTTACTTTACTTGCAATGTACAATATTCAAAACTTTATTTTGGTTACGCTTGCATCAATTAATCTGAAATTTTGTAATATTTTGTAGACCTCGTACACTTGCGTGTGCACTGGTACCATCATAATTGATCATACAAGGACATAACATATCCTTCAATGAATGGATAGTCCTCTTTGCTTGTCCATTCGTTTATGGGTGGAAAGTGGTACTAAGGCACACCTTAGTCCCCAAACCTTTCTGAAATGACTTCCAAAAGTGATATGAGAACAGAGTACCACAATCCGAGATAATAGAAACTAGAGTACCATCCAACTTCACAATCTTTGCAAAATACAAACTTAGCATAATCATCCATCGAATAACTAGTCCTTACCACTAAGAAATAAGGGGACTTGGTCATTCTATCCATAATGACCCAAATAGAATCACATTGATTCTGAGTTCGGGAAAGACGAACGTTGAAATCCATATTAATTACTAACCACTTGTACTTAGGTTACTCAATATCTTGATACAAACCACCGGGTCTTAAGTGCTCAACTTTCACTCGTTGACGCACCATTCACTTAGGCACATAGCTAGCCATATCTCATTTAATATTATTCCACCAATATAACTCCCTAAGATCATCATACATTTTCGTGGAATTTGGATGAACAAAATAATAGGATCTGTGAGCTTCAGTCAAAATCCTTTTCCTCAATCAATCGACATTGGGAACGCATAGCCTACCTTGATACTTCAAGATACCATCACCACCAATCGCAAAGTCCACAAATTTTTGCTGGCCCACATTATTCTTGATCTTCATTTAATCAGGATCCAACATTTGCTTTTCCTTTACCTCTAAAACAAGAGAGGATTGTGATACCTAATGCATAATACACCACCATTCTCTAAATTTTATAGGCAAACTCCAAGACTAGCCAATCGGTGAATATACTTCACCAATTCCTGCTTATCCTTATCAAAATGAGCCAAACTTCTCATGGATAACCTACTAAGAGCATTCACAATAATGTTAGCTTTACCTGGATGGTAATGGAGACTCATATTGTAGTCCTTCAACAACTCAAGCCATATCCTTTTCGGAGATTCAACTCCTTCTGGGTAAACAAAAAATAAAGGCTCTTATGATGTCAAAATGAACCCCATAAAGATAGTGATGGAAAATCTTCAAAGCAAACACCATGGACAATAACTCCAAATAATGGGTAAGTTAGTTCTTCACATGAACTTTCAATTGCCTAAAAGAATAGACCACTACCCTACCATGTTGTACTAACACATAACAAAGACTAATATGAGAAACATCACAATACACCACAAAACCATCATTACTCTCGAGCAAGGTCAAAACTAGAGCTTAAGTCAACTTATCCTTCAACTACTCAAAATTACCCTCACTCGTATCTGACCAAAAAAGTTAACCTTTATCTGGGTCAACTTAGTCAATGGGGTAGGTATCCTCGAAAAACTCTCCACAAATATCCTATAATATCTGACTCGACCCAAGAAGCTCCAAATATCAGTTGGAATTGCAGGTCTAGGCCACTTCATATCCACGATAATCGTTTGTAAATCTACCATAATCCGTTCACTAGAGATCACATGGCCCAGGAAAGTCACAGTCTTTAACAAAAACTCACACTTAGAGAACTTGGCATATAAATGATGATTCTTCAAAGTTTGCAACCCAACACGAAGGTGATAAAAATTATCCTCCTCACTCTTAGAATAAACCAAGATGTCATCAATGAATATAATGATGATCAAATCTAGAAACAGACAAAAAACCCTATTCGTCAGATCCATGAATGCCACTAGGGCATTGGTTAACCGAAGGATGTAACTAGGAACTTATAATGACCATATCAGGCCCTGAAGGTAGTCTTAGAGATGTTCACTTCCATAATATTAAATTGATGATAACCTAACCTAAGATCAATCTTAGAGAAACACTTTGCACCTTGAATATATTCAAACAAGTCATCGATCCTAGGAAAATGATACTTATTCTTTATGGTCACCTTATTCAACTGACAATAATCAGTGCACATTCAAAGGGAACCATCCTTCTTATGCACACAAAAAATAGGGGCACCCCATGAAGATACATTAGGTGATACACGCACAAAGTATGAAATCAAAAACTAAACTATGATACGAATACAAAATCTAAAGATAGATAGAGAAGCAATAATATAGACATAACGCAAGGAATTGAAATTCAAATAAAGTTTGTATCAAACCCTAAAGCCTCAACCAATCAAACCGAACAACGGACCTAAATCTAACGTAGACCTCAAGGGAATCGATTCCTAAGCAACCCATATTTCTAAACAAAAGATCAACACAAGTGAATCCACACTTGCCTCACCGTCTCACAAGTGTTAAAATTCATAATGCAACATAAACTTCTTACTAGAATGAAAATAAGTCCTATTTATAGTCTAGGCTATGTTATTACATTAAATGGGCCCAAAAGCGACCCATGGGGTGCACATTCCAAGGGTATAGTGTCCTTTTTTTACCTGCTCTAGTGGATCTAGAGTGGGATGGGTGCACCTCCCAAGCGGATGGGGTACATCTCCTTTTTTGGGGGCTTTATAGCCCCGTTTGGTCTTTCATCAACCTCTTTAATGTCCCTTGCGTCTCCTTGGTAATCATAGTCATCCAATGTATTCCTTTTGATATCCCTCAAGAATTTATCAAGTGTCATATGACCCATAAGCATCCTCTCTAGAAATTCGGAGGCCATTTGGATTGTATCATCCTTTCCTTCTCAAAGAAGATTCATCCTTAAATTTACAACCTTGAAACACAAGAGAATAAAACACAACCAATATTTCCTCGAGGAACGAGTTTTAGCACATGGGTTAAAATCAAAATATCCATGACACGGAGACATCCATTTCACATATAACCATACAACCTTCAAAAAATAGAAGAGAAGTCAACATTCAAAGTGCATAGGAGTATCCTATGATACGCATAAAAAAATTCTCCTAATTTGGTTCCATTAATAATGTTACCAAAAAAATCATCAAATATTGGAACAACAAAGGGTAGAATCAAGGAATCATTAGGATTTAGATTACCCTTCCATTCATAAAAACCCATGTTTACACACAAGACATACTTAAAACCAACATGGCTATGCTCACAAATGAAGAAAATGGAATGACAACAGTTATCATTACTTAAGATGCTACCAAGAACAAGATCATATGATGGTAAGAACAAACAACTTAAGCAACTCACATTCCTTTCACTAAAACAACCTTCCAAGAAAGAGACACATATTTTATGCATATTCAAGTCATTCCAAGAAACATCAATACTATCTAGGTAGGATTTTAAGTCAAATGTCTTTTTAACATCGTCTCTTCTAGGGTAAATATCTTCATCATTTCAAGGGAAGTTAGAAATAAGAGGGGGTTGGTACATACCATTGGAGCAAATACTTGAGCTTGATCTCTTTCCTTCTAAACTTTCACCATGTGGACTTATTCTCTTATGCATCAATTTAGAAGTTGCTATAATGCTAGTGCAAAATGTAGTGAATAACAAAGGCTTGGGTTTGTCAGTAAGATCTCCTTCTTGATCCCAAAGCTCCTTATCTTCACCATTCATATCCCTCATCATCATGAGGGTAAGATTCAAGACCTCTCATTCTTCGGGCCAAACATCTTCATTGGGAACTTTCATCATCAATTCACAAGGTACATTAAAGTCCCCTTCCACTTATTCTAATTCCCTTTCACTTCCAAGGTCATTATTCTTTTGAGGGCATTCCTCACCTCCATAATTTTTCATCACCATATCTCCTACAAAGTAAGTATAACCTCCACCAATACTATATTCATTTGTTTGGAGCATTCACTAGTCTTATGATCCCAACCTTGACATTTAAAGCAAGTAATACCTTTAGAATTAAGATTAGAAGATGGATTACCTTCATTCCTTAGTGGATACCTTTGGATTGCCTTATTAACGGGCTTATTAAAATCCTTGTTCTTGTTCCATCTGGGAAAGTAGAAGAATTATAACCTTTATTGAAGGAATTCTTGGCATTGTTGTTCTTTTCAACATCAATGGTTGCTTCAACAAGATCTTCTATTCAGTCAACCTTATGGACAAATAGTTGAGAAGAAACTTCTTAATCTAAACCACCTTTGGACCGATCGATACAAATATTTGGGGGTTCAACAATATCAAAATGAAAGATCAAGTTTTGAAACTCCTCATAATTTTCTTCCACACATCTACCTCCGTGTCTCAAATTGTAGAGCCTTGTTAATTGCTCTTGGTTAAATCTTTCCATAACATACCTCTCTCTCATGAGTGCCTTTAAATCATCCCAATCTAGATGGTTGAGATTACCATTTCTTTCTATTTTCACTCTTTTTATCTCCCACCAAGTGGAAGCATACCTTTCAAGTTGTATAATTACGTGGGCGGATTTCATGTGCCCGGTTAACTCATTGAGTTATAAGATCCTATTGAATTGTATCTCCCAGTCTAGGTAGATAGATAGATCAGTAGTTCCTTTAAAGGTAGGAAGAGTGGTATTGATTAAATTAAGACCCGTGTCTCAACCCATATTACCTCCTTGATCCCATTAATGATCTTATTGTACTTGGGGATAGTTTCTCAATTTTTTTGTTCAATGTGGAACCAGACCAAATCTTCCTCCTATTTCTCTATGTCCTCCCCATAAGCTCCTCTTTTAGTTCATACAAATTCCTCAAAGAGAGCCTCTTCATCGAACTCTTTACCTCTTCCATAAGGTTCCTCACCTCCCTCATCCTCAATTTGGATTTGTTGATTTGGGTTATTTGGGATTTGAGGTGGTTGGTTTGGGTTTTGTGGAGCATCTTGATGGGCTTGATTGAATTGGGATTGTAGGGGATGAACAGTATTTCAGTTATTTGGGTAAGTAGTGTCTTGGATGATGGGTTCATATACTTGTCTCAGTGGATTGAACAATTGGTGAAATATTTCTATATTTATAAAAGTGCAGGTGTTGAGAGCATGTCCACTAGAGAAAGCATGATAGTTTTGAGGAGTGGATGATTTGGAGTTTAGACGGAATTCAATGGTGTCCATCCATCTTGAGAGTGAATTTCCATGCTTTCCATTCATTGATTTAAATCTTGTTTCACACTCATTATGGATGACATTAAAGTTTTCATGTTTATCTCTCCTGAAGCTTTTGGGTAACCTTCTCCCGATACCATGATACCTATATAAAAGGAATACTAAAATAAAACAAAAACAACAAACACGTTAAAGGTTAAGAAATAAACCTCACAAGTTCTCAAAGTTTCTACCTTTTGTTTATCTCTCAATTGGTGTCGCAATTGTTGATAGCTCGTTTGTACTCCAATGAGAATGCTTTTTGCCAATTATGGCTTGAGGTCGGAATAGATCCTTATTTGAAATGACTCAAAGGAAATATGTATGGAATTGTATCAAGAACTAACAATGGATTCAAAAGAGAAAAGATTGAAAGAAAAGTAGGACAATGAAAGAAAAAAACTATCAATCAACTTAGTAGATAAGTTACTAGTTGATGAGTAGTTAAAAATAAAAGAAAAGATTTAAGAATCAAAAAATGGAAAAATAAGAATAAAACCTTGATCAATAGAGTTTAAAGGTGTTGAGATGTGTTTTAAGACTTGAATTGATGTTGGAAAGTGTTGATAAACTTGGATTGGTGTTGTTGAAGTTGATTCACGTCAAAAGGTGGTGATTTACGTTGGGTAAGGTTGATCTGCGTTGGGCAGCCTGCTCTAGCAGTTGGGACACAAGTGCAAGTAATCTTGAATGCACCTTGGCCTTTTCTTGCTGCCTTGAGATGCGTTTGGGGTGTGGCCATAGCTTTGACGCAGGTTGGGCGCACCTCAAGCACAAGTGGTCCACCCCTTGGTCCTTGAAAGGCCAAAAATGCCCTCCAAATGGTCCCCCCTTATAATCTCTTGTGGAATATTATTTAGGTACTTGTAAAAATACTTTTGTACAACTTTATTTTCAATTTTGAGGATAAAACAACAACCTTTGGAAGAAAATTACCCTTGAAGATTTGAATTTCTCCAAGAACACTCAAGAACAGCAACAACTTCAAAATGCTTTAACTCTTCAACCCTTGCTCAGAATGCAGTCAAATTTTGAACTGAAGATATTTTCAACCATCTAAACACATTCCAAGTAAAATTTCCTCAGATTCTCAATGAAAAATTCCAAATTTTAACTCCACGTTCAACCTTCAAACTTGATCTTCTCAACAATGGTAGACCCTCCAAGACCTTAAATTCAAGGTTTAGACTCTAATAGTGTTGGGAAACTAAAATATAATATCAAAACACAAGAAAAACAACAAAATCAAAGACTCAAAATTTGACCTAAAGACAAATATGTGAATAGTGAATATTTTTTTTGGATTTTTGATTTTTGACTCTTTTTTTTTGTTGATTTTTGAGATAGCAAAACCCAAGACTAGAATCGTAGAAACGATTATAAGATCGGCTCTGATACTAAATGATACACGAACCAAGTAAAAAATCAAAAAATAAACTACCATACAAATATGAAAGCTACAGATATATAGATAGATAAAAAATAAGATAGACACAATGCAAGGAATTAAAAAGCAAATAAAGGGTGTATCAAACCCTAAACCCTCAAACAATTAAACCGAAAAAAGCACCTAAATCTTACCTAGACCTCAAGGTAATTGATTCCCAAGCAACCCACATTTCTAAGAAAAAGATCAACACAAGTGAATCCACGCTTTTCTCAGACTCTCATAAGTGTTCAAATTTATAATTAAACATAAACTACTGACTAAAATGAAAAGAAGGCCTATTTATAGTCTAGGCTAGGTTATTATATTATATGGGCCCAAAAGCAACCCATTTAAGAAAGACAAACACATTAAAGTCATTAGGCACTTTCTTGAGCACATGGGGCACAGGGCACATCCCAAGGGTATAATGGGTTGTTTTGACCCGCTCTAGAGAATCTAGAGGTTGGGCGTACCTCCAAAGTGGATGGGGCACATCTCCTCTTTTGAGGGCTTTCTAGCTCTGTTTCGTCTTCCATTGGCCTCTACAATGTCCCTTGAGTTTCTTTGGTCATCATAATCATCTAATGAAAGCCTTTTGATATCCCTCAAGAATTCATCGAGTATCACTTGACCCGTAAGCATACTCTCTAGCAATTCAAAGTCTATTTGGATTGTATCACTAGGACCTATGAAACCTTTATCTAAGAGTTCCTTTAATTTCTTCTTATGGTCTCTCAACTCAACCAGAGCTATTCTATAGGGAGGTACAGAGATAGGATGAGTTTCCAAAAAAAGATCAACCCCAAAATGAATTTCCCTATCGGGAGAAATACTAGGAAGATCAAAGGGAAAGACACCGAGAAACTGATTAACCATGGAAAGCGATTCTAGAGAAGGACCTTCCAAGTTAGAATCTTTAAATTAGACCATATGATATAAACACCCCTTAGAAATCAACTTTCAGGCTCTATGATATGAGAGGAACCTCCCTTTTGGCACTAAAGAACCCCCTTCCTATACAATGACCGGCTCATTAGGGAATTCAAATCTGACCCTATGGGCCCGACAATCTAAGAAAGCATAAAAAAATGCAACCAATCTATCTTAGAATAACATCAAAATCAACCATGTCTAACTTTATCAAGTCTACCAGAGTTTCTTTACTACCAACAACTACCACACACCCCTATAGACCTTTTCATCAACCACAGAGTTTCCTACCAGGGTATTAATAGAAAAAGGAACTGACCGACACTGAACCAAAACCAAAATACACAAATACAATTGGGGTCACATAAGAAAGAGTAGACTCCAAATTAATCAAATAATACACATCACGGGAGAAAAGTCTCAACATACCCGTAACAAAATTTAGAGATGCCTCAGAATCTTGGAAAGTATCAAGTGCTTACAAACAATTCCATCCAGTATCAGTATTGGAAGAAGAAGAAGAGGTAGCACCCTTCAGTGTAAGAGCAGATGAAGAACCAATAGGGACCCTTTTAGCCCAAGAAGCCATCCTAGCAGCATATTCATGTTACATATGACCACTCTAACCACAAGAAAAACACTTGTCCTTCTCTTCCTCATAAAACCCATGGTGCAACCTTCTATAGAATCTATAAGGAGGATGGGATGAAGCTGATTGGGCCCTACTAGTCTGAGATTGGGCACCCCGTGCCTAAAATCTACCCTTAACTTGATATCGATGATCACCTAAAAGCTTTTATTAAGGAGTATTATCCGAGGAGAAAGAACCAAATGCCCCTACTTCTATTTTGGCCACATACCACCAAAGCTTTAACCCCATTTGGTTAAGAAAACTGAGACCTCTTGCTTTGGCTCTCATCAATCTTAACTTATTTATTTTTCTGTTTCTCCACTTATTATATATACACGACCAATGGAGAGATTTCTATGTCTTTAATAAAAAGGATGCCTTGTTCTCTAGGACCATCTCAAGGGATGACAATGAATCAAATTTATGCATTCTAGCCCTTATGCTAGAAACCATCTCAGGGGCATACCTAGACAACTAATGGAATTCAAATGCATACTCCTAAAGAGACATTCTTCTTCGCTTCAAATTCATAAACTCTTTTTCCTTCACTTTCTTTAATTCTTGAGGAAAGAAGCACTCCAAGAAGGCACTAGAGAAATCCTTCCATACGGCAGAACTAGAATCCTTACCCCTCAATTGCTCCCATTATTTGTACCATTGGTATGCCATATCTTTGAATTGGTAGGAAGCAAACTCAACACCTTCAATTTTTGAAATCATATGAATCGACTGATGAAACTCAGCGTTTGACACATCAGCTCAAGGAACTAAAGGAGGAAAAGAGAAAATTAGTGGAACTCCTAGATTGTTCGGTACCAGACCCCTAGACCAGGTATGGATTCTATAAGTAGAGCGAGTCCCATCAAAATCATCCCCAATTATGATGGAAAGGTTTATAAGAACTTCAGATATTCTGGGAGGCATGATTTGAAATACAAGTAATGAAAATTTGGAGGATCTAAGACCTTAAACCCTATAGCTTGAGATAAGACAACAAGAATGTGAAACATTTCTAAATACCTTCTAGACTCTCTGTTGTAAGAGTGTAATGCTACACACCCATATAAGAGAATCTACTTAACATGGCTTTTTAAACACCCAACTGACCATGAACCTAGGCTCTAATATGAACCTGACACGCTTGAAATTACGCCTTTTCGTATGGGCATCTCAAGCACGTCGAGGACCGTAGATCGCCCCTTAGCCCAACCTAACCATTATATCAAACACCAAGTATCATATGAACTTTGAACAAGTAACAAGATAACAGAAACAAAACCAACAGTTATAGCTTAAGAATGTCTAGCCATTTGTTAATATCAATATTCAACATGTAAGCTACCTAAGTCCACAGTCATCCACAAGGCCTCTACAAAATTCAAAGTAATTAATACGTTGGGACAAGCCCCTGAAAATAGATAAACCATGAAATATATGCCTTTTGAAGTAACAAGGGTCACCACTTTAATATCAACAGTCGAACCGCTCGAACACCTCACCACTGTGTAGGAAGAGAAGAACATCTAGCCCCTTTATCGCATAGGGACAAAGGTTCAAAGAGAGTTAGTTGGTGAATGCTAGAATGTAACTTAGGGATAAGGATAAAATAATGACAACAATCCAAAACCAATCAACCAATGCATACAACCAATGCAAGTACATATATATATGTATGTGAACCATGTCAGGATAGGGAATAATGTTAGCATAAACTTTAAAATCATTATTCTGGGATATATAGACTTGTTTTTCTAGTTTTACCCATGGGCCATATGGGGTCATTGCCACCTGCTAAAAGTTCTCAAGCACGTGTTATTGCACGAGTTGGAGAAAACCCAAGATAAATAGTATCCAAAATATATGTATGGCTTCATGCACACGATCATCATGACCAAACTTCACACTTGGAAAACTTATGAGTTTCCATCTTTGGTCCCCTCATAACCTTGACCTTTCCTAACTCAGCTAACTATCCCACTTTAAAGACTAAATTAAAACCATTCACACACACAACTAACCATTTACATCAGTTTCTTAGCGAAGGCATTTCGTTGGTATCATCATACCAAAACTATTGCAAGTATACGTATGCCATTACCTCAATCGATCAACTATTTACATAACTTTTGGGCTCTAGCCTATCGTCCAACAAAGATACTCCTTAACCCAAGGTTTAGGGACTCGAAGCCCTTTTAATCCATTGGAAGACCAAGGTTTACTTTTACCATTTCATGTCTAACAATGCCTTTACAAAACTATTTGTAAGCCATTCATATTCATTTAGACATTGCCTTAATTAAAAATAGGATTTACATATGACGAGAGATTTTCTGTAGATATTTTTATAAATACCTTATGGTACACCTTTAACAAGGCCAACACTAAGGTAAAAACCATTAAGATTAGGGTAACCCATAACCCATGAATTAAACCACAATCAAAAAGTACCCACATATGCAAACCATCACTAAAAATATGTAAAAACATTATTTATGCATAATTTTCATTAAAAACCCTCAATACCTGCATTTCAAAACCACCATTAAAGAACCAAAGTTAATATTAAAACACATAATATTTTTGAACTAACAATGATGAAAGGGATACATGACTTATATAAGATGATTCATGCTTGAATTTTTGGTCTTTAAGTCTCTAGATGGCCTCTTTGGAAAACCTTAGCCTCAATCTTGGTAGAGAAGTTTTGAGAGTGTTTTTGGGATGTTCTGATCTTGTTTATGTGAAGAATGAAAGGCCAAATGAGGTTATGAGTCATGGTTTATAAGGGTTTAGGTGTGGGAAATGTCCAAAATATTCTTAACTAAAAGTTGTAAAAATTAAACCCAGGCGGTATGACCACCCCCTACGAGCCGTACCCTAGGGTACGAGTAGTACCCTAATTTATACCTTAAGCCTCACCATGGACTCCTAAACTATCTAAGGGATGACTAGCCAAGATTGAATCATATCCAAGGTTGCAATTGGTACACAAAATTGTATCCCCAAATCATACCCAAAATAGTTTCAACTAGGTCAACTCAATACTTTATAAGAATAGGTAGTGTATGACTCTACACTAATAAATGACTATGGAGAGGTTAAGTCATATCTTGGTTAGTGTGTAACCCCCACCACACTACCTAGAATATGAGTGAGAGGATCTTAGGTTGTATCCTAGGGTACGACTAGTACCATGAGTCGTACCTTACCTAGAAACCTCAAACAAGGAAATTTTTTAAAGGTTTCCAAGCCTAGGTATTTTTAAGAGTTGAGGGAAATGGAGGCTAAGAAATTTATCCAGATATAAGGGAAAATATCTGTCAAGGAATATGCCTTAAAGTTTTATTAGTTGTAAATGTATGCTCCAGAATTGGTGTTTGATATGCAGGCAAGGATGAGAAAGTTTTCTTCAGGATTATCTTAGGATTTGATTCTTGAAAATAAGACTGTGTTGCTGATTAAGAATATAGATATGTCTAGGTTGGTGGTTTATATGCAAAAAGTGGAGGAACAAAAGAGAAAACAAGTTGAGTTTGAGGGAAGGCATGGTAAGAATTTTAGTTCATCTTAACAAGGTGGTGCTCAATAAAAATATGGTCAAGATGGTGGTAAGTGGATAAATAAGAAGTAGAAGAGTTTTGGTTCCTTCTTTGCAGTTAGTGCTCCTTACCTGAAATAGTCGGGTGATAGGCGTTTGTAGAGTGGCGATAATTTCTGGGAAAAGGGTGCCTAAACTCAAGAAAGTAAGGCTTAGTCAGCCTCATTAAGCCCTTCTTGTTAGTTATATAGTAGGTTGCATAGGGATTTTTTGTGATAAGGGGTGGTATAGGTGTTTCAAATTAGCCAACCAGACTATATGCTTAGAAACTGTCTAGTGGGTTAGGGTGCATTGAGAGCGAGTAAGGCTTCGATTGCTTCATCTTCTGCTCCTGCACCAAAGGGTATATCTTTTAAATCTTTTTCTTCTTTTGATACAGGTGCATGTTGGAATTGGTTATATGATCTTGGTACTCAAAAGGAATCTAAGGCATCACCTAATATCGTTACTGGTATGTTAAAACTCTTTTCTTATGACATATGTTCTTTACTTAATTCGGGGTCCACTCTGTCTTATATGTCCTATTTGGGGCTTTGTATTTTGGTTTTGAACCTGAGGTTATTTTGGATTTTTTTCTATTTCTACCCTAATAGGAGACACTATAGTTAAAAAAAAGAGGTCTATTGAGAGTGTGTGGTATCTATTGGTAATAGTCAAACTTTGGTGGATTTTTTTAAACTTGATAAAGTGGGTTTTAGTGTTATTTTGGGGATAGATTAGTTATATTCTTTTTATGCATCCTCAAATTTTTAGACCCATAAGGTTGTTTTTAGGTTCCCTGGTGAATCGGTTATTGAGTAGGAGGGTGGTTCCCTAGCTCCTAGGGGGAGATTTATTGTTATCTTAGAGCTTAAAGGTTTATCTTTAAAGGGTGTCTCTATCATCTAGTTTAGGTTAAAGATTTTAACTTGAAAGGTCCTTCTTTTTATTCGATTCTAGTGGTAAATGAGTTTCTTGAAGTCTTTTCAGATGATCTTACTGGTGCTCCTTCGGATAGGGTGATCGGTTTTGGTATCGATTTGGTTTTGAACACTTATCCAATATTCATTCCTCCTTATAGAATGGCCCCGACTGAGTTGAGGGAACTCAAAGAGAAACTTAAGGATCTTTTGGATAAAGGTTTCATTCATCATAGTATGTCCCCTTGGGGTGCATCAATTTTATTCATGTCCAAGAAGGATGGTTCCCTTTGGATGTGCATTGATTATAGTTAGTTAAATAAGGTAATAGTTAGGAACAATTATCCACTTCCAAGGATAAATGATTTATTGGATCAGTTGCAAGGTGGCAAATTCTTTTCTAATATAGAAATTTGGTTTGGGTATCATCAGCTTAAGATTCGGGAGAAGGATATCCCTAAGACAACTTTTTGTACTCGGTAAGGGCACTTTGAGTTCTTGGTTATGTCATTTGATTTGACTAATGACCTGACGACATTTATGAATTTGATGAAAAAGGTTTTCACGTAGTTTCGGGATATTTTTATCATTGTGTTCATTGATGACATTCTGGTTTATTTTAAGAGTGAGATTAATCATGCCAATCACCTTCGTGTAGTGTTGAAAACCTTAAATGAGTAGCAGTTGTATGCATGGTTCTCTAAGTGTAAGTTTTGGTTGAACGCTGTAACTTTTCTTGGTCATATTATTTCGAGTGAGAGGATCATGGTGGCTCCTCAAAAGATTGTTGTGGTTAAAATATGGCCCAAACCCATGACTCCAACCTATATTTAGAGCTTCTTGGGTTTTGCTGGGTATTATAGGCAGTTTGTATAAGGTCTCTCATCAATAGCTGCCCTATTGTCTAAGTTTACTCAAAAGAAGGCAAAGTTTTCTTTGTTGGATGCTTGTGAGGGGAATTTTAAGAAGCTAAAGGATAAGCTAACTTTAGCTCTGATTTTGACATTGCCTGAATGTAATAAGGTGTTTGTGGTTTATTGTGATGTATCTTGGGTGCAATTTGGCTGAATTTTAAAGCAACATAGGAAAGTGATTACCTATGTTTCTAGAAAGTTGAAGGTGCATGATAGAGATTATCCTACTCATGATTTGGATCTTTTAGTGGTGGTCTTTGTTTTAAAATCTAGCGGCATTATTTGTATGGAGTGCACTTAGACATCTTTTCTGATCATAAGAATCTACTGTATGTATTTACTTAGAAGGAGCTAAGTCTCAGCCACAAGAGATGGTTAAAGCTTCTTAAGGACTATGATTTAAGTCTTCACTACCACACAGCTAAAGCTAACATGGTTGATTATGCTCTTAGCAGGTTGTCCATAGGTATTTTAGCTTATGTGACTATAGAGAAACGAGAATTAGTGAAGGATATTCATTATTTGGCTAATTTGGAAGTTCGTCTCTTGGACTCCAATGATGGTGGTGTGATGGTACAGGAAATAGTTCAGTTGTCTCTTGGTGAAAAGAAAATGGAGAAGAAAATACTAGATCCTATCATGATGAATATCGAGGGTTATGTAGGTGGAAAAGGGTGATGATGTTTGAGATCAGTGGTGATGGTACCTTGAGGTACCAAGGAAGGTTATATGTTTCTGATGTCCATTATTTATGACACAGGGTTTTGGCTGATGCGCATGAATCATGCTATATTGTTCATCCCAATTTGACAAAAATATTTCATTATATCAAGGAGATGTATTAGTGGAATGGTATAGATAGGGATGTGGCTGATTTTTTGGCCAACTGCATGGTGTGCCAACAAGCCAAAGTTGACCACATGAGGCTTGGAGGTTTGTATTAAGAAATTAAGTTGCGTGAATAGAAATGGGAGGTAATCAACAAGGATTTTGTTATCGGTCTTCCTTGGTCTCAAAACTAATTTGATTTGATTTTGATTATCATGGATAGGATGAAAAAGTCCGCTCACTTCTTATCGATGCAGAATAACCTTTTAACATAGGACTATGCGTGGTTGTATCTTAAGGAGATTGTAAAGTTGCATGGAGTACCTGTTTAGATTATCTCTGATTGTGGTACATAGTTTTCATCTCACTTCTGGCAGTCTTTTCAGAAGGGGTTGGGTACTAAGGTTAGTCTGAGTACTGCTTTTTATCCATAGATGGATGGAAAATCATAGAGGACTATCATGCACTGGAGGATATGCTTTGTGCGTATGTGATTGACTATGGTTGTAATTAGGTTGAGCATCTACCTTTAGTAGATTTTCTTCCAATAATGGCTATAATTCTAGCATTGGGATGGCCCCTTTTAAGGCATTGTATGGTTGGAGGTGTAGATCTCCTATTGGGTAGTTTGAGCTTGGTGAAACAGATATGTTTGGGATAGATTTGGTTTATCAGGATATGGAAAAGGTAAAGGTTATTCAGTAACGGCTAAAGGCTTCCCGCAATTTCTAAAAGCCATATTAGGATATAAGGCATAGGGACTTAGAGTTTGAGGTTGGGGATAAGGTGTTCCTAAAGGTATTTCCCATAAAATGAGTGATGTGGTTTTGTAAAAAAGTAAAGCTCAGTCCCCAGTATGTTTGTCCTTATGTGATTTTGTGAAGGGTTGGTAACGTGGCATATGAATTAGAGTTGCCTTCTAGTTTGAGCTCCATTCATCCGGTATTTCATGTCTCTATGTTGAGGAAGTGTCTTAGTGATCCTTCTTTGATGGTTCCTTTGAAAGTATTGGGTATCTCCGCTTCTCTATCTTATGAAGTGTTTCCGATTAATATATTGGATTGGAAGGTTTGTCGGTTATGAACCACGGATGTGGCCTCGATTAAGGTTTTATGGCGGAACCACGAGGTGAAAGAGGCTACATGGGAAGCAAAAGATGACATAAAGTCCAAGTATCTGCATTTGTTTTCTGTTTCAGATATTCATGCGAAAGGTATGTGTTCTCGATCACATCTTTCTTTTCTAACTTAGTTAAGGGTTAGAATATATCCTTGCATCTTTATTTGCTAACTTCATTAAAGGTTGGATTGATATTTGATAATGCAAATGAATTGTTCTTTTGTTTGACCTACCTTTTCCGTCATTCGGGGATGAATGATCCTAGTGGTGGAGACTAAGACACCTTAGGTTTTGGAACAGTAGAAAATTTCCTTGATTTTTTATTTCTGGTCAAGATACAACTAGGGGGTACAGGTCATATGCTGGGGTACGGTTTGTAAGGCATGGTCGTAAACTAACCAATGTTGGTTGGTAGGTTGGATGGGGTTCTGGAATGGTTACGACATGGAGGGTATGGGTTGTATGGTTTGTGTTTTTCCTTCACTTAATCTGAGACTTAGTAACTTAAGTTGGATATGAGTATGAGTGGCTCAACATGAGCTGTAAGATAGGGTACGACCTATTGAGTCATATCGTAGATAGTGTTCAGACTTTATTTGGTTCTATCCTATCAGGGATATAGTTTTAGGGTACTAATCATATGGTTTGGGTACAACTTGCTTTGGGTAAGTCATAAGGTGGCCAATGTTGAGTTCAAGTGGGTGGTCTAAGGTGTGAGTGCTAGGTACCACTAGTATTGGAGGGTACGACTGGTATGGGTAATTGTACCACCTGACGGGAATTTTAAGCATTTTAAGTGGGGGGTAATATGGATATTTTCCTACTTAACCACTTCAGGGCCTAGGACTTATAACTCTATTAGGACATCATTTACCCTATTATTCTAATCTTAAACACTTAAAACTCTCTCTAATTCTCTCTATGTCTCTTGGGTAAAGGAAGGCTAGGGTTTCATCTAGAGGTGCAATTTGGGGCTTGTTTGGGTGATTTCTATCCATCATCTTTATAGTCTAAGGCAAGATACTTCTCCCTTATTTTTTGTTCCAACTAATGGCATGATTTATATAATGTTTTCTTGGCATGATTACTATATGGTTTTGGGGTTTTTGAATATATGTCGGGGTTTTGGTATTAAATGCTTGGTTATGGTTTTTCCATATTTTAATTATATTTCTACATGCTTTAATGGAGGTTTGGAAAATTGGTTGCATGGGAATGGTTAATTGGTAATTGGAATTACTTTTGGAAACATTATTCCCCCAACATGTTTGATAAAATGCCTATGAGAATGCTTTTACCATATTATTGGACTTTTAATGGAACTATTGCATGGTATGGTTTGGTAATAGAACCCTTAATGGTATAAATGGTTTAAATGGCTGGAAATTGATAAATGATATGTTTTTGGTGGTCATGGTTATGGTTAATTAAACATCCTTGTAGGTACAAGGGAATCCCCCAAGTAAACATATTAATTAACAATTTGTGGGGTACATGGAATTCCCCAAAGTTAACTTAATAATTGGACACTTATGGGGTACACGAGATTCCCCTATGCTAACGTGATAATAAAATCTATGGGTACATGGGATTCCTTTCACATAAAGAGATTGGCTAAGGACATTGCTTGCAAGCAATAGTCGGTATGACAATACCACTACTTATAGCCTTGGTTAATAATAATGGATCAATAGTTTGGTTGGATGGTAATGGCTTTAATTTGGAAATAATGGTGGGGTGTGATAGCTTACTGTGAAGGTACGAGTCCAATGACAAAAATTGGAAACTTATGTTTGCTGACATGAGGGTTGTTCATAGCGACAATATATGATACTATGAGGTACGTGGGAATCCTCAAAGTACACTGTACATATGTATCATGGAGAGCAAAAGGTACTTAGGAATGCCCTACTCTTTTGGTATCTCTAGTTCGTGTGGCTTCACACATTGGGGCCCGTTCAAGGGGTTACACTAGACCTATGTATCCCATAGGTGGTTCTAGGACAGTTAAGCTACACATACCTAGTTAATGGTTTTAAATGTATACTAAACCCGGTTCCTTTTCTCGGCATGGATATATATATGTATGCATGGTTTGTGTGCATATGGTTTGTTTACTTGGTTTTACTGGATGACATAATTTTATCCTTATCCTAAGTACTAGCTAGAGTTCACCCGCTAACCTATTCTCAGGAGGCTGTATCCCCACGCGATGCAAGAACTGACCATTCTACTCCTCCTACTTAATGATCAGATCCTGAATCAGCTATTAGATTGAAGTGGTGAACTTCCATATTTCAGAAGGCTCCATTTCATATCGTCGATGTCTTTACATACTTTAAATATTTTAGGGATATTAGTTTTTTCTATGGCTAGGGGCATGTCCCAACTGTATATTTTTTTTGTTGTTGGAGGCTTTGTGGAGCTACTATGGGTTGGAATGAGTTGTGTCAGTATTGGTGTCAATCTTAGTATTGGCATTTTTATTGGGGCTTATACTATTAAACTGAATTTATGATTGTTCAATCCTCTTATTTTTTGGATAATATATTTATATTGGAATTCATTTGGTTCACGGTTTGGTTTGGTAATGGTTATTGGTTGGATAATGGATGGTTGAACTTATTTAGGTTAGTTTTGGTTATAGACCTATCCTGAGTCTTAGGTTATGCTTACACACTATCTTGTATATGTTCATAATTCATCCGACTAAGGATATGCATAGGTTGGTTGGGTTGGGTAATCAAGGTGGTCTCTAGTCCTGGTTGGACTTGGGACGCCAATTACGACAAGGCCCTGGTTCGTGTCGTATCATTATGAAGTCAGGGGGAACACGGCCCTAGTGATATGATAACTCCCAAGCTACACCTTCACTCTGAAAATAATTACAGTCACTGTCAAATTTAGTAACCTAATAAAGGTTGGGGTCAAATACCAAGGGAATACATAGAATTGTGGCTCTCAACAGTCATAATCAACGGGCAAAAACTGTAAAAGTAAATGGGGGGACTTGAATAGAAATATTGAACAAGGAGAAAATATCGACTTCGGTTGTAATCAGTATTAGTGATCACTAGGATTGTATTCCCCCTGGTTTCTCAACCTCTTAGGTTTATCATGCTTTGGTAAACTAAACCGGTACCTTGAATTTAGAATCTGATAAGCTATGTACTATTGACAGTCTTTTGGATAAGCAGATGGATTTCACCCTTTACCTTTTGAGTCACAGGATGTCGCCTTACTCACCCTCATCTTGACCCCAGTTAACTATTACCTTTTCAGTCTCTAGTTATTAGATTATCACTAACCATCTTACTTAAATAATACCTAGTAGCTTTGACTGACAATTAAACTTCAAATTATTGTTGTAATTATCTTTTCCTAGTCACTACTCCTCTTTTGGAGTAACTAACAATAGTCTAGGTGGAACCTTAATGTTAGACACTACAAAAAAATTATTAAAGTAAAGATAATACAATGTATGCATGGGTATCGGTTCAGAACAATAATAGAACTTCCCCTGCTTCGTCAATCCACAAGGCTTTCCACAATATTAGCTATGGGTTTTTAGCCGCTCATGCTGGTGAAGTAATCAAACACGCAGATAGGTCTTTGCTGCGGAAGATTGGTGCCCCTTGGCATATGCCTTTCTGGTGGGTCATAATACAAAGAAGAACCATAATTGAACAAATCATCTAAAGTCAATATGTTTGTGAATATACAGAGTGCGTAACTTCAACTAAAAAAGAAATAAGAAGTATTTATAGTACATGAGGAAAACCAAAAATAAAAGCCTAAACAAAATAGGAGAAAAAAACGTCGGTGGCTACTTATGGTCCCTACTTGCGCCCTGAATCAAGTAGTACTTGTGGCCTGATGGGTGCGTGCAAGTGGCAATCTCAAGTGCCTGAACCAAAAAATCATACAGGTTCTCTCTTGGGATTTTAGACTTCTGACACATGTTTTTCCCACCGGCGGTCCACAGGTTGACTTACCAAGTGCCGGGAGTTATCTTTTCAGCTCTTCTTTAATTCCGACACATATTTTGATAACGAACAAGTTGGAAAGTATACCGAACATCCATAATTTCTCCCATAAGTAGCCAAAAACATCTTTTTCATATTTATCACAAACTTTGCTTCCAAAACATGATTTCCTGCAAAACATACCCAAAACGCATCATGTCTAACAAAATAACCTCAAAAACTTGCATATTTTTATGATTTTAAGCATTGAAAGTGCTATATTACTATCGCACTTCATGAACGTCTAAAATAGATAACAACCCTAATTGCCTAACATTGTTACTATTACTCTTATTTTCATAAAGCCCCCTTTTTATATTTTGCACTTTCCGATTACATCAACAAGATCGTGATAGATTTCAAACCTATTCATCGTGGGATCGACCCCAACCTGTTTGGGTTCTATATTTGAGTGGAGACCTCTTTGTACTTTCTTGGATTTGTAATTTGGGTGCCATGAAGAAGAAAAGGTAAACTAACACTCTTATTGCTTCTATTTTAGCAACTGGAACAAAATTTTTAGTATAGTCAATTCCTTATTTTTGATTATATCCTTGTACTACCAGTCAAGCCTTATTTATTGTTACCACACATTGATAAACTTGCTTATTTAAGAATACCTACCTAGTCTCAATGATAGTTCTACCTCCAGGATTTGGGACTACGTGAGTTATGATGGCACCTACTTTATTCTGCTAGTGGTAACCCAAACTATAGCCTGGAGCTAGATGCAATGGGCTAACTTTGTGGAGAAAGTCCGAAAGCCTGAAATTAAAAATTAAAGACTTAAATAGCAATAATATAGATCTTTATCTAATAGGTAGATAGAAATTCAACAAGTAACTCAAGACTCAGTAATATCAGTACAAGAGCTACAACAAATAAACTATAAGTAGTGAATATTCCACTAGAATCTATCTCGAAGATGACAAACTAGACATAATAAATACATTAAAAAGGGTAACTCTAACTCTAAGATCCTATCTAATGTCCAAAATAAACCCTGCAAGAACGTTTAATCAACGACGGTAATTACTGCTCTGATCTACACCAAAATAGTACATAAGTATTGTATGAGTACTAAAACCATGGGTACTTAGTAGCAATCATCGGCTGACTGAGCTAATTCATGATATAAATACGATTAGATATAATATAGAATAAGCTAAGTCAAGATAAAAGGGGAAAACCAGGAAATAAGCTCCGACACTATTATACATAAATCAATAAGTGCATATGAGATATTAACATAAAGATCATACCATTATAACTATAAGATTGCCCCCCATAAGCCTGGAGGGTACAATCAAAGGAACTAAGCAATTTAATAGCCATAAATGACCTAATTATCAAGCCATAACCAAGATTACATCTGAACCATATTATCTCAATACATAATTCCGAATACTGAACTTCAATAGAAACTCAATCGTATCATCAACATTATCATTATTTGCTAGGCTTGAATCTGAACTCATATTATCAAGATCATTATTAACTGCCAAACTCAAATCGAATCTCATTTTTATAACCTGTATCAACAAGTCATACTAATAAACTAACCCAACAGACTATACCAATACTACGTATATTAAGTCATGCCCATAGGCAATGCCAATAGTTGTAATCATAAGTGATTTTAGTAATTATATCTATAAATAATTAATCATATCTATAACTAATAATTATATCTACAAGACATATAATAACTATGAGCCATATCGTATCTATGAGCCATGTCATATATATAAGCCATACCATATATATAAGCCAAATCAAATCTATAACCATATCATATCTATAAGGCATTAATTATGTTTATAGGCCACATCATATCTATGAACCATATCTTATATATGGGCCATATCATATGTATAAACCATGAACTATATCTATAAACCCATATCATATCTATAGGCTATATCATATCTATAAGCCATATCATTTATTACATCGATATTTATATCATTAAGCATTATATCTGAAAGCTTACTAATAATCATATATATATATATCATTAATCATATCCGGAAGCCATACAAATAATCACATGTATAAGTCATTAATCATATTCGAATGACATACCAATAATCACATGAATAAGTCATTAATAATATCCAAAATCCATACCAATAATCATATGCATAAGTCATTAATCATATCCGAAATACATATGAATAATCATATATATATATATACATATATAAGCCACATCATTAGCCATATTTATAAATTATATTCTTAATCATGTATCAAAGAAATATCAATAGCAATACTCAAAATTTGCATCAACTCCTCAATACACAACTAACATACTCAATAAATATATTCAATATCATCAAGTGTCAAACCAACCAATAATAAGATCATATCATGCGTAAGTAAGTCTATAATGCTAACAAAAGTCTTAGCCTACGGTAGGTCGGCGACCCCACTTCTAACCCCCAAATTCTATTTTAGAAAACTTCTACCCCGAACTAGGCTACGATATCGAAGTTCATTTCTAGATGTCAAATAATCCATAAATATCCCTAAGATAGTAATCCTTCCCAATCATGACCAATTAAGGCAGTCTTATCTAGAATAATGGAAACTAAGACAATTTTTCCTAACTTAAGCAACTACGGACAATTCTATCCTAACCATGAATGACTAAGGTAATTTAAAATAACTTGAGTAATTAAGGAGTTTCCATACTAAACATGAACCATGAAGACCAATTTACCTAAGCCATGAATAACTACACTAATTACTTCAAGTTCATGGTTTCAAGCTAGCCTAAACAGTCCAACTAAATCAAATATTTGCATTCATGCGTCCATACCTAAATCCCATCCTATATCTAGAATAATATCATATCCATACTAAGAGATACCTCAATCTATAAAGAAGATAAACCTAGCCAATCTGGATGTCAAAAAACCAAAAAAATCTGCAAAATCACCAATTTCTCTTTCTGATAAGCTTCCACAAGGTGGCACACTATTAACATCACAATCTACTCAATAAAAAAAGAAAAATGATATTCATATTGCACTATTACACTTTGGTTCAATATTATATAAAAATTCTATTTGTGACTCATTCATGGATCGCACATTCGAAGCCAATACATCGTCCCTCTATGCTCAAGAAACATTTACCCTAAAAAATGGGTGGATTCTGAGCTATAATGGTGCTAAAATTAAGTCACTATGCTTTTAGGAATTTTAGATAATAATTAAGAAACCAACCATGAAAATAATGGAATCTTACCATAAATTAAATGGGGAAATTGTGTAAATTAAAGATAGAAATACTCCACAATCACCCAGAATTGATTCTACCAAGAACTCCCACTTTTTAGGGTCTCAGATTCTAGATAATAGATGAAAATAGTGAAAATTTAGGATAAATGGGTATTTATACCCTTCCCAGGCATGTGGTAACTGCTAAAGCACCTGGTACCACAAAAGCGTTTCCTACCCCATAATCTAGGTCGCTAGACCGGACCATGGACCGCTTTCGCACTTGCCAATAAAATGCCCAGGTGCCGCTAAGTGGTACCTTGTAGATGGGTAGGGCTGCTAAAGCGACCAAAAGGCGGGTAAAGAACTCAAAGGGCCACTTTAGCGGTCGCACTAGATATCAGGCACCAATTGGAGATTTGTAATTTTTTTGAGTCTCTGCCAACCCCTCAAGATTCATTTGGAATCTTGTATGGGTAAACAAACAATTCTACCCAATCAAATTCGACGTTTCAAACTTAATGACATGGTCAAATTTCCATCAAAGGTTATTTTGATGAAAAGTACGTCCCGTATCCACTTGCTATTTTCTTAACTTCTGAGTAATAGACAAAAATAAGTCTGAGAGCCTCGCTACCCTAACCAAGGGTCCACCTTGCTTGATGTTCTAGAGATATTAGAATAGTCATAAATGGTATATGAGGTTGTTTAACTAAAGTTTTTGCCTGATAACCAATTATAACCATCAAAGGTTTCAAAACAGAAAATTGGCTCTAAAAATCAAATAAAGTACCCGATAATCGAACTGCCAGTTCTTGGAAGTCATAAATAACTTGGAGCAGCTATATGAAAGCTCAAAATAGAAAAAACAAGCAAAATATAGAAAATAATCTAGAGGTTTATTACAATATCCATTAGTAAAAGAACTTTTGTTTGTGAAAGTAAAGGATTAGTATGTGCATGAAGCCTCAAACATGAGGATACTAGGTCTACTTCTTGCTCTTGATCTCCCAAGTAGGCTCCTCTACTGGTTGGTGATTCCATAAAATCTTAACTACTGAAATCTCTCTAGTACGTAACCATCTGTCATCACCAGCAAAAATAAGCACAGGCTCGTCTATCAAGGTCAAACTCTCCTCCAACTGAACTGTATCCCATCTAAGCACGTGAGACGGGTCAGGAATTTATCGCGATAATATAAAAACATAGAAAATTGGATGGACAATAACAAAATCTAGAGGTAAGGCTAACTCATAGGACACCTCACCAACTATGCAAAGGATCTCAAATGATCCAATATATCTGGGCTTGAGATTGCGTTTCCTATTGAACCTTATCACACCCTTCATGGGTGATACATGAATGAATACCTGCTCACCAACACCAAATATGAAGGCATGAAGTCTACGACCTGCATAATCTTTTTGCCTACTCTAAGCTACCCTCAACTTATTTTGAATTACCCTAACTCTATCCAACGACTTCTGAAGTAAGTTGGTACCACATAGTCTAATATCAAAAGTGTTGTACCATCCAATTAGAGAAAGACATCTCCTAACATATAAAACCTCAATGGGTGCCATCTTAATACTTAAATAGTAACTGTTATTATAAGTAAACTCTGCCAAGGCTAAGTGCTACATACTTACCTCTAAAATCCATAATAAAAGCTCGGAGCATATCCTTGAGAACCTAAATAGTCTGTTTCGACTTTCCATCGGTGTGAGGATGGAAGGCTATACTAAGATCAACTTGAGTACCAAAATCCTCCTAAAATTCTCTCCAAAAGCTAAAAGTGAACTCTAAACCCCGGTATGAAATGATATATATAGATACACCATGTAAATAGACTATCTCACTAATATAGATATAGGCTAACCTTTCGGCATTCAAGAACATCTATATAAGGATGAAATGTCCTAATATTGTGAACTAATCCATAATCACTCAAATACGATTGGAACAACGGGAGTTATAAGATAGACAACTAACGAAGTCCATGGTAAATGACTCCTATTCCCACTTAGGAATGGGCATCCTCTGAATCGTACCACAAGGTCGCTGATACATAGCCTTCACCTAATGACCACATAGGCAAAAAGCAGTAAAGTGTACCATACCTGTCTTGATACCATTGTACTAATAATGCAGTGTCAAATCTCCATACATCTTAGTTGTACCCGAGTAAATAGAATTTTTGGAGCTATGACCTTCATGCAAAATCGATCGAATTAGGTCATCAACCCTCTAAAAATAAATATGCCTATCAAATCTCAAAACAACCTAAAAATCTAAGGTATCTCCCTTGGCCTCACCACGTAAAACCTTATCATAAATGATGAAAAGTCTCTTATCCTCAAACTGAAAATTTTGAATCTGCTCAAATAGAGAGGACCTCCCCTCAAAACTAGAAAGAATCTTCTAGGGTCTTAAATATCAAGACATACCATTAAGTTGGATAAAGGCTAAATATCGCATGCCTATAACCTTTGAGAAATCAAAATCTAAGCCAAGCTGCCCATACTCATTGTTTTCCAGCTCAAGGCATCTGCTACCATATTCTCTTTGTCCGAATGAAAAAATATAGAGATATCATAATCTTTCGACGACTCCATCCATCTACGTTGTCTAATATTAAGCTCCCTCTAGGTCATAAGATATTGAAGACTATGATGATACATGAAGATCTCATGGCACACTATAAAAATAGTGCCTGTAAATCTTAAGATTGACAACTACCACCTATAACTCCAAATTATGAGTGGGGTAGTTATGCTTATGTAGCTTTAGTTGCCTCAGTGTATAAGAAAAAACATGACCTTGCTACATCAATATACAACCCCCCCAAACACCAAAAACATCATAATACTTGGTAAATCTCCCACTCTTAAAAAAAGAGATAATATAGGAGTTGATATACGAAATCCCTTAAGATTTCAAAAGTTTGACTCACACTCCTCAGACCATAAAAAGAACCTCCTTTTGAGTCAATTTGGACAACAGTGTTGCAATGGTATTAAAGCTCTCAATAAATCATCTATCATAATTGGATAAACCAATAAAGCTTTGAACCTCAGTAGGAGATGTAGGTTTGACCCTATAATACCCCATACTTTTTTCTAGCTAATTTTATCTTAAGAATGTCTAGTATTAGCTTCTAAATTAAATGATTATTATTCATACTTTTTTTCATGTGGGAAATTCAATAAGATTCCATTGATATAAGATTTGGACAAATCCGATAACCGGGTCAGAAGTTACGACTATTTTAAGTTACCATTGCAAAACAGCGCCATATTAGTCAGTGGCGCACCATGCCAAAAGAGGAAATGACATTTGGTAAATTCTAGTAGGGGTTCACGATTATGGTGCATCATGTCAGGTCCCAAATTTAGAATTGTTCTTTTTCCAATGTCTCAGCACGATTTCCCTCGCGTCGCGCCAAAGTTACAAGTCATAAAGAAAGTGACAATGCTATGGCTCCGTATTGCACCATCCCTTAATGTCCCAAATGTAAAAATCTAGTTACACGGCGTGATATAGGTCCAATTTGGGAAATTTTTACAATTTTAAAAGACGCATCCAAGGGTTAAAAGGGTCAATTTCCTACCCCTTTTTAAACCCAATAACATGTTATTTAGCCATTCTTCACCTAAAATATACTAGTTTCTCTCAAGTTTCTCTAAAGAACAAGCTAGGATTTCACCGTTAGTGCTCACGAAATCGCGAACTAATGTATGCATAGTGTTCATTCATGGACTCCTTTCATCCATCAAGTCCAAGAATCCCTTTTCTGAATTCAAGTTTATGGATTTTCCTTTGAATTTCATTATTGGGCTACTCTTGTTAATGTTGAAAATGAGAAACTAATTTCTACTCCATGCTGGGTGATAAATTCTATGTGCGTTAAATTATTATAGATATAGATTCATGCAAACATATGACTAAACCCTTGAATGATGAAATTAGAATTAAACCATGATGTTTAATTATTGTACAATGATGTTTGCATGTACTATGCCTACAATATGTTTGATTAAATGCCTAGATGAAGGAAAAATTCCCAACTAGTATGATATCATGAAATATCCAAGTATGTACAAGTTTATGCTTATCACTTGTTTGATGAAATGCTTCAATAAATGAATTTTGGAGTATGGTGATTATTATGTATTCAAGAAGTCATGCTTCATCAGTTTCTTTCCATCGAGTCCTGGGGGTACTTGTGCCCGAAACATTAGTTGTGTGCCTAGAACCATGTCATGTTTTCACGATACTCTCAGTCAAGCTACAAATCCTTAGACTTCAGACAATCTTATGACTCAGGAAATCTCCATGATCTCAGAAGCTCAGTCAGTTGTCATATATCAGTAGTATTTCATCAGTCTATGGAATTCAATAATTCAGCCCATGTCTAGTTCAGTTAAATCATGTTCAGTGTCTATTCATATGGGAGTAGAAATTAGCACCGAGTGAACCTAAGGATGGAGACACACACTATCAGATGAGGGTGTGATCCTTAGAAGTCATTCTTGCATTCCGAAACTATGTACCCGACATAGATTGAGACATCAACACTGTCCGATACGGGTTGATGGGGTGGATAAGCATTGTCAGATAAGGGACCCACCATTTTCGTATAAGGGACACTATCAGATGAGTGTCGACCACAGCTTGTCCATACCAGTGAGGCGGTATTGATACCCTTCTAATTGGAGTTACAGATTGGACCCCAACTCAGCCATAATGACGTATCAGGGGCATGTCGGTTAAATAACTACTTCCCACAGTTTCAATATTACACTCAGTAAAGGAACTTAAATAGTTCTTTAGCATTTAGGACTGTTAGATACAGTCGACTCAGATAGAAAATAGATCTCAGATAGTTCCATCAGATTTAGGAATGTCAGATACAATCACTTATGTTATCAGTTATATCAGTTATCAGTATATCATGTTATCAGTATTCAGATTCAGTAATCATATTATCACGGTATCAGTTACAATTATATATTCATGCATGTACTCTCACGTTCATGTTAGACAATCAGCTAGCATTGATCATGCATGTGAACCCTTGCATATAGCCTACCTCATATGCATACTTAGTACATTCCATTGTACTGACGTATTCGCGCTATGGTGCTTTCTTTTTATGTTACACCATAGGTTCAGAGCTCCAGATCAGCAGTAGATTCCATTTTCAACAGTCAGAGTTAGAAATGAGTCCTCATCATTCTAGGACATGATTATTCCCTATTATCTCATTAATTAGTTTATTAGTTGGAGTTAGTTGGGGACATGTCCAATCAACTCCTTACTCAGACAGTTTCATCAGTTAGAGGCTTTCTAGACTATCATGTTTTAGCCTTCAGTATTTTCTTCAGTTTTGGTTTGGGTATTCTATTACTCCACACAGATGTTGCATTATTATTCATATTATGTTCAATATCGAACCTTATGGCCTTTCAGTGCATGTTTCCGCATTATTATGTCATATTATGTAGTGTACAGGTACATATATCAGTCATGGGTTAGCTTGTGGTCTTTCAGGGTCATGAGCACCGTGTAGCATTCTGGGTACTAGATTCGAGGAGTTACAGACCCAATCATAAATGGACTCAATCTTTGTTGGTTCTACCATATTCCTATCCTTAGACACCACATGCCTAAGGAATATCACTGACTTTAGCCAAAACTCACACTTAGAGAATTTGGCAATAAGAATATGATCTCTCAAAGTTTAGAACACAATCCCTCAAATGCTGCATATTCTTCTTTCTACTTCTAGAATACACTAGGATCTCATCGATTAATATAATAACAAAAGAATCAAAATAACGTATGAACACGCAGTTCATAAAATCCATAAACACAACTGGGAAATAGTCAACCCAAAAGACATTAATAGGAACTCATAATGACTGCAATAGGTCCTAAATGCTATCTTCAGGATATACTCAGCCTGAATACTCAGTTAAAGTTAACCAGACCTCAAATTAATCTTAGAGAACACCGCTTCTCCCTGAAGTTGGTCAAAAAAATCATTAATGTGAGGTATAGGATAACGGTTTATCACTGTCACCGTATTCAGTTGCCTATAATCAATACACAAATGCATTGAACCATCTTTCTTCTTCATAAACAACGCAGGAGATCCCTAAGGATACAGTTTTGTTATAATAAAACCCTTACCAAGAAAATCCTAAAGTTAAGAATTCATCTCCATAAGTTCGCCAGGAGCCTTACAGTTAGATTTTATGGAAATAAGTCTAGTGCCTGACTCAAAATCAGTAACAAGCTCAATACTATGTTTGGAAGGAAGGCCAGGCAGATCGGCACGACAAACATCAGGAAACTTATGAACTGTAGAAACAGAGTCAAGTGAATGACTCTCCATACTAACATAACAAATACAAGTGAGATAATACTCGCAACCCCTCGAAATAAGCCTCCTAGCATGAATAAAATAAATAATCTATGTTGGCTCGCGGCTAATAGATCCCTGCCACAATATAGGGGGTATACCATGCATGGCTAAGGGGATAGTCTTAGCAAAATAATCTAGGACCATATGAGAGTAGGCTAACTAGTCCATGCTTAGAATCACATCAAAATCCACCATGTCTAATATTATAAGATCAGCATGAGTATCAAACTCTAGAACAGTCACAACAGATGATTTAAAAACATAATCTACTACTAAAGAATCATCGATGGGAGTAGATACACATAATGCCATAGATAATGAATTCGAAGATAACTTTAACCATGGTCCATAATAAGAAGATACAAAAGAATAAGTGGATCCCTAAGCAAACAAAGTAAAAGTTAACTGACGGCATACAAAAGTCATACCTCTAATAACAGAATCCAAAGACTCAGCCTCGGGTCTAGTAGGACCTGCATATAACTATCCACATCCGCCACCTAGCTAGCACCTGAATGAACTCCTATCCTACCTACTTGAGAACCTCTACGAGCACCCTGGGGACCACCCACAAAATAATGCATAACACCTCTAACTGGGTGACCAAAAGCCCTAATTGGTGGAGTACTCTAAGATGAAGGAACAATCACTCCATGATTGGGGCACTCTCTCAAGAAATAATCAAACGCTTCAACAACATAATATGCCCCAAGCATAGTGTCAAAACTAGAAGATGCGATTGACCCGAAATAATCACCATGACTAGAATAGCAAGAAGACAAACCCTTTGAAGACCGACCACGAACTATGGTAGGACGATCACTGGAGCTAGACTGGCCTCCATAGTTAATCTAAAGCTCAGCCTGAACAAGCCTACTAGACTGACCCTAATGCTGATACGGCAAAAATTGAGGGTACATACCCTGAGAATAACTACTTCTAAACTGGGATTTACTAAAAATTCTACTAAACCTTTCCTAATATCTCAACCTCTAATCACTGTCCTTATGTTCCTTATGATACACATCCTCTATAAGCTTAGCATGATAAACCCTCTCATATTCAATAGTAAAAATAAAAGTAACATGCCTAGGCAACTTACGAAATCAAGCCTCATACTCAACAATAGTCAATGATTCCTACTCCAACCTCGATAACTAATCTCTTAAATGATCTCTAAGGCTAAAAGGCATGCACTTCTCCAAGAAGATCTTGGAGAACTGGGTCCATGTAAAAGAGGAAGATCCAGCTGTCCTGGAATTAAGATGACCCTCCACCAATGTAGAGCTGCCAAGTTGTCACAACCCAATTTTTGAGTCATGATGTCACCTACTAAACCTCACCAGTAGGTAAGCCAAAACCTCAACCCGGAGCTGACACAATGGGTTAATTCGGTAGGAAATGCCCAACTTAGGCAAAATTCAAGAGCACAAATTATAAATAGACAAAGGTTCTATCGAAATAAATCAATCCATACAAGATACCAATCCCATGACTAGGTAGATTCAGTACAAGAGCATCTAGTAATCATAAAAAACAACCCAAGTATCTAGAATAAAACATGCATCTGTCTTAAAATAAAAGAATAAATAACAAAGATAGAAGGAAATAGGCAACTCGAACTCTAAGAGCTAACCCTATCTCCGGATATCACCACAATATGAACATAAATCAACGGAGGCAACTAATACTCAAATCTACACTAAAAAGGTACAACAGTGTAGTATAAGTACCCAAACAATGGGTACTCAGTAGGCATCATCGACCGACTAAGCTATCCTAATATAAGTATGATAAAATGCAAGATATCATAACTAAGTCAAGGTACAAAAATGAACCTGGATAATCTCCAACACTATTGTACATAGTAAGTAAATAAACCAAAATAATAACATAATGCAACATGATATCACACAAGCAATCACAAGCTACAAAATTGGCTCCCATACGCCTATTGGTGCAAAAGAGTAAAGAACATTTCACAGCCTCCCATACGACTAAAGAGTAACTTAAGAGAAGAATAAGGAAAACATCTGACATTATAACCAACATTCATCGTAAATTAACCCTTCTTCCAAAATTCACCATCATTCGACATTATGCCATCACATAGAAATTTACCAACATTATTCCATAATCCATTAATCATCTTTTATCGTAACTGTAAGAACCTGAAACAGGGCTTGGCCATTATAGGTCTACCAAGTCCAACAAGGACTGAAGACCACCCCATGTGCCTATTGCAATATAACCAAGAACACCTAGCAGAGCATGAATACCAATAAAAAAATGTGAAAGATAAATTCAAGAGTCTATATAAAATAAAAATTCAAAAAGCATCCACAATACCCATGAAGTACCTATAAAACCTCTAACAAACTGAGTACTAATAAAGTGTCGAGCCATGCCCCCTACCATAGCCAAAACCAATCTGAAATCAAGTCTAAGACATAAGAAACCAAAACATGAAATAAAGTCTTCCAAATGATGGAAGCTTTCCACTTCAAGTACACTACTAACTAACCATGAACAACTGATCACTATGTAGAAAGGTAGACTTGCCTTTGGACCTTGTATCGCGTAGGGATACAACATCTAAAGATAATTAGAAATTGGAGTGATAGCAAGTAACACCAGAATAAGGGAAAAAATAATGTCATGCATAGTAATTTAAATATAGTCAAAACTCATGCACACCATCATATGCGAATATATATATAAATATCACATGTTGGGGTATGGAACAAGGCTTAACATGAAAGTTTACAACCTTAGCCTGGTCTGTGTAGCTTAAATATCATACAATAATAGAACCCAGGGCTATGTGGGCCCCATCACTTACCCTCTGGTTAGACCTCAGTATATGTAGTCGTACGAATTAGAGAAAAATTATATATATATATGCACAAGTGACTATAACCTCCCAACCATTTACTAAGGTGGCTTAAGCAACCGATCATGTAATGTAGTATGAGGGACTCTAACCTCCAAGTCATATAGTAAGGTAGACTCCAACAACATGGTCATAAGCCAAAAGAGGACTCTAACCCCAAGCCATTCTAACTGCCGTACTGGCTAGTGTGGTTTCCCATGTCAGTCCTTTGGTCTGCCACTCTCACGACCATGTACACAACTCTCTTTTAAGAGTAATTAAAATATTTAACACATATTTTATTAATCAATTTATGCACCAAGTAAACCCATTGGTATTATCATACCAACATCACTTGCAAGCTGATATTACCATGCAATGTAATTTATTTAACTAGCTAGTACCCTAACTCATCGACCATAGATTTTCAAGCAATTAACCATTTGAGACTCAAAATCATTTAGCGAACCAAACCCCCAAGGTTTCAATTCCAAAATCAATCAATGGCTATCAAGGTATTTCTAAAACAATATATACTCCATTAACCTTTTTATGCCAAATGCATTAGTACAAGTGGGCAAAATCAAACTATATGACAAATCCATATTCAATATTAAGTTCACAAATAGGTCGAGGGCACAGAATCTTCAAAAACATATATCACGGCAAAAATCATCAAATTAGGGATTAACCATGACCTCTTAGTTTATTTACCATTCCCATGCATTCCACGATGTTTGAAATCATTAATAAAACATGAATGTTGCTTAGTAAACCATGGAAAATCAATTTAATGATCAATCATGTCAAAGGCCCTCAACCATGTCAAAGGCCCCCAACCAAGTCAAACCCTACATCATAACTATGCATTAGTAACCAATTCATGCCCTTAAGAAATATAAATTTAAGTATTAGGAAAGAGGTATATGCCTTAATTACCAAGAAATTTGAAGAAGACAAAACCTTTAGGAGCCTTGATAACCACCTCCTTGAACCCTATCCTTGACTTAAAAGGGGGGATTTGAGAAAAAGTATTTTTGAGAGTTAATAATGACCTTAGTATTGTGGAAAACTTATGAGAATTGGTCCTTGTAATGAATTAAAGTAGTTTATAGGTGAAATAACCTCCTTACCCCTTATCTCAATCGAAGTAAATCAAAACAATCAAAAATTTACATAGGTCCATGGCATGGACCTTATCTTAGAGGCTATCCTCCATGTTGGGGACCCTATTATGAAGACCCATCCACCATGACATGGAAGCTATCACAGAGACTAACCTACATGACATGCTAATATCACAAAGGCTTACTACCTCAACGGTCTAGAACCACCTCGAGCCCTATCCAAAAATTCTGAAAGTTTTCGAAATTATAATTTAAACATCCCCGAGCATAATTTAAGTCAAGAATCGATAATTCAACTGTGGGAAGGCCAAAAATAAAATACCTAAAATTTTGAGGGTGTTACATTATCCCTCAATTAGGATCATTAGTCCCCAAATGATGAGCTAGGACACGTTTCACTTGAGAATAGTAATATTACACCAGAATAAAATGATAAACCCTGATAATAACAAGGAAAAACAAAATTCATACCTTACGTTTCTTCCAACACATGGAAAAGAATGGATACTTAGCATTCATGTCCTCTTCTGCTTTCCAAGCGGCTTCTTTCACCTTACGGCTCTTCCAAATGACTTTTACCAATGCTACATCTTTAGTCTGCAACCTACAAATTTTTCTATCCAAGATCTCTACTAGAACCTCCTCATAAGACAGGGAATCCGAGATACCAACACTCTCGATAGGTACCACCAAAAAAAAATCACCTACATATTTCTTCAACATAGACACGTGAAACACAAGGTGAATAGAACCCAAACTTACAGACAATTCTATCTCATAAGTAATATTTCCCACTCTGTTAAAAATCAAATAATGGACAACATAATGAAGATTGAACATCCTCTTCTTTCAAAATTGTATCAGTCCCTTCATAGGGGAAACCTTTAAGAATACCCAATCAGTCACATCAAACTTTTACTCTCTTTGCCTTATGTTTGCATAGGACTTTTAGAAACCTTGGGAAGTATTAAGGCTATCCCAATTCTCCTACACCTTCTCTATTGCTTGATAAACTAAATCAGGACTGAACAACCATGCCTCACCAACTTTAAACTACCCAATAGGAGGTCTACACCTCCTACCATACCAATGCTAGAGTGATAGCTATTATTAGATGCAAAATCTACAAGAGCTAAGTAGTCAACCCAACTACGACTAAAGGCAATTACACAAGCTTGAAGCATATCATCCAAAGTCTAAATGGTCCTTTTTTCTTGTGTATTCGTCGGTGGGTGGAAAATGTTAATAAGAGTTACCTTAGTCCCCAAACCTCATTGAAATGATCATTGAAAATGAGATGACAATAGAGTACAATGATCCCAAATAATGAAAGATGGAGCACCATGCAATTTCGCGATCTCCTAAATAAACAACCTTGCATAATTCTCTACAAAAAAGTTAGCCCTCAATGACAAGAAGTGAAAAGACTTAGATATCCTATCCACGATGACCCAAATAGAATCAAACTGGTTCCAAGATCGTGGAATACCAATAAAAAATCCATATTTATCAATTCCTATTTCCACATAGGCAACTTTATTTCTTGGGATAACCTAACAAGCCTTAAGTGTTCCACATTTACTTGTTGATACACCATGCACTTAGCCACAAAATTAGTCGTGCCCCTCTTCATATTATTCCACCATAGATCTGTTTAAATTCATGATACATCTTTGTCAAACCAGGATGAACCGAATATAGCAACTCATGAGACTCGACCAATATTCTACCTTGCAGCCTATCCATATAGGGAACACACAACCTACCTTAGTACCTCAATATACCCTTACCAGCAATCTCAAAACTTATCACCTTTCGCTTACCCATATCTTTCTTGATTTATATCAAAATATGATCTAACTCCTACTTTTTCTTTGCCGAAGCAGCAAGAGATAACTTTGCCACCTCTTACAAAAACATACTACCATTCTTAAAATCTAAGAGACAAACTCCAAGAGTAGTAAGAAAGTGAATGTCCTTCACTTAGTACCACTTTTCCTCATCCACATGAGATAGACTCACCATTTAGAAACTACTAAGAGAATTAACAACCATGATAGCCTACCCGGATGATAGTGGAGACTTATATCACAGTCCTCGAGAAACTCAAACCATCTCTTTTGCCTGAAATTCAATGTTGTCTAGGTAAATACATATTGTAGGCTCTAATAATTTAGAAAGATATCATCACAGCCCATATATAGATAATGCTGCCAAACCTTCAATGCAAATACCACAGCCAGCAACTCCAGATCATAGGTTGAATAATTCCTCTCATGAACTTTTAACTACCCAGAAGCATATGCTACCACCTTGCCATGCTATATTAGTACACACCTAAGTCCTATACGGGATGCATCAAAATAAACCACAAACCATCACTACCCTTGAGAAAGGTCAAAATCAGAGAAAAAGTCAATTTATCTTTCAGCTTCTCAAAACTCCTCTCACAAGCATTGAACCATGGAAATTTCATCTTTTTCTGAGTCAACTTAGTTAAATGTACAACAATCGATAAAAATCTCTCCATAAATCTCCTATGGTAACCAACTAAACCCATGAAACTCCAAATGTCGATTGAAGTCGTGGGTCTAGGCCACTTTTTAACTACCGTAGCTTTTTGTGGATCCACCATGATCCCTTTACTTGAAACAACGTGACCTAAAAAAGTAACAATGTTCAACCAAAATTTATACTTACAAAACATAGAATAAGATTGCTAAGTTTTTAGGATCTGCAATACAACACATAGGTGATGTTATGATCCACCTCACTTTTTGAACACACAAAATGTAATCTATAAACACAATCCTAAATAAGTTGAAAAACTGATGGAATAACGGTTCATGAGATCCATAAATATCAATGGGGCATTGGTCAACCTAAAAGACATAACCAAGAAATCAAAATGTCCATACCGACTACCGAAGGCAATCTTAGGGATATCCTCCTCCCAAATATTTAGCTGATATTAGACCACATAGAGATCAATTTTAGAGAAATACTTAGTACCCTGAAGCTGGTCAAATAGATCATTAATCCTAGGAAGAGGGTGCCTAATCTTCATTGTCACCTTATTCAACTAACGATAGTCAATACACATTCAAAGAGAACCATCCTTATTATGAACGAAAATAATGGGAGCACCCCATGGAAACATACTAGGGAGGATAAAACCTTTGTCTAGAAGGTCTTCCAGTTGATCCTTAAGTTCCTTTAACTCACTGAAGCCATTCTATAATGAGGGATAGAGATAGGATGGGTGTCTAGAAGAAAATCAATCCCAAAATCAATATCCCTATTGAGAGGAACACTAGGGAGATCATCAGAGAAGACCTTTGGAAATTCACTAACCATGGGTATAGACTGTAAGGAAGGACCCTCTGAGTTAGAATCCTTAACTTAGATCAAATGATAAAGACACCTTTTGCAAATCAATTTTTGGTCAATAGGATATGATATAAAACTTTACTTAGGAACTAAGGAACTCCCTTCGAACTCAATAACTAGCTTATTATGGAATTTCAAGATTACCTTACAGGTCCAATAGTCTAAAGAAGCATAACACGAATGCAACCAGTCCATCCCTAAGATAACATCAATATCTAACATGTCTAATTCAAATAGATTCACCAATATGTCCTTACCACTAAGGATACCACACAACCCCTATAGACCTTCGTCGAAACTACCAAGTCACCCACCAGGAAAGAAACAAAATGAGGGGTTGAAAATACATTCAGGACCAAAACAAAAATACAAAACCATAATTGGAGTCACATAAGAAAGAGTAGGCCCCAAATTAAGTAAAAAGTAGACATTATGAGAGAAGAGTTTTAATATACCAGTGATGATATTAGGAGATGCCCCATACTTCTAACAAGAATATGAGCATATAGGCAATTCCAACCAGTGCCGATACTAGATGTGGTACCCATCAATGTAAAAGCCAATGGAATAGCAATAGGAAACTTATTGGCCTTAGAAGAAACCTTTGAAGGATAATTTTGTTGTATATAACCAATCTGAACACAACTAAAACACCTATTTCTACACTTTTCACAAAATAATATTGCAAATGACCATAAATTATGCAAGAAGGATATGATGGATTTAACTGGGCCCCTCTCGCCTAAGATTGCGCACCCTATACCATTAACCACCGCCACTCTAGAAACGACAATATTTAGATGGCTTCGGATTAGGTGTACTAGCAGTTGAATAAGAACCAGAGTTGTAACACTTCTTATGCCATTTCCCACCATCTCTACCACTCTGTTGCAGACCTTTACCCTAATTTGAATACTAAAACTTCTTACTCTGCCTCTCCACTATCTCTACTTACTTTATCTTTCCTCCTCAGCTTACTACATATACACCATAAGTTTAGAGATATTCAATTCCTTGTTCAATAGAGCAGATTTACTCTCAAAAATTAAATCAAAAGACAACCCAAAAGAAAATTTCCTCATGCTAGGCACTAGCTCAGGAACATATCACGACAACTGGTGGAATTTCAAGGTAGATTCTTTCACTATCATATTGCCTTTCTTCAAATTCATAAATTCCTCAGCTTTTGCCTCTCTCAACTCTTGCGGAAGAAAAAAATCAATCCAGAAAGGCACTAGAGAAATAATCCCATAATCCAGACTTAACATCATCACCTTTATGCCACTCCTATCTATCATACCATTAGTACACTAAATCTTTAAATTGATAAGCAGCAAATTCCATACCCTATACTTTAGTAACATGCATAACCTAGAAAATCTTCTCTATTTTATCTACAAAACTTTCAGAATTCTCCTCAACCTCAGTACCAGTGCAAGTCGAAGGTTTCAACCTCATAAAATGGCCAACCCTAGTGGCCTCAGATGAACTTCCAGCATCACTAATAGAACCCATCTAACATGACTGAGATGTCACCAACTAAGACAACTGATGAATAAATTAGCAAAACTTAACGTTAGTAATATCACCCTAAGGTGACTGAGTATGGGCGTCACCATTTGGAGAAATATTAGTGGTAATAGGTGGAACTCCACAGGAACAATTAGAAACAGCGACTCTAGATTGTATCTATACCCTCATAAGTTGCACGAGATCCTTCCACATTGTCCTCAAGTGGAACAAATGAGTTTTCATTAGCTTTAGATTGTCTAAAAGGTATGATTTAAAAGGAAAATAAATTATAGTTACAGGAATAGATGACCTCTGACTCCATAGCTCAAAAGTAAGACAATAAGAAAAGGAAACATACCAAAATGTCTCGTAGCCTGTTTCTTATATGTGTGGCGTGCTCTACACCTATAAAAGAGATTCTGCTTGACACATCTTTGTGGACACCCAATGACCTTGAACATTGTCTCTAATAAAACTTTGTTAGGACCTGAACTAGGGCTTGGCCGTGACGGGTATCCTAAGTCCACCGAGGACCAGAGACCACCCCCTGTGCCTATTCCAATATAACCAAGAACACCTAGCATAGAATGAATACCAATATAAAAAAATATGAAAGACAAATTCAAGAGTCTTACAAGATCAATATCAGAAAATCATCGATAATTCCAAGGTCTACAGTACCCATAAATCCTCTATTAAATTTAGTACCAATAATGTGTCGGTACATGCCCCCGACCATAACCAAAACCAAAATGAAACCAAGTCTAACACATGAAAAACCACAATATAAAATAAGGTCTTCCAAATGATAGAATCTCACTACTTCAAGTCAACACAAAAACAAACCACAAACACCTGATCACAATGTAGGAATAGTAGACTTGCTTTCGAACCTGATGCACCGTCTAAAGATGGTTAGAGATTGGAGCACTAGAATGTAACTCCAGGATAAGGGAACAAATAATACCATGCATCATTTACACCATCAAATGCAAATACATATATGAATGTGTATATATATATAAATATATCATATGTCGAAGTAGGGAACAAGGCTTAACATGAACGTTTAGAACCTTAGCCTGGGCTGTGTAGCGTAACCGTTATAGTATAATAGTACCCACGAGCTATATAGGTCCCAACTCTCAACCCCTAGTCAGGCCTCTGTGTGTGTAGCTGCACAAACCAGCGAATGATTATACATGTATGCACGGGGGACTCTAACCTCCCAATCATATCCTAAGGTCGCTTAAGAACCCATCATGTAATGTATTCTTGGGGGAATCTAACCTCCCAATCATATAGTAAGGTGGACTGCAACAACTTGGTCATCAGCCAAAGGGGACTCTAACCCCAAGCCATTATAAACCCCGCACCGGCTAGTGTGGTTTCCCGTGTTAGTCCCTTAAAACTGCCACTTTAACAACTAGCTACACAACTCTTTTTAGTCCCAATTAAAATATTTAAAACATATTACCATTTTCTTAAGACAATTATGCACCAAGGCAACCCGTTAGTATCATCATCTAACATCGCTTGTAACCTAATATTACCATGTTATGTTATTTATTTAATCAATTGGGACTCTAACCTATCGGTCACAACTTTTAAAGTAATTAACCATCTAGGACTAAAGCTCATTTAGAAAACTGATAATGCTCACCTATACCATCTAAAGTGTTAGAGAACAGCATTATCAATAGCTCAACTTTTGTCGAGGTCAAATCCACGAGGAACGAGATTCAAATTTTGAGTCCTATGGGTATCAAGAATATTAAAAAGATATCCGAGGTGTACACAACATAAAACACATAATGTAAAGTGGGGTTTGGTTTGGGATAGAGTATTAAATATCAAGTCGTGCAAAACAGTCAATAATACTTTTGTTTTAGAATTCAAGTTTTAGGGGGATCTTGAGATTATGTCTACCTAAGGGTAAGTATGAATGGGAAGGTATAAGTTCTAATTGTTGATAAATTGGTAGGCTAGGTTAAGAGTCCTTTAGGCTAGTTATTCAACAAGGTCTCAAGGTTGTCACTCCTTGACTCTTTTGAGTACCTAACGAGTGTATCAATAAAAGCAACCCAAAACCACAATTGGGCATTCATATTTTTAGGAAGATGCCCATGACATAACCTACTCTCCTTATACCCTTATTTTTAATATGGAAAAAGAAAGTAAGCAATATTCACAATTGTCGACTATTGCTTTGGCCTCCTATAGCTCTCTTTCAATGAAGCTATGGGTTCCCAAAAGGTCACCCACATCCCTATTTCAAGGATAATGAGACCTTTTAAGAGTTTTAGGTTTTCGTCCAACAAACCTAGTTTTGGTATTTGGGGTTTTCACCAACAAATCCCAACTTAGATAAAGCAAGCAATATTGGAATACATAATTAAGAACTAAGAATTACATAAACACATCATTACCCAAACACAATTGCACCTTAGATCAACATATTCCCAAGAATATACAATTTAGCTACTCATAAAATGAAAGAGAAGAAATATACCAAACAATTCATTCATTGCACCCATAACAATGGAGAAGGAAAATATTCACTTTACAGTTTAATTTCACCAATTTCAACTTGAAATTTTAACTACGAAATTTTTTCCCAAAATCTAGGCTTCTCTTTTTTTCTAATTTTTCAATCCTCCTCTCTTGCTTCATGTCCCAAGGGAAAAAGAATTGTGCCTCATATGGGAATTGGAATTGCTATGCCTTTTGATTGAACTGCCCTTGATTATTAAACCCGCTAGGCTGCGATCACTGACACTTGTCCGCAATTATGGCTACCGCGACCACGGACATCACTTGCGATAGTGGTATATTGACCTATCTTGATTCATCGCAATCATGGCCCTCAGACTGCGATCATGATAACTGAGGCTTTTTTCTACTCCAGGTCTTCCAACTGTACTTCTTTTAAGCTTAAATCCACATCTTTCTGTCTTACACCTGTATGCCTGCAAAATGTGGAAATTAGTGCCTTTAATCACAGTTCCATCTTATTTATACATTCAAATCATAGCAATGTGCATGAATGTTGAGTGCAAATAAGTGATAAATACACCATTCCTTAACACCCCTAACTTAAAGCTTTGTTTGACCTTCAGTAACACTACCTCTTACCACGATAAAATGAATATTTATCCCTAGACTAGATAACCCAATGATCACAATGACTGTAACTTGAGTATTACCACAAATAGCTTTTAAAACCTGGGCAAAACCATTTTCACGAAACCCCTCAATGTAAACTTTAATTTTCAAGGATGTAAAAGACTTAATAGGGCAACCATGCATCAATCACTAATACTCTTGAAGTGACTCACCTTTTGACCTCAACTACAATATATTCATTTTTCCTCATTTTTTGGGAGATGAAAAAATCACCAGCCTCAACTTGTTTACATACCTCCTCACAAGAAAGAAAACTCAACTCACTAAGTTATCAAATATGTAACAAGGAATTTAGGTGTGAAACACTTTTTATCTTATGAACTCTCGATGCTAACAAGTACCATTCCATAGTCTTGCCCCTATTTTCAATCTCCACTACAATGAAAATACTTGATTGGAAATCATGAAGGGCTTTTTGACCTTGTAACGTAGGTTTAGGGTAGGGTAGTATATTATATAGGAACACCATGGATATACTCTCCTTGAAATTCTACATCACAGTATTCTATCAAACTTTTGATCTAGGCCACTTTTTTTTGTTTTAACTTTTTCCACATGCCTACTTTTATTTCCTTGGTTCACCCATTTTCTTTTCATTTATTTTTATTTCCCCATTTGTGCTTCTTTTATGTTTGTTGGATTCTTTATTTGTTCTTAATGCTAAAGCCCATAGGAACTCACTTACAACTTTGTAGCCTAAAGTTACCTTTTTCAATCATCACCACTCCAAATTAGGCTTTTAGCCTGAAGTTGCAATTTTAAGTTCAAGAAAGGTAGGGTTCAGTAGAGGGATAAAATTGAAAGGCTCATGGCTTGATATGTGTTTGCCAAAGAAAAATCCAAAGTCTCAAAGTGGGTGACTAGGGAGAACATCTATGCAAGACTAGGCTTTTTAGGCTAAAGTGGACTTCGAATGTCACAAAAATGGCCTAAGATCATCTCATCAACCAAGTGCAATCAACAGTATCCTTGAGATACTTATGAGGCAAGTTATAGATGGCACAAGTACACATTGTATTTTGACAAATGATATCACCACATATGGGATGCAAATTTACCAAATAGGCTCAATTGACCCTCTCTCTAGAGACAAAAATGAATTATCTACCAATTTTCACAAGCAAAAATTTTTGAAGTCACAAAGGAATAAAAAGAATTGTTACTAGGTCTCTCACGTCCATTCCCTTGATTTTTAAAAATTTGGGATGGAGGGGATGTTTGCTTTGCATTTGTACCATGCACAACTTACTAAATATGGCATCAAACTAACCCTTCATCTCATATTTTGGCTTTTATATGGGCAAACCATATGGCTACTCAAACTTCCCAATAGGTATAAGTGCAATCTCAAATTCTAAATGCCACAGGCACTCAAATTTCCCTTGCACTTATGACCTCGATTCCATGAGTAGTTAGACTTTCTCTACATCTATGGATCAAACCCAATCATGACACTTTTCCCTTAAGAGTATATTCACCCAAACTGTCATATGGAAAAGTTCATCAAAAGTTACAAGCAAAGAAAATAAAGGTAGTCTCTCACACCCCCAACTTAGGGATTTGAAGTGCCCTTACAATAGTATAATTAAGAAGGACAAGGGTTAGAAAGGACTCTGTTAAGAAGAAAGAAGAATGCACCTCGGATACTATAATTATGGTAGATATCTCTACAATCGTTTTATCGTGATCGCAACCCATAGACCTCAATTGCAGTAACTAAGGTTGAAATCCCCTATTTCTACTCTATTTTGATCTCTCACATAGCTTCCATTTTTCAACTCTATTTTTTCACTATTTTTTTAGACATTAAACTTGAGTTAAAACACCTACAAAACATCAAAACAAATAAGAAATAAGTTAGGTATTGGTTGCCTCCCATCAAATGCCTAATTTAATGTCACAACACGACTCTCCTTCTTCATATTGTAATGTTTCACCCTTTGACCATTCACTACAAACTTCTTTGTTTCATGATCTTCTAATTTGATGGCATCACTAGGATAAATGTTAGAAATCACAAATGGACCTGACCATTTAGAGTAAGGTTCCCCCCAAAGTGTTTCAAACGAGAATTTTAAAGGAGTACATTCTCACTGACATGGAATTCACGTCTTAATATTTGAGCATTATGTAATTTATTCATTTTATCCTTATATAATGTGGAACTCCAATAATCCTTAAGGAAAAAATCTTCCACCTCAAGGAATTTTGTGATACTCGCCTCAGAGGCTTCTCCCCAATTTATGTTCAACCTCTTTAAATCCCACAATGCTTTATGTTCGAACTCGACGGACAAATGACATGCCTTTCCAAAAACCAACTGGTATGGGAAGATGCCAATTGGAGTTTTATAGGCCATTCTATAAGCCCAAAGTGCCTCATAGAGTTGTCTTTCCCAATTGGTTTAGCCTATGTTCACCATTTTCTCAAGTATTTCTTTTATTTCTCGGTTTGAAGCTTGAACTTGGCCATTCATTTGGGGATGATATAGGGTAGTCACATTGTGTTTAAGCCCATACTTGTCAAGAAGGGCCCCAAATACTTGATATAAAAATATGAGCCTCTATTACTTATCTTGGCATGCAGCGTTTCAAACCTCGTAAAGATGTATTTCTTCAAAAAGAAGGTAACACTTTTTCTCCCATTATTCAGAAGTACCACGGCTTCCACCTATTTAGAAACATAATCAACTGCCATCAATATGTATTTGTTTCTAAATAAGCTCACAAACAGGCCCATAAAGTAAATTCCCCACACATCAAAGAGTCCAACTTTGAGGTTTGGTTTGATTGTCATTTCATATCTTCTTTAAACACCACCTTGCAATTGAGATTGGTGACATGATTTTACTGAATCAATGGCATCTCTATGCATGGAGGGCCAATAATACCCATAAAAGGATTTTAGCAGTGGTTTGGATCCCCCCTATTGTGACCACCGTAAGGTGAGGAGTGGCAAGCTTCAAAGATATCGTTCATCTTAACCTCCATAATGCACTGCCTAATTACACCATACGTGCACTCCTGAAATAGGAACGGTTCATCCCAAAAATATTTTTTTCCATCAAACAAGAATCGCTTCTTTTGATGGTAGATAATCCCCTTGAGATGTACACCACTTGCTACATAGTTGACATACCATGGTACGCTTTTTCCCACAAGTAACATGATCACCTCATTGGGAAAATCACATCAATTTTAATTTCTCTATGACTTTTATGGTTACCATCAAGACGCAAGAGATGGTCAACCAATTTTTTTCATACCCCTTTCGATCCTATACCTCAAAGTTGAATTCTTGTAAGAGTAAAATCAATCTAATTAGGCGCGGCTTTGCTTCCTTATTTGACATGAGGTACTTAAGGGCAGCAATATCCATGTTCACCACTAATTTCTTGCCCAAAAAGTTGGTGCAAAATTTTTCAAAAACATACACAACCACCAACAACTCTTGTTCAATAACGGTGTAGTTGCGTTGAGCATCATTCAACGTTTCTCTTGCTTAATAGATAGGATAAAATAATTTCTCCTTCCGTTGACCTAACACTGCACTCAATGCAATCCCACTTGCATCATATATTACTTCAAAGTGATGACCAATTTAGGGCCACAATGATGGTGGCCACAATAAGTTATGCCTTAAGATGATCAAAGGATTTTAATCATGCCTCATCAAATTTAAATTTTGTCTCATTCTCAAGGAGTTTGAACATGGGATGAGATATTTTTGAAAAATCTTTGATAAAACAATGATAAAACCCACTATGTCCAAACACTTTTTATTGAAAAAAGGGGTGGTAACTTGGCAATTACCTCTACCTTCACTTGATCAACTTGTATGCCTTTCCCTAATATTTTGTGTCCGTAGAAAATACCCCCTTTTACCATGAAATGACATCTTTCCTAATTTAGGACAAGGTTGTTTGCCACACATCTCTCAAGCACCTTGCTAAGATGCTTAAGAAAAGTGTCGAATTAATTTCCAACCACTGCGAAGTCATCCATAAGGACCTCCACTGAGTCTTTGACCATATACGCAAAGATTGACAACATGCAATGTTGAAAGGTTGTCGGGACATTTCATAACCCAAAGGGAAGATAATGCCCCATATGGTCAAGTAAAAGTCGTCTTCTCTTGGTTCTCCAGGGCAATGCAAATTTAACTGTACCCCATATAACTATCTAAAAAGAAATACCATCCTCACCCGACCAACCTATCAAACATTTGGTCCATAAAGGGTATCAAAAAATGGTCTTTTTTAGTCCATGAATTCAACTTCTGGTAATCCATACTTACCCATTATATAGTGACTGGTCGAATGGGGATAAGATCATTCTTTTCATTCTGAACTACCGTAATGGCACCTTTTATTGGGACATATTGTACCGAACTCACCCAAGTGCTATTTGATATAGGATTGGTTACTCCTACATCAAGACATTTTATGTTCTCCTTCTTTACCACCTTTTTCATAGATTGATTTAGCCTCTTTTGATGTTCCATACTTGGTACATAATCATGCTCTAGCTCGAATGAACCTTTTCACCACAAACTTCAAAGCTTCCACTTGAGAGGCTCAAGGTAACTTGCAATAATGATGGGTAATGTGTCTTCATCCCCCAAGAACGCATATTTAAGATGGGGTGGCAAATGCTTTAGCTAATTATTTTATGGCTCGAGAGTGGATAGTTTTGTCTCACTGTTTTTAAGATCAAGGTCTAACTTTATAGGTTTCTTGGTATAGAATCTGATACCCGTTAAAGATGTAACCACCTCATCAAATTCTTCCACTTCTTCCCTTCAGAAATTTCATAGGACTCCTACTAAAGGATCATCCAACAAGCTCAAATCAACATGATTTTTCACCTATCCATCAATGACGTTAGTTATCGAGATGAATAGTATATCCATTGGTTTCTTTATGGACTTACATATGTGAAAAGACACTTCTTTGTTATTCAACCAAAGCTTCATCTCTCCGGATTATACATCCACCAAAGCCAGCACAGTGGCTAAGAATGGCACCCCAAGAACTATAGGAACTCAATATCTATTGCACAATAATGGATTACAAAATTGGCCGAGAAGATAAACCGGTTAACTTTGACATGACCATCATGAAGAACTCCAATAGGCTTCTTAAAGGAGTGGTCAGCCATGAGAAATTTCATTGTGGTAATTTGTGGCTTTGACAATCCGAGCTTGTGGAATATGGTATATGGCATTCGTTTTACACTTTCTCCAAGGTCACACATTGCTTTCACGAACTTGAACAATTCGATGGTGCATGGAATCATAAAAGCACCAGGGTCATTCTTCTTTTTTGCCAATGTTCTTTACATGATAGCACTACAATTATGTGTTATTTCTATTGTTTCATCCTCCACAAGCCACTTCTTAGATATCAAATCCTTCACAAATTTAGCATACCCCGACATATCTTTCAAAGCCTCAACTAGAGGAATATTTATGGATAGGGTACTAAATTTATAAATGATCTTGTTCAACTTTGCATTTTCTCCCTTAGGTAAGAACTCTTTAGGGAAAAGGGGAGGAATATTGCTTGATGGCATGGAGACAATTTGGCACTCAATTACCTTTAACTTTTAAAACATAACCCCACTTGGTTTTGGCTCATCATTATTTGACCTCTTTATATTTTCCTTTGTTTGATCATCCTCTTCTTTTCCATTGGCGTTCTCAAGCTCCATACTATTTCCAAAACTTTTTTCATCTTGAGTGCCCATAGCATTTGTTACTTTCCCACTTGGCATTTCCTTATTTTGCTTCTCCATGAGATACACTGATATTTGATTCAACCATGACTCTAGTTATTGGATGGAGGTTGAGTGGGACTCAACCATTTGGTTGAGAATGGAGAAATCACTTAGCATTTCTTCCACTATTTTGTCGGTCACCTCAACACTAATGAAGATCTGAGCCAAAATTTCATCATTGATGCACCCTCACTTTTCATATTATGTCATTCTTTGACTTTCATGGTTCCCTCTATATATTTAGGCAAACCAATCAATTTTTCATCCACTATGTCTTTCACTGCACTTTCACATGGCTAATCCTTTATTGCATTTATCATAGTTACGCTTTCAGTTCGAGCTTCCAACAAATAATTCGTAAGGAGCAGAAGGTGTGACATTACCTTGATCATGTTTGCATCTTTTTCTTTCTCTTGACCTTTTCCATTTTGGTATATAAATGATGAGGAAAGAACTTCCATAGCCACCTCGGCATCCTTCATGTCACATCCCCTAGACAAATTTACTAATTGATCTGACACCTTTGATGCAACCCTATATGATGATTTAATGAACGATCCACCGGATGCATTGTCTACTATTGCCTTATTGATTTGGTCCAATGAACTATAGAAGATTTGGATAAAAATCATCTCTCACATCTCATGGTAATGACATTTAGGAGTTTTTCCTTGAATGTTCCCTAAGCTTTATACCACGGTTCTTCATGGAATTGGCTAAAATTAATGATTTCATCCCGCAATTATAACATCTTAGAAGGTGGGAAGTATTAACTTAAGAGAGACTCCGTAAACTTATCCATAATGTGATGGAACCACCGATCAAAGATCTTAGCCATAGCATTGCCTTTCCTATTAGAGAGAATAGGAAAATGCGCAATCGAATTGTCTCTTGGGATATGTGTGCATTATCAAAGGGTGCACAAACTTCCAAAAAGATCTTCAAGTACAAATTCGGGTCCTCAAGTGCATAACCCCCACAAATTCCCTTCAAATGATGCAATTAAAGCATCACGATTGTGACATAAAATACTCTATTTCCCTCGGTGGGAAGGATGCAGATTGTACTTTTAACTCGTTGGTGCCAAGATAATCCAAGCCATCTTGACTCATGGTTATTCAGGAGAAATAATGATTACCTAGTCAAAAACCAAAAACAACAAGGAATTTAAATAAAAATCACCACGGTCATACCCAAAGTAACTTTCAACAACACACTAGTGAAATCTAGATTTCACTCCCCGGCAATGGTGCTATCTTGATTAAGCTTTCCTAAACCTTCTAAAGTGGAAGAATTCAAGATTACATATGTAAAGTGGAGGGTTTTGGTTTGGGATAAGATCTTATCAATATCAAGTCACGCAACACACTACAATTATAATTTTGTTTTAGAATTCAAGTTTCAGAGGGATCTTGGGATTATGTCTACCTAAGGGCAAGTTGTGCATGGGATCATAATGGTTTGGTATAAGTTCTAATTGTTGATAACTTGGTAGGCTAGGTTAAGATTCCTTTCGGCTAGTTTTTCAACAAGGACTCAAGGATGTCACTCCTTGACACTTTCGAGCACCTAACAAGTGTATTAATAAAACCACCCAAAACCACAATTAGGCATCCTTATTTTTAGGAAGATGCCCATGACAACCTACTCTCATCTTCCCTTATTTCAAAGATGGCAAAAGAAAGTAAGCTATATTCACAATTATCCACTTTTTATTTGTACCCCTATATCCCTTTTTCAAGGAAGCTATGGGTTCCCAAAAGTTCACCCATATCCCTCTTTCAAGGATGATGAGAGGTTTCACGAGTCTAGGGTTTTCACCTAACAAACCCATTTTGGTTATTTGGGGTTTTCACCCACAAATCCCAACTTATTTAAACCACAAAATAATGGAATCCATAATCAACAACTAAGAATTTCACAAACACATCACCACCCAACCACAATTGCACCTTAGTTCAATAGAATCCCAAGAATAGAGAGTTTACCTACTCATGAAATGAAATAGAAGAAATATACCAAACAATTCATTCATGGCATCTATAAAAATGAAGGATAAGAAAAATCTTCACTTTACACTTCAATTTCAACTTGAAATTTTAGCTACACAAAGTGTTTCCCAAAATCTAGGGTTCACCTATTTTCTAATCTTTCAATCCTCTTTTATTGCATAATGTCCCAAGGGAAAATAAATTGTGCCTTATATGGGAATTAGAATCAGCAACGTCTTTTTCCTTAACTGCCCTTGATCATCAAAGTTGCTAGGCCGCGATACCTGTCACTTAACCCTGATCGTAGCTAACACAGCTATGGTCAGCACTCGCGATCGTGGTATATTGAATTATCTTGACTGACCGCGTCTAGGGCCTCAGACCGCGATCGCGAGAACAGAAGCTTGTTTCTGCTCCAGGACTTCCAGTTGTATTTCTTTTTAGCTCAAATCCACATCTTTCTATCTCATGACCTGTATGCCTATAAAATGTGGAAAATAATGCCTTTAGTCACAATTCTGTTTCATTAATACATTCATATCATGGTAATGTGCACAAATGTTTAGCGCAAATAAGTGGTAAATACACCACTCATCACAAATTAAACCCCCAAGTTCCAATTCCAAAACCAATCCATGGCCACCAAGGCCTTTCTAAAACCATTTATACCCCATTAACCCTTTTTTATGCCAAATCCATTAGTACAAGTGAGCCAAATCAAACTTTGTGACAAAACCAATCGGATATCAATTTCATAAATAGGTTGAGGGCACATAATCTTCAAAACCAAATATCAAGATAAAATCATCAAATTAGGGAATAACCATGACCCCTCAATTTATTCACTATAACCATGCATTCCACAATGTTCGAAATCATTAATAAAACATGAATGTTATTTAATAAACCATGGAAAATCAATTTAATGACCAATCATGTTCAACGCCCCCAACCATGTCAAAATCTACATCGTAACCCTGCATTAGTAACCAATTCATGCCATTAAGGAAAATATAAATATAAATATACGGAAAGAGGTACATGCCTTTATTACCAACTAATTTAAAGAAGACAACACCCTTAGGACCCTAGATGACCATCTCCTTGAACCTTGGTCTTGACTTAAAAAGGGAGATTTGAGAGAGAATTTTTTAGAGTAAATAATGACTTTAGTATCATAGAAAAATTATGAGAATCAGTCCTTGTAATGTTTAAAAGTTGTTTATAGTTGAAGGGACCTCCTTACCCATCATCCCAAATAATGTAGAACAAAACAACTAAAATTTTACAAACGTCTATGGCAAGGACTTTATACTAGAGGCTATCCTCCGTGCTGCGGACCTTATCGCGAAGACCTAGCCTTCGTGACACGGAGGCTATCACAGAGACTAACCACTGTGACATGCCAATATTGTGGAGGCTTACTATATCTGGGTCCAAAACCGCCCCGAATGCCATCCAAAAATTCTGAAACTCTCTCGGTTTGCCCTTTTAACATCCCTGAACATAATTTATGTCAAGAATCTATGATTCAAATATAGGAAGGCCAAAAATAAAATACCCAAAATTTTGAGGGTGTTGCAATAACATTTGATATCAACTAGTCACCATGTGTCCATTAAGAATCATTAAGTCACTAGACATTCCTTACCAATTATTCATCGATGTATCATATCATCATGGTATAGTAAGTACCCAGACTCGAATTAGTAATATATATATATATAGACAATACACTTAATTGAATCGATCATAATATAAGCAATACTCAAAATTGAACCTGTATAATATAATCAATACTCAAAATTAAAGCAGCCATAATATAATAAATACCTGGAATTAATCCGATCATAATATAATCAATACCCAGAATTGAACTGCTCATAATATAATCAATATCCAGAATTGAACCGGTCATAATATAGATAATCATCATCATCAGTCATATCATCCATAGCATAACCAAATGCATGATTAATAGGTTTTAATCCTTACATTAACCAAAATAACTATCAAGTTTCAAGGTTCATCAATGTTATCTTAGTACATATTCCTAAGAGTCTAACTGGCATAAACTTTTACCAAATCTACCATATGTCATGGACTAACGTGGGTTATGAGTCAAATTCTAATCCCCAAGTTTCATTTTAAGTAATTTATACCCGAACTAGGCTTAAGGTATCTAAATCCATTTTTAGATGTCAAACAAACTTTAATTATCCCTAAGATAGGGAATTAAACTAAAACATGAACAACTAGCTCAAGTATACCTAATTAAAGAAATCTAAGGTGTTCTCAAGCTAAACATGAGTAATCAAGTCTAGTTCACCTAAGAATAAGGGAGCAAGCTAAGTGTTTCAAGCTTACGATATCTAAATTGACTGATGTCTCAACTAACCCCAAGTATTTCATTCCATCAATAAAAACCTAAAAATCCATCCCAAATCTAATAAGATATCATAAAAATACCATGAAGTAGCTCAATCAAACATGGGTTAAACCTAGCCTACCTTGATACCACACAAAGCTCAACTAATCACTAAACATCCATTTTTTCCTTTCGAGAAGCCTCCTCAATATAGCAATCTATATAAACACATTTGACCCATCAAAATGATAATAATCATACCCAAATTGCACCATTGGGCTTTGGCCCAAAAATAATGCCAAAAAACCCATCTGGGTCCCACTTATGAAATTCCCATCTATGAGACTACCCTAATATCCATACCTGATCAAGGAATCATAACCTTCAAGAAAAGGGTGACATCTAAGATAATTTAGGGCTAAAATTAAGCCCTAAGGGTTTTGGAGTTTTTAGCAAATAATGAAGAGATTCAACCATGAATTGAAAGGATTCATACCTTAAATCTGATGAAAATTACAAAAATAGATGTTAATCAACTCCCAAGTCATCCATAAGTCTACCCTTTGAGATATCACACTCATTAGGGATTTTTCTCTCTATGTATGGATGAAAAATTAGTTAACTCGCGACATAAGGGTCCATTTATACCCAATCTAGGCAATTAGATATCACTATCACAACTGGACAGGTGCGTGATCTCCATATATTGTGACGCACAACAAGTCACGATCTTGGCTCCCTATGTACGATCGTAGCACCGTAATCATTAACCAAGGATAGTAATATCCATAGAACTAGGTGATAGCTGATTCTTCCAAGTCTCTGGCAAGGCCTCAGGATTTATTCAGAGCCCAATATATGCAAATAAACGATGTAACCACACTAAATTCAACATTCCCGACTCAATGGCATATTGAATTTTCCATCTGAGGTTATTTTAACCAAATATGGCTCCCACACCCATACTTCTAATATCTTAACTTTTTAACCAATAGGTCAAAATAAGATTAGGTGTTCGGGGCTAGAACCAAAGGTCTACCTAGACTAAAATCGATATTCGGAGTTGCTAGTACAGTAAAAATTTGCATTTGAGGTTGTTTTGCTGAATTTGTTGCTTGGTGACCATCTGGAACTAGAAAAGAATTCACAATCGAGAATTGGATCTAAAAACCAAACAAACTACTCATTAACAAATTATCAGTCCCAAAAATTCATAAATGAATTGGGGTAGCTATGGAAAAGCTTTAATAGCAAACATAAGGGGAAATATGGAAAATGACCTAAAGGGTCATTATAATATACACTATTAAAGAAACTTTGGTTTGTGAAATTTAAGGATTAGGATGTAACTAAAGTCTCAAGAAAGTGAGGATATTGGGCCTGTATCTCGCTCTTGATCTCCCAAATTCCCTCCACCAATGGGTGTCTCCATTGAACCTAAACTATAGGAATCTCCCTAGTGCACAACCGCCTCACATCGCTACCTAAAATAAGCATTGGCTCCTACACAAAGGTCAAATGCTCATCCAACTAGATAGAGTCCCATCTAAGCACATGTGATAGATCAATTATATATTTCCACAGCATAGATACATGGAAAACTGGATGAATAGTGGTAAAATCTGGATGTAAAGCTACATAAGCTACCTCACCAACTGTGCGGGGCACTCAAATGGTCCAATAATCTAGCACTGAGCTTGCCTTTTATCCCGAACCTCCTCATACCCTTCATAGGAGATACACAAAGGAATACATGATCTCTAATTCGAAATCTCAAGGTACAAATCCTACGATATGCATAGTCCTTCTGCCTACTATATGTCGCTCCCAACCTATCCTGAATAACCTTGACTCTATCCAACAAACTCTCAAAGTAAATCAATACCACGATGTCTAACCTCGCAAGTCTCAAACCTTCCAATTAGAGAACAACAATTGTTGTTATATGCTAACTCTTCCAAGGTTAAATATTTCTTCCACTGGACTCCAAAATCAATAACACAAGCTTAGAGCATACCCTCGAGGACCTGAATAGTCCACTCAAACTGGCCATTGGTCTTCGAATAAAAGGTAGTACTAAGATCTACCATAGCACACAACTTCTCCTAAAACGCTCTCCAAAATCTCAAAGTGAACACCGAACCACGATTTAAAATGATAGAAATGAGCACCCCATGCTTTGGAATATCTCCCAAACATAGATATGGGCGAACCTCTTAGCACTAAAAGACATCTAAATAGGATTGAAATATGTTGACTTGGTCAAATAGTTTCCAATGTCTCAAATACCATCGCAACCATAAAAAGTTCGAGCCAAACCATGAACAAAATCCATGGTAATTCATTTCCTTTCATTCGATAATGGAAACCTCTAAGTCAATCCACTGAGACACTAATGTTCGGTCTTTATCTGCTGACAACATAGGCAATGAGCTACAAAGCCTGCCACATCTTTCTTCATACCACTCCACTAATAAGATTGTCTCAAATATCTATTCATCTTGTTTATGCTAGGGTGAATGGAATATCTAGAGTTGTGGGCCTTAGAAAAAAATCAACTGAATCAAGTCATTAATATGTGGAACACAAATGCGACCCTTGAATCTTAAGCACCCTCAAAATATATTGTCACCCTCTCGGACTCACCACTCAACACCTGATCATAAAGGATATGAAACTTACTACCCTCAAACTTATAATCTTAAATCTGATAAAATAATTAATACCTTGCCTCAACACTAGCAAGAATTCTCCTAGAGTCTAAAAAATCAAGGTGAACCATCAAGTAGGGTAAGTACTAAATATCGCATGCCGATGACCTCTAAGAAACTGAAATTCAAGCAAGCTACCCATACTCACTACCTTCCGACTCAAGGCATCCGTCACCATATTTTTCTTACCCAAATGATACAATATGGAAATATCATATCCCTTAAGAAAATTTATCCATCTATGTTGTCGAGCATTAATCCCTCTCCGGGTTATAAGATGTTGACAACTACAATGATCAGTTAAAATCTCATAATTCACACTATAAAGATACTGCATCCAAATCTTAAGAACAAAAATTTCCTCCACCAACTCTAAATCATAAGTGGGGTAGTCGCGATCGTGCACCTTAAGTTATCTCGAAGCATAAAAATAACATGACCCTGTTGCATCAATACATAACCAAGACCAACACCTAAAGCATCACAAAATATGATAAATCCCTCACCCATCAATTGATAAAGGAGGCCGATGACACAATTTTTTGTAAGGTTATCGCCATGCTTAAGCAGTTGACAATAAATTTTCCATTGGTGGAGGCATTGGAGGAAATGCCCGGGTATGCAAAGTTCATGAAAAAACTTGTTACGAAGAAGCGAATAGTTAGTTATGAGATGGTGAACAACCTTTATCATTGTGGTGCTATTTCCACAAGGTCGTTGATGTAGAGGAAGGCAGACTCAGGAGAATTTACTATCCCGTGCACTATTAGGCCTCTAGATTTTGCAAAAGCTCTATGTGATTTGGGAGTCTGTATAAACTTGATGCCGCTAGCTATGTATAAGAAACTGGGTTTAGGGGATTCTACTCCCGTGAACATGAGATTACTTATGGCAGACAGGTATATGAAGCAGCCCGTGGGGGTTCTATATGATGTATTACTTAAGGTTGCCAGTTTTAGGTTTCATTAGCGATCTCTTATTTTTTATTAGGGCTTTTTATACTGAAAATACATTGTTACATAGTTTTTCTCTAAGATTTATTGGAGATTTGTGGCTTTAGATTCTTTTATCATATTTTCTATTAAAGATTGAAGAACAACAATTGTGATTTTTTGAAAGTAATCTTTAAATTAATTTATGAATAACACAATGTTTTCTTCTCTTTCTTAGATGGAAATGTGTGGCTAAGCTCCCATGACTAGGTTTATGGGAGCCTTGATGTGAAAAGCTGACTTTGGGTTGTGAATCTAGTAGATTCCCATGAGTAATTGATATTGAATAAACTCTTCTTCACTTTAATGACTTTTCTTGATTGCAAACTCAAAAAGTAAGCCCAAGAACAACACTTGTTCGAATTGAAACGTGCTTATTGGGAAAAGGAATGGTTTACATAACTCTAAAGGCTTTAACCTTTGGATAGATGGTAGATTCCTTAACCGGATCAACCCATGTGAGATTATAGTTGAATTAATACTAGGTTCCTTAAGTTTGAAAGAATTAAGGGATAAGTTACTCATTTTGGTTGAGAAACTAATGGTTAAACCATAGAATTCAATTACTTTTTCAATAAGAATTGTTCATTGCGAATCCGTAATAGTTCACAACCCTAGTTGCGTAAGTATCTTGGTAACCATAACTCTAGTTTGACTTCTCTTATTGAATTACTATTAGCAGTATAACCGATAGTTGGATTAATTTTTGTAACAAATATTTGAATATAATGGATAAATCAAAATCCCCCTCTATTTTGGAACATTCAATCAACAGTCTAGTAATAACCACAATATATAGTGAACACAGTATTCCCTGAGGAATTCGACACCCAACCCAGTTGGGTTCTATATTTAACAGCGACCGTTTACACTTTGTAACGAGAGTTGTAATTTGGGTGTATCAAATTTTGGCGTCATTATCGGGGAATACGGTTGTCAATTAAGTTTGTGTTTGTTAATTGACCTTTGGTTAAGTTTCCTAAATTTTACTTTTGTTTGTTGTTTTTTTTCTATGTAGGGTAGTTAGTGTGTATGCAAAGTACACGGAAATTGGGTGCACCATTATTACCAATAAATTTGGAACCACAGTTAATTTGTAGAATAGCAGACCTCCAAGATTCTAAAAGACTAGCCGCTCTGGCTAGAGCTCCACTAAATTAGTAGAATGATGGCCAACAAGTGTTTCATCCTAATCCTGATGATGATGATTTGGGGGATGATGATTTTTTAGATCCAGTTAACCCAAGGTGTATAGAGAATATTATTGTACCAGTGAATATGAATGTAAACAGAAATTGCCCCTTTAGAGCAAGGCAAGAGCATCTACCAGTGCAGTTCGATATGAATAACAACGAAGATGGAATGGATGGAGTAGGTGCAACTGGAGCTATCATTCCTCCACCTCTAGCACTAGGTGCTAAATTTAATATTACTAGTACGATGATGCAACTTCTTCATCTTAAGGGATTGTTCGGTGGTTTTCCTGGAGATGATCCAAATATGCATTTGGTGAACTTTGTCACCATTTATAAGTCTTTTGATAATCTAGGAGTAGGTCAGAATGCTATATGCCTGCGTTTGTTACCATTGTCTCTATCTGGAGAGGTGACACTATGGATAAATAAACTGACTCCCAACTCTATAACCAACTGGAGGCAGTTGAAAGAGGCTTTCCTAGAAAGGTTCTTTCCACCCTCCAGGAGGGTACAGTTAAGGGATGAAATTAGTAACTTACGACATCTTCCCACTAAATATCTTCATGAGACCTGGGAGAGGTTCAAAAATAAGTTGGTGCAATGCCCGAACCATAACATGATCAATATTTATTTGATGGAGACTCTTTATCGGGCTTTGAACTCTATTACAAAGCCAGACATAGATAATGCTGCAAGAGGGTAATTTGTTGACCTTACCTTCCTAAATCCATCGGAGATGCTTAATCAGATGACCAAATCGAGTAGATATTGGTATGCCAGGGATTTTGTGGTATCAAGACCTACTATGTCTAGTGGTATAAAAGTAGAGCAACGCAAGAAGGAGAAAGAACATGACCAGGATATGGTATATTTGAAGACATAGATGGATTTGCTGACTAAGCATCTATTGTCTGGAAAAATAAAGAAGGTGAAAGTTATTGCATCCTAGGGAAGAGCTGACATTGATTTGGAAGAAGAGGCAAACTATATAAATAATTAGGGGGGTTTTGAGGAAATAGCCAAGAAAATCAAGGCAATAGCCAACAAGAAGCCATTGTTAATTTATGAATAACACAATGGGTTCTTCTCTTTCTTGGATAGAAATGTGTGGCTAAGCTCCCATAACTAGGGTTATGGGATCCTTGATGTGAAAAGCTGACTTTGGGTTGTGAATCTAGTTCGATTCTATATTTCACAGTGACCGCTTACACTTTCTAACGAAAGTTGTAATTTAGGCATATCAAATTTTGGCATCGTTGCTTCTTACACTGTATTTGGCAACCCATTTTTATATTTCTAGCTGATTTTGTCATTCTCAATTGCTATGTGGACTTCAAGGTGTCCATAATCTTGGGTAGACCTTTCCTTGCAATCGGGATTGTACTTAGTGATCTAAAGGCAAATGAGATACTATTTGGGCTGAATGATGAAGTAGTTTGATTGATGTATGCCAGTCCATGAAATAGCATAAATATATGAGTGTATTTTCTATTGTGGATGTTTATTATGAGGAGGAGCAAGAAGTACTTATAGAGGAAAAAATTGTTATGGAGACTTTAGTTGTAGTATTAATAAATTTTGATGAAGATGGTATTGAAGATTATGAGGAGACTGCGTATGCCTTGATAGGAATGGATTCTTATTCTTATTCACCCAAGAAGCTGGATTTTGACTTTAAAAATTATCCAAGTGCACCAGCCAAGTCATCTATTGAAGAGCCACCTATTTTGGTGCGGAAAGAGTGTCCTGGTCATTTGAGGTATGTGTTCCTGAACAGTGGGAATACACTATATGTTATTATTGCGGCTGACTTAGGTGAGCAATAGGTGAAAGCCCTTATTTTTGTTCTTAATAGATATAAGAGGGCTATTGGTTGAAAAATTGCAGATATTATCAGTATTCCTCCTAGTATATCCACACATAAAATCCACCTAGATGAGGATTATGTCCCTACTATTAAGCATCAGCATCGTTTAAACTCACCTATACAAGAGTTAGTAAAGAAAGAAATCATCAAGTGACTAGATGCAGGAGTGGTATACCCCATCTCAGATAGTAAGTGGGTAGTCCTATTTAATGCATGCCCAAGAAAGGGGGCATGATAGTGGTGGCTAACAAGAAGAATGAGTTGATTCCACTCAGGCCTGTTACTGGATAGAGAGTTTGTATGGATTACAAAAAACTCAACTCGTGGACATTGAAGGACCACTTCCAAATACTTTTCATGGATCAGATGCTTGATCGGTTGGTGGGAAGAGGTTGGTATTGTTTCTTTTATGGTTATTCTAGTTATAATCAGATTTCTATAGCCCTAGAGGATCAGGAGAAAATGATATTCACTGCCCATATAGTACTTTTTCATTTAAGAGGATGCCGTTTGGATTGTGTAATGCACCCACTACCTTTCAACGGTGCATGATATCTATTTTCTAAGATATAGTTGAAGACACCTTGGAGGTGTTTATGGATAATTTTTCTGTTGTAGAAGATTCGTTTGAGCTATATGTTGTAAATCTGAGTAGGGCCTTGCAGTGGTGTGAGCACTTCAATCTTGTGCTTAATCGGGAGAAATGTCACTTCTAGTGAAGGAGGGCATTGATCTTGGAAAAAAAATTTCAACAAAGGGGATTAAAGTTGATCGAGCTAAAGTTGAGGTTATAGAGAAGCTTCCACCTTCTATTTTAATGAAGGGGGTGTGTAGTTTCCTTGGTTATGCTGGCTTCTATCAGAGGTTTATAAAGGACTTGTCAAAGATTGCAAACCTCCTTTGCAAACTTTTTAAGAAGAAAGTGAAATTCTCTTTTGATAATGATTGCTTGAAGGCATTTGTATACCTTAAAGGGAAGCTGGTTGATGCTCCAATTATTGTTGAACCAGATTGGTCAAAATCATTTAAGATAATGTGTGATGCAAGTGGTGTTGCCCTTGGCGTAGTGCTGGGAAAAAAATTGTTTCATCCAAACTATTATGCCAGCAAAGTGCTGAATGTAGCTCAAAATAACTACACCATCACAGAACAGGAATTTTTTATTGTAGTCTATGTTTTTGAGATGTTTCGGGCTTATTTTCTAGGAACCATGGTGGTGGTCCACACCGACCATGCAGCCTTGAGATATTTGATGGATAAAAAGGAAGCAAAACCAAGGTTTATTACATAGGTGCTGCTACTTTAAGAATTTGACTTCGAAGTTATGCATAATAGGGTTGCAAAAACCAAGTGGTAGATCATCTGTCTAGGCTGGAAGGTGAGCAAGCAGCTAGAGATAAATTTGAGATCAATAATGCATATTCGGATAAGGAAATCTTGGCAGTTGTTACGGAAAAATTACCTTGGTATGCTGATTTTGCACATTATGTGGTGAGCGAGGTGATACCATAGAATCTTTTCTTCCCTCAAAGGAAAAAGTTTCTCTATGATGTGACCCATTACTTATGGGATGAGCCATATCTTTTTTGGCAATGTGCGGATGGATTATTAGATGGTGTATCCCAGAAGTAGATATGTTAAGTATACTGGAAGTGAGTCATGTTTCCCCAGTTGGATGCCACCATGCTGGTGATCGGTCTGCAAGAAAAGTGCTTCAGAGTGGCTACTATTGTCCTTCTTTGTTCAAAGATTCCTACGAGTTCGTCAAGAGGTGTGACCAATGTAAAAGGCAAGGGCCTATCTCAAAGAACCATGAGATGCCAATGTTTAAATGCTTGAGGTAGAGTTATTTGATGTCTGGGGAATTGATTTCATGGGGCCCTTTGTGAGCTCATTTAGGATGAATTATATATTAGTGGCAATTGACTACGTGTCAAAATGGGTTGAGGCAGTGGCTCTGGAAGATAATGAAGGGGAGAGAGTTGTTGCATTCTTGAGGAACAACCGAATTGGGTAAGAGAATTCTTTGCCAATTATCTTTCAATAGCTGAAAAGGACTGTCCAAAGGATACGTCAGTTGCGAGCTTGCCAAATAGAGATTTCGTAATTCTCTGAGGAATCAATATCGATATTTCAGCCCAAACAATTAATAGGATGTTGTTCGGGCCAGAGTACAAGGCTCCCCCTGCTATATCTAATCTTAAGTATAGGTTGAGAACTACATCTACTTACAGGCCTTGGGTGGTTTTATTATTGACTGATGATGGTAACCCCTCCTGGTTGACTAATCTATGGGAGCGTATTACAAAATTTTCCGTTAGCTTCAAGGCTAAGTATTGGTGGGTTGTTGTTCGCTTAAGGATGATGCCAACAAAAGGTGATGGAAACTTGGATAAACATAGAGTTGTATTGGTGACAAGCTTGGTTTCAGGGTTACTAGCATGATTTCAGCTAGATTATTGTGGATGAGATGTTTATGAGGGTACACAAAACAACCAGTACATTGTCGGTCCCATGCTTAATCACTGATTTATGCAAACAAGCCGGTATGCCCCTGATTCGTGGAGTTGTCAATGAAATCCCAGATACAAATAAATAGGACATTGAGAAGTCAAAAACTAACTCAAAGTTTAAAATATACTTCACCAATCCTCTAGCTTACCAGACTATATCTGCTCCAGCTAACAATGCTACAGAAATTCCCACAGGTATGACTTTACCCATCACTACTTATGTACCACCTGAGTTCGTGCCCCAAAATATATCTGTAGGGTCGGGTTTTGTACAGTCTATGGGTGGAGAAAAATTTTCCGAATACAGGTTAATGCAAGAAAATTTCACAAAATCAATAAAGCTGCAAAAGAAATTTCAGAGGCAGTTAGATAAATGGGTGTCCGAATTCAAGCCTTTTGTTGACGGAATTATAGCTGAGGCAATCCGTCCATTCCAAACTATTCAAAAAAGGATGGACAACATGGAACACCATATCAACAAAAGTCTAGGTGCACTGTCTCTCCCTGATCTTGCCAAGTTCATGGTTGAATTTGAGCAGGCGAAGGCTGATATAGAAGAGTTAAAGGAAAAGCAGCCACAACAGACTATTTTTTACCTAGCTGTAGTGGTGAGTGAATATAATGAAGACATTGTGGACCTAATGGGAAGATCTATGAAAGACATAGGAAAGCAACACATGGATGAACGAGCAGCAAGGAAAGCTGAAAAGAGGAGAAAGAGAGCACAAATGACACCAAAGCAACAAGACCATCATGATCTGAAGAGAGCTCGAAAGAAATCAAAGAAAGATGACAAAAAGAGAAATAAAAAAATAGGAAGATAAAGTAGCAGGAGTATCTACTAGTGCTTCCCTAGCAAGGGGGCAAAGTTCAGCATCAGTCCGAGAGATGATTCCTCTGATCTAGAAGGGTGAGGTTCTGAGTTCCCCTACCACCATAGGGGCCAATATTGCACCAAGTGAGGACTCAAGGTCCTCGCCACACTTCACAGATGCCTTACATGAATAAGAGGAAAAATAAGTATTCCTATTTTTTTGTACATTAATTTAATATTTTGAGGACAATGCATATATTTTAATGTGGGGGTGGTGTACTTGTATCATGGGGAGTTGTGTTGCCGATATTCTGAACACTACTATGTTCTATCTAGGAGAATCGACATCCTTAGGATCATGTTAAGTTTGCATTTTTATTTTATAGGTTTAACTCCAGATTTGCATATTTCTTGTTTTTATGTCTTGTTATGTTGTTGATGTGGTCCGTGAAATAACAGTGTTGTTTGTGTTAGTATCTTGTTGTAAATACGGATGATGAATGATATTGGCATCAATCTATAACTATTTCCACTTGGTTGTTTACTTTTGTCTCCTAGGATATGTGATCAACTATTAGTGAATCTATAGTTGGCATTAATCTGTAAATATACATAACATGTTATGCACGTCTTAAGAGCAGTAGAATGAGTTTGACTCAGTTGCCATTGTGTGTGAGAGTGTTTGTATTAGTTCTTACATACTATATAGTACCTAGATCTTGTCTGGTTTAATTGATGTTATTCTGTAGTTGATAAGGTAAGAAGGGATAGCAGGTCACCTTGTGCTTTTATTCCACTTAGCCAAAGTAATGAACCCTACTAAAAATAATTTTCCATTTTTGAACCCTTATTTGAGCCTTTGTTAATTTTTCTTCATCACCAAGAATTCTAATTAACTCTCTTTCAGCTGTTGACTCCTAGCTCCGGACCTAGCCTAGTTATGGGCAATGTGTGCCTTAAGTTAGGCTAAACACCTAAGTTGTGGGTGGCTATTGTAGGACTGTTAACTTCCTACTGGAAAGTTAGTCTAAAATTTAAATTTGAGCATTTGTCCCTGGTCTAGTTAAGACACTATGCACCTTGACTTATGGAATCAGCCTAAGTTGAAGGTAGATGATACTTGTGTGTATATATATGTATAAAAAGGATTATTATGGTGTAGCATGAATGAGTGAGAAAAGGGTGAGTAAGATAGCAAAGCAATGACTTTGGTAAGAAGAATTTGAAGGAAAAGAGAGTAAATCCTAGTTCTTAGTCACTTGTACCCAAAATTCCTTCCTAAGCTAGCCCGATATCTCATTTCTAGCCTAGAAAAGACCTGTTTGATCTTGGAACTCGGCTATAAGGGGGCATTGGATGATAAAGGCAAGCTTGTAGGTGCATGTGCTATGTTGATTACTTCTTTTATTAGTGAGAGGGTTTTGATTTGTATCCACAGAATATACTGAGTGGTGGATCTCTTTATCTGTGAGGGCAACCTGAGTCATACTTAATTTGGATGATCTCTATAGATTCGTGTATCCATGTTGTAAAGATGAATTTAATTTGAAATAATGTCAGTTATAGACTCTTATATATTAAACTATATGATTTGGATGACAAGTGAATGGTTGTGTGACAAGTGGTTCAGTAGTAAATACCCATCATTGTATTGTTCATATTTGCAATTCGGTGCTGAGTTGCTTGAGGACGAGCAATTATATTAAGTTAAAGGTGTTGATGTTCTGGCATTTGACGGAAAAATTTTCATCTTTTTCTTGGGAAAATTTCATGTTTTAAAGTAACTAAGGTTGCATTTAATGCATGTTTTTAGTGTTTTGGGGTAAGGAGCTAGCTGAGGGAAAAGAATCAGAAAATTAGAAGAAAAACACTTTTAACGGTCAAAATCGTGGACCGTCAATCATGCGACAGACCACCAACTCAACCGCCAGGTCTAAATAGAATCCATGACTTCGAAAGACCCAGTGATGGCCCATGTGATGGACTATCAGTATTGCGAGAAACCACCATTTTGGCCGTCAGGACTATCCAGAACTTAACTCTAAAGCATCATCAGTGACGGTCATAATGGTGGACTGTCAACCTTTCGACGGACCACCACTTCAACCGTCAGTCTTATCCAAAACTTGACTCTCAAGGATCATCAGCAACGGTCAAATTGGTGGACCGTCAGTCTTTCGAAGGACCACTATTTTAACCGTCAGTCTTAACCAGAAAGTGACCTAACAAGATCAGTAGTGAAAGACCAAATGGTGGACCGTCAACCTTGCGATGGACCACCACTTGGGCCATCACTTTGGATGCGGATTTTATAATTTCAAATTTTAAATCCTTTTTGACTGGGAACATATAAATAGCCAGTTTTAGGTTTCATTGGAAATCTCTTATCTTTTATTAGGGCTTTCCATACTAAAAATACATTGTTACATAGTTTTTCTCTAAGATTCATTGGAGATTTGGGGATCTAGATTCCTTTATCATATTTTCTTTTGAAGATTGAAGAACAACAATTGTGATTTCTTGTAAGTAAACTTTGAATTAATTTAAGAATAACACAATGGCTTTTTCTCTTTCTTAGATGGAAATGTGTGGCTAAGCTCCCTTAACTAAGGTTATGGGAGCCTTGATGTGAAAAGCTAACTTTGGGTTTTGAATCTAGTTGATTCCCATGAGTAATTGATATTGCATAAACTCTTCTTCACTTAATTGACTTTTCTTGGTTGCAAACTCGAAAAGTGAGCCCAAGAACAATACTTGTTCAAATAGAAAAGTGCTTGTTGGAAAAAGAAAAGGTTTACATAAATCTAAAGGGTTTATCATGCGAATAGAGGGTAGATGCCTTAATCGGATCAACCCATGTGAGATTATAATTGAATTAATACTAGGTTCCTTAAGTTTGAAAGAATTAAGGGATAAGTTACTCATTTAGGTTGAGAAACTAATGGGTAAACCATAGAATTTAATTACTCTTGCAATAAGAATTGTTTATTGGAAATCCGCAATAATTCACAACCCTAGCTGCTTAAGCATCTTGGTAACCATAACTCTAGTTTGACTTCTCTTATTGAATTAATATTTGCAATAAATCCTACATTTGGATTACTTTCTGTGACAAATATTTGAATATAATTGATAAATCAAAATCCCTCTCTATTCTGGAACCTTCGATCAACAGTCTGATAACAACCACAATACTTAGTGAACATAGTATTCCCTATGGGATTCGACACCCAATCCAGTTGGGTTTTATATTTGACCGCGACCGCTGAAACTTTCTAACGAGAGTTGTAATTTGGGTGTATCATAACCATGCCATGGGTATCGCTTCAATTCAACAATCACACTTTCCCTACTTTGTCAATCCGCCAAGGTTTCCCCAACCATAAATATGGGTTTTATCTACTCATGTTTGTAAACAAATCAATATCATTCATAATTGGAAGAATAGATGAAATCACACGAATAAGAACTGTAAAAACCCACAACCCTAACTAATTAATCAACCAAAGTCAATACAAGAGAATTCCAAGATCAAAATCGGATCATGGAATCAGAATAAGTTTATGAATTTCAAAACTGTGTTATTCCTACTAAAAATGCATACAGGGTATTTATAGTACAAGAGGAAACCCTAAAACCAAAGCCCAAACAAAATAAGAGAAAACTGGATCGGTGGCTACCTACTCTTTGTACCTACTCCCTGACCCTGAGATCAGGTAGTACCTACGGTATGTACCTGCGTTCTGACCCTGAGTGCAGGTAGTACCTATGGTTAGCAATGTGAGAACAGGTATAGAGTGTGGGTACCAGATGAAAAACATCCTGCAAGTTAGCTCTTGAGATTTTGGACTTCTGTCACTTGCATTGCATACTTGTGGCCCGTAGGTCCAACTTGAAGTCCACATGATGACTTAGTAAGTACCAGGAGTCATCTTTTCAGCTCTTCTTGGATTATCGAACATGCTTTTATCCCAATCAAGCCAGAAAGTGTCCCTAACATCCATAATTGCTTTAAAAAATAGCAAAAAACACCATTTTCACCATTTTTCATAAACTAAGTATTCATATATAATAAAATAAACTCAGAACCCTACATATTTTCCTCTTTTTAATCATTGAAAGTTCTATATTTCTATGGCACATCAATAGTATACAAGGAAACTCTAAAAGTCATTTGTCGTATGAAAAAGAAAATTTGAGGTTAGTGTCCACTTACTTAGTCCTTATAAAGATCGTAGTTACAACATATGGACTGTATGTGGACCTAGATAAGTGCAAAACTTTTGCACAAAACCTACAGCTCTATGGACTTTTGATCTCTGCACAAACCTGGGTCTCATGCAGACTGTATGTGGACATAAGTATGTGCAGAGTCTTTTTTTTCCTGCTCCTGAGCCTCTGGACTTCAAGTTCTGATACATACTTTGATTACCTATACCTGAGAAGTGGCATATACACCAAAAATTAACTCGGTAAGTAGCGAAAAACTTTAATTTTCATCTTTTTCTTTAGTTTATCATCCAAAACCTAATTTCCTGTAAATTATACCTAAAACACATCATATCACAAAAAACAGCCTAAGAAACTTGCATATTTTCATATTTTTAAGTATTAAAAGTGCTATAAATCTATATCACATCAACACCCTCAACTTAGAATGTTTGCATGTCCTCAAGCAACACAAAAAAACTAAATAAAAACATAATACTGAACTAGTTGAATTTAAGCTATCTAAGGCAGTCAATCATCACTTTAAGCTTAAACAAAGTTACCCCCTCCTATTTCATCAACTCAAACCAATTATGTATAAATATGAAGCACAAGAATGAGACACAATGGGCCAAGATATTGCAATTACATTAGAAATAGACAACCATGCATATAGACACGTTACACTACCTGAATAAGTAAGAAACTAGTAATGCAACCTATGTGCCCTCACAACAAAGAAGTCCCCCTCACTTATTCGAAATAAGCATGTCAATATGGGGATGGTAAAGAGACACCCACACTTAAAATAGAAGTTTAGCCAATATGCGTCAAATACCGTAGGCTTGCCCTTGTTTTCTTTACCTTGGTTTTCAGACAGTCAAGTTAGGATTACTACAGGACTTTATTCGGCTTGTAATGTAGGCTTAGGTGCTGGTATGGTACATATGAATATATCAAGTGACTAGTCCTCCTTGGCACAACACTAACTTTGGGGCCCACACTTTAATCAATTTCCTTTTATTCTACCCTTATTTCTCTCTTTTATTCTTTTTTACACATTCGGGTTGGGTGTGGTTTTATTTATTCATTCTTTCTCTTTTTCTTTTCTATTTGATATTTATTCTTTTATTTTATTTTTCTTTTTCTTTTTCTACCACACCCAGCCTTACTATCATTTTTTTAGCTTACCCTTTTCAAACCCACTTTACATCACATACCCCTATGATAGCCACCCTCAACTTAGGCGATTCACCTGAGTTGAGGCGCACAATATCCACGGAGGACCAGGGCCAAAACAGGTTCATTGTAACACAAATGGGAAGGTTAAAAGTGAAAACAAAGAAAGAGGCTATAAGGCAAAAAAATGGGATCAAGGGATACTATTTAACATTAGAAAGGTCATTTAAGCTAAAAGTGGACTATAATCAAAAATGGCCTATGATTCTTTTCTAACCAACTATCCTACAACATAAGCAAGACTAGCAGGGTAAGTTCTGAATTTAATACACAAAAGGGAACTAGGTAGTATCTAACACACACGGCATCAAGTCACATCACAAGCTACTACCTATTCGGTTCATGCACATGTTAGCTATTATCATCATGTCTCTAATTCTAATGTCATAACAAGATCCACAAAACTTACACATATATATACATACAATTTTAAAAACAAAACTTGGAGGGGTATAATTTTTCTAAAAATCAACAAAAACATGAAAAATGCCCTATATACTTAAAGATCTCTTATTTATACAAAAACAAACAAAACATAAAACAAAAACACACCACGACATAAAATTTAAACCTAGAAGTGCTGATTCTACAACCATACGACTACCGACAAGAAAAGAAGCATGGCAATAAAAACCCGCGGTGGCTATGGTATAACCCACCCCAACTGAAAACTGCACATAGTACCATATGCACTAAAAATGTAAAGCAACGAAACAAGGACATCCAAGGACATACTAGGCGTTCGTGTCATAAAAAAAATTTACCTGGGTTTGCCTCCCAAGCAGAAACTAATTTACCATTGCGGCACGACTCATCTACCTTGGATACTTAGACTTTTCTAGGTCCATATCAATATAAACTTTCACTTCCTTAAGGTTTTCTACGTAGTACTTCACCCACTGCTCATTCACCTTGAACGGGACTTCAACATCATGCTTTATGTCTATAGCATAATGTGGGAACACCTAATCAATGGTGAATGGCCCAAAACACCTAGACTTCGGCTTACCAGGGAAAAGACGGTCTTGAATTATAAAATAGCACCATATCACTGGGTTCAAACACTCTTGCTCAATTTTTATTTCAAGGTACAACGTTATTCTTTCTTTGTATATGATTGAGCTCTCATAAGCATAAATTAGGAATTTATCTAACTCATTCACTTTGTTCAACCTCAAATTTTCTGAATTATGCTACTCAAAATTCTGCCTTTTTAATGCCCTAGTTCCTTATGCTCAAGTTCAACTGGCTAGTGACATGGCTTGCTTTACATAAGAAGATATAGGGAGGCACCTATGGGAGTCTTATAAGCTATTTGGTAAGACCATAATATATCATCTAATTTTCTTGATCAATCAGTTCTATTGGCATTCATCATTTTTGCTAATATGGACTTAATCTCTCTATTGGAGACCTTAGCTTTCCCACTTGTTCAAGGATGGTCAGGTATTGACACTTTGTTCAATAAACTATATTCATCACGTAGGTCTATAAATAAAAGGTTGCAAAAGTGAGACCCATCATCATTGATAATTGCACGTGGAGTGCCAAATCGAGAAAAAATATTTTTCTTCAGAAAGGCAGTAACACTTCTACCTTCATAATCTGGAAGTGCAACTGCCTTCACCCATTTTGAAATATAATCAACCAGTACAAAAATATATCTCATGTAATAAGAGCTCATGAACAAACCCATGAAATCAATTGCCCATACGTAAAGTAGGTCCAACCCCAGAATAAGTGTCATGGGGAGTTCATGGTGTCTTGAAATATTGCCTTGAAGTTTACATTGGTCACAAGATTTTGCAAAATTATGAGCATCTTTATAAATCGTAGGCTAGTAAAACCCGCACTCTAGAATTTTGTGGGCTATTCGGGTACCACTATGATGACCAATAACTTGTGATAAATGGCAAGCTTCAAGAATGCTCATCATCTCTACCTCCATGATACATATTTGAATCATACTTTCAGTGAAAATCCTAAAAAGATATGGCTCATCCTAAAAGAACTTCCTTAATTCATGCATAAATCACCTACGCTACTGGAAGGATAGGTCTTCTAGGACAAGGTCACTTGCCTAAAAACTAGAAAAATCATCAAACTAAGGGATTGAGTATTGAGATGTTGCCAAGGCCTGCTCATCTGGAAAAGTATCATCTACGTCAAGCTCATCCCTTACCTTTTGCATTGCCTCCTCAAGCCTGGACAAGTGAGATGTAACTTCGTTTTCAGTACCTTTCTGGTCCTTCACATTAAAATCAAACTCTTGTAGCAAGAGGACCAAATAAATAAATCTTAGTTTGGCATATTTTTTTGACATCAAGTACCACAAGGTTGCATGGTCTGTGTTGACTATGACTTTAGTCCCGATCAGATAGGACTGGAATTTTTTAAAGGCAGTAAACATCACAAGTAACTCTTAATCTATAACTGTATAGTTATTCTACGTGGGGTTTAATGCCTTACTGGCATAATATATTAAATGAAGGATCTTCTCTCTCCATTGGCCTAGGACAGCACCCAAGGCCACTCTCATCAGAACACACATGACTTTAAATGGTGCGGACCAATTAGGGACATAATAATAGGAGCTAAAATCAATCGCTCCTTAAGATACTAGAATGCTTTCAGTCATACATCACGGAATATGTATTTCACCTCTTTCTCTAAAAGCTTACATAGTGGATTTGTAATTTTATTAAATTCCTTGATAAACCTCCTATAAAGACCCGCATAGCTTAAAAAATTCCATACGCCTCTAACTGAGACTGGTGGTGTCAACTTTTAAATTACCTCAATATTAGATTTGTGTACCTTAATAACCTATGGTGAGATCTTGTGCCCGAGAATAATACCTTCTTTTACCGTAAAATGGCATTTTTTCCAATTCATCACCAAGTTGCATTCAGTACACTAGCTAGATGTACTAAACAATCATCAAAGGATTCCTCAACTACTGAAAAACTCATATATAAATACCTCGATCAACAAATTTAGGTTCCTATAGAATCTTAATCATCAAATTTGGGTTCCTGTAGAACCTTAAACAACAATATTGGGTTCCTGTAGAACCTTAATCAACAAATTTGGGTTTTTCTGGAACCTTAACAAATAATTTGGGTTCTTGTAGAACCTTAATCAACAAATTTGGGTTCCTACAGAACCTTAATCAATAATATTTGGTTCCTGTAGAACCTTAATCAACAAATTTATGTTCCTGTAGAACTTTAATCAATAATATCGGGTTCCTATAAAACCTTTCAATAGTATTGGATTCCTGTAAAACTTTAATGAAGAATATTGGGTTTCTGTAGAACCTTAATGAATAATATTGGGTTCCTGCAGAACCTTATTAAACAATCTTGGGTTTCAAACTTTAATGGGGGTTTTGTAGAACCTCTCACAATATTGAGTTCCTGTAGAAACTTATTAAAGAATCTTAGGTTCCTGTAGAGCCTTAATTGAACAATATGGGGTTTCTGTAGAATCTCCTACAGTATTGGGTTCCTGTAGAACCTTAATTGAATAACATGAGCTTTCTTTAGAACCTCCAGTAATATTGGGTTCCTATAGATTCTTGTAGAATCTTATTAAACAATCTTGGGTTCTTGTAGAATCTTAATTGAATAATATGAGGTTTTTGTAGAACCTCCTATAGTATTAGGTTCCATTAGGACCTTAATAAACAATTTTGGGTTCCTCGTTGAAGTTTAAATTTAACTAGTATTGATTTTTCAATAAGTAAAGGATAATTTTCTATCTCATATTTTTTTCCCACGTTTTTAATGTCCTGAATTATATTCACATCCCATAATTCAAAACCACTCTAATCCTGTCTCTTCGAGCTATCATCCTACCTTCATACCTCTCAGCCCATTGTTGTTTCAAATTCTCTTCACTTGAATCATACAACCCACGATATCATTGTTGATGCCCCTATCCCTTATTATTAACATTCATTAAGAATATTGTTTATTCCTAAATCTAGAACTACACACGACCAGATTCTCATAAAATCAGAGATATATAAACGACTTAAAACCAAAGTCTCAACCACACTACCTTTAAAACACCTACCATTTCTTTCTTCCTAACAAACCATCATCTGGGTCGGACAAAATTGGCTTGTACGTCAAATTTCATTTCTTGATAATTCTTTAATCATTATCAAGCAACAACGGGGCAGCTATTGATATCCAATTTCGACCGCCCGATACTCCTTTTAGATTTTTATTATATTAAAATTATTGATTTTAAATATTATTATTTCTTGCACATTTTATTGTACCAAACAGATATTTACGTGTCACATTCATGATTTAAAAAATGTAGAAATTATTTAATTACTTTTTAGTATCATTTATTACAATTTATTAATTCAAATACAACATTTTACCTAAATTTATTAATATTTATTAAATTATTTTTAGTAAATATGCACGCTCACAATTTACAAATCATTATCTTTTATTAAAATTAATAATTTTATATAATGTCTTTACGTAACATAAATTTTACATGCATAGTTATTTTAATAATGATATCTTATTATTTTTCTTTCTTATAAACATTTATTAAAATCACAGCCTATTTTTATCCAATTTCATCTACATGTTAAACTTTTAGCCATTTTATTTTTTAATTAGTGTCAATTTTAGATAAACTTAACATCAATTTTGATCCATAGTAAGATTTCAATTTTTTGGATGTATTTTTAAATTATTTTAATCTCAGCCGTTGATCCAACGATTGAGATCAAATCAGCCTTTATTTCCTTTATAATCATAAGAACAAAACCCTAATTCCATTAGACAAAAAACATCTGCCTCCATCACTGTCTTCTCTCTCTAGCTCTCTCACTCAACTTTGCTCTCTCTATCTCTCTCTATGCTCTCTTTCCCTCTCCATAAATAACCTTGGATGCCGCCGGCCATCCTAATATCTTCGAGATACTCTCCTCTATTTGCTCAACTAAAATCCAATGCCACCTACCACCAGTGAAACCCCATCAACCTCGTTCCTCCACTAGCCACGACCGATCCACCCACCGGTTGAAATAGACGGTGTTGCTACTCATTTATCTTGCCCAGTGAAAATCCAGTAGAACCAGATGTAAACATCACCAAAAGAAACAACCACAATTCCACTAGCGGATCCAACAAGATCCCAGCTACTAGTCGCCATTGCACCGAAGCTATACAGCCAACAAAATCAATCCAGTCGCCACTGACGAATCCCACCGGAGATAAACCATCCAGCAACCTATCTTCTCTTCTACGTTCCCCTCTCTACCTCTCAGGGGAGAAACAACATGCATAAATGACTACTTTTTGCCCTGTTAGCTGCGTAAGACGCCCAAATCTCATCAAAATACGATGGGTTCTTGCGAACCCATCTCAGGTTTAGATGTCATATTCTATTTTTTATTGTAAAAACCTTTTTTTATCTTCTCTTATTCATTTTTTATTTTTCTTGATCTGAAATTTAAAAAGTGTGATTGTGAGTAGCGTTAAATCCCCTTGTGATTTATGTTTGTCTAATCGTCTATGTAGTCATACGTGAGAACTCCCTAATTTTTATGACACTTGATATAGTTACTAATTCCTACTTGTTTTTGAAGTTATTGTATGTGGATTGTGCTTTACTTTAGTAGATAATGACAGAAATTTGAATCAGTGTTTTTGGTAAAAAATTTTGATTGTGTTTACTTCTAACTGATAGTATGAAATTTATTTAGTACAATTTTAAAATTGATTTAGTATAATTTCGATGATTGATTATTGTGAGAACATTTTGCATAATCAATTGCCTTATGATTTCTCAATCAATTTTGTTATATATGGTAAATAGCAAAGGTTAATGCATATTTATATTTTTTTTATTTATTTTAAAATATCTTTTACTTACCTATTTATGAAAAATTTGCTTCTAATTGATTCAGTATATTTGATTAAGGAAAATAATGTCATTGATTAATTTTCTAAACATTTTTCTTTCCTTTTATTGTTTGACTGAATTTTACAAAATCGATTCATTCACCTCTTTAATTTATTTGTGAAATATTTTTCTTCTTTTTATTTTGGTGATTATTCACTCCATTGACCTATATAAATAATATTTTTCAGTGTTTAGGGACACCTCTCATGTTCTATTGACTCACTACAACATATATTTTCACTATACAAAAAAGAGTAAAATATTTCTTAAGTTCTTTGGTGTTTTGGATTTTGACGAAGCATTTACCTTACATCCTTGTTGCAATGCTCTATCTAACATCTTTATTAACTTTTTGTTGCTCGTAGATAAGTGTCTAAACTATGTATTTATATATGTTTTTTATGTGAGGGCTTTACTATGTTGTGGAACCATTAGAAAATTCATGCTGGAATTAATCTAGAATAAATATTCGATGTTTGCCTTCTCTACCTTTGTTCCACTGTTTGGGGTGTTCGACTCTTTCTTTTGCGTTTGCGTTATTTTTCTTGCCTGCATATGACAGGTACCTTTAAGGATATGTTGGGGTGTGAAGAGTGCCTCAAGGGTTGAGAGGGACTACATTATTCCCTTTTAGTTTAGTCGTTTCTTTTTCGTATTGATCTATAATTTTGTATAAATGCTATATGTTGTAATAATAAATTAGGGACTGTATGGGGGGCGAGAATTTGTGTGCTTTATGTGTTTGTATGTTACCTAAACCACTTAGGCAAACTATACTATAGGATAAACAATGAATTTATGTGGCCACCTAGAAAGCATCTTTTAGTAATGGTTAAGTAACTAGTGGTTTGAAGTCAATTTCATATCATTTGATTAATTTTGGGATTTTGACAATATTAATAATAAAGTTCTAGCAGTTTATTAATTTTTAGCAATACAAGAAATCACTTCTCATCATAAAACAACATATTAATTTTCCGCATTGTTATGTCACTTTTCAACACATTAATTCGTCTTCTTAAAACCTAAAAAATAGTTTTCAGCATTCAGAATTATTTCAGTATAGGAATTTGATTTCCAGCACCTTAAGAAATAAAAATAACTTTTCGGCATATTGAATTAAATGAACTTCCATCAGTAGTTTTCGTTTATTTTCAGATGTAGTCTATTAACATGTTAAGTATTTTAGCAATTGAACATGTTTTACTAGTATCCTAAAATTAATTTCCAATATTTTTTACAATATGCTTCGCGTAACAAAATTAACAGGCATCACGCTTTAACATATTTACTTTATTTTGACATACTTAGTTTTTACAAGTTTACAACATTATTTTTAATGGTTTGACAATTACTTTTCATCAATAAATAGTTACTTTCCGCTTAGACATCATGCTTAACTATCTTTTACATAATAATTTAACATTCTTATTCTCTCATATTTGTTTAACTTTGACATGCCTTTTTTATTCTCAATGAACTTTTATAACATTATTCTAAATGTTTGAACCATTACTTTTCAATAAATAATTTTGCGACACTTAGATATCATGTCTATAGATTTAATTAACAAAATAAATAATTATTTGTATTTGCATGTTAATCACTTTAACCAATCCTTAATTAACCAAGAGGCATCTTTGAGACCATTATATGCTATGTGACGTCTAATGTGTTTATGTGTTTTGCATCTTAGGAAAACACAACTTTACTTTAACTAGACCACAAAACAAAAATAGTAAAGTTCAATGCCTCTTGGATGATAGGTGGGACTATAAGTATTACTAAAAACGCTAGTTTTATTATTTATTTTTAGAACATCTTTAGAATAACAACCAGCCTAGATGGGGTGGGGAGGGTAGTCAATCGGAAGTAATGATCTCCATATACATTACACGATATTTGACATTATTACTTATTTAAGAATCTGCCTAGTGGTTCATATAAGGATTAAACAAGTTGGGGTTCTAATCCGAATGAAACCAAAACTTTCTTTGCCTGATTTTTGTCGAATTTGTTGTTTTCTCTTACATCTACTCTACATGTTTATTATTTGGGGTAGTTAGTTTATTCAAGTAGTCCTCTTTGTCATAATTTGTTTCATTCTCTATCTCCTTGCATATCTTATTTACATATTTTATTTTTATCACTGAGATAATTAACAATTAGAAATGATAAAATAACATATATTTGTTTATTAATTACTTCACCGGTTATCTAGTATTTAAGTTAATAAAAATAAGCAACCTTTATTTGATCATATAGAATCTCCATGTAAAATACGAATTCAAATGAGAACCATCTTTGTGGAACTCGAAAGGTGCCTAACACCTTCCTTTTGAGGTAATTTGAACCCTTACCTTAATTTCTAGTGATCTAAGACTAAATCACAAAATAGGTTTTTTGTTGGCCTAGACCGGTGCCCTAACGTACCTTAATACGTTAGGTGGAGACTCTTCACACTCTCCTTTAAAAAATTACAAAAAGAGTAGTCATGTCGAATCATGCTTTTCGCGAGAAAAATAAGGCATGACAGAATGGCAACTCTGGTGGGGATCTTAGGTTCTAACCATTACGAGTTTTTTTTATGTGAGATTTTATTATTTTCCTGAATTTTATTTTTGATTGCAATTTTTCATGATTATTGTTCGTTTTGACATCTTGATTTATTTTTCCATATGTTAGCCCCTTTCTTTCCCATTTTATGTGTTTTTCATATTTCTCCATGTCTATCCCTTCCCATATTTTCCCTTTTGTTGGATTTGTGTCTTAATGTTTATTAACTTTTATATTTCTAAGAACGCTATTTTATATTGCTATGTTTTACTGCTTTATATAATTGGCATTCCGTTCATACTTTTCTCCACTCGGAACCTCTTTTATTTTTCTTTTACGAACGGTCTCGTGGGTACACGATAGTTTTTTCCTAAAACACCATTTGGGAAATTACTTGTGGATCAGTTGATCAGCGGTACGTCGACAGTTACAAGCTTTCCCAATATTGAGTTGTCCACTCGAGAAAACCATGTCATAAACCCACTCTTGTCCTTTATATCCTGGCTACATATTTATTTTATTAATAAATATGCATCCCATTCAACCTAGGATACATTGGCACCCTTGATGCGTTGAATGTTAGTCTAATTCAAAGTCCAAAGGGGTTCACTACCCCATAAGGATGCATAATATTATTTGCTACGTGTTGCATTTCAATGTATGTTTTGATAATTTGTTGTTTTCATTCTTGTCTTAGTCACTCCTTACTTTTAGTGTTCCTCGCCTTATAACTCTTTACTCTTAAAATTCTTGTCATTTTAGGGCCTTATAATGCACTCTTAGGTTCTATTCAAGAGCTTCTCTTCAAACAATCCGCCTGACTCATCCGCTAGCATATTAACTATCTTCAGGCTCAACTCTTACTTTGATAAAGGTTTTTAGTCTCATTCACAATTTCTTAGTGAAACTTATCATTTTAGGATATCCTCTTCCTAATTCTTCTAAAGTTTATATACTATTGTCCTACCACCACTCTCGGACAATAATATCATCATATTTATGTCGTACTTTAGATTTCACAACCTCTAAGTTACCTAGAGCTCCCGTAAATACTATTACTCCGAATGAGCATAACTCAATATTTTCAAATGAGTAGGATATTCAATATCGACTCTCATACATACTCTTTGTTTCTAATCGTAGGTCCTTTCTTCTTATGTTGACTAAAGTTGAAGATCAGAAATGGCCAGTCAAGCGATTCTTATCAATCTTGTCAATAGCGAAGCTGAGCACGAGGGCTTGGTTCCACATCAAAACAGAGTTATTTCGAGCGTCATAAGGATAGAAAAAGAATAGAGAGAATAGGGGGAATAATGACTGATCTCCGAGGTTAAGTTGAGATGCCACTAGATTTTCGAAAGCCATTATCTGAAACTGACTTCATTACTCCCACCTACACTAAGTCGTCTCCTATATTGATGGTCTTACCCAGACCTTATTATGAGGCGCAAGTGTCTTCAAGTTGGTATTCAGTTGTACTGTTGAAAGCACTCAATGGATTGACCACTATCAGCAAGGAGAAGGAGATGGAAGGACAAATTCCTAACCATAAGGCAAGGTCATCTCAACAGCTTGAGATGAATAAGTCACCCAAAGCTAAGGAAGAAGACAAGGATAAAATTGAGGACTTGAAATTTCCATTATATGATGGGTCTGAAAACCCTCATTTCCATTTGAAGAAGTACCTTTACAAGTTATCGGTTATAGGACAAAGTGAGAGACTGAAGACAAAACTCTTTGTCAGTTCACTTAAGGGTTCAGCATTGATTTGGTACGTCAAAAATTATACGAGCAAGTGGGTCTCTTGGGACCGTTTGGCAATTGACTTTCTTAGGTAGTTCGATAATAAGCTAAAGAGGAAGCTCACAGTTGAGACCAATTTGAATAGAGGAAGAACAATCATCGATGAGACATTAAAACCTCTAAAGCCTAAAGTAAGCATACCCCAACCACAACTGATAAGGCCCCCAGCTCCAGGAATCATTACAGCATCCAATTATTTCAAAGCCTATTATCCTCAATCCTTCACAAAACCTCCTCCACAAATTGTTTGGTACCCACCTCCATTTGTTTCTCTAATATCAAATTACCTTCTAATTTCTTACCAAAATCCACCAACAAATCAACTATCCGATCAATCCACAAAATCTCAACATAAGATTCAGAAAAATCCACCAAAATAGTACACTCTTTTAGGTCAAACCATAGAACAATTGTATGAACAACTCAAGGAAGTGGGCTTCATCACACCCATTGCTACTGTACCTGCTGATACTAAGTCTAGGCGGTATCATCTCGATCAAATTTGCACCTATCATTCTAAGATGAAAGGGCATCCTACAAAGGCATATTTTGCCTTGAAGAACATGATCCATAAGTTGATTGACACTAAGGAGATAAGTATGATGAAGCCAAATCATGATGCTTCTTGAATTTCTAAGCTTGACTAGAACTTTTTGACATTGGTGAAGAAGATATCATATTGATTGTCTACTCCAGACTCCCAAACATTTGAAATTCTCTCATATTTTACAATTTTCGATTTCCTTTTATGTTTTCCTTATTTGTGTAATGTGAACTACGATTGATTTGATTACCCTATACGAGGGATACGTAGGAGGTCATTTAATGAGTTTAGTGTCATTATACTGAAATCTTTTTTTCCCTATTTAGTTATTTTTTCTACATAGAGTTGGATGAATCAACAATGTGATGTATGAATCAACAAATCTGATTTTCAACAAAAGTCGACTATTTACACTCTTCTTTAAAAAATCCCCAAAAGAGTAGTCACATTAAATCCCACTTTTCATGAGAGAAATTGGGTGCAACAGCATCCTGCCAACCAATGGAAATGGTGTGTTTCATGTGACTAGCATTATGCTTCACATATTGCAAATGAAAGGATTATATGGGGGTCAAGAATATGCGGACCCAAATATTTATTTGAAAAACTTTGTGGAAGTTTGTGCGCCATTCAACATAACACGTATCACACAAGAATCTATCCGACTATTCCAATTTTCACTAACGGGCAAGGTGGTTTTATGGTTCTTATCACTTCCACCTGGATCAATCACATCTTGGGAGGAGCTCACCACGGTGTTCCTTGGTAGATACTTTCCACCATAAAAAATGCTTCAAAAGAGGGATGCGATTATAAACTTCTGGTAATTAAATGGAGAACCATTGATTGAAATGTGGGAGAGGTTTGATGGAAAGTTATCCCAATGTCCAAAGCATGAGGTCCTAGATAATATGCTCCTCAAAATTTCTTATAGAGCTCTTCCTCCATTGAACAAAATGGTTGTGGATAATGCGGTGGGTGTCTTTATTATGAAATTGCATTATCTTTCAACTTTTCATTTGATAGGTGAAGTATCTAAACTAAATCGGGGGTAGCACACCCATGTTGTCGATGCTCCTAAGACCCCTTCTACTACCTCCATGGTGAATAATGAGGAAAGAAAATAAGAAGAGGAGAAAGAGACAAACATAGCCAAGATGATGACCCAACTTGAGCTTCTAACGAAACATGTTATGGGTAAACCCCTAAAATCAGTAAATGCCCTAACATCAAAGACTTATGAAAATGATGATGAGGGAAAGAATTTGGCTGAATAAATTTGGTACTTGGAAAACTACTAGGGGGTTCCCACCCCGCCTATCAAAGGTAAGGTGGAAACCAAGGTTAGATGGATCATGACCGAGATAGAGATTAGAGAGATAGGGAATATGACTATGACCGCTACATTTCTTTTCATGATAGGGCTAAGACCAAAGATTCAAATGTCATTGACCCCAAAAAGTTCAAGACCAAAGATGTTTTAGCATGAATATTGAGTAGAGTTTAAGGTATAGACAAAATGGTCCATGAGTTAAAAGGTGACTTATTCGTACTCTCCCAAACAGTGGTGTCTCACTCCGTCTTTATTAAATAATTGGAGACCCAAGTTGGGCAAACCTCCACGCAACTAAATGCAAGGGCTAGAGGTGGAATTTTGAGTGATACAATTGCTAACCCAAAGAATAAAGAATAAGTCCTAGCAATTGTCACTAAAAGTGGAAAATCACTTGAAGAGCCCCTTAGAGGAGATGTGAGTGAAAATATGCCCAAGTCCATAGACAATAAGGTGAAACCTCAAAGAAGAAAAACAAATGATGAGAAAGAGATAGATCAAAGCGATGAGGAAGTGGTCAAAGTTGAAAAGTCACAAGAAGAAGCAAAGCCAACCATCCATGTTCCTCCTTCGTTCCCTCGACATTTGCATAAAATGGAAGAGAGTGACAAATTGAGAAAATTTTGATAAAACTTAGCAACCTCTTAATAAATATCCCACTACTCGAGGCAATACAAGAGATTCCGGGATATGCTAAGTTAATAAATAAGTTAATGTTGAAGAAGAAGATCATTGAGTATGATACCATTGAAGTTACTCATGGGTGTAGTGTTACCATGGATAGCAAAGTTATAGAAAATAAAAACGACCCCGGAGCATTCACTATCCCTTGCACCATTGGGACTCATGAGTTTGTAAAGGCTCTTTGTGACCTTGGTGCAAGCATCAAACTAATGCACATATGTCATCTATAAGAAACTTGTCTTGGACACTCCTACACCAACTTTGATACGACTTTTGATGGAGGACCGGTCCATAAAAAGGCCGGTGGCTATATTGTTTGATGTCCTCGTAAAGGTGGACAAATTTATTCTCCAGGTAGATTTTGTAGTATTGGATTGTGAGATAGACCAAGAGGTGCCTATCATTCTTGGTCGTCCTTTATTGGCCACCAGGAGAGCCATTGTCGATCTAGATTTGGGGGACATGAAATTTTGGGTGCAAGAAGAAGAGGTCTCATTTAAAATTTGCAAGTTAAAGAACCAAACCGTGGAGCTCCAAGTAGTATCCATCGTGGATGATAAAAATAAGATAGTGAAAGATCAGTTGTTTAAGGACCCACCGAGAGATTAAAAGAAAAAAGGCATCGTGCCACAATGATAACTAAGGAGCTAGGTGGGAGGCAACCCATAAATACCACAAGATTGGCTCATATACTTTTTTTATGTTCTCATAGTGTAGATGTTTTCTTTGCATTTGAATAATCCATGTATTTGTGGCACTTTGGATTACATTGAATGAGTTTTAAAGGGGCAAATGTGAAAGTCTACTTTGAAATTCCAATAGGGAAAATTCTATGAAAATTGAGTAAAATGATTAATAGGGAAAAACAACGGATAAAAAACTGCTCTTAGTTACCACATTGCAGCCACCATGCGTGATCGTGGCCACACGGGTGTTTGCGGTCATGGCCCCTTACTGCGGTCACGGTTATTTTAGTCATTTAACCCTAGTCTCCTTCATTTTCCTCACACTCCCTTTTCAAGATTGTACTCTCAAATCTAAGCTACATTTTTGTCCAAGTTGTAACCTCTCAAATAGCCTTCGTGCACATCCCTCTTGCATCACAACTTTGGTAGGTGGCATGAATCCTTGCTTTTATTTTTAAAATAAGCCATTGAGTGCATCCTAAAGTTTTAATTGTTATGCTTTACATGTTGTCATATTTATTATTGTTTTGGTGTTGGTTTGTTGATTGAGGTATGCACATAAGTGGGGAAACCATAAGTTCCCAATAGTGTGTCAAAAAGGTAGACAAATGTGATATGCACACCTTGTATTTGATAAATTTCTTAAATTAACTTTCCATAGTCGCATTTACTTTTGAAGAGCACATTCACACACACCGGTAGCATTGTTCACATGACCTTTATTTGCACCTATATTATAGAACATGCTAGTAGTTTAGAATTGAGAGAAAGTTGAACATGCAGAACTAACATTGAACTAGCCACAGGTGTCGCAACCTTTGTAACACGAATGCGATTTTGATCAGCAATAGCGGTAACTGACGGTAGGATCTTGTCATGTCAAAAATCTTGTACTTCCAATTTTTAGCTAGGCAACCCCAAGAACCTAGTCCAATGAACTTTAATGATCAATCTAGCACATCATGCATGATTCAAATAACGTTGAAAGAAATAATGTGTGTTTAGTGCTTTTAGGATAACCTCATGGATTAGTTTGATCACATCAGATTCATGGCATCCGAATGCCACACTAACTACTATAGTCATCTTTCAAAGACAAAGTTGCTTTTGTAAAAAGGAATTTGTTTGGAGAATATACTAGAGAAGCTATGAACTTTTCATGACAAACTTGAAGCCACAGGGTGGAAGGGCTTTGCCCCAGATCCATGCCTTGCAAATGAATAATGGACCCAAGAATTTTATGCCAATATCAGTGAAGTGTCTTTCTCAAACCCACTCAATGTGATTTTTAAGATACGAGAAAAGCCGATGAAAGTTGTATCTAAGCAAATCAATGATGTTGATGGACTCAAGCAGGCAGACATGGATAAATTCAAAGCAAAAGGATGTAAATCAAAGAATTGGTTGGCACAAAGGCGAAGTCCTATAAAGGAATTATAGTGGACCTAAACTAAAACAAACATATCCATGAATGACTTCACATATGAGGCTAGAAGATGGTTGCACATCACTTGTAGTCGAGTATCTCCTTGTACCCATATGACAGCAGTCCCTAAATTGTATGCTCGAATAGTTTCTTGTATTCTAGACAGTATTTCCTTAGATGTTGGTCAACTCGTGGTCAATAAAATAGATTATTTTAAGAACCAAGTTGGTACAAATCCCTTTTACCCCTCCTTATTACTGAGCTTTGCAAAAGATCAGGGGTGGATGAGTATGCTAGTGATACATTGGTATGTCCTAGCACTCCCATCTACCTATTAAGGATTCAAGGAGAGGGTGCACCAGTCAAAAAAAATAAAAGAAAGATCAACTTAGAAGAGCCAACATATAGCAAACTCGAGCCTCATAGGTCAACCACCATCGGACCTCTTAGAGAGATTGGAGTTAATATTATAACCATTAAACAGCTTGTGGCTAGCTTGCCTCAAGGGTCGGGAGATCCTTCCTCCACCAATCACTCATATGTGTCATGTGATTATTATTATGAGTGTAAGGAAAACCAAAAGAATCAAAAAGCTACTATTGATCAGCTTGAAGAAGCCTACTCCTCTTTGGCGGCATCACACCGGGACCTCCAGAGCGCACATAAAAGATGATCACTCAAGGAAAAAAGAGGGATAATTTTTTTCCAAGATTTTGAAAGGGGGTGAAGGGTCTATGGAAGGTTCTAAAACCCTAAATCAGGCTTTCTACTTCTTGGGTGGACACTGATGATGAAGCCCCAGCTGAGTAGTCAGATCTTAAGGAGGATGGTGATAATGCAGGGTCTGAGAGTGATAGCAGGCCTTGATCTGAATTCAGGGAGCACCCTTATCTCTTTTATCCTTAATTATTTATGCATAGGGCCACTACTACCTTTTAATTTGGGGGTGTCTCCTTATTTATTTAATTTGGGCATGTATTATTGATATTTAGAAGACTTTTATGCTCTTTTAGATAATTCTTACTTTTTATTTGGGTTGTCATATTTGGGAAATATAATGGTGCTCACACCTGTATGGAGTAGTTATTTTGTTCTTGGTTTGTTAATTTGTGATTTTAGTTTCTAACCATAAATGCAAGGGAAGTTAAAGTACCTGTGGCATCGATGATTGGGGTTCATATTCACACCCATTGGTGAAGTCTTAGTAACCATATATGAGTTTGCCTATACTATAGTTTTCAATGTAAGATGGTATCTTAGGTTGTTGCCATGAGTAACAAATTATGAATGGTTCGAGTACAAAATCAAGCACCCCCCTTTATCCAAAAATATTTTTGCAACAAGTCGAAGGCATGGATGTAAGCAACTTTCAGACAAAATTTTCTCTCTTTCTTTTACTATAAAAGTTGATTGCAGAAAAATAAGGGATACTCCACCCTTGTCTCAACCGAGGAGAAAATTGACCCCCCCTTTTATAATATTCACATTCCGTGTGTGTAAGCTTAATTATCTACATCTCATGTGTACTTGTATTATCTAGAAATTGCCCCAGTAGTCTTTCAAAACTAAATTTGGGTTGTAATTGGTGGATAAAATGTTCATAAGACATTTTGTGATTTTGGAAACCTACTTTAGCCTAAAATTCCTACCAATACATATGAGTTACCCCTAGTCACCCTCTTTGAACCTTTGAACTTTTCTTTGCTAACCATATTATAAGCCATGACCCTTCTATTCATCCTCTCTTGAACCCTATCCTCCTTTAACTTAAGAATAGATAGTGAGGCCAAAATCCTAAGTTGGGGTGATGGAAAGAGAAAGAAAGTGTAGATTAAGCCCCGAAGCCATAAAAAGGAAATGAACCTACGAGCCTAGAAAGTAAGCATTTTTCTTTGAATGAAAAGATAGTTTGCCAAATAAAAGAGAAGCTTGATGCAAGCATAAGAATTGAAGAAAAGAGGTGAAATATTTTGGAGTAAATCAAAATAGACAAAGTAGGTAAAATAACAAGAAAAAAATGGCCAAATAAGCAAAGAGTGATGAGAATTAGATGTAGAAGTTCAAGGAGGGTATAGCCTTTTTGTCAGAAATTTTTATCCTACCCTACCCTAAACCTACATTACAAACTCAAAAAGCCCTTTGTGATTTCCATACAAGTGTGTTCATTGTAGTGGCAATTGAAAATAAAATCAAGCCTATGGCATGGTACTTGTATCATGGATAATTCCTTAAGGGAGTGAGTGATTACACTTAATTTTCCTTGTTCCATAAGTGGTAACTAGGTGTGTGAACTTTTCTTTCTTGTGAGGGGGCATGTGAATTAATTAAGGTGGGTGATTTGTCATCTTCCACACAACGAGATAAGTGGATGTATAAAATAATTGAAGCCAGCTTATGAGTCACTTCTAGAGTGTTAGTATTTGTCACATAGTCTCTCTCCAAGATCCATTGCATCTTTTGTCACTCCATCTTATAATGAAGGGCATTGATAATACATTTCTATCTATATGTGAAAAGCTTTTTGTGGTAGTAACCAAGTTAGGGTCTTCATGGTCATTAGGAACATAAATAAGGGAAAACATGATAAAGATCTCATGGTAAGAGGTAGTGTTGCTTGAGGACAAGAAAATGTCTAAGTTGAGGGTGTTGATGAGTGATAATCCTGCCATTTATTCGGATAAATTATACATACACACTATTATGTTTTATATTATAAAATGAGGCAAGATCTTGATTTAAGTGCACTAACACCTATATTTTATAGATATAAAGTAAAAAAGGTGAGCATATATGGAATAGAGCTAAAAAGAGAGCAAATAGATGCAAAAGGAGTGCAGCTGGAAACTTGAAGCAGTCTGCTTCAGTTACCATGACAGTAGTCCTCAAACAACGATCGTCGTCGGTCCAGGTGGTCATCAAAGCGTGGTTGTGGAACCTAACCACAGTCGCATAGCTGCAGTTGCGGTCAAACACACACGATCGCAGATCAGCGAGAACTGGCCGAAGGGTAGAATTGTAAAATGTTATGGATGATCCCAAATCATGTATAAGCAAAAACCCTTTCTTGTTGGGGTATTACTTATCTCATAAGTTAGTTTTCAATTCTAAGCTTTCTTAATTATGAGATAAGAAATACCCCAATTATTGCTTAATCAACTTTGGAGGATTAAAATTCTTAGTTTTTTGTTGAAGAATGAATGCTTTGCTTGACCCACATGGTATATCTCTCTTTACTTTCTTCATGAGTAGCTAAATAATTTAGTCTTGGGATTATATTGAACTATAGTGTAATTGTGTGGGGTATTGTTGTGTTTGCATGGATTTTAGTTGTTGAGTATGGATTTCACCATTGTTTGAGCTTATGTGTTGGAATTTGATGGGTGAAAACACCAAATATCCAAATAAGTTTGATGGGTGAAAGTTCAAAGCTCTAGAAATCTTTTTCTATCCCTGACAGAGGAATTTAGGTGAATATTAGGTATTCCATAACATCCTCGAAAGAGGGTTATCAGGGGACAAAGCAATGGTGAATAACTAAGTTAATAGTTTAATACACTTTTACAATCTTAGAAATAAGTACTTAGGGAGTTTAAATCATGTCAAGAGAATCATCCTAGAAATAGGGATGCTTGGTCGAGGTTGTGGCTAGCTATACAAAATCCACACTAATTAGGTGCTCAAAAAAGCCAATAGGTGAAATCGTTGGGGTTTTGTCAAAACATTGACCCCTACAATATTTTACCTAGACTATCCATTAATTAAAAACTAAATCCCATGATAAACCAACATTGTTCCCTATGTTTCACCTCTAAGGAGACATAATCCCAAGATTTTTCCAAACCTTGATTTCAAACCAGAGATAGCATTCACCATGACTTGTTGAAGTTTGTGTGAAGAATTTTCAAACAAATCCCCACCCTATTTACTTATGCATGTTGTTTCCATTAGAATTTTGGGTAACCTTGTAGTAACTTGAGCACCAATAGGTTAGAAGTCTATAGCATTCACTCCTTGAGATTCAACTCTAATTTATATTGAGTTACTTGATAACGACTACCTCACCCTTCAATTATGGGAGTGAGTTAATCGTTATCACCCATCTTCAGGCGACTGTGAATTTGGATGGTTGAATCCCAATGTGGTGCAGGAATCAACCATTATACTCCTTCTACTTAGCATTCAGACATTCAGGGGTCAACTTTGGATTGAAGTGGTGAGCTTCTATCTTTCTGTAAGGCTCTATTTCATGGATGTTATTTCATACTTTGAATTATTTATGGATATTAGTTTTGAATATAGTTGGGGGCATGTCCCAATTGGATTATTGTATTATTTTGGTTAGAGGCTTTGTGGAAGTACTATGGGTTGGAATGGGCGAGATCAATATGAGTGTTAGCCTTAGTATTGTCATTAGTATAGGGTCTAACATCATTGGATAGGATTTCTCATAGTTATATAGTATTTTATTTTGGATATATAAATTTAATTATTAATGGAACTTATAGTTATGTTTGGATTTATCGTTTTGGTTTAGCTTGGTATGGTTGGACTCGATTGGGTCGGTCACAATTGTGACCCTATCCCAGAGTCATCATATGAGCTGTTATGTTATCTTGTTATATGCTTGAAATTCAACCAACTCAAGTCAAGCAGCTGAAGGTTGGGTTGGTTAGCGGGGGTAGCTCCGATCCTAGTCGGACTTAGGACGCCCATTACGACAAGCCCCCAGGTCAAGTCATATCTAGTTAGTATCAGAGCCTTGTCTAGTAGAGTCTTTTTCAGGGGTGTGTAGGGCACCACCCTCATAAGAGAGATGCTACAGAGCATTTAGGAATGTTTACTATCTTGGAATTCTCTTTTCAAGCTTGGAATCTGAGTCATATAATTCTTCTCTAATCCTTGTTTTTTCATTTTTTAGCTCATGCCTCGATGATCTAAAATAAAAGGAATTTATTATGCCCCATTTAGGGAATATGTTGATGGGGTACTTCCTACACCTGGAGTTCACACTCATTCTCAAAGTTATGTCCCTGATTGTTCTGGATTTTAGTTGCTACTAGTCCTCCTCAAGGTGAGATGACTAATGCAGAACTTTACCAATCTATTCATATTATTGCTTAGTTAGTTGTTTCCCAGGCTGAGCGGGATGCATCTAGTGGGTTGTCTACTGAGGCCACAAGGGTTGGCTATTTATGAAGCTGAATCCTTTTACTTTTACTGGTGTGGAGGTTGAGGTGGATCCTTAGGGTTTCTTGGATGAAATAGAGAAGATATTCAGGGTGATACAGGCCCAAAAATGGTTGGTGTGAATTTTGCAGCTTATCAGCTCAAGGATGTTACGTACCTATGGTAAGAGAAATAGGATAGAGATAATGGTAATATGTAGGAGTTGAGGGAAGTAAAGATGGAGGAGTTTGCGAGTCTCAAGTAAGGTAAAATGTATGTCAAGGAATATGTCTTAAAGATTCATCAGTTGTCATGGTATGCTCCTAATTTGGTGGTTGACATGAGTGCAAGAATAAGAATGTTCACTTCTAGGCTATCTCAGGAATTGATCCTTGAAAGCAAGACTGCTTTGCTGATAAAGGATATGGATATTTCAAGGTTGGTTATCCACATGCAGCAGGTGGAGAATGAAAAGATAAAATAGGCAGAGTTTAGGGAAAGGATGGGTAAGAGGAGTATGTTCTCTGAGAAGAGTTGCGCTCAGCATTAGAGGAGTCGAGATAGAGTTAAATGGTCAAATAAAAAGTAGGGGAGTTAGGGTTCCTTCTCTACTGCTAGTTCTTATTACCCAAGGCAGTCGAGTGACATGCGTCCATAATGTGGTGATAATTTTAACCATAGGGTGCCCAATCTCAAGAGAGTGGGGGTCAGTCAGCTTTTTTTGCCCTCCTTACCGGTTCTATGGTTTTTTTCATAGGGGCTATTCTGATGAAGGCAGGCATAAGTTTTTTAAATATGGCCAGCCAAGACATATACTTCAAAATTATTCATTCAAAAAGGGTGCATTGGGAGCAGTCAAAGCTCTAATTTCTTTGTCTTCTGTATCTGCACCCAATGGTGCAGCTTCGGCATCTGTTCCTTCTTCTAGTACTATGCTGGTCAGAATAGGTTATATGCTCTTGCTTCTTAGTAGGAATCTGATGCATCATCTGATATTGTTACTGGTATGTTACAACTCTTTTCTCGTGACATGTATTGTCTACTCAATTTAGGGTCCAATCTTTTTTATGTGACATTAATTTTGGTTGTATGTATTGGTTTTGATACTGAGGATGTCTCATATTCCTTTTTTTTTTCTATCTCGGTAGGTGACTCAGTTATTGCTGAAAGGGTCTATAAGAGGTGTGTGGTATCTATTGGTATTAAGCAGACCATTGTAAATCTGTTTAAGCTAGATATAGTAAATTCTTACATTATTCTGGAAAAGGATCTTGGATGATGTGCATGAATCGTGTTATGTTTTACATCATGGATCGACGAAGATGTATCATGATCGCAAGGAGACATATTAGTTGAATGTATAAAAAGGGACCTGGCTAATTTTGAAGCAAAGTACATGGTGTGTCAACAAGTTAAGGAAGAGCACATGAGACCTGGTGGGTTGTATTAAGAAATTAAATTACCCGAATAAAAATGAGAGGTAATCAATATGGATTTTGTTACAAGTCTTTCTCGATTACAGAACCAATTTAATTTGATATGGGTCATCGTGGATAGGATGAGGAAGTCTTCTCACTTTGTTTTAGTAAGGACTACCTTTTCAGTGAAGGATTATGCGAAGTTATATCTTTAGGAGATTACGAAGTTGCATGGGGTACCTTCTTCTACTATCTCTGATCGTGATACGCAGTTTTCATCTTATTTTTGGTGGTCTTTTCAGAAGGGATTAGGTACTAAAGTGAGTCTCAGAACTACTTTTATCCTCAGATGGATGGTCAAGCGGAAAGCACTATTTAAATATTTGAGGATATGCTTTGGTAATGTGTGATTGATTATGGTGGTAGTTGGGTTAAGCATCTACCTTTGGTAGAGTTTGCTTACAACGGTAGCTATCATTCTAGTATTGGTATGGGCCCTTTTGAGGCATTGTTTGGTAGGGGTATAGATCTCTTATTGGTGGTTCGATCTTGGTGAGGTGGATATGTTCGGTCCAGATTTGGTCTATTCGACTATGGAAAAGGTGAAGTTGATTTAGGATAGGCTTAAGGCTGCTCAAAGACGGTAAAAGTCCTATGAGGATGTAAGGCATGGAGACTTGGAGTTTTAGGTTGGGGACAAGGTGTGCCTTAAGGTATCTCACATGAAGGGAGTAATGCGATTGGTAAAAAGAAGAACCACAGTCCCCGATTTGTTGGTCCTTAGGAGATTTTGTGAAGGATTGGTAATGTGGCTTAGGAATTGGAGTTTCCTTCTTGTTTAAACTCCTCTCATCCGGTATTTCATGTTTCCATGTTAAGAAAGTGCATTGGTGGTCCTTCTTAGATTGTTCCTTTGAAGAGGTTGGGTATCTTGGACTCTCTGTCTTATGAAGAGGTCCCAGTTGAGATCTCAGATAGGCAGGTTCATCAGTTGTAGACAAAGGATATGGCTTTGGTTAAGGTTCTTTAGCAAAACCATAAGGTGAAAAAAGATACATGGGAAGCGGAGGAGGACATGAAGTCCAAGTATCTGCATCTATTTTCTACTCTTGGGATTTGTGCGGAAAGTATATGTTCTTCAACACATCTTTATTTTCTGAGTTTGTTAAGGGAAATATTAATATCTTTGCATCTTTGTTTTCAAATTTTGTTAAACATTGGTAATAAATTTGATAATGCAAATGAAACGTGTGTATGGTTACCCCTACCTTGTCCGTCATTAGGGGACAAATATTCCTAGTGAAGGAGACTGAAACACCTTGATTTTTGGTATCTATGCAAGATACGACTTAAGGGAATGAGTCGTACACTTGGGTACGGGTGGTATAGTCTAGTCGTATGCTAACTTGTGTTTGTTGGTGGGATGAATTTAATTACTGGAATGGGTACGACCTAGGTGGTATGAGTTGTATCATGGATACAGGTTATTTGGTTACTTCTCTTAACCTTAGACTTGGTAACTTAAGTTGGATGTGAGTACGAGTGGCTCACCATGAGCTGTATGCCTGGGTACGAGTCGTACCCAGGACTCATATGGTGGTTAGTGTTCAAGCCTCCTGAGATTTTATTCTGCCAGGGGTACGGTTTATGGGTACTAGTTGTACACTTGGATACGACTTGGGTTTGGGTGTATCTTACCTTGGATAGCGTTGGGTCCAAGGAGGACCCTAGGGTACGAGAGGTGGGTACCACTCGTACAGGATGGGTACGACTCATAAGGGTCAGTCATACCTTAAGATGGGAATTAAGTGTAGTTTAAGTGAGGGCAATCAGGACAATTCCCCACTTATCCTAATAAGGTCTCACGACTTATATTGCACTTGGGAGGTTATTTGCCCTACTATTCTATTCTTAAAAATGTAGAAAACACTCTTAAATCCTCTCTAGAGTTTTTTATCAAAGGAAGCTAGGGTTTCATCTTAAGGAGTAAATTAGGGTTTTTTTTGGTGATTCTCTCCATCATCATCTTAGTTTAAGGCATGTTATCTTCCCTTATTCTTAGTTCCAACTAAAGGGATAGATTTTATACAATATTTTTATGATTTGAATGTTGTATGACTTTGAGTTTGCAAAATTGTAATGTGGCCTTTTTTATTCTTTGATTCACACTTACTTTGTCAAAGAAAGTTGCTACCAAATACTTTTGGAAGATTATTTTTTGTACGTGTCAAACAAATTTGGTACTTGTTCAAACAAAGTTTCTACTTGTCAAACAAAGTTGGTACCAAAGATTTTGTTGTAAATTTCTTCCATTCACATGCCAATGTTGAAATTTACATCTTACATTTTCATCATGGATGACATCAACAAGTCTATTTTCATCTCTATAAATAGGGGTCTTCTTTCTTATTTGTAACATATCAATTTTCAAGAGTTCTCTTTCATTCTCTTGTATTTATTCTCCCTTCCAATTAGAGTATTAAGTTAGAGAGTGGGTGTTGGGAAACACTTTTGTGAGTCTTTTCTTTTTGAGTGATCTTGTGCGGTTCTTCTCTTAGGAAATTTGGGTTAATTAGAGTGACTACTCTAATTTTGTAATCTCTCTATTGTACTCTTGTTAATATAGTGAATTGTTTCTCTCTGCTCGTGGACGTAAGTCAAACTAACAGAACCACGTTAAATTTGTGTGTCCATTAGATTTTGTTAATTACAATTATTATCAACTTGTTATTGTCTTTGTTATTGTCATTATAACATTGTTTGGCTAAATTTTGCAATAACCGAGTTCTCGATCCTAACAAATTGGTATCAGAGCCAGATCTAACCAGGTTATTTTAGTAGCCAAAATGACTATAACAAAGACTTATGTTGAGAAATTTGATCGAAGTGCAAACTTTGGGATGTGACAATTAAAGATGGAAGTTATCCTAATTCAGGATGGCTTAGATATGGCACTGGAAGGAAAGGAGATAAAGCCAGAAAATATGACGGACGAAGAGTTTTCCATTATAGATAAAAAGGCAAAATCAGGTATCATTCTAAATCTCTCAAATGAGGTATTGCATAAAGTATCTGCAGAAACCACAGCGAAAGGCATGTGAGAAAAACTAAAAACCTTGTATATGAAGAGGATAGTGGAAAATAGACTTTACCTTAAGTAGAAGCTTTACACATTTCGTATGGTTGAAGGTACCTCTATACTTTCACATCTTGATGCTTTTGATTCTATTCTTATGGATTTGAGTAGTATACATGCTGAAGTTAATGATGAAGATCAAGTTATCTTATTACTTATATCCTTACCCCAATTATTTAAGCATATTAGAGATACTATGCTTTATATAAAGGATAATATCTCTTATAGAGAAATCAAATCTATCTTAAAAACAAAGGAATAGATAGATAGAGATATTACTAGGGAAAGTAGCGCAACCCATAGGGAATAATTATTTGTAAGAGGTAGATCTAATAAGAAAGAATCAAATAGTGAGACGTCTAAATCAAGGTCAAAGTCTAAAAACAGAAATGTAGTATGCAAATACTGTCACAAGAAAGGTCATATTATTTCTGAATGCTATAAATTGAAAAACAAAGAAAAGTGTAAGGAAAATAAAAATGAGCATCAAAATGCTGACTCCGCTGAAGCAAGTGTAGCTGTTGATGAGTCTGAGGGAACAATATTTTTAGCAACTAATAATAGTTTTAAATCAAATGATGAGTGGATTTTGGATTCGGGTTGTTCTTATCATATGTGTCCCAAAAGGGATTTGTTTACCATATTTGAATGTGTTGGAGGTGGAGTTGTCTTGATGGGCAACACTCCTTTTAAAAAAAATTTTAAAGGTACAATCTGAATTAGAATTCATGATGGTGTGGTGAGAACTCTCACTGATGTTAGATATGTTCATGACTTGGAGAAAAATCTCATTTCATTGGGCACTCTAGAATCTCTTGGGAGCAAATACACAGGTGAAGGTGGAGTTTTGGAAGTCTCTCTAGGAGATCTTGTGATCATGAAAGCACACAAATCAGGTACGTTGTCCACTTTATTGGGATCCACTGCTACAGGTGCTGCTGTAGTTTCTACTTCAAATCAATCTAATCCCGACATCACCAAATTGTGGCATATGTGATTGGGGCATATGAGTGAAAAAAGTCTTTCCATACTCAGCAGAAGAGGTCTACTGTGTAGACAAAGTATTGGAAAAATGGAATTCTACAAAAACTGTGTGTTTGGAAAGCAAAAAAGAGTCAACTTCAAATCTCCAGCATTTCATCGAACAAAAGGTACTTTGGACTATATTAATTCAGATCTTTGTGGTCCTTTTTGTACCCCATCAAAAGGTGGTGCCAGGTATATGTTAACTTTCGTTGATGATTATTCAAGGAAGGTTTGGGTTTATTTCCTAAAAAAAAGTCATGTTTTCTTAGCTTTCAAACAATGGAAAATTTTGATTAAAAAGCAAACAAGAAAACAGGTCAAACAACTTAGAACAGATAATGGCAGGGAATTTTGTAATGAAGAATTCAACAAATTTTGTAAAAATAAAGGAATTGCTCGACATCGCACTGTGTGGATGACACCTCAACAAAATGGTGTAGCAGAAAGGATGAATAACACTCTTTTGGAAAGAGCTCGTTACATGATTTCAAATGCTGGGTTGACAAATACTTTTTGGGTAGAGGCTATCACTACAGCTTGTTATATTATAAACTGTGCTCCTTCTACACCTTTGAAATTAAGGACTCTAGATCAAATATTGTCAGGTACACCTACTAATTATTCTGACTTAAAAGTATTTGGTTGTCCTTCATACATGCATGTAAATGATGGAAAATTAGAGACAATGGCTAAAAATGTATTTTCATGATTATTCAGTTTAGATATAATTAGCAGAGATGTAACCTTTGATGAATCCTTCATGTTAGATTCCAAAAAAGAGTCTTCTAGCTCTTGTACTAAAAACAAAGAGCATGATATGTATGAACAGGTAGAGATTGAGCTTGGCATACCTTCTGAGCCAATCTCATCAACAGTGGAATAAAATACAGCTGAAACTCCAGAAGTTGATCCAGAATTTATGACTTTTAAAGTTGAACCAAATGAGTATTCCATAGGAAAACATAGACCAAGAAGACAAATTCACAAACCAGAAAGGTATGGAGATTATGTTACATTTGCTTTTCTGTTGCACAGGAATCTGAAGAAATTGGAGAACTATCAAATTATTTAGAAGTAGTTTTTGGTGCTAATTCAGCTAAGTGGTTGATTGCAATGAATGAAGAAATTGAATCTCTCCATAAGAATGGTACTTGGTCTCTTGTGAAGCCGCCGTCAAGAAGCAGAATCATTGGTTGCAAATGGGTCTTCCAAAAAAAAATAGAATTAGAGGGGTTGAATGTAACGCCCCAAGATCCCATCCCGAGACGCCGCTCGGTGCTTATAACGCCGAAGGACCACAAGCTAACCCTTTACTGATATCTGTACCTATACACTGCATAATATCTTAAATAAATGTGAAAACTAGACATAAGGTTCAACACATCTATGAATACTCATAATATAGAAAAACTGAATACTAATACATCCGTCTGAAAAGCCTCTAAACTATCTGAACTGCAAAGTTGAAGGGACAAGTGCCCAACTAACTCCCTCAACTCAAAATAAACAAAGTATGAAGTAATAATAGTAAACTAAGATTTGTCCTTGAAAGAAGAGGACTCAGTGCTACTGCTGCTGACTGGGACTGAACTGCTGAGGATACTCTGGATCCTGTGCCTCTGAACCTATGGTGTCAAATAAAACACCATAGCGCAAATACGTCAGTATAGGAATATATCAAGTATGTAGATGAGGTAGGCTAACGCAAGGGCTCATGCATGCAGAATATCTAAACTGAATAATCATAAAGATACCACATGAGAACACATATACGAATGCACAGACCATGAACACAATCATCGTAACTCTAGATACTGAAACTCGAATACCAGTTTACTGCAGAGTGAACTCACTACTAACACTGAGATACTGAATCACTGACTCATCTAATATTGATAACTGAGAATCTGGACGTACTCACATCAAGGACTGAATTCTGAGCTTACTACTTTCGACTGACATGGTTAGAGATCAACTTTTCTAACGGATTACTCCAAAAGCGATTATCAATGATAAAAACTATGATTATGTCCAAATCCAACAACGAGAATACTCAAAAGGATCTGAGATGGATATAAAGCCTATCTGATAGGAGATCTCTAGATATGATAATAAGTATCTATATGTGAGACCAATCCTATCTGACGGGATGGTCCATGAATCAATGGAACTTTCTGAATTCCTCACTGAGATAGATGACTGTACCACATAGTCATGATTTCCTAAGATTGATACTGAAACTGTAACTGTAGGAAGTAGTTACTTAACTGACATGCCCTAACCTACCATATGTGGGGTTTAATCTGTATCCCCAGCTGGAAGGGTGTCAATACCATACCACGGGTAAAGACCTCTCTGGTCAAGCCTCTCTGATAAGATGAACCTCGCAAAAAGTCGGCCTGAGGCAATATAATAGTCAAACCTCTCTAGCGGTGATAAACTCTACTGATAGGGACTCCTGCATCCTGCGCTGGCTACGCAGCTCTGGAGTTCAGGGATTTCTCCTAGTGACTCGGCCTTTCTTACGGTAGAGCCTTTATCCCTTCCCTCATTCGATGCTAGCTTTAACTCTCAACTGAAAGACTCTGAATTGAATTCTCAACTGATCACAACTAAACTGAATCTGATACTGATCATGTTTCTCAAAAGATCTGACTGAGTTATGCTGAGATTACTTAGTTTTGTATCTGATGGAAAAGGTACTGAATTATGGTATCTGACTGACGATACAGAGCTTAAATATATTCTCGAATCACTTCTGAGATTAGAATTGAATCACTTTAATACTATTAGATTTGAGCTGATTATAGGGTTGAGGCTAGATTACTAGTGATACAGAGATTATAGAGATAACTGATATTATTGAGCTTTCTTAAGTTCTACACTTGTCTGAGGATACAGAGTTCTATAGTTCACTGAGTTCTGAGAATCATGGCTCGACTGGAATTATCGAGAAACTGACATGGGATCTAGACAATAGCTCTATTGTCGGGTATGAATGCCCCTAGAACTCGATAGCATAAAAGTAAAGCATAATCATTCATTCATCATCATAATCATTCAAGACATCAGCTCAAGCATTTAATGATCACAAACATCTTATTCATTATCACAGTCACCAAGGGATTACTTTAAGCATCTCGAAAACATAATCATATAGGGAAACATGCTACTAGTTTGTACTCCATTCAACAAGGTTTTACCTCAACTATTTCATACCTATATCAATCTTGACATTTGTTTGGATATCACATGGCTTGAGGAAACTTCATACTATCAAGGAATAGTTCATTCACTTGGGCATTTTATCAAACACTAGGCATGCATAAACTACCTCACAATTTGGGGTTTCATCTTCAACATGGTAGAATGGCCCTTATGCTTCACCTAAGATCTTTATCAAACCTAGGGGGAACATGCTTCTCTTATTCAACCATTTCTACACCCATTTGACATGAACACATCACATAGAAAGCAACATAAGCAAAATTCATCACAAATATCATATGGATTCCACCTACTAGGATTAAGTCTCATAAATCTTGTAAATAAACATGAATCAAAACTCAAAAACACATTGAACATCAATTTCAAATCATACATATCATTAACAACTCATAAACATAAAAATATTTGAGTTTTGAAAAGGGTTCTTGAGCTTCTTGGATGAAAAGGACCCAAGAATCAACATCTACATACCTTAATCTTTGAAATTGGATGAATTCTAATGCTTGAGACTCTATCCGCACTTATAATAAATAATTCTTAAATCCCACACTATGAGGAACTTGATTCATGAAGAAATCTTGAAGATTTATAGATGATTTTTGGAAGTTTAGGATTCTTGAATTAAAACCCAAGATATTCTCTCTTTAGAGAATTGGAAGAGAAATAGAGAAATTAGGGTTTGAATGAGGGTTCTCGTAATTATAGAGGCTTTCAAAAGATGGTAAATGACCAAAATACCCTTGCAAAAATGTCCTTAAATTGCTGAAAAAAATAGCTGACAACATCTGTGACAAGCTGTAAAGTTGGTGATAGGCCGCCATGAATTATCATCACAAAAGGGTGAAATTTTGAGTTTTTGGTTAAGGTTGACGACATTGTTGATAGGCCATCACGGGCGTGACGGCTTGTCACAAAATGTTGTCACCAGGGTCAGAAATCTGCCCAGGTCTGACGACATTGGTGATAGACCATCACGGTCGTGACGGACTTGTCACAATTGTCGTCACCAGTTTCCCGGCCAGACATGCTGGAGTAAAATAGGCATAAATGTTTGGTCTGATATTGGGTTTTGACGAAATTGGTATCATTGGAAAGATAATTCAAAGAGATTTCATTTGATATATAGTAGGTCCTCTAATTCAATATATAAAAGGAGTTATAATCGATTGAAGTGGACCCAAAATTTGACGGTCACTAAAATTTGAACGATAGGAAAGATTTCAACTCGTCCTTGAGTTAGGGGACATCTATGATCTTAATTCATGCTCAAATATATTCTCATACGATTCAAAGTATTTCATACTTGCGAAGATATTTCTGAAACATTTAGACTCAGATTTTTTCTTTACCAAATATGTTGTAAGGCTCAAACTGGAAGAGGATTTTGTAGGGCATTATATTAAAGATGTAAGGTATAAGGCACGATTAATTGCAAAGGGCTATAGTCAGGTACAAGAAGTTGATTTTAATGATATTTTCTCACCTGTTATTAAACATAGCTCTATTAGTGTTATGCTTGACTTAGTTGTCATGCATGATTTTGAATTAGAACAGCTTAATGTTAAGACAACTTTCTTACATGGCGAAATTGAGGAACAAATATACATGCATCAACCTAAAGGATTTAAAATTGAAGGAAAGAAGATCATGTTCGTTTGTTAAAGAAATCCTTGTACGGATTAAAAAAATTTCCAAGACAATGTTACAAAAGGTTCTATTTCTTTATGTTGGGTCATGGTTATTCAAGAAGAATGTATGATAGTTGTGTTTACTTTTGAAAGTTAAATGATGGTTCATTCGTTGAATTACTATTAAATGTTGATGACATGCTCATTGCTGCTAAGGATTTCACAGAAATTCCAAATTTTAAAAGTCAGCTAAAAAGTGAAGTTGAAATAAAAGATTTGGGAGCAGCTATGAAAATCCTTTGCACGGAGATCAGAAGAGATCGAGAAACCCACAGGCTATTTTGACCCAGAAGAAGTACTTAGAGAGGTTTGGCATGAAAGAAGCTAAACTAGTAAGTACTCCTCTTGCTGCTCATTTTAAGTTATCAGTTGCTCAATCACCACAGTAGAAGAAAGAATAAAGGTATATGGCACAGGTACCATATTCTAGTGCAGTTGGCAGTATTATGTACGCAATGGTATGTACACGTCCAGATATTTCAGAAGCAGCAAGTGTGGTAAGTGATACGCCCAAATTACAACTTTCTTAAAAAGGTATACGTGGTCATTGTCAAATATATGACCCAACTAGGTTGGGGTCAAATCCTACAGGGAATAGGGTGCTAATTAAGTTGTATGTAGATTAGTTAACTTTTAATCAATTATTCCCGCAAAGCAATAGGGGGATTTGACTTAAGTACGAAGTAATAGTTTCAATATAATAGTAAAGCAATACATGTAACAATAGGTGAATATAGAGAATAGCAAGCTAGGGTTATGTCCACCTTGTAGTTTTTAATATCTTCTAACTATAGGTGTTAAGAGTTCATACATGCATACACTTATAGAGAAATGTATTCTAATTTTCAATCCAAGCATTTCTCAACCATCAAGGATTAATTCACTTTAGTTATCTTGACTCAAAAGTGTTTACTTAATTTTACCATATCTCCAATTTGTTAATCCTGTTAAGGCATTAACGTGTGAAATAGAGGTTAGAAACCCTATTTTCTTGTCACTCTCTCTTTTCCAAACATTAAACTTTCTATCGAACAAGTTATATTTCAATGGCGCATTCTCTATGTTTGCAACCATGAGAATTCAAGCATAACGAAGAGAGTATGATATAAGTAAATCAATGCATGATGAATTAAAAACCCATAAAAATAGATAGTATGCTACAAGGTTTCTATAACCCTAACCAATAAGCTTAGCTACTCATGGAAAAAATGAAAACCACCATAAGTATGTTCATCATACCAAAAACTAGAAGATGATCTTGGTGTGTAAATAGTGAACCAAGAGAAAAAACATTTTCTCTCTCCAAGCTAAGCCGCCAATCTCTACTTCAAAAATAATACAGAATCATGAATAATGATTAAAATTCAGCATCAAGTCTTTTTAATAATCTTTTCTCTCATAATTGCCTTTTAAGTCCCTAAACTAATTATAAATGATAAATTAGTCTTGGAAATAGTTTCTAGGCGCCATATTTGATCCAACAAGCTACTTTTCTCTTGTGTGATTTGTTATTTGCAATCCATAGTTCCATCATGTCTTTATCTACCTCACTAACACCTAAAATCATGATAATCACATAGTTTAGGTCAATTACATCAAAGTAGAGTAAAACTATAAGAAACTAGGCACTTTGTTATCAAAACATAGCTAAAATATTGGTAAGTTATGGTGCTTAGGCGTATAAATACACCCAAGATCACCCCCCAAACTTAAAGCTTTGTTCTTCCTCGAACAACTTATCTATTTACACATACACAAGATTTAAAATTCACAAAGAAAACACAAGATTCTCAAATAGGCTCACAAAACAAATATGAAACAAGAAGTAGATTCAGAAACCATTACTGAAAACAACGTACCCTCAAGAATAGACTCATCAAGTTGGATAATTCATGCATACTGTTTATGCAAAGAAATCATATAAATTACCTAACTTTTCATCAAACATGTTCCCTCACAACAAAAGAGTTACAATAATCGCTCACAAAAATTCAATTTCTAGCACAATGGGTATAAGAATCAAGTTGCGCTCACTGTCACAAAGAATTCTCAAATTACAAATGATGACCATATGCTTGCCCTTAGTGTAGTGCTCCACTAATATCAGAATGTAAAGATTAGGATCATATAGTTCTTTACGGGTTGTAATGTAGGCTAAGGGATGGGTAGGAACAATTCTGGCCAGTAATAGTGACTAACTTCCCTAAGCGCTTTAATACACTACATTAGACAATGAATACCAATATCTAACAACCAATTTTCACCTCTATAAACTTCACACAATATTTTCTTTAACCCCATTTCATAAAGCTCACTCATATAACTTATGGAAGGAGTATTTTCCATGTTCACATCATCTCATTTTGAACAACCAATCATATCAGATTCAAATGCCAAAAACTATTACTTTGGGGCTATATTTTCACCTTTTTCTTCTTCTATTTACAACTCCTTACTACAAATTAAAAAAAATTACTAAAGCGCTTAGGAGATTTGGATCAAGTTGGGGTTAATTAAGGAAGGATTAGGCTACACATGAGGTTACCAAAGAATAAGCTAAAGGCTCAACGGGGCTAGCTAAGATTATGCACAAATGTGGTTCAAAAGAGGGTATAAAAAATGGCTTTCAAAGAAATGCCTAAATCATCTCTTAAACTCACATTTTCTATTTCATTTTTTACATACACTAGGCAAGTTCTAGCATTCAATTGCAACAAGGAATATGTAAAAACCCTCACATACATATGGCACATGCTTAACTCCAATAGAATCATTATAGACTCTTAACCAAATAGTTATATGAATATACTTTAATCCAACAATCACCACACGAGTCATAAACTAGAACTTCGGTGTCTCAACAATAAAGGTTTATCAAATTCTTGTATTATCTTGTGGCCCACTAGAACAAATTACATTCACTCGTTAGGTCCTACACATGACTAATTTTCTCTTAAGACGGTCGTCATCCATCCATCAATGAGAAAAACACCTAACTATGACTACAAACTAACATATATGTAGAAGCAAAACACATGCACTAAACTAACAAATTCAAAATGGAAAAACAAAATGCACTAAAGAGAAGAAAAAATAGTAACCAATCTAGAAGCACTTCTAGCCACCCCACACTTTAAGCAAAACACTGTCCCCAATGGAAATACATAAACAAAAACCTGGCTAGTCGAACTCTTCTTCCATAGCTGGGGTCATGCCACCTACATCAGAATCATCATCAGAGTCTTCCTCACTAGATTCGGCCTCCATGTCAGAACCTAACAGTCGGCGATCCTTATCCATTAGTACATCATCATCCAATGGTTCCTCAAAACTAGTCCTCGCTCCACATATGGCTCTAGCATGGTTATTAAGTGGCTAGTCATAATCCTGCTTATGTAGCTCTGTAGTAGTAGGAACATGACCTTCACTCATCATAGTGATCTTTGTCATGCCATAAAGATGGTGGAAGAAGCTCTCATCTCATACGTGACGTTCAGCAGTGCTAAGAATTATTCCTTGGCTGGTCTCTGGATCCTTTATCTTTGTTACATCCACTCTCTTTGGGTTCTGAGGCAACTTGTGATCTGCTAGCTCCACTTTAATGTTTTCTTTTTCAAAATGGCGGTTAGCAAGCTCCCAAAGCTGAATGGTGTCCTTTTGTGCATCCTTTATTTATGCATAAAAGTGCGTATAACTACACCAACATTTATAGGAACATCAATCATCAAAGCATATACTAAACATACCCGATCGCGCGAGACTTTTATGAACTGGTTTCCAGGAACCAAGCTAGCATTGACTATCTTTAACCAAATACGAGATTCTTTATTCAAAAAATCATATGGGAAGGTGTTGTTATGGCCTTTGTCCTTGTAATAGAACCACCGATCCATAGACCTTGAACCGCGTAAAGTACGCCTATTGGCTCTATAAGGAGGCCTGCTGTATAATTCCTTCAACCTGGAACGATCCATATTGGGAGTACCCAAGAAAGTGTTAAAAACTTGGTCGTCTGATATAGGATTTGCCCTCGAATCTTAACTTTATTCCCGCTGGTTTTTGGGGACCAATTAGCATAAAACTCTCGAGTCCAATCTATATTGCACTCACCCATGTCTTGGAAGATGAAGTCAAGTTTTAGTTCTGTGATCCTAGCAAAAATACGAGGGCAATGCCTGGCCAAACTATCCCTTTGAATAAGCTTCAGTGGCATGTATCTATTTACTTTGTTATTCTTGTACCACTCCTAACCATCCTCTAAGAGCCATTTAATTCCAAAAGTGCTTCAAGGCCCTGGAAGAGAGGATGAGGTAGGTTTCTCCTTTCTTTCTTGTTTTTATCCCTTCTAAGATATGGATGTTGTGTCTTTGCTAGTGCTTCCTTTAGGAGCCATATCACCTGAGTGCGTCATAAAATCATGTTAGCCATACTTAACAAAACTCACTACAATTAAGAAGAGGATCGTGAAATCCCACCCCACATTTAACTTGTTAGCATAACCCTATTAAGTGGTGTTGTCGGGTACTCAAACTTCGTCGACATACACTTTGACCTTAGGGTTTTACATTATTCACACATTCTTAACATATTTGCAACTCAAATGGTGGATTTTCCTTTTCTTTTTTAACTCACAATTTCATTCTATCAACCCCTCACAGTCCACAAAAACATTGCAATTCAACTTTTCTCATGGCATAACACAATTATTTCACCAAATCAATTCCTTTACACCACCAATTTTACTAATTTCATTTCAATAAAGAAATTGTTGAACAAAATTCCCTTACAACTTAATCATATCACAATAAAGAAACATCATCACATTCCTACACTTTTATCAACATCATGCTCAATAAAATAAGATGTGAAACAATGGTTACACCACTACCATGTTAGTTTTGAACAATTCACTCACACATACAATCTTAAAATATTACACAATAATGCCTGAAAGTTTCAACACCTCAATACTCACAATACACCATGACTTGCATTTAACAACCAACAACATATTTAGAGGTTAAATTAAAATCCACAACAATGTGTGTTTCTAAAATAATGGTGTTCATCTTTCCCAAGAGTTTCAAAACTACTTTTACAAAGCTATGGCGAGAATTCACTCCACAATCCTTAAGAAATCAATTAATAATTATAACATAACATGACGACATCAAAGGATTAAGAAAGAAAAACTTTTCTTAAAGATGGAGGATCGAAGAAATAAAGGGAGAATTGTTTAGATTATGAAGCAAAAAAAGAATTCTCACAGGACAAGGGAATGTTGAGAGCAAAAGCTTGTATGGTTTATGGGTGAAATAAGGATGAATTTGGCATTTAGGGCATGGAGTTTATTTAAAGGATGAAGTCCGGGTCGGGTTGACTCAAGTTAAAATCGAATACTATGTTAAAATTTTAGTGGTATGCAGCGCATATATTACCACAAAGTCCTAAGTGTGCGTCGCACATGAAATAGCCTAACCCAAATACTGAGCATGTGCGGTATAGTGTGTGGCACACATGTTCTCGCACAAGTGTAAGTAGGCAGCGCACAACCTATCGTACAATTGTAAGTAGGCGGCACACAACCTATCGTAGATATTAACTTAGGCGCCACATAAGTAATCGGCAACCTAAGCCACTGAGGGTGTGCAGTTGGGTAAGCGACGTATAAGTAATCGCCAACTTGAACGTGTGCGACGCACATACTGCTGCTCAAGCTAAGTTAGGCTCCGCACAATGAAATACCCATGCGAGGCAGTGGGCTTAGGCTAAGTATTAGGCGATGCCTTTGACATAGCCTATGTAAACTTGGGTGTCACACACCCTATAGTACACTTAAACTTGGATGCCATGCACCCCATTCTCCATGTAAGGCATAATTTGAGTCACAACTCTCATATGAGTCGTGAATCAAACCTTAACATTTTGACCACTCCAACTTACCTGCAATGTTCCCGTTACTCCTAAACTTACCACCTTTAATATGGCTCACTTTCAAAGCAACTTTAGAACCTATCATCTCTTTAGTGCTCTGAACACCTACACTAAATAAAAAATAATTACAAATGATTATAAAGGTGGGTTTCCTCACACCAAGTGCCTTAGTTTCGGTCGTGGATCGACTATTATTTTTTTATATTTATTTTACATATAAAAATCAAAGTTAAATCATGGGTTGCCCCCATGTAGCGCCTGATTTATTGTCGCGGCATGACTCAGTTATCTCGATTACTCAGACTTCATCGAGATAGATAGTAGTAATAACATTTATTGAGTCTTTTGGGTTGATATAAAGTTTGAATCATTGCCCGTTAACTTTGAAAATACCTCCATCTTTATTTTTATGTTGGACTACTCTAGATGAGTAGACTTGACTCATTTTAAATGGGCCTAACCACTTGGACATAAGTTTACCTAGGAACAGTTTGAGTCTGGAGTTGAACAGAAGTACCAAGTCACCTTTCTAGAAATCTCATTTTTTTAATCCTCCAATCATGATACTTCTTAAACCTCTCCTTGTATAGGTCTGACCTTTCATAAGTCCCGAGACAAAATTCATCCATCTCATTCAGTTGCATCAGTCTTAACTCTGCTTCCTCCTTCCAATTCAGATTCAACCTTTTGAGCGCCCATAATGCCTTGTCATCCAGCTCTATTAATAAGTGACATGCTTTGCCGTCCAATACGCTCACAAGGCGTCATCAAAATTTTGATACCAATTTTGCCTACTAGCGTTCACCATTTTGGCTAAGATGACTTTAATCTCTCGATCCGAAACCTCCACTTGCCCACAAGTTTATGGGTGATATGGAGTTGCTACTCTATGCTGTTTTACCCCATATTTTGCCAAGGTAGCTCAAAATACTTTGTTGCAAAAATAAGATCCTCCATCGCTTATAATAGTACATGGTACTCCAAAGCGAGATAAGATGTTATTTTTAAGAAATGCAACAGCACTCTTTCCTTCATTATCAGCCAAGGCGACAACTTTAACCCATTTTGATACATAATTAATAGAAACTAGAATGTACTTCATCCCATACGAGCTTACAAAAGGGCCCATGAAGTCGATGCCCCAGATGTCAAATAATTCTACTTCCATCATCTTTGTAAAAGGCATCACATGCCACTTGGAGATTGACCCCTACCTCTGATATTGGTCACAACTTAGCACAAACTCATAAGCATCCTTGAATAAAGTTGGCCAATAATAGCCACTCTGTAACACTTTTCTAGAAGTTTGATCACCTACATGGTGACCTCTAAATGGGGAAGCATGACATGCTTCTAATATACTAAATAAATCTATTTCAGGCATACATCTCCTTATAATATTATTATCACACCATCGAAACAGATACGGCTCATCCCAGAAGTAATGTGTCACGTCATGAAGGAATTTCTTTCTTTGATGAAAAGAAAGATTTTCCAAAATCAATGCGCTTACCACATAGTTTTCAAAATCAGCATACCAAGGCATTTTCTCCATAATAGGAGCCAAGATCTCTTCATCCAAAAATGCATCATTGATCTCCATTTTATCTCTAACTGCTTTCTCATCTTTCATCCTAGAAAGATGATCTGAAACTTAGTTTTTTCAACCCTTCCTATCTTTGAATTCAAAGTCAAATTCTTGAAACAGCAATACCCATCTAATCAACCTTAGTTTTGCATCCTTATTATTCATCAAATATCTCAAGGCAGCATGGTTCGTGTGGACCACCACCTTGGTTCCTAGCAGATAAGGTCAAAATTTCTCAAAAGCATAGACTATAGCAAGGAGTTCCTGTTTGGTGACAGTGTGGTTCTTTTGAGCTCCATTCAATACTTTACATGCATAATAGATTGGATGAAATAATTTATCCTTCTTTTTCCCCCACACAGGTCCAAGGGCAACACCGCTTGCATCACATATGATCTCAAATGATTTTGACCAATCCGGTACGACAATAATAAGGGCTTCAACCAACTTCTTTTTAAGGCATTCGAATGCGTTCAAGTAATTATTATCAAATGATAGCTTGGTTTCTTTTCCAAAAGTTTGCAAAGTGGGTTTGCAATCTTTGAGAAGTCCCTTATAAACCTCCGATAAAAGATAGCATATCTAAGGAAACTACACACTCCCTTCACAGAAATAAGAGGTGGTAGCTTATTAATAATCTCCACCTTGGCTCAATCTACCTTTATCCCTTTTGTTGAAATTTTATGCCCGAGAACAATGCCCTCTTTTACCATAGAGTCGCATTTCTCCCAATTGAGCACCAAATTGAATTCCACACATCATTGGAAGGCCCTACTCAGGTTTTCTAAACACAACTCAAAAGAATCTCCTACCACAGAAAAATTATCCATGAATACCTCCAAGGAGTCTTCCACCATATCTGAGAAAATAGACATCATACATATTAGGAAGGTAGTAGGTGTATTACACAACCTAAATGGCATCCTCTTGAATGCAAAAGTTCCACGTGGGCATATAAATGTTGTCTTCTCCTAGTCTTCAGGAGAAATATAGATATGATTGTAGCTAGAATAGCTATCCAAGAAGTAATACCACCCCCTTCCTGCCAATCTATTAAGTATTTAATCCATGAAGGGCATTGGAAAGTGATCCTTTAAGGTCCATGAGTTTAGTTTGCGATAGTCCATGCAAAACCTCCACCCAGTCACAGGCCTGAGAGGACTCAACTCATTCTTTTCATTTGTAACAATAGTCATGCATCTTTTCTTAGGCCCACATTGAAGTAGGCTTACCCATTTACTGTTGAAAAAGGATAAACCACTCTTACGTCCAGCCATTTAATAATTTTCTTCTTAACCACCTCTTGTATTGGTGGGTTAAGGCAACATTAATGCTCGATGGTTGGAGTATAGTCTTTCTCAAGTTGTATCTTATGAGTGCAGATGCCAGGGGAAATGCCAGTAATATCAAGAATAGTCCAGCCTATTTCTCTTTTGTATCTTTAAAGCACAAAAATAAGTGTTTCCACCTACTGCTCACCCAAATCATCTATAATGATAATGGGTAATATGCTTTCGGTGCCCTGAAACACATACCTTAAATGCCATGGAAGCTCTTTTAATTCTAACACTGGTGGTTCTTCAAAGAATGGTTTCACCAGTGGTGTTGGTCGATTCTTAAGATCAAGATCTAGCTTCTTATAAGCATAATCATTCCTATCAAAGCACAAACAGTCTCTTTATACTCCTTAATGCCTTCACTATCAAAACTCATAAGCACTGCAGCTAAAGGCTTGACAACAAACTTCTTCTCTATTGGCACCTCTTGCTCATCCTCATAATATACATCGACAATTGAGAACTATAACACCCCGAATCAGGTACCCAGAATGCTATACAGTGAACATGACCCCGAAGGACCATAAGCTAGCCCATGACTAATATTAGTACCTGTATACAGCATAATATACTGAATAATGTGGAAACATAAATTGAAAGGCCATAAGGTTCACATAACGAAAGTAAAACATAACATTTAAATGGGGTATGAAATACCCAAAACAACTGGAATAACTGTCTGAACATAATAGTCTAGAAAGCCTCTAACTGACTGAACTGTCTGAGTAACAATTTGTTGGTACATATCCCCAAATAACTCCAACTAATAAACTAATTAATGAGATAATAGAGAAATAATCATGTCCTCGAAGGATAAGGACTCACTGCTAACTCTGACTGCTAATATCTGGAATTTACTGATGCTCTGGAGCTCGTGTATTTGAACCTATGGTATAAGACACCATAGCACAAATGTGTCAGTACTTTGAATATACTGGTATGCATGTGAGTTAGGTTAAATTCATGGGGTTCATATGCATAAACAATACTGGTTAACTAACTAATATGAACATGAGAATACATGCATACATACATAGTAACTATATCAAAAATTGTGATAACATAAGTATGCTGATGACTAACATGACTAATGACTGAATTCTAATAACTGATAATATGAGTGACTGTATCTGACAGTCCTAAATCTGATGGAACTAGTTAAGTTCTGTATTGTATCTAAGTTGCTTGTATCTGACAGTCCTAAATTCTAAAGAACTGTGTGAGTTTATTTACTAAGACTGATATTGAGACTGTGGCAGGTAGTCATCTAACCGACATGCCCCAAATAATGCATTATAGCTGGATTGGGGTCCAATCTATGCCCTGATTAAAAGGGTGTAAATACCGCGTCACAGGAAATGACAACATGTGGGTGACCCTAATATAATAGGAAAATCTAGAAAAAATGGTGGGAGCCCTTATATAGTAGGTTAAGCCACCTTATTTATGCTCATATAGGCTATGATGTCTCAACCTATGCTTGCTACATAGTTCTAGAACGCAAGGATTTCTTCTATGAATCACACCCTCATATAACAGGTGAGTTCCCATCCTTGGGTTTGCTCAGTGCTAATTTTTACTTCCATCTGAATAGACACTGAACATGATTTACTGAACTAAACATGGACTAAGTTACTGACTTCTATTGACTGATGGAATACTACTGATATCTGACAACTGACTAAGTTCATGAGATCATGGAGATTTCCTTAGTCATAAGACTGTCTGAAGTCTAAGGATCATAGCTTGATGGAGAGTATCATGGAAACATGACATGACTCTAGGCACACACCTAACATTTTGGGTACAAGTACCCCCAGGACTCGATAGAAGGAAACTGACAAAACATGACCTACTTTAACACATGACTAACTTCATAATCCATAATACATTTACTGTAGCATTTCATCAAACATGTGATCTGCATAAACTTGAACATATATTGGGATTTCATGATATTATGATAGTTGGGCATTTTCCTTTATCTAGACATTTAAACAAACACATAGTAGGCATAGTATGTGTAAACAACATTATACAATGATTAAACATCATGGTTCAATTCTAATTTCATCATTCAAGGGTTTAATCATAGATTTACATGAATCTACATCTATACTAATCAAATCCACAAAAAATTTATCCCCCAACTTGGAATACAATTCAATTAATCATTAACAACATGAACAAGAGTAGCCCAATCATGAAATTCATAAAGGAAATCCATAAACTTAAACTTTGAAAAGAGATTCTTAGGCTTCATGCATGAAAGGAGTCCATGAATGAACACTATGCATACCTGGGTTGAGTTTCTTAAAGTTCTTAAACTAAAAGAATTTAAATCTCTTAATTCTGGAAGAAGATTTGAATTTTGTTCTTGGAGATTAATGTTAGAGAAAAAACTCTAGTTTTGTTGTTGTAGAAGAATAATGAATTTCTAAACTTTGGTCAGATATAATTGGGTATATAAATGAGTGGTAAAAGACCAAAAACCCCTTAAAAATGGCTTTAAAATTGCTGAACAGCTCGTGCAATGATCTGTCGCTAGGGTGATGGTCCATAGTTTTGACCGTCGTACGTAGATCAAGAAAAGGGATTACTACCTAAGTAGCGACGACCTGGGCGACAGTCCACCACAAGTTCGACGGTCCGTCAACCTGTCTGTTGCACCTTATCCAGAAGGTTGCCTCACTGCCTTGGCTGTGACAGTGCATCACTAGGTCGATGGTCTGTCAAATATAGAACCCAACTGGGTTGGGTGTCGAATCCCACAGGGAATACTCGATCACTAAGTATTGCAACTATTATTAGACTATTGGTGAAAGTTCTGCAGAAAAAGGGGGGATTTTATGCGTGAAGTAAAATTATCAAAATAGCAAAGTAAAACCGGAATGTTTAGTAAAATTTTAATCAATGAGAATTGTAACTTAGGGTTATGTCCACGTTATGAATTCTACATATCTATTGGCTATGAGTTATGCGGAATTCAGACATGCATGCGCTCATAGAGTTTCGTATTCTATAGTAAATCCTAGCGTCTTTCGACCATCAAGGATTATCTCACTTTAACTCTTTCAAGCTTAAAGCGTATAACTAATGGTATGAATTCTCCAAGAGGTTAATCCAGTTACGGCACTAACTTTTAAACAGGGGTTGGTAGCCCTATTTCCTTGTCACTCTCTCTTTTCTAGACATGTAACTTTTCTTTCGAACAAGTTAATGCTATATTGGCATATTCGATATGTTTGCAACCGCAAGAATTCAATTAAGATGAAGAGAGTAATGATATAAGCAGCATACGTACCAAGAATTCACAAACTCATAGCAATAGATAGTACCTCATAAGGCTTCCATAACCCTAACAGAGAAGTTTAGCTACTCATAATTGTGAAGGAAAACAACGAGGATATCATCATCATAACAATATCACGATACGTATGTATTTGCGTCACTTGTGGCGTGATTTTCTTGCTAGTAGCGTTTCTCTTGTCGTGAAAATTAAAAGTCGAATAGATGAAAAATAATGTCAATAACGAATTTAAGAATAGAAGAGAATAAGAATGAATTGGAAGAGAATGAATGAATGCTGAAAAGTTCAGCAAAATAGGGTTTTTATAACATCCATATCCTATTCCTACTAAGCTACTGCATACTTCTGCTAATGCTACTAGGTTACTGCTTCCTTATCCTATTCCTACTAAGTTACTTCTGATCCCCAAGTCTTTGGAAATACTGTTTTTGCCCGGGACAAGTTTTCCATGCATCACTTTCAGTCCATAGATTTCCAAAAGCTGTCTTCTTTCTTACGTGAAGCTTCCTTTGGCGTCACACAGTCCATAAAATGCTGAACTCTTCATCATTTATACCTGAAAACTTGCTAATCACGTTGCTTAGCTCACTTACAGGAAAAAGGATGAAAAGTGTAGGAATTATATATTTTGTCCTCAAAACTTAGCTAAAATATTGGTAAATTAAGGTGCTTTAGGCGTGTAAATACGCCTATCATCAACACCCCACACTTAAAGCTTTGTTCGTCCTCAAACAAAATATCATGTCCATATAAACATCTACTTTAGGATTTCACAGTAACAACACAAAATATTCATCAAGACAGGCACGGAAATCATTAACAAAGAGTAGGTTCCTTGATTGCTACTAGAAACAATTTAACCTCCAACATAGACTCGCGATGATGGTTAATTCGTATCCACAAGTTGAAGCACAAAGAATCATACAAAGCTACCCAAAACTCATCAACCATGTGTGTCTCACAATATATCACCCGTAATCACTCACAAGTATTTCATTTTTTTGAAACATGGGTATAAGATTTTCCTTGCTCTCACTCTCGCAAAGAATTCATATGATGCAACTGATGACCATAGGCTTGCCCTTAGTGTAATGCTCCACTAATATCAGAATGCTAAGTTTAGGATCAACTAGGTCTTTTTACAGGTTGTAATGTAGGCTAAGGGACGGGTAGGACTATTTTGGCCAGAAATAGTGACTATGTTCCTAAGCGCTTTAATACATCACATTATGCCATTAACACTCTCTTTTAATCAACCCTGCTACCTTTGTTTCATCTATCACCCCTTTTCACCTATTTTGCCATTCAAACATAACTATCTTTTTATTTAATCATAATCACAATTTATCTTTTTGTTTTTCTATTTCTATTTCTTTTCTTCTCTCTTTTTTTTTTATAACACACCTCTATGATAGCCACTCTTTTTCATAACAAATTCAAATACCAATACACTCTAAGGCATCACTCTCACCCAATTTCCTCTTATGTTGTCACATGACTTTACTATTTAAAGCGCTTAGGAATTTGGATCAAATTATGGTCTTGAAAATAAATGGATCAGGCTACATATGAGGCTGTCAAAGAAAATGGCTAAAGGCTCAAAGGAGGTTAATGATAACTCTCAATCTACAGCTCTCGTAGAAGTGTAAAGCGGTCGTTAGCAAATATAGAACCCAACTGGGTTGGGTATCGATCCCACAGTGAATAGCTTGGTCAACAAGTAAGCAACGATTACTAGACTTTTAGTGCAAGTCTCGTAAGTAGGGGTATTGTAATGTGTAACCAAAATATAAACTAAAAACTGAAAATAGCAAAGTAAACAGAAAGAATAGTTATTAAGTTGTAAACAATGAGAATTGAAGAGTTGGGGTTATGTCCACCTTTTGAGTTATACGTCTCTATTGGCTATGAGTGTGTTGAATTCCGACATGCATGTGCTTATAGAGAATTGTATTCGATGGTAAATCCAAGCGTCTTTCGACCTATTCGAGGATTATTTCACTTTAACTCTTTCGAGCTTAAAGCGTGTCTAACGGTACGAATTCTCCAAGAGGTTAATCCAGTTACGGCACTAACTTTTTAATAGGGGATGGGACCCTACTACCTTGACAATATCTCTTTTCTAGATAGATAACCTTTCTTTCGAACAAGTTAAATGTTATACTGGCGTATTCTTGCATTTGCAACCACAAAGAATTTAGATTAAGATGAAGAGAATAATGATATAAGCAGCATATGTGTCGCGAACTCGCAAACTCATAGTAATAGATAGTATCTCATTCGGCTTCCATAACCCCAACAGAGAGGTTTAGTTACCCATGATTGCGAAGGAAATCATAATTGACATTATTAGTATACCACAATAAAGATTTCGTGTAATAATGATGTGGTAGGCGTTTGGCGTGAACTTTCCTAGCAAGTAACGTTTCTCTTGTTGTGGAAAAATAGATGAATAGAAGAATAGAATAAGAATAAAAAGTAGAATTAGTGGAAGAATTAGAATTAGTAGTGAATGTATATTAGAAAGATGGAAAGAAAATGTAAAATCTCTAGCAAAATAGGGTATTTATAATACCCATCTCCTATTCCTACTAAGCTAATAAAATACTTAACTAAATCCTAATAAGCTAATGAAATACTTAACCCAATTGTACTAGGTTAATGTATCATTATCCTAATCATAATAAATTACTGCTAGTCCCCAAAGTCTTCAGAATTGTTGTTTTAGCCCGGGACAGGTTTCCCGTGCATCACTTTTGGTCCTTAGGCGTCCAAGACTCCTTCTTCTCCTTTCGTGAAGATTCCTTTGGCGTCAAGTTATCCATAAATGATGAATTCCGCATCATTTATACCTGAAACTTTACTAATCATGTTCGTTAGCTCACTTACAGGAAAAAGGACTAAAAGTGCATGAAATATATAATTTGTTCTCAAAACATTTCTAAAATATGGGTAAAATATAGCACTATAGGCGTGTAAATTCGCCTATCATCAACACCCCACACTTGAAGCTTTGTTCATCCTCGAACAAAATATCATGTCCCTCTAAACATTAACTTAAGGTTTCACAGCAACAACACAAAATATTCGTCAAGACAAGCATAGCAATCATTAACAAAGAGTAGTTTTCTGCTCATTAGTAGAAACAATTCAACCTCCAACATAGACTCGTGATGGTGGTCAACTCATATTCAAAAGTTAAGGCACAAAGAATCATACACAACTATCCAAAACTCATCAACCATGTGTGTCTCACAATATCTTACCCATAATCACTCACAAGTATAGCATCTTTTTCAAACATGGGTATACAAGTATCCTTGCTCTCGCTCTCACAAAGAATTCATATGTAGCAACTGATGACCATAGGCTTGCCCTTAGTGTAATGCTCCACTAAATGTCAGAATGCCAAGCTTAGGATCAAATAGGTCTTTTGATGGTTGTAATGTAGGCTAAGGGACGGGTAGGACTATTTGGGCCAGAAATAGTGACTATGTTCCTAAGCGCTTTAATACATCACATTGTATTATTAACACTTTTCTTTCAAACAACCTTTCTTTTATTCTACCACCCATTTTCTTCTCTTTTGTTTTTCAATTTTAAGCCACTTTTCAGCTTTCCTTTCCTTTTTCTTTTCATAACACACCTCTTATGATAGCAAGTCTTTTTCATAATAAATTCAAGCACCATTACATTCTAAAGCATCATACGTACCCAACTTCCTATTATTTTGTCACATGACTTTACCCTTTAAAGAACTTAGAAATTTGGATCAAATTATGGTCTTGAAAAATGGATTAAGCTTACATATGAGGTTGTCAAAGAAAATAGGCTAAAGGCTTAAAGGGGTTAACTAGGATAATGTCCATGGGTAGGTAAAAAGAAGGTAAATAATCATAGGTTGCCAAAGAAATGCCTAAATCATCTCCTAGACTTACACTCTTTATATTTGCTTTACATACATACCAGGCAAGTTCTAGCATCAGCCACAAGCATAGAATATACTATTATCTCACCCACACAAGGCACATGGTCGACTTTATTGGAAGTAGTATAGACTCTTTGACCCAACAAATAAAGGAATTAAACCACATAATATCACATAGTGAGTCACAATTAGAGCCTAAACGTCTCAATAGTCATGATGTTAGCACAAACTCTTGTTATAATCTCATGCTGCCTATTACAATGATTTCATGTGAAGCTAAGTAAGAAAAATTTAACTAAAAAAAAACGATTAACTATGAAAAAAAAACAAAAAAATGAAAAAACTCAAACAAACAAACATAAATAAATAAATAAATGCAAATGTGGATAGAGAAGTAAAGCATGCAAATACCACCACCCCACACTTAAATGGGACACTGCCCTCAGTGGAAAATAAATACGAAGAACCTGGTCAGTCGGACTCCTCCTCTATGTCGGGGGTCATACCCCCTTCGTCGGAATCATTATTGGAGTCATCGTCATCAAAATTCTCCTCCACGTCGGAGTCTGGCATGCGTCGATCATCATTGGTTCGCACATCATCATCAAGAGGTTCCTCAAAGTATGTACCTACTCCACACATCTCCCTCGCATGCATATTCATTAGATAGTCATGGTCCAGCTGTTGGAGCTCTGCAGTAGTTGGAACACGACTTCCGCTCATCATGGTAAACCGTGTCATGCCATAAAGATGATGGAAGAAACTCTCATCTCGAGCATGTCTCTCTACAGTAGTAAGGTTGACGCCATGTGTTGTTTCAGCATCTTTGACCTTTGTGAGGTCAACTTTCTTCGGGTTATGTGGGAGTTTGTGATCATCTGGTTCCTCTTCGATGTCCTCCTTCCGTAAGATTGTTGTCAACAGGTTTTCAAAGGTGAAGTGGGACCGCTTGTGTAGTCTGGCCTTCCGCATTATAGAAGGAATGATTGCCCCAATGTTGATAGGGACATTCGTCATCAAAGCGTATACCAAACACACTCTATCTCTTGTTAATTTGGTGTACTGGGTCGGTCCCAGGAATAAGACAAGAGTTGACAATACGCAACCATATTCTTGCTTCCCCATTCAAAGGAGCGTAGGGGAAGGTGTTGTGTCGTCGGTGTCTTTTTGTCTGCTCCACCTTTCCATGGATCTACTTCCACAAAGTGTGTGTCGAATTTCTCTATAAGGAGGTCTGTTGTACAGCTCTTTGAATGGTGCTGGGTCGACTGAAGGCAAGCCAAGAAAGGAGTTGATCAAATCCGTATTGAGGTGTAGAACTTGGCCCCGAATCTTGACTCGCTGCCTGTGATTTTCGGCGACCAATTGGCATAAAATTCCCTTGTTAAATCAAGGTTACATTCTCCCATGTCGCAGAAGATGAAATCCAGATTTAATGCCATGATTTTCACCAACATGCGCGGCTCCTTCTTCGCTAGGCTGTCCTTGTTGATCAAGTCGACATGAACGTATTTTCCTTCCTTGTTGTTCCTATACCATTCCTTGGCTTCCTCCTCAAGAACCCATTTTATTCCAAACATGCGGCGTGGTAATTGCATTGAGGATGATTCGCCTTGGTCCTTGCGACCTCTTTTCTTACCCTTTTGGGAAGTGGTAGCCTTATCTTGTCTTGCTTTGGGTGCCATTGTACCTGAGACTTAAACGCTGTTCATGTTAGCATTATCTCGATGTATACAATCTATAAACAAGTAGTAGGGGCACCACCCCACACTTAGTTTGTTGGTATAGACTAGTGAAGTGAAAGTGGTCGATTACTCAGACTTCATCGATATACGTTTTAGGTGCTCTATTCCAACAATAAAATCAGTGCAGTCATGCTTCTTGTATTCTTAGCAATACTTTCATGTTTGATATAACAATACTACTATATAGGGATGACATCATGGTATAGTTTCTATCAATAATCACAACCTCCTATGTCGGTAGGCAACTATAAGTCTTATCCCGATGAACGGGATCTTCTAACATGTAGGTATTCAAGTGACAAGGTTATGCAATGTTCATGACTATAGCGATTCCGCAATTAGTATAACAATGCATCAAAATCAAATTCAAGTCGGAAATAGTTTAAGATCATCCTAACATATATGTTCACTCACATGGTTTTGTATCAATCAATTCAAACACATTAACATCACCAATATTTCTTCAAGATGTAGCAATTCATAATAGACATAGCAACGTAGTACTTATGAAAAATAGATGAAGAATAAAAGAGTACTTACGTGATTGAAGCCTTTGGAGATGTTCTTCTGAAGTGGGAGAGCAAAAAAAAGAAAAGTTTTGGGAGGATTTGGATGTATGTGCGGCGCCTAGGTCAAGATTTCAATGTGTTTATGTTTCAAGACTAAGTCCCCTTTATATAGGAAAAGAATGGGTCGGGTTTTGACCCATTTAAAATCGGTTTTGGAGACAAAAAGTGACCATAGACGGCGCCTTTAGCTTTGCCTATGCATGGTATAGGCGGCGCCTAATGCAAAGCATTTGCTAGCATAGGCGGCGCCTAGTGCAATGCCCAAAGTGACCATAGGCGGTGCCTTTAGCATGGCATATGAGATTCCGAGACCAAATGCTTTAGCATAGGCAGCGCCTATGCTATAGCATACTTGAGCATGGGTGGCGCCTATGCCTTTGCACACTAGATTTCGAGACCTTAGGCTATAGTATAGGCCTTGCCTTGTTCGTGGCCTAGTTTTACCTAGGCCTAGCCTTGCTCGATGCCTATTTTGTCATGAGCAATGCTCAATCCATAGCCTTATGCATCTTAATTCCAAACTTACCACCTTTACCATACACTACGTCCAAATCGTCTTTTGAAACCAATCTCCTCGTTGAATACCTCTTGCACCTATATTTGCTCAAAACCAATGAAAACGATTAGTACGATGGGTTGCCTCCCATCTAGCGCCTTAGTTTTGGTCGTGGTACGACTCTTATTTTTGGATTTTCATTTATCAAAAGCAAAACAAGTACTAGAACAAAAGAAAGACAAAATGATAAATGATAAACGATAAATAATGGGTTGCCTCCCATCTAGCGCCTTATTTATTGTCGTGGCTCGACATAGTTACCTCGAGTACTTAGACTTCGTCGAGATAAGTGATGGCCATATAATTCATCGAGTCAAGAGGACCGATATAAGGTTTAACACGTTGACCGTTCACCTTGAAGACAACACCATTATTGTCTTTCAATTCAACTACTCCAGACGAGTAGACTTGGATAACTTTGTATGGACCAGACCACCTAGACTTTAACTTACCTGGGAACAGCTTCAATCTAGAGTTGAAGAGAAGTACCATATCATCCTTTTGAAAGTTTCATTGAACAATCCGCTGATCATGATACTTTTTTATCCGCTCTTTGTATAGGTCTGACCTTTCATATGCATGGAGACGGAACTCATCTAATTCGTTCAGCTTCTCCAACCTCAGATTCATCGCATTATCCCAATTCAAATTCAATTGCTTCAACGCCCACAATGCCTTATGTTCGAGGTCGATGGGTAAATGACAAGCCTTCCCATAAACTAGTTGATAAGGGGACATGCCGATGGGTGTTTTAAATGCAGTCCTATACGCCCATAGTGCATCATCTATCTTTCGAGACCAATCCTTCCTATTAGCATTTACCGTCTTTGCAAGGATTTGCTTGATCTCCCGATCGGAAACCTCTACTTGTCCACTCGTTTGTGGGTGATAAGGCGTGGATACCTTATGTTGCTTGACACCATACTTGGCCAACACGGATTTGAATAGCTTGCTACAAAAGTGAGATCCTCCATCACTTATGATAGCACGTGGTACTCCAAAGCGAGAGAAGATATTCCTCTTCAAAAATGCTACAACACGCTTTCCCTCGTTGTCGGCCAACGCTACAGCTTCAACCCATTTCGAGACATAATCTACAGCAACTAAGATGTACTTCATTCCAAATGAATTCACAAATGGACCCATAAAATCAATGCCCTACACATCAAAGAGTTCTACCTCAAGAATTTTGGACATGGGCATCTCATGGTGTTTCGAAATAGCACCTTGTCTTTGGCATTGGTCGCATCTTCTAACAAAGTCATAGGCATCTCTAAATATCGAAGGCCAATAATATCAACTTTGCAATACTTTTCTTGCCGTCCGATTCCCTGCGTGATGTCCTCTAACTTGGGAAGTGTGGCATGCTTCCAATATAGTAGGCACCTCTACATGGGATATACATCATCGAATAATACCATCCGCACATCATCGAAACAAATATGGCTCATCCCAATAGTAGTGTTGTACATCATGCATAAACTTCCTCTTTTGATGGTATGATAAATTGGCAGGTATTACATTATTCACCACAAAATTTGCAAAGTCGGCATACCATGGCAACTTTTCTGTTATCATCACTAGGATCTCCTCGTCAGGGAATGCATCATCAATCTCGATATCAGGCTGCGCCACATGCTCGTTCTCGAGTCTAGATAGATGGTCGGCCACTTGGTTCTCGCAACCTCTTCTATCTTTAACTTTGAAATCAAACTCTTGCAGCAGCAATACCCATCGAATTAATCTTGGTTTTGCATCCTTCTTTGTCATTAGATACCTAAGAGCTGCATGGTCTGTATGAACGATCACCTTATACCCAATAGATAGGCACGAAACTTCTCAAATGCATACACAACCGCTAGGAGCTCTTGTTCTGTCACAGTGTAGTTCCTTTGGGCTTCATTTAGGACCTTACTCGCATAGTAGATAGGATGAAATAATTTCTCCTTTCTCTGACCAAGCACAGCTCCAACGGCTACACCACTAGCATCACACATGACTTCGAACGAGAGAGACCAATCTGGTGCTACCATGATAGGGGCTTCAATGAGTTTTCCTTTGAGGCATTCGAATGCCTTTAAGCAATCTTCATTGAAGTCAAACTTCACATCTTTCTCCAAGAGTTTGCACAATGGACTAGCAATTTTGGAGAAGTCTTTGATGAACCAACGATAGAAACCTGCCTGGCCGAGAAAACTACGAACTCCCTTCACCGAAATTGGAGGCGGTAGCTTCTCAATGACTTCGATTTTCATTCGATCAACCTCAATTACTCTTTCGGAGATTTTGTGCCCAAGAACGATTCCTTCTTTTACCATGAAGTGGCACTTCTCCTAATTCAGCACTAGGTTGAATTCTACACATCTTTGCAACGCCATACTTAGGTTTGCCAAGCATGCTTCAAAAGTCTCACCAACAACTGAAAAATCGTCCATAAATACCTCCAAAGTGTCTGCAACCATATCAGAAAAAATTGACATCATACAACGTTGAAAGGTGGTAGGTGCGTTACATAGCCCGAATGGCATACGTTTAAAGGCAAACGTACCATATGGGCATGTAAACATTGTCTTCTCTTGGTCTTCGGGGGCAATGCAAATCTGATTATAGCCTGAATAACCGTCTAAGAAGCAAAACCATTCTTTTCCCGCTAATCGATCTAGCATTTGGTCCATAAATAGCATTGGAAAGTGATCTTTGAGTGTCCAAGAATTCAACTTTCGGTAGTCCATGCATACTCTCCATCCAGTGACGGGTCTGAGTGGAATAAGCTCATTCTTCGCATTCGCGACCACCGTCATGCCTCCTTTCTTGGGAACATATTGTACCGGGCTTACCCATGTACTATCAGAGATTGGATACACAACCCCCGCGTCTAACCACTTGATAATTTCTTTCTTCACCACTTCTTGCATAGGTGGGTTTAGACGTCTTTGATGCTCAATGGTGGGTGTGCACTTCTCTTCAAGCTGAATTTTATGTGTACAAATCCCAGGTGGAATACCAATAATATCCGCAATGGTCCATCCAATGGCTCTAATATATTTCCGTAGAATAGCAATGAGGGCTGCAACTTGTTGCTCACCCAAATCTGCTGCAACAATGACTGGAAGTGTGTTTCCGCTTCCTAGGAATGCATACTTTAAATGTCTTGGCATCTCCTTCAATTCTAATGTGGGTGGCTCTTTAATAGATGGCTTAGCTGGTGGTGTGGGTCGATTCTTGAGATCAAGGTCCAGCTTCTTAGGAGCATAGCGACATGTCCCTAATCCTGATAGAGCACCAATAACTTCTTTACAATTTTTAGCATCTTCATTCTCTCCATTCATGAGCACAACCGCCAAAGGGTCATCAATAATTTGCTCTTCTTCAAGTAATTCTTTCTCATCATCAAAGAAATCATCAGCCACCAAAAATACACTCAGATCTTTGGGTTGCTTCATTGATTTGCAAACATCAAAGCGAACTACTTCATCATTTATTCGGAACGAAAGCTCATTAGCTCTCAAATCAATAAGTACGCTTCCCGTAGCAAGGAAAGGACGCCCCAAGATTATGGGAACTTCTGAGTCTGCCTCATAATCCAAAATAACGAAGTCTGCCGGAAAGATAAATAAAGAAACCTTTACCAAGACATCACATAGAATACCAACAGGTCGTTTTACCAACCTATCCGCCATTACGAGCCTCATGTTGGTTGGAGTAGGATCACCCAAACCCAACTTCTTATAGAGAGATAATGGAATCAAATTGATGCTGGATCCTAAGTCGCATAATGCTTTGGCAAAATTCAAAGATCCAACGGTGCAAGAAATAGTGAAAGCACCGGGGTCAGCCTTCTTCTGAACTATTGATTGGGTAGCGATTGCGCTGCAGTGATGAACATCATCTTTCAACTCGTAACTTGCTGCCTGCTTCTTTGTCAGAAGATCCTTCATAAATTTTGCATACCCAGGCATTTGTTCAAGTGCCTCCACCAATGGAACATTAATGGTCAGCTGCTTCAACATAGTCATGAATTTGCTGAACTTTGTATCATCCGCCACCTTCTTCAATCTCTGAGGAAAAGGTGGTGGTGCGTATGGAATTGTTCTCTCCATGGCTTTCTTCTCCTCTTGCTTCCGTTTTTCAGATTTTTCAGGCTGCAAATTGTTGGGGTTGACGTCGTTGACGATAGGATTAGTTGCAGCGGCATCTTCTCCTTTCGCCTTATCATCAATGTCCACTACTTCGTCATCCACTTGCTTTCTTTTTGCTGAAGTTTCCAGCACCTTACCACTCCGGGTAGTAATGGCCATGCATGACCCATCATTCCTTGGGTTTTGCACAGTATCGCTAGGTAAAGTGCCATCCTTTCTTTGATTGAGTTCTGCTGAAAGTTGGCTCAATTGCTGCTCTATTTGCTTGATTGAAGTGGAATGAGAATCAACTATTTGTTTCATAGAGGACAAATCATTTACTACCTCCGTTACTGCAGCGCTTGTTGTTTCCACTCCTTTCAATATTTTAGCCAGCATGTCTTCCATACTTCCAGAACTAGGTATGGTGGCGTCACGTCTTCCAGGGGGAACGTACAAACCACTCTTTTCATTATTGTTCTTCCAACTACCTTGGTCTTTGTTTCCAGATTTATCATAGTAGTTCCGACCTTGGTTTCCTTGGGTATTCCCTCGGAAACCCCCTTGATTGTTCAAGTAGTTGGCCTCTTCTTCCGAATCAGATTCGTCTCTTCCTTTTGACGCAATAGCTTTCACTTTTTTGGTCTTCCCTGATAATAAATACTTTGTAAGAAGATCTACTTGTGTTTTCATGTGCGTCATATCTTGATCACGTTCTTCTTCTCTTCTTCTTTGGTCTGCAGTCATGCCAATAGATAAAGTGGGGCTTACTACCTCAGAATCCCTGGTATGCCAAACTCTACTTTGCTTCGTCATACGATCTAGCATATTGCTTGCTTGACCAAAGGTGAGGTCCATAAAAGATCCTCCAGCTGCATTGTCCACCACTGGTTTAGTTATTGAATTCAAGGCTCTATATAATATCTCCATTAGGTGAACATTAGTCATGTGATGATTTGGGCATCTCGTTAGCTTTGTCTTGAACCTCTCCCATGTTTCATGAAGGGCTTCAGTTGGAAGCTGACGAAAGTTCCTGATTTCATCTCTCAATTGTGCTCTTTTGGATGGCAGAAAGAATCTTTCTAGGAAAGCATCTCTCAATTACCTCCAATTTGTAATAGAATCAGGAGTCAGCCCATTCAACCATAGAGTTGCCTCCCCAAACAGAGACAATGGAAATAGACGTAATCGAATTGCATTCTGACCAACACCAGGATTGTCAAACGACTTGCATGTGGAAATAAAGTTGATGAGATGCATATTCGGATCATCGCCTGCTAGTCCACCAAATAATCCCTTGAGTTGCAATAACTGAATCATGGTGCTTGTGATGTTGAACTTGGCTCCGGGCACTAATGGTGGAGGAATTATGTCTCCAGTGGCTCCGGCTCCATCAAGATCATCATCATCATCGTCAAAAGCTGGTTGCATGGGTTGGTGATCATACCTAAACCGAGCTTGACGACCTCTTCTGTTGGCAGGTGTTGCGATTTCAGCATCATGCCTTGGGTTTAGTAACTCGTCATCACCTAAATCCTCATCGTCAGGATTTGTTGCTCGCCCAGGGTTACCAATGTTTTGTTGTTGAACTTGAGCGGCGGCAAGAGCAGCTAATCTCGCCTGCTCTTGTTGAGCAGCTATTATTTCGATTTTCGTTTGTGCCTCCATTCTGCCAATACATTGTGGTTCGGGATTGATAGGTAATAATGGTTAACCAGAACTTCGAGTATGGGGCATGCACTAAATAAAAACCTGCAGTAAACAAAAACAAAAACTAAAAGTAAAAGTACGAGAATCTTTGAACAAAGGGTCTAGTAATTATCACAAACTTAATTGACACTAGTATTCCCCGGCAACGGCGCCAATTTTAATAACGCTCAATCTACAGCTCTCGTAGGAGTGTAAAGCAGTCGTTAGCAAATATAGAACCCAACTGGGTTGGGTATCGATCCCACAGGGAATAGCTTGGTCAATAAGTAAGCAACGATTACTAGACTTTTAGTTCAAGTCTCGTAAGTAGGGGGGATTGTAATGTGTAACCAAAATATAAACTAAAAACTGAAAATAGCAAAGTAAACAGAAAGAATAGTTATTAAGTTGTAAACAATGAGAATTGAAGAGTTGGGGTTATGTCCACCTTCTGAGTTATACGTCTCTATTGGCTATGAGTGTGTTGAATTCCGACATGCATGTGCTTATAGAGAATTGTATTCGATGGTAAATCCAGGCGTCTTTTGACCTATTCGAGGATTATTTCACTTTAACTCTTTCGAGCTTAAAGCGTGTCTAACGGTACGAATTCTCCAAGAGGTTAATCCAGTTACGGCACTAACTTTTTAATAGGGGATGGGACCCTACTACCTTGACATTATCTCTTTTCCAGACAGATAACCTTTCTTTCGAACAAGTTAAATGTTATACTGGCATATTGTTGCGTTTGCAACCACAAAGAATTTAGATTAAGATGAAGAGAATAATGATATAAGCAGCATCTGTGTCGCGAACTTGCAAACTCATAGTAATAGATAGTATCTCATTCGGCTTCCATAACCCCAACAGAGAGGTTTAGTTACCCATGATTGCGAAGGAAATCACAATTGACATTATTAGTATACCACAATAAAGATTTCGTGTAATAATGATGTGGTAGGCGTTTGGTGTGAACTTCCCTAGCAAGTAATGTTTCTCTTGTTGTGGAAAAATAGATGAATAGAAGAATAGAAGAAGAATAAAAAGTAGAATTAGTGGAAGAATTAGAAGTAGTAGTGAATGTATATTAGAAAGATGGAAAGAAGATGTAAAATCTCTAGCAAAATAGGGTATTTATAATACCCATCTCCTATTCCTACTAAGCTAATGAAATACTTAACTAAATCCTAATAAGCTAATGAAATACTTAACCCAATTGTACTAGGTTAATGTATCATTATCCTAATCATAATAAATTACTGCTAGTCCCCAAAGTCTTCAGAATTGTTGTTTTAGCCCGGGACAGGTTTCCCGTGCCTCACTTTTGGTCCTTAGGCGTCCAAGACTCCCTCTTCTCCTTTCGTGAAGCTTCCTTTGGCGTCAAGTTATCCATAAATGCTGAATTCCGCATCATTTATACCTGAAACTTTGCTAATCATGTTCGTTATCTCACTTACAGGAAAAAGGACTAAAAGTGCATGAAATATACAATTTGTTCTCAAAACATTGCTAAAATATGGGTAAATATAGCACTATAGGCGTGTAAATTCGCCTATCATCAGTTAACTAGGATAATGTCCACGGGTAGGTAAAAAGAAGGTAAACAAGTATAGGTTGCCAAAGAAATGCCTAAATAATCTCCTAAACTTACACTCTTTATTTCGCTTTACATACACACCAGGCAACTTCTAGCATCAGCCACAAACACAAAGTATACTATAATCTCACACACACAAGGCACATGGTCAACTTTATTGGGGGTATTGTAGACCCTTGACCCAACAAATGAAGGAATTAAGCCACACACTTATCACATGGTGAGTCACACTTAGAGCCTAAACCTCTCAATAGTAATGATTTCAGCCAAACTCTTGTCATAATACCATGCCGCCTATCAGAACAATTTCATGTACTTCATTTAAAATCTAAAAAAAAAACTTAAGGAAAGGAAAAAAATTTCAAAAATTTAACTACTACTAAAAACCAAACAAATGAACATAAATAAATGTAGGTAGGCAAAGAAATACAGCATACAAATACCATCACCCCACACTTAGACGGGACACACTGTCCTCAGTGGAAAATAAATAAGAAGAACCTGGTTAGTCGGACTCCTCCTCTATGTCTGGGGTCATACCCCCTGCATCGGAATTATCATCGGAGTCGTCATCCTCAGAAGTTCCTCAAAATGTACCCCACTTGATTCCAACAGTGCGTCGAGGTATTTGCAGCACGGAGGATTCAACTTGCTCTTTTCTTCCTCTTTTCTTAACTTTCTGTAAGGTAGGCACTTTTTTGTTTTCCTTGTCGTCCTTTTGAGGCCATTCTACTTCGTGTTGAACTCGGAAGATGATTTTGCAAGGTTAGATGAGCAAAAATAAAAGTTTTGAGAGATTTGGGGGGCAAAGGCAGCGCTTAGGTTATGGCATTGTAGATTCAGAGAGCAAAGGCAATGGCATAGGCGGCGCCTTTAGCTTTGCCTAGTTGAGCAGAAGGCAATAGCATAGGTGGCGCCTAATGCTTTGCCTAGTTGAGCAGAAGGCAATAGCATAGGCGGTGCCTAATGCTTTGCCTAGTTGAGTAGAAGGCAATAGCATAGGCCTTGCCTTGTCTGTTGCCTAGATTTGTATAGGCAATGCTTAACCGAAAGCCTTTTGCTCCTTCATTACTCACTTACAACCTTTAGCATAGCTCACTTTCAAATTGAAATTTGAGACCAATCTTCTCCTTTATACGTCTTGCACCTACACTTACTCAAAAACAACAAAAACGATTAGAATGATGGGTTGCCTCCCATCAAGCGCCTTAGTTTTGGTCGTGGCTCGACTACAAAAACAAACTCCTAGTGAAACAAAACAATTAAAGACGATGGGTTGCCTCCCATCTAGCTCTTGATTTATTATTGCGAAACGACATAGTTACCTCGATTACTTAGACTTCATCGAGATAGGTGGTGCATCGTTTTCTAAATGGATTTAGACGACGCTGATGCTTACTTGTGGGGATGCAATCTTCTTCGAGATGACTCTTGTGCATACATATCCCAGGTGGGATACCAATTATATCATCAATAGACCAACCAATGGATCTCTTGTACCTCTTTAGAGTAGAGTTGAGAGTCTCTACGTTCTGTTCACCTAAATCAGCCACAACACTCACTGGAAGTGTATTTGCACTTCCCAAGAACGCATACCTTGGGTGACTGGGGAGCTCTTCCGATTCTAGCACTAGTGGCTCTTCAACGGAAGTCTTCACTATTGGTGAAGGTCGATGCTTAATATCAAGGTCCAGATTCTTAGAAGCATGAGAATAGGACCCTATTCCTGTTAGAGCACAAATAGTTTCTTCATGATCCTCAACATCTTCACTCTCGAAATTCAAAAGCACAGCAGACAATGGCTCATCAGTAAGCTGCGTCTCTATAGATAATTCTTTTTCATCCTCATAATAAGCATCATCTACAGAGAACACATTCATATCGTTAGGCTGCTTCATTGCTTTGCATACATCAAAACGTACCACTTCGTCATTCAACCGAAATAAAAGCTCATTAGCTCTCAAATCAATAAGCGCACTTCCTATTGCGAGGAAAGGACGACCCAAGATTATGGGAGCTTCAGAATCCACCTCATAATCCAGAATAACAAAGTCTACAGGAAAAATGAAGGAAGAAACCTTCACCAACACATCATTCAGGATACCCACAGATCGTTTTACTAACCTATCTGCCATCAAGAGCTGCATATTGGTTGGTGTAGGGTCGCCCAACCCCAACTTTCTATAGATGGATAGCTGCATCAAGTTGATGCTAGCTCCCAAATCGCACAATGCCTTAGCAAAACCCAATGATCCAATCGTGCAAGGAATAGTGAAAGCACCAGGATCTACCTTTTTTTGAACTAGCGATCTTGTAGCGATTGCACTGCAATGATGAACATTATCCGCCAGCTCATGGCTTACTGCCCGCTTCTTTGTCAAAAGGTCCTTCATGAATTTAGCATACCCAGGCATCTGTTCCAGCGCCTCCACCAAAGGAACATTAATGGTCAGCTGCTTCAACATAGTCATGAATTTACTGAACCTGGTGTCATCAGCTTTCTTCTTCAATCTCTGAGGAAAAAGTGGTGGTGGAAGGGGAATCGTTTTCTCCACCACTTTCTTTTTATTTTGATTCTGATTATCACTCTTTTTACGCTAGTGACGTCTAGGTGTAACATCATGCACACTCACCTCAGCTTCTTCGGCATCAACAACATCATCTGCTATATCATCAACCACCTGCTTGTCTTTGGAAGGATTCTCCAACACCTTACCACTTCTGGTAGTAATAGCCATACATGATCCGTCATTCCTCTAATTTTGTGCAGTGTCACTAGGTAAAGCGCCAGCCTTTCTTTGGTTAAACGCTGCTGAAAGTTGACTCAATTGTTGCTCCAACTATTTTATTGAAGTGGAATGCGAGTCAACCAATTGTTTCATTGAGGACAAATCATTTATTACCTCAGTTACTCCCGTGTTGGTTGCCTCTGCTCCTTTCACCATCTTAGCCAACATATCTTCCATTAACATCTTCCCCGAACTAGATGTCGTGGCCTCACGATTTCCAGGAGGAATATACAAACCACTCTTGTCAGTCTTGTTCTTCCAACTACCTTGATCACAGTCCTTGTTTCCAGATTTGTCATAATAGTTCCGACCTTGATTTCCTTGGGCATTGCCTCGGAAACCCCCGTGATTGTTCAAGTAGTTGGCTTCTTCCTTGGAATTGGATTCCTCTCTTCCTTTTGACGCAACCACTTTGACCTTTTTGGTCTTCCCTGATAATAAATGCTTGGTAAGAAGATCCATCTGCGTTTTCAGGTGTGCCATATCTTGGTCATGTTCCTCTTCTCTTCGCCTTTGTTCTGCAGTCATGCTAAAAGATACAGTAGAGCTTGCTACCTCAGAATCCCTGGTATGCCAAGCTCTACTCTGCTTTGTCATACGATCTAGCATACCACTTGCCTCATTAAAAGTAAGGTCTATGAATGAACCACCCGCAGCATTATAAACCACTGGCTTAGTCACCGAATTCAAAGCCCTGTATAATATCTCCATCAAGTGGACATTGGTCATATGATAATTTGGGCACCTCATAAGCTTCGTCTTGAACCTCTCCCATATTTCGTGGAGAGATTTAGTGGGAAGCTGTTGAAAGTTGTTGATCTCATCTCTCAACTGCGCTCTCTTGGATGGTGGAAAGAATTTTTCTAGGAAAGCGTCTTTCAATTGCCTCCAATTTGTAATAGAATTAGGAGTCAGCCCATTCAACCATAGAGTTGCCTCCCAGATAGAGACAATGGAAATAAGCGTAGCCGAATTGCATTTTGTCCAACGCCTGGATTGTCGAATGACTTGTATGTAGAGATAAAATTGACCAGATGCATGTTCGGATCATCACCTGCAAGTCCACCTAATAGTCCCTTGAGCTATAATAACTGAATCATGGTGCTAGTGATGTTGAACTTGGCTCCAGGTGCCAAGGGAGGAGGAATAATAGCTCCTGTGGCACCAGCTCCGTCCAGGTCGTTATCATCATCATCAAAAGGCATCTGCATAGCGCGGCGTTCAGGCCTAAATCTGGCTTGACGATCTCTTCTGTTTGCAGGTGTCCCCATCTCAGCATCATGCCTAGGGTTTAGTAACTCATCATCACCTAGGTCCTCATCGTCAGGATTTGTTGCCCGCCCAGGGTTATCAATATTCTGTTGATCTACTTGGGCAGCGGCCAACGCAGCTAGTCTAGCCTGCTCCTGTTGAGCAGCCCTTCTCTCAATGTCACGTTGTGCATCCATCCTTCCAATAAGTTGCGGTTCAGGGTTTATGGGTAATAATGGTTGTCCCAAACTTTGAGTATTTGGCATGCACTGAACAAAAACCTGCAGAAAACAAAAACAACAACTAAAAGTAAAGTACGAGAATCTTTGACCAAAGGGTCTAGTAATTATTACAAACTTAGTTGACAACCGTATTCCCCAACAACGGCGCCAAAATTTGATAACGCCCAAACTATAGCTCTCGTAAGAGTGTAAGCGATCGTTGTCAAATATAGAACCCAACTGGGTTGGGTGTTGAATCCCACAGGGAATACTCGGTCACTAAGTATTGCAACTATTATTAGACTTTTGGTGAAAGTTCTGCGGAAAAAGGGGGGATTTTTTGCGTGAAGTAAAATTATCAAAATAGCAAAGTAAAAATGGAATGTTTAGTAAGATTTTAATCAATGAGAATTGTAAGTTAGGGTTATGTCCACCTTATGAGTTCTACGTATCTATTGGCTATGAGTTATGTGGAATTCAGACATGCATGCGCTTATAGAGTTTCGTATTCTATAGTAAATCCTAGCGTCTTTTGACCATCAAGGATTATCTCACTTTAACTCTTTCGAGCTTAAAGCGTATAACTAATGGTACGAATTCTCCAAGAGGTTAATCCAGTTATGGCACTAACTTTTAAACAGGGGTTGGTAGCCCTATTTCCTTGTCACTCTCTCTTTTCCAGACATGTAACTTTTCTTTCGAATAAGTTAATGCTATACTGGCGTATTCTATATGTTTGTAACCATAAGAATTCAATTAAGATGAAGAGAGTAATGATATAAGCAGCATACGTACCAAGAATTCACAAACTCATAGCAATAGATAGTACCTCATAAGGCTTCCATAACCCTAACAGAGAAGTTTAGCTACTCATAATTGTGAAGGAAAACAACAAGGATATCATCATCATAACAATATCACGATACGTATGTATTTGCGTCACTTGTGGTGTGATTTCCTTGCTTGTAGCATTTCTCTTGTCGTGAAAATTAAAAGTCGAATAGATGAAAAATAATGTCAATAACGAATTTAAGAATAGAAGAGAATAAGAATGAATTGAAAAAGAATGAATGAATGCTGAAAAGTTCAGCAAAACCGGGTTTTTATAACATCCATATCCTATTCCTACTAAGCTACTGCATACTTCTCCTAATCCTACTAGGTTACTGCTTCCTTATCCTAATCCTACAAAGTTACTACAGATCCCCAAGTCTTTGGAAATACTGTTTTTGCCCGGGACAAGTTTTCCATGCATCACTTTCAGTCCATAGGTTTCCAAAAGCTGCCTTCCTTCTTACGTGAAGCTTCCTTTGGCATCACACAGTCCATAAAATGCTGAACTCTTCATCATTTATACCTGAAAACTTGCTAATCACATTGGTTAGCTCACTTACAGAAAAAAGGACAAAAAGTGTAGGATTATATATTTTGTCCTCAAAACTTAGCTAAAATATGAGTAAATTAAGGTGCTTTAGGCGTGTAAATACGCCTATCATCAGCCATCACACCTAGGCTATTCTAATAGCTCTGAGTAAAACATCAATAATGTTTTACTCTGATAACGGATTTAGATAAAATTGATATCACTGTAAAGCTAATTCAATTTCCCACATGAATAAAAGTGAAAATCTTAAAAATACCATATATACAAAAGTGGAATCATCTTTTAAATAAAGTTTCTAACATTTTTGGGATAAATTTCAAGCTAGAAAAAAGTACAGGGTATTACAATGTCTCCCCCTTGAGAACATTCATCCTCGAATGAGACTAAGTGAGGGAATGAACATGAACTGCTGTACATACTGAACATGAATAACTAAAACTTGATCACATAACTGGCATGACTGAATAACCAAATATAACATACTGAACATACATATATGATGCATGTGTAACTAATTTATGAATGCATGACTGAGTGTTCTGAAGAACTAAGTTTTCTCACAATGAGAATGCATGTGTGATACAAAATTATATAACTGAACTAATACATGAATACATGACTGAATATGCAATGGTACTTGATACCAAGTTTGTGATGAACACTGGATATGAAAATGAGTAAGCTTAAGGAGAACTGTTACCATGAGCTTGATCTGAGCTAGCAGAGAAAAGGTGAGGATACTTGGAATGCATGTCTACTTCTTCTTCCCAAGTGATGATAGGCGAATTTACGTGCCTATATCAATATATTTTGCCCATATTTTAGCCTAGTTTTGAGAACTAATTATATATTACATGCACTTTTAGTCCTTTTTCCTGTAAATGAGCTAACAAATATGATTAGTAAAGTTTCAGGTATAAATAATGCAAAATACAGCATTTTATGGCTTACTTGACGCAAAAGAAAGCTCACGAACGAAGTGGAAAGGAGCTGGACGCCTAAAGGACCAAATCTGCTGCATGGAAAATCTGTCCCGGGCCAAAACAGCATTTCTGAAGACTTTGGGGACTTACAGTCACAAAGCTGGATTTTTACAAAGATACATTAACCTAGTATAATTAGGTTATGTGTTTTACTATTCTATTTGGATTATGATATTGTAACCTTACCCTAGTACATTTGGGTCAAGGATTTCATTAGTATAGTAGGATTTGGCTATTTATTTCATTAGCTTAGTAGAACTAGGATATGGGTATTATAAATACCCTATCATACTAGAGATTTTAAGGAATTCCTCCCTTAGTGGAGAGAACAATCATTACTTCTTCAACTATCAATTCAACTATTAATTTTCCTCCATTCTTCTCATCTTCCACTACAAACACTTCTAATTTATTCTTCTATTCTTAAATTCCACAACAAGAGAATCGTTACTTGCTAGGGAATCACCAAAACCACACGCCTAAACACCTACTTTTCATGCCATCCACCATGCAAAACGTGATATCCTCCGCATTCATGGGTAACTAAACCTCTTAGTTGGGGTTATGGAAGCCGAATGAGTTACTATCTATAGCTGTGAGTTTGCGAGTTCAAGACACGTATATTGCTTATATCATTACGCTCTTCATCTTAATCTACATTCTTTGTGGCTGCAGACGCATAGAATAACGCCAGTCTAACATTTAACTTGTTCGAGAGAAAGGTTATTTGTCTGGAAAAGAGATAATGTCAAGGTAGTAGGACACCCTTTCCTATTAAAAAGCTAGTGCCGTAACTGGACTAACCTCTTGGAGAATTCGTACCGTTAGACACGCTTTAAGCTCGAGAGAGTTAAAGTGAAATAGTCCTTGTTCAGGTCGAGAGACGCTTGGATTTACCATCGACTACAATTCTCTATAAGCAATTGCATGTCAAGACTCTACACACTCATAGCCGATAGAGACGTATACCTCAGAAGGTGGACATAACCCCAACGCTTCAATTCTCATTGTTTCACAACCTACGAAATACTCTCTTTTTACTTTGCTATTTTCAGCTTTTATTTCATTACTTTGGTTACTTATTACAATCCCCCCTTCTTACGAGACTTGCACCAAAAGTCTATTAATTTTGCTTACTTGTTGGTCAAGCTATTCCCTGTGGGATCGACACCCAACCCAGGTTGGGTTCTATATTTGCTAACGACCGCTTTACACTTAAACGATAGCTGTAGATTGAGCGTTATCAAAAATTGGCGTCGTTGCCGGGGAATACGAGTGTCAATAAAGTTCGTGATAATTACTAGACCCTTTGGTCAAAGATTCTCGTACTTTTACGTTTAGTTTTTGTTTTTGCTTATTGCAGGTTTTTCTTTTAGTGCATGCCCCATACTAGAAGTTCTAGTCAACCGTTATTACCAATCAATTCTGAACCACAACGAATTAGAAGAATGGACGCACAAGCTGAAATCGACAGGATGGCTGCTCAACACGAGCAAGTAAGATTAGCTGCTCTTGCCGTTGCTCAAGTCCAACAACAAAACATTGATAATCCTGGACGAGCAACAAATCCTGACGATGAAGATTTAGGTGATGACGAGTTACTGAACCCTAGGCGTGATGCTGAAATTATAACACCTGCCAATCGAAGAGGTCGACAAGCTCGGTATAGGTATGATCGCCAACCTTTACAACCAGCTTTCGACGATGATGATGATGATCTTGATGGTGCCAGAGCCACTGGAGCTATAATTCCACCACCATTAGCGCCCGAAGCCAAGTTCAACATCACAAGCAGCATGATTCAGTTATTGCAACTCAAGGGATTATTTGGTGGACTAGCAGGCGATGATCCGAATATGCATCTCATCAACTTTATTTCTACATGCAAGTCTTTTGACAATCCTGGTGTTGGTCAGAATGCTATTCGACTACGTCTATTTCCATTGTCTCTGTCTGGGGAGGCAACATTATGGTTGAATGGGCTAACTCCTGATTCTATTACAAATTGGAGGCAATTGAGAGACGCTTTCCTAGAAAGATTCTTTCCGCCATCCAAAAGGGCTCAATTAAGAGATGAAATCAGCAACTTTCGTCAGCTTCCCTCTGAAGCTCTTCACGAAACATGGGAGAGGTTCAAGACAAAGCTAGCGAGATGCCCAAACCATCACATGACTAATATTCACCTCATGGAGATCTTGTATAGAGCCTTGAATTCAGTAACTAAACCAGTGGTGGACAATGCAGCTGGAGGTTCTTTTATGGACCTTACCTTTGGTCAAGCAAGCAATATGCTAGATCGCATGACAAAGCAAAGTAGAGCTTGGCATACCAGGGATTCTGAGGTAGCAAGCCCCACTTTATCTATTGGCATCTCTGCAGACCAAAGAAGAAGAGAAGAAGAACGTGATCAAGATATGGCGCACATGAAAACCCAAATGGATCTTCTTACAAAGCATCTATTAGGGAAGACTGAAAAAGTGAAAGCTATTGCGTCAAAAGGAAGAGACGAATCTGATTCGGAAGAGAAGGCCAACTACTTGAACAATCAGGGGGGTTTCCGAGGGAATGCCCAAGGAAACCAAGGTCGGAACTATTATGATAAATCTGGAGGTAAAGACCAAGGTAGTTGGAAGAAAAATAATGAAAATAGTGGTTTGTACGTTCCCCATGGTAGACGTGATACCACCACATCTAATTCTATGGAAGACATGATGGCTAAGTTATTGAAAGGAGTGGAAGCAACGAGCGCAGGAGTTAAGGAGGTAATTGACGATTTGGCCTCCATGAAGCAACTAGTTGATTCTCATTCCACTTCTATCAAGCAAATAGAGCAGCAATTAAGCCAACTTTCAGTAGCATTCAATCAAAGAAAGGTTGGCACCTTACCGAGCGATACAGTCCAAAACCCAAGGAATGATGGGTCATGCATGGCTATCACTACCAGGAGTTGTAAGGTGCTAGAAACTTCAGCAAAAGGCAAGCAAGTGGTTGACGTAGCAGCAGACATTGATGCCACACCTAGTGACGTTACAAGAGAAGAAGTCGCAACAACTACTTCAAACGTCAAAGATGTTTTACCTAGTGATGTGCAGCCTGAAAAAAATGATAAACGGAAGCAAGAGGAGAAGAAATCCATGGAAAGAACACTTACATACCCACCACCACCTTTTCCACAAAGATTGAAGAAGGCGGCCGATGACACTAAGTTCAGCAAATTCATGACTATGCTCAAGCAGCTGACCATTAATGTCCCATTGGTAGAGGCACTTGAACAAATGCCTGGGTATGCGAAGTTTATGAAAGATCTTTTGACTAAGAAGAGGGCAGCAAGTTACGAGCTGAAAGATGATGTGCATCATTGTAGTGCAATTGCTACCCGATCGATAGTTCAGAAGAAGGCCGCCCCCGGAGCTTTCACTATTCCTTGCACCGTCGGATCTTTGAACTTTGCCAAAGCATTGTGCGATCTAGGTGCTAGCATCAATTTGATGCCACTATCCATCTACAAGAAGTTGGGGCTAGGCGATCCGACACCAACCAATATGAGGCTCGTGATGGCTGATAGGTCGGTAAAAAGACCTGTGGGTATCTTAAATGATGTGTTGGTGAAAGTTTCTTCATTCATCTTTCCTGCAGACTTTGTTATTCTGGATTGTAAGGAGGATTCTGAAGTTCCCATAATCTTGGGACGTCCCTTCCTTGCAACTGGAAGTGTGCTTATTGACATGAAAGATAATGAGCTTTTGTTTCGAATTAATGACGAAGTAGTACGGTTTGATATATGCAAAGCCATGAAGCAGCCCAGCGATTTGAATGAGTTATCTGTATCTAATGTTCATCAAGAGGATATGAAAGCATTATCTATAGAGAAACAGCCTATTGTTGAGCCATTGACTGCTGCGCCACTGAATGTTGAGCATAAGGATAATGAAGATTATGAAGAACTTATGGGTGCTCTAACAGAAATAGAGTCTTATACTCCTAAGCAAACGGATTGTGATCTCAAGAATCAACCAACAGTGAAGACTCCCATTGACGATCCACCAATGATAGAATCGCAAGAGCTCCCCGATTATCTAAGGTATGTGTTCTTGGAAAGTAGAAATATACTTCCGGAGAGTATAGATGATTTAAGTGAACAGCACGTAGAAGCTCTCATCTCTGCTCTGAAGAGATACAAGAGAGCTATGGGTTGGACTATTGATGATATAATTGGTGACTCTCCGGAGAAACGTAGGAGCCATCTTGAAGAAGATCGCATGCCCATAGGTAAGCCTCATTGTCGTCTAAATCCTTTCAGAAAACGATCCATCACTTACCTCGACGAAGTCTGAGTACTCGAGGTAACTATGTCGAGCCACGACAATAAATAAGGCGCTAGATGGGAGGCAACCCATCGTTTTATCGTTTTATCGTTTATCGTTTTTCCTTTCATCCTAGTACTTGTTTTGTTTTATAAAAAAAAAAAAAAAAAAAAAAAAAAATAAGAGTCGTGCCACAACCAAAACTAAGGCTCTTGGTGGGAGGCAACCATCGTACTAATCGTTTTCATTTGGTTTTGAGCAAAAATAGGTGCAAGAAGTATGCGACGAGGAGATTGATCTCAATCGACGATTTGGACGTATTGTATGGTAAAATCGGTAAGTTAGGAATGGTGTTGCATAAGGCTATGGATTGGGCCTTTCTCACGTCAAAATAGGCTTCGAGGAAGGCTAGGCCTTGGTAAAAATAGGCCACGAATGATGCACAACCTATTTTATAGCCTAAGGACTTGGAATCTAGTGTGCTATACACTATGCGCCGCCTATTCCTAGGTATGCTTTTGACTATGCGCCGCCTATGCTATGGCATTTGGTCTCAGTATCTCATGTGCCATAGACTATGCGGCGCATATGTCTACAAATGCCATAGACTATGTGGCATATATGTCCCATTATGCCATAGACAATGCGCCACATATGTCATTGATATGCCGAGTGATATGCGCCGCATATGTGGTGTTCTTGTCCCCAAATCCGATTGTAAATGGGTCATAACCCTACCCATTCTCTTCCTATATAAAGGGGACTTAGTTTTATAACACAACCACACTAGAAAATACCCTAAAGGCACCACATTCCCTCTCCAAATCCTCTCAAAATTTTCTTCTTTTGCTCTTCCAATTCACAAAACCATCTCCACAACCTTCAAGCAAGTAAGTACTCTCTTATTCTTCATTTATTTCTCATAAGTACTACATTGCTATGTCTATTATGAATTGCTAAATCGTATAAGATTGTTGGTGATGTTCATGTGTTTGGATTGTTGATACACAACCTTGTGAGTGAACATGTACGAAGGAAAATCTTGACTTGTTTCCGACTTGAAATTGGTTTTAATAGCATGGTTATACTATTTGCGGAATTACTATGGCTATGAACAGTGCTTAAGATTGTTGTTTGGATACTTACATGTTAGACTATCCCGGCCATCGAGATAAGACTTATAGTGCCTACCGACATAAGAGGTTGTGATTGTTGTAAGAATAACTATTCCATATGGTAACCCCTATGTAGTAGTGTTGCTAAAGCTACTATGAAAGTAGTCCAATGGCTGCAAGTAAGTAATGCATTTCTGATTTTCTTGTCGGAATACAATCCTAAAACGTATGTCGATGAATTCTGAGTAATCGATCACTTTCACCTCACTAGTTGGTGCCAACACCCTAAGTATAGGGTGGTACCCCTACTGTCTGTGTATAGATTGTATCCATTGAGATTGTGCTACCATTAACACTATTTCAAGTCTCAGGTACAATGGCACCCAAAGCAAGACAAGGCAAAGAAAAGGCTACCACTTCCCAAAAGAGCAAGAAACAAAGGCCGCAAGGACCAAGGAGAACCCTCCTCGCAGCAAACACCTCGACTCACACTTGGAATTAAGTGGGATACTTATGCGGAACTTATGAGGATGATGACTCTTATGATGATCCCAACGCAAGGGGTATGACCCCAGACATAGAGGATAAGTCCGACCAACCAGGTTCCTCGAATTTATTTTCCACTGAGGACAGTGTCCCGACTAAGTGTGGGGTGGCGGTATCGCATGCTATACTTCTCTGTTTGCACCTATGTTTGTTTGTTTACTTTTATCATTTTTTTTTTTAGTTTTTTTAGGAGTAAAATTTTTTCTAGCTTCGCATGAAATTATTTTGATAGGCAGCATGAGATTATAACAAGAGTATGTGCTACAATTGTGACTATTGAGACGTTTAGGCTCTAGTTGTGACTCATTATGTGATATTGTGTGATTCAATTCCTTCAATTGTTGGGTCGAGAGTCTATATTACTTCCAAGCAAGTCGACCATGTGCCTTGTGTGTGTGAGATAATAGTATATTCTATGTTTGTGGCTGATGCTAGAACTTGCCTGGTATGTATGCAAAGCGAAAATAAGGAATGTAAGTTTAGGATATGATTTAGGCATTTCTTTGGCAACCTATATTTGTTTACCTTCAGTTTTACCTACCCATGGACATCATCCTAGTTAAACCCTTTTGATCCTTTAGCCTATTTCTTTGACAACCTTGCATGTAAGCCTAATCCATTTCTTTCAAGACCGTAATTTGATCCAAATTCCTAAGTGCTTTAAAGTGAAAAAGTCATGTGACAACATAAGAGGAAATTGGGTGAGTATGATGCTTTAAATTGTAATGGTGCTTGAATATGTTATGAAAAAGAAAGTGCTATCATAAGATGTATGTTGTGAAAAGAAAAAGGAAAGGAAAGCTGAAAAGTGAGTTGTTCTTAGAATTGAAAAACAAAAAGAGGAGAACAAGGGTGGTAGAATAAAGGAAAGAAGAAAGGTTGAAAGAAAAAAGTGTCAATGATACAATGTGATGTATTAAAGTGCTTAGGAACTTAGTCACTATTTCTGGCCAAAATAGGTGATCCTACCCGTCCCTTAGCCTACATTACAACCATCAAAAGACCTACTTGATCCTAATCTTAACATTTCGACATTTAGTGGAGTACTACATTAAGGGCAAGCCTATGGTCATCAGTTGCTACATATGAATTCGTTGTGAGAGCGAGAGCAAGGATATTGTTGATACCTATGTTTGAAAAATATGCTATACTTGTGAGTGATTATGGGTAATATATTGTGAGACACACATGGTTGATGAGTTTTGGGTAGTTATATATGTTTCCTTGTACCTTAACGTTTGCATGTGAGTTGATCACCATCACTAGTCTATGCTAGAGGTTAAACTGTTTCTACTTATAATCGGAAAGCTACTGTTTGTTGATAATTGTTGTGCTTGTCTTGAAGAATGTTTTGTGTTGTTGCTGTAAAAACCCTAAGTTGATGCTTAGAAGGACAGGATATTTTGTTCGAGGACGAACAAAACTGCAAGTGTGGGGTGTTGATGATAGGCGAATTTACGTGCCTATATCAATATATTTTGCCCATATTTTAGCCTAGTTTTGAGAACTAATTATATATTACATGCACTTTTAGTCCTTTTTCCTGTAAATGAGCTAACAAATATGATTAGTAAAGTTTCAGGTATAAATGATGCAAAATACAGCATTTTATGGCTTACTTGACGCAAAAGAAAGCTCACGAACGAAGTGGAAAGGAGCTGGACGCCTAAAGGACCAAATCTGCTGCATGGAAAATCTGTCCCGGGCCAAAACAGCATTTCTGAAGACTTTGGGGACTTACAGACACAAAGCTGGATTTTTACAAAGATACATTAACCTAGTATAATTAGGTTATGTGTTTTACTATTCTATTTGGATTATGATATTGTAACCTTACCCTAGTACATTTGGGTCAAGGATTTCATTAGTATAGTAGGATTTGGCTATTTATTTCATTAGCTTAGTAGAACTAGGATATGGGTATTATAAATACCCTATCATACTAGAGATTTTAAGGAATTCCTCCCTTAGTGGAGAGAACAATCATTACTTCTTCAACTATCAATTCAACTATTAATTTTCCTCCATTCTTCTCATCTTCCACTACAAACACTTCTAATTTATTCTTCTATTCTTAAATTCCACAACAAGAGAATCGTTACTTGCTAGGGAATCACCAAAACCACACGCCTAAACACCTACTTTTCACGCCATCCACCATGCAAAACGTGATATCCTCCGCATTCATGGGTAACTAAACCTCTTAGTTGGGGTTATGGAAGCCGAATGAGTTACTATCTATAGCTGTGAGTTTGCGAGTTCAAGACACGTATATTGCTTATATCATTACGCTCTTCATCTTAATCTACATTCTTTATGGCTGCAGACGCATAGAATAACGCCAGTCTAACATTTAACTTGTTCGAGAGAAAGGTTATTTGTCTGGAAAAGAGATAATGTCAAGGTAGTAGGACACCCTTTCCTATTAAAAAGCTAGTGCCGTAACTGGACTAACCTCTTGGAGAATTCGTACCGTTAGACACGCTTTAAGCTCGAGAGAGTTAAAGTGAAATAGTCCTTGTTCAGGTCGAGAGACGCTTGGATTTACCATCGACTACAATTCTCTATAAGCAATTGCATGTCAAGACTCTACACACTCATAGCCGATAGAGACGTATACCTCAGAAGGTGGACATAACCCCAACGCTTCAATTCTCATTGTTTCACAACCTACGAAATACTCTCTTTTTACTTTGCTATTTTCAGCTTTTATTTCATTACTTTGGTTACTTATTACAATCCCCCCTTCTTACGAGACTTGCACCAAAAGTCTATTAATTTTGCTTACTTGTTGGCCAAGCTATTCCCTGTGGGATCGACACCCAACCCAGGTTGGGTTCTATATTTGCTAACGACCGCTTTACACTCAAACGAGAGTTGTAGATTGAGCGTTATCACCAAGTAGCTCCCTCGATGGACTGATTTTGCTAAAGAACTTTAACTAGGGGGACTTCTTTGTGCCTTAGTCTACGAGTCTGATAGTCTAGGATTTCGACTGGAAGCTCTTCATAAAAGAGGCTATTCTGAACATCTATTCTCTGAATAGGGACTAACTGTTGGGTCACCTATAAAGTGCTTGAGCAAAGAAACATGGAAGACTGGATGAACTGAGGTTAGATCTAAAGGCAATTCGAACTCACAAACTACCTTGCTAAAGTGACTGAGAATCTTGAAGGGGCCGACATATCGGGGACTAAGCTTTCCCTTCTTGCCGAACCATTTCACTTCCTTCATGGTAGAGATATTTAGATAGGTATAGTCACCAATCTCAAACTTGAGATATTTCCTACGAACATCTTTATAAGACTTCTGTCAGCTCTGAGCCGGACCAAATTGAAGAAACTCTTGTCAACTGGACTTTCTCTATGGCGCTGAATACCAAGTCAAGCCCTATAACTGAGGCCTCACTAACTTCAAACCAACCAATTAGAGATCTATATCTCCTACAGTAGAGAGCTTTGAAAGGAGACATGTGAATACTAAAATGATAGTTGTTGTTGTATGCAAAATCAATCAAAGGCAAGTGGTCATCCCAACTACCCTTGAAATTAATTACACATTCCCTTAGAATATCTTCTAGAGTCTGAATGGTCCTTTCTAATTGACCATATGTCTAAGGATGGAAGGCTGTACTGAGATAAACTTGGGTACCAAGACCCTTTTAGAACACTTTCCAGAAATGAGAGGTGAATTGGGTACCGCTGTCTGAGATAATAGATAGCAGAACATCATGCAATATGACCAACTCACTGATGTAGAGTTTGGTGTAATCCTCGGCTGAATAAAAGGTATGGACTGGAATAAAATGGGCTTATTTGGTCATTCTGTCTACAATGACCCAGACTGAATCTGCTGATGATGGGTTCGAGGCAAACCCATCACAAAGTCGATGTTCACTTCTTCCCACTTCCAAGTAGGAATACTGAACTCCTGCATAGACCCACTAGAGTTCTGATGATCTATCTTAACTTTCTAACATGTAGAGCACTTAGCTACAAACTCTACAATGTCTTTCTTCATCCCACTCCACCAATAGATTTCTCGCAAATCACGGTACATCTTTTTAGCCCCTGGATGAAAAGAGTAGCGCACACCATGCGCTCCTACAAGAATTTGCTGCCTTAATTCATCTACAGCAAGAACACATAGACGAACCTGATAATGTAGAACACTATCTCCCCCTTGGGAGAAAACCTCTACTTTCTGATCCTTGACTGACTCTTTTAACTTGACAAGGCTAGAATCCCTATCTTGCTTTTCTTTCACCTCGAAACTAGAGATGATTTTGAACTACTCTGAACCTATATATCACCCTCCTCTGTATCGATTAAGCAAATGCCTATTTTTGGAAACTAATAAAATTTATGGGCTAACTCCTTCTTACTATCCTCGACACGAGAAACACTACCCACAGACAGTCTACTGAGAGCATCGCCCTCTACGTTGGCCTTTCCCGGATGATAAAGGACACTCATGTCATAATCTTTCAAGAGCTCTAACCACCTTCTCTGATAAAAACTGAGATCTTTCTAAGAATAGACATACTAAAGGCTCTTATGATCTGTGAAAACATCTAAATGAACACCGTATAGATAATGCCTCCAAATCTTCAAGGAAAATACTACTGCGGCTAACTCAAGATCATGAGTAGGATAATTCTTTTCATAAGGTTTAAGTTATTTGGAGGCGTAGGCTATGAACTTACCATGCTGCATGAGGACACAACTGAAACCTACTCTGGATGCATCACAATACACTATGAACCCATCTGAACCATCTGGAAGAGCTAAAACTAGAGCTGAGGTGAGTCGAGTCTTCAACTCTTGAAAAATCTTCTCACAAGGATCTGACCACTAAAACTTGACTTTCTTCTGATTCAATTTGGACATAGGCGATGCAATAGAAGAAAATCCCTCAACAAACCATCTACAATAGCCAGCTAAACCTAGGAAACTCCTGATATCTTATAGAGAGATGAGGCGAGGGCAGTTACTTACTGCTTCGGTCTTTTAAGGATCTACTCTAACGCCATCACCGGAAATGATATGGCCAAGGAATGCTACTGACCTCAGCCAAAATTCGCACTTACTGAATTTGGCAAATGGCTGATGAACTCTGAGAGTCTGAAGTACTATTCTTAGATTGTCTGCATGATCTCACTCACAGCGGGAATAAACTAGAATTTCATATATGAATACTATGACGAACATATCCAAGTACTGCTTGAACACACGGTTCATCAAGTCCACAAAATCTGTTGGAGCATTGGTGAGAGAAAAGGATATGACTAGCAATTCAAAGTGACCATACCGAGTACAGAAAGCTATTTTTGAAATATCACGTTCTCTGACTCTGAGTTGATGATAGCCGGATCTGAGGTCTATCTTAGGGAAATAGCTAGCACCCTGAAGTTGGTCAAATAAGTCATCAATTCTAGGAAGATGATACTTGTTATTGACCATGACATTATTATGTTGACGTTAGTCTATACACATTCTAAGAGAATCGTCTTTCTTGCGCATGAATAATACTGGAGCATCCCACGGGGACACACTGGGTCTGATGAATCCCTTATATAAGAGATCATTCAACTTCTCTTTCAATTCTCTGAGTTTTGTTGGTGCCATTCTATATAGTGGAATAGATATAGGCTGAGTATCTAGAAAAAGATCAATGCCGAAGTCTATTTCCCTTTTGGGAGGAATTCCTGGAAGATCTTCGGGAAAGACATCTGACTATTCATTCACTACTGGGACTGATTCAAGACTTGGAGTTTCAAAAATAGTGTCCTTAACACAAACAAGATGATAGACACATCCCTTAGATATCATTTTCCATGCCAGAAGGTAGGAAACAAGTTGACCCCTAAACGCGGATACACTACCATTCCAATCTAGGATGGGCTTATTTAGAAACTAGAGCTGGACTATTATATTTCTATAGTCAATTGTCGTATTGCAGGAATGAAGCCAATCCATGCCATGAATGACATCAAAATCAATCATCTCTAATTTGACTAAGTCTACTGAAGTGACTTTCTGAGATATCATAATCGGGAAGTTCCTGTATACCTGCTGGGTTATGATAGTTTTACCCACTGGGGTAGAGAGTAAAAAGGGCTCTGCTAGAATTTTGAGACTGATTCTAAAATCGCCTGCTATATAGGGAGTAACAAAAGACGAAGAAGGACTTAGATCTAGGAAAGTGTAAACGTGCACATGAAAGATCTATAAAGTACCAGTAACCACATCAGGAGAATTTTCTTGATCCTATCAATACTGAAGAGCATAGAGACAATTTAGGTGTTGCCTACTAGTAGCATGGCACCCTGCTGATTTGGGTGATCAGACTGAGCTAAAGAGCAATTCTGTTGGCCCTAAGGACCTAGCTAAGGACACTCTTTGACTCTGTAGACTGGCTTACCATATTTAAAAAAAATACCACTGCCAGCTCTGTAAATACCCTGAAGGTGCTTTCCACAAGTCTGCCAAAGAGGATAGGTGCGGACACTACTAACACTGCCTTGGGACTTAGATCCTGGAGCTCTATCTTTGTTACCCTCTCTGAACTTAGGAACTGGAGCACTATTTGAAGAAGAAGATGGAACTGATGACTTAGCATAAAACTGAGAACGGTTTTCTCCTTCTAACGTAGGCTGAGCAAAGTTGAAACTACCTGTCTTTGCTCTTTTATTTTGATTCTCCCTCATCTTAAACTTTTGCTCCTCTATCTGCTGAGCATGAGTCATGATCCTGGATAAAGTCATGTCACTATTCAGCTTGGTGGATCTACACATATTAACCACACTATCATTCACCCCTGAAATGAATTTACTATACTTCCCTGCTATCTGTAACCATATGAGGCATATATCTGGCTTATTGACTAAGCTTACGAGAATACTCTTTCACTGTCATATTGCCCTGCTTGAGGTTGATGAATTCTAGCACCTCAACTTCTCTAAGATCTAGGGGAATGAATCTATCAAGAAAAATAGAAGCAAACTCCTCCCACTCAACTAGCCCTGCATCATCTGCCCTCTTTGACTTCCACTACTTGAACCAAGTGTGAGCAACATCCTACAACTATTATGCAGCTAGCTCTGCACTCTCACTAGGAGTAACTCCCATTATTTCTATAACCTTTTGTACCTAATATAGGAGTTCCTAAGGGTCCTCTTCTATATTAGACCTAAGAAAGGATAAAGGATTTATTCGGGTGAAGTCCCGAATCCTAGCTATAGCTGAATTGACCACTGGATTGGATGGAATGATAGTTGGTCGTTCATTCTAAGTAGCAACTGAATAAGCAAGAGTAGTGAATGCAGCCCTGATCTCCGCATGAGAAACATGTTTGTCCAAGGGATCTTCTTGGATAGGTTGGGTTCTTCTCTTGGAAGGCATGTTCTAAAATAAGGAGAAAAAATGGATTAGACTGAGAGATTAGATTGAGATTATGCTCACTAGCATGACATGAATACTGAAAAAAGGGAAATTGTTCTTAAAACATCATATAGCCTTCTGTACATAAATGTAGTGCGCAACACACACATGTACAAGACTCTACTAGATGCGACTTTCAAACTTTCTAGGACTCCATTGAACCTTAGGCTCTAATACCAAGTTTGTAATGCCACAAATCTGGTACCCAGAATGCTACATGGTGCTCATGACCCCAAAGGACCACAAGCTAACCCAAGACTGATATTTGTACCTATATACTACATAATATACTGAATAATACGATAACATGAACTGAAAGGACATAAGGTTTACATAACTAAAGAAAAACATAACATCATCTAAATAGGGTATGAAATACCCAAAACAACTGGAATAATTGTCTGAACATAATAGTCTGGAAAGCCTCTAACTAACTGAACTGTCTTAGTAAAAAGTTAATGGGACATGTCCCCAACTAACTCCAACTAATAAACTAATTAATAAGATAATAGAGAATTAATCATGTCCTCGAAGGAAAAGGACTCACTGTTAACTCTGACTGCTAATATCTGGAATCTACTGATGCTCTGAAGCTTATGTCTCTGAATCCATGGTATAAGACACCATAGTGCAAATGCGTCAGTATTTTGAATGTACTGGTATGCATGTGAGGTAGCATGAATGCATGGGGTTCATATACATAAACAATACTGGCTAACTAACTAATATGAATGTGAGAATACATATATGCATACATAGTAACTATATCTTAAAATGTGATAACATGAGTATGTTGATGACTAACATGACTAATAACTTAATTCTGATACCTGATATCATGAGTGACTATATCTGATAGTCTTGAATCTGATAGAACCAGCTGAGTTTCGTATTGTATGAGTTGGTTGTATCTGACAGTCCTAAATTCTGATGAACTATCGAAGTTCTTTTACTGAGATTGATACTGAAACTGTAAGAGGTAGTCATCTAACTAACATGCCCCAAATGACACATTATAGCTAGATTGGGATACAATCTGTGCCCTGATAAGAAGGGTGTCAATACCATGCCACTGGTAAGGACAATATGTGAGTGACCCTAATATAATAGGTAACTCTAGTGAGAATGGTGAAAACCCTCATATAGTAGGTTAAGCCATCTTATCTACCCTCATATAGCAGGCTATGATATCTCAACCAATGTTGGCTACACAGTTCTGGAACGCATGGATTGCTTCTAAGAATCAGACCCTCATATAACAAGTGAGTTCCCATCCTTGGGTTTGCTCAGTGCTAATTTTTACTCCCATCTGAATAGACACTGAACATGATTTACTGAACTGAACATGGACTGAGTTACTAACTTTTGTTGACTGACGGAATACTACTGATATATAACAACTGACTGAGTTCAATAGATCATGGAGATTTCTTGAGTCATAAGACTGTCTGAAGTCTAAGGATCATAGCTTGACTGAGAGTATAATAGAAAATGACATGGCTCTAGTCACACAACTAATATTTTTGGTACAAGTACTCCCAGGACTCGATAGAAGGAAACTAACAAAGCATGACCTACTTAACCACATCACTAACTTCATAATCCATTATACATTTATTGAAGCATTTCATCAAACATGTGATTTGCATAAACTTGTACATACATGGGGATTTCATGATATCATGCTAGTTGGGTATTTTCCTTCATCTAGATATTTAATCAAACACATGGTAGGCATAGTATGTATAAACAACATTATACAATAATTAAACATCATGGTTCAATTCGAATATCATCATTCAAGGGTTTAATCATAGATTTATGTGAATCTACATAAATACTAATCAAATCCACATTAAATTTATCCCCCAACATGGAATAGAATTCAATTACTTTTTATCAACATGAACAAGAGCAGCCCAATCATGAAATTCATAAAGTAAATCCATAAACATAAACTTTGAAAAGAGATTTTTGGGCTTCATGGACGAAAAGATTCTATGAATAAATACTATGCCTACCTGGGTTAAGTTTCTTGAAGTTCTTGAACTTGAAGACTTTAAATCTCTTAGTTCTTGAAGAAGATTTGGATTTTGTTCTCAGAGATTAATGTTAGAGTGAAAACCCTAGTTTTGTTGTTGTAGAATAATAATAAATTTATGAGCTTTGGTCGAATATAATTGGGTAAATAAACAGGTGGTAAAAGACCAGAAACCCCTAAAAATGGCTTTAAAATCACTGAATGGAACTTGCGCCAGCTCGTGCGATGGTCCATCACTAGGGTGATGGTCTGTCGTTTTGACCGTCATATGTGGATTAATAAAAGGGCTTACTTCCTAAGTAGCGATATCTTGGGTGACGGTCTTTCGCAAGTTTGACGGTCCGTCAACCAATGATGGTCAAGGTGATGGTCCATCGCACCTTATCCAGAAGGTTACCTCACTATCTTGGTTGTGATGGTCAAGGTGATGGTCCATCGCTAGGTCTATGGTCCATCAACTTGGATGTCGCACCTGGGCGATTCTGAAGCTCTGAGTAAACGTCCATAATGTTTTACTCCGATACCGGATTTGGACGAAATTGGTATCGTTGGAAAGCTACTTCAATTTCCCACATGAATAAAAGTGAAAATCTTTAAAATACCACATATACAAAAGTTGATTCATCTTTCAAAAAAAGCTTCTAATATTTTTTGGACAAATTTCAAGCTAAGAAAAAGTATGGGGTATTACAAGAACACACTCATTTTTTATGCTGCTTCATTGATTGGCACACATCAAAGCACACCACATCATCATTCATCCTAAATAAGAGTTCATTAGCTGGCAAATCAATTAGTACAATTCCGGTTACGAGGAAAGGTCGATCCAAGATTATGGGTACCTCAAAGTCCACCTCCTAATCAAGAATTATGAAATCCACAGGAAATATGAAGCTAGCCACCTTCACCAGCACATCATACAAAATTCCAACAGGTCATTTTACCGACCTGTCTGCCATCACCAATCGCATGTTGGTAGTGTAGGGTCTCCCAAACCTAACTTTTTATAAAAAGCTAGCGGTATCAGATTAATGCTCGCTCCCAGGTAAATTCTCTCGGATCTGCCTTTTTCTGCACCAGAGACCTTGTGGAGATAGCACCACAATGATGGAGATTGTCCGTAGACTCAAAACTAACTGACCACTTCTTCGTGATAAGATCTTTCATGAACTTTGAGTACCCGGGCATTTGATCCAATGCCTCCACCAATGGCATATTAATCATCAACTGCTTAAGCAAAGCCATGAATTTGCCAAACTTAGTATCGTCGGCCTTCTTCTTCAATCGATGGAGAAATGAAGAAGGTGATTTTGGAAGAGTGGTAACCACCACTTCAGCCTCCTTTCCCTTATTTTTCTCCAATTCATCAACCTAATGACTGTTTGATGGTGCATTATCAATAACCTCATCTGATTTCTCAACTCCATCGGATGATCGACCTCTACTTCTTCAATATCATCTGCTACTATATCAACCACAGTCTTTCCCTCAGGAGGGCCTAATAAAACCTTACCACTATATGTGGTTATAGCCATGCACGATCCATTATTTTGAGGATTCTAAATTGTATCACTTGGCAGTGTTCCACTCTTTCTCTGATTCAATACTGCAAAGAGTTGGCTCATTTGTTGTTCCAACTACTTGATCGAAGTGGAGTATGAGTTTTCCAACTGACTCATAGAAGACAAGTCAGTCTTTATGGTAGTCACCCCAGAATTAATAGCCTCAACTCCCTTTAATAATTTCTCCATTATGTCCTCTGTGGATATCTTACCAAAGCTACTTGTAGCATTATCTCTACTTTCGAGAGGTACATATAGCCCACCTCTATCATTCTTGATCTTCTAGTTTCCCTGATTCCGATCCTTATATCCAGTTTTGTCGTAATAAGTCCTACCTTGATTTCCTTGGCTATTGCCTCAAAAACCCCCCTAGTAATTCAAATAGCTAGACTCTTATTCCGAATCAGAATTATCTCTACCTTGGGATGCAACAGCGTTTACTTTTTCATTCTTTGCAGATAATAAGTGCTTGGTCAATAAATCCATCTGCATCTTCAAGTGTGCCATGTCTTGATCATGTTCTTCCTTTTTCTTATATTTCTCTGCAGTCATACCAATAGACCCAGTAGGGATTGCTACCACAGAATCCCTGGTATGCCAAGCTCTACTTTGTTTAGTCATCCGATTAAGCATTTTTTAGGCCTCTTGAAAGGTGATATCCACAAATGATCCCCCTACATAATTACCAACAACTGGCTTCGTAATAGAGTTCAAAGCCTAATGAAGAGTCGCCATTGGATGAATATCTGTCATATTATAGTTTAGGCACTTCATCAGCTTCTTTTTTAACCTCTCCCATATCTCATGAAGAGCTTCAATTGGGAGCTTCCTAAAGTTACTAATCTCATCCCTCAACTGTACCCTCCTGGAAGGCAAAAAGAATATTTCTAGGAAAGCCTCTTTCAACTGTCTCCAGATGGTTATAGAATCGGGCGTCATCTCATTAAGCCATAAGGTTGCCTCCCCAAACAGAAATAACGAAAATAAACACAGGCGGATGGCATTTGGTCCCACTCCTGGGTTATCAAAGGACTTGAAAATAGTGACAAAGTTCACTAAATATATATTGGGATCATCCCTCAGGATTCCACCAAATAGCTCTTTTAGGTGAAGGAGTTGAATCATCGTGCTTGTACTATTGAACTTAGCTCCGGGTGCCAACGGTGGGGGAATAATATCTCTAATTTTATCCGCTCCTTCTATTCTATCCTTATCATTATTAAGATCAAATTGCACAGCTTAGAGATCAGGTCTCGTTCTAAAAGGATGATTTTTATTCACATTCTGTTCACTGGTGCAGCTATATCCTCTGCACACCTTCGATTAACTGGCCCCAACAAATCATAGTCTCCCAGTTCCTCTTCATCTGAATTAGGTACCCAACCCGGGTTATCCGCATTCTGTTGATTTATTTGAGCATTAGCCAAAGCGGCTAATCTTTCATCTTTTTGTTGGTTAGCCATTCTTTCAATGAGATGAGGTTCAGTATTGAAAAGTAATAATGGTTCTCCAAAACTTCTAGTTCATGTCATAAACAACAATGAACCTGTAATAAACAAAAACAACAAATAAATATAAAAATAAGGAAACTTGACTAACAGTCAATTAACACACACAAACTTAATCGACAATCGTATTCCTCGATAACGGCACCAAAATTTGAAACACCCAAATTACAACTTTCTTATGAAAGTGTATGCGGTCGTTGTCAAATATAAAATCTAACTAGGTTGGGTTCGAATCCCACAGGGAATTGGGTGCTAATTAATTTGTACATAGATTAGTTAACTTTTAATCATATGTTCCCGTAAAGCAATAAGGGTTTTGACTTAAGTACGAAGTAATAGTTTTAATATAACAGTGAAGCAATACATGTAACAATAGTTTAATATAGATAATAACAAGATAGGTTTATGTCCACCTTGTAGTTTTTAATATCTTCTAACTATGGGTATTAAGAGTTCATACATGCATGCACTTATAGAGAAACGTATTTTAATTTTCAATCCAAGTGTTTCTCAACTATCAAGGATTAATTCCCTTTAGTTCTCTAAACTCAAAAGTGTTTACTCAATTATACCATATCTCCAAGTTGTTAATCCTTATAAGGCATTAACATGTGAAATAGAGGTTAGAAACCCTATTTTCTTATCACTACTCTTTTTTCCAAACATTAACCTTCCTATAGAACAAGTTATGTTTCAATAGCACATTCTCTATGTTTGCAACCACGAGAATTCAAGCATAATGAAGAGAGTATGATATAAGTAAATCAATGCATAATGAATTCAAAACCTATAGAAATAGATAGTATGCTACAACGTTTCCATAAACCTAACCAATAAGCTTAGCTACTCATGGCCAAAATGAAAATTTTCATAAGTATGTTCATCATACCAAAAACTAGAAGATGATCTTGGTGTGTAAATAGTGAACCAAGAGAAAAAATATTTTCTCTCTCTCCAAGCTAAGCCGCCAATCTCTACTTCAAAAATAATACAAAATCATGAATAATGATAAAAATTCAGCATCGAGTCTTTTTAATAATCTTTTCTCTCATAATTTCCTTCTAAGTCCCTAAACTAATTATAAATTACAAATTAGTCTTGGACATAGTTCTAGGTGCCACATTTGGTCCAACAAGCTACTTTTCTCTTTTGTGATATATCATCCGCAATTTGTAGTTCCATCATGTCTTTATCTACCTCATTAAAACCTGAAATCATGCTAATCACATAGGTTAGCTCAATTACATCAAAGTAGAGTAAGAATATAAGAAACTAGGCAATTTGTTCTTAAAATTTAGCTAAAATATGGGTAAGTTATGGTGCTTAGGCGTATAAATACACCCAAGACCAGTAAGTCAATATATGGCTTATAGGTGTTCAGAGTAGTTCCAAATCCTCCTTGGTTTCGGAAGTGAAGGAAAAACAATACTTAGATGCTAGTTTGGTCAGACTCAAGGAGTCAGTCAAGGACCAAAAAGTAGAGGTTTTCTCCCAAGGGGGAGATGGTGTGTTGAGATTGCAGGGTAGATTGTGTGTCCTGAATGTTGATGATCTGAGATAGAAGATTATGGCTAAAGCGCACGGGGCGCGATATTCTATTCATCCTGGAGCCGCCAAGATGTACCGAGACTTGCGAGAAATCTATTGGTAAAGTAGCATGAAGAAAGATATAGCAGCGTTTGTAGCTAAGTATGCAACATGCCAACAGGTTAAGGTTGAACACCAAAGACCTAGTGGTATGATGCAAGAGTCTAGTATTCCCACCTGGAAGTGGGAAGAGATAAATATAGACTTCATGATTGGTTTACCTCCTTCCCGATGCCATCATGATTCCATTTGGGTTGTGGTTGATAGGTTGACTAAGTCTGCTCATTTCTTGCCTGTTCATACTTTATATACTGCTGAGGATTATGCTAGATTGTATATCCGAGAGCTAGTTAGACTACATGATGTTCCCTTGTCTATTATTTTGGATAGGGGTACTCAGTTCACTTTGCAATTTTGGAAAGCTTTTCAAAAGGGTCTTGTTACCGAAGTGCTTTTGAGTTCTTCTTTTCATCCACAGACCGATGGTCAGGCTGAGCGGACCATCCAGACCTTAGAGGATATGTTGAGAGCTTATGCACTTGACTTTAAGGGAAGTTGGGATGATCACTTATCGTTGATAGAATTTGCTTATAATAACAGTTTCCACTCTAGTATTGCAATGGCTTTATTTGAAGCCTTGTATGGGAGGAAGTGTAGATCACCCATAGGTTGGTTCAAGGTGGGTAAAGAGGCTATGAGTGGTCCTGATTTGGTATTAGAGGCTATGGAAAAAGTTAAGTTGATTAGGGAAAGGTTGAAAACTGTGCAGAGTCATCAGAAGTCATATGCGGATGTTAGAAGGAGAGACCTTGAGTTTGAAGTTGGTGACCTAGTGTATCTAAAAATTTCACCCATGAGGGGGGTAAAGAGATTCGGAAAGAAGGGAAAGCTTAGTCTCCATTATGTTGGTCCTTACAAAATTCTTAGCTATATTGGTAAGTAATAACGCTCAATCTACAACTCTCGTAGAAGTGTAAAGCGGTCGTTAGCAAATATAGAACCCAACCTGGGTTGGGTGTCGATCCCACAGGGAATAGCTTGGCCAACAAGTAAGCAACTGTTACTAGACTTTTAGTGCAAGTCTCGTAATGAGGGGGGATTGCAATGTGTAACCAAATTATTAAAGCAAAACTGAAAATAGCAAAGTAAAAAAAAAGAATATTTTGTAGGTTGTGAATCAATGAGAATTGAGGAGTTGGGGTTATGTCCACCTTCTGAGTTATACGTCTCTATTGGCTATGAGTGTGTTGAATTCAGACATGCATGTGCTTATAGAGAATTGTATTCGATGGTAAATCCAGGCGTCTTTCGACCCATTCGAGGATTATTTCACTTTAACTCTTTCGAGCTTAAAGCGTGTCTAACGGTACGAATTCTCCAAGAGGTTAATCCAGTTACGGCACTAACTTTTTAATAGGGGATGGGACCCTACTACCTTGACATTATCTCTTTTTCAGACAGATAACTTTTCTTTCGAACAAGTTAAACGTTATACTGGTGTTATTCTATGTGTCTGCAGCCACAAGAATTTGCATTAAGATGAAGAGAATAATGATATAAGCAGCATACGTGTCATGAACTCACAAACTCACAGCAATAGATAGTATCTCATTCGGCTTCCATAACCCCAACAGAGAGGTTTAGTTACCCATGAGTGCAAAGGAAGTCACAATAAACATGATCATTGTACCCCAATAAAGATTTGCATGTTAGGTGTAAGGGTGAGGATGGCGTGAAGTCTTTTGCAAAGTAACGTCTCTCTTGTTGTGGAATTTAATAGAAGAATGGAAGAAAAATAGAATTAATGAAAGAATTAGAATTGTTGAAATAGTAAGTGAATGAATCTCTCCACTAAGGGAGGAATGCCTCCAACTCTCTAGCAAGATAGGGTATTTATAATACCCATATCCTATTCCTACTAAGCTAATGAAATACTTAACCAAATCCTACTAAACTAATGAAATACTTAACCCAATTGTACTAGGTTAATGTAACATTATCCAAATCCAAATAAACTAATGAAATACTTAACCCAATTGTACTAGGTTAATGTATTATTATCCTAATCCAAATAAGTTACTGCTAATCCCTAAAGTCTTCAGAAATGCTGTTTTAGCCCGGGACAAATTTTCCATGCATCACTTTTGGTCCTTTAGGCATCCAAGCTCCCTTTCCTTCCTTCGTGAGCTTTCTTTGGCGTCAAGTTATCCACAAAATGCTGAATTCTGCATCATTTATACCTGAAACTTTGCTAATCATGTTCTTTAGCTCACTTACAGGAAAAAGGACTAAAAGTGCATGAAATATATAATTTGTTCTCAAAACGTGGCACAAATATGGGCAAAATATATTGATATAGGCGTGTAAATTCGCCTATCATCAACACCCCACACTTGAAGCTTTGTTCGTCCTCGAACAAAATATCATGTCCCTCTAAACATCAACTTAGGGTTTCACAGTAACAACACAAAACATTCATCAAGACAAGCACAACAATTATCAACAAAGAGTAGTTTTCCGATCATTAATAGAAACCACTTAACCTCTAGCATTGACTCGTGATGGTGGTCAACTCATATTCAAAAGTTAAGTCACAAAGAATCATATACAACTATCCAAAACTCATCAACCATGTGTGTCTCACAATATATTACCCATAGTCACTCAAAAGTATAGCATATATTTCAAACATGGGTATCAAAATATCCTTGCTCTCGCTCTCACAAAGAATTCGTATGCAGCAACTGATGACCATAGGCTTGCCCTTAGTGTAATACTCCACTAAATGTCAGAATGCTAAGATTAGGATCAAATAGGTCTTTTGATGATTGTAATGTAGGCTAAGGGACGGGTAGGACTATTTTGGCCAGAAATAGTGACTAAGTTCCTAAGCACTTTAATACATCACATTGTATCATTGACACTTTTCTTTCAACCTTTCTTTCTTTTATTCTACCACCCTTGTTCTCCTCTTTTGTTTTGCAATTTTAAGCATAACTCACTTTTCAACTTTCTTTTCCTTTTTCTTTTCATAACATACCTCTTATGATAGCACTTTCTTTTTCATAACACCTTCAAGCACCACTACAATTTAGAGCATCATACTCACCCAATTTCCTCTTATTTCGTCACATGACTTTTTCACTTTAAAGCGTTTAGGAATTTGGATCAAATTATGGTCTTGAAAAAAATTGGATTACGCTTACATATGAGGTTTGTCAAAGAAAATAGGCTAAAAGCTCAAAAGGGTTTAACTAGGATGATGTCCATGGGTAGGTAAAACGAAGGTAAACATATATAGGTTGCCAAAGAAATGCCTAAATCATCTCCTAAACTTACACTCCTTATTTTTGCTTTGCATACATACCAGGCAAGTTCTAGCATCATCCCCAAACATAGAATATACTATTAATCTCACACACACAAGGCACATGGTCGACTTTATTGGAAGTAATATAGACTCTTGACCCAATAGGTAAAGGAATTGAACCACACAATATCACATAATGAGTCACAACTAGAGCCTAAAACGTCTCAATTGTAGCACATACTCTTGTTATAATCTCATGCTGCCTATTAGAATAATTTCATATGAAGCTACGTTAAAAAAAATTTTAACTACTTAAAAAAACAAAAAACAAAAAACTAAGCAAACAAACATGAATGCAAATGCAAATGCGGATAGAGAAGTAAAGCATGCAAATACCATCACCCCACACTTAGACGGGACACACTGTCCTCAGTGGAAAATAAATAAGAAGAACCTGGTTAGTTGGACTCATTCTCTATGTCTGGGGTCATACCCCTTTGCATCGGAATCATCATCAGAGTCGTCATCCTTAGAAGTTTCTCATAAGTATCCTACTTAATTCCAAGAGTGAGTCGAGGTGTTTGCATCGAGGAGGGTTCTCCTTGCTCTTTTTGGCCTCTTTTCTTGCCTTTTTGTGACGTGGTAGCCTTATCTTTGCCTTGTCTTTTGGTGCCATTGTACCTGAGATCTCAATAGAGTCATGTTAGCATCATCTCAATGGATACAATCTATGAACAAGCAGTAGGGGTACCACCCCACACTTAGGTTGTTGGCACAAACTAGTGAAGTGAAAGTGGTCGATTACTTAGACTTCATCGACATACATTTTAGGGGCTAAATTCCGACAAGAAAATCAGAGATGTATCACTTCTTGTAACCTTTGAAATACTTTCATGTTAGGTATAACAAGACTACTACACAGGGATTACATCATGGTATAGTTTCTATCAATAATCTCAACCTCCTATGTCGGTAGGCACTTATAAGTCTTATTCCGATGAACGGGATCTTCTAACATGCAAGTATTCAAGTGACAAGATTATGCAATGTTCATGACTATAGCAATTTCGCAAGTAGTATAACAATGAATTAAAATCAGATTCAAGTCGGAAGTAAGTGAAGATCATCCTTACATATTCATTCACTCACTTAGTTGTATCACATTAATTCAAGCACATTCACATCACTAATACTTTTTCAAGATTTAGCAATTCATAATAGGTGTAGTAACGTAGTACTTACAAAATATAAATTAAGAACAAAGTAGTACTTACTTGGTTGAAGCCTTTGGATGATGTTCTTGTGACGAAAAAGAGCAAAAGGAAACTCTTTGATAGGTTTTGGAGACTATAGGTGGTGCATAAGCTAGGTTTCCAATGTGTTTTTGGTTCAAGACTAAATCTCATATTTATAAGAAAAGGTTGGGTCGAGTTTTGACCCATTAAAATCGGATTTGGAGACCAAAAGTGACCATAGGCGGTGCCTAATGCTTTGCCTAGTTGAGTAGAATACCATAGCATATGCCATGCATTTTGAAAAGCATTTAGTGACCATATGCGGCGCATTTTGAAAAGCATTTAGTGACCATATGCGGCGCATTTTGAAAAGCATATGAGATTCAGAGACCAAATGCTTTAGCATAGGCAGCGCCTATGCTATAGCATACTTGAGCATGGGTGGCGCCTATGTCTTTGCACACTAGATTCCGAGACCTTGGGCTATAGGATAGGTTTTGCATTATTTGTGGCCTAGTTTTACGTAGGCCTAGCCTTCCTCGATGCCTATTTTGTCACGAGCAATGCTCAATCCATAGCCTTATGCATCTTCATTCCTAACTTACCACTTTTACCATGCAATACGTCCAAATCGACATTTGAAATCAATCTCCTCGTTTTATACCTCTTGCACCTATATTTGCTAAAAACCAATAAAAATGACTAGTACGATGGGTTGCCTCCCACCAAGTGCCTTAGTTTTGGTCGTGGCACGACTCTTATTTTTGGATTTTTCATTTATCAAAAGCAAAACAAGTACTTAGAATGAAAGAAAAACAAAATGTAAAACGATAAATGATAACCAATAAATGATAAATGATGGGTTGCCTCCCATCTAGCGCCTTATTTATTGTCGCGGCATGACATAGTTACCTCGATTACTCAGACTTCATTGAGATAGATGGGGCATCGTTTTTTGAATGGATTCAGACGACGTGGATACTTACTTGTAGGCATGCAATCTTTTTCGAGATGACTCTTGTGCGTACATATCCCAGGAGGGATACCAATTATATCATCAATCTTCCTACCCATAGCTCTCTTGTACCTCATCAGAGCAGAGATGAGAGCCTCTACATGCTGTTCACTTAAATCATCCACAACACTCTTCGGAAGTGTATTTCCATATCCCAAGAATGTATACCTTCGATAATTGGGGAGCTCTTTCGGTTCTAGCATTGGTGGCTCTACAATGGAAGTCTTCGCTGTTTGTGAAGGTTGATTTGTAAGATCAAGGTCCAACTGTTTAGGAATATGAGAATAGGACCTTATTCCTGTTAGAGCACCCATAAGTTCTTCATAATCTTCATCATCCTCATGCTCAACATTCAGCAGTGCAGCAGCCAATGGCTCAACAGTAAGATGTTTCTTTACAGATAATGTTTTCTTATCCTCATAAGCTACGGAGAACACATCCATATCGCTGGGTTGCTTCATTGCTTTGTATATATCAAAGTGGACCACTTCGTCATTCAACTGAAACAAAAGCTCATTAGCTCTCATGTCAATAAGCACACTTCCAGTTGCAAGGAAAGGACATCCCAAGATTATGGGAACGTTAGAATCCACCTCGCAATCCAGAACAACGAAGTCTGCCGAAAAGATGAATGAAGAAACCTTCACCAACACATCATTTAAGATACCCACAGGTCGTTTTACCGACCTATCAGCCATCACGAGCCTCATATTGGTTGGTGTCGGATCGCCTAACCCCAACTTCCTGTAGACGGATAGTGGCATCAAATTAATACTAGCACCCAGATCGCACAATGCCTTGGAAAAATTCATAGATCCAACAGTGCAAGGAATAGTGAAAGCACCGGGGTCGGCCTTTTTCTGAACTAGCGATCTTGTAGCAATTGCGCTGTAGTGATGAACATCATCTTTCAACTCATAACTTGCTGCCCGCTTCTTTGTCAAAAGATCCTTCATAAATTTCGCATACCCAGGCTTTTGTTCAAGTGCCTCCACCAATGGAACATTAATGGTCAGCTGTTTCAACATAGTCATGAATTTGCTGAACTTCGTGTCATCCGCCACCTTCTTCAATCTTTGAGGAAAAGGTGGTGGTGGGTATGGAATTGTTCTCTCCATGGCTTTCTTCTCCTCTTGCTTCCATTTTCTAGCTTTTTCAGGTTGCAATCTATTGGAGTTGACGTCATGGCCGTTGTGGCCTTTTTCTGTGGATGCTCCTTCTGTCGCCTTATCATCAATGTCCACTACTTCGTCAACCACTTGCTTGACTTTTGCTGAAGTTTCCAGCACCTTACCACTTTGGGTAGTGATAGCCATGCATGATCCTTCGTTCCTTGGATTTGGCACAGTGTCGCTGGGTAGTGTGCCATCTTTTCTTTGATTAATTGCTGCTAAAAGTTGGCTCAATTGCTGCTCTATTTGTCTTATTGCAATGGAATATGAGTCAACCAACTGATTCATTGAATACAAATCGTTCTTCACCTCAGTTACGCCCATATTGGTTGCCTCCACTCCTTTCAGCAGCTTAGCCATCATATCTTCCATTGACATATTTCCAGAACCAGATGCAGTGGCGTCACGTCTTCCTGGAGGAACATACAAACCACTCCTGTCAGTCTTATCCTTCCAACTACCTTGATCACGGTCCTTATATCCTGAATTATCATAATAGTTCCGACCTTGGTTTCCTTGGGAATTGCCTCGGAAACCCCCTGATTGTTCAATTAGTTGGCTTCTTCCTCTGAATCAGATTCGTTTCTTCTATGTGATACCACGGCCTTAACTTTTTTGGTCTTCCCTGATAATAAATATTTTGTAAGAAGACCCATTTGTGTTTTCATGTGCGCCATGTCTTAATCACGTTCTTCACCTCTTCTCCTTTGTTCCGCAGTCATGCCAATAGATAAAGTGGGGCTTGCTACCTCAGAATCCCTAGAATGCCAAGCTCTACTTTGCTTCATCATACGATCTAGCATATTGCTTGCTTGACCAAAGGTTAGGTCCATAAATGATCCTCCAGCCGCATTATCCACCACTGGTTTAGTTCTTGAATTCAAGGCTCTGTATAGTATCTCCATTAGGTGGATATTGGTCAAGTGATGGTTTGGGCACCTCATTAGCTTCGTCTTGAACCTCTTCCATGTTTCATGAAGGGCTTCAGTTGGAAGCTGCCGAAAATTGCTGATTTCATCTCTTAATTGTGCTCTTTTGGATGGCGAAAAGAATCTTTCTAGGAAAGCGTCTTTCAATTGCCTCCAATTTGTAATAGAATCAGGAGTCAGCCCATTCAACCATAGAGTTGCCTCCCCAGACAGAGACAATGGAAATAAGCGTAGTCGAATTGCATTCTGTCCAACGCCAGGATTGTCGAATGACTTGCATGTAGAAATAAAGTTGATCAGATGCATATTCGGATCATCGCCTGCTAGTCCACCAAATAATCTCTTTAGTTGCAAAAGCTGAATCATGGTGCTAGTGATGTTGAACTTGGCTCTGGGCGCTAATGGTGGAAGAATAATGGCTTCTGTAGCACCAGCTTCGTCCAGATCGTCATCATCATCATCGAACGGTATTTGCATAGCTCGGCGTTCAGGCCTAAACCTAGCTTGATGATCTCTTCTCTGCATGGGTGCCGCCATCTCAGCAGTATGCCGTGGGTTTAGTAGCTCCTCATCGCCCAGGTCCTCATCATCAGGATTTGTTTCCCGACCTGGATTATCAATATTCTGTTGATGCACTTGAGCAGCCATCCTTTCAATTCATGTTGTGCATCCATTGATGCACTGAACAAACCTGAATAAAACAAAAACAACAACTAAAAGTAAAAGTAAGAGAATCTTTGACCAAAAGGTCTAGTAATTATCACGAACTTAATTGACACTCGTATTCCCCGGCAACGGCGCCAATTTTTGATAACGCTCAATCTACAGCTCTCGTAGGAGTGTAAAGCGGTCGTTAGCAAATATAGAACCCAACCTGGGTTGGGTGTCGATCCCACAGGGAATAGCTTGGCCAACAAGTAAGCAACGGTTACTAGACTTTTAGTGCAAGTCTCGTAATGAGGGGGGATTGCAATGTGTAACCAAATTATTAAAGTAAAACTGAAAATAGCAAAGTAAAAAGAAAGAATATTTCATAGGTTGTGAATCAATGAGAATTGAGGAGTTGGGGTTATGTCCACCTTCTGAGTTATACGTCTCTATTGGCTATGAGTGTGTTGAATTCAGACATGCATGTGCTTATAGAGAATTGTATTCGATGGTAAATCCAGGCGTCTTTCGACCTATTCGAGGATTATTTCACTTTAACTCTTTCGAGCTTAAAGCGTGTCTAACGGTACGAATTCTCCAAGAGGTTAATCCAGTTACGGCACTAACTTTTTAATAGGGGATGGGACCCTACTACCTTGACATTATCTCTTTTCCAGACAGATAATTTTTCTTTCGAACAAGTTAAACGTTATACTGGCATTATTCTATGCGTCTGCAGCCACAAGAATTTGCATTAAGAATAGAGAATAATGATATAAGCAGCATACGTGTCATGAACTCACAAACTCACAGCAATAGATAGTATCTCATTCGGCTTCCATAACCCCAACAGAGAGGTTTAGTTACCCATGAGTGCAAAGGAAGTCACAATAAACATGATCATTGTACCCCAATAAAGATTTGCACGTTAGGTGTAAGGGTGAGGATGGCGTGAAGTCCTTTGCAAAGTAACATCTCTCTTGTTGTGGAATTTAATAGAAGAATGGAAGAAAAATAGAATTAATGGAAGAATTAGAATTGTTGGAATAGTAAATGAATGAATCTCTCCACTAAGGGAGGAATGCCTCCAACTCTCTAGCAAGATAGGGTATTTATAATACCCATATCCTATTCCTACTAAGCTAATGAAATACTTAACCAAATCCTACTAAACTAATGAAATACTTAACCCAATTGTACTAGGTTAATGTAACATTATCCAAATCCAAATAAACTAATGAAATACTTAACCCAATTGTACTAGGTTAATGTATTATTATCCTAATCCAAATAAGTTACTGCTAGTCCCCAAAGTCTTCAGAAATGCTGTTTTAGCCCGGGACAGATTTTCCATGCATCACTTTTGGTCCTTTAGGCGTCCAAGCTCCCTTTACTTCCTTCGTGAGCTTTCTTTGGCGTCAAGTTATCCACAAAATGCTGAATTCTGTATCATTTATACCTGAAACTTTGCTAATCATGTTCTTTAGCTCACTTACAGGAAAAGGGACTAAAAGTGCATGAAATATATAATTTGTTCTCAAAACATGGCACAAATATGGGCAAAATATATTGATATAGGCGTGTAAATTCGCCTATCATCAGTAAGGTAGCTTATGAGGTCGATTTTCCTTCCGAGTTGTCCTCTGTTTATCCAATATTCCATGTCTCCATGCTTAGAAAGCATATTAGCGATGCTGTGGTGGTAGATTCCTCTGTGAGTGCTGACATTCAAAAATATCTTTCTTTTGGTGAGATTTCTATTGAGATTCTTGATTTCAGTGTCCGAAGACAAAGGAACAAAAAAGTTGCCTTTGTCAAGGTGTTGTGGCGAAACCAATCTGTTGAGGGTGCAACTTGGGAAGCTGAGGCGGATATGCGATCCAAGTACCCGCACCTATTTTCGGTGAACTCTGATCAAGCCGAAGGTACCGTTCTTTCCTAAATCATGTACTTTTGATAAAAGTTGTAGCAGTTCAGCTGTCATTTATTATGTGTTCAACTATAGTTTCTTGAATTTATGCATTCTATGTTGCATTCGGAGTGAGAAACAATGTGGTGATGAGTCTAACAAATGGTTTCAGCTGTATTCTCTATTCCCTATCTAATGTTGGCATATCTAGCATCATTCTAGGATGAATGTTTCCAGGGGGGATGATGTAATACCCCGAGAAATTTTTTGTTGAAATTTTGTGCGTAAACGTGTTGGGTTCTATCTTCTAGAATGAATTATAAATTTTTCTGCATGGAATGTCTTATATTACGACCCACCATTACGTAGAGTATCGAATAAGATTTCCAACGATATGTGGATCATCCAAAATGGACACCCGAGCGACGAGTTATGAACATTCCGATCAAATCATGAATAGTAGTGAACAGTAAAACGTGCAGGAAAAAGTACTGTGGCCTGGCGTATTTTTGCTCCAACTTTAAATGATCATAACTCCTTGTACATAATGATCTGGGTGACCTACTATATATCAATGGAAATTTCTGTGAGTCCTCTTTCTAATGAAATTAGTTTTATCCAATTTGTCTATCGGAGCAAAAAGTTAAAGTCGATCTACTTCAACCTATCAAAAGAGAATTTTTGGGTCAACTTCAAATGATCATAACTCCTCGTACAAAATGAGTTGGGTGAGATACTATATATCAACAGAAATATATGAGAGTCCTCTTTTTAATGAAATTGGTTTCATCCAATTTGGATATCGAAGTAAAACGTTATGGTTGATCTACTTCAGACTATCAAAATAGTCCACCAAAGGATAGATTCGAGAATTATTTGATTTTTAGGGGCATTTTGGTCATTCCCCCTCCCCCAAAATCTGTCCAAACCCTATATTAAAGCTTATTAGAAGAATTATATGTTATATTTCATCAAATTACCTCAAAAAGAAAACCCTAAGCTCCTACATCCAACTTCAAGAACCTCCAAAGTTCACCATTAATTCTGCAAATTTATTCAAGATTCCAAGTTCCGAGTTCAAGAACTTCAAGAACCTCCAAAGTTCACCATCAATTCTGCAAATTTATTCAAGATTCTAAGTTCCTAGTTCAAGAACTCCAAGAACCATCATTCAAAGGTACGATTAACATCTCAAAAACAAGTATCGATCTAAAGTTCACCATTCAAGGTATGTGGGATTTTTCAACAAGAACTCTCTTTCTTTCTTGTGCCCAAAAGTAATTTTCTTTACAAAGGCATGATTTTTATTTGATTTTTATGAATTTAAAGCATGAACCCATATCTTATGATGATTATTATGAAATCTTGATGTTTATAATTTTGAAAGATGAATTTACATGTGTAGAGATATAAAGCATGAATCTTGAACGATACTTATCATGATTTTTATATTTGGGTCGTGAATCCCCATTGGAAATTGTATTTTTTTTAGAAAGTGTGTGTTATAAGCACGTTGATGTTGAATATTTGAGATATTTTGAATGATTTGACCTTTTTGTCTTAATGGAGTTGTTTTGAACTCGAGTGTGAAAGAAATCCACAACGTGGTTGATTTTGATAGATGGGAAGCATGATGGCTCCCGATGTATATTTATATATTACTGAAATTATTTTTTTTGGATTGTCTTTAAAATGATCTGAGCTAAGTCTGGGAGAAATCTTTAGCACCGAGTGAGAGGTATAAAGCGACCTTACTTTCCTAGAACTATGTGCCCCCGTAGGAGTGAGCCTGAGGCTGATTTATATAGTGATCACTAGTTTGTGTGGATTTGATATCAATAGTCCTACTACGATGGCAAGGATAGGACAGCTCTCCCCAACGTGAGTTGTACGTTGGACTCCATGTAGCTCACATGGTTTATGTCGGTTATAGGATCTCCTAGTGTGTGTGTGTTTCCTTGTATCTATGGTGAACGGCGAAGTGATTTGAAAGTGGAATTGTGAAAGTTACTCTTTCGAAAGATTTAAATGATATTTACATTATGAGAATTGATATTCTTGATGAACTGAAAGTGATTGACAAATTATATGATGACTCACATGTGTTATTATACTTATTTCATCCTCTTTTAATTATGATGATTTTCTTCGGGCTATGTGAGTCTTTCATACATCCTGCATATTTCTTATAAATATTTATGATGATGATGTTTATACAACTGCATACACCCCCATATACTCGATTCCTTTCTATGGTACTGACCCACATCTTCGGATGTGGGTTGGATTTTCTCGGAATGTAGGTTCAGGTGCTCAGTTCCAGGTTCGACAGTGATTCTTCAGGCACACTGTTCTACATCCTTTGTCGTAGTGAGTCCTCATGTTTCGAGGACGTGATGTCTAATATTGATTTCACGAAATTGTTTACATTTGATAACTGAGTATGAGTCAGTTGAGGCCTGTCTCAATGGCTCGCTGATTTTATTGATTTTCTTAGAGGCTTGTCAGACTAGTATAAATGTTGAGAGTTGACTAATAAGTCCTATTTTATTATCTTTCTGAAATTCTTTTATTCTTGGATGATGATTACTCTATTGATAAATGAGGGTTATTTATGGAAACCCCATTGATTTGTGTTGAACTGAATAAAAATGGCTCAAAGGGTTAGCTTGGGTTACTCGTAGCCTTAAGCACCGTGTGACGCTTCGGGACCCGTTTTTCAGGACGTTACATTGTATTGAAGAGCTTTAATGGTGTTGAAGAAGACATTGTGTTGAAGAAGAAATGGTGGGTAGTTAAATGATATGATTTAATTGTAAAATGGAGCTTTAATGAATGATTTTAAAAAAACTTCAATGGAAGCTTTAATGGTGAATTGAGTTGAAGAAGAAAGAGTGGGTGGGTTGGGGAGGGGGGGTGGAAAGGGGTTAGGGATAATTTTAAAAAATAAATAAATATTATATTTTTTAAAAAAAAGAATATAAATTCTATATCAATTATATTACACGTAGCAGCTTTTAATTGATCAAAAAAGTCAAATTCGAGCCCTTTCACGCGCCTGTGGAGCGTGTATACACGTGGATGGTCAAAATGATGTGTTTGCAGCGAAATAAAGAAGAATCGTAGGGTAATAAGTCGAAGTGAAAGTTTAGGTGTCTTTTTGCAAATCTCGGACAAAATCAGTGGTGTAATTATGTATTTACTTTTTTCAATCTCTTAAATTTTATGAGGATAAAGTGGAATTGACTCTTCACACACACCTACTCTCTTTTTTTGTTTCTTTTTAATATATGTCAATAAAAACTAATGTTCATTTAATATCTATATTTAATGATGATAAATTATATATAATAAATAGTTAGCATATGAATGTACCTCAAAATTTTTATCTATACAATTTCTGATAAATTTGAAGTTATTAATATGGTTAAAAGGCGCGTGAAGCGCAACCTATCCCACTAATACACTTATATTCCTAAGTTGAAGCATTGAAAAAAAAAAAATACAAAGATTATATTTGTAACTATACAATTATTATAATTTTTGAATTTTTTTTTAATAGCTTAGACTTTATAAAGTTTTTATATGTTTAACTTTGTAACATTTGTATAAGTTTGAAAAAAAAAAAACTATAAAGTTTATATTTGTAACTATAAAGTTATTATAAGTTTTGGAAAAAAGTATTCTTTAATAGTTTAAATTAGATAAACTTTGTAAAGTTTTTATAAGTTTAACTTGATTATAAGTTTTGACAAAAAAAAAGGTAAACTTTATATATGTATCTTTAAGTTTTTTATAAATGTTGAAAAAAAATAAATAGTTTTTATACGTTTTGGAATATAAAAAATGTTTTCATATAAAAAAACATTAAGAATATAAAAAAAAAAATTATAATATTTTTCAAAAAATTATACAAAAATATATTATAAATAGAAAAAAGTTTTTATAACTTTTGAAAGAATTTTTTATTATCTTCTAAAACTATTTCTAAATAAATATAATTTAAACAAACAAAATTAAAACTTTAAGACCCGAATGTCAGTCCAATTCAACCCAGTTCCACACCGGTTACCTATGGACAGGGTCGAAACTCCAAATATTCCAGTAGACCATCACTGGCCACAAGGGACCCTATTTCGAATTCGGTTCTTGTAAAACCGGTCTGGTGGACCCGAATCCGATCCACTGTCACCCTTAATCATGAACATACACTTGTAGAAAATTCTTCTTAGCTTGAGGTGTGTCAAACACATCGTCTTTAAGGATATTTCACTCTGTATAGGTGGATTATACGATTTAACAAACTTTTTTAGTATTAAATTAGGAGTTCAAATCCGACAAAGATTAAATAAAGAAGAAAATCTAGCATATTGAAAAGTAGGAGGGAGATTATCTTGAGCTCTAACCGAAACGGAGGACTTTGAGTATATATAAACATAAGATCATCACATCAAAAATAGCTAATGACTAAGGTTTCAATGGATTTAAGCTGTGGAGTATTAATGTCAATAAAGAAAACAAATGCTAAGCTAATAATGATTCGGAGCAACAGTAGTTTTTTCTTGAATCCAACTTGCAACATTCGAAATTATATTAAAATAATTTGGCAATCAAAGCTATTTAAGACTAGGATATTAATTTTAGTCAACACAATGTTTTATCATAAGGAAAGCCATTAAGGCTAATCAATGGCTACACCAAATTGAACTATTAATTTAGAGATAGAAATTATTTTTCCTACACGTTATGCTCATTTTTGTTTACTAAAAAACAAGTTAGGAATTAATATCATCTATCCTCAGTCATCATCACAAGAAGTAAAAGTTCAAGACTTAGAATTAATGAAAAAAATCAAGTCAAAGAGCCGAAGGATAGAAACCAAGCGTAATAGTAATACCAATCCTTTTCGAATCAAGGAATATTTCATGAATTCCATCAACAGCATAACATCAAAAGGTGTTCTAATATTCAAGCACAACTTGCATGGAAGGAGATGCTAATTGTATTCATCTATTGATCACCTTTTTAGTCATTAAGGGTTAGTTTGGTTTGAATACAAGTCATGTTGGGATTAGTTATGCTGGAATGAGTTATTCTTGAATTATTTATTTTGATATTATTTTTTAGTTGTTGTTTAGTTTGTGATATTAAAAATAATACGCATTGCATTCTTTTAAGAATATATTGTTTATTTATAAAAATACCCTTCCCTTTATTTAAATTAATTATTTTTATGTATGTATTCCTATGTGTTCAATTATGTGCCAATATATCATATTCATGAGTAGTTGTCCAAATATATTTTTCTTATAAGCAAAAATCAACATATATGCATACACACGGAGCTGCTTTTTTTTACAATTGATGTAGTTGCATAATTTAAAATGATAATGTGTATCAAAATTAGGCAACATCTATGTAGTTCCTAAAATATTTAATTACAAAAATGGATTAAATACCAATAATTTAACTCTAATTTTTTTTCCAAAAAAAGGTTAAGCTCTATGATTTGCATAAATAAAAACATGAAGAGAAAAAAAAAATCAAGAATTGCTGTTCTTGTTTCCAGATTCATTCCAGAAGAATTGGAATTTCACATATGTGAAAGTAATAATCAATTATTTGGAGGGTAATTTTGTTTTTTATGTTTTTATCCGAAGAATAAATTAGATTGAGATTGTTATACTACCAAATGTTTGAGATAACTTATTCTGTTACTATTTGTTAGTTCTGAAATAAGTTATCTCGAACGACACAATCAAATGAAGCACTAAAAATTTTATTTCAGAATAATTATTTTATCTCATAATTATTTGTATTAGTACCTTATACCAAACGACCCGTAAGAGTCCTATTGAACGCTTCTTTCAACACCTCCTCAATAGACACCAAGGTTCTTTATTGTCTCAAAGTACATAAAAAATGATCCACAATAGAAGTTCTCTATGCCGTCCAACTTTAGTCCTATAAAAAATGATCCACAATAGAAGTTCTCTATGCCTTCCAACTTTAGTCCTCTGTTTTACCTTAGTATTATAATATTAGCAATAGATTTGGCCATTTGGGAAACAAAAGCTTTCTAATTATCAAAAGTCTATTTTAAAAGATCACATAAAGATCCTCCACTTGGGAATGGGATTCATTGTTAGATCAGAATATACACGTGCCAGGTGCTTAAACATTCTCCATGCAGCCAATGAAGATGTGAAGAGGAAGATCACACATTTGGGTTTTGTCATTTTTACGTACCGTATTTGCTTTTATTATTCGGTGCCCATATTTGATTTGACAAGATTCCAGCCTTCAAAATCAAGTGTTATGCAGCTTAGCACTTTTTCTGATTTGACCATTTAATGGATTTGTTTATCATCAAAAAGGGCACCGGTTGACGCTTGATTCGAAAAAGTAACCAAAAGCATAGAAGCCTAGTACTAGCAAACATTCTTATCAAAAGGGCTTGTTTTGGGGTGAGAGAAGAGAGAGACATTGTTTTAGTCTAAAATGTTTAAGGAAAAAAGTTACAGTGAATCTAAAGGGGTTGTTTGATTTGACACTAAATTATTTTATGAGATAATTATCTCTCGGCTAATTTATTTTATCTGAAAGCTGAATAAAATAATACTCAATTCAATAATTTATAACATTAATTAAGCAGAGAATTAATTTAATTTAAAACTTAAGCCAATATATCATATCGTAACCCACGTTTGATGTCTGACAGTAGTATACAGACCAGGGGTAGTTCGGGGATTTTGGGGTGGGGGAGGGGAAGTTTGAAGGCCATAGTTGTCCTAGGAAAAGTGATTCCGACATATGTGCAGCTCATTGGTTGATGAATAGTTGGGATGCACGAAAAAACAGTTGATGCTGACTAGGTTGACCACTGACCCCCAAAATTTTCTCTGATATTGTTGGGTTCTAAGACGTGGAATTGGCTTCTTGTAAAAATATCATTAAAGGCAGTATAAAATTGATTTTTATTTGATTTTATATATAGCGAAAATTTTGTTACTTCAAACTGCCCTTTATTTTTTATGGTTAGGATAATATAAAGGGAAAAGACTTAAATTTACTTCTTTACTTTGAAAAATTAACTAAATATATCATTCGTTATACTTTGGGGCAAAATTTATCCCCATTGTCATATTTTGGAGACAAATATACCCCTCTACTTTGAAAAATTAATATACTCCTCATCATATTTTAGGATCAAATCTACCATCGACGTCATTTATTGAGATCAAATTTATCCTCGTTGTTAAAAAAAATTTCACGTGTACCTTTTCTTTAGTAGAAAAATTCAAATTAACGTTAATGATCATATTTTTAAAAAAATAAAGCATACCTTAATATAATTTGTCTGATCTGACTTGAGCCATCAAAAAACATAAATATAAATATACTCCTGTAAGTTCTATTGGTCAATTTTTTCAACATCATTAAGCCACTGGATATTTATCAATGCATACCTTATGAAAAATGACACTTAACAGTCAAATATAATAGATTAGACCCATTAAATATTTCTCTGAATGATTAAGTTAGGAGGTCTTACTTTGTGCCAATAGTGACATATCTTCATTCAGATGTTTTTATTTGCAATTTAGATCTATACAAATTTTTCATCATGTTATTTGCTCAATAAACATATTCATCATATTCTAGAATTGAGATGCACCTAGAATTGCATACCAAAATTTAAAATTTGAACATAATTGAACAGGAGCAAAGTTTGTAATAGAAATTTTCTCTAGTTCCATGCTTGTATGTTATCCTATTCCATTTTACTTTTTATTCATTTGTAAGCAACCTATCAACGTTGCACGTTGAAAGAGAAGATTTTTTATTTGTTGAAAAAATTCGACAAATAAAACTGAGAGAGGGGGGATATTTATTTATGTATTTTTTGTGGGTCGAATCGAACAAATTAGATTAGGATGTGATTTATTTTTTAAAAATTGGTAATTTAATGCTGATTTAGAATTTTTTGTTAAAGGATATAGGTGAATTTTTTTTAATAATGACTATAAATAAAACCCAAAAGTATAACATCGTGAGTAAAATTATTTCCAAAGTATGATGAATTATATATTTAACAATTTTTTCAAAATAGAGGGATAAATTTGACTTCAAAGTATGACAACAAGGTAAATTTAGTCCTAAAATATAACGAAAGATAAATATTTAACTAATTTTTTAAAATAAAAGGATAAATTTGATCATTTTCTCTACTATAAATCTAATAATACATAGGTAAGCTATTGAGTAATGGATTATTTTTGGAGCATTTGATTTTTCTTATTCCTGGGAGCTGCTTCTTTTTTTTTCCCACATATCATCACTTGTGGTTTTCTTTAATTTTTTAGGAAACATTCAAATTAGGAGGTGCAGATAACTAACTTGTGAAATAGATTTATTATATGTATAATGGATCTGTTTTTCTTTGTGCGTGGATATTTCTTAAATTTAGTTTCAATATCTTTTAATGATTTATTCTTTTCGTAAGATGTATTCATTAATTTGTGTAGTTTATTATTTTATCCTATTGATATTTTTGTAATTTCTGTGTAGTATTTTATTCTAACTTTGCTATATTCAATGCGTAGGTTTATGTTCTTTATCTGATTAACTAGTATTTGTTGTTCATGTATAGGTAATTTTCCATCTGTATTAAATAATTTTTCGTATGTATTAAATAAATCATTATCTGTATCTTCTTTTTCTAAGGTTAATTTCATTTTAAGTAATTTTTCTTCTAGTTGTCTTTTTTCTATTTCAAGTTGATTTCTATAATTAACTTCTTCATATATCCAATTTTTCCTTTCTCTAATTTTTTTTTTATATATTCTGACATTTATTTATTCTAAATAATATCCATCTGAATCTAAGTAATATTGATGTTCATAATATATGTGTAAGTTTTCTATACTGTTTAATAATTCTTCCTCTTCATAATCTTGTAATTTTTCCCATATTATTTTCTTTATGTCTATAATTTCTATATCTCTAAGTATATATAAGATTAAGACTTTAAGATTATCTATCATTTAAAATTGACTAAATATTTTATTATAATATTTTGTAGTTGTTTGTTTTAGTCTTAGTAGTTCTTGCATATTTTCATTAAGAAATTCTATATATTTTATATCTTTAGTTTCCATGTATTTGTCTAAATTTACTTTCATCTGTTTTTCTATTAACTGTATGTTTCTCATTTTTTTTTTCAAAAATTCTAGATATATGTAATTTATCATGGTAAGTATTTGTAAGAGTAGTTAGGTAGGTATGGTATGTAATTTATTCTAGTCATATAATATTTACCAAATGTTTTTTCTAATATGATTTTTCTTATATCTACTACTTTTATATCCTTAAGTGCATACAAAATAAGTATTTTAAATTTATCTACCATCACATCAGATAAATAATTATTCATTTTCATAAAATTGCTATTTTTAAAATATTCTCTTCAATCATGTACATAACAAAATATGGTCATCTTAGATTACTATATACTAGATTATTCTTAAATAACATGTTCTTCGGTCATTATTAGCATGGTAATCTGGATACTTTTCCCTTAAACAGCGCATCTACTCTGGTTACTCCCCACCACGGCTTCTTGCCTCATTGGTTTCACCTTTAGGATGGCATAGTTCTTAGGGATTTTTCTCCGTTTCCACTTTGCTAATAAACTTCTTAACATATTATTCTTCTAATAATTCTACTATAAAGTAACTAACATGAATTTATTTTATCATACTATGATTGTTCGGAATTATGAATTTAGCTATTCATAATCATAATTAAATATACCTGTTCGGGTAGGTTTGATATTTCTAAGGTTTGTTCCTCCATAGTTTTTTCCATTGAAATAAATCTGTTTTTTAATAACTAAGAAAAATATTTGTTGTGGACAGGAGAGAGTTTTTGCTTCAACACATGAAGGTTTGCTTTGCAATGCTTTCGGTTCATCTTATTTATAGACTGAATGAATCTTTACAAGAATTTGCACGTTTTTAACATTAGTCTACTTTACAAAAAAGACTTCTAATAAGACAAAAATCATTAATGCCTAGACTAATAATAGTCAAAAAGCCTAAAGCCTAAAAAAGTCTAAAAAGTCTAAAAATCTAGCCTATACAAAAACGTTCAATACTTTACGTAAAATGAATTGTGAAAGTTTACATGTTACTTTCACAATTTAATAGCTTGTCTTCTATTATTACACCGTTGATATCTTCTCGTTGTCGTATCTGCTGCTTTTCCATTATAGCTTCTTATCTTGTATCTTCCAGCTGGCATTCTTATCTCCTTGGTTGATTTTTCTTCTATTCTAGATGAACTTCTGGGATATCATTATCTCCTCCATTATATTTTGAACATTTATGATCTGGATATTTATGTCTAATTGTCTTGCAATATCTGGTTAATATTTTTCTAAAATAAATTTTTCTCTGATAGCTCTGGCGATAGGTTCTGTCTCTGGTTTGAGTAACGTCATAATCCATTGTCTAATAGTTTCCATATCTTTTTCTCGTAATTCCTTTGAATTTGAATATATTAGTACATGATTTCTTGAATAATAACTCCATATGGGATTGTGGTTGTAGTATGTGTTCGCTAGCTCTTGCAAAATTGTAGATAGTTCGATAATTCTCTTATTCGCATAAAATTTTGGTATCTCAATTCTAGGTATTTCTGGTTGTGGAATAATATCTTGTGGTATAATCATGTCTCGTGTCATTCCTATCTTTACAACTTGTATGGGTTTTTTAACTTCATCATATAATATCTTTGCTGGTGCCGTGTAAATTTTTATAAAAAATAGGGTACCTTTGGTTATTCTTTTAAAAATGATAAATGCTTCATATATTTCCGGTATAGTGGATATCTCATTTCCATCAGAGGTATATACAGTACTGAGTAGTCCATATTCATAGAAAGTTTTAACTAGACTTGGTTTGATTTTAGGTAAAGCAATTAGCTTATTATATCCGGTCAATCTTTGGGTTATATAATTTGTATCTGGTTCTTGGATGTTTATAGCTCTGGGGTTAGTATTTAAAAAGGTCTGTACATTGTAGATATTTTCTATATATGTTCGGGCTGTGTAGTTGTAAGTCTTTTTGTCTTGGTTTAAACTATCTCGGTATGTGGTAATTTGTGAGGGTATAAACATGGGATCTTTTGATGTATTTGGTATATATGGTTTATCAAATAGCTTTTTTAGGTTCATATTTGTGTTTTTCCTAACTCCTTTGCTTGTACCTGCAGAAGTAGATTGATAAATGTTATGGGTTTTATGGAGTGTCCCATCGTCTCCTTCTAGCTCTGGAACTTTAATGTCTTTCGATTGACATAGCTCTGCATACTGCTGAGTTAGCTGATTTGTAGCTATAGACTTCAGTTTAACTTCATTAGTCTTCAGCTTTTCTATTTCATTACCCATACTGTCCACTTTCATTGAAAGCGTAGTTAGGGTGTTGAGTATTTTTTTCTAGAGTATCCTCTTCTATTATATCAGTCTGTGTAGCTTTGTCTTGATATGTAATCTGCAATAACATTTTTGTTAGTACTAATTACTTCAATTATAAATGTGAAATTTAATATATTCAAGACTAGTCTTTGAATCTCTTTTGTTGTAACTGGATTTTGTATTTTCTTAGTTAACCACCAGCGTACCTGTGTATTATCTGTTCGTATAATAAAATTGTTATATACAATATATGGCTCAAATGCTAACAAATATTTATATAATGAACATGATTCTTTCCTATTTATTTCCCATTTTATTTCTGTTTCATTGAACGTACCTGAGTAGTATCTACAATACTGTTCTAATTTTTCTGCTTCATATTGGTATTTAAGTACTCCTCCATAACTACATTCACTAGCATTTGCTTCTACTATATATATAAATTTTCTATTTTTATCTGGAAATTGTAGTTTTGGTAATTCTTTACAAAGTAATTTTATTTTTTGAACTTGTTTTTTATCTTCTTCATTATAGTTATATTCTACATTCTTTTTTAATTTTTCTGTAGTGGTTTTAAAGTTTCTGCTAATTTTGAAACATATTCTCTTACTTGGTTTACTAATCCTAAAAATGATTGTAATTTCTTTTTTGTATCTAATTCTTCTTTCAAATTTATTATTTTTTGTACTATATGTTGTTGGATTTTTACTCCACTCTTATCAATTTGTATTCCTAAAAATTCTATCTGATTTTTCATGATTTCAGCTTTCTTTTTGCTTAGACTTATTCCCGATTTTTCTATTATATCTGTAAATTATTCTAATAATTTTAAATGTTCTTCTTTAGTTTTTGTATATAATAATATATCATCTATGTATACTATACAATTAAATAATTGTTTAAAATAACTATCCATAAAATGTTGATATCTACCTGGTGCATTTTTATATCCAAATGGTAATACGTTCCATTCATAAAATCCTTGTGGTACCGTAAATGCGGTTAATTCTTTAGATTCTTCTTCTAACTTTAAATGGTAAAATCCTGATTTACAATCGAATTTACTAAAATAATTATATCCCTATATTTGCCTTATTTTTAATATCTTATTTGGTATTGGATAATTATATGTCATAGTCTTTGCATTTAAATTTCTATAGTCAATAACCATTCTACTTCTTCCTCTTTTTTGTTCACTATGTTTATTTACTATAAATACTGGACTATTATGTTTACTATTACTTTTTTGTATGTATTGTTTTTCTAATAATTCATCTATATGCATTTTAAATTCTTTTAAATCGTCAAAATTATATGTTAATGGTTTTTGGGTTATTATGCTATTTTTATCTATTAATTTAATTTTTATAGTAGTTTTATGTTTTTCCCATCCTTTTAATGGATCTTCACTATATAATTGTTCTAATTTTTTCTTAATTATTTCTATCTCATTTATTGAAAATATAGTTATTTTTGTTTTATTTATCGAAAATACACCAAGTTCTATTGTATCTTCAGTATTTTTTATATTTTCTAACTTTTGTGTAATTTTTTCACTTCCCTTTATCCAATCAGTTTTCTTTTTTATTTTATTATTAACTATTTTTGCTCTTACTTTCTGTTTACATGGTGTTGTAAACTACCAATCTGTTCTAGTTATTATATGTGGGTATAATTTATCTAAAAACAGCATTCCTAAAAGTATATCTTTTGATGTTAGTTCATAATTATAAATTTCTTCTATTGTTAATATCTTATCCCATACTTGTATTTTTACACTCCTAGCTTTATAAGTAATTAAGCTTCCTTCATTATTAAATCCTTTAACTATTATTGGTGTTTTGAGTTTATTCCATTTGCTTTGTGGTAAGCAATTATATCTACATAAATTAGCTTCTACTCCTGTATCTATCATAGGCGTATAATATCTACTGTAATATCCTTCTACTACTATCTTCATTAATACATATATTTTCATTTTATGTTAAGGCTTTTCTTAAGAATAATTTCTCTCTGTTATATGTTAAGGTTAATTGTGTATGTTCTATATTATATGGTTTTACTTGTTCTAGCCATCTTATTCCTAATATTATGTCTACTTTTTGCATTTCTTCCTTTACTTCAAATTCTATTTTTATTTTTCTAATTCCCATTATTATTTCTTTTTCTGCTATATTTTTACTATTTATTAAACTTCTTGGTAGATCTGGGCATATATCATTATCAGTTTTTATTTCTTCATTTTTTACTAGATATTTTACTATATAATTTTCTTCTTGTCCTGTATTTAAGAGTATTAAATATTCTTTTTCATTTACCTTTCCTGTTATGTAATATTGGTTTAAATTATTTGTTGAATTTATTTCATAACTTGTTCTTTTTGATGAGCTTAATGATTCTGTTTTTTCATCAGCTATTCTTTTCGTTGTACTTATTCTATCATTTATTATTTCTAAATTTTCTTCTATATCTATGTCTCTATAGCTATAATCATTATAATCTATTGTTTTTACAATTTGTTCGGATGGACTTTCTATTTGTATTTTGTTAATCTTATTTTTTTCTGTTATTTTATGTTTTGTTGTTAATACATATAAATTTTTGCATCTTGTTGTAAATATTTTACTTCCTGGGGTTAATTCTATTCCTGATATTTTCCAATATAATACTAATGATTTATCTATATTTTTATCTGTTACTGCTACTGAATAATTTACACTTATTATAAATTAAAATTTTTGGTATATTAAATTTCCTTTTATGACAATTATTATGCTTTTTTCTACAGGTTTTATAATTCTATCATCTGCTAAATATAATTCTATTGGTGTATCTATTCCTTCTCTAAAATATGTTTTTATTAATATCTCTGTACCTCCAAGGTGTACATATTTTATTGAGTCTCTACTTTTTATATCATTTATCTCTTTATTAATTATTCTTTTGTTTAGTAGTGATATACTAGCTTTACCTTTTGCATATCTACACTCTATTACATGTTCCTTTTGGCATACTACATAATATTCTTCTTTTTTCTTAGTAAATAGATTTCTTATTGTTGGTATTTTAAATATTTTTTCTATACTTAAGTCTAATTCTTTTCCTTTTATTTCATCAAATATGTTGTTGTCAAATATTATTTTTTGATCTGTTCCTTCATCATTTAAATATTCTTCGTTTGTTATTATTTTTATATCTTCTCCAGTCATTTGATTCATCTATTTCATTATCTGTTTCATTTTCTGAAATTTCATATATACTATCCTCACTTTCTAATTCATAATCTATATAATCTATCTGCATATATTCTATATTATCTATTTTTATTTCTGATATTTGTTTATTTTTTGGATTTTTAGGTAATTTACAATCTCTAGCTAAATGTCCTAATTTTCCACAATTATAACAAGTACATTCTTTTATAAATTTCTTTTTTTTATATGGTCTTTTGTATTTATAATTTTTTACATAATATCTTTTTCTTGGTTTCTTGTATTTATATTTTGATTTTTTATATTTCTTATGTCTTTTTCTTTTCTTATAATATCTTTCTTCACATCTGAATTGGGGTGCTATTTTATCTTTGCAACATGCTAAATTTCTTATCAATGTTTTTTCCATTTTTAATTCTTCTGTATATTTTTCACATAAGTTTCTATACCATTGTTGTAAAATTTTATTCTTGCTCCTAGAGTATCTACTATTTTTGCTTCTTCCCAACTCTTTATTATCTTTGAACTAAATGGTTCGGGTAATTTATTACAATATAATTTTCTTATTTCTTTACTTTTTTCTATATTATATGCTCCTTTATAATAATATTCTTTAAATGCGCAAGTATATTCATCTATATAACACATATTACATATTGCTAATTTTAACATTAAATTCCTATTTGTATCTTTTTCTTCATTTTGTTCTTCTTCTATTGTTGTCATACTACCAAATTCATCTTTTATAGCTGTTTCATATTTTTTTTAATAATTATATAGGTGTTAGTTTAGTTGTTGTTGATGATGTTCCTTCTGTAGGTTTGTTAGTTCTTAATACCTTCTTGCTATTTTCAGTTAAATTTGAAAATCATAATTTCACTGTTCCTATTAGTGTTCTTTCTATATTTCTGGTGCATCTGTTATGTTTATATTATTATCTAATAAATTATTTTGTCATATATCCTATCCATAATTGTATTATTTTTTCTGTATCTACTACACAGTCTAAGTCTAAAAAGTTATAATTTTTATTAACTATTTGTTTTGGTGTCCAGTTGTCATATTCGTTCTTTAGATTATATCTTTTAAACTTATTGTTATAATATGTAGGTTTTCTTATTTATGATGTTCTAGGTATTATGTTTTCATCTTCTTATATCAAGAGTATTTATTTCTGTGTTGATATTTTCTAAGTTTTCTTCATTAATTACTTCTTGTTTTTCATTGATTTCTAAATTTTTTGTATTTGTTAATATTTCTGTATATGTTTCACTATCTTCTGAATCATAATTATCTGTCCCTTCAACATCTATATTATTTATTTCTAATTTTTCTTTAAATTGATTTATCTCGTTTAGTAATTTTTGTTCTTTGTCTTTTTCTTCCTTTTCCTTTTGTCTTTCTTCATAGAAATCTTTTAACATTTGTAGTTCTTTTTCTAATTCAGCAATCCTACTATTTTTAGTTTCTTCTATTTTTCATATTTCTTCTGTAGTTTGTTGTTTTATTTTTTCTATTTCCTTTTTCCTATCTATTTCTTCATTTTCTCTTTCTATTCTTACCATAGCTGTCAATTTATCTTCTAATTTTAATTCTTATTTTCTAACATTAAATATAAATGTTCACCTATTTTCTTATATCTTATTCCTAGATTAGAAAATACTATTTTTATTTTTAATCCATCGTGATTTTCATATATTTTTTCATCTATTATAAATTCTTCTTTGTTCATTTTATTATGAATAGTCCATGTTGATATATATATATATATATATATATATCAACATGGACTATTCACAATAAAATGAACAAAGAAGAATTTATAATAGATGAAAAAATAGGTATGGTTAATGGGATAGGGGTTGAGGTATTCCTCCCCCCCAGTTTGTTGATTTTAGTTTGGAATTTGGTTTTTGAAATTTTGTTTTTCCTCAACCCACTCAAATAATTGGATCTGAAACATGGTTAATCACATGATTTAGCTCACTTCCCTAAACTATGACATTGCATAAATGGTTAAGTGGATAAAAAGGGTTTTAAAGGCCTTGTTACCCATGTTTTTTATTTTAAACTTAATTTAATAAACAAGGGTGGTGGTGGCATTCCCCAGACTTGATTTAATGAACAAAAGGGGTCATGGCATTCCCCTAAGTTGATGGAATTTATATGGTATAATTATAAGTATACAAATTATAATAGTATGATAATACATATGGTTGATTTCTTAACAGATAATTCCTTTATCAAATTGTTGGGTTATGTGAAACTTGATTTAATTACGCTTAAAAGGGGTTGTGTAGCTCACCATGGAAGGTGGAGGTCCTGAGGGGACCAATACTGGAAACCACATTTGTTGGTGGGAGAGTCTTTTCAATCGTGTGCATTAGTTCACACTTATATCTATTTTGGACTTGCTGGTGTGGAGGCATTCCCTGGCACATCCTTTAATTTTCCTAGGTTATGATGCTAATACGCATAAGGACCCTTTCAGTAGGGGCAGATAAACCTATATAGCATGTGGGTGCCTCTAGGAGAGTTAGAGCTATACAACCTAATTTAATAGTTTTAAATAACATGCTAAATCTTTTTCCCTATCACAACATCTTATATATATATATATATATATATATATATATATATATATATATATATATATATATATATATATATATATATATATATATATATATATATGCATGTATGTGAACATGTACATTAAGTTTGGACTTGTTTCTGATTTTATGTTATTTTATACTTATTTTGAGTTATATGCTATCGCTCACCCTACTAACCATCTCCGAACACTATATCCCCATGCAATACAGGGAATAAAGACACTATGCTTTTTTGTGCAGTGATAGGTGAGTCCTGACTAGCCTATGAGTTAGCTTTTACGTAGTGAGTTTCCATTCTCCAAAAGACCCTGATTTCATGGTCTTGTTTCATTCAGATTTTGGGCTATTCCTTATGGATTCATTTTTGCTATGGTCTGGGGTGTGTCATAACTTATGTTGTTCTTGGTTATTAGAGGCTTTGTGGATTAGTGTGGATTGAGATGGATGTTAAAGTTCTTAGATTTCTTTCTGAGCTAGTTGCTTAACTATCTTATTATATGTTTGGAACTCAGCTCAATTTTGTATATGTTCTACATTCATCTATTGCTAGTTGAATTATGTTCTAGTTGGCTAGGGTAAAGGGAGTGGTCTCCAATCTTCGGCATACTTGAGATACCCATCATGGCCAGGCACCTATTCGGGTTATGACAATGATCTTGTATATACATGTTCTTCCATGCTTCTACTTATACGTGATATGATGTATTTTTGTATTCTATTTGGTTATTATTGTTGCAAATATATATGATACATTAAAACTATTAGTGAAAGCAGTTTGCAGTATAATTGTGGGATATTTTCTTATTGCAGGTGATATGCCTTTTATGTGTATTTTGTATGTTTTATTGTATACTTTTCTCGATTGGCCTACGGTACCTACTGAGTACAAGTGGATCATACTCACGTCTACTGTACTCTTTTGGTGCAGGACCTAGTATGAGTGAGCCCTAACTTAGTTTATTTAGGCGATATTTAGTGCTTTTGAGGTAGTGGTTGACATTCAAGCATCCGTATGTATTTTACTACCTTTCTTACATAATATATCCTTACTCTAATTTCAGAGATAGAGTTTCTCTTGTATTTGGACATATTACATATTTTTTTTAGGTTCGAGTTATACTTGATACGTTCTTATACCATTGGCATCAAGTTTTAGGACTTATGGTTGTATTATTGATTTTATACTTTCCTCACTTATTATATTATATGGTTTAGTTCATTTTAGAAGCCTTATGTTGGGGTATTTCTATATTTTCCCCTTTTTGTGTATTCGTTTGGGTTATAGGCTTACTTATCAAGGTACACTGCGACAAGTGACATCATGACCCTTAATTTTGGGTCGTGACAAATTATTATCAGAGATAGGTTTCATTGGTCTCAATGGTTTAAGAATGAGATATCTATAGAGTCTTGAGGATCGGTGCATAGACATCCATATCTTTGATTGAGAGGCTACAAGATGTTTTTAGGAAAATTCCATTATATTATTCTTTACCATGTAAAGTTCTATCATACCTTACATTTCGAGTTCTGTTCCACTCTTTCTGCACAGATGGTGTTGACTAGGTCCCGCGAGAGTAGAGATGTGGAACTTTCTCCAAGAGGGAGAGCCTCAAGTCATGGATGGACTCGAGGGACTGGATGGGCTCGTTGATCAACCCCATTTAGAAGGAGTGCTAGGGGACTCTCTTGTGAGCCTCAAGTTGAGAAAAATGGATGCGTGAGGTTTACTCCAGTTCTCCAAAGTTAGTCTTCCCCAGACTTGAAGGGATTTTTGGTGAATTTGCTAACCCGTTAGAGGGTTCTCCTTTGGTTATGTTGCATGTTTATCGAATTTTAAGTTTGGATCCTCTTATTGCACCTACTTTTATTTTAGGCAATCCTCAGACCCTGAGTCTTATTCCTATTTCAGCATGGACATCAGAGTATAGTGTCCAAGGATTGGGAGTGAAGCCTTCATATATGTTACCTTCTCAGATAGGATCTCAGCCTGCTAGATTCACTATACCTCATCTTGTTGTAAGTATTGTTATGTTTTCTAAAGATTAGAAGAAGTTCAAGAGGTTTACTCATTTGGGTCCTCCTAGATTCAGTGGTGCTGTAGCTGAGGATCCTTATGAGTTCCTAATTGATTACCGTGAGAGGTTTCACAACTTGGGTTCTTTTGAATTATATGGGGTTTCATATACTACCTATCAGTTGAGAGATATTTCTAGAGATTGGTGGAGGTCACTAGTTAGTTGAAGACCTCTTGATGCTCCAAATATAACTTGGGATCAGTTTGTTGATGCATTTCTATGGAGGTTTGTGCCATAGAGTTTGGGGCATCAAATACGTGTTGAGTATAACTGCCTGGAGCAGGGCTCCATAATAGTAGCAGAGTATGAGGCACCCTTCTATGCCTTGTCTAGATATACCTATGCTAGTATTTCCACAGAGTCTGAGAAGATTCAAAAGTTTATGAAGGGTATGGATGTCTTTCTTCAGTTGGCTATATCACATATGGTTGTATTTGGGGTATCTTTTCAGAGTATAGGGGATCATTCTAAGATGATTGAGGGTATTCTTCGAGCATCTCAGGGAGGTACCAAGAAAGTGGGCCATTTTAGTGAGTTCAGATGTCAGGTTTCTTATGGTAGAGATTTCAGAGGTTCTTATGAATATCAAGATAGGTCGATGCAAGTTAATTTACATAGTTTGGGTGGTGGATCTTTTAGTTCAGTAGTTCAGGGTGTTCATCCAGGCCTAGTTGTACCTTATCCCATTGAGATGAGAGTCGTAGAGATTGCTTTGTGTATGATGATACTAGCCATATGGAAAAGAACTGTCCTTGCTGTGTGTTTAGAGATACTTTTATTATTGTTATGATAGGTACCGGTGCTACCAGAGGTGTGAGGGGTAGAGATAGTGGATTTCGTGGTGGTCATCATGGGGCTTCAAAACCAATTGGTGGTCTAGGACAGTTTTATGCTATACTTACCAAACCTGAGTTAGAGGCTTCAGATGTTGTGATCACTAGTATCGTCCTTATTTATTTTAGATCTGCATCTATTTTATCTGACCCCGAATCAACTTTCTTCTCTGTGTCTACATATTTTGTTTTGGGTTTTGATTCTATTAGTGAGTCTCTTCCTATGCCTATTCGTGAATCTACTTAGTAGATGATTCTTTAGTGGTAGATCGAGTGTATCGATCTTGTGCTATAACTTTTGTTGGGCGTGAGTCTTTTATAGACTTTCTTGTGATAGATATGGTTGATTTTGATGTTATTTTGGGAATGGAATGGTTGGATTCTTGCAATACGATTTTAGATTGTTATGCTAAGACCATGACCTTAGCTTCACTAGGGTGCCAAGGATTTCTTGGAAGTGTTTTATTCATTTGGGTCCTAAGATGATTATATCTTATGTGCTCATAGATTAGTTGATAGGGGTGCTATTTTATTTGACTCATATTCATGTTACTAGAGTTGCTTCACCTCTTTCTTTGGATTTTGTAAGTGTTGTCCGTGAATTCATAGATGTGTTCCCTACTGATTTGTTTGGTATTCCTTGAGATCATAATATATATTTTTCTATTGGTGTTGATTTGAGCTCCAATACCATTTCTATTCCTCCTTATTGGATGGCCTCAACCGAATTAAAGAAATTAAAGGACTAGTTGCAGGAGTTGTTAGATAAAGGATTTATCTGACCTAGTGTATCACCATGGGGTGCACCTATTTTAGTTGTAATGAAAGATGGGTCCATGTGGATGTGCATTAATTATCGGCAATTGAACAAGGTGATGGTTAAGAATAAGCATCCTCTTCCTTGTTTTGATGATTTATTTGATTAGCTTCAAGGTGCTGCATTGTTTTCAAAGATTTATTTGATGTATGGTTATCATTAATTGAGGATTAGAGCTTTGGATATTCTCAAGATAGCTTTTCAGACTTCATATGGTCATTATGAGTTCTTGGTCATGCCTTTTATGTTGGTTAATGCCCCATCGTGTTCATAGAGTTGATGAACTGGGTGTTTTGATAGTATCTCTAATCCTTTGTTATTGTATTCGTTGATTATATCTTAGTTTATTTAAGGAGTGAGACCGATCAAGAGGTGCATTTGCAGATTGTGCTTCAAAGATTGAGATATGAGAGGTTGCATTCCAAGTTCTCCAAGTGTGAGTCTTGGTTGAGGTTGTTTTTTTCTAGGGTCATGTAGTGACTAAATAAGGTATTATGGTTGATCCAGCAAATATTGCAGCATTTTGTTATTGTCCTAGACCTATTTCTCCCATCGAGATTCAAACTTTGTTGGCTTGGAAGGTTATTATCATTGTGTTATCGAGAGCTACTCATCTATTGTAGCTCCTTTGACTAAGTTGACTCAAAATAAGATTTCTTTTTAGTTGTCTGATGCATGTGCGGTATGTTTTATAAAGCTCAAGGAGTTGTTGACTTCAGCTCTTATCTTGACTATGCCCAAGAAAGGCGTGGGTTTCATCGTGTTTTGTGTTACTTCAAGTGTTGGGTTAGCTCTTATGCTGATACAGGAGGGTAAGGTAATTGCATGTGCTTCTCATTTGTTGAAGTCCCATAAAAGAAATTATCGTACCTATGATTTATGGTTGTGCCCAATTGTTTTTGCTCTTATATTGTGGAGGTACTATTTTTATGGAGTCCGTTGTGAGATTTTCTCAGATCATCATAGCCTTCATTACTTCATCACCCAGAGAGATCTTAATATGAGACTGTGACATTGGCTTGTGTTTCTCAAGAATTATGACTTGACTATTCTTTATCATTCGGGCAAGGCTAACATGGTTGTGGTTGCCTTGAGCTGAAAGTTAAATAGCATGGGTAGCTTGGCATATCTTTTGACCCTGGAGAGGCCTTTAGCCTTAGAGGTCCGTTTTTTAGCTAACTAAATGGTTAGTTTTGATATTTCGATATATGGTTGTGTTTTGCCATTTGTTGAGGCTAGGTCTTCTTTGATGGAGAAGATTCGAGTTCATCAATTTGATGATGTGGGATTGAGTTTGATTCAAGATAAGGTGTTGAGTGGAAAGGATAAGGAAACCTCACTTAATTCAGAAGGTGTTTTGAGGATTAGAGGTTGATTTTGTGTGTCGAGAGTGTGCGATTGGATTATATTGATTTTGATGGAGGCTCATTATTCTAGGTATTCTATCAACCCGAGAGTGACCAAGATGTATCGTGATTTGAGAAAGCATTACTAGTGGGGTGGTATGAGGAAGGATATAGTGGATTTTGTATCTCATTACTTTTGTTGTCAGTAGGTGAAGGCCGAGTATTTGAGACCTGGTGGATTGCTTAAGAGGCTACCCATTCCAGAGTGGAAATGGGAGCGAATTACCATTTTTTTGTAGTGACCGGATTTCCTCACACTTTCCATGGACCTAACAGTGTTTGGGTCATCATATATCGATTGACCAAGTCCGTGCATTTCCTTTGGGTGCAAGTCTCTTACAGTGATGAGAGGCTGGCCCATATCTATATTCATGAGATTGTGCAACTTCATGGTGTGCCGATGTCTATCATTTTAGATTGGGGTTCTTTTTTCACTTCGCACTTTTTGAAGACTCTTCAGGACGAGTTGGGTACACGAGTTGACCTTAGTACATAATGTGCTATAGAAATATAGCCCTTTCGACACTTACAACTATGAAAATATGCAATTTTCTTAGGTTGTTTTATCAGATATGATGTGTTTTGGGTATATTTAGCAAAAAACTAGGTTTTGGATACAAAGTTAAAGAAAAAGATGAAAAATGGAGTCTTGGACTACTTACTTGAAACATATTTGGGCATTTATGGCTTTTACCGGGTGTGTGTGACCAAAGCATGTACCATAAATTGAAGTCCAGAAAGCTTGGTTTCAAGATTTTGAAGACCTGGAACTTACCAATGTCTACATGTGGACCGTATGTAGCACTTGTGGTCCGTATCTGACTATGGTAAGTAGTAAAATTAAAGATCCACAGAGTTCAAAAGTTGAAGAAAAATTGCTCTATGTCAACATACGGACCACATGCAGTACTTACAGACCGAATATGGGTAAGCTAAGTACCAGAGTCCAAAGTCTAGAGAGAAAACAGTGCACGAAATTTTTTTGGCACTTACCTGGGTCTACATGCAGACCGTATGTGGTACTTGCAGACCGCATATGGCCCAAGAAAGTAGCCACCGACCCATTTTGTCCTTTGTCGTTCGGGCATTTGTATTTAGGGTTTTCTCATTCACTTTAAATATCCTTTATGTGTTTTTTAGTAGAGGTTACATACTCTTGATACTAATAAACATATATTTGATTTTGAGATCCATCTTTAGTCTTGGAATTACTTTATATTGATTTTGTTTGTTAGTTAATTTAAAGTTTTGAGTTTTTCAGTTGTTGATTATTGTGTGATTTTTGAATGTCTTCAAATATGAATTCTTTTAATTGTTACACAAACATGAGCAGCTAATCTCCCTTAGCTAGGGTTGTGGGAACCCTGGCTACATAATGAAGTAGGGGAAGTGTTAAATCCTTCTACACTGTTGTTGCTGCATGTATTGGGGTTTCCTTTGCTTTGATTGATTTCTTAACGGGTGCACAGGTTAAGATCCAACTTGTATCCACTACAAACCTGAGAGGGAGGTAGATATTGGGAAAAGGAAATTGCAATGGTGATTTGGGGTTAATTGTCGAAATATGCTTACTTGCACCATCTTTTTAAGCTAGTTAACTCTCATCTAATCAACTTGAGACCGAGAGGAGATAAGATATAACCAGGTTCCAAGGTAACAGTTAATAATGAGACACTCTGAGACCAAAAGGAGATGAATGAAATTTACTAAATGGTGCCAAGAGGCGGTTGGTGATACCTATCTTAGCAGAATCTACATGCGCAGCAGTTTTATAGGTAAATTGAGCACGAGATGCTTACTAAGTTAGAAACCAGGGAAACACAATCCTAGTGTTTGCTACGACTGAATTAGAACAAGAGTTAATATTAGTTACTTGCTCAATATAGTCACTACAAAACCCCATTTGCTTTTCCAAGTATTGCCCGTAGTTTACAGCGTTAAGACCAAAAATTCCACATATTCCCTTGGGATTAGACCCTAACCTTTGTTGGATTAATATATTTGACAACGATCACATAAACTTTAGAATAATGGTGTAGCTTGGGCATGATAAAATTTTTGTCCCATTACCATGGAGTATGGTGTTGAGTTGAGAACCGAAGTTGTTGAAGTTTACAAGTCCTTTTGTTTTATATTCTTAGTTGGGTGTACGTCGGTGTATGCCCAACACATGGAGTAGAGGCAATCTCTTACTCCCACTGAATCTGAATAAAGGATTCTATAAACACTTAGTAGGATGACAGAGCCAAAAATAATGATATTCCTGAAGGGGTTCGTGATACTGCACACTAGGTGCCTCCCTCTACTTATGAAGGATTTCAAGACATTGTTGACTAGCAGATAGAGGTATTGTTAATCTAAGCTGCTAATTAGAGAAGGGAAGAGAATTCTTAGCGCATTGCTCGATAGGCAGAATTAGTTGTCCAGAGATAGGAAGCAGATCGTCGAGCAGCACTTGATGGTAATCATAATAGGGTTAAGAATGGCTATGCTTAAGTAATCCCAGCATATTTGTATTTGTAGACATATAAGGATGATGAAGAGGATCTAAGGTATGTTGTGCCGGCTAGGAATTGAGCTATTATTCCTATAATTTTGCCCTTGGGCATTAAGTTTGGCATATCAAGTGCAATGATTTATCTCTTAAATCTGAAGAGTGTATTTTTGGGTTTTCCTATTGATGATGCATACATGTATCTTGTGAATTTTATTGGGATCTACAGTTCATACTAAAATCTAGGGTTGAATAAGGAGGCTCATAGATTAAGGTTGTTCCTTTTCTTGCTTACAGGAGAATCATCATTATAGTTAGAGGAACTGCCAAGAGTATCTATCACTACATGGAATGAGTTGCACAAAAAATTCTTAAACCAATTCTTTCCTCTATCAAGGATGCTGCAACTTAAGGATGTGATTTATAATTTCAGAAAGCTTTAGTTAGAATCTATGTATGAGGCTTGGTTCAGGTTCAATAAGAAGCTGAGTACGGTTCCTAACCATCGAATTTCAGGGATGAGCTTATTAGAGATATTCTATAGAGCCTTGACCATCAGTTCTAGAGCTATGGTAGACACCATCTCTAGAGGAGCTTTTATGATAATACACTGGGAGGTACCTTTGGATATTCTAGATCAGATCTTGCTCACTAATCGAGTGTGGAAAACTCAAGAGGATGAGAAGGGATCTTGCATTTATGCTATTGGTGCCTCCTGCGACCAAAAAATAGCTCATGATTCAGTAGCATAAGAAATTGTGCTGCTAACAATAATCTTGGGTTACTGGCAAAGTAGTTTGCAACAACAAGTTCCGAGAAAGTGAACATAGTAGGAGCACATGATTCAGCTTCCAAAGCTTATGAGTCAGAGTTAGAGGAGGAAGAAATATATTTGGATTGTCAGTAGGCGGGTTTTCTAGTGAAAGAGCATGGAAATCAACGTCGAAACTATTATGAAAGATACAAATACCATAGTAAGGAGAGAGATGGTGATTGGAGGAAAAAGGTTGACTATAAAGAGAAGGGAGATAGGTACATTCCACCAGGCAGTCGAGATACAAAATCTAGAATGAAGGCGATGCTGACCACACTGGTAAAGGAACAAAAAATCAGGAGAACAACCATAAGGAGATTAAGGTTGACATTTCAGGGTTGACCCAGAAAGTTGAATTTCATGCCACTGTTATCAAGAAGTTGGAACACCAGTTCGGGAAAATGTATGCAACACTAAACTAGAGGTATCCATGAACCCTCCGAGCAACACTGTTCAATATTTGAAAAATGACGATCATCTTCTTGATATTACCATAAGGAGTGGTATAACTACTGTGGATCCCCCATTACCTACTGCAGAAGAGCCAAGGCCTGATGAAATTGTTGTTGATGAGACATCTGTTATATAGTCAAAAGGGAATTTGGTGGTAATGGTAAAATTAGTGAGGACAATGGAAAGGGTCAATTCATTAAATCGAAATAGAGAAAAATTCCATAACCACACCCACCTTTTCCTCATAGACTGAAGTAGAGGGAGAAAAATATAAGTTCAAGAAATTCATTGAGATGCTTAAAGAGTTGAGCTTGAACATACCGCTTCTTGAGACATTGGAGAAGATTCCTAGATATGCTAGGTTTATAAAACAACTGGTTACAAAGAAGAAACAGGCTATTATTAAGGATATTGATGGATTGCACCGTTGTAATGCATTCACTATACCATTTAATATACTAGGTCATCCCTATTTACTAGAGCCTAATGTGACCTAGGAGCCAACATAAATTTGATGTCGCTGTATCAATTCAAGAAACTAGGCTTGATCCCTTCTGAACCGACTATGATGCGGTTGTTGATGGCTGACTACACTGTGAAGAGAATCGCGGACATTTCTTTTGATGTGGTTGTGAGAGTTGATAACTTCATCTTTTCTATTGACTTTGTTATTCTAAACTGTGAGGTTGATTTTGAGATGCCCATCATATTGGGGAGACCATTTATGGCCACAGGTAGAGAAGTGGTTTGATATGGAGAAGGGGGAGCTGAAGTTAAGAATCAATGGAAAGGTCACTTTCAACATCAAAAAAATAATGAAGTAGCCGAGCAACATAAGGGTGGTGTCGGTAATAGATTGTATTGATGACCCAAGAGGGTATGCCTATGGATATGTTTTTGCATTATGAGTAATAAATTTACGCGCATCATTCCGTGACCTTAAATCAAGTGATGTATGGGAGGCAACCCATGGGCTTGTTGGTGAAATCTGAGTAACTAACATAGTAATGTCGTGCTTCAACGTTAAATCAAGCGCTGGGTGGGAGGCAACCTACTATATTCATGCTCACTTGTGTTTTTCTTCTTTTATAGGTTTATAACTTATAGACTTACCCAAAATATGGTAGGATTGCTACTTTTAAAAATTTTTAGGTAAGGGGATTTTGTGACCAACTCATCAGGGTCAAATATCCCACAAAGGCGAGGTAATGTTGTAAGATACTAAAAAAGATGGAGTTTTGAGGATACTAATGGAAATTCTAGACTTTGATACATAATATCACTTATGGTGTCGTAATTACAAGTTACGAAACCATTAGTAGCAGGGGAAGAATCGGAATGCAGAGTCTAGAGATCAAGAAATTAGGAAGAAAATTGTGGCCCACTTGTGGTCTGCACATACTGACTGAATATACTACATGTGGCTCGCATGTGGCAGATGGAAGTGGCCCAAATTTTATTTAAAATTTTGGCCCCACCCATTGTTATATAAGACCTAATCCGCCCCCTTTACTTAATTTTAACTTATTCAAATCCTCAAAATTTCAATTATTTTAAGAAACTCAAATTCCCTCTCAATATATAAAACTACCCACGTTCCCACACTTAAGAAAGGACAAAATTGAGACTTATTTAGGGTACCAGTTTGTCCTAAAGTGATAAATACAAGTTCAATCATGGGTTTTGCTTCACTTTATCATAGTTCACTTCTGCGTTCTCAAATAAAAGGTAGCTTTGTCGGCTGCTAATAATACTATCCTGATCTAAATGTTAAACGGGCAAGTTAATGTGTTTATTTTCACGAAAAATATAATAATGAGAGATGCTACTTAGTTCCCTTTGTATGTTAAATCCAGAACTCGCCTAGTTAGTCTTGGCTAGGATGTAGGATAGTTGGTTAGGAAAGGATTTGTCATGACCCGATCTAGGGCCTGGCCGTGATGGGCATCTCAAGTCCAACGAGGACTGGAGACCACCCCCTGTACCTAACCAAACATAACACAATACCACCAAAATTGAATGTATCCTGAACATATAATAAGATAGCATAAGATAATCTCAAGGAATTTAAAACATATCTATCGCCGATAACCGACCAAAAATAACCAACCAATGACACCCAAGTCCACAGTAATCCACAAAGCCTTATAAGAAAACTGAAATCATTAAAGCGTCGAGACATGCCCCCGGCCTTGCCAATGACAATGACAATGTAAATGATAAAGTAAACTCTTAATTCTAATCTGGATATTGATGAAATAACCAAATTTTTCAGATAATGGAAGTTCACCACCTCACAATTAATGATAGATGAACCGAGCCAATCCACCAAACACTGTGTTGGATAAGTAGAAATATCCTTGGTGCCTGCATCTCACAGGGATACAATGTCCAGAGATGGTTAGTAGGTTGAGCACTTAGCATCTAACTCTGAGATAAGGAATAAAATAAAGAAATGTCAAGTCAAAGTCAAAACCATGTGTACATCATTATATAAATACATAAATAATATGGCAGGAAGGGGAACAAGGCTTAGAATGCACTTTAAGACTTTAACCTTAGTTGTGTAGCTCAACCGTCATGACATAAAAAGGAACCCACGGAATATATGGGTCCAGCTCTACTATAGCTGGAAGGGCCCTAGTATGACTAGCAGCATGAACCAGAGGATGTATGTATACACCATAGGGGACTTGAACCTTCTAGGATACCACGGGGACTAAAGCACCCGATCATGTAATAAGGGGCTCAAACGACCCGGTCATTTAGACCCCCACATCGAAAACCGTAGTATCTATTATTGTTCCCTCAGAACCTCCACTTTCACGACTTAGCTACAACCCTCATTAATGACCAATTAAATCATTTTTCATAAATTCACATTCATTGATCCACAATAAAAATTTAGGCATACACTGATGGTATCGTCATACCAACTACACTTTCAAGGTGACATCAACATAACATCACAATTCCATTAACTTGGGAAAATGACTCCTTTTGTTCACTAAATCAAACCACCATGCATTAATAACCTCTTTATATAAAGAAATTGTTTAAAAAATAATTCAATGCAATTTTACTCGTACTCAAAACCACTTTCAGAAAATTGGGTCAATTGTAAATATTCACAAAATTTGGGGAAATTACAATCCCCCAGTTTATTCACCATACCCATGCGTTAAGTTGATTTAAAACAACCATATAGACATAAATAATGCATAGGTAGACATGAAATATCATATAAATGATAATTATTCAATACCCTCAACCTATGTTCAAAAATCAACATCAAAACCATACGAATAATACTTTAAAACCCATGGTTTTAACAAAGTAACAATTAGGGAAGATTAACATGCCTGAAAGGTTCTCAGTTATGGAGAATAAACCTTTAATTGACCCCTAGATGTTAAACTTTGAGAAAACCCTAACTTACTTTTCTTGAAGGAATTTGAGAGAGTAAAGAGGGTTTTTGATTTGTTAAAGTGCTAAAATAATGCCCTAAAGATAACTTATGGATGTGGGGTCTAATTTGGTAAAGAGGGAAATATCCAAAGTACCCTCAACTTAAAAGCTGAAAAATTATCGCTAGTGGCTATGGGTTACAAAATGATTCATAACAACACGTTACGATTTGTCACCATGAGTTATCACCAACAAAGTGTCATTAGGCACACCTAATATTAACTCTATGACTTGCATCATAAAAATGGATAGGGGACCCTATGACTCATTGGGTACTAGCCGTCACCAGGACAACAATCTGTGGAACATACACTAGTTTGACTACGGTTGGGACTTCACGACTCGTAATGAGTCTATACGATTTGTTGTGAGCCACTTATATTCAATGAAGAAAACTTAGCTATACACACTGGTCATATTACAATTTTGATCCTTACAATTAGTCAAGACTCTCTGCGACTAGTAATGGGAGTCGTAGTCAGGACAAAGAGGATAGAATTTTAGAATTATTTTCAAGGACCAAGAATCCATGGTGTTGCATACTACCCCCTTAGGATCATTCGTTATCAAATGATAAGACAAGGTGATTTATTAGAATGATTTGAATCCAACACAATCATACTTACCTTTAACAAAGCCAAAAAACAAAGATATCAAGGAAATTGCTATTCCCTTTAACAAAGTCAGAAAACAAAGATGCTAAGAAATACACATACCTCATGCATGATAATCCAAAGAAGGAAAGAAAAATGGATACTTGGACTTTATGTTCTCTTCAGCTTCCCAAGTCCTCTTTTCCCTTTTGGTTCCTCCATAAAACCTTTACTGAAGCCATATCCTTTGCTAACAACTGGCAAACTAGCCGATCCAAAATCTTGATTGAGACTTCCTCATAGCAAAAAGAATTTGAAATACCCACACTTTCTAAGGAAACAACCAAGAAAGGATCGCCTATGCACCCTTTTAACATTGACACCTGGAAGAACAGATAAATAGAACCCAAACTCGATGTCAATTCTAACTCATGAGCCACATTACCCACTCACTTCAAAATATGATATGGACCAAAATACCAGATACTGAGCTTTCCATTCTTTCCAAACTGCATCATTTCTTTCATAGGAGAGACCTTTAGGAATACCAAATCATCGACATCAAACTCCAAGTCCCTTCTCTTTACATCCACATAGGATTTTTTGAAACTTCGCACAGTCTTAATCTTATCTCGAATCACCATCACCTTCTCTATAGCTTGGTGAACCAAGTTGGGACCATACAACTAATTCACATCAACCTCGAACCACCCACTAGGAGACCTACACCCTCTGTTATACAAAGCCTCAAATAGAGTTATCTTAAAACTCAAGCGATAGCTATTATTATACGCAACCTCAATGAGAAGCAAATGGTCAACCTGACTATCACTGAAATTGGTCACAGAAGACCTTAGCATATCCTCCAAAGTCTAAATTATCCTTTTCCACTTGTCCATCTGCCTGAGGGTGTAAAATGGTGCTAAGGTTCACTTTAGTCCCTAAACCTCATTGAAAGGAACCTCAAAAGTGAGATGAAAATCTAGTACCTCAATCACATATGATGGATACTAGATCACTATACAACTTTAAGATCTCCTCAATCAAGATCTTAGCATAATCCTCTGCCGAATAATTAGTCTTCACTACAAGTAATGGGAAAAAATTGGTCATCCTATCATGATGACCTAAATGGAATTGAATTGATGATGAGACCACTGAAGACAAATAAAGAAATCCACATTAATCACTTTCCACTTCCACATGGGCAATTTAATCTCTTGAGATAACCAACCGGGCCTCAAGCTACCTTCACTAGCTGATAACCAAACACTTAGCAATAAAATTGGCCACATCCCTCTTTAAGTTATTCCACTAATAAATTTCTCTTAAGTTGTGGTATATCTTCATAAAGACAGGATGAATAGTGTACCTTGACTCATGAGCATTAACCAAAATCCTCTCTAGCAGCCCATTAATATCTGGAATACATAACCTACCTTAGTACCTTAATCCTCTTATTGAGGTTCAAATAGTTTTGGGTGGACACATACTGCAAACTCTTATGGTCTGAGAAGATGTCAACATGGACTTTATAAAAATAATGGTGCCAAATCTTCAAAGTGAAGACCATAGACAACAACTCTAAATCATGAGTTGGATAGTTCTTCTCATGTATCTTTGTAATGCCCTGAATCTGGTACCTGGAATGCTACACTGTACTCGTGACCCCGAAGGACTAGAAGCTAACCCATGAATGATATCTGTACCTATACACTACATAATATACTATATAAATGCAGAATAAAAGGCTGAAAATCCATAAGGTTCAAATATATGATAAAACATAACATAAAAAAATATGGTATATCACTACTAAAACAACTGAAATAGCTGTCTGAACATACTATAGTCTGAAAGCCTTTAACACTGTACTGTCTGAATAAGGAGTTGATGGAATATATCCCCAACTAACTCCAACTACTAAAATAAACTAAGTACTGTAGAAGTAAAGTAATCAAATCATAACATCCTCGAATGATGAGGACTCAATGCTGACTCTGACTGCTAAAATTGGAATGCTAGGGATGCTTTAGAGTTCGTACTTCTAAACCTATGGTAAACACCATACCACAAATGCATCAGTATAATTGAATATACTAGTATTCTAGTGAGGTAGGTAGAATGCAAAGGGTTCATATGCATGAATAATACTAATTGACTGTATGACATGAACGTGAGAATATATGCATAAATAAGTAACTGTAACTAAATTCATGATAATACTGACTACTGAGTCTGAATACTAATATCATGAATTACTGATAACTAATGTAACTAATACTCAGTGACTATATTTGACAGTCTAGATTTTGATGGAACTTACTGAGTTATGTACTGTACTGGGTGACTATATCTGACAGTCTAGATTCTGTAGAACTATTTGAGTTCTATTACTAAGACTGAGACTTGACCTATAATTATAGGAAGTAGTCCTTTAACAGACATCCCCCTAATAAGCTATTATAGCTGATTTGAGGTCCAATCTGTAACCCCAATTAGAAGGGTATCAATACGACGCCACTGGTAAGGACAAGCTGTGAGTGACCCTCATCTAACAGGTACTCAAATGAGAATGAAAGGACCCCATCTAATAATTTAAGCCACCTCATCTACCCTCATCTAGCAAGTATGATATCTCAACGTATGTTGGTTACGTAGTTCTGGAGCACAAGGATTGATTCTAAGAATCACATCCTTCACATGCAGGTGAGTTCCCATCATTGGGCTCACTCGGTGCTGAATCCTACTTCCATCTGACTATACATTGAACTAAATATACTGGACTAAGTTCACTGAATTCTGTTGACTGATGAGATATTATTGAGATTTGATAACTGACTGAGAATACTGAGATTTATGGACTGATACTTAATTTGCTGAATTTTCCTGAGTCATGTAACTGACTGAATTCTACTGATCATGGCTTGACTGAGATTATCATGAAACTGACACTGGCTCTAGGCACACAACTAAATTGTTGGGTACAAGTACCCGCAGGAGTCGATAGCATGAAACTGACAAGACATGACACTTCTTGAACACATGACCATAATCAATAATTCATAATACAATTACTTGAGAGTTTCATGAATCACTTGGTTCTCATACTCTTGTAAATGAATAGGAATACATTAAAATATATCATGGTTACACAATTCTAGTCTTATGGGTATTCCACCAAACAATTTCAACGCATCACAACAGCATGATAGTCATTTTGAAACATAAGGATAAAGCATGGATACATCATTTAGGCCCTATTGACTCAATAAGAATAAATCTTACTCTCTTAGGCATTTTATCAAACATCTAGTATGCATAACTTAGGGCTTAAGAATGAAAATCAACTTAACACATCAAGTTTCTTCATTCAACTCAATTTCATCGATTTCAATTCATACATTAACAAATTCCATGAAAATATATTAAAGATTCCAACTAAGAAGACACACAACAACATAAATATGATTATAATCATTCCACAACATGGGTTTCATAATTCATGATTTTAAAATAGGATTCTTGAGCTTCATGGGTGAAAGGAACCCATGAATCAACACTAAACACACCTGGGAGGATGATTTCTTGAAGATTGGTTGAGAAAAGCTTGAATTCTTAACTTGAAATTAAACACATAGGGTTTCTTGTTCTTGGGGATTGATCTTTGAGAGAAACCCTAATTTGGTGTTTTGTATGAATAATGAAGTTATGAGCTCTGGTCTGGTATAATTAGGGGTTAAAACTGGTGGAAAAAGACGCAAATACCATTTTAAAAATTACTTAAAATCTTTGATCAAAAGTGGTGATGATTTGGGCAATGGTCCATCACTGGCTCGATGGTCCATTGGTCCATCCCGTCGTACTTAGACAGAACCTGAACTTTTTGCCTCGTCTACGATAGTTTAGGCAACGGTCTGTTGCGTGCTCGATGGTCCGTCGGTCCTGACCATCGTACTTGGCAAAAATACGGGTTCATTGCCTTAGTCACGATAGCTTAAGCGACAGTCCATCGCTAGTTCGACATTCCGTCGGCCTGACCGTCACTTCTGGGTAGTTCTGACAATTCTCTGTAAAATGTCCATAACTTTTTACTCCGATACCGGATTTGGACCAAATTGTTATCATTGGAAAGATAATTTAATTTTCCACATGATAAAAAGTTAAAATTGGGGAAATTCTATCTGATTTAAACCTCATTCACTTAGGAAGTCATATTTAAATCTTCTGGAGACTAAATTAGACTTCAAAAAAAGTTTGGGGTATTACAATCTTTAAGTCCCTAGGAGCATATGCAACCACCTTACTATGCTGCATCAATACCCAACCCAGTACTACCTGGGACACACAATAATAAACAACAAAACCATCGGTACCCTCGTGTAGAGTCAAGATCAAAGCTAAAGTTAACTTATCTTTCAAATTTTGAAAACTACCCTCACAAGAATCTGACCACACGAACATCACCATTTTCTGAGTAAACTTTGTCAATGGGGCAGTAATAAAAGAGGAAATTTCCACAAACTTCTTATAATAACTGGTTAAACCCAAGAAACTCTAAATATCGATTGGAGTCAAAGGTCTAGGCCACTTCTTAACCACCACATCTTTCTATAGATCTACTATGATCCCTTCACTAGAAGCAACATGACCCAGATAAGTCACAATATTCAACTAGAACTCATACTTAGAGAATTCAGTATATAACTGCTGCTCCTTAAGGTTCTATAACACGAGGCGGAGATAATAAGCATGATCTACTTCAGTATTAGAATACACCAAAATATCATTAATAAACACAATTACAAATAAATCCAAGAACTAACAGAATACCCAATTCATAAGATCCATGAATGCCACCAGGCTATTTGTTAAACCAACGGATATCACCAAAAACTCAAAATGATCATACCGAGTTTGAAAAGTAGTCTTAGGTATATCTACGTCCCTAATCTTCAACTGATGGTAACCTGATCAAAGTTCAGTCTTGGAAAAGTAATTACCACCTTGAAGCTGATAAAAGACATCATCAATCCTAGGATACAGATACTTATTCTTCACAGTCACCTGATTCAACTGGCGATAATGTATACACATATGAAGGGACCCATCTTTATTACGAACGAAAAGCATGGGAGCACCTCACGAAGACACACTAGGGCAAATAAAACCTAGAAGATCTTTTAACTGCTCCTTGAGTTCTTTAACTCAGCCTGAGGGATAGAAATAGGACTAGTGTCCAAAGGAAGATCAGTCCCAAAATCAATTTTTCTATTGGAAGGAATGCCCGGAAGATCATCAAGGAATACCTCAAGAAATTCATAGACCATAGGGACAACCTGCAAGGGAGGAACTTTGGATATAGAATCCTTAGCATGCACTAGACGGTAGAGGAACCCCTTGAAAATCAATTTTGGGCTCTAATATACCAAATGAACCTTCCCTTAGGCTCTAGGGAACTACCTTTTTGTTCGAACCCCGGTTCAATTAGGAAGTGGAAACTGACCCTCTAGGTCTCACAATCAAGAGATGTAGCACGAATGCAACCAATCTATCCCCAAAATCACATCAAAGTCAAATATGTCCAACTCTATCAGATAGAACAAGGTCTCCCAACCACAAACCAACAACACACAACCCTTATAGACCCTTCTAGATACAATGGAGTCACCATTTGGGGTAGACACAAAAAAGGGATCGATATACATTCATGATCAAAACCAAAATAAATAGCCACATAAGAGGTCACATAAGAGACGGTAAAACCAAGATCAAGTAGATAATATACATCATGAGAGAAATTTTGAGCGTACTAGTAACAACGTTAAAGGATGCCTTAGAATCCTAGCAGGTGGCAAAAGCCTACAGATAGTTTTGACAAGGGTGATATTGCAGAGCTGATTTAGCCCACTAGCCTAAGGTTGGGCACCTTATGCCCTGCGACCAACACTATTCTTAAAATGATGATCATCGATGGCTTCGAATAAGTGGCACTAACCATAGAGTTGGAACTAGAATTACCCAACTTTTTCTTAGACCACTTTCCACTATCTTTACCACTCTACTATTAACCTTCATCCTAATCTAAATATCAAAACTTCTTATTTGCGTTTCATTCTTCTTTGCTTGCTTCTTCTTTTCCTCTGCTAGTTATTGTATATAAACCATAATTATAGCGATGTCTATATCCCTATTCAATAAGGAATCCTTGCTTTCCAAGATCAAATCATGGTATAACTCCAAAGAAAATTTCCTTATTTTAGCTGTTACACTAGACATTAATTTTGGAGCATATCGTGATAGCTGATGAAACATCAAGGCACATTCTTTACTATCATCCTGTCTTGCTTCAAATTCACAAATTCCTCAACCTTTTCCTTCATCAACTCAAAAGGAAAAAACCAATCAAGAAAAGTACTGGAGAAGTTATCCCATAAAGAAAACTCAGCATCATCACTCCTAGTTAGTCCCATCCTTCACTGGTATGCCACATCCTTCAACTGATAGGAAATGACCTCCACACCCTCCATATTAGTAGCATGCGTCATGCAAAAAATATTTTCCAACTCATCAAATAAATTTTGAGGATCTTTCTCAACTTTAGAACCAGTGAAGGTCGGAGAACTCAACCTCATAAATTATCCAATTCTTGTGAGCTCAGAAGATAGAGTAATAAAAGTAACATGCTTAGTCTAAGATGCCACTAACTGGGTAAGCAAATGGATCATATGGAAAAACTGAGCATTAGATACACCATCTTGAGGTATCTGAGAAACTCTAGGGGGAACATATGGAACTTTACTGGGGAAATAAGAAGCAGCAACCCTATAATGAGGCTGAACTTCTTAAGTAGGATGGGCTTCCTCTACATTATCATAAAATGATATAGAAGAGCTTTCACGAGCATCAGATCTTCTAGGAGGCATGATATGAAAAGCAAGCATGTGAGAATTAGAGTAGATTTTAAGATTTTAGACTCTATAGCTTGAAAAAAATGAAAGAAGAGAGAGAGAGAAACATTCCTAAATACCTCATAGCCTCCCCCTTATAAGTGTGGCATGCTACACACCCATAAAGGAGAATCTACTTGACATGAATTTGAGGATACCCAATGACACCAAACCTATACTTTGATACCAACTTTTTTATGGCCTAAACTTAGGGCCTAGCCTTAGCTAAAAGGGCCCTAGTGTGTGTAGCTGTACGAACCAGAGGATGTATGTATGAGCCATGGGGGACTTAAAAATCTTGACATACTAAGGTGACTAAAGCACCAAATCATGTAACAAGGGGAAGTCAAACCTCCCAATAATATAATAAAGGGGACTCAAACCACCCGGTCATTTAGACCTTTGCATTGACAATTACGGTTTGTAGTATTAGTCCCTCTTGACCTACACTTTTAAGAATCAGCTACTCCACCCATAACAAAGCCTAATTAAATCATTTATCGCACATTCTCATTTATTGATACACAATACACATTTAGGCATACACTGTTGGTATCATTATATCAACTACACTTTTAAGGTAACATCAACATGCCATCATAATTCCATTAACTTGGTAAAATGACTACCTTTGTTCATTAAATCAAAACACTATGTATTAGTAACCTCTTTATATACTGAGATTTTTTCGAAAACAATTCAATGCAATTTTACTCGTTCTCAAAACCACTTTCACAAAATTGGGTTGGGGTTATTGCTAATTCAATTGTCAATATTCATAAAATTTTGAGGAGTCACAATCCCTTAGTTTATCCATACATTAAGTTGATTTCAAACCACTATTTAGACATAAATAATGAATATGTAAATATGAAACATCACATAAACAACAATCGTTGAATGCCCTCAACCCATGTTCAAAATCTAGTATCAAAACCATATGAATAAACTTTAAAAGCCATGCTTTTAACAAAGTAAAAATTGGGGAAGAGTATCATGCCTGAAAGATTCTCAATTATGGAGAAGAAAACTTGAATAGACACCTAGATTCTCAACCTCGAGAAAACTCTTACTTGATTTACTTGATGGAGATTGAGAAAGTAAAGAGGGTTTTTAATTTATTATAGTTCTAAAATAATTACCTAAAGGTTCCTTATGGACTTGGGGTGTATGTGGATAAATAGGGAAATGTCCAAAGTTCCCTCAACTTAAAAGTTAGGAAATTATCGATAGTAACTATAGGTCACACAATGACTCATAATGACACTTACGACTTATCACCACATGTCGTCGCCAAGGCAGTGTCTAGGAACATCTATTGTTAACCCTATGACTTGCTTCATATGACTTGTTAGGGGACCCTATAACTCGTTGGGTTCCAGTCATCACCGAGATAAAAACCGTTTGAATATTCACTAGTTTGACTATGGTTTGGACATTAAGACTCATAATAAGTCCATATGACTAGTTGTGAGCAACTCGTACTTTAAGCATAAAACTTAGCCACACATACTGGTTGGGTTATGATTTGGGTCTTTATGACTCATAGAGACTCCCTACGTCTATCAAAGTGAGTCGTAGTCAGGATAGTGAGGTTAAAATTTCAATTTTTTTTCAAGGACCAAGAATCCAAGGTGTTGTAGGATCTTAGACAGTTTTTATGTTAGTCTACTTTTAGCCTAAATGACCTTCCATGTATAAATTGTATCCCTTGATCTCTAAGTTTTAGCCTTATAGCCTATTTTTTATTACACCTTTCACCTTACTATTTATGTTTCTATCTATTGTTTATCCTCATTCCTTCTTGAACATTGTACACCTCAACTCAGACAAATTTCCTAAGTTAAGGATGGTTATCATAGGGGTGAGTAATGTAAAATAGTCGTGTAGAAGGGTAAAATGAATGAAAAAGATAGTAGGGATGGGTATGGTAGATAAATAAAAGAAAACGACAAAAAAGAAAAATTGTAAGAAGTGAAAAAGAAAGAATAAGAAAACCACACCCAACCTGAATGTGTAATAAAACAAAAAGAGAGAAATAAGGGTGGAATAAAAAGAAAGATGGTTACTGAGTGGACCCAAAAGTTTGTATAGTGCCAAGGATTCTTAGTCATTCGATATCCATATGTACCATATATTTCCCCAAGACTACATTAGAAGTCGAGAAAAGTCCTATAGTGATCCTAACTTGACCGTCTGAATGCTAAGGTAAAGAAAATAAGGGAAAACCTATGGTATTTGATGCACATTGATAGGAACTTATATTTTTAGTATTAGTGTGTTTTGAATGTTCCTGCATTGACATGTATTTTTTCATATGAGTGAGTGAGACATCTTTGTTGTGAGGGCATATGGTTTATATTGCTAGCTGCTTACTTGTTCTGGGTAGTGTAACTTGTATATACATGTATGATTGGTTGTCGCTAATGTAATGACATACTTTGATCCCATTGTGTCACATTGTTGTGCTTCATATTTATACATAGTTTGTTGTAAAAGGTTCAAATAGGAGTGGGTATTGTGGTTTGAGCTTAAGGTGTTGACCAACTGCCTTGAATAACTTAGATTCTCTTAGTTAAGCATTATGTTTTTTATATTTTGTTGTGTTGTGTTTCCTAAGGACAAGAAAAACTAATAATTTGGGGAAATTGATGTGCTATAGAAATATAACACTTTCGACGCTTAAAACTATTAAAATAAGCAAGTTTCATTGGTTGTTTTGTTAGATATGATTTGTTTTGGGTATGTTTTCTAGGAAACTAGCTTTTGGATACTATGTTCAAGAAAAAAATGAAAAGGGATTTTTTGGCTACTTACTTAAGTAATTTTTGGGCATTTATGTCTTTTACTAAGAATGTGTGACTAAAGCATGTACAATGGTTGAAGTCCAGAAGCTTGGTTGCAAGAATTTCAAGAACTGGCACTTACCTATGTCTACACGTGGACCGCATGTAGCACTTGTGGTCTATATGTGACTAAGATAAGTACCAAAACTAAAGACCCAGAGAGTGCAAGAGCCAAAGGAAAATTTCTGGTACTTACCTATGTCTATATGTGGACCACATTTGGGTAAGGTAAGTACCAGAAGTCCGAAGTCCATAGAGCAAACAATGCAATTTTTTGGTGAAAAAAAAACAATTTTATCTAAATAAAAAACCCTAAACCCTAACAATGTTTTATGTCGACAATCAAAGCCGGCAAGATCGGTCCAACTAAGGGTCCGTCATTTATGACTGACCATCAATTCTCTTTAACATCCCCTAAGGATTCCCCTGAATTATACCATCCAAAGACTCCTAACAAAATTACATTGCCTATTGATCAATCTAAGATATCTGAGGGTAGTCAAGTTAAATTTGTTGATTTGTTACAACCTCAAACAAAAAATCAACAAGTTAATAATTCTATCTCAATTAACATGAAGTCTGTGAATTACATTGATGGTATTCCTAGAATATCATGGTATGAAGATGAAGTGAAAAATATGAATTTCTTAAGATCTTCAACTTGAAGTAATAGGAAAATTCTCCTATGGTTTTCCTTAATTGGATGACCTGCGAGAGCAACTTCCAAAACAATGTAAGATTAAAGGTGAATGTAAAATAGGATTATTTTAATAGCTATGTAAAAAACATTTATTATATAATAGCTAAAGATGGACTTGCCTATCAGATGTGCCTACTTATATATGATGTTGATTTTACACCTAAAGTAGAAACTACATAAGCTATGGCATGAATTTCTTTTATAGACTTGTTACCTACTTTATTTGTAAAGGAATTGTTGTTTTCATTAGCTTTGGCTATTGAGAAACCAATACAACTTGAACAAGCTACGAGTAATAAGACTAGACCTAGTTATGGGATTAAGGTTCAGGTAAATTTAGCAGCAAAATTGCCTGAGTATTTTGAGTTTTGGATGTGCTAAATGGCAAAATAAATAAAGCAAGAATTCAGAAGATCAACATTTAGTATGATGTTTTGTCAAAATATTGTCATACATGTAAATTGGAAAGGCATAATGAACATTCTTATAGAACACTTCATCCAAAATTAAAGCCTAACAGAGTGGATTATGAACAAGAAGAGGAGATAAATAAAATGACAATGCAGAAAAAGAAAGGAATACAATGAAGATATAGAAATGGAAAAATGGTTTATGCAAAATGGAACCCAACTTATAGGAGGTTCAAATTAGAATAAGCTACTACAAATCTTATTAACGAGGTTGATAATAGTAATCAAGCAGAAGAAAGTATCAACTTATCAACCCATTTAATGTGTTATAGAAAGAGATACCTATTGAGGACAACGTTGGTGAGATGGGAAGTATTGAACTAAGCAGCATGCTATAACAAAAGATACATGATAGGCCTGCTACTAAAAAGAAATGAGATAGAGAGGAAAAAAGTAATGGTGATAATGCAAAAAAGAAGGAAGATTATAATTCTTCTAAAAGAAAGGAACATATAACAACTGAAGAATCTACAAATGAGGTATCTAAAGAGTTTTCAAACAAGGATGATATGCTTGCATTCATAGAAGACATGAATTTAATTTAGGAGTTTATTAATAAATGAGTTTCATATTCTAGAGAAGATAATAATGGAAATGGTATAACTGGTTAGGGAAATAGTAAAATAAAATCAATCAATCAAGAAAAAAAGCTAAGCATAATAGGTTAGGTACCTAATCATAGAAAATCAATCGATAAAAAAAAGAGTAAATGGCACATTTAAAGGTAGTAGAAGATGATCAACAGTTACCATTAGTTATACACCATGAACCATTATAGGTTGATATTTCTATGGTCATTCAAGAAGAGACTGATGGAGCTTTGATAATAAATAAAGCAAATACAGAATAGATAAAAGGGCAACAACAACTAGCCACTATAAGCGAAAAATCAAGCCCTATGACAACATTCCATGAGTTGGTTTATCATTAATTAAGTAATGAAAGAAAATGCTCTAATAATATAAGGAAAAAATCCCTTGTGGAAGAAGTGAAAGAGGAAGACAATCAAAGTATTGAAGAACTAGTGAATGTAGAAGAAAATTTGTCTCTAAAATCAACTAGAAGAAAAGAAAAAGGCAAGAACAAAACTGATGCTAAGGCTACAGGGGTTAATCCTAATAGAAGTATTAAATCCTGTTTTAAATAAAGTTAAAATCTTTATTTTGGAATGTGATATCCATGAGAACATACAATTCTTTTCATAGAATTCAAATGTTACATAGACATAATAAATTTTAAATTATTGCTTTCAGGGAGCCTTTTTAAGGGGTTAATCAAATTTAAAAGTATAAGAGAAAGCTTGGAATAAAATATTCCAATTGCAATAACAATGTTAAGATATGGATATTCATTCAGGAGCATATAAAGGTGACAGTGATTTCAGATATAGAGCAACAGTTGTCTTTACAGTTGGAGTTTAAGGAATCTGGGGTTCAGTTGTTGACTACTGTGGTATATGCTAAATATTCTACACAAGAAAGATTGGATTTGTGGGATTATATATATTCTTTACATATAAATAACAGGTTACCTGGGATTATTGGAGGAGACTTTAATGTCGTCTTGAGTGATAAATAAAATACAGGGTGTCTACTAGTTTTTCCTTTAGAATATGAAGATTTTACCTTCTATGTAAATTCTTATGATCTTTTGGAGATAAATTTTAAAGGAAGTCATTTTACTTGGTGGAATGGTAGAATTGATAATGAATGTATTTTCAAAAGACTAGATAGGTTGATGGTTAATCAAGATTTGATGAGAATGTTTTGTGGAATTAATGTAGAAAATCTAGCGAAAACAAGATCAGACTATGCTCCTTTATTGTTAACTTATGGTAATCATGTATTTATCTATAAAAAGCCTTTCAAATTTCTAAATATTTGGGATTAAAAGGAAGATTTTCTTCAAGAGGTTCTAGATTGTTGAAATTCTGTGGATTATGAAGATATTTTTATCTATTTAAAGCACAAACTTAAAAAGAACAAAATTACCTTATACAAATGGAGCAAATAGAGTTTTGGTGATATTTTTAAATAGTTACTGATTAGAGAAGAAATTATTAGGATATAGGAAGATCTTTTTGAAGAGAATCCTAATGCAAACAGGGTTAATCGCTGAAGGGGAAAATAATACTAGATTCTTTCATAGCTTGGTTAAAGGTAGAAGAAAAAGATTAAGTATTTAAAAAATTAAAGATATTGATGAACACTAGTTAAATGATATAGATCAGGTAGCTCAAGAAGCGGTTAAGTTCTATCAGGATGAATTTTTAGGAAGACACATAGATATAGAGATCACTATGTTAGATCATATTCTATATATGATTTCCAATGAAATTAATGGTTTTATTAATGCTCATCCACATTTAGAGGAAGTGAAAACAATAGTTTTTGAGTTGAATGAAAAAAATGCTTATGGTCCTGATGGTTTTACAGTCCGTTCTTTCAAAAGTTCTATGATATTATTGGTCAATATGTGTGGAAAGTTGTAAAAGCTTTTTTTGAAGGTATTACTCTTCCTAAATCCATTAATCACACAAATTCAGTTTTGTTACAAAAAAAAAAAGATATTATAAAGTCTTTTTCTAATATGAGGCCAATCAATTTGATTATTTTCATAAATAAGGTGATTTTAAGGGTTTCACATGATTGAATTTAAGGGGTTTTACCTAGTCTTATATAAAGGAATCATCTTGGATTTGTTAAAGGTAGAAGCATTACATAAAATGTTCTACTTGCACAGGAAATTATTTTGGATATTAGGCTAAGAGGTAAACCTTCTAATGTAGTGATTAAACTTGATATAGCTAAGGCATATGATAGAGTGGAATAGAAATTTCTGAATAATGTACTGGAAAAGATAGGTTTTAATTCAAATGTTATTGACAGAATTTGAAAACTTAATTCTAATAACTCGTAATCGATTTTGATAAATGGCCAGGCTCATGGATTTTTTCAATCAACCTGAGGAGTTATGCAGGGGGATCCTCTTTCTCCTGCATTATTTATCATGGATACAGAGGTTTTATCTAGATCTTTGAATTCCCTATTTAATGATCCTTGATACAGAGGGTATGGAATGTTAAAATGGAGTGAAAATATTAATCATCTTGCATATGCAGGTGATACAATTATTTTTACTTCCAGTGATAAAATTTCATTACAGATGGTCATGAGGGTTCTCAAGGATTATAAAAGGCAATTTGGTCAATTAATTAACAAAGGAAAAAGTTTTTTCTTTGTTTATCATAAGACTTCCCATTCTAATATTAGATTAGTGAAGGAAATCACTGGATTTGCTAAAAGTTCTTTCCCACTAATTTATTTGGGTTGTCCAATCGTACATGTTAAAAAGAAGATGTCTCATTTTGTTGAGTTGTTGAAGAAAGTGCATAATAAACTTCAATCATGGAAAGGGAAGATGATTTCTTTTGGTGGTAAAGTTGTTTTGATACAGAATGTTCTTAGTAGCTACTAATATATCTACTTTCTGCCATTATTCCCCCTAAATGTGTTTTGCATGATTTGCATATAATTTTTGCACAATTTATATGTCATTTTAAGGAAATTGGCATAGACATTCATTAAATATCATGGACAAATATTTGTAGACTAAAAAATGAGGGAAGATTAGGATTTAGATCCCTTTTCGATATGTCAAAAGCTTTATTTGCAAAGTTGTGGTGGACTTTCAGGACATAAAAGTCTATGGTTTAATTTCATGTTGAAAAAAATATTTCAAAAATATTAGACCATAATTAGTTGGCTAGAAGAGTGTATCATTAGTTTGGAAATATATGTTGGAGGATAGAGAACCTTTTGATCAAGAAATATAGTGGGAACCTAATGTAGTCCATTCTAGTGTGTTATTTGATAACTAGTTACAATTAGGATCCATTCATTATTACTTACCACTTAATATGCATAAGGATTACCAAATTGATAAGGTTAATTAGTTGTGTACAACTGAGGGGTGGAAGGTAGATATGCTGCATCAGAAGTTTGGAGAGAAAGTATGTGGCTTTATAATTTAAAATATTTAGAGTGTATCTCAAACAAAAATATAGGATAAAGCATGGTGGATGTTGATAACCTCTAGTAAGTTTTTTGTCAGGTCTTCTTGGAAAATTATAAGAAACAAAGAGGTCAAAAATCAAAACGTCAGATATATATGATTAAAAGGTACACCTTTTAAGGTATCTTTTTTTTTCTGTGGAGATTGTGCCATAAGATGATTCAAATAGATGAGATTTTAATTAGAAATAGAATTACTGATAATAAGATTTGTTGTTGTTGTGAAAGTGATGTTCAAGAAACTTCTGAACACTTGTTTTTACAGTGTGATTATTCAAAAGATCTGTGGAATTATTTTGCTTCTATAGCAGGAGTGACAGTTAATTTTTACAAATTAAAGACAGTGTGCTAAAGTGGTGAAATCTATCTAATGTACCTAAATTGAAGCCTATTTTTAGAGCTGTACCAATATTTATACTATGGTAAATTTGGAAAAGAAGAAACTCTATTAGACATGGTAGTAAAAGATCTCTTTGGAATATGAAGTTAGAAATAACTAGAAATCTGGTATATCTAGCTAAATGTCTTTTTCCTAGGCTTAAAATTATACCAGATTCTTGGGTAGATTTAGTGATAAATTTATCATAATATAGGTCTACCTTGAAAAGTGTAGTAGTGATGTGGAATTTTCCTAACATAAACAAGTACAAATATAATTCTGATGCTGCTGTGAAAGGGTAATCCTAACCCAAATTTAGTAGTTTTTGTGTAAGGAATCACATTAGAGAGTTAATTCATGCTAATACTAGAAGAATTCCTAATTAAATCAATTTAGTGGATGAAGCTGTAGCTTTAAGGTTGGGAATGGAATATTGTAATGAGCATAATTTGATGCCTATATGTTTGGAAACTAATTCTTTGGCTATTCAAAAATTTGTTACAAATTAGTAGGAGATTCCATGGGGTATTTCTAATGAAATAAAGAAGATTCGAGATCTAATTAAAGGAAAAGAGGAGGTGGTTCAAGACATTTACAAAGAAGGGAATTAGATTGTTGATTTTTTAGCTAACTATGTCTTCTATTTTGAAGGTAATGAAAATTACTCCTTTTTCAATTATCAACAACTCCCAACTAAAGCAAAGATCTTGTTGAATATGGACACGGAACAACTTCTAAGTTTAAGAATAAAAAATGCAAAACGTGGATTTTGGTCTTGTCTAAACAACAACAATGCTATGACATCATTTGCAGAACATATATCAATCAAACATGATGTACACAAATCAAGGGTTTTGTTCTTTTAAAAGGTACAATAAAAATTTATCGATCTGCAAATAAAAAAGTTCACAGTACAAGATGCAGATCTGGTTAGACAGAACAAAAAAAACAACTATCATCTACAATGGTTGTTTCAATAAAAATAAAAATGACCTTAATAAGATTTATGGAGCTCAAGTTTTTGGTTTAGGTCAAATAATCATTAAATGGTATCTTGTTAGGCAGTGGTATCAGCTTCTAGTTAAGCTTAATCTTTCGGGGAGATAAGATTAATGAGAATTTGATATTAACTAAGAAATAAATTAAGGATACCAGTAAGAAAGCTTATCTTGTTGTAATAAGTTTGGATTGGAAGCTATATGAGTTAAAAAAGTCTTCTATTGGGAAAATTTTATGGTGTTAGTGAGATTTTTATCACCTTATATGAAAATACCCAAAGTTCATCATCCATTTCTCGATTTGAGCTTGATTAATGACAAGGAAGCTACTTACATCACCATTTTTAGAATTGGAGTGAAGATTATAGAAAAGATGAAGATGATGATTCACTTTCCTTTTCCTCTTCTTAATTTATTTCTTTTTCTTTAGATATTTTTAGACAACTTTCTAGAATATAGGTTTTTAGTTTTATTAGTTGGGTTTTTAACCTGGTTAGGGTTATTGGGCCTATTTTGGTTTTGTACATTTTATTTGCTAATAAAAAGGTCCGATGACCCAAAGCTTTTAATTAATAATAAATAGTATAGGAATATTTTTGGCACTTACCTAGGTCTACATACAGACCGCATGTGGTACTTGTGGACCACATATTGTCCAAGTAAGTGGCCACCGACCCGTTTTGTCCTTTGTCATCCATACTTTGATATCTTAGGTTTCCTTATGTACTATAAATATCCTTTATGTGCTTTTTAGTTGATCTTACATACTTTTGATACTCACAAATATATATATGATTACGAGATTCATCTTTGTTCTTGGAATTACCTTGTATTGATTTTAATTATTAATTAAGTTAAAGTTTTAGGTTTTTCAGTCGTTAATTATTGTGTTATTATTGAATGCCTTAAAATATGAATTCTTTTAATTGTTACACAAACATGAACGACTAATCTCCCTTAGCTTGGGCTGTGGGAACCCTGGCTACATAACAAAGTAGGGAAAGTATTCAATCCTTATAAACTATTTTTGTTGCATGTATTGTGGTTTCCTTTACTTTGATTAATTTATTAATGGGTGCATAATTTAGTATCCATCCAGTATTTACGATGAACTCGAGAGGGAGGTAGAGATTAGGAAAAGGAAATCAAAATGATGATTTGGGGTTAATTGTGAAAATAAGCTTACTTGTACTATTTTCTTAAGCCACTTACCTTCCACATAATCAACTTAGGACTAAGAGGAGATAGTTGTAACTGGGGTCCAGGGTAATTATTAGTAATGTAACACTCTGAGATCGAGCAGAGATGAGTGAAAATTTTCAAATAATGCTGAGAAGCGGTTGGTGATACCTATCTTACCAGACTCTAAGTGCACAATAGTTGTATAGTTGGATTGAGTACGAGAAGCTTACTAAGTTAGAAGCCAAGGGACCATAGCTCTAGTGTTATTCAATGACTGGACTATCACCAGATTTAATATTAGTTACTTGTTTAATATAGTCATCCTGAACCCCTATTTGCTTTTCTAGTTCTGCCCATTGATTGAAATAGTTAAGAGCCATAATTCTACGTATTCCCTTATGATTCAAACCCGCCCTTTATTTGGTTATTATAATTGAAAATGACCACATAATCTTCAGACTAAAGGTGTAGCTTGGGCATGATTAATACAATATTTCTTTCCTAGACTAATGGCCAGTTAGAGAAAACTTAGAGGATATGCTCCGCACTTTGTGTGATGGATTTAGGTGTCCAGTGGGAGCAACATTTGTCCTTAGCTTAGTTCACGTATAATAACAACTACCATTGCAGTATTATTTGTCTCCTGATGAGGATTTTTATGGTAGGTTTTGTCGCTCTCCAGTGGGTTGGTTTGATGTTTCAAAGGTAAGACCTTGAGGTACAAAATTACTTCATGTGTCTTTGATAGAGTCAAAATCATTCGAGAAAGACTTAAAGTTACTCAAAGTAGGCAGAAGTGCTATGCAAATCGCAGGCTCTGTTCTTTGAAACTTGGTGTTAGTGATTATGTTTTCCTTTGATTTTCACCCATGAAGGGTGTGATGGGATTTGGGAAGAGGGGAAAGTTTAGGCCTAGGTATATTGGTCAATTTGAGATTCTTTGTACTGTTGGTGATGTGGGTTATGAGTTAGATTTGCCTCTAGATATATCAGTTGTTCATCTAGTTTTTCATCTTTCTATTCTTTATTGTTATATTTTGAATGAGTCTCATGTCATTCGTCAGGAGTCAGTTTAGTTAGATGAGCGGTTGTCTTTTTTTGAGGATCCAGTCTCTATTTTGGCTATGATATTACACGGTTGTATTCTAGAGTTATCTATGTTGTGAAGGTTCTGTGGAGACATCAACCTGTAGATAAGGCTACTTGGGAGGTCAAGTCTATTATGCGTAGTTCTTATCCCCAGCTTTTTATGGATTCAGGTATTTTTTTTGCCTTTATTTAGCGGACAAACTAGATTTTTAGTGGTGGATGATATAATGACTTGAAATTTGATGAAATATGTGAAATTTGTGATTTTGTGTGATTTAATTATTTTTACCCCTCCTCATAGTAGCATTATGGTATTTTTGGGGTGTGGGGTAATTGACAGAGTTCCCAATGTATTTTGGTTCCATTTGTGTGATATTGTGGTTTATATAGGCTTCAATACCCTTATTTTAGATACTATGGATATATTTTGATCCATTCGATGGATGGCTGAATGAACTGGGCTACCAGATCTAGAACATCAATTTTAGGTTGGTAACTTGGTTCCTGTGGTTTTATGGCTTTTAAATATCATTTTGACCCTTGGTTTGAAAAATTATGATTTTGGTTTTGGGGGTTGAATCTATGAAAACAATGTTTTTTTTTTAAATTTGGATATCACCATTGAGTCCAGATAGTCCACTTTAGTGTGGGTACATAGTTTATTTTCGTATATTGAATTCTGAACGAATTTCAGACACCCTGTCAAAGTTCGTTTCAGACATAGAAAATCTGGTGCACTGAGTTGTTGGTGCAACCTGGACTACAAAGATTAAAATGCATTTGGAGTATGTGTATTGTGCCTTATGCACCTGATAACTTGGTATGAATATAAATATCCCTTTTTTTATCCAATTTTGCTTTTTTTTTCTTGCCTCTTGAAAGCTAAACCCTAAAATAGTGTGAGAGATTAAAAGTGAAGTTTGTGGGTGCTTGAGAAGCTTGATTAGCATATATTTCTTGATTCTCTTACGAATTTAATGTGCGAATTTATCCTTTTTTCTTTATCAAATTTCTTGAATAATTGTTCCAAAATCCCAAAATTGTGGTACTTTATTTAGCCCCAAATTCTAAACCTTTTCACTTGAATAATATCTTAATCCTATAATTACTAGTTTTTTTCCAACTTTATCTTCAAAACAACTTTGATTCTTGATTTTAAAATGAATTTCAATGATTTTACCCGATAAAGCTCAAAAATAGTTATTCTTTGATTTGAATCACATTTTTACTCAATTTTACTTGTGTTTTCAACTATAGATTCCTAAAGGTATGATAAATAAGTTTTTGAAATAAAGTTATGATCTTGTCCTTCTTTTTGAAAATCCATTTTAAGGGTCTGTTTTGACCCCAAACTAAATGTAGACAATATGAGTATCGTTAGGCTTGTTTTGATGCATAGATTCTATATTACTTGGTTTTAGTGGATTTTGGGGTTGTTCTTATGACATAGAGCTTTGTGGTTGAAGTATTGTGGACCAGTTTTGGCCTTTGAGGTAGGTTATAGCTTAAATCCTCATAATGGGTTGGGTAGTTAATTCATATACAAAATGCATATTAAGAGTATGGCAACTAATCATGAAATTACATATCTTAATGTGTTATGTCCGTGTGATGGCCTGTATGTGATGTAATTATGTTTTGAGATATTACATATTTTATGTGACCGTGTTAGGTCCTATGTGATGTGGATAGCTTGATATACTCATGAATAATTGTATTGTGTTATTGAAAAGTATAATGTGGTACCATTGTTGTATTATTCTATATTCATACTTTATTGACATACGAATCATGTGAAATTAATTTACTGTGGGAAATAATGAGTGGATATTTGCTCATATGGTTGTGGAATATATTATTGTGGTTGGTTGAGGAAATATTCATTGTGATTGGTTATGAGCATCTTATCCTCATTTCATACTCATTGATGAAACAAATGGTACCACCCTCATAATATCTAAGAAACACCAGCACCACCTTTTTATGACAAAAAATGTGACATCTTATAAAACCCTTCTTTAGTGATGTGTCGAGGAGGATATATGGATATAAATATGGATTGTATTTGGGTTTGAGAACCCTCTATAAGCCCCACATTAGCAGGCTTGCCTCCGTGGGTGTATACGGAGGTTGTGCGATAACCTCGTCCGTTATCATTATCATCATCACCATCATCATCATCATCTTACACATTGCACTTGCTTTATTGTGTTTATGTTGTTATTGAATTGCCATATTGACTTTTCATATATCTATTTGTTCTATATTCCCTTATTTGTACTTGACGATCTTGTATATACATGTTATTCCTTGTTTCTACTTGTACGCGATATGATATAGACTTGTATTCTATTGGGTTATTATTGTTGCAAATATATGTGATACATTATAACTATTAGTGTAAGCGTTATGGGCTACCATTGTGGGACATTTTTTGATTGTAGGTGATGTGCCCTTTATGTGTATTTTGTATATTTTATTATCTACTTTGCTTGGTCGGACTATGATACCTATTGAGTACAAGTGGATCGTACTTGCGCCTACTGTACCCTTTCGATGCAGGTCCTAGTATGACTGTGCCCCAGCTTGGTTGATTTAGGCGATATTTGGTGCTTTTGAGGTAGTGGTTGACTTTTAGGCATCCAGATATATTCTACTACCTTTCTTGTAGACTATGTATTTACTTTGATTTCAGAGACAACGTTTCTCTTGTATTGGACATCTTATGTATTTCTTTTAGACTCGAGCTATACTAGATACGTTCTTATATTGTTGACATCAAGTTTTAGGATTTATGGCTGTATTTTTGTTTGTATTCTTTCTGCACTTATTAACTTATATTGTTCGACTTCATTCTAGAAGCCTTATGTTTGGTGTATTTTTGTTTTTCCCCATTTTTGTATGTCAGTTTGGGTGATAGGCTTACTTTTCAAGATACACCGCGACAAGCTCATGACCCTTAATTTTGTGTCATGAAATCACCAAATGCTCAACCCACCAAGGAAAACACATGAACCTAATAACCAAGCCACTAGTTACCCAAACAGTCAAAATCCCATTTGTTCAATACAACCGCAATTCAATCAAGTAAATTAATAAGCTCAACAAAATCAACCTATAACCAAATCCTACCACCTCAAATCCCAGTTAACCACAATCAACCAATCCAAATTGAAGATGTGGAAGGAGAGGGACTTCATGAAGAAAATGAAGAGTTAGATGATGTGTCCTTATTTACAAAATTTGTGCAAAATAAATGAGGAGCTCAAGAAGGTATGTAGAGAATGAGTAGGAAGATTTGTCTTGATTCCCTGTGGAAGAGGAAACTTTGGAAATTGACCTCAAGTTCAAGGAGATCATCAGCGGGATCAAGGAGGAAATATGGGTCGATATAAGGGTCTTAATTACATCAAGATCATTCTTCCTACCTTCAAACAAAACTAATGATATATCATCCTACCTTTATATAGAATTACAATGTGAAAGGATCTTCCAGCTTAATGATTTGACCGAACAAAATAAAGTTGATCATGCAATTTCTCTATTCGAGGGGTATGCTTTTATTTGGTAGGTGTAATGACCCAAAAATTTGATCATGGTATTTATCCTTCCCCATATTTGAATCATGCTATTTCTTGTAAGTGTGTGTATGGGGGAAGGGGGTGATTGGCTTGGTTCCTGATTCATTTTGGTACCTTTTAGCGATATTGTGATTTTTGATGGCTTCGAGAGCCTTATTTTAGACTTTTGTGGATATTTTTGATGTGTGTTTAAGATGGCTAAATGGATTATTCCAGAAGCTCTAAAATATCGACTTTAGGCTAGGTAGACCTTTGGTTCAAGTCCCCGTGCATACAAGCTCATTTCGACCTATTTGTCAGAAAGTTGGAAAAATTGGAAACATGGGTGTGGAACCTACTTTTGGTAAAACAATCTCGAATGGAAAAAACAATTTTGCCAGCAAAACCAAAAGTCAATTTTAGGGTGTTAACATGTTTGGTGTGCTTTTACGACTTTTAAATCTCATTTTGACCCTTAGTTTGGAAAATTATGATTTCGAGGGTCAACTTTATGAAAATGATGTATTTTTGAATATCTTATATCGCCATTTAGTCCGGAGCACTGAATTTAGTGTGGTAGCATAGTTTATTTGTGTATATTAAATTCCGAACAAATTTTGGGCACCCCGTTGAAGTCCGAATTGGACTTAAAGAAAGAAAAATCTGGTGCATTGCTGTTTTTTTTGGTATAAAAACATCTTTTCCACTACTTTTGCCCATTTGATCTTTTTTCATCTTGCCACTTGAAAGCTAAACCCTAACATAGTATGAAAGTTTAAAAGTAAAGCTTGTGGGAGCTTAAAAGTAAAATTTTGTGGAAGCTTGGGAAGTTCGATTAACATCTATTTCTTAATTCCACTAAAGATTTAAGGTAAGAATTCACTCTTTTCTTAGTAATTCTTGATTAATTTCTTAAAACCCTAAATATCATAGGGCTTGATTTTAAATATAATTTCACACCGTTTCACTTGAATAATATTTTTATCTTATAATTACTAGTTTTTCATCAATTTAGCCTTCAAAAGAAATCTGATTCTTAATTTTAACCTGGATTTTACAAAAATTACTCAGTAAAGCTAAAAATGTTTTTCTTCGATTTTCACTCGATTTTCACTCGAGTTGACTAGAATTTTTAGCTATAGGTTCCTAAGAATATGAGGAACATATATTTAGAGTAAGGTTACGATTTTGATCTTCTTTTTTGAAAATATATTTTGAGGGTCCATTTCAACCCCAAACCAAAAGTAGTCAGTATGAGAGTCATTGGTTTTTTTGACACCTAGATTTCATATTTGATATTTCAAGTGGTATTTGGGATCGCTCGTTAAAAGTAAGATCATGGGTATGAAGTGTAGCGGATCGATTTTGGCTTTTGAGGTAGATTATGTCTTAACTCATTCACACTGGGTTGGGTAGTAAATAATGATATAAAATACATGTTACAGGTGGAAACTAATCATGAAATTTTTTTATCTATGTGTTATGCTCATGTAACGACCTATATGTGATGTAATTATTGAAATTAAGATATTATTGATGTGTGAGAATGCGTGGGGTCCAATGTGATATTGATAGTCCTGAATACATGTGAATAATTATATTGTGTTGTTGAAATTCTTAATATGGTACCATTGGTATATTGTGATATATTCATACTTGTTTGTATATGAGACATGTGGAAATTCTTGGATGAAATGTAAATAATGAGTGCATATTGGCTCATATGGTTGTGAAATGTATCATCATGGTTGGTTGTGTAAATATATCATTGTGGTTGGTTGTGGAAATATATTATGTGGTTTGTTGCAAGAATACTCATTGTTATTGATTGAGAGCATTACATCCTCATATCAGACCCATTCATAAAATATGGTTCCATCATGGCAACACCTGAGTAATACTGGCAACACCTTTTGAAAATCCTTCCCAAGGGATGTACCGGGGAGGATATATAGTAACACCTTATAAAACCCTTTCTTATGTATATGCCAAAAAGAAGATATGAGATATGTGGATTGTATACAGGTTTACAAACCACCCATGGGTCTTACGTCATTAAGCTTTAGCTTTATAGGTGTATACGTGAATTGTACGATGATCCTAGAGGTTGTGTGATGACCTCATGCAGCATCATCATCATATACATTGTATGAACTTTATTGTGTTATATTATGTTGTAATGCCATATTAACTTGTCATCTATGTATTTATAGTATCTTCATTTACTTGTATTTGATAATCTTGTATATACATATTCTCCCTTAAACTACATATATGTGATATAATGCATACTTGGATTCAATCTTAGTATGATGTTGCAATATATGTGATATATTAGAACTGTTAGTGTAAGCGATGTGGGCTACCATTGTGGGACATTTTTTGATTGCAGGTGACGTTCTCTTAGTGTGTATTTTTTATGTTTTATTTTCTACTTTGCTAGATCGGCCTATGATAACTAGTGAGTACATGTGGACTGTACTCACTCCTACTTCACCCTTTCAGTGAAACTATATGTTTGGGTGTACCTTAAACTTTTTAGTTTTGGATGCCTTTAAATTTTTAAGGTAGTGTTTAGACATTCATACGTCTGGAGTTCATGTCTATCTTTCTGTATGAGTTATGTCTTTATTAGTGTTCGAAGACAAATATTTTCATTTGTAATTGACTTTGGGATTGTATTTGTAGTTTCTATACTATTGACACCAGGTTTTGGGAGTTATGGTTTCGTGTGATGATTTTATTCTTTCTACTTTTATTATATTTATGTGGTTTAACTTTATTCTAGAAGCCATACCTTTGGGGCATTTTTACCCCATGTGTATCAGTTTGGGTGAGAGGCTTACTTGTTAATATTCTTTATGACAAGTGCCATAATGACCTATCAATTTTTAGGTCCTAACAAATTGGTATCAGAGAAGCCAGGATCATTGGTCTCAATGGTGTAAGAACATGATGTCTAATAAAGTCTCGCAGATTAGTATGTAGATGTCTGTATCTATCTTTGAGAGGCTATAGGATGTCTGTATGAAATCTTCCTTATTTTATCCCTTATCATGCGATATTCTTTCATACCTTGTGTTCTGAGTTGTGTTTCACTCTTTCTACAAGGATGGTGTTGCTTATACTAAATATCAATTGAGAGATGATGTTAAAGATTGGTGGAGATTAGTTTTTGGTTGTAGGCTTGTTAATGCTCTAAGTTGTCAGGGGATCAGTTTTTTGATGCCTTTTTGGAGATATTCATGCCTTATAATTTGAGTGATTGGATGTACGATGAGTCTGATTTTTTAGAGTAGGTCTTCATGACAGTTGTTGAGTATGAGGCATGCTTCTATGTCCTATCCAAATATTCCTATAATAGCATTTTTATCAAGTTTAAGAAGATTCAAAAGTTTGTGAAGGGTTTCGATGTCTCCCTTTAGTTGTCTAAGTCTCAAATAGTTATACTTTTAACTTTTTAAAAAGTATTATAGATCATACTAAGATGATAGAGGGTATTCTTAGTACATCTCAGGGAGGTTCCAAGAAAGCATGACATTTTGGTGAGTTCAGGAGTCAGACCTCTCAAGGCTGAGATTTTAGAGGTTCTCATGGATACCATGGTAGGCTAGTGCAAGCCACTTTACAGAGTTCTGGTAGTGGATTTTCCAGTTCAAAATTTCAAGGTGGCCATTCGGGTCCAGTTGTACCTTCTCCTATTGAGACTAGACGTCAAGCCTGCTATGTATGTAATGAGATAAGCCATGTAGCCAGTGACTATCCCTGGTGGTAATTCAAGCTACTCTTATTTTAGTTGTAAGGGGCAGGGGAACAGCTAGAGGTACGAGGGGCAAAGGCAGTGGGGTTCGTGGGGGTGGTCGTGGGACCACGCATGCGGTTGGTGGTCGTAGGGCCACTCAGGTAGTTGGTGGTTGTGGGTAATGCTATGTTATGTCATCCAAACCTGAATCAAAGGCTTCTAATGTTATGATTACAAGTATCATTACTATTTATTTTAGACCTGCATCTGCGTTATTTGATCCAGTGTCGACTTTTTTAAGTGTCTGTGTATTTTGCTTTGAGCTTTGATTTTGTTAGTGAGCCTCTTATCATTACTATTCATGTATCTATCCTAGTAGGTGTTTCTTTAGTGGTGAATCGAGTGCACCGATCTTGTGTTGTGACTTTTGCTGGGCATGAGACTTTGGTAGACTTACTTTTGTTAGATATGGTGGATTTTGATGCTACTTTTGTATTAATTTGTTGGCTCCTTATCATGCCATTTTTAATTATTTTGCTAAGACAATAGCTTTAGCTTCACCGAGTATGCCAATGATAGCCTGGTAGGGTGCACTTCATTCGAGTCCTAAGGGGATTGTATCTTATGTTCATGCTTATAAATTGGTTGAGATGGTATGTTTATTTTACTTGGCTCATATTCATGACATCAATGTTATTTCAACTACTTCCTTGGATTATGTCCATGTTGTCTGTGAATTTATAGATGTGTTCCTTATGTACTTGCCTGGCATGCCTCCGAATTAAGATATTGATTTTGCTATTGATATTGAGTCGGGCACCAAGCCCATTTCTATTCCTCCTTATAGGATGGCCCCAATAGAGTTGATGGAACTAAATGATCAGTTGCAGGAGATGTAGGATAAGAGATTTATCCGACCTGGTGCTTCACCTTAGGGTGCACCTTTCTTGTTTGTGAACAAAAAAGATGGGTCTATATGGATGTGTATTAATTATTGGTAGTTGAACAAGGTGACAGTTAAGAATAAGTAACCTCTTCCAAGCATTGATGATTTATTTGATCAGCTTTAGGGTGTTGTAGTATTTTTGAAGATTTATTTAAGGTCTAATCATTACCAGTTGAAGGTTAGAGCTTTGGATATTTTGAAGATAATTTTTCGGACTCGATATTGGAATTCTGAGTTCTTGGTAATGTCTTTGGGTTAGCCAATGCCCCTGTCGAATTCATGGAGTTGATGAATTAGGTGTTTCCATCGAATCTCGACTCCTTTGTTATTATATTTATAGATAATATCTTTATGTATTCTAAAAGTAAGGTCGAGCATGCGGAGCATTAGTGGATTGTGCTTCAAAGATTCAGGGATGAGAAGTTGTATGCCATATGAGTTTTGGTTCGAGTCAATTTTTTTATTGAGTCATGCGGTTACTAAGGAAGGTATTATGGTTGATCCAACCAAGGTTGCAGCGATTCGTGATTGGGCTAGACCTCCTTCGCCCACTGAAATTAAAAATTTTATTCGCTTGGAAGAGTATTATGGGCATTATGTTCAGGGTTTCTCTTCTATTACAGCTCCTTTAACTAAGTTGACACGAAAGAAAATTTCCTTACAGTGGTTTGATGCTTGGGAGGCGAGATTTCAAAAGACCAAGTATTTTTTGACTTAAGCTTCTTTATTGGCTTTGCCCAAGGAGGGTGTGGGATTTGTCATGTTTTGTGATGCTTTGTAAGTTGGATTGGGTGTTATGTTGATGAAGTAGGGTAAGGTGATTGTGTATGCTTCTCATCAGTTGAAGCCTCATGAAAGAAATTACCCTACCCATGGTTTAGAGTTGTGCACGGGTGTATTTGCTTTGAAGTTGTGGAGGCACTACTTGTATGGAATATTCAATATTTTTTCACCCAGCGAGATCTTAATATGAGGAAACACTGTTGGCTTGAGTTGCTTAAGGATTATGACTTGACTATTCTCTACAATCTGGGTAAGGCTAAAGTGGTTGCAGATGCCTTAAGATGAAAGTCGACTAACATGGGTAGCTTAGCACATCTTTTGACTTGGGAGAGGCCATTGGCCTTAGAGGTTTAGTCTTTAGCTAACCAGGTGGTTAGGCTTGATATTTCGACCCTTGGGTGTATTTTGGGTTTTGTGGAGACTAGATCTTCTTTGATGGAGCAGATTCGAGCTCATTAGTTTGATGCTGTTAGATTGAGGTTGATTCGAGATAAAGTATAAGGTAGGAAGGCTAAGGAAGCCTTACTTAATTTAAATGGAGTTCTGCGAATTGGAGGGTTATGTTTTTTGCACTGAGAGTAGGTGACTGGATTAGGTTGATCTTGGAGGAGGCCCATAGTTCTAGGTATTCAATCCATCCAGGTGTGACTAAGATGTATCATGAGTTTAGACAACACTACTGGTGGGATGGTATGAAGCGATATATAGTGGATTTTGTGGTTGATTGTCTATGTTGTCACTAGGTGAAGATCGAACATATGAAACCTGGTGGATTGCTTCAGAGGTTGCCCATTCCTAAGTGGAAGTGGGAATGGATCACCATGGACTTTACGACTGGTTTGCCTCGTACATCTCTTGTGTTTGAAAGTGTCTGGATATTATGGATCAATTGATCAAATCAGCTTATTTTATGTTGGTTCAGCTTTCACTCAGTGCTGAGTTGTTTCCCTGTATCTACAGTCGTGAGATTGTGCATATTCATAGTGTGCCAGTATCAATTATTTTAGATCAAGGTCTTTTGTTCACATCTCATATTTGGAAGATTTTTCAAGATGTGTTTGGTACTCGGGTTAATCTAGCATCGCATTTTACCCCCAGACTGATGGTCAGTCAGTGAGGAATATTTAGGTTTTGCAGGATATTCTTTGTGCTTGTGTGATGGATTTTGGTGGCCAATGGAAACAATATTTGGTTTTAGCAGAGTTTGCATACAATAATAACTACTATTCCGGTATTGATATGGTTCTTTTTGAGTCGTTGTATGGTACGCGCTGTCTCTCCCTAATGGGTTGGTTTGTTTTTTCAGAGGTGAGACCTTGAGGTAAGTTCCTTCTTTATGAGTCTTTGGATAGAATCTGATTCATTCAGGATAGACTTAGAGAAGCTTAGAGTAGGTAAAAGTGTTATGCTTATCGTAGACTTCGTGCCTTGAGATTTGATGTTAATAATTGTGTCATCCTTCGATTTTCACCCATGAAGGGTGTGATGAGGTTTGAGAAGAGGGAAAGGTTTAGCCCTAGGTATATCGGCCAATTTAAGATTCTTCAGATAGTTGATTATCTGTCTTATGAGTTGGCTTTTCCCCTGATCAATTAGTCGTTCATCCAATTTTTCATGTTTCTATGCTTTGCCTCTATATTTCTACTGAGTCTCATGTCAATCATTGGGAGTTGGTTCAGTAAGAGGAGTGGTTGTCCTTTGTTGAGGAGTCGGTCTCTATTTTGGTTAGGGATGTTAGACGGTTGCGCTCTGGAGTTATCCTTGTGGTTAAGGTTCAGTGGCTACATCGACTTGCAGATGAGACTACTTGGGAGGTCGAGGCTGATATGCATAGTTCCTATCCCCAACTCTTTATTCATTCAGGTATTTCTGTCTTGGTTCAAGGACGAACTAGAATTTTAATGGTGGATGATGTAACTACCTAAAAAGTTAACGAATTATGTGAAATTTTTTATTCTGTGTCATTTGACTATTTTATCCCTCCTCGTAGTTGCATTTTGGTATTTCTGGGGTGTGGGGTGATTGACACGATTCTCGATGCATTTTGGTACCATTTTGTGATATTATGGTTTTTAATGGCTTTAAGAGCCTTATTTTAGACTTATGTGAAGTTTTTTTGATTTGTGTGATGGATGGCTAAATGGATTGCGCCAACAGCTCTGGAATATTAATTTTAGGCTAGTTACACCTTTGTTACGGGTCCCCGTGCACCCAAGCTCACTACGACCTATTGTTCAAAAAATTGAAAAAAATTGAAACGATGAGTGTGGGATCCACTTTTGGTCAAAACGACCTCCGATGGAAAATCTAACTTTGCCAGCAGATCTGAAATATTGATTTTAGGGTGGTAAGATGTTTGGTATAATTTTACAGCTTTAAAATCTCATTTCGGCCCTCAATCTGAAAAATTGTGATTTCTAATTTCGGAGGTCAACTTTGTGAAAATGACCTTTTTTGGAAAACTTGATGTCATCATTGAGTCCGGAACGATGAATTTAGTGTTGTTACATAGTTTGTTTGTATATATGAGACTCCGAACAAATTCCAGGCACTCTGTCAAAGTCCGATTTGGACTTAAAGAAAGAAAAATCTGGTGCATTGTAGTTTTTTTGGTATAAAAACATCTTTTCCACTCCTTTTTACCCATTTTGCTCATTTTTCCTTTTTCCTTTTGAGAGTTAAACCCTAAAATAGTGTGATAGCTTAAAAGTGAAGCTTGTGGGAGCTTGGAAAGCTGGATTAATATCTATTTCTTAATTCTGTTACGAATTCAAGGTAAGAATTCAGACTATTCTTAGTAATTTTTTGATTAATTATTCAAAACCCCAAAAATCTTAGGACTTGATTTTAAACCTTCAAAACAACTTTGATTCATGATTTTAATCTGGATTTTACAGATTTTACCCGGTAAGCTCGAAAATGATTTTTCTTTAATTTGCAGCTTGTTTTTTACTCGATTTGAATTGGGTTTTCAGCTATTGGTTCCTAAAAATATGGGAAACATGTTTTGGAGTAAAGTTACGATTTTGTCTTTCTTTTTCAAAAACCCATTTCGGAGGTCCATTTTGACCCCAAACCAAAAGTAGTCAATATGTGTGTCTTTGATTTTGTTTGATGCATAGATTCTATATTTTATATTTTTAACATAGTTTGGAATTGTTCATGAAAAGTAAGGTCGTGGGTATGAAGTGTAGCGGTTTGATTTTATCTTTTGAGGTAGGTTATAGTTTAACTCTTTCAGATAGAATTGGGTAGTAAATGATGGAACAAAAGGCATGCTAAGGTTGGGAAAAAATGATTATCTATGTGTTGTGCCCGTGTCAGGCCTATATGTGATGTAATTATAGAAATCGAGATATTATGTGTTATGTGTGACTGTGTAGGGTCCTGTATGATGTTGATAGTCCTAAATACATGTGAATAATTGTTTTGTGTTGTTGAAATTCCTAATGTAGTACCATTGGTGTATTGTGATATATTCATACTTATTGGTATATGATCGATGTGGAAATTCATTGATGAAACAGAAATAATGAGTGGATATTGGCTCACATGGTTGTGGAAATATATCATTGCGGTTGGTTGTGAAAATATATCATTGTGGTTGATTGTGAAAATATATCATGTGGTTTGTTATGGAAATATTTATTGTGATTGGTTATGCTAATTACGTCCTTATATTATTCTTATTCATGAAATATCAGTACCACCGTAGCAACACTTGAGTAACACTAGCAACACCTTTTTAAAACCCTACCTGAGGGATGTGCTAGGAAGGAGATATCGTAACACCTTATAAAACACTTTTCGAGGGATGTGCCAAAAAGGAGATATAAGATATGTTGATTGTATATGGGTTGATGAACCCTGCATGGGTCCTAAGTCTGGAAGCTTGAGCTCTGTAGGCGTATACGGGGATTATGCGATGATCCCGGAGGTTGTGCTGACCTTGTGAATCATCATCATTATCATCATATACACTGCACTTACTTTATCGTGTTATGTTGTGTTGTATTGCCATATTGGCTTGTCATCTATGTATTTATTGAATCTTTCTTTACGTGTATTGATGATCTTTTACATACATGTTCTCCCTTAAACTACTTCTATGTGATATAACGTGTACTTGTGTTCTCTCTTGGTGTGATGTTGCAATATGTGTGATATATTATAAACTTTAGTGTAAGCGGTCTGGGAAACCATTGTGGGACATTTTCTGATTGAAGGTGACGTGCCTTTAGTGTGTATTTTGTATGCTTTATTGTCTTCTTTGCTTGGTCAGCCTGTGATACCTACTGAGTACAAGTACACTGTCACTCCTACATCACCATTTCAATGCAGCTTTAGGTTTGGGTGTGCCTTAGACGGGTTGATTTTAGGTGCCTTAAGATTTCTCAAGGTATCTGTTAGACATTCATACATTCGGAGTTCACCTCTTTATTTTTTTATAAGTTATGTCTTTATTAGTGTTCATAGATAGATATTTTCCTTTGTGGCTATTTTCTAATGTATTTGACTCTAGGATTGTATTAGTAGTTCTTATACTATGAGTTATGGCTACATGTGTTGATTTTTTTTTTTTTGTTTTTTATATATCTACGTCGTTCGACATTGTTCTAGAAGCCTTACCTTGGGGTATTTCTCTCTTTTCCCTATGTGTTTTAGTTTAGGTGAGAGTCTTACTTGTAAAGGTTTGCCGTGACAAGTACTATCATGACAAATTAATTTTTGGGTCGTGACAGTGGGAGACCCAAAGGATGTAAAGAAAGAGAGATGATAGTCCCAATCTTCTAAATTGGATCCAACTAAAGGCAATTATGTTACCTCAAGATATAAGAAAGATTAATTAACAAGGTTATATAACTTGAGGCAAGACGATAGAGGTATGGAACACTATTACAAAGAATTCCTAAACATGATCCTTCAACTAGAGATTGTTGAGACCCCCCTAAACCGTTGCATGTCTCTATTCAAGGGAGGGTTGGACTATGACATTGCTTCTCAACTAGTTGTCAACAACTTTGAGTGGTTAGAAGACCTTGTTGAAGTGTCTATTGAGGTTGAAAGGAACAATAATTCAAGGTATACTTTTCATAAAGTTTACTCAACTTTTATTCTATTAGGGTGGAACAAGAATAAAGAATTCAACAAGTCTTATGAGAAAAGGCCCAGTAAGAGGGATACCTCAAAGTATCCATAAAAGGTTAAAGGTAATTTAGACTCTAACATCAATCCTACATGTATTATTTGTTTAAGTGTCAAGGTTGAGGTCATAGGGAAAGTTAATGTACCAATTTAAGAAACATAGTTTTGGTGGGAGGTGATGCCTACTTTGTTGGGGATAAGGTGAACCAAAAAGTTGATAATGAGGAAGACTATGAGGATGATGGTGAAATTGTAATGGGTCAAACAAAACTTAGTGTATCGAATGGCTTAATGAAGAAAGTTCCAAATGAAGATGCATGTCCTGATAAAGGCGAGATAGTGAATCTTAACATTAGATAAAGCAAGACATGAGTGTTAGGGCCTTGTAAGACCCACGTAAAGAGGAGGACAAGAACATGGATAAAGAACTTTATGTCCATCCTAATTTCTTGATGTGTTCTAACCAAGGTACTAGAATTTTGTCTAGTACCAACACTTTTTTTATGCAGGATCCAAATTAGAAGAAGAATCCTTTTTCAAGAAGGAGAAGATGATGTAATTCAAGGGCCCTTCAACCCATTCAATAGAATTAAAGATCAAGAGTTACAAAATTTACAAGATACGATTGCAAAAAAAAAAAGATGTTGGAGCTTGATATGATGCAAACCAAGGGATGTTAAAAGTTAAAGATTGAGTTGAAAAGACAAAATAATAAAAAAAAACCATTGTTTTAAAGGGACTACAGGTGAGACGGCCTGCCACCTTGGTGAATGGACATCCTTTGAAGAATCCTATGAAGCACAAGGCAACACTTCACCGGTTAGGGGAGATTGGCACAAGGATTGATCATCAGGTAGGCTGTCCGAGCTAACCAGATTAGTCATTTTTTTAGGCTTTATTCTTTTAAGAATCAATGTAACTTTTAGGCCTTTGTAATACAATAAATAAAAACTCCTAGGCTTATTTTCATTAGCTTGTTTTGAATATTAAATGAACCTTCCACTTTAGAGTATAATTGGTGTTGAATGTTTGTTTAGAAATGGAGGTTTTAAGAGCGTTGTATCCCTCTTGGTCCATGTAAGATATAACACCCAGGGAATTTGACACTTGCAAAATTTCTCAAGTCTTGGAACTTTCTGACTTGGTACGACTCAAGGGTACCAATTGTACCCCAGAATATGACTTGTAGGCTATCTTGAGCGTTCTATTTACACTAGGAAGTATGTTTGGCTTGGATAATATCTATGATACTACTCACAGGGTACGAATCATATAGGAGCATACGAGTGGTAAAGTGTAAGTCGTATAGTCCATGATCGTCTTGGTTTTGTGGAGTATACCATCTATATGGTTGGTGGGTACGATTGGGGGTGTCACTCGTACCCTTAAGGTATGACTAGGGAGATGTGGGTCGCATAAGAACTAATAGGTAGGGTCTTGGCATGGTCTTGGGTACTAGTAGGGGTACCACTTGTACCCTAGGATACGAATGGTAAGGGGGAGTCGTAACTCTTGATGTGGTTTGTTATAATTTTAAGTAAGGGTAGTTTGAATATTTCCTACTTCAAATACCTTATGTTCTAACGTTATATAACCCTTGGGGGCCTCTCATAACACTTGTTAAAAGATTAAAACACTCTAAATACTCTCTGAAACTTACTATTAAAGATTAAAGGCTAGGGTTTCTTCATATGTTCTTCAAAAGGATCAAAGGTCAAGATTTCTTTCATGAATCTTTATTTATAAGGCATGTACTCCTTCCCTCATTGTTTTTTCCAACTAAAGGTATATTTATTATGTTTTAAACATTGATTTATAGATCATGAATTGTGGTTTTGAAAATATATGTTGAGGGTCTTGATGCATATGGTTTGGTATTGGTTTAAACTATGTTCTTACATATTTTTGGTAATAGTTTGCATATGTGGTTATTAGTTGGTTATGGTTTAACAAAGGGTTCTTGAGTAACCCTAATTATGGTGGTTTATGCATTGGTTTCGGTCTTGGTAAAGGTATAACCTCAACATGTTTAATAAAGTGCCTTAAAGAATATTTTTACTCTATTATTGAACATTCATTGAAACTCTTGCATGGTTTGGTTTGGTAGTGGAACATTAAATGGATTTGGATGGTGTAATACCCCGGGAAATTTTTCGTTGAAATTTTGTGCATAAACGTGTTGAGTTCTATCTTCTAGAAAGAATTATAAATTTTTAATATGGAATGTCTTATATTATGACCCACCATTGCGTAGATTATCAAATAATCTTTCCAACGATATATGGATCATCCAAAACGGACACCCGAGCGACGAGTTATGAACATTCCGATCGAACCGTGAATAGTAGTGAACAGTAAAACATGCAGGAAAAAGTACTGAGGCTTGGCGTATTTTTGATCCAACTTTAAATGATCAAAACTCCTTGTACATAATGATATAGGTGATATAATATATATCAAAGGAAAGCTCTGTGAGTCCTCTTTCCAATGAAATTAGTTTCATCCAATTTTTCTATCGGAGCAAAAAGTTATGGTCGATCTACTTCAGCCTATCAAAAGCAAATTTTTGGGTCAACATCAAACGATCATAAGTCTTCATACACAATGATCTGGGTGAGATACTATATATCAATGGAAATATATGAGATTCCTTTTTCTAATGAAATTGGTTTCATCCAATTTGGATATCAGAGTAAAACATTATGGTTGATCTACTTCAGGCTATCAAAACGGTCCACCAAAGGATAGATTCAAGAATTATCTAATTTTTAGGGGCGTTTTGGTCATCCCCCCTCACCCAAAATCTATCCAAACCCTATATTAAAGCCTATTAGAAGCATTATATGTTATATTTCATCAAACTCCCTAAGAAAGAAAACCCTAAGCTCCTACATCCAACTTCAAGAACATCCAAAGTTCACCATTAATTCTGCAAATTTATTCAAGATTCCAAGTTCCTAGTTCAAGAACTCCAAGAACCATCATTCAAAGGCACGATTAACATCTCAATAATGAGTATCGATCTAAAGTTCATCATTCAAGGTATGTGGGATTTTTCAACAAGAACTATCTTTTGTTCTTGTGCGCAAAAGTAATTTCTTTACAAAGACATGATTTTTATTTCATTTTTACGAATTTGAAGCATGAACCCATATCTTATGATGATTATTATGAAATCTTGATGTTTATAATTTTGAAAGATGAATTTACATGTGTGGAGATATAAAGCATGAATCTTGAACGATATTTATCATGATTTTGATATTTGGGTCATGAATCCCCATTGGAAATTGTGTCTTTTGAGAAAGTTTGTGTTATAGGCATGTTGATGTTGAATATTTGAGATATTTTGAATGATTTGACCTTTTGATCTTAATGGAGTTGTTTTGAACTCGAGTGTGAAAGAAATCCACAACGTGGTTGATTTTGATAGATGGGAAGTATGATGGTTCCCGATGTATATTTATATATTACTAAAATTATTTTGTTATGGATTGTTTTGGAAATGATCTGAGCTAATTCCGTGAGAAATCTTTAGCACTGAGTGGGAGGTATAAAGCAATCTTACTTCTCTAGAACTACGTGCCCCCGTAGGAGTGAGCCTGAGGCTTATTTATATAGTGATCACTAGTTTGTGTGGATTTGATATCGATAGTCCTACTCCGATGGAAAGGATAGGATGGCTTTCCCCAACGTGGGTTGTACGTTGGACTCCAAGTAGCTCACATGGTTTATGTCGGTTATAGGATCTCCCAGTGTGTGTGTATTTTCTTGTGTCTATGGTGAATGGTAAAGTGATTTGAAAGTGGAATTGTGAAAGTTATTCTTTCGAAAGATTTAAATGATATTTACATTATGAGAATTGATATTCTTGATGAACTGAAGGTGATTGACAAATTATATGATGACTCATATGTGTTATTGTACTTATTTAATCCTCTCATGATTATGATGATTTTCTTCGGGCTATGTGAGTCTTTCATACATCCTGCATATTTCTTATAAATATTTATGTTGATGATGTTTATACAACTGCATACACCCCCATATACTCGATTCCTTTCCATGGTACTGACCCACATCTTCAGATGTGGGCTGTATTTTCTCGGAATGTTGGTTCGGGTGCTCAGTTCCAGATTCGATAGTGATTCTTCAGGCATGTTGTTCTACATCCTCTGTTGTAGTGAGTCCTCATGTTCTGAGGACGTGATATCTAATGTTGGTTTCACAAAATTGTTAACATTTGATAACTGAGTATGAGTCAGTTGGGGCATGTCTCAATGTCTCGCTGGTTTTATTAATTTTCTTAGAGGCTTGTCAGACTAGTATAGATATTAAGAGTTGACTAACAAGTCGTATTTTGTTATCTTTCTGAAATTCTTTTATTCTTGGATGATGATTACTCTATTGATATTAGAGGCTTATTTATGAAAACCGTATTGATTTGTGTTGAACTGAATGAAAATGCCTCAAAGAGTTAGCTTGGGGCTACTCGTATCCATAAGCACCGTGTCATGCTATGGGACCCATTTTTTGGGGCGTTAAAAACTTGGTATCAGAGTTTAAGTTTTTAAGGTTTCCTAGGGAGTCTGACAAGCCGCGTTAAGTAGAGTCTTGATCATCGGTGTGTAGCGCGCCACATCTATGAGCAAGAGGCTACAAGACGTTTTAGGAAAAAATGTGATTCTTTCTTTCAGAAGTCTATCGTGATTAAAGTGTCTCTCTTTACTATTGATTCGTGCTCTCCTCTTTCAAAAATATGCCTTTATTGATTGTCGGGCATGAGTGGTCAAGTTTCAGTTTTCGGGTGCATTCGTGTTTGAGTGGTCTGGAAATTCTGTGTCACCCAAGAGTTATTTTATCGCTTACCTCAAAGCTAGAAAGCTTATTTCCAAGGAGTGTATTTACCATTTAGTTAGAGTTAAAGACACTAATTTGAGACTCCAACTCTATAGTCTGTTAACATCATCAATGAGTTTTCTGATGTCTTTTCGAATGATCTCCTAGGGATACCTCCTGATAGAGAGATAGAGTTCGGGATTGACCTTCTTCCCGATACTCAGCCCATTTCTATTCCTTCTTATCATAAGGCCTCTGCAGAACTTAAGGAGTTGAAAGAGCAACTTAAAGATCTACTAGATAAGGGTTTTATAAGGCCTAGTGTTTCTCCTTGGGGTGCTCCTATGTTATTTGTGAGAAAGAATGATGGCTCTTTGCGTATGTGCATTGATTACCGCCAACTGAACAAAGTCACTGTAAAAAATAAGTACCCCCTTCCGAAAATAGATGATTTGCTTAACCAATTGCAAAGTGCAAGTTATTTCTCAAAGATAGACCTTCATTCCGGCTATCATCAACTCAAAGTTAGGGAGTGTGACATCCGGAAAACCGCTTTTCGAACTCGTTATGTCCATTTTGAGTTTCTTGTTATGTCTTTTGGGTTAACTAATACCCCAGCAACTTTCATGGACCTCATGAATTGAGTGTTCAGACCATATCTAGATATGTTTGTCATAGTGTTCATCGATGAGATACTAGTGCATTCCCGTAGTGTTGATGAACATTCTGATGATCTCCGAACTGTCTTGCAAACCCTTAGAGATCACAAGTTGTTTGCCAAGTTTAGTAAGTGTGAGTTTTAGCTATGGTCAGTTGATTTTCTGAGTCATATCATTTTTTTGAGGGTATTAGAATTGATCCCCAAAAGACCAAAGCATTAGAGATTGGCCTAGACCTATTTCTCTGACTGATATCCGAAGTTTCTTGGGTTTAGCTGGCTATTACCACCGTTTTTAAGGGTTTATCCTCTACAGCGTATCCTATGACTCAGTTGACCCAAAAGAAAGTGAAGTTTTTATGGTCCAAATCTTGTGAGAAGAGTTTTTAGGAGTTGAAGACTCGACTCACTTCAGCCCCTGTTTTGACTTTGCCTGATGGTGTTGATGGTTTTTTGGTGTACTGTGATGCTTCGAGAGTTGGGTTGGGTTGCGTATTGATGTAGAAGCGTAAGGTGATAGCTTATGCTTCTGGACAGTTGAAACCACATGAGAAAAATTACCCCACCCATGACCTTGAGTTGACTGTTGTTGTGTTTGCTTTGAAAATTTGGAGACACTATTTGTATGGTGTCCATGTTGATGTTTTCACTTATCATAAGAGTCTGCAGTATGTGTTTACCCAGAGAGAATTGAATCTTAGGCAGAGACGATGGTTAGAATTATTAAAGGACTATGATATGAGTGTGTTGTACCATTCAGGCAAGGCCAATGTTGTGGTGGATGCCCTAAGTAGAGTGTCCATGGGTAGTGTTTCGCATGTGGTAGCAGGTAAGAAAGAGTTGGCTCGTGATGTACATCGTTTGGCTAGATTGGGGGTTAGGTTGTTTGACTCTGCTAAAGTAGAGGTTTTCTCCCAAGGGGGAGATGGTGTGTTGAGATTGCAGGGTAGATTGTGTATCTCGGATATTGATGATCTGAGATAGGGGATAATGGCTGAAGCGCACGGGGTGCAATATTCTATTCATCCTGGTGCCACCAAGATGTACTGAGACTTGCGGGAAATCTATTGGTGGAATGGCATGAAGAAAATTATAGCAGAGTTTGTCGTTAAGTGTGCAACATGCCAACAGGTTAAGGTTGAACACCAAAGACCTGGTGGTATGATGCAAAAGTTTAGTATTCCCACCTGAAAGTGGGAAGAGATAAATATGAACTTCGTGATTGGTTTACCTCCTTCCCGATACCATCATGATTCCATTTGGGTTGTGGTTGATATGTTGACTAAGTCTGCTCATTTTTTGCCTGTTTATACTTCATATACTTCTGATGATTACGCTATATTGTATATCCGAAAACTAGTCAGACTGCATGGAGTTCCCTTGTCTATCATTTCAGATAGGGGTACTTAGTTCACTTCGCAATTTTGGAAAGCTTTTCAGAAGGTTCTTGGTACCCAAGTACTTTTGAGTTCTGCTTTTCATCCGCAGATAGATAGTCAGGCTGAGCGGACCATCTAGACCTTAGAGAATATGTTGAGAGCTTGTGAACTTGACTTTAAGGGAAGTTGGGATGATCACTTACCGTTGATAGAGTTTGCTTACAATAACAGTTTCCACTCTAGTATTGGCACGGCTCCATTTGAAGCCTTATATAGGAGAAGTTTAGATCACCTATAGGTTTGTTAGAGGTGGGTGAAGCAACTGTGAGTGGTCCTAATTTAGTATTTGAGGCTATGAAAAAAGTTAAGTTGATTAGGGAAAGGTTGAAAACTCCACAGAGTCATCAGAAGTCATATGCGGATGTTAGAAGGAGAGTCCTTGAGTTTGAAGTTGGTGACCTAGTGTATCTAAAAATTTCACCCACGAGGGGGGTGAAGAGATTCGGAAAGAAGGGGAAGCTTAGTCCCCGTTATGTTGGTCCTTACAAAATTCTTAGTCGTGTTGGTAAGGTAGCTTATGAGGTCGAGTTCCCTTCTGAGTTATCCTCTGTTCATCCAATATTCCATGTCTCCATGCTTAGAAAGCATATTAGCGATGCAGTGGTAATGGATTCCTCTGTGAGTGCTGACATTCAAGAAAATCTTTATTTTGATGAGATTCCTGTTAAGATTCTTGATTTCAGTGTCCGAAGACTAAGTAACAAAGAAGTTCCCTTGGTCAAGATGTTGTGGCGAAACCAATCTATTGAGGGTGCAACTTGGGAAGCCGAGGTGGATATGCGATCCAAGTACCCGCACCTATTTTCTGCGAACTCTGATCAAGCCGAAGGTACCGTTCTTTCCTAAATCATGCACCTTTGATAAAAGTTGCAGCAGTTCAGCTGTCATTTATTATGTGTTCAACTGTAGTTTCTTGAATTTATGCATTCTATGTTGCATTAGGAGTGAGAAACAATGTGGTGATGAGTCTAACGAATGGTTTCAGTTGTATGCTCTATTCCCTATCTAATCTTGGCATGTCTAGCATCATTCGAGGATGAATGTTTCCAAGGGGGGATGAGGTAATACCCCGGGAAATTTTTCATTGAAATTTTGTGCGTGAACGTGTTGGGTTCTATCTTCTAGAATGAATTATTAGTTTTCCGTGTCTAATGTCTTAGATTATGACCCATCATTGCGTATATTATCGAATACGATTTCAACCGATATATGTATCATAAAAAATGGACACCCGAGCGACGAGTTATGAACATTCCAATCGAACTATGAATAGTAGTGAACAGTAAAACATGCAGGAAAAAGTACTGAGGCCTGACGTACTTTTGCTCTAACTTTAAATGACCATAACTCCTTGTACATAATGATCTGGGTAATCTACTATATATCAACGGAAATCTCTACGAGTCTTCTTTCCAATCAAATTGGTTTCATCCAATTTATCTATCGGAGCAAAAAGTTATGATCGATCTACTTCAGCATATCAAAAGCAAGTTTTTGGGTCAACTTCAACCGATCATAACTCCTCGTACACAATGATCTGGGTGAGATACTATATATCAATGGAAATATATGAGAGTCCTCTTTCTAATGAAATTGGTTTCATCCAATTTAGATATCGAAGTAAAATGTTATGGCTGATCTACTTCAGACTATTAAAACAGTCCACCGAAGGACAGATTCAAGAATTATTTGATTTTTAGGGGCGTTTTGGTCATTCCCCCTCACCCAAAATCCATCCAAACCCTCTATTAAATCCTATTATAAGCATTATATGTTATATTTCATCAAATTCCCTCAAAAAGAAAACCCTAAGCTCCTACATCCAACTTCAAGAACCTCTAAAGTTCACCATTAATTCTGCAAATTTATTCAAGATTCCAAGTTCCTAGTTCAAGAACTCCAAGAACCATCATTCAAAGGCATGATTAACATCTTAAAAATGAGTATCGATCTAAAGTTCATCATTCAAGGTATGTTTTATTTTTCAACAAGAACTCTCTTTCGTTCTTGTGCCCAAAAGTAATTTTCTTTACAAAGACATGATTTTTATTTGATTTTTACAAATTTGAAGCATGAACCCATATCTTATGATGATTATTATGAAATCTTGATGTCTGTGATTTTTGAAAGATAAATTTGCATGTGTGGAGATATAAAGCATGAATCTTGAACAATATTTATCATGATTTTGATCTTTGGGTCGTGAATCCCCATTAGAAATTGTGTTTCTTGAGAAAGTGTGTGTTATAAGCACGTTGATGTTGAATATTTTAGATGTTTTGAATGATTTGACCTTTTGGTCTTCATGAAGTTATTTTGAACTCGAGTGTGAAAGAAATCCACAACATGGTTGATTTTGATAAATGGGAAGCATGATGGCTCCCGATGTATATTTATATATTACTGAAATTATTTTGTTGTGGATTGTCTTTGAAATGATTTGAAATAAGTTCGGGAGAAATCTTTAGCACCGAGTGGGAGGTTTAAAGAGACCTTACTCTCCTAGAACTACGTGCCCCCATAGGAGTGAGCCTGAGGCTAATTTATATAGTGATCACTAGTTTGTGTGGATTTGATATCGATAGTCCTACTCCGATGACAATGATAGGATGGCTATCCCTAACGTGGGTTGTAAGTTGGACTCCATGTAGCTCATATGGTTTATGTCGGTTATAGGATCTCCCAGTGTGTGTGTGTTTTCTTGTGTCTATGGTGAATGGTGAAGTGATTTAAAAGAGGAATTACGAAAGTTATTCTTTCGAAAGCTTTAAATGTTATTTACATTATGAGAATTGATATTCTTGATGAACTAAAAGTGATTGACAAATTATATGATAACTCACATGTGTTATTGTACTTATTTTATCCTCTCATGATTATGATTATTTTCTTTGGGCTATGTGAGTCTTTCATACATCTTGCATATTTCTTATAAATATTTATGATGATGATGTTTATACAACTGCATACACCCTCATATACTCGGTTCCTTTCAATGGTACTGACCCACATCTTTGGATGTGGGCTACATTTTCTCAGAATGTAGGTTCAGGTGCTCAGTTTTAGGTTTGACAGTGATTCTTCGGGCACGCTGTTCTACATCCTCTATTGTGGTAAGTCCTCATGTTTCGAGGATGTGATGTATGATGTTGGTTTAACAGAATTGTTTACATTTGATAACTGAGTATGAGTCAGTTGGGGCATGTCTCAATGGCTCACTGGTTTTATTGATTTTCTTAGAGGCTTGTCAGACTAGTATAGATGTTGGGAGTTGACTAATAAGTCGTATTTTTTTATTTTTCTGAAATTCTTTTATTCTTGGGTGATGATTACTCTGTTGATATTTGAGGGTTATTTATGGAACCCCCGCTGATTTGTGTTGAACTGAATGAAAATGGCTCAAAGGGTTATCTTGGGGCTATTCGTAGCCTCAAGCACCGTGTGACGCTCTGAGACCCATTTTTGGGGGTATTACAGATGGTTTTGCATGGTTAAAATTGTTTGAAAAATATAAATGCCTTAAATTTTTTGTATGGTCTAAAATGGTTTTAAATGGTTTAAAGGGTAAAGGTTTTGGTAGTCATAGTTGGTCCATTTAGAAAACCATGCGGAATGCATGGAGATCCATCAAGTGAATGTATTTATGGAATTGGTTTAAATAGTTTGGAAAGGTAAAAGGATAAGTGGTTATGCTTGTGGGAAACATAGAAATACCCCAACTGGTATAATATGGTAAATAGAAGGGACTTTAAAGTCCCCTTAAACCTATATATGGTTATCTATGGATAATAAATGCAAGTAAGGATCGGTATGATGATACCAATATTAATGGCCTTGGTTAATAAATGGATATGGTTTATTTATTTGGAAAATTATTTTTAATTGGGCAATAATGGCGGGATGTGTAGCAAAGCCATGAAAGGTGGAGGTCCCGGGCAGACCAAAACTAAAAACTTATATTTGCCGATATGAGGTTGGTCTAGGTGACTATGAGCATGATGTCATATTATTTTTGGGGGTTTTACTAATCATCCTAGTTATTCTTCTCTGGTAGTGTGACTGCACACACTGGACCCTTTCATCAGGGAGAGCTGAACCCATATAGCCCGTGGGTAGTTTAGGGTATCACGGAAACACAAACCAGGTAAAGGTTTTAAATGTATGCTAAACCCGGTTCCCTTTCCTGGCATGGTTATAAATATCAATATATGTATAATTGTGTGCATAGAGATGGTTTTACTTGGTTTTATAAATGGCATTATCTTTTCCTTATCCTGAGTGCATGTTGGTGTTCACCCACTAACCCATCTACTGGTGGCTGTATACCTTCGTTATGCAAGAACCAACCATTCTACTTATCCTGCTTAGTGATCAGATTTGGGGACAATCGATGTTGGATTGAAATGGTGCGCTCCTATATTTTGGAAGGTATTTATTTTATGTCATGGTTTACTTTACATATTTCTCATCTTTCATAGACTTTATTTTTGGCTATGGTCAGGGGCATGTCCCCACTAGGTACTCTTTGTTTGTTCTAGAGGATTTGTATCAACAAATCTGGATTTGGGTATGTAATGGATGATTTATGTTATATATATACATATGTTGGATTATTATAATTAGTTTTGATTATTGGTTTCTGCATAAGTTTGGTTGGTCATTGGGTAGTTTGACTTGGTTAGGTTGGTCTTGAATATAGACATCCCAAAGTCACCACATAGTTAGATACGCTATCATGTTATATGTTCGGACTTTAGCCAACTCAAGGTATGCATTTAGTGGTTGGGTTGGGAAATGGGGTGGTTCCCGATCCTTTTTGGGCTTGGGATTGGCCATTACGACAAAGCCCTGGTTTGGCTCGTGTCAACTTAGTATCAGAGCTTAAGGTTTTAGTGTCATGGGGTGTCCACAAAGCCATGTTGAGTAGAGTCTTGTTTATGGGTGTCTCGTGCACCATACTTATAATCAAGAGGCTACAAGCCATTTAGGAATGTTTTACTTTCTTGGTTATTCTACTTTCGGGCTATGGATTCTTAGGTCTTAAACTCTTCTTTGAATCTTCCTTGGTTCACTCTTCAGATTAGGCTTTCTCAATGATCCAATGGTTCTTTGAAACTCACCTGTCCTACTTGAGGACAACATAGATAGATCTATTCTAACTCATAAGGCATAGTCCCAGTCAGGGGTAGTAGCTTTTGGTTTTTCTAATGGGGCCCATTCAACATCATCCTATTTTCTTTATAAATTTTATGGTTAGTCGCACCGTGGTTATTGTATGGAAGGAAGGTATCAGTATTTTAGTTGTGGTCCATTGGGTCTCATGTGATGAGGATGTCCCACAAGTGTTACCGCTTAGGCAAATAGAGTATTGGCTACTACCTCTGTCTCCGACAATGGACGGGATCGTATCAATATTTGTACTATTCCTTAAGAGTATGAGGCATCTTTTGATGCTGACACTATTATGTTGAGAACTCCTTTCTTTATGTTGTGTATAATTTATAATGTTTAGGGTCCTTTATCTTTTATGGCCCCTTTTATGGTTGTGTATTCTGGATGTGGTCCCAAGGTTATTTTGGTCTCTTTTCTTCTTTTATTTATACTTTGGCAGATGAATCTTCGGTTGCCAATAGATTTTATAGGGGTGTATAGTATCTGTTTGTAGTAAAGGGGTCTTGGTAGATTTGTATGACTCTAATTTGGTGAATTTTGATGTCATTTAGGGGAATGTATTAGTTACACTCATGCTACGTGTCATTGGGTTGTCAGATCATAAAAAGATTGTCTTTATACTCCACGGTGAGTCGATTATAGGATGGGAAGATAGTTTCGTTCCTTACATATTAAGGGAAATAGTTGTATCATATCTTAGAACTCGAAGGTTGGTTTTAAAAGGGACATCTTTATTATTTGTCCTAGGTTAAAGATTCTAACTCTGAAGGTCTTTCTTTGCATTCAGTTTCGATGGTAAATGAATTTCCTGGGGTACTTTCTAACAACCCTCATAGTGTCTTTCTAATAGGGTCATTGGTTTGGGGTTGGTCTTGTTTTAAACATTTTCCAAAATTTCTATTCCTTCTTTATATAATGGTTCTAATAGAGTTAATAGATCTTCAGGAGAAATTAAAGAATCTCTTAAATTAAGGTCTCATCAGTCTTAATGTTCCTTTATGGAGTATTTTTTCTTATATGCATAAGGGGAATGGTTTTCCCTAGAATGGATAGGTTGTTGGTGGGTGACTAAGGAATTGGGAGTGTCCTCCTTGTGGGGTAGACCATGATTATGTATATTATATAAGGGTACTTTTCTAGTAGTACATGGTGGTTGGTAGATCCTAGGCTTGAATCAAGATGCTTGATTTTGATAAAGGGGGGGTATGATAAGCTCAAAATAGCAATGGGGGAGTTGTGGATGTACACTAGTAGGTTGGATGAGGTTGATGATTTCAGAAAATACAATAGTGGGTGAGTTGTACCATATAGGCTGAGAGTTCAGGTTGAACGGAGGAACTAGGGATCTAGTCATTTGACAGGTTAGATCATGGAGCTTGTATGTATCCTTGTCCCTATACTTGTACTTTATTGTTAGCATGAAATTGATAATTAAATTCATGGTTTTGAAATTGGATTTTTGCACAATTGAGGTCTTTGACATGATTACTGAATTAAGTGATTTTCCATGGGTTATGATGCATTATTCGTGCTTTATTTATGTTTATGAACATTGTGGGGTGTATGGGAATGTTAAATGGATTTCGGGGTACTATGGATTCCCTAATTACATGATTTTGGTTCTGGGAATTTTATACCCTCAAAATATTTGTGAAATTGCCATTGGATATAATTTTTCATATGATTTAACTATTCTTGAATCTTTGTATTGCATAGATGGTTAAGGAAACATGGATTAGGTTACGGTTGGATTCAAATGATTTTTCAAAGGCCTAATGTCCATGGTTTGATTTTAAATAGTTTTGATTTGAATTGGAAACCTTGGAGTCAATTTGGTCTAACGGTTTTTGCATGTCTATGTTAGGCTCTAGGTAGCATTGGAATGAATAAGGTTTTATGTATGGGAGAACCAAGTGTCCCTTGTGTACATCTTCGGTGATGCCTATTAGAGCAGAGAATTGTGTTTGTTAGTGTAATAAGATGGAGGTTAGTGGTTAATCTAGAATTCTATTTTAGTGGTGGAGTTAAAGGAAAGGTTGGGTTCCATAATCAAGTGATACTTTTCCATCTCTGTTAAGAGAGTACTCTACTTGTGTTGCGTGCATTCTTATAGAACTTATGCCTAAGGTTCGTGTTTGGTATTCAACCTATTCCCTATATATGAGTTTTGACTTATATTACATTACTCATGGTATATGTGCTTTTGTTTCTTTCGGTGTCCAGTCTAAGGACTCCTTTCATGGTATGGTTTGGTTGGAACAATTCTCCATTATGGTCTAGGTGGTTGTTGTGAAGTACTTCATGCCTATATTGCCGTGTTTTATCTCTGGGATTTTGCCTTGGGAGGCATGGGTAACTTTTATAATTTGGTTTCTTAAATGACTCTTCTTGTGCTAGGGTGGTAGTGGTTTGTAAAGTATAGCATTGTGTTTAAATACAGAATGTAGAAGTCCTTAAGTGGGCGAGAGTCTAGGGTGACTACCAGAGTTATGGTTTTGGAAGGTAAGGTAAGGTTGTTTTCATGGGAAATTGTGAGGAAAGAAATGGGTGGTGAAGTCCTTGTGAAGGTTGTAAAGGGTGCTAGATCTTTTGATAGATAGATCATACTATGGGTATATAAGCAGTAGGCTTGAATTTTGTGATTGGTAGATATACCAATTATTGTGTTGGGCACTTGAGGGGTTTGGTAAGGCATGATTTTATGAATTATTTTCATGGCATAGTGGTTGTATGGTTTGGAGTTTTCTATTATAGGTTGGGGGTTTATTTTTAGTGGTTAGATATGGTTTGTCCATGTCCTTACTCATTGTTCCCATATTATAATGGTGATGGAAGCGAAGTACTGTTTAGGGATAGATATAAAGAGTAGAGCCTGATGGCTTAAGTCGACTTTATTTAAATTTGGTTAGGCTTGAATAGGGAAATGATGGTGTATGGTTAGACTCAATCACTTGTATTGATGTGCATCGGTAAATTCTAAATTGAATTGGGCGTGCCTTTGCATGAGCCCATTTATCCGATAATCTATGTGTTGTGTTGGGGTGTGGGTTGGATTGTCTTTGTTAGTTGGTTCCCTTGCGTGGTATTGTTATCTTGGGTTCTTTGTTCTTTGGAGGAAGTTTCGATGAGGATCTCAGATTGGTAAGTTCGCTGGTTACGAACAAATAAGGTATGACTTTCGTAAAGGTTTGATGGTGGAACTAAAGGTCTGAGAAAATCATTCGGGATGCGGAAGAGGACATGAAGTCCAAATCCACGTTGGTTCTTCATTCTGAAAACTCGTGTGTAGGTTATATGTTCTTTATCACATCTTGGTTTATAACTTGGTTAAAGGTGAGGAATGGTTCCTCTTGCATCTTTGTTTTCTAACCTAGTTAGAGATTGGAATAAAGGTGTTGGGGTGTTAATTGTGCTCGGGGTATATGATGACCTTATCATCTAGTACTGTGTTCTTGTCCTCTATTTCAGTTAGAGGAAAGTTTAATGTGTGTTAACGTGTTATCTCATACTTGTTCTTACCCATACCTATCATTTGAGGAAGAATGATACTAGTGGGGGAGACTATAACACCTCAGAATTTGACCATTGCAAAATTTCTTAAGTTTTGGACCTTTTTAACTTAGTATGACTCAAGGGCGCCCATAGTATCCTTGAATATGACTCATAGGCTATCTTGAGGGTTTAATCGTACCCTAGGCATGGTTGTCTTGGATACTGCCTAAGATACGACTCACTAGGGTATGAATCATATAGGAACATACGACCGATATAGTGCAAGTCTTATGGTGCATGATAGTCTGGGTCTTGTGGAGTCTTCCCTAGACACAGTTGGTGGGACGATTGGGGGTGTCACTCATACCCTTAAGGTAAGACTAGGAAGATTCGAGTCATATAGGAACTAGTAAGTAGGGTCTTGTCATGGTCTTGGGTACGAGTAGGGGTACCACTCGTACCCTAGGATACGGATGGTAAGAGGGAGTCGTACCCCTGGACGTGGTTTGTTTTAATTTTAAGTAAGGGTAGTCCGAACATTTCCTACTTCAAAGACCTTATGTTCTCACGTTATATAACCCTTGGTGGCCTCTCATAACACTTGATAAAAGATTAAAACTCTTCAAATACTCTCTCTAACTTACTCTGGAAGATTGGAGCTAGGGTTTCTTCTTGTGTTCTTCAAAGGGCTCAAAGTTCAAGATTTCTTTCGTGAATCTTCATGTATAAGACATGTACTCCTTCCCTCATTGTTTATTACAACTAAAGGCATATGCATTGTGTTTTAAACATTGATATATGGATCATGAATAGTGTTTTACAAAATATATGTTGAGAGTCTCTATGGATATGGTTTGGTATTAGTTTAAATTATGTTTTTACATGTTTTTGGTAATGGTTTGCATGTGTTGTTATTGGTTGGTTATGGTTTAACAAAGGTGTCTTGAGTAACTCTAATTATGGTGGTTTATACATTGGTTTTGTTCTTTGCAATGGTATGCCCTCAACATGTTTGATAAAGTGCCGTAAAAAGTGGTTTCACTCCATTGTTGAACTTTCATTAGAACTCTTGCATAGTTTAGTTTGGTAATGGAAACATAAATGGATTTGGATGGTATTGCATGGTTTAAATAGTTTAAATGATATAAATTCTTTAAATGTTTGGTATGGTCTAAAACAGTTTGGAATGGTTTAAAGGATAAAGGTTTTGGTGGTCATGGTTGGTCTATTTTGAAAACCTTGCGGGATACATGGAGATACCTCAAGTGAATGCATTAATGGAATTGGTTTAAATGGTTTGGAAAGGTAAAAGGCTAAATGGTTATGCTTGTGTAGGACATGGAAATCCCCCAAGTGGTTTAATATGGTAAATGGAAGGAAGCTTGAAAGTCCCCTTAAACCTATGTATGGTTGGCTATGGATAATACTTGCAAGTAAGGATTGGTATGACGATACCAATATTAATGGCCTTGGTTAATAAATGAATAATGGTTTGGCTATTTGGAATCTGGTTTTTAATTGGCAATAATGTCAAAATGTGTTGAAAGTCGTAGAAGGTGAAGGTCCTGGAAGGACCAAAACTGGAAACTCATATTTGTCGATATGAGGTTGGTCTTGGTGACCATGTGCATGATGTCACACTATATTTTGAAGGATGTACTATTCATCCTATTTTTCATCACTGGTTGTGTGGCTACACGCACTGGGGCTCTTTCAACAGAGGAGCTAACCTATATAGCCCGTGGGTGGTTTAGGACAGCAAAGCTACACAACTCAGGTTATGGTTTTAAATGCATGCTAAACTCGCTTCCCTTTTCCTGCATGGTTAAATATATGTATATATGGTTGTATGCATATGGATGGTTTTACTTGGTTTTATAAATTATTTAGTCTTATCCTGAGTGCATGGTAGTGTTTACCCACTAATCCTTTTACTGGCGGCTGTATACCCACGCTATGCAGGAACCGACCATTCTACTTCTCCTGCTTCGTGATTAGATTCTGGGACAGTCGATGTTGGATTAAAGTGGTGAGCTTTTATATTTCAGAAGGCATCTATTTCATGTCATGGTGTACTTTACATATTTCTCGTCTTTCATAGACTTTGGTTTTGTCTATGGTCAGGGGCATGCCCCGACTAGGTACTCTTTGGTTTGTCTAGAGACTTTGTATGGACAACTATGGACTTGGGTATGGTATGAACATTTTATGTTATATATAAACATAAATATGTTGGATTATTATAATTGGTTTTGGATATTAGTTTCCGAATAAGTTTGGTTGGTCATTGGGTGGTTGGACCTGGTTGGGTTGGTCTCGAATATAGACTTATCCCAAAGTAACCATATAGTTGGATACACTATCTTGTTATATGTTCGGACTTCAGCCGACTCAAGATATGCGTTTAGTGGTTGGGTTGGGAAACGAAGGCGGTTCACGGTCCTAGTTGGGCTTGGGATTGCCCATTACGACAAGGCCCTAGTTCTGATCGTGTCATAAGAGATTTGGTGTTTGAATATATTAGATTAAGGGTTTTGAGTTTGAAATACTCATTAGTTCTTAACTTTTTATAGTTTCTTGTGTCAATCAATCTATCTTTTATCATAAATTGATTATCCTTAGTGTTTGGGGTAAAATTCCTATTTTCGTAGCTTGAATCGTATCAGAGATATTGGCATTTGGAGTATTATATTCTCCCTCATATTTACTAAACTAATCTGTATGTTATATTCAGAGATAGATTGTACCTTTATATTTATTTCATACTTCGTTTTGAAATCTTATTATTACATTAGCAGCTCCTGTACTAATTGCACCAGATTTTGGGCAGTTTTATATACATATATGTCTTTTATTATAATTATTCTACTATCTTCATTTATTTCTCTTAGTAGTCCGTTACTAGCAGTTCTGGACTATGGGTTGACTTACCTACTGGTGGGTTATTGTAGGTGCCATCATGACCTGGGATTAGGTCGTGACAGTTACACCCATCATAAATTTATTTTTTCATGCATAATATTGGCAACTAAATTAACGTGAAACACGTTTTTTTTGAATGATTGATTAATATACAAAGTTGTTATATTCAAGCATATACGCAATAAATTTATAGTCTAATAAAAATGTTCAAGATAAATTACTTTCGTGATATAAATTTAAACACTCGCATAGTTGTTCTTATTCCTTCAATCAAATAGAATAATATATTCATAAAGATTTTAATATGAATATATATAGAAGAATTCACATAAAATATAAAAGTAAAGATGATTGATGACCCTTCGGTCTCTTGAATTATAGAGTAGTTATCTCAATCAGTAGAACATGATTGGCGAAATTTCTTACAATTTTAAGAAAGAACAAAAGAAAATTATACATACTCAGTGTAATACCTTTCTAAATATTTAATAATTTCTGCAGTCAAATAATTCAAATTTTCAAAAAAAAAAAAAGCAAAAAAATGTATATGACAAAATAACATTAAGGAACATAAAGAAAAAGTAACCAATATCTTTGTGAATGAAACAGTTATAAGAAATCTTTTCAGATAAGAAAAATTTAGATCTTAAAATACTTAACAATAAAAAAGAGAAAAATTGAGAAGAATAAGCAGAAAGCTTATACCATATATGTGTCACTAAAAGAGTGTGTGTATATATATATAAGAGGTTACAAAAATAGATTTTGTTGCCAACTAATTTTTCATTCAAATTCAAAAATGAATATAATATCAATTTGTTATAAAAGAAAAGACCGTTAAATATCATTATCTTATAGTTTATAATTTTAAATTTTAAAAATAAAAAATTCTATTAAAAGTTGTATCATTTTCAAACTTGAAGACCACAAGTAGTTAGCTTATTATTACGAACTCAAATTCATTTAATTAATTTAATTATTAAAAAAAAAAGAAATAGGAGTCAATGTTTCTTTTTTTTTTTCTAAACTAAGATGTGCCCAAAAGCATGCTTTTAATCATTGGCTTTTTATGAATTTTCATTAAAAAATTAATTGGTAGCTTAGATATATAAGTGAATGAAAAAGTAAATATGGATCGTATTTAGATAACTTTTAATTTATAGTTAATTTTAAAATAATTACTAGTAAGGGTGAGGTTTAAATACCCACCATAAATGGATATATTTAGATATATAAATTATTTATTTATTTATGTATTTATTATTATTATTATTATTATTATTATTATTATTATTATTATTATTACTAGTATTACTAATAGAAATTGAGCCTATAGAAATAGTTTTTTTTGGCAACAATTAAATAACTGTTGCGATAGATAGTCTACAGCAACGATTACAACTGTCACCTAATAATATGCATTCTACTAATACACTTTATAACGAAATTATTGCATTAGTTATAGAACCGTTGCAGTAGGAATACATATGGCAACTAATATCTGAACCATTATATCATGTGTATATACGACATCGGTTCATTAAGGAAAAAAGTTAATTCAGATTGTTTTATCTTCCCATTTTTTTAATTTCCCACTTAACCATTTCATACATTGTTTTTTCTTAGAATATTTCAAGACCTAAAAAACCAAAATCCCCACTTAGTTTCTCTCCATTTTTGCTGCTCTCTCCAACCCTAGCTTCATAAATTTGCTTCAACTTTTATTCAACCATGTCAGAGCTAATCATTGAATCAACAATACTTGAAATTGCATCTCAACCTTCATATTTTGTTGAAAGCTTTTTGATTTGGTAAAAGAGATTTTGAATCTGCACTAGAGTAAGCTTTGCAATCAATTTTTAGGTATTTTTTCTATTATCTCCCTATTTGTTCAAATTCAATGTTTCATAGGGCTATTGTTTTTGTTAGATTTGTGAAAATCTGATAGATGTTGGTCAGATGTTCATTTTCAGACATTGTATTAGATATTTTTATACTTTGACACCAGATCTTGGGGATATATCAGTTTTCTTTCAGTTTTTGTATTAATTATGCTTGTATTTACTTGACTTTGTTCTAGAAGTTTCATCTTGATCTATATTGTTGTTGTTTTGATTTTTCATTATCAATTTTGGTGATCGACTTATTTGTTAAGGTTAGACCACGATAAGTATTATCATGAACTAATTTTTATGTCATGACATGTGTATAATCCCAACTTCCCTAAACTCCAATTTTGAGAATATGATGGAGGTGTTATGTAATAAATTAAAGCAAAATAATACTTACAAAGTAACATAAATTAATCTGGAACGATGGTCCAATCCACTTGTGATACAAATGCAATGCAAGCAAAATTGGTGAACTTAGAAATCTCATGAGAAAATGAGAAAAGTAATCTAATAAATATCACTCACATCATAAGTGTAGTGATTTTGATGCAGTTCCTACAAAAATGCCCAAGATAAGAACTTTTCTTACTTTACAAATATACGGATGGAACTGGTTTTCTCCTCTTCTGTTCTTGGATCTAAAGGACTATGATGAATAAATCTTTGAGGACACACTGGCCTTTCTAGAAGATTTATAACCACAGCACGAACATTAAATGTTGCTAAAAAGCAACATAGTAAAAGACTTGAATAAAATCATACAACATGTATTAATTCTTCAACCAAATCAATTTGTATATATAGATCACCCACATTTAAAATAATATAGTATAAGTTTGTACTACAAAATTAAAAATTAAACTGCAGTCGATAATTGATGGTGTAAGAACCTCATCAAAAATCAGAAAACATTTTCAGCTTCAACATTCAACGTTCATGGTCTACATCATACTATTCAACACTTACATACTTCAGTCCATATGCAAAGTTAACAAAAGGTGGATCAATGTCATCATACTTACAGTATAAAAACACCTTTCCAGCATCATCGATCAATTATTCTCTCATTGACAAAGAATAGAAGATCACTATGCTTTCACAAAAGAAACTTGATTTTTTATTCAATGTTCTTTGAAATTTCTTGCTTCTTAGCATCGAACTTGGTTGCTGAATTCTGAGTGTATTTCTTAATACCCAATAAACTTCTTATTTCAGAAGAAAGTTGCTCCTGAATATTTAAAGAGTTACCCATATTTGTAGCCGATGGATTTGCCCCAATGTTTACATCAATGGTCGCTGAACAATGACACTTACCTTGTACTTCCTGGGGTATTCCATCCTTATTATCTGTGTTGGGAAATGAATTTAAAAAAAAATTATCACCGGAGAGAAGATATTGATAGATCAACATGATTGCAGACAACTTTTTCTATGTTTCTCCATTTTGAAGATCTTGTTTAACAAAACAAACAAGAGGAGGAGAAAGCCGATGCCAAGAAAATTATATTACTTTTAGTTTTGTATGTTTCCTGAGCAACACCAAATATGAAATATCAATGGTGATAGAACCTTCGATGAAAGAGAATATGCAGGAATTTGAAACTATGGTGCATAAAATCTTGTGTTAGGGAAGAGCGATGAGAGAAAGAAGACGAAGAGAAGGAGGTGTAGCTCTAATCATTTGAGATTTAATATTTTGTATATATCAAAAGAAAAATAGAGAAAAACCAAATATATATATTTTAGTTATAGAGAGTGTCGCATCACACCTTATATGACCAGAAGTGTGTAGTTCACATTAATAAATTTTTCATTTTTCTTATACAATTTTGTTCTCAGTCTCTTTGATTTTGGTTGTATCCTACCAAATTACATCAAGTTACATGATTCAGTTTTTCTGCTCATAACTAACGATAAGTGAAAAGGAAACAATCAATGTTCTCCAATACATAATAATTAAGCCAATCCCTAGAAGGTTTTAACAACCTAATTCGTACTATTTTTCAGTTACACATGAAGATTATACACTAAGATATTGAGGTGTTTATCTTAACGACCAATTGATTGTCAAAATATAAAATACTTCGTTAATATCTTTTCGTATTCTGCTGCAAAATAAATTAAAAAGATTGTTTGCATACACATTTCTAATGACTTAGATATCAAATGTAAAGAAAATAAAATCCATGAATTCTTTACCTTGGTGTTTAAGTAGATACTACAGAGACAAAACTTCCGAACAATACCAGATATAGTTTTCATTAGAGTTTTCCTACAATAAAGCAACGCAATAATGAATGGCCTATCTCTTATAGTTTCCATACGGATTATTTCTATCCTGTCCAGGCTTCTCGTATCTACCACTTGAACACAAATGAAATGTTATACATTATAGAATCTGTAATGTTCCCTTATTCAGAAACTTACTTGATTGTTTTGCAGCTTGTTTGGATGGTGGTTTTCCATGATTTTATAATGTATGGTACAGTATGGTATGGTATAGTACAGTACAGTATGGTACAATATCATGTTTGGATTGACTGTATCGTTCATTGTGGTTTAATAATAGTTTTTTTATTTGGTTTGATGGTATGGTATTGTATGGTAACAGGTAAATTTACTAAAATTCCCTTATTTGATTATTGCTAAAATTGACTATTCCCTTCTTGTTCTTGTAAACTTTACCATCACCCCCTTCCATGTTTGAACTTTTGAACTAAAATTCGAGGCCTCTTAGATCACTTTTTAGCAAAATTATTGGAAGGACCAAAGTTTTTCTTTTCTTGGGCTTACTGCAAAGAAAAACCTCGCCATTATTTTTCTTTTCTTGGACTTTTTGCAGAAGCCTCGCCTTTGTTGTTGTTGAAGTTGCTGGGAGATTACTGCAAAGAGCAAAAAACAGAATAAGAAAATAAGGTGGAGGATAAAATAGGATTAAACAAAATTATATAGGGGCATAATTGGAAGAAAAAGAGGGAAACCATGGCATACCACCAAATTAATGGTTCAGAAAAATGAGGGATTCCATGGTTCCCAAACCATGGAATAGTACCAAACCATACCATCATTTTTAGGATACCATGGAAACAAACATGGTTCCCATGGTAACCATACCATACCATACCATGGGAAACCACCATCCAAACAAGCTGTAAGTTCATAAGTTCAACTGCTACAACACATGTGAATATCATGTCATCTATAGCTTTCAGTTGGGGCATACACAATCTTATACTTTTCTTATCTTCCATAGATGATACTACAACAACTTGTAGCGTAGATAAGCCCTACAAAAAGGAAAATGAGTATATCATCTTAAGAGATGCAAGTTGATATTTTCAATGACATGATATGACTTTTTTTAATTTTAATTTGTTAACTGTTCTTTTGAAACACCACCCATATGAAACTCACTTAAAGAATACTTTCACTAGCCACACTTTTACTTCTGCTTCTACTTTGACTTCCACTATCACTGCTCTCACTATCACGATCGCTAAGTATGGAGGATATCAATTTTTTCATTGGCATCGGATGCTTCTTGAGCTCTAGAATTGCTCACTGCCCCCTTTTCCAACTCACTGCTATCAGCTTTTGCAGGTAAGACTGGTTGTAGATGACGGCTAGTCACTACTAGTTGGTCAAATATTTCAAGGGTGGAGGACAGCTGACCATGATCTCTAGGAGAACAGTTAGGAGCAACAAACGTCAGCACAAGGAAATTTTTAGTAAACACAGAACCGATCATTTCAATCAAAGCACAAATCTTTTTCAGAAAAATAATTCTCCTATTAAGGACATAATAAGCTAGTGGTGTGGCCCCAATAGCACCAACATGGAAGAGATACATACGAATTTCAAGTTAAATTAATGTCTGCAGCACCTATAAATAGTCACAGAGTGATACACGAAACATATTACAGAATTCAATCAACAGACTAAAGCAAAAGAAATTGGGTGACAAACCAAACCAATTCATACACATGCATGGATCTTTTCTTAATGAAGAAAGCATACATATATTATTCTTTTTACTGTGGAAAGAGATCTTGTTCTCTCAGGAGAAATAGTTCATCACCACAATACTGAAGATCATCAAATGAAACAGATATAAAAGTCCAAATGAATATCTTAATCAGAAATATTCTCCCCCACCCCCACAAGGGGGAATGTGCCAAGAAAATACGTACATATATGATCTATGTATGTTAGCATCGTACCACTTAAATTGGAAATCGAAAGAAAGGACGAATTCAAATTTGTAACATAAAAAATATGTATATGCTCCTAGATTATTCCAGCTCAAAATGAAGGGAAAATGTCATGTTTTTTTTTGCCTAATAGTATCACAAACGTCTTCTATGTTTTTCTCCGATCAAAAGTTTCTTTGATCCTACAGGTGTACTTAGGGAGACTTCAATATGACTATTCGTACTAAATGAAGATCATATTTATCTCTCCATGATAGATAGAATTTGAATTCAAATAAAAAAGACAAAAACAAAAGAACAAACAGCCTAAAAAAACTTTTGTACCTTTCACTTTCAGGGGCAGGTTTCAGAAACCTTTCAGCATCTACTTTCGGTTTGAAGAAGTATCTTCCTGGAGCTTAATATATAGCAATATTCCACCATAAATCAATGTGCGGAGTGTTATAACTATTGTGTTATGGACACTTAACAGAATTATAGCAACAACATGTACCATTTACCTTTTTCATAATGGGCCCAATATGCGTGGCTGAGTTCGAGAACATGTCTCCAACAACTTTCTCCACTGCTTAAGAACCCACAAGATACTAAAAGGGGAAAAAGAGGAGTTTGATGCAGCATAGAGATATACTTTAGAATTTACCAAGTACTTTATGTCAAGAAAAGAGCAATACACCAAAGGGAAAAGGACATCTTTGCTCACCTCTTACGCTACAATGCTAGCTAAATTAAGAAAGGTCTAATTTCAATTCAGACGCTTACCTTAAGACTAATACCCTTAGACTGGTTCTCCATAAGTAAGGATATCAACATGCTATGCAGATCAGTACACGTTGCGCTTGTATGACTTTTACGCCTTACTTTATCCTGTGAAGAATATGTTGTTGTCTTGCTATCCTATTATAAGTTTCAACAATAAAAAAATATTTCTTTACCATCTTGAAATTAGGGAAGGAAAGACAAATCAAACAATGTAAAAGAAAAAACCAAAAACGGAAAAAGATTGAAACATCTTATAGGAAATAAATCAAATATAAGGCGTGCATCCATATATAGTTAATACTAATCTTATGCTCACCTGAGACATTATCCATTAGAATTAAGGTGGTGATGTTCCTCATGTAAAACTGCCAAAATTTGATGCAAGAAGGTGGAAAGAAATTAATATTCAAACCCATGAAATCAAACAACAATGACTCCAAACATAAAAGAATTTTATACCTTCGTTGTTGTTATAATTGAAGTGAATCTGAAAAAGAATCATTATTTAACAGAAATTTGTATTACAAGAAAAAAAGAATTTTAAGTCAAAGAGATTCCAACTTTAACATCATTAGTCGACAAACTGAATAATTTTTCAAGAATTTTATACCTTGGATGTTGTTAGAATTGAAGTTAATCTGGAAAAGAACCATTAGTTAACATAAATTTGAAATACAGAAAAACAAAAAGAATTTTAAGCCAAAGAGATTTCAACTTTAGCGTCATTAGCCGATGAACTGAATAATAGTGATTTTCTCATAAAACAAGTTGAGGTACCTTTAGCTTTGTTGTGGTGGATGTTTGAACTGACTGATGGGTTCTCCATTATAGATTTTGCAATATTAGCTAAATTTGATGTTGTCGTAAAACAAAACGGTCCTTTATTACCTAGATGAACTGAAACGTAAGAAACGTTTAGAAAAGAGAATGATAGCAATCAGTGTTTGTTTATTAATTTAATTGAATAATTTAAAGAGAAGAATGAAAGGAACATTCAAAAAAATAGGAAAAAAGATAAATAAAAATTCTACTTGTGAGAGTGCCACATTGGCAGGTCTCTTATTCTCTTTTATATATATATATATATATATATATATATATATTGATTGCAGCCCCCAAACTGACAGTAGTTGAAGTCGATCTCATTCTCATCCTCGGATTCTTCCTATACCATTACTTGACGTATTGGCCACCTATGTTAAGCCTTTCCAGATGGACAAAATTGTAATCGTTCTTGGCCAAACGACCAACTTAATTGTCACTGTTAATAAAATTTTTGGCAAGTACATGGTTGTTGCTTCACTATTTATGGATGCACCAATTGTTGTTGAAAACATTATAGCCACAAAAACTTTACATTACTCTAGCACACTTGGAAATAACCTCACTACTACACTTACTACAAGTACACCCCTAAAAAATGCCACCCATGTAGCAACTATTTTAACAACAACTATGGCAGATTCATCACAAGCATATTTCTAGTGGATTCAAAGTTCATTTATATAGTGTATATTGTGAAGCCTGAATATCACGAACCTAAGGAGTATCATATGAAAACCCGTATGTCTCTTCTCGACAGTGAGGAGGCTGCAAAAGAGACATTGATTGCCGTCAGTGGACTCTCAGCAAAGCTTACTGCTAAGCAGGTTCTGATGGTGTTTTATACTTAGTTTGGAAGACTATTGGTATTCCTTAAAAGTAATGGTGGTACTTAACACCGAAAGGCATGTTTAAGGAATCGTTTGGAAATTCTTGTAAACTTATTTATGTCAGCGTTCGAATCATGAAATTATATTGTATATTTGCTTTTTATATAAATAGATATTTTTCATTATGCTTATGTTGATTAATGTATTCCTTTTGTGAATTATATTATATTTCACTGTAACCTTTGTTATTAAATAATTAATTTCTTATTGCTTTATTCTGTTGTTGCAACACCTTTTACAGCCTAATGCAATAGCTTTCAAATTACGGGTGCAATAGGTCCTAAAAATCGTGGCTACACCCTAAAAAACTGTTGCAGTATTTTTAAAATGTTGTTGCAATGGGTTCTGTCAACGGTTGAAAATCGTTGCCCAATATATATGGCAATGGTTGCAAACTGTAGCAATTGAGAAAAACAATTATCGCATCAGAAAAGGAGAATAATTGTTGCTATAGATGAGTCTATGACAACGGTTTTGAAAATTGTTGTAACAACCGTTGCTATAGATTTATGACTACGCTCGCATATGGGACGCTTGCTAAACCGTTGTGATAGATATATGACAACGATTTTCGTATATATTGCAACGATTTTAAACCATTTCCATATGGGTAATTTCTAGTAATGAATTATTTTCAACTATCACTACTACAACACATAATACATACTACTACTACTTTTTTATTATTAGTATTATTATTTACTGCTTTTAATACTACTTCTACTATAGCTATTTATTTTATTTATTTATTATCATATTTTTATCTTTCATAATATTTAATTAAATGAATTCATATTTAAATATCTCTAATCTTTTAAATCACAACAACAACATTAGTAGTTGTAGTAATTGTGTGTAGTAGTACAAACAGTAATTAATAGTAGTAGTATGCAACACGTGTAGTAATAATTACAAATAATTAACAGCAGTAGTATGTAACATGTACAACAACAACAACATTAGTAGTAGTAGTATGTAGTAGTAGTAGAAGTAATAATTAATAGTAGTAGTACGCAACATGTGTAGTAATAATAACAACAACTAATTAATAGTAGTAGTACGTAACTTGTACAATAATAACAACACCAACATTAGTAGTAGTAGTTGTATGTAGTTATAGAAGTAGTAATTGGTAGTAGTAATAGTAATAGTTATAGTAGTACGTAACATGTGTAGTAATAATAACAACAATTAATTAATAGTAGTAGTATGTAGCTTGTACAACAACAATATTAGTAATAATAGTAGTTGTTGAATGTAGAAGTAGTAGTAGTAATCAATAGTAGTAGTATGTTATATGTGTAGCAACAACAAGAACAACATTTGTAGTAGTTGTATGTAGTAGTAGTAGTAACTAATAGTAGTAGTACATAACATGTGTAGTAATAATAACAGCTATGCAAAATATTTCACAACAACAACATTAATAGTAGTAATAGTTGTATGTAGTAATAGAAGAAGTAATTAATAGTAGGAGTACGCGATAGCAGTAGCAACAACAACATCAATAACATTAGTAGTAGAAGTAGTAATTAATAGTAGTAGTATGTAATATGTGTAGCAACAACAATAACAACTAGTTGTTGTTGTAGGTAGTAGTAGAGTAGTAATTAATAGTAGTAGTACGTAACTTGTGTAGTAATAATGAAAACAATAAATTAATAATAGTAGTAGTAACATGTTCAACAACAACAACAATAACAACATTATTATTATTAGTAGTAGTTGTATGTAGCAGTAATTAGCAGCAACAAGAACGATAACAACAATAATAACAACATTCTTATTAAATACTTATTTTGTTGAAAATATTTGTAGATATCAATAAAAGGTTATAATTGGGATATTTTAAATTTTATATCAGGTAAATAATTGTTATTAAATATTTATTTTATTGAAAATAGTTGTAGTAGTAAATGTAGTCGAAATATTATTATATTATTATCTTATTGATTTTAAATATTTATCTCAATTCAAATATATCAATTTTGTACAACAACAACAATAATAATTTGATTAAATATTTAATGAAAGATAAAAAATATAATGATAATAATTTATTCTTAAAATAAAGTAGTAGGTATGAATTAATATTGATAGATAGCAACAAAAAGTTATAAGTAGAATATTTTTAAATTTTATATCAGGTAAATAATTATTATTCAATACTTATTTTGTTGAAAATATTGGTAGTAGTAGTTATAGTAGAAATATTATTGTAATTATTATCTTATTGGTTTCAAATATTTATCTCAATTCAAATATATAAATACTATGCTACTACAACAGTAACAACAATAATAAAAAATTTAATGATAATAATTTATTCCTAAAACAAGTAATAGGTACGCATTAATTGTAGTAGATAGGAAAAAAAGAGTTATAATTGAACCATTATGAATTTTATATTAGGTAAGTAATTATTATTAAAGACATATTTTGTTAAAAATATTTGCAGTAGTAATTGTAGTAGAAATATTATTATATTTACTAGTTTAGATGCACGTGCTTGCACGTGTACCTCACTTTATTGAGTTCAAACGTTACACTAAATAGGGTATTTGTTTAAATAATAAAGATGAATACAATAATTAAATTCAATATTTTTGGAGAATTTATTTAATGAAACCTAACCTTTACCAAAGAAAATTCTCAAAGCCGATCGACATTCATTTGCTACCTATAAACTGCAACATAATAATACGATGATAGAGACATCAAAATAATATAATTAAATCTAACCTTTACACAATAATTTCCTCAAAGTTGTCTGGCACTCATCTACCATCTATAAACTATAATAAAATAATACAACAATAGAGATACCCAAATAATACAACTTAACTTTACATTTATACAAAAAAATTCTCAAAATAGAGATATAAAAATAACACAATTAAACCTAACGTTTACCTAAACAAATTCATCAAAACCAACCAACATTCATGTACCACCTGTAAATTCATCTACGACCTGTAAACTACGACAAAATAATACAATAGTGATCATAAACCTTCAGTTTTGATTAAAATAATTCTTGTCCGAGCAAAAATTTTGAAACCAAAGAATGACTCGAAAGAAAATAAAGAAGATATATACATATATATATATATATACACACACACACACACTCGTTAAATTCTATTATGTTGACAAAAATAGTGAATAAGTTGAGGGTTAGAAAATTAAGCATCCACCAATCTAGACATGCAATCGTATCAAGTTCGATGAGCATCAATCATATTTCCCAATAAGTCAACCAGTTTCTTCTCTAGTTTAACGTGCATCTCAATATTTATAGAAGTATTTCCTTAATAGAGTCATATTTTAGGAGTATCTTTCTATCCTATTTTAGGAGTATTTTTCTAGTTGATCAGTACAAAAGAAAAATATTAATTGATTCTCCTTCAATATATTTTAGGAGTCTAGTTAATATAATAAAAATAATTAAATAATAAATTGAAGAAAATAGTGAAAAGATGATTTTGTTTAAAGAAAAGCCTTTTAATGAAGGATAAAAAGTTCAAATCACTATCCTAAGGAACTTCAAACTTTTATTATACTATAGATTATCTCATTGAGTTAAATATTTATCTCAATTCAAATATACAACAACAACTACAACAATCATCATCATCAATAACAACAACAATAACAAGCACAACAATAACAACAACAACAACAATTTGATTAAATATTAAATGAAAGATAAGAAATATAATGGTAATAATTTATTAATAAAATAAAGTAGTAGGTACGTATTGATAGTAGTAGATAGCTATAAAAAATTTATAACTGAACTATTTTAAATTTTATATCAAATAAATAATAATTATTATTAAATACTTATTTTGTCAAAAATATTTGGAGTAATAGTGTAGTAGAAATAATTTTATAATTATTATCTCATTGATTTTAAATATTTATCTCAAATCAAATATATAAATACTATATAACAACAACAACAACAACGACACACAACAACAATAATATATATATATATATATATATATATATAATAAAAATAATTTATTCTCAAAATAAAGTAGTAGGTACATATTAATAGTAGTATAGAGCAATACGCCCTTGTGGTGGGGCCCTTCCACAGACATAGCATATAGCGGTAGCTTTAGTGCACTGGGATGCCCTTTTGTTGGGGGTCTCGAGAGGTCGATCAGATAGCTTTAAAGGGATTGGTGGTGGAACGAGGTGGTTAAGAGACAGGTGGAGTCTAAGAAGGTGGCCTATGCCAAGCTGGTTGAGAGCAAGGAAGATAAGAAGACGCAGACAAATAAGGAGGAGTATAAGGTAGCTAGACGAGAGGCAAAGCTCGCGGGTATGATGGCTAAGACTGAAGGTTGTGAGAGCTTATATACGACTTTAGAGAAAAAAAGGAGGGGATAAGAAGTTGTATAAGCTTGCTAAGGACAGGGAGCGGAGGGCTCGTGATCTTGACCAAGTGAAGTGTATCAATGGAGAGGATGGTATGGTGTTGGTTGAGGATGCCCTCATTAGAAAGAGGTGGCATTCCTATTTTCATAAACTCTTGAATGACGAGGGAGAAAAATGTTGCATGCTAGGGATTTGGAGAAGTTCGAGGAGTGTCGCGATTATGGTCATTGTAGGCGTATTGAGGTTGAAGAGGTCAAGGGGGTAATTTACAGGATACGTCAGGGTAGGACGACTAGGGTAGATGAGATTCCAGTAGATTTTTGGAAGAGCATTGTCAGGGCAGGTTTGGAGTGGTTTACAAGGTTGTTTAGCATCAATTTAAAGTGGTAAAGATGCCTGAAGCGTGGACGTGCAGTATGATGATTCCTTTATAGAAGAACAAAGGAGACATCCATAGATTCAACAACCCTAGAGGTATTAAGTTATTGAGTCATATTATGAAGGTTTGGGAATTGGTGGTTGAGTTGAGATTTAGAAAGATTCTGACTATCTCTGAGAATCAGTTTGATTTCATGCCAAGTCGCTCGACTACTGAGGCTATTCACCTTATGAAGAGATTAGTGGAGCAAATTTGGGAGAGGAATAAAGAAATCCATATAATGTTTATTGATCTTGAGAAGGCTTATAATAGAGTTCCCAGGGAGATTATGTGAAGGTTCTTGGAGGCTAGAGGGGTGCCCGTGGCCTATATTAGGTTGATTTGGGACATATATGATGTCATAAAGACTCATATGAGAACGGTAAATAGATATTTGAATCACTTTCCAATTTTGATAGGGTTGCACCAGGGATCAACCCTTAGCCCTTTTTATTTATCCTTGTTATAGATGCCTTGGTGTATTATATTTAAGGGGGGCTGCCTTGGTGTATGTTATTTGCTGATGATGTGGTATTGATTGACGAGACTCGGGGGAGGAGTAAATGGTAAGTTGGAGATTTAAAAACAGACCCTTGATTATAAAGGATTTTGGTTGGGCAGGATCAAGATGGAGTACCTGGAGTGTAAGTTTAGTGATGTGTCGCAGAAGTCTAACATGGTTGCAATGTTAAAATATCAGGCCATTTAAAAGAGGGAGAGTGTCAAGTATCTGTGGTCTATGATTCAAGTCAATGGTGAGATTGACGAGGATGTCACGCATTGTATTGGGGCAGGATGGTTAAAATAGAGGCTTTATTTAGGAGTTTTATGTGATAAGAAGGTGTCCCCGAAGCTTAAAGGTAAGTTCTACAAAGTGGCTGATTGATCGACTATGTTGTATGGAGTGGAGTATTTACCAGTTAAGAAATCCCACACCCAAAAGTTAAAGGTGGCAGAGGTGAGGATGTTGTGAGGGATCTATGGTCATACCAAAAAAGATAGGGTGAGGAATGATATTATTCGGGAAAAGGTGGGAGTAGATTTGGTGGAGAAAAAGATACAAGAATTAAGGTTACCTTTGTTCGGGCTCATGATGAGGAGGTGTTCTGATTCTCAAGTGCGGAGATATGAGACACTAGCTATGGATGATTTTAGGCTGGGTAGAGGTGGGCTAAATAAATATTAGAGAGAAGTGATTAGGCATGATATGGAACAGTTACAACATACGGAGGACAGAACGTTGATAGAAAGGTGTGGAGGATTCGGATTTGGGTAGAGGGTTAGGGGGTGAGAGTGCATCGGTAGTAGTAGGGGAGTGTTCTTTATTTGTGTTTGTATTTTCTTATTCGTGGTGTTGAGTGTTGTCTATTGTTTTTGATTTATAGTTTTAGTACTATCCTGTGGCTTTAGTATTATCTTGTGGATAACGTTGTTAGTTTATATATGTTTATGTTTTGTGTTTGTTATATTATTATTGGTTCTAATCTTGGGGTCTATCGGAAACAACCTCTCTACTTCACCTGAGGTAGTGGTATTGACTGTGTACACTCTACCCTTCCCAGACCCCAGTAGGTAGGAATACACTGGGTATGTTGTTGTAGTAGAAATAATATTATAATTATTATCTCATTGATTAGAATTATTTATCTCAATTCAAATATACAATAACAACCACAATGAAGAGAAACAACCACCACCACCACCACCACCACCACCACAACAACAATCCTTTTCAAATATATTTGATTAAATATTAAATGAGAGATAAAAAATATAATGAAAATACTTTTTTCTTACAAAAAAATAGTAGGTATTAATAGTAGTAGATAGAAATAAAAGAGTTATAATTGCACTATTTTGAATTTTATATCCGGCAAATAATATATTATTAAATATTTATTTTTTTGAATATATTTGTATTATTAGTTGTAGTAGAAATATTATCATAATTATTATCTCATTTATTTTAAATATTTATCTTGATTCAAATATATAAATTAGATACAACAACAACATAACAAAAAACTCTTTAAAATACATTTGATTAAATATTAAATGAAAGATAAACAATATAATGATAATAATTCTTCTAAAAATAAAATAGTATGTACGCATTTAACATGAACTGACCTTGGGCCTCGTCGTAATTGGAATCCTAAGTCCAACTAGGACTGGAGACCCCCCTTGATACCCAACTCAGCCAACCATGCAAAAACCCTGAGTCGGATGAATTTTGAACATATAACAAGATAGTATTTTATACAACTTCCAGACTCTGGGATAGGTCTATAATCGTGATCGACCCAAACGAGTCCAACCGTCCAAACCCAATAAATAACCAAATTACCAAATGAAAATCATAAGCAAATAACCAAGTTCCTGTCCATAACATAATATAAGAGGATGGATCAATCATAAATTTAGTCTAATGATATCAAACCCAATACCAATACTAATACTAAGGTTTTCACCAATACTAATTCCGCCCATTCCAACCCTAGTAGTCACACAAGTGTATAACGAAAAGAAAAATGGTATATAGTTGGGACATGCCCCTAACCATACCCAAAACCAATATCCATAAAATAAACCAAGTATGTAAAGACATCCATTATATGAAATGGAGCCTTTCAAAATATGAAAGCTTACCACTTCAATCCAATAGTTGATCACGAATCTAATCACCAAGTAGAAGGAGTAACATAGCCATTTTCTGCATCACCTGTGAATACAGTTTCCCAAAGATGGGTTAGCGAGTGAACGCTAGAATGAATTCAGGATTAAGATAAAATAATGCCATCCGGTAAAACCAAGTAAACCAACCATATGCATACAATCTATCCATATATATATATATATATATATATATTTATATAACCATGTCAGGAAAGGGAATCGGGTTTAGCATGCCTTTAAAACCATTAACCTGAGTATGTGTAGCTTAATCATCATAAAACCACCCACGAGCTATATGGGTCCAGTGTAACCCCCTAAACGGGTCCTGATGCATCTAGCCGCACGAACTAGAGATACCATAAGAGTAGAAGATTCCTAAGTACCCTTTGTTCTACGTGATACGTATGTACAATGTACTTAGAGAATTTTCATGTACCTTGTAGTATCGTATATGGTCTCCATGACCAACCCTCATGGCGGAAAACATGAGTTTCCAGTGTCCGTCTATTGGACTCTCACCTTCAAGGTTAGCTATCATGCCCCACTATTATTGCCCAGTTAAAACCATTACAGTTCGACCAAACTTTAATTTTATTATTATTAACCAAGGCTATAAGTAGTGGTATCGTCATACCGACTATATCTTGGAAGTAATGTCCTTATACAACCTTTTTATTTAGAAGGATTCCAATGTACCCATAGATTACATTATCAAGTTAACTTGGGGAAATCCCACGTTCCCCTTAAGTGTTTCATTATTATGTTTTCTTGGGGGGAATACCATGTACCCCAAAAGTTGTTCATTAACATGTTTATTTGGGGTATTCCCTTGTACCTCACAAGGAAGTTTAATTAACCATAACCATTTCAAATTATATATTCCATTTAGGGCTCCATTACCAAACAATATCATGCAATAATTCCATTAAAAGTTCAATAATAAAGAAAAACCATTCACATAGGCATTTTATCAAATATGTTGGGGGAATAATATTTCCGAAACCAATTCCAATTACCAATTAACCATTCCTATGCAACCAATTGTCCAAACCACCATTAAAACATGTAAAAACATAATTAAAAGATGGAAAAACCATAACCAAGCATTTAATATCAAAACCCCCAACATATATATGAAAGCCTAAATCCATACAATAATCATGCCACTAAAACATTGTACAAAACATGCCTTTAGTTTGAACAAACAATGAGGGAGGAGTACATGCCGTAGATTATTAAGATGATGAAGAGAAATCACCCAATAATCCCCAAATTGATCCTCTAGATGAAACCCTAGACTACCTTTGCCCAAAAGCCTTAGAGAGAATTAGAGAGAGTTTCTAAGTGTTTAAGATTAGAATAATAGGGTAATGATGTTCCTATAGTGATATAAGTCGTGGGGCCTTAAGAGGTTATTACCTCTAACTTAAACAAATTATAAGTCCTATCAGATGGTACGACTCTTCCATACCAATTGTACCCTCTAATAAGTCATCAATTTGTCAACTTAGTATCCTTTTTAAGCCTAAATTATCATGCTTTGTCAATGATTTATTATTACTCTTTTACTTAATGCTCATTTGTGTAGGTAAAAGTTGACATGAGAAGATGAGCAAGGAAACTTGATAAAAATGAGCTAAGGAGAAGGTGAAAGAGAAAAAATATGACCAAAAAGAACAAAAGATGAAATTGTAGGCCCAGATGTCGACCCTCAATTACCACGATTGCATACTGAGGGTTGCGATAATAGTTAGTTGATCTGTCAACTAAAGGGCGATTGTGATATGACTAATTCGATCACAGTAGCACGATCACAGTCAAATGATAGCGATTGCAGTAAAGCAAAAAATTTCCAAGGGCATTTTTGTAAATTTTTACAAATGTGGAATTGGGGCTTAAATAGGTATTTTTAGATCATTATTCATGCATCATTTATCTTACATATTATCCTATCCTTAGTTTAGGGTTTTTGTAATTTCTTTGGGCTTGGAGCTAAAATTTGCATTGACTTGAGACAAAAATTAATTAGAGGAACTCCAAAGTGTAGATTTGGCATCACCCATTGAAGATTCATTGGATTCTAAAGTGTGGTTTTCCCTTTCTTTATTTTATTATGGATAACTTTGATAGAAATATTGGTTTATTTGTGTTTATTATCATTATGATTTACTAGATGTGCCTCTTGGGATTATGCTAGAATAGGATGTAATTATGTGTGGGTTATGATATATTTGTGTGTATTTTAGTTTGTTGATAATAGGTTCTATTATTTCTTAATTAAATTGGTTAGTATTTATGGGTGAAAGTCCCAAATTCCCAAATGGGTTTGATGGATGAAAATGCCAAGCTCTTGAAAGCTTAAACTATCCTTAAAAGAGAGGTAATAGGTGAGCTTTGGGAACCCACCTCATTTTTGAAAGGGGGATATGGGAACCAAAGTAATAGTAGATAATTTATGGGTATGTCTTGCTAATTTTTCACTATCTTAGACATAAGGGTGATTAGCAGGTTGACTATACCATGGGTGCTATCCTATAAATAGTGACAACTAATTGAGGTATTGGGTGGATTTAATTGTTACACTTGTTAGATACTCAAAAGGATAAATGAGTGAAATATTTGAGGTTTTGTTGAAGAAATAGCATCAAGTACTTTAAACCTAACCTACGACATCATCAATGATTAGAATTTGTATTGAATTATCATGTTCCCATGCATTACTTGCCCCTAGGAAAGCATTGTCCCGAGATCCACTTCAGTTGATTCTACTCTAATTATTCTTGGTCTCGAATTATTCCCTTCAAAACCTAATAATTGCCTTTATATTAGAAAATATTAAAAAACCCCAAGCCATTTTGTACCATAGGTTTTAACTAGTAAAATACTTTTATTTTGAATTTACTCAATCACCACTCATATTGTTCCTCATAGATTTAACCCCGATTCTTAGATGGATAAATATATTAACAACGACCACCTTGTACTTAAATTAACATGTAAGTTAAGAGTTATTACCCTTCAACACGAGTGGTACCCACCACTCGTACCCTAGGATTCCCCTTGAACCCAACACTATCCACCATATCACTTAGACAACAAAAGTTATAACCAACCGCATGATCAGTACCCCTAAATTGTATTCCTAGAAGATAGAATCAAAGAAGGTTTGAGAACTTCTTCTATACGAATCAATGGTACGACTTATATTCTATCTTACTACTCATGGTGAGCCACTCGTACTCAGATCAAACTTAAGTTATTAAGCATCAAATTAAGTTGAAACACCCTGGTTTATGGACCTTAGAAAATTTCTTTGATTTTTAGTTTTTGGGCAAGATATGACTTTGGGAACAAGTCGTTCACTTGAGTTCGGTGATATAGTCTAATCGTATGATGACCAGTATTGGTTGTGGGGTGGATTTAGTTACTGAAATAGGTATGACTTAGGTGATATATGTCGTATCGGTGGATATGGGTTATTTGGTTGCTTCACTTAACATTAAACTTGGTAAGTTAGGCTGGATCTATTTATGAGTGGCTCACTATGAGCTTAAAGCTAGGGTACGAGTCGTACCAAGGACTCGTATAGGGGCGGTGTTCAAACCTTCTGGGATTCAAGTTTGCTAGGGTTACAATTTATGGATACTAGTCATATACTTGGATACGAGTTGTGTTTGGGTGTATCATACCTTAGACAGTGTTGGGTCTAAGGAGAAAAGCCTAGGGTACAACAGGTGGGTACACTTATGCAGGATGGGTATTACTTGTATGGTTCAGTCATACCCTATGACGGGAATTAAGTGCAGTTTAATTGGGGGCAGTCAAAATATTTTCTCATTTATCCTAATGAGGTTCCACAACTTATATTGCACTGAGGAGGTTATTTGCCGACTATTCTGTTCATAATCACTTAGAAAACACTCTTAAATCCTCTATAGGGTTAATGGCCAAATAAAACTAGGGTTTTAGCTTAAGGAGTAAATTGAGTCTTGTCTTGGTGATTTCTCTCCATTATCATCTTGGTTTAAGGAAAATTCTTTTTCCTTATTGTTAGTTCCAACCAAAGGTATGATTTTATACAATCTTTTCATGATCTGAATATTGTATGATTTTGGGTTTTCAAATATGATTTAGGGGGATTTGTCTATAAATGCTTGGCTATGGTTTTCTTATATTTTAATTATACTTTTATATGCATTAATGGTGGTTTAGGTTAATTGGTTGCATGGTAATTATTATTTGGTAATTGGCTTTGGTTTTAGAATTATTACGCCTCCAATGTATTTGATAAAATGCAAATAATAATGTTGTCACCATAATAATGGGTTCTCAATGGAACTTATGCATGGTTTAAGCTTTGTAATGGAACCCTAAATGTTTTGAATTGTTAAAATGGTCTTGGAATGGTTTGTATTAATAAAAGTACTTGTGGGCTACAAGGGAATCCCCCAAGTTAATATAGTAATGAATACTTGTGGGGTACATGGGAATCCCCCAAGTTAATTGATGCATCCCAGGTTTTGACCCTTATAAAATTTATAGGAATCTCATTCTTTCGACCTATTACAGCTCATGGTAAGACCCATAAGTTGGGGTACGAGTGTTGAAGACCTGTCTTAAGCTGACCAGTGTTAGTTGGTGGGATGGTCTTGGAAACTGTATTAGATATGACTTGAGGGTATGAGTCATAAGCTATATGTATGAGTCATATACGTGACTTATAAGTTGGTTAGTGTTTGATCCTCCTGGTGTTAAATTCTGCCAGGTATATGGATCATGGGTACGAATCATATGCTGAGGTTACGACTTGGTTGGACGAGTTGTATACTGGACAATGTCTGATCTATGGTTGAGCATTGGTTACAATTGGGTAGTTATCAACCATAAGCTAGGTTACAACTCGTAAGGAGGTCAGTCATAAGCCTTTGTTGAGTTTTTATGGGATTTAAGTAGGGTTATTCTAGACATTTTCCTACTTACCTAATTAGGACCCATGACTTCTAACACACTTAGGAGCTTATTTACCATATTATGTTATTCTTAAATACTTAGAATCTCTTCCAAAACATATCATAATTCTTTCAAGAGATTTTGGAGCAAAGATCTAGGGTTTCAACTAAGGGATTACTTTGGGGCTTGTCTTGGTAAATTTTTTCCATCAATCTTCTTGGTTTAAGGCATAATTCTTTTCCCAGCTTTTAATTTTCATTAAAGACATGGTTATATAGTTGATTTCATAGTTTATACTTTTGGATGGTGTAATGATTGATTGGGGGTATTGATGTTAAATGCTTGGTTATGGTTTCTTGTGGTTTTAATTATGCTTTCTATGCATTAATGGTGATTTTGGATAATGGAATTCCATGGTAATGGTTTAATGGTAATGGAGTTTGGTTTTGGTTATACTATGCCCCCAAGGTGATTGATAAAATGCATATAAAGATACGTTCATTGCATTGACTTATGTTAATGGAACTCTTGCTTGTTTTTAGCTTATTTATGAAATCTTAAATATTTTCAATGGTTTACAAAGGTTAATGGCTAATTGGTAATGCTTATGGAGAACATAGTAGTCTATCAAGAGAGTCCCCTTATTCTAAATAGTTTTGCTATGGGTAATGCCTGCAAGTATGGTGGTATGACAATACCATTGGTTTATCAAATAACTTGGTTAATAAATGGATAATTGGACTTTTTGGACTTAGTTTAATTAGGAATTAAGGGCGGAAACTATAAGCTAAGCTGTGGAAGGTGGCGATCCCGGGTGGATCAAAACTAGAAACTCATATTTGCTGATATGAGGAGTCTTTGAAGGCCACATGTGAGTGTCATATTTGTATTTGAGGGATTCTCTATTCATCTTAGGGTTATTGCCTTGTCATGCAGCTACACATATCAGGACCCTTTCAGCAGGGAGAGTTGAATCCATATGACCCGCGGACGGTAGGACGGATAAGCTACACAACCCAGGTTAAGGTTCTTAAATGAAATTCTAAACTCGTTCCCTTATCCCAACACTTATAAATTGTGTAGTTGTTTGCATTAGATTGTTTTCACTTAGTTTTGATAAATGGCATTACTTTATTCTTATCCCAAAATTTATGCTAGTGTTCACCCACTAACCTATCCTTTGGTGGCTATATACCCACGCTATGTAGGAACCATATATTTGAATCCACTTTTATAGTACTTGATTTGAGGATAGCTTATTGGACTGAAGTGGTGAGATTCCATTCTTTCGGAAGGCATTATTTCATGTTGGACATTCTTAGACTTTTTTTTTCTTTTAGGATATTAGTTTTGGCCATGGTTGGGGGCATGTACCAATCATATATTTGTTTTCTTTTGGATAGAGGCTTTGTGGTACTTTTGGGGGTTGGAATCGGCAGGATCGGTATTGGTGTTGACCTTGGCATTGAGATAGATGTTGGGGCTATTGAGATAGATGTTGGGGCTTACACCCTTTGATGATATAGTTTGTTGTTCCATTGTATTACATTTTGGATTTGACTTTCATATTATGTTTTGATATTTTCTTTGATTTGGTATTGCATGGATAGTTGGTTTCGTATGGCTAGACTTTGTTAGGCCAGTCGTGGCTGTAACCCTATCCCAATGTCTTTATGAGAGCATTGTATAATCTTGTTATATTTTCAAAAAGTTACTCATCTAAGGCTATATAAGGTAGTTGGGTTGGGTTAAGGGGGTGGTCCCGATTCTAGGTGGACTTGGGATGACTATTATGACACAATCCAGATCTAGGCTGCATTGTTAATTAGATAATAGGGTCTGTAGGTACATGGGAATCCCTTAACCACTAAAAGAATTGGCTAAGGACAATACTAGCAAGTTATAGTGGGTATGGAAATATGACTACTAATAGTCTTGGTCAATAGTAATGGAATAATGGTTTGGTTGAAAAATGATTTTAATTGGGCAATAATGGCGGGCCGTGAAAGCTAATCGTGAAGGTGGGTGTCCAGTGGATGAACATTGGAAACTCACATTTGCCGATATGAGAATTAGGTCATGGAGACCTTATATGATACTTATGAGGTACACGAGCATCCTCTAGGTACATTGTACATATGTATCATAAAGAGTGAATGGTATATAGGAATCCACGACTCTTATGGTATCTTTGATTTGTGTGGCTACATGTATCATGTCCTATTCAAGGGGTTAGACTGGAACCATATAGCCCATGGGTGGTTTTGGGATGGTTAAGCTTCACATACCTAAGTTAAAGGCTTTAAAAACATGCTAAACCCATTTCCTTTTCCTAGTATAATTATATATATGTGTTTATGGGTTGTATGTATTTGGATGATTTTACTTGGTTTTATTAAATGATTATATTTTATCCTTATCCTGAGTTCATGATAGCATTCACTTGCAAACCCATCTTTGAGCAGTTGTATCCCCACGCGATATAAGGAACCGACCATTTTACTCCTTCTACTTTGCATTCGGACATTTGGGGGTCAACTTTTGACTTAAGTGAAAGCTTTTATTTTTTTGGAAGGCTCCATTTCATGGGTGTTATTTCATACTTTGGATTATCGATGGATATTAGTTTTGGCCATGGTTATGGGCATGTCCCAACCTTATTTTTCTATTCTTTTTATTAGAGGCTATTGTGGAACTACAATGGGTTGGCATGGGCGAGATCGGTATGGGTGTCAGCCTTAGAATTGGTATTGGTATTAGGGTTGACACAAGCTAATTGTATTGTTGGTTGATCTATCCTCTTTTATTTTGAGATTATATAGTTAATTATTAATGGAATTTATTTTGTTATGGTTGGATTTATGGTTTTGGTTTGGCTTCGTATGGTTGTATGATTGGTGTGTAACAGTTGGACTCAGTTGGGTTGGTCATGATCGTGATCTTATTCTGGAGTCTTTATGTGATCTGCTATGCTATCTTGTTATATGTTTGAAATTCAGACAACTTAGGACAGGCAGTTGGAGGTTTGGTTAGGTAACGAGGGTAGTCCAGCTCTGACCGGACTTGGGAAACCCATTAAGCCAAGGCCCTAAGTTGAGTCATGTCAAGTTTTTATCAGAGCTTTACGTTCATGGTCACTTGGGAGTCTACAAAGCCATGTCTGGTAGAGTCTCTATTTGGTGTATGAAGAGTTCCACATTCATAAGCTAGAGGCCACAGGGCATTTAAGAATGTTTCACTTTCTTGGTATTCTTTTTTCAAGATTGTAGTCTGAGTCCAGGAATTCTTCTCTAATCCTTTGTTTTTCATTTTTCAGATCATGCTTTGATGATTTGAAACATAATGAAATTCTGCTGTCCCATCTAGGAATGATGTTGATGGGGTATATCCTACACCTAGAGTTTGCACTCGATCTCAGTGTCCTGTCCCTGATTATTCTAGAGTTCCCCCGACTGCTACTAGTTCTCTACAGAGTGATGTGACTAATTTAGAATTTTGTCAATGTATCCATATTATTGCTCAGTTGGTTGCTGCTCAGGCTGAGCAGTATGCATCTGGTGGGTTGTCTATTGAGGCCATAATAGTTGGCTAGTTTATGAAGATGAATACTTATACTTTTATTGGTGTGAAGGCGGAAGAGGATCCTGAGGGTTTCTTGGATGACATAGATAAGATATTTAGGGTAATGCAGGCCACAAATATGGAAGGTGTAAATTCTGCAGCTTATCAACTCAAGGATGTTGCATACTAATAGTACGAAGAGTGGGATAGATGTAGAGGTGATGTGGAGGAGTTGTCATTATGGAATACTTCTTATAATGGTTTTTTAGATTTCTTCTTTCCTCAAGAGATAAGGGAATCAAAGTTGGAGAAGTTTATGAATCTCAAGCAAGGTAAAATATTTATTAAGGAATATGCCTTGAAGTTTTATCATCTTTCAAGGTATGCTCCTAATTTGGTGGATGACATGAGGGCAAGGATGAAAAATTTCACTTCTAGGCTATCTCGAGATTTGATCCTTGAAAGCAAGACTTCTTTGTTGATTAAGAATATAGATATTTTGAGGTTGGTTGTTCACATACAACAGGAAGAGGAAAAAAATAGAAAACATATGGAGTTTGGGGAAATAGTGGGTAAGAGGAATAGGTTCTCTAAGCAGTGTGGTGCTCAGTAGCAGGGTGGTTAGGATGAAGGTAAATTTCTAGAGAAAAAGTAAAGAAGTTCGGGTTTCTTCTCTTCTGCTAGTGCTCCTTACCCTAGGCATTTTGATGATAGGTATCCGTAGGGTGGTAATAATTTTTGGGCATAGGGTACCTAATCTCAGGTAAGTGGGGGTTAGTGGGCTTTTTTATGAACTCCTTTCCGGTTGTTTGGTCTTCTTCATTGGGGATATTGTGATGACGGCAAGGATAAATATTTTAAATGTTGCCAGTCAGGCCATATGCTTAGAAATTCTCCACATGAAAAAGGTGCTTCGAGAGCGGTCAACGCTCTGATTGCTTCATCTTATTCTCCTATATCGAGTGGTGTGGCTTCACCCTCTGCTCCTACTTCTTGTACCTTCACAGTCCAGAATAGGTTGTATGCTCTTGCATCTTAGCAGGAATCTGAGGCATCACCTGATGTCTTTACTAGTATGTTACAGCTTTTTTCTTGTGTCGTGTATTATGTACTAGACTCGGGGTTTACTCTTTCTTACGTGACCCGATTTGTGGATGTATGTATTGATTTTGATCCTGAGGTTATTTCGGATCATTTTTCTATTTCTAACCTAGTAGGTGACTCGGTTATTTCTAAAAGAGTCTATAGGGGGTGTGCGGTATCTGTAAGTGGTACAAAAACTTTGATGAATTTTTTTGAACTAGATATGTTAGACTTTAATATCATTCAGGGAATGGATTGTTTAGATTCTTGTTATGCTTCTTTTGATTTTCAAACCCATAAGGTTTTCTTTAGGTTCCCTAGTGAACCGATTATAGAGTGGAAGGGTGGTTCCCTACCTCCTAGGTTGAGGTTTATTTTTTATCTTAGACCTCGCAAGTTAATCTCTAAACATTATCTTTATCACTTGGTCTGTGTTAAATATTCTAACTCGGAAGGCCTTTCTCTATATTCATTTGCAGTGGTAAATAAGTTTCCTAAGGTCTTTCCAAACGATCTTCCTAGTGTTCCTCCGAATAGGGAAATATAGTTTGGTGTTGATTTGGTTTTGGACACTCGTCCAATATCTTCTCCTCGTTATAGAATGGCTCCAGCTGAGTTGAGGAAACTTAAGGAGCAACTAAAGGATCATCTGGATAAAGGGGTTTATTCGTCCTAGTGTATCCCCATGGGGTGCACCAGTGTTGTTTGAAAGTTGCTATGAAGCCCCTCTCCTTACAGTGGCTGAACGCCCCTACTTCTTCATATATGAATTGACTATCGACAATCGAATAAGGTGACGATTAAGAATAAGTATGCTTTCCTAAATATAGATGATTTATTTGATCAGTTGCAGGGTGGCAAGTTCTTCTCCAAGATAGATCATCGGTCTAGGTATCATTATCTTAATATTAGGGAGGAGGATATCCCTAAGATGTCTTTTCATACTCGGTATGGGAACTTTGAATTCTTGGTGATGTCATTTGGTTTGACTAATGCTTCGGCGGTATTTATGGATTTGATGAATAGGGTTTTGAGGCAGTTCTTGGATCTCTGTCATTGTGTTTATTGATGAAATTCTAGTTTATCCCAAGAGTGATGTAATCATGATAATCACCTTTGTGTGATATTGCAGACCTTATAGGAACAATAATTGTATGCCAAGTTCAGTAAATGTGAGTTTTGGTTGAATGTTGTGACTTTTCTTAGTCATACTATTTTTAGCAAAGGGATTATGGTGGATCCGCAAAAGGTGGTTGTCGTAAAAGGGTGGCCTAGACCCATGACTTTAACCAATATTCAAAGCTTCTTGGGTTTGGCTGGGTGTTATTGGTAGTTTGTGGAAATCTTTTCGACGATAGCTGCTCCTTTGACTAAGTTGACTCAGAAAAAGGCAAAGTTTTCTTGGTCGAGTTCTTGTGAGTAGAGTTTTGAGAAGTTGAAAAATAAGCTAACTTTGGCTAGGATTTTGACATTGCAAGAGGGCAGTAAGGGGTTTGTGGTTTATTGTGATGCATCTAGGGTGGGACTTGTTTGTGTCTCGATGCAACATGTGAAGATAATTTCCTGTAATACTAGGTAGTTGAAGATTTATGAGAGAAATTATCCGAATCATGATTTGGAGCTGTTGGCGGTTGTTTTTTCTTTGAAAATATGGCAGCATTATTTATATGGAGTGCACGTACACATCTTTTCTGATTAGAAGAGTCTATAGTATGTATTCACTCAGATGGAGCTAAATCTCAAGCAGAGGAGATTGTTGGAGATTCTGAAGGACTATGATGTGAGTCTTCACTATCACCCAGGTAAAGTTAATGTGGTTGTTGATGCTCTTAACAAGTTGTCCATAGGGAGTTTGGCTCAAGTAGAGAAAGGAAAGCGGGAATTAGTGAAAATTATTCACAGTTTGGCTAATCTTGGAGTTCATCTCTTGGACTCCAAGGATGGTGAAGTGATAGTACGGGAAGTGGTTTAGTCATCTCTTGGTGTATATATTAAGGAGAAACAATTTCTAGATCTAATATTAATGAAAATCAAGAGTAATGTGGGTATGCAAATGGTAATGGTGTCCAAGATCTATGTTGATGGTTCTTTATGGTATCAGGGGAGGTTATGCATTCTTGATGTCGATGGTTTGCAGAAAAATATCTTGGATGAGGTGCTTGAATCATGCTATGTTGTACATCGCGACTCAACGAAGATGTATCTTAATCTCAAAGAGATGTATTAGGTGAATGGTATGAAAAGAGATGTGGCTGATTTTATGGCAAAATGCATGGTGTGTCAATGAGTTAAAGTTTAGCACATGAGGCCTGATGGGTTGTATCAATAAATTGATTTGCCCAAATTGAAATAGGATGTAATTAAAATGAATTTCGTTATCGGTCTTCCTCGATCACGAAACCAATTGGATTTGGGTCATCGTGGATAAGATGACAAATTTTGCTCACTTCTTGCCAGTAAAAAATACCTTTTCGATGGAGGACTCTGCAAAGTTATATATTGAGGAGATTTTATAGATGCATGGGGTACCTGTCTCAATTATCTCTGATTGTGGTACACAATTTTCATCTTATTTCTAGTAGTCTTTCCAGAAAGGATTAGGTACTAAAGTGAGTTTGGGTATTTTTTTTCACCCTTAGACAGATGACCAAGCAAAAAGGACTGTTCATACAATGAAGGATATGCTTCGGGAAGGTGTGATTGACTATGGTGGCAGTTGGGTTGACTATCTACCTTTGGTAGAGTTTGCTTACAACAATAGCTACCATTCTAGTATTGGCATGGCACCTATTAAGGTATTGTATGGTAAGAGGCATAGATCTCCTATTGGTTGGTTCGAGCTTAGTGAGGAGGATATGTTTGGTTAAGACTTGGTCTATCAGGTTATGGAAAAGGTGAAGGTGATTTGGGATAGGCTTAAAGATGCCCAAATTTGCCAATAGTCCTATGCAAATGTAATGTATAGAGACTTGGAATTTGAGGTTGGGGATTGGGTGTTCTTAATAGTATATCCTATGAATGGAGTAATATGGTTGGGTAAAAAGGGTAAGCTCAATTGGAGTTGCCTTCTAGTTTGAGCTCTGTTCATCCGGTAATTCTTGTTTCCATGTTAAAGAGGTGCACTGGTGATCCTTCTTAGATTATTCCTTTGAATGGGTTGGGTATCTCAGACTTTCTTTCTTATGAATAGGTCACGATTGAGATCTTGGATAGGCAGGTTCCTCGATTGTAGACCAAGTATACGGCATCGATAAATATTTATTATTGAAACCATAAGGTAGAAGAACCTACATGGGAAGTGGAAGAGGACATGAAGTCCAAGTATCTGGATCTATTTTCTGCTCCCGGGATTCATATGAAATGTATGTGTTCTTTAACACTTCTTTATTTTCTGAAATATTAAAGAAAAGATTAATATTCTTGCATCTTTTTTTCAAATGTTGTAAAAAATTAGGAATATATTTGATAATGCAAATGACTTGTGTGTGCGGTTACCAATACTGTGTCCGTCATCCGAGGATGAATGTTTCTAGTGGGAGAGACTAAAATAACCTGGTTTTTGGACCTTAGAAAATTTCCTTGATTTATGATTTATGGGCAAGATATGACTTAAGGAACAAGTCATACACTTGGTATGGGTGGTATGGTCCAGTTGTATGCTGATCATTGTTGGTTGGTGGGGTGGATTTAGTTACTGAAATGGGTACGACTTAGGTGGTACAAGTTGTATCATTGAATACGGGTTGTTTGGTTACTTCACTTAACCTTAAACTCGGTAACTTAGGTTGGATCTGAGTATGAGTAGCTCACCATAATCCGTAAGCTAGGGTATGAGTCATACCCAGGACTCGTAGAAGGGGACGATGTTCTAACCTCTTGGGATTCTATTCTGCCAAGGGTATGGTTTATGAGTACTAGTAGTACACTTGGATACAACTTGGGTTTGGGTGTGTCATATATTGAACAGTGTTGGGTCCAAGGGGGAAAGCCTAGGGTACGAGAGATGGGTACCACTCGTACAAGATTTGTACGATTTGTAAGGGTTAGTCGTACCCTATGATGAGAATCAAGTGCATTTTAAGTGAGGGCAATCTAGATATTTTACCAGATATCCAATAATGGTCCCACAACTTATATTTCTCATGGGAGGTTATTTTCCCTACTATTCTATTCTTAAACACTTTGAAAACACACTTAAATCCTCTCTAGAGTTCTTGGGCAAAGGAAGCCAGGGTATCATCTTAAGGAATAAATTGGGGCATGTCTTGGTAATTTCTCTCCATCATTATCTTAGTTTAATGCATGTTCTCTTCCCTCATTGTAAGTTCCAACTAAAGGCATGGATTTTTTACAATATTTTCATGATTTGAATATTGTATGATTTTTGGTTTTCAAATATGATTTGTGTTTTTTTTTATAAATGCTTGGTTATGGTTTTCCCATATTTTAATTATGCTTTCATAGGCATTAATGGTTGTTTTGGATAATATGTTGCATGGGAATGGTTATTTGGTAATTAGCTTTGGTTTTGGAAATACTATGCCCACAATGTGTTTGATAAAATGCCTATAACAATGTTGTCACAACAATACTGTGTTTCCTATGGAACTTATTCATGGTTTAAACTTGGTAATGGAACCCTAAATGTTATGAATAGTTTAAATGGTTTTTCTTAATAAACTGGGGTACAAGGGTATCCCACAAGTTAATATGGTAATGAATACTTTTGGGGTACATGGGAATCCCCCATTGGATACTTTTGGATAACAGGGTATATGGGTACATGGGAATCCCTTGACCACAAAAAGGTTTTGATAAGGAAAATACTTGCAAGTTATAGTTTGTATGACGATACCATTACCAATAGCCTTGGTTAATAATAATGGAATAATGGTTTGGATGGAAAATGGTTTTAATTGGGCAATAATGGCGGGGTGTGAAAGCTAACCTTGAATGTGGGAGTCCAATGGACGAACACTGGATACTCATGTTTGCAGACATGTGGGGTAAGTCATAGCGACATTATATGATACTTATGAGGTAACACGAAAATCCTCTAGGTACAGTATATATATGTATCATGGAGAGTGAAGGGTACATGGGAATCCCCAACTCTTATGGTATCTTTGGTTTATGCAACTACACGCATCGGGGCCTGTTCAGGGGGTTAGACTAGACCCATATAGCCCGTGAGTGATTTTAAGACGGTTAAGCTTCACATACCCAGGTTAAAGGTTTTAAATTCATGCTAAACCCGAATCCTTTTCCTGGTATTGTTATATATATGTGTATGGGTTGTCTTTATATGGATGGTTTTACTTGGTTTTCTTGAATGGCATTATTTTATCCTTATCCTGAGTTTATGATAGCGTTCACCCGCTAACTCTTCTTTAGGAGGCTGTATCCCCGTGTAATGCCGAAACTGGCCATATTTCTCATCCTACTTAGCATTTGGACATTCAAGGGTTAACGTTAGATTGAAGTGGTGAGTTTTTATTTTTCCGGAAGGCTGCATTTCTTGGATGTTATTTCATACTTTGGATTATATATGGATATTGGTTTTGGATATGGTTGGGGGAATGTCACAATTGAATTTTTGTATTCTTTTGGTTATAGGCTTTTGTGGAACTACAATGGATTGGCATGGACAGGATTGGTATGGGTGTTGACCTTAGCATTTGTATTAGTATTAGGCTGACACGGGCTGATTGTATTGTTGGTTGTTCTATCCACTTTTATTTCGGAATTATATAATTATTATTAATGAAACTTATTTGGTTATGGTTGGATTTATGATTTTGGTTTGGGTTGATATGATTGGATGGTTGGTATGGGACGGTTGGACTAGGTTGGGTTAGTCACGGTCGTGATCCTATCCCAGAGTCTTTATGCGAGTTGATTTGCTATATTATTAATTGTTCAAAATTCAGACAACTCAGGGCCGGCGGCCAGAGGTTAGGTTGGGAAACAGGGCTGGTCTCCTGTCCTGGTCGGACTTGGGACACCCATTACAACAAGGCCCGGGTCGGGTCGGGTCATAACTTAAGGAAAATCCCAAACCATGCGACCCATCACAAACCATGAGACTCATACCAACCAAGTCGTACCCATTCTAGAAACTAATCCAGCCCACCAACCATCGCTCCTTAACATACGACAATACCACTCGTACCCCATCCTACAACCGGTACCTATAAGTTGTATGTAGACCAGAATCCTAAAATCCAGGAAATTTTTCAAAGGGTCATAAACCCAAGGTGTGTCAGTATCCCCCACTAGGATCACTCGTCCCCGAATGATGAAAAAGTTAGGTCAAACAAAAGCACGATTCATTTACATTATCAAATATCAATCTAACCTTTAACTAAGTTAGAAAACAAAGATGTGACCAAGAACACATACCTTCCACATGAATATTAGGAGTAGAAAAGAAATGCGGATATTTAGACTTCATGTCCGCTTCCACTTCCTATGTAGCCCCTTCCACCTTGTGGTTATGCCATAGAACCTTAACTGAGGCCATATCCGTGGTCCATAACCGATGAACCTACCGATCCAATATTTCAACTGGGACCTCTTCATCAGACAAAAAGTCTAAGATACCCAATCCATCTAAAGGAATCACAAAAAATGGATCACCAAGACACTTTCTCAACATAGAGACATGAAATACCGGCTGAATGGAGCCAAACTAGAAGGGAACTCCAATTCATACACCACGTTACCAAACCTCCACAAAACCACATAATGACAAAAATATAAGGGACTGAGCTTCCCCTTTTACCAAACAACATCACTCCCTTCATGGGAGATACTTTGATGAACACCTTATCCCCAACCTTGAATTCCAAATCTCTATGCCTCACATCTATATCGGATTTTGGCAACTTTGGGAAGCCTTAAGCTTATTCCGAATCACCTTCCCCATATCTATATCCTGATAAACCAAATCTGGATGGAATAGATCTAACTTACCAAGCTCAAACCACTCGATCGGAGATCTACACCTCCTACTATACAATGCCTCAAAAAGGGCCATCTCGATGCTAGAATAAGAGCTATTGTTGGAAAAAAACTCTACCAAAGGTAGATGATCAACCCAATTTCCACCATAATCAATCACACATGCACGAAACATGTACTCCAATGTCTGAAAAGTCCTCTTTGCTTGCCCATCTGTCTACGGATGAGAAGCAGTACTTAGACTAACCTTGGTACCCAACCCCTTCTGAAAAGACAACCAAAAGTGAGATGAATATTGTATACCACGATTAGAAATAATCAAACCAAGTACCCCATGTAGCCTTACAATCACCTGAAGATACAACTTTTCTTAGTCCTCATCCAAAAATTTAGTTCGCACAGGCAAAAAGTGAGTGGACCTTGTCATCCTCTTCACGATGACCCAAAACGAATCAAATTAATTCCGTAACCGAGAAATACCGGTCACAAAATCCATATTGATTACTTCCTATTTCCATTCAGGCAACTCAATTTCCTATAACAACCCTCAAGGCCTCATATGCTCAACTTTGACTTGTTGGCACACCATGCATTTTGCCACAAAATCAGCCACATCCCTTTTCATACCACTCCTCCAATAAATCTTTTTGAGATCATTATACATTTTTGTCGAATCAGGATGAACAACGTAGAGCGATTCAGGCGCCTTGGCTAAAACCCTTTGTCATAACCCATCGACGTTAGGAAGACATAACCTTCTTTCTTACCTCAAAGTACCATCACCATTGATCTCAAATGACATAACCTTTTGCCCACCTACATCACCCTTGATTTTTATTAAGATAGGATCTAACATTTCCTTCTCCTTAATCTCTGCACCAAGTGACGATCGAACCACCTCTTGTAACATCACAATACCATCATTAGAGTACAAGATAAGAACTCCTAGATTACCCAAGTAGTGAATATCCCTTACCGATTGCTGCTTCTCCTTATCTGCATGAGCTAAACTCCCAATGGACAACCTATTAAGAGCATCAACAACTACGTTAGCTTTACCTAGGTGGTATTGAAGACTCATATCATTGCCCTTGAGAAGCTCCAACCATATTCTCTGCCTAAGATTCAGCTCTTTCTTAGTGAACACATACTGTCGACTCTTATTATCAGAAAAGATGTCCAGGTGCACTCCATATAGATAATTCCGCTAAATTTTCAAAGCAAAAACCACCTCTAAAAGATAAAAATCATGGGTAGGATAATTTCTCTCATACGCCCTCAACTTCCTGGAATCATAGGCGATCACCTTCCCATGCTACATAAAAACACAACTAAGTCCCACCAGGGATACATCACAATAAACCATAAGCCCCTCATTACCTTCAGGCAATGTCGAAATTGGAGCCGAAGTTAGTTTATCCTTCAGCTTCTCAAAACTCCCCTCATAAGTATTCGACTAAGAAAATATTACTTTCTTTTGAGTCAACATTGTCAATGGGACATCTATCGTCGAGAAACCTTCCATGAACCACCTATAATACCCAGCCAAATCCAAGAAGCTCTGAATGTCGGTTGGAGTCATGGGTTTAGGACACCTTTTAATCACATCCACCTTTTGCGGATCTACCATGATCCCCTCACTATAAATTATATGAAGAAAAAAAGTCACAACGTTTAACAAAAACTCACACTTGGAGAATTTGGCATACAACTGCTGCTCTTTCAAGGTCTGCAACACCACACGAAAGTGATTAGCATGTTCCACCTAACTCTTATAACACACCAAGATATAATCAATGAACACAATGACAAAAATATCCTGAAACTACCTGAAAACATTGCTCATCAAATCTATGAATTCTAGTGGGGCATTAGTTAAACTGGGTAACATAACCAGGAACTCAAAGTGTTTATACCGAGTACAAAAAGCTATCTTAAGAATATCCACCTCTCAAATCTTAAGCTGATGATACCTAGATTGAAGATCTATCTTAGAAATTTGGCACCTTGCAACATATCAAAAAAGTCATCTATTGCTGATAGTCAATGCACATCTGAAGGGAACCATCCTTCTTTTGCACGAATAACACCGGTGCACCCCACAGGGATACACTAGGATTGATGAAACCCTTATCCAAAAGTACTTTAAGTTGCTCCTTGAGTTCTCTCAACTCAGCCGAAGCCATTCTTTAAGGAGGAATAAATATTGGATGAGTGTCCTAACCAAAATCAATACCAAACTTGATCTCCCTATCCAAAGGAACACTAGGAAGATCATCTGAAAAGACCTCAGGAAACTCATTTACCATCGAAACCAAATGTAAATTAGGACCTTCTGAGTTAGAATCTTTAACCCGGACTAGATGATAGAGAAACCCTTTAGTGATTAACTTCCAAGCTCTAAGATAACAAATAAACCTTTCCCTTGTAGCTAGGGAACCACCCCCAATCAGTAACTGGTTCACCAAGGAACTAAAGACAAGCTTACGAATTTAGACAATCTAAGGACGCGTAACATGAGTGTAACCAATCCATCCCTAGAATGATATCAAAATCCTATAATATCATATTCAAACAAATCCACCAAGGTCTGCCTAATACCAAAAGATATAACATACCCTTTATAGACTCTCTTAGCAACCATAGAATCACTTACCGTGGTATAAATAGAAAAAGAATCTAAAATAACCTTGAGATCAAAACCAATATACACAGCCACAAATAGGGTTAAATAAGAGAGAGTGGACACTCGATCAAACAAATAATACACATCACAAGAAAAAAGTTGTAACATACCAGTAACGACATCAGGTGATGCCTCAGATTCCTGCCGAGTAGCTAGAGCATATAACCTATTTTGACTTGCACAGGTACCAGAATCAGAAACTAATACAAAAGAAACACCCTTTAGTGCAGGATCAAAAGATGAAGCAACTGAAGCCTTACTCACTCCTGAAGCACCCTTACCAATTAGATAATTTCTAAGCATATGGCCTGACTGACCATATTTTATATATATGTCCCTCCCCTAATCACAAAAACCCCTATCTAAGCTACCACATAACCGAAAAAGAGGGAATGAAGAGGCTAACTGATCCCCACTCACCTGAGATGGGCCACCCTATGCCCAGAATTATTGCCACTGTGCTGACGCCTATCACTCGACAGCTTTGGGTAAGGAGCACTAGCTATAAACAAGGAACCATAATTCGCCCACTGCTTCTTTAGATACTTACCACCATCTCGACCACCTTGATTTTAAGAACCACCCTATTCAGATGACTTAAACATCTTACCCTATCTTTCCCTAAATTTAACATGTTTTCTGTTTTCTTCCTCCACCTATTGAATATGAACAGCCAACCTACAAATATCCATATTCTTGATTAGAAATACAATTTTACTTTTAAGGATCAAATCTCGAGACAACTTAGAAGTGAACTTTCTTATCCTGGACCTCATATCGAACGCTAATTTCAGAGCATACCTTTACAACTAATGAAATATCAAGTCATATTCCTTGATAAACATATTCTCTTATCTCAGATTAACAAATTTTTATCTATTTTCTTTGCTAAACTCCTTAGGAAATAAGCGGTCTAGAAAAGCTTTGGAGAAAGTCTCCCATAAGGTCAACTCCTGAACATTACCTCTCAACCTATTCAACTCCTTGTACCATTATTACATGACATCCTTAAAGTAATAAACAACAAATTCACCCTTTTCATATTTTTGGCCTGTATACCCTAAATATTTTCTCTATTTTATTAAAGAAACTTGAGTATCCTACTCTACCTTCACACCAGTAAAAGTAGAAGGATTCATCTTCATAAATTGGAAACCCCTTGTGGCCTCAGTAGAAGAAACAACAAATGCACCCTACTCTGCCTGAGTAGCAACTAACTGAGCAATAACATAAATCGATTGGCGTAATTCCACATTCGTCACCTCACCTTGAGAAGGAGGAGAAGCAATTGGTGGAACTTTTAAAATATCAGTGATGGGATCCTCAGACCGAGTATGGATCCTTTGAGTAGTATATGTCCCTTAAACATTATCCACAGTTAGGACAGAGGAGTTTTCTTGCATCACAGATCATCTTAAGTGCCTTGTAGCCTTTCCTTTATAAGTGTGGTGCGCAACGCACCCTTAAAAGAGACTCTACTCGACACTGCTTCTGGACTCCAGATTAACCATGAACCTAAAGTTCTGACACAACCTTGATACGACCTAACCTAAGGCCTTGTCATAATGGACATCCCAAGTCCAACCAACACCGGAGACCACCAGCGATACCCAACCTAACCAACCATTCATAAATCCTTAGTCGGTCAAATTCCAAACATATAATAAGATAGGGTATTTTATACAACTTCCAGACTCTTGAATAGGTATATGATCATGACCGACCCAAACTAGTAAAACCATCCAAACCTAATAAATAACCTAATTGCCAAACCAAAACCATAAGACAATAACCAAAATAATAACCAAGTTCATGTCCACAACATAATATAAGAGAATGGAACAATCATAAATTTAGTCCAATAGTATCTGCCCCAATACAAATAGCAAGAATAAGGCTGACACAATACTGATCCCACTCATTCCAACCCATAATAGTCACACGAGCCTCTAACCCAAAAAAATATAGTATATGGTTGGGACATACCCCCAACCATAGCCAAAACCAATATCCATAAAATAAATAAAGTATGTAAAGACTTCCATGACATGAAATAGAACCTTTCAAAATATGAAAGATCACCACTTAAATCCAATAGCTGATTTTGAATCTGATCACTAAGTAGGAGGAGTAAAATAGTCGATTCCTACATCGCGTGGGGATACAGATGCCCAAAGATGGGTTATTATGTGAACACTACTATAAACTTAGGATAAGGATAAAATAATGTTGTCAAGTAAACCAAGTAACTAACCATATGTATACAAACCATATATATATATAACCATGTCAGGAAAGGGAATCAGGTTTAGCATATCTTTAAAACCATTAACTTAGGTATGTGTAGCTTAACCATCCTAAAATCACCCATGGGCTATATGGTTTCAGTTTAACCCATTGATCAGGCACGATGCGTGTAGCTATATGAACCAAAGATACCATAAGAGTAAGGGATTCCCAAGTACCCATCTCTCACTAAGTTACACATGTATTCTATATTTAAAGAATTCCTATGTACCTCATAATATAATATATGGTCGTTATGACAAACCCTCATGTTGGAAAACATGAGTGTCTAGTGTTGTCTATTGGACTCGTACCTTTACAGTTAGCTATCATGCCCCACTGTTACTAACCAATTACAACCATTACCATCAAACCAAACCCTTATTCCATTATTATTAACCAATGCTATCCGTAGTGGTATCATTATACCGACTATAGCTTACAAGCAATGTCCTTAGCCTACCTTTTTATGTAGAGATATTCCCATGTACCCATAGATTACATTTTCAAGTTAACTTGGGGAATCCCGTATACCTCTCAAGTGTTTCATTATTATATTTTCTTAGGGGAATCCCATATACCCCACAAGTTGTTCATTAGCATGTTTACTTGGGGAATTTTCTTGTACCCCACAAGGAAGTTTATTAACCATAACCATTCAAAACTATTTAAACCCTTTATGCCATTTAGGGTTCCATTATGAAACCATATCATGCAATAGTTTTGTTAAAAGTCCAATAATATAGCAAAGCATTCTCATCGATATTTTATCAAATATATTGGGGGAAAAGTGTTTCCAAAACCAAATCCAATTACCAATTACCCATTCCAATGCAAACAATTGTCCAAAAAATCATTAAAGCATGTAAAAACATAATTAAAACATGGGAAAAGAATAACCAAGTATTTAATACCAAAACCCCCAACATAAATATTTGAAAACCCAAAGCCATACAATAATCATGCCTTGAAAACATTATACAAAACATGACTTTAGTTGTAACTAACAATGAGGTAGGAGTACATGCGTTAGATTATGAAGATGATGGAGAGAAATCACCCAAATAAGCTCCAAATTGGTCCTCTAGATAAAACCCTAGACTTTCTTTACCCAAATCCTTAGAGAGAATTAGACAGAGTTTCTAAGGGTTTAAGATTAGAATAGTTGGGTAAATGATGTCCTAATATTGATATAAGTCACGGATCCTTAAGAGGTTATGTGAGGAAATGTCCAGGTTACCCCTAACTTAAACTAGTTAAAGGTCCCGTCAGATAGAACGAAACTCCCATATCAGTTGTACCCAATAATATGAATGGTACCCACCACTCAAACCCTAGGCCTCACCCTTGGACCCAATACTATGCACCATATGACTTACACAACACGTCATAGCAAACCATACAATCAGTACCCCTTAATCATATCCATGGTAGAATAAAATCAAAGGAGGTTTGATCACTATCTTTTATATGAGTCAGTGGTATGACTCGTACCCTATCTTATGGCTCAGGGTGATCCACTCATGCTCAAATCCAACTTAAGTTACAAATTCTCAAATTAAGTTGAAACACCCAGGTTTCTAACAAGATATGACTTAGGGAACAAGTCGTACACTTCGGTACGGGTGGTATAGCCTAATCGTATGCTGACCAATGTTGGTTGATAGGGTGGATTTAGTTATTGAAATGGGTACGGCTTGAGTAGAGGATTCCTAAGAATGCTTTACTCTATATGATACGTATGTACAATGTACTTAGAGGATTTCCATATACCTCATACTATTATATATGGTTGATATGACCAACCCTCATGCCAGCAAACATGAGTTTCTAGTGTCTATCCATTGGAATCACACCTTCACAATTAGCTATCACACCCCACTATTTTTTCCCAATTACAACCATTACTATCTGACCAAACCCTTATTCCAATATTATTAACCAAGGCTATTAAAAGTGGTATCTTCATAACGACTATAGCTTGTTAGAAATGTCCTTAGACAACCTTTTTATGTAGAAGGATTCCTATTTACCCATATATTACATTATCAAGTTAACTTGGGGGAATCCTGCATACCCCTCAAGTGTTTCATTATTAGGTTCGCTTGGGGGAATCCCATGTACCCCACAAGTTGTACATTAGCATATTTACTTGGGGGATTCCGTTGTGCCCCACAAGGAAGTTTAATTAAACATACCTATTCCCAACCATTTAAACCATTTAGGATTCCATTACCAAACCTTATCATGCAATAGTTCCATTAAAAGTCCAATAATATAGCAAAAGCATTCTCATGGACATTTTATCAAATATGTTGGGGTAATAATGTATCAAAAACAAATTCCAATTAACCATTTATATTCAACCAATTGTCCAAACCACCATTAAAACATGTAAAAATATAATTAAAAGATAAAAAAATAATAACCAAGCATTTAATACCAAAACCCCCAACATATATTTGAAAGCCCAAAGCCATACAATAATCATGCCATGAAAACATTATACTAAATGTGCCTTTAGTTGGAACTAACAATGAGGGAGGATTACTTGCCTTAGATTATGTAGATGATGGAGAGAAATCACCAAAACAAGCCCCAAATTTCTCCTCTAGATGAAACCTTAACCTTCTTTTACCCAAGAGCCTTAGAGAGAATTGGAGGGAGTTTCTACGTGTTTTAGATTAGAATAGTAAGGTAAATGATGTCCCAATAGTGATATAAGTCTTGGGACCATAAGAGGTTAATTGGAAAAATATATAGATTACCCTTAACTTAAATTTCTTAAAAGTCCCATTAGATAGTACGACTCTTTTATACTAATTGTACCCTCTAATACGAGTCGTACCTACAACTAGTACTCTAGGATTCCCCTTTGAACGCAAAATATCCACTATATAACTTACATAACACAAGTCGTACTCAACCATATAATTAGTACCCCTAAACCGTATCCCTAGCCGAAGAAAATCAAAGAAGGTTTGATCACTGTCTTCTACACGAGTCAGTGGTATAACTCATACCCTATCTTATAGCTCATGGTGAGTCACTCGTACTGATCATACTTAAGTTACTAAGTTTTTGATTAAGTAAGGAAACTCTCAAATTATATGACCCATCACTAACCATATGAATTGTACCAACCAAGTCGTACCTATCTTAGAAACCAATCCAACCCACCAACCATCACTGGTTAAGATTCGACCAAGGCATACTACTCGTAACCCATCACACGATTGGTACCCATAATTCAAATGTATCCAGAATCAAGGAACCAAGGTGTTTCAACATTAATAGTAGTAGATAAAAATAAAGGAGTTATAATTGGACAACTTTAAATTTTATATTAAGCAAATAATTATTATTAAATTCTTATTTTATTGAAAATATTTATAGCAGTAGTTGTAATTGAAATACTATTATAATTATTATCTCATTGGGTTTCAAATATTTATCTCAATTCAAATATATAAATAATATGCAACAACAACAACATTAACAATGATGACAACAATAATGAATCCTTTAAAATATATTTAATTAAATATTAAATGAGAGTTAAAAAAATATAATGATAATAATTTTTTCTTAAAATAAAGTAGTATGTAGATATTGATAGTAGTAGATAGCAATAAAAGAATTAAAATTTGACTTTTTTGAATTTTACATTTTATAAATAATTATTATTAAATACTTATTTTATTGAAAATATTTGTAGTAGTAGTTGTAGTATGATATTATTATAATTATTATCTCTTTGATTTCAAATCTTTATCTGAATTAAAATATATAAATTATATATACATAAAATTTAAAAAATGTATGAATAAGAAAGAATAACATACTAATGTTTTTTTAACAAATTAATATGACATTTGAAATTTGAATTTAAATAAAATTTGAATTGAAATAGGTTCTAGCTTCTGAGTTTCTCATATATATACTTCTATATCATTAGATTTATTGCTGAATTTATTTACTGCATTCTTTGTATTTTTTATTTTATATAAAATATATTTTTGATGTAATATTTTCCCTTTTATATATGTAGAAATAATTTGATTTTTCATCTTCATCGTCCCCCATTAACTTAAATGACGAGAATTAAGTCTACAACTATTGATGTTATCTCTATCTATTATCACCCGTTTTTTTCCACTATAAATGGTAATAGTCCCCAAGAAGATACGAAGAAAAAAAATCAATAATGATTGAAACGACGACTTTTATAAATAAAAAATTCATTGATAAATTAATTTAAAATTAATAATATTCCTATCTTTTAATTTATGAAGAAGTATTCTTGAAAGTTGATTTTTATGTTTTAAGTGGTATTTTTGTTGCTATTACTGACTTGCAGAGGAGATAAAGAAAATTATTGAGAAAAGAATAATAGATAGCAGCCGAAGTATGAATTTTGTTGGTGTAGTTGACAAGTTTATGTTATTCAAAATATATATTTGATATTATTGTTTGCCATTTTAATGTTTTTTTCATAGTTTTTCTGTATTTATTTCAATTTACTTTTTCATAATAGTTTGTTTTCAATATCTTATTTCACATTCATATATTTACTTATTTAGGAGGATTATAAAGATATTTATAAACTACATTTAGATATCTAATTTATTAATACTCTTTTAGGTTTACTTGCAATTTACATTTACGTATAAACTTTTTTACTAATTCTGGGCTTTATATTGTTTCATCATATAAAGAAGAAAATAAAGCAGACAAATAAATCATAAAGTAAGAGATAAATTTATATTTCGACAGTGTGAAAGTGCCTAACTTGAATTTTAAAATACAACAATTTTTAACAATTTACTTAATGTCTTTAAATTATGAATAATATAATAAAAATATTAATTATAAAATATTTTTCACAATTACATAATTATTTTTTCATATAATTTGATTAGAGGTGGAGGCATTGGGGTGGGTGAAGGTGGAGGGTAGAGATTACTTTTTAAAGAAAATTGAGGGTGGGTGAAGGGGGGAGGGGTAGAGAGATAAGGGTAGGGTTGGGATTACGGGAGGGAAAATTTCAACTAATTTTAAGAATATATAATGAATGTGATCAAATAATACATATATCTTTATAAATATTAGACGTAAGAGATGGAAAGACAATAGAATAAAAATTTAAATTATTTTTGACAATCTGAAATCTACAAATTGTAGCACTAAATAATATTATGAAGAACATATGAAATGTAATTTTTTATATGACAGTTTTTACTGATATAGATATGGTTAAAGATATTGGGGGGAGGAGGAGGGGAGGAAGACATTAACAATCTATTTAGTATCTTTAAATTGTGAATAATATAATAAAGAAAACTATGAAACATAAAAACTCTTTTTACACTTATATGATTAGTTTTTTCATCTAAATTTCATTTAGAGATGGGGGGATTGGGGTGGTGTGGATGGAGCAGATTTTTTTGAAAGACGATTAAGGGTGAGTAGAGTTCTCATTGGACCTTGCGGAGTATTATGGATCTTTAGGTCGTGGAGGCCATTCTGGATCAGTAAGTACCTCAAAGTATTTTAGGAGCTTGTTTTGGTTGTTGAGAGATTGGCCATTGGTCTAAGGAGTGCTCCAGATGCGAGTTAGATGTTCAGACAGGGTTATCGTATGCTCCCGCTAGCCTAGAGCTACTAAGATATGTTATGATTGTTGGAAGGATGGTCATTTTAATAGGGAGTGTCCTTAGCCTTAGTTGGTCATCCAATTGAGGCCAACCCATGTTTTTCACTTGGTTAGGGGTTTAAGGGTTTTTTATTATTGTAGAGAGATGTATCATTGGTCTAGAGAGTTTCCCTAACATGGGATTATTAGTCATTAAACTTATCTAATTTAGTCTCATAGAGTACTTGCACCATTAGTTTGAGGTAGTGCACTTAGTGACTTTGTTGGTGATTCAAACACTTAGTTTGGGTTTCATCACGATTAGGTTTTTACTCTTTCGAGCATATCAGAACTATGACTTTACACTCCATTGATTTAGATATGATTTTAATTTTTATATTTTAGTTATTATTTAAATTGTGTTGGGGTTTTTTGTCTGTGGTTTATGCCTTGATATTATTATATTAGTTGTTGTATGACTTGTGCTGATTCATGTATAGGTGACGACCCCATTTCTTTTAGAAGTGGATATAGTGTGTCAATATGGATATTTCCCAAATGGTGTAGAATTTGGGTCCGAGTCCCATTTACTATGGAATATTTACCTTCTTATAGATCTAGAGTGGTTGTTGATTTTTATTTTTTGTACCACCTACACCTTATACAAGTGTTTTTATGGTTATTGTTGTTATTATTTTTCTTTTTATGTCGACTGATTGTTACTTGATTAACAACAAGACTAGCATTATCTAGTTAGAATTTCCTTCCTCCCAATTTTTGTTCAATGCCTAGGTAATTATCTTGGTGGGACAATTTTCTCCCTTTCAGTGAGGTGAGGTTGGTCATTTTTCTCTTCTGTTGGTGATGCTAGATCGGTGGTTGAGTAGGCTGTAAAGGTATATATAAGTTGTCCTTCCATGGTACTGTTATGGTTTTAGAGTCGGTGAATAGGTTTCATTGCCTATTTTTAAGTTTAATATTCTTGGACTTACCTTCTGGTTTACTGATATTTTAGCATGGTCTATCCTTCTCTATAGCCCACTTATGAGGTTGACCAGTTTGGGACCAGTTCCTTGGATTTGGCTAGTTCAACCGTCAGTACTGGTCTTGACCTTTGCATTGATGTTTAGATTGGTACGACATTCCTCTGTGATATGATTCATAAGTTGATTAAGTTAAGTTTGTTTTCATGTGTAGGTTATGGATATCCCCATTTCAATATTTGTTCAGCCTAATAAGATTCAGCGGAGTACGTCTCCTTTGTTATATATTCCTATTGGTATTCATTTCTTTATATGGCTCACTGCATTAACCAATTTCTATCTAAAGTGTAATTTCTCAAAGTTGTTAGAGTTTTTGTTATCACTAGTACTATTTGCAGTCTTGATCAGTTCTTGGGTATGCTTTGATGATTAATGTCCTCCAGTATATATAGAATTGATTAATTGTGCTTTCAGCCTGTAATTTATCCTCCATTGTTATTTTGTTCTTCAGCTAAATTTCAATTTAAACACTAGTCGAAACCAGTAGGGATACATGTAACACCTTAAATTTTGGCCTCTTAAAATTTCTCGACTTTTATGCTCACTACATAAGTAACAACTCACGTAATGAGCCATGAAGACTTATAACGAGCTGTAGAGCTCTTAAGTCATAGGCAAACTAGTGAGAAATGTCCAAGTTTCTGTTGATGTCACAACTGCACCTTTAAAGAGTCTTAAGGTGAGGTCATGAGTTGTAGGATATAAATCTTGACCAAACCAGTCAAGGGGTTCTAAGAGTCTGTCCAGACTATGAGTCCAGGCTAATACTCATAGCCGGTCATCATGAGTTATGACGTGAGCCGTAACAACTGGGCGGCATTTTCCTACATTTTTATGTAAGGGCACTTTGGTTGTTTCCCTATTTCCCCAATTAAAACCAACATCCATAAAACACCACTGGGACCCCATTACCATCCCAACACACATCAAATATGGCTCTCATATATCTGAAATTTCTAAGTAATATCAATTAGGATTTTCTAAGGGATTGGTCATCTAGTGCTAAAAGGGTGATTTCTTCTTCAAAATTCTTGGTGTCTTGGGCATGTATCTCTTCCCAAAGCTTGTTTGTTAAAAGTATATATTTAAAATTATTATTCATGTTATCTAATTATTGATTTTGAAAGTGGTTGAGGGCTTTTGGGTATTATTAATTGAATTGCTTTTCTCTTTGCTTTTGTGAATCATTTACGTTTTGAATTGATGGCTTTTGAACTAATTGGATGCATGGGCATGGTAAATGGTAATAGAGGGTCAATTTTACCCTAAATTGATTAGTTAAGCTTGCGGGGTTGTGGATTCCCCCCAAAAAATGGATTTTTATATTGGAATTGGTAATAACCTTAATCCACTTTATGCAATTGGCTTTAAAACAAGCATATATACATATTGAAACCAAATTAGAAATATTGTATTGCGCAAAAGGTTAATGGAATACAAATGGATTTGAAAGGCCTTTATGGCTATGAAGGTTTTAAATTGAACCTTGGTGGTCATGGATTCCTCCAAGTTAATCGATAATTGGAACATGGGGTTATGCATACCCTAAGTTAATGAATGTTTATACCATGAGGGTTGAGGATCCACAAAGTTGATGGTTAATGGAAATGACATAATGATATTAAATTGCAAACATAATTAGTGAGATGATACCAACGGTATGTCCGTAATGTATAGTCCTTGGTTTTATGAACAATAATATGTAAATGTTTGAATTGGGCTTAAAGATGTGGTTTAGATGGCCATGAAGGTGGAGGTCCTGATGGACCGATACTGGAAATCTGCATCTGCCGGCATGAGGGTTGGTGTTAATTGCCATGTGTTTGTGGTACACCTTATATATATTTATCAGGGATTGGCAAAGGGACGTGGATTTCCTGGCCTTTCTTGATACCTCTGTTCATGCGGTTAACACGCACTAAGGCTCTTTTGGTGGGAGATCCGGATCTATATAGCCCGTTGTAACGCCCAAACACCTGGTCTCGAGATGTCATACAGTGCTCAAGACTATGAGTAGCCTTAAGCTAACCCTATTTGCCTTTTACTAAGTCTCAATATCATAATAGTTGAGATATTAACAATTAAAGTCATACTGAATGCAAAAACTATCTGAAATAGCTAAGAATAATCTAAATATAATCTCTAAAAACCAAATACTGTAAGTTTGAATCAAATCTAGCAGTCTGGCAATCCTTTACTACTAATAACTAGAGAGTCACTAGGATACACCCCCAGCTAACTCAAACTATCTGAAAGAAATACTGAATCATATAGACTAATAAGATGCAAAAATCTGAATGAATAAGTGCCCGAACTATGAGGACTCACCAACTATCAGATGTAGATGGAGATGCTCGAACTACTCACGCTGCTGATGTTGAGCACCTGAACCTACATTATGAGACAATGTAGCATATATACGTATATATGGATAAATACTTTAAGGATATATTGAGTATTGGGGGTGAAATGCATAAGGAAAAATTTATCTCATCATCATAATTTGTAAAATAATGCATAATGTAAATGACTCACATAAGCAAGAATATCTGAAATACTAAAATCTGAAATCATGAATAACAAATAGTACTTTGTAAATCTAGTGAGCAATAACATTTAGTTCTAAAAGCTGTACTAACATTCTGTCTGTAAATCATATTGTCGAAGTGTAAAAGGGATTCACTTCTAAATCTAAAATTTTAAGATGAAATGTGAAGCTAATATATTTTCGTAAACCATAATCTGAGTAAAATTTATGAGCCATTACACTTAGTTTTCCAAAAACTTTTCTGTTAAGATTATTCTGTTTTGAAATCTGTAGTTTTCTAGGAGGTTCTTCTAACTAACATAAACCATGTGAGCTAACATAGAGTCCAACATATCATTCCGCTAAGGAGAAAACCTCACGATAGGGAGAGGTGTCATATTCTTTCCAAGGAGTATAACCTGAGCTAAGTGATCACATATATAACTATCACCCATATTAGAATGGGAATAATCTCATAATCTGTACCTACACTGGCTACGTAGTTCTGTGAAAGATAGGGCAAGCTAATCACACACTTCCCCCTCGGTGTTAAATACTACTCCCTTTTAAATCTGCACTCATTTTGTTGGAAATCTACTTTAAAATCTTGCATAAGGGTTTATTACGAAAAAAATTATGCTTTTATATGAGTCATTCTGTGAGTAAAGCTGATCTAAATTTTGTAATCTGTAATAAATCTGTAAAGTGGATTTCAAAACTTATCTAAGAATCAAAAGATCAAAGCTTTATTGAAAATCTATAAATAATGTTATCATAGGATGTCAAAACATCATAATAATCATGCTTGGTAATGAAAACAATAATTCATCTCAAAATTTGGAATTTACTACAATAAGCATGAAAATATAAGAATAATCATGCAATTCATCTTTAGAATCTCCCAAAACTCATATTCTTGCAAATAACAATAATGGGTATGAACCCTAATTCAAAATTCATGTATAATCATTCAAAATCATATGAATTTAAACTTAAAACTTGGTTTTGAGCACAAGGATGAAAGAGGATCATTGTTCATAAATGCCACATACCTTGGTAGATGATTAGATAAAGAATCTTAAATTATTGATTCCTATTTGAATTCTTGAAGATGAGTTCTTGATTATCTTGTCTTGGAAATCCTCAATTTGGAGCTTTCTTGGAGAAATAAGGGAGGAATTTAATTTCATGGAGAAGAAGATTTGAAACTCTAGGTTTTTCTTTGAGAGAGAATGGATGAAAATAAGCATAAAGTGCTTAGGATAGTATTTAATTCATTGATTTGGACGAATTGGAGCCTTGGGAATTGACCAAAGTACCCCTTTTTAAACTTTTAATCGGAACCGAAAAGATAAAATTTTTCCAATTTAACATGCCACCTCGATGCCCCACTATTGCGGTGGCTCACCGGTAAAAGGACAAGTAGGAACTAGAATTTTGACACGATGTGGAGCTATCACGATACTCTATTGGAATGCCATTTTGGCCATCACTGCGACGCACTACCATCGTGGTGTGCCACTAGAAATTAACAATAATGAAATTAGACCTCACCACGATGCGGGATTATCGCGAAGGTCCACTGAAATTTTATGAATAGGAATTTACCCTTCACCGCAATGTGGTGGTTGCCCAGATGGTACATTACTTTACAAAAATTACCATAACTTCTCAACCGAGTATCCAATTTGGCTAAAATTGATATAGATGGAAATCTTATTCACTTTTCCACACAATGGAGTGTCTAAATCTAGAAAATTCTATATGAAATAATAGATATTCATTTTAAGGCAATTGTTGACACTCTAGGAGCAAAATTAAGCTAGGGAAAGTATGGGGTATTACACCTGTGGGTGCCTTTTTTATGGTTAAAGTTACATAGTCCAAGTTACTGTTTTAAATCACTTTTTAAACCTTTTTCCCTAACTCATCATATTATATATATATATATATATGTATGTATATGATTATGTGCATACAGTTTTGGAGGAGTTTTGGACTGATTGATCATGACATTATTTTATCTCTTCCTTGAGTTACTTGCTATTGCTTACTCTGCTAACTATCCTCGAATATTATATCCCCATGTGAGGTAGTTTATGAAGACACTTCTATTTTTTGGTGCAGTTATAGGTGATTTTTGGATTTTTCATGAGTTAACTTTAAAGTGGTGAGCTTTCATTCTCCGAAAGGCCCTTATCTCATGGTTTTGTCTTTACTTATTTTGTAGAGTATTTTTGTGGGGTCTATTTTTTTCTATGGTCGGGGGCATCTCACAACTTAGGTTGATGCTTAGTTTCTCAGAGGCTTTTGTGGACAAAGTATGGGCTGTTTGTGTTGTGGATTCTTAGATCCCTCTTGTTATTGATTTCCCTATCTTATTATATTTTTGGAACACATCTCTATCTTTTTATATATTAGAAACTCATCCCTATATTGTTATATATTCGAAACTTATCTCTATCTTGGTATATATTTGGAACTCATTTGATACTAGTTATATTATGTTCTGGTTGCCTAGGCTATCGGGGTGGTCTCCTATCCTTGGCATACATGAGATGCCCATCATGACTAGGCCCTGGTTTGTGTTGTGAAAACCTTAGTATCAAAGAATAGGTTCATGATTATTGGGTGTCCCAAAAGCTGTGTCAAGTAGAATCTCTTTTATGGGTGTGTAGCTCTTCACACTTATAAGGGAGAGGCTATGAGTCATTTTGGGATGTTTTCCATTCTTTTGATCTATTTTTTGAGTTATAGATTCTAATGTCTTGAAAACTCCTCTAATATCTATTTGCTCATATTTCATATCATGCCTCTTCAAAGATCTAATGCTCATGGTAACTCCACTATTGCACTTGAGGAGAATGTGGATAGAACTTGCAGTATTTATGAGTTCAAACATAGTCTAGGGTCCCTACTCCTAATTGTACTTCTTCTCATAGAGTTCCACCGGTCCCTCCTAGTTTTCCTAGGGCTTCTCTGGCTAATGATGTTCATGTCCTACTTTCCTAAGGAGTTATTTCTAATGCAAAGTTTCATTGATTGAACATCTACTGACTCAGTTGGTGAACTTTTAGTCTCATCAGCTTGACCATGTTCGTTGTGTTGCTCTATTTTTTGAGGATATTAGAGTTGGCCAGTTCATAAGGTTAAATTATCCAACCTTTATGGGCTTTAAGGTTGAGGAGGATCCCCAAGGGTTTGTGGATGAAATAGGGAAGATATTCAGGGTGATGCATGCTTCTGCTTCTGATAAATTAGAGTTTTCTGCATACTTGATGAAAGGTATAACATATCAATGGTATGAGGAGTAGGAGCAGTTGAGGGGTGATTATGCTGAGCGTGATATATTGGATAAGTTTTTAAGTGCCTTTCTTGATTATTTCTTTCCTCAGGAGTTGAAGAAGGCTAAAGTTAAGGAGTTTATGAACTTTAAATAGGAAAGGATAACTATGAATAATTATGCTTTGAACTTCCACTAGATGTGTCATTATACTCTAAAGATTGTATCTAGTATGAGGGTAAGAATAAAGAAGTTTTCTTTGGGTTTGTCTTGGGTCAAAATCTCTTGGAAGAATTGTCTATCCGTAAAAGGTATCTAGGTATTCATGCTCGAGCTATGAGGGTCTAGTACCTCATTATTTCAAGGTTTTAGTCTCTTTCTATCCCTTGGCTTTTGCGTACAGAATTCATTTTATTAGTGGATATTGTAATGACCCTCCAATTCATTTCCTCAATTCACACACATTTTTGGTATTTTGAGCCTTCCTACAACATCTATAGGTCATTTATGACTAACACGAAATGTCAGTTTGGTTATCGAGCATTGTTTTGAGATTTAGACTCATTTCCTTATTTTGGAGTTATCTCTATTGAGGTGTTGGTCTCAGACTAAAAATCTTAGTAAACAACCTCAAATTTGAATTCTGACAGTGCCATCAAATTTAAAATGTAGATTTTAGGCCATGGGGACCCTTGGTTTAGATATCGAGGCTTCCAAACTAATTTTGGGCAATTGGGTAGATTTTGGTTAAAATGAACCTTTGGATAGGGGACCCCTGATTGATCCAAATTACCTCTAATGGAAATTTCAATTGCACCTTTGTCACGACCTGAATCATGGCCTAGTTGGGACGGCTATCTCAAGTTCATCAAGGATTGGAGACCACCCCTTAGCCTAGTCAACTAGAATACAATATGAATAACAATAGAAGACAACCGGAGTATAAAGATAAAAGAGAATGTAGCTCAAATGGAACTAAGAGGAAATAAGCAATAAACAACCCACAATCTCTCCAAGAAATTCTCCAAACCGAAATACAAACTTTGGTCCAAACATGGCCCCAACCATGGTCAAAAGACAATCCAAAAGTACAAAAAAATTGATGGGATTTTTATACTCATAAAGAAAGAAATGAAATATCTGACCTTCCGAAAGATGGATGCTCACCACTTCAACACAGTCCAAATGACGAAGCAGAATCACCTAACTCTACACAAGGTAAGTGAAGAATCCACTAGGAATCTACATCATGAAATGATGTAGCATCTGGGGGACAGTTAGAAGGGTGCACACTAGCATGTAACTCAGGATAAGAGATAATATAATGCCATCTTAAAAAACAAAACCAATCTCAATGTACATGTTCACATACATGTATATGCATAAACACATACACATATATATATGTGTGTGTATGTATAAGATGTCGGGATAGAGTGAAGGTTTAACCATGATATTTAAAAACATCCACGGGCTATATGGGTCCTTCTTTTCCAGCTGGAAGGGCCCAGTGTGTGTTAGCCATATGAACCAGAGAAGTCCAAGTAAAGTCCAGGGAATCCATGACCCCACACAAATTCAAGGTATCCATATCAAGTGTGACTATGCACACGATCAAGAAAAACCCTATTTCGGCAAACATGGTTTTCAGTATCGGTGCACGTCGGGACCTCCACTTTCAACGATGAGCTACATAACCCCCTATAATCCTGATTAAAATATTTGGACATAAACTCATCCATTTAATCAAGGAGTCATTTATCAAGGCATTAACAATTCCGTATCGTCATACCAATTATGCTTGCAAGCTAGTCCATGTAAGATGAGGAAGTCCATGACCCCCATTTGACTCCCAAGTTCAAATTTAAAATCAATACATGGACTTTAAGGTATTTCAAAATCATTTATGTTCCATTATCCTTTTACGAAATGCAAGGTTTTAAAAGTGAATTAAATTATGTACGTATCCATGTTCCAAAACCAATTTCATAAAGTTGGCTTGGTTAAAGCCAATTCAAAACCATTAAACCATAATGTTGGGGGAATGCGTTATCCCCATAATTTATCAAATAAATTTTCATCAAATTGGGGGAATCCACAATCCCCATCCTATTCACCATGACCATACACCATAATGGTTTTAAAAATCCATTCATAAAGCACAAACAAATGTACATAAACCACGGGAAAAAACAACAAAGTAACATTTTTCAAAACTCTCAACCCATCATTCAAAAACCATAATTAAATTCTCATAAACCATGAGAAAACACATGATTTTATATAAAACCATGTTAGTGAAGATATACATTTTTGAAAACACCGAGAATATGGAGAAGAAACTACATGTTCAGCCCTAGATGACCAACCCTTAAAAACCCTAGCTTTGCTCTTGACTTGGGAATTTAACTGACAAGAGAGTGTTTATGTTATCTTTAAGATATGGAAATAGGGATAAAGGAATGTTTTATGTCATGGAATAATAGTTGGGTAAGAGAAAAAGATCACAATGCCCTTAATGAAATTGTGCAGGAATTTTAAGTCCTAGTTGCTATGGGTCAGGTAACAACTCATGGTCATTGGTCATGAGTCATGACCAAGACTTGTAGCCTAGGCAGAGGCTCATGGACTCCTTAATGGTTTTTCATGAGTCCCACCCTAAAACTTTTTACCTCACCCTACGACTCATAGTATCTATTCATGACAAAGACAGTAATAAAGGCTATCTCATTTGTGAGACAACGAGTCCCTCCTAAAACTCATGAGGATCTAGTGGTGATACCAATAGAAACTTTGGGAAACCTTACTGGTTCGACTACAATAGGCACTATATGACTCATAAGTATTCTTCATGACTCATCGCCTAAGTCGTAACCTAAGAGGTAAGCACAATCACTAAGAAAATTTAGAATCCAAACACCAGGGGTATTATATTACCCTCCCCCCAGGATCCTTCATTCCTGAATGAGGAGTCATGGCACCCATTAGCATGATAATAAGAAAAAATGCCTACATACACAAATCACATATTTATAAGGCTACAAGGAAGAAAACAAAAACCATAACTTAGGCATTTTCATCCAACGCGGGGAATAGGAATAGATATCTGGACTTCATATCCTCTTCAACTTACCAAGTAGATTCTTCCACCTTTTAATTTATCCAAAGGAATTTCACTAAAGCCACATCATTAGTCCTCTATCTATGGACTTTCCTATCCATGATCTTGACAGGACTTCCTCATAAGACAAGGAATCTTAAATACCAACATTCTCCATAGGGAAAACCAAAAGAAAGATCACCTATACACTTACTTCAACATCGACACATGGAAAACCAAATGAATGGAACCCATATATGGAGGAAAATCAAACTTATAAGCAATATTTTCAATGCTTCTCAAAATATGATACTGACCAACATAATAGGGACTGAGCTTTTCCTTTTTACTAAACCTCATCACTCCCTTCATAGGAGAAAATTTCAAAAAAACCCAATCACCTATATCGAACTCCAACTCCCTTTGCCTCACATCCACATAAGACTTTTGTAAACTTTGGGAAATCTTAAGCCTATCCCTAATCAACTTCATCATTTTCATGGCTTGGTGAACCAAGTCAGGAACAAACAACCTAGTCTCACCAACCTCAAACCACCCAATAGGAAACCTATACCTTCTACCATAAAAAGGCTTAAAAGGAGCTATCTGAATACTCAAATAATAAGTATTATTAAATGAGAACCCAATGAGAGGTAAGTGATCAACCCAACTACCTCTAAAATCAATTACGCATCCCCTTAGTCTATATAGTCCATTCGGCTTGTCCTTCAGTCTTTGGGTAGAATAAAGTGCCAATGTTCACCTTAGTCCCCAAACCTCTATAAAACAAGTGCCAAAAGTGAGAAGTTTATTTCATACCTCGATCTGAAATAATGGACACCAACATATCATGTAACTTGAATATTTCCAGGATAAACAACTTTGAGAAGTCCTCACTATAGTAGTTAGTCCTCATATGCAAGAACTGAGAAGACTTAGTCATCCTATCCACAATGACCAAATCAAATCATATTGATTATGAGACCACGAAACACCTGCAATAAAATCCATGTTGATTATCTACCACTTCCACATAGGCAACTCAATATCATGAGATGTGCCACCAGGCCTTAAGTGCTCAACTTTTACTTGATGACAAACTATATGCTTATCCACAAAGTTAACCACATCCCTCTTTATATTGTTCTACCAATAGATGTCCTTCAAATTGTGATACATCTTTGTAGAACATGGTGAAATGTATACCTTTACTCATGAGCTTCATTTAAAATTCTCTCTCATTGCCCATAATAATTAGGAACACATACCCTACCTTGTAACCTCAAGATATCATCTCCACTAATATTAAGCTATCTCGCCTTAAAGCTCATTAATCATTCACATCAATACTGAGAGATGATTTAACCACTTATTACACAATTACCCCTCCATGGTTAGAGTTCAAAAGATGAACTTACAAATTAGCTAGCTGGTAAATATCCTTCTCTAATCCAGGATTTATCTCATTCACATAAGATAAACTCCCTATGGACAACCTTCTAAGAGAATCATCAACCATATTATCTTTACTTGGATGATAGTGAAGACTTATATCATAGTCCTTAAGCAAATCAAGCCATCACCTCTTTTGAATATTCAACTCTTTTTGGGTAAACACCTACTGTAAGCTCTTATGATTTGAATAGATGTCAACAAGCACCCCATACAAATAATGGCACCAAATCTTCAAAGAAAAACCACAATATCCAAGTACTAATCATGAGTCATATAGTTGCTTTCACAAATATTAAGTTTTCTAGAAGCATAGGAAACAACCTTGCTATGCTGCATTAAAACACAACCTAGTCCCACACGGGATGGATCATAGTACACTACAAACCCATTAGTACCCTTAGGTAGGGTCAATACTACCGCAAAATTCAACTTATACTTCAACTTCTCCAAGCTATCCTCATAAAAATCCAACCATAAGTACTTTATCTTTTTTGGACTGACTTTATAACAGAGCAACTATACTAGAGAAACTCTCTACAAACCTTGTATAATACCCAACCAAGCCCAAAAAACTCCTAATGTTAGTTGGAGTTGTTGGTCTAGGACAACTCTTAGCCGCCTTAACTTTATACAGATATACCTTTATCCCCTCGCTAGAAATAAGATGCCCAAGAAAAGTCACATCATTCAACCAAAACTTACACTAAGGAAATTTAGCATACAACTTTTGATCCTTAAGAGTCTGTAATATAATTTGGAGATAATTATCATAATCCCCCTCACTCTTAAAATACACCAATATATCATTAATGATGAAAATAATAAACAAGTCCAAAAACTATGTAAGAACACGATTCATAAGATTTATGAAAGTAACCAAAGCATTAGTCAATCCAAATGACTTAACCTAGAACTCATAGTGACCATACCGGGTTTTGAAATCAATCTTAGGAATACATTATCCCTAATCTTCAACTAATGATAACCCAACTAAATATCAATCTTAGAGAAACATCTAGCAACCTGAAGCTGGTCAAAAAGATCATCTATTCTACAAAGAGGATACATATTGTTCATAGTAACCTTATTTATCTGTCAATAATCTATACACATCTGAAGAGACCCATCTTTCTTATACACAAAAAGCATGGGAGCACCCTATAAGAAACACTAGGATGAATGAATCCCTTATCAAAAGATCTTTTAACTACTTTTTAGCTTTTTTAATTTACTCGGAGCTATTTTGTATGGAGGAATAGAGATTGGATAAGTATTCGATATAAGATCAATCCCAAAGTATACTTTCCTATTAAGATGAATTCTGGGAAGGTCATCGATGAACACCTCAGGAAACTTATTGATAATAAGGACAAATTACAAATAGGTGCCCTTAGAAATAGAATCCTTAACCCTGACAAGGTGATATAGCACCCCATGGAAATTAAACTTTGGTCTCTATGATAAGAAATAAACCTCTTTTTCAGAACTAAGGAACTTCCTTCCCATTCAATTACTAGTTATTTAGGTAATTAGAAACTGACCTTTTGGGTCTTAAAATCCATAAAACCATAACACAAATGAATCCAATCCATTCCCAAGATAATATCAAAATCTACTATGTTCAACTCTATTAGATCTATCGGGGTCTCCCTATGAAAGATAGAAACCACATAACCCCTATAGGCCTTTCTAGCTATAAAAGAATCACCCATTGAAGTATATATAGAGAAAGGTTAGGGAATAGCCTCACGACCAAAATTGAAATACACAGTCACAAAGGGAGTTACATAAGAAAGGGTAGACCCCAAATTAACCAAAAAATATACATCATGAGAGAAGTGTTATAAGATATAAGTAACAACATTAGGAAATGCCTCAGATTCCTAGTGAGTATTAAGAGCATAGTGATAATTTCATCTAGTTTTGGTACTAAAAGTAGCACCCCTTTAGTGCATGAGCTAAAGTAGTAGCAATCGGGACCTTAGTAGCTCTCGTGACAACTTAAGCTATTGGATAATGTCACTATAATCTACTAGGATGACCACAATTATGGAATTGATTCCTCACCTCATCGCACTGACCATGGTAAAGTTGTCTAAGAAATTAATAAGAAGGATGCTATAGGGTTGAATGAGCTCTACTAGCTTGAGATTTGGCACCCTATTTCTTAAAATCACTATTAACTAATAATGTTGAAACTACACCCTCAAACTAGAGATTTTGCGGTCATTGTCAAATATATTAACCCCAAAAAGGTTAGGTTTGAATCATAAGGGAATATGAGGAATTCAGGCTCTCAGCTATTGTAATCAACAGGCAAAATTAGAAAAGTAAATGGTATTATAGTGTCAATATCAAACAATTAGCTAGTCTTAACTTTTGTTGTAATCAGTCATCGGTAAACACTAGGATTGTGTTCCCCCTATATTTCCTACTCCATAGGATTATCATTCTTTATTAAACAAATCAAATACCTTACATGCAAAATCAGGTAAGTTATGTACCACCATCCATCTTTTAGACTAGTTGACAGATTTTATCCTTTACCTTTTGAGTCTCAAGATATTGCCTTACTAACCCTTATCCTAGATCCCAGTTAACTATTATATTTTAAGTCTAGTTATTATATGACAACTAACTATCTTACTTAGATAATGCCTAGTAGCATCGATCTACAACTAAACTTCAAATTACAATTGTAATTATCCTTTCCAAGTCACTACTCCTCTTATGGATTAAGTAAAAATAATATAGGTGTGATCCAAATATTTTTAACCACTAAAATAGCTACTAAAGTAAAGATAATACAATACATGCATGGGTATTAATTCAAAACAATGTAGAACTTCCCCTACTTTATCAATCTGCCAGAGTTTCCACAACCCTAGCTAGGGGTTAGCGGCTTATTGTAACAACCCACATATTTGGGCTAGAATTATAAACCATCATTCCTACATGTGTAATCTCTAATCCTATGATTTTTATATGGATATATGTTTCATGACCATTCACCATGTGTATTAAGTATTATCGATGTGTATCATGGTCATAGAAAACACTTAGAGCAAAGTCGAGTTGAGAACACTTTTATCAATTAAGTTTTTCTATTTGATCATATAAGGGTCAAATTTAATCAAGTTTATCTCCTAGAATATAACTATTTAGGTTTCCTACTATATATCAACTGAAATATCTTTGAGTCTTATTTCAAACACATCTAATTTCACCTTAATCTGATATCAGAGAAAAAATTCATGCTCATTTTACTTTTAACTATTTATCTGTCAACTAGATGATGACAAAGCAGACCAGCGGTAACTAAGGTTATGACTATGCTGATGTGCCATCAACTAAGTGACAAACCATCAGCTCTAGTCATCATCCTAGGTAAGTAAATGGTAAATCCTAACCTAAAAGTGATGACTAGGGTGACGAGCCATCACCTAACTAATGGGCTGCAATTTTTCCATCAATTGAAGAATTTATGGAACTTTTTTTGGTTTCTTTAGGAGTATTTTGTCTTTTTGTCACATCAAATCTTACCCCATAACTTTATCACCCTATACACGAAAGTTCACATTATTAGTTAGTTTTTAATGTCTACTCTACTCTCCACTCTCAAGAGGAAAGAAATTAGGGTTTCTTTCCAAGAATAATAAATCCATTCTTTCTTTCCCAAGAACTTAAGAATTCAAGTTTCAATTTCAAGCTTTCATAAAAATTTAAGAAATTCAGGTATATGGAGTTTGTACCATGTTAATCTTTCATCCTTGTTCCTAAGAGTATTATTTTTAATTTGAATTTACATGTTTTAAATTAGGGTCCATCCCCAAATTCTCATGTATTGAAGAATAGCATTACCTTGTGATTTAAAGGACTAAGAGCATAACAATTTTACTTATTCAAGTTCTAAACTACAAGTTAGATATTTTGTCTTGAGTTTTATTATTTTGATGTAAAATTGTTATTATCTTAAGCTTAATACATCCCCATACTTAAATTCATGTATTATACTAATGTATTGAATGGTTTAATATTTTTGGTCTCTGAATTTTGACTCTATATTACTATTGTAAGAGTTCTTATTACAGACATTTCAAATTATAAGTCAGTCAACCCATATTTTATTATTAATCTCAGTCTGTTATGCTCATGTCCATCACTATCAATTTATATGTTTATAATTACTTCAAAATCTATATCTAGTATTGTTTTCCAAATACCATGACCAAAGCTTATCAGTTATCAGTGTATGCACAAGTTAGTATTTTAGTGTCTTTATGTTGGGAGTAGGATTTAACATCGAGTGGGAAGTGTGGGTTTAGCGCATCCTACTTCCCCAAAAAGTATGTGTCATGGTAGGTTCAGAGACCTCACTAGATAGTGCTTTTCCTTGCTCAATATGGGCTCAGTATAGTGATCACTATAGTTCAGGTCTGTTATTATGGTAAGGATAGAACAACCCACTTTAATAAGGGACATACATTGGAGTCCATTATACCTCACATGGTTTATGTCGATTACATGATAGCTCCCATAATTTCAGTCAGTATTCAGTTTATCTTAGTTTTGGTTTGCATGACTAAGTAATTAGATATCAATAATTATTCAGTCAGTTTTACAGATTATTCATGTTATCAATATCATGTCAGTACATGATATACTTAGTTTTGCATTCAAAATTTTATATGTTTATATTATTGATGCTCAATATCCATACATGATCCTTAGTTCAATTTAACAACATGTTAATCTTTACAAGAATTTACATATAGTATTCATGTTTTACTATTTTCCAGCTTTAGTTCTACTTATTCTACAAAAGTAAAGATTTAAGAAACTAAGTATAGTGATTCACCAGCTTATCATATTATGTTTGTTACACATGATTTAAGATAATTTAGTTTTAAGTTGATTTCAGTCACTTGGTGAGTCTACTAGCACATAGCATGCATTTTTTAAGATTATGTATCTATTTAGTTTTACTTATTGCATTCGCCCTCACTTAGTCAGTACATGCTAGAAGTAATGACCACATATACGTCTGTAAGGCTATATTATTTCATAATGTAGGTACCATAAGTAGTCTATACCCAAAAGTCAGATAGTTCTTAGCTTTCATTTAGCAGGTGATAAGTTCTCCTATTTTGGAACTCCAGTCCATTACACTTCACTTGTTGTATTTTGATTATCCATATGTATTTATTTCTAGTAGTTTGAGGCAGGTCCCATCTATCTATAGTAATTATAGTAGAGGCTTCATAGATAGTTAATTAGAGTCATTAATGTAATTCAAGTTCTTTCTTCATTATTATTATGTTGTAAACTTTATTAGTATTACATTCATTTTGATTTTCTCATGATTATTTTTCTCCTTGGTAAATTAGCTTTTATACAATTTAAATTAGTTACTCAAGTAGTATCCCAGTTCATGGGTTAACTTGGGAACACTTGTGGTTCCAAGCATCGTATTATGACTAAGGGTAGTCTCAGGTCATGACAAATTTGGTATCAGTGTGCAACGTTCAAGTGTCCTAGGGTGTTTATGAAGTCGTGTCTAGTAGAGTCTTATAGAATGGTTTGAAGACATGTGTACTTTTCTTTAAGAGACTATAGGGCATTTAAAAATATTTCCCTTCTTTCATGTTCCAGATTGTGCAGTAAAAGTGTTCTCTAAGAAAGTTATGTAGATTCTTACGTTACTCTATTCGTGTCAACTCTTCCTTATTCTTGAGGCAATAAAAATAGCAAATCTTAAATCTATACTTTTAGAGTTTTCTCAGATAGTCCCTACAGAGTTATAGGATTACATGTGGGACTAAAAGGATTCAATCAGTGCCTTTGTGTTCTAAAGTTTTATGGATTTCATTCATGTTCAAGAAAATCGTGCACTAAGCCAAAGTCATATGTGTTTTCAGATCCCTTCTCAAAATCCAATGACAACATATGATCTATAGTTAAAAACATGAACCCAAAAGTTAAGAGTAGTAGCATAGGGATAGTGTTATCTGATTTTAGTAGATTATGTATCCATGGCTCTAGTTGTAGGAGAAATGAACCAACAGGCTTCTAAATAGTGGGTGCAAGAATTTAAGTTTGTTGATTTTAAATAAAGTATGATGATGTATTTTTAATCTAGAGGTGTACCAAAGGTGATATGGATTGTATTATTAGTATGTTTTAACAATGTGTGCTCAGATAGTACCCTTGAGTTGTTAAGTGCGAGCTATGAAGTATATGATTTTCTTACCAGCTAAATTGTGGGTTATAGGTTGTCATATTAGGAATATCCATGTTAAGTGTAAGAATCTATGATTTAATCTTGGAGGATTGAGGTAATAGAAAAATGAGTTGAAATTCTAGATGGTGTGAATTCAAGGTATGGTGACACTCCTGAAGATTTTACATTAGCAAGTGTTTAAGGTATTATATGATGACTATTGGGGCTAAAGAATGTTAAGAGTTCTATCTCAGATGGAAGTATTAGCAGCGGGTTTTACACTTTTAGGTGTAGTCTTTCAGGATGAGTTTATTATTTATGTATTATTATATCTTGGGCTCTAGAGTAAAGTGGTTTCAATTAAGTATAAGCTTTATTAAAGGGGTTCACTGACTTAGAATGATGGCTTAAATCTAAGGGGGAGATAATAGAATAAGGAACCAAGTCATACTCTCAAATTCTAGTTGTGATTCTAGTGTATTGTAGAACATCGGTAGGCAAGGAAGATACCCGATCCTTTTCTTATCTCGGTACAAGGTTTTGTAATTCAGTTATTATAAAACCTACTCAATCCTTACAAGTCAACTCTATGATCATAGCTCATATTCATACACTTTATAGAAAATCATGTACGCTCCTAGTCCCTAGTATAAGAAGTTCTGTAACGCCCCAATTATCTGAACCAAAATACTATAGGATGCTCATGACCCCGAAGGACCACAAGCTAACCCATGACTGATATCTGTACCTGTACACTGCATAATATGATATGAAAATATGGAAACATGTACTGAGAGGCCGTAAAGTTCAATACTGAACATAACTAAATAATAATAATGATGTCTGACATAGAGTGGTAACATGAAAAATATTGTAGTCTTCTGAAAGCCTCTAACTATCTGACTAAGGAGTTGATGGGACATATCCCTAACTAACTCCGTCAACTGAAAAACTGAACTGATATGATAAAATAAGATCACATCCTTAGAGAATGAGGACTTACTGCTAAAACTCTAAATCCTGGATTGCTACTGCTACTGCTGATCTAGGAGTCGTGTCTTTGAACCTATGGTGTAACGTAAAAAGAAAACACCATAGCGCAAATGTGTTTGTACAAAAGAATGTACTGAGTATACGTGTCAGGTAAGCTGAATACATGGGGATTACATTCATGAATGATAATAACTAACTGACTAATATGAACGTGAGAGTGCATACATGAATACATAGTAACTGAAATTGTGAGAACATGATAACTGAATCTATATACTGATGACATAAATTTACTGATATCTAGCATGACTAATACTAGAGTTTTGATAACTGAAATAACTGATAGCATGAGTGATTGTGTCTGAAAGTCCTAAATCTGATGGAACTATCTAAGTTCCATATTGTGACTGAGTTGACTCTATCTGACGGTCCTAAAATCTAAAGAACTATCTGAGTTCTTTTACTGATACTGATACTAAAACTGTGGGAATATTTATTTAACTAACATGCCCCAAATGTGCTAGAATAGCTGAGTTGAGGTCCAATCTATGCCCTAATTGGAAGGGTGTCAATACTGCGCCACTGGTAAGGAAAACTATGGGTACCCTCATCTGACAATATCCCTAAAAGAGAATGATGGGGACTTCATCAGAAAGTGCTTATGTGCCCCATCAACCCTCATCAACAGTGTTAATGTCTTAACCTATGATAGCTACATAGTTCTGAAGCATAACAATGACTACTAAGAATAACACCCTCATCTGACAGTATGTGTTTCCACCCTTGGGTTCACTCGGTGCTAATTTCTACTCTCATTTGAAGAGACTGAATATTATTAACTGACTGTACATGGACTAAGTTTACTGAATTCCGTTGAATAATGAAATACTATTGATATCTGATAACTGACTCAGTTCATGAGATTACTAATCTTACTAAGTACTGAGTTCATGAGATTTCTGAGATTTTTGAGATTTCCTGAGTCACATGACAAACTGACTCTATGGAACATGGCTTGACTGAGAGTATAGTGAAAACATGGCATCGCTCTAGGCACATAACTTAATTTTTCAAGTAAAACTACCCCCAGGACTAGATGGAAAGAAACTGACAAGCCATGACATTCCTGAATACATGACCAACTCCAACAATCCATAATACTTCTTGATCATAGGAATAAAGTTCATATTTCATAATGCCATAAAATAAGGGATTTCATGCTTCACATGGTTATCATAGTCTTAATCATGGAAGGGAATTCATATAACATGTACATACTTACATGATTCCAATATCATGAACGTTGCATAACACAAGAGTCAGTACACAACAAGAGCATGGAAATTGTGTTGCATCATAAGTGTTAGCATGGACTTGTCATTTAGATACTATTGAGTCATAAGGAACATGATTATATCATTCTAGGCATTTTATCAAACACCTTACATGCACACTTTATAACATAGGTGAAATCATTAATTTAAGAATCTAAACCTACCCAAATTTATAGGTTTTCAATCAACACACTCGCATTCTTCATGGAAAGTCATCAAAACACCATCTTGAAACATAAATAACAACGATCAATATGAACATGATCAAATCACAACAAACTAATCACAATAGGTTATTTAAAACATAATTCTTGGACTCCACGAATGAAAGGGATCCGTGGATGAACACTATGCATACCTTAGTTCGTGATTTTATGAAGATTGATGGAGAGATTCTTGAAATTTGATGATGAACTCCCTTGGAATTGAACCTTCTATAAAAACCCTAGGGCTTGTTCTTGAGAGTTTATGAGAGTAATTGAGTATAAGTTGCTGAATTATGGCCAAATATCTTGTTATAAGGCTTATATAGGGTGGAGAAATTGACCATTTTAACCCTAGGACACGCATTTAATTTTTGATAAAATTTTCCAATTTTATCCTTGGCGCGACGCACCACTAAAGCGCAAAATCACTGGAAAGTGACAAATGGAAAATTGCACGGGCGCGCGACACGTAGCTATTGCATTGCCAGCTTCTCTATGACTTGGAAGTTTGGTGCGATGCACCACTATTATGGAGCAATACTGGAAATTTACAATTGTCATTTGAGCTATCTCCGTGATGCGCTGGAGGCTCACGTGATACACTGTCTCACTAAAAAGGCTCTAACTCTTCGCCTGGGTGTCGGATTTGGGCAAATTTTATATTGATGGAAAGATTATTGAATTTTCCACATGAAAAAAAGTGAAAATATTAAAATTCCTCATGGAATAATCATCATTCACTTTAGAAGATAATACTAGGTATTCTTGGAATGAAATTAGCTAGGAAGAAAATTCGGGGTATTACAAGTTCCAATTTGCTTAGAAAAATGAATCATGCTCCCTGAAATCATGAAATCCAAACACATGTCATGCAGCTCAAGAATCATGTACTCATATTTATAGTATGCTCAGTTCCCATAACTAATTCTACACTCTTAATGATCAGCGAAACTTTAGATTATGTCATGTATTCCCTCAATTTTGATCTCTTTAATGAATTCATGATTTTGATACTTTATTACTCAGTCCTCAGTTAAGTGTTAAAGTTATACATAGTTGTTTTTATGCTTTAGTTCCTCATATTCTAACCTTTAATGACCTCTCCTTATGAAATGATAGTGGTGATGAGAAATTGTTTAGATGGGAGAGAGTAATGGGGAGGATTATTGTATGCTTATTTTATCTATGGCTCTAAGTGTGAAGGGAGATTGAGGAAAATCTTTTGGTATAGGTCATATTTAGTTTAAAATTCCTATGAATGGTTGTTTTCCTAGAAGTTTATATGTGGTTATAATGATAGGTTCGAATGTCATAGTAGTATATAAGTGGATGGGTGTATTCTAAATTAGTGAATTCGAAGTAAGAGGTTGAATTTACTTTTCGAAGTGGTAAGAAGAATTATTCTTGTGATGAGAGATGTGAAACACGCATGAGGTATCAAATGCATGGCTTAGACTAGTATTATAGTGATATGTGTGGTACATTGTAACTTTGAGTAGGCTTGAACATGGTGAGAGAATTTAGTTCAGCTCATACTTTGGTAGATCGAGTTATCAACTCCCATGTGAGAATTACAAGTTGAATCAAGGATCATAGTATTTAAGAGGATAAGTATAGTTAAGGGAGTATTTGAGAAATAAGTCTAAGCTTGAAGGTTAGCAGTAGTATTGCCTATGGAAAAGTTATTCTATCGTAGCTTATGTTTTATAGGCCTGTAGTCCATGATTATAGAGTTGTAACCATATTGAGATTCCTTATTCAGATATATCATTCAGGTAATTCCCAGTAATTATTTGCTCCCTAATGTTATTAGAACTTCTTAGAAAAGTGTTGGAAAAATACTCTAGTTGAGTATGAACTCTCAATATAATTTAGATCATATAGATAGAAATTCAGTTTAGTAGTCAGACATATAAGTTCCTATGGTTTTCCATCTTTCCATCTTGTCTTACTATTTAAAGTTTCATGGATATGGATATTCTATGAGATAATTTGTTTGCATACATGTAAGTTGAAAATTCAGTTTAGTCCATACATCATGTTTTAGATTCAGCTATGTAATTATGTTTTATTTCATAAGTGTTTGGTGTATGATATTATTTTTCTTAGTATTCCAGCTCAGATGTTATAATACTCTTTGTACGACCTAAGCGTCATTATCTCTTGATTTGTGCTTACATAATGTACTTGTAGATACCATGCAGTCCTTTTTCCTTTGATTCCTATACATGCTTTGTTGAGGGATAATTTCTAATGAGAAGTTATATATTTTATTCCATCCTTAGTAGCTTTTGGAATTTTTATTGCATTGGTTATCACTTCACAGTTCAATATGTATGATCGTATCATGAACATTTCGAGTGAGTTCTAAACTCTCAGCATGAATCAGTTCCTTATAGTCAATAAAGTCAAGTTGACTCAGAAATCGATTTCAAAACAGAAGTTTTAATACTTCAGCTCAGCTATGTCCTTAATTAGCAGAAATTTCATGTCTATGGTATTCCATATTTCAAAATCATTAATAAGTTTCTACCAATCATTCGAGGATGAATGATTCCAAGGGGGAGATAATATAACACCCCACACTTTTGGGATAAAATTTGAACCATCATACCTAGGTGCGTAAAGTCAAATCCTACAATTTGGATATGAATAATGTGTCATGACCATTCTGTGTATAAAGTTTTTTCAATGTGAATCATGGTCATAGGAATCATTTAGAGTAAATTAAAGTTAAGAACACTTTTATCGATTAAGTATTTGTATTTGATCCTACAAGAGTAAACTTTATATCTCCAAGAATATAATAATTCAGGTGTCCTACTATATATAAAATGAACTATCTTTAAGTCTTATTTCCAACGCATCAAATTTTACCTTAATCTAATATTGTAGAAAAAAGTTATGCTAAATTTACCTCAAAGTGTCTGTCTGTCAACTAGGTGACGACAAAGCTGACAAGCCGTCACTTAGGTGATGACTAAGCTGATGAGTCATCAATTAAGTGATGTCCGTCATCTCTAGTCCTCTGCCTAGGTCAGTAAATGGTAAATCCCAACCAGAAAGTGACGACATGGGTAACTAGCCATAACCTAACTGACGGGTCATCAACCTTGTCGTCAACTGAATAGTTTCTTCAATATTTTTATTGGTTTCTTTATGGGTACTTTGCTCTTTTTCTTACCTCAAACCCTACCCACATGAATTAAATCACCCTATAAATGATAGTTTTACATCATTAGTCACTTTTTAATGTTTACTCTCTTCTTCACTCTCAACAGAAAAAAATTAGGGTTTCTTCCAAAGAACAGGAAATCCAAGCATTCTTCCCCAAGAACTCAAGAATTCAATTTCCAATTTCAAGCTTTCATCAAGAAATCAAAAAATTCAGGTATGTGGGGTTTGAACAAGGTTAATATTTCATCCTTGTGCCAAAAAGTATGATTTTCAAGTTGAATTTACATGTTTTAAATTATATTTCATCCTCAACATCTCATGTATTGAATAATAGCATTACACTGTGATTTAAAGGACCAATAGCATAAGATTTGTACTTATCTACGTTCTAAACAACAAGTTTTATATTTTGTCTTAAATTTTGTTGTTTTGACGAGAAATCATTCTTCTCCTAAGTTTAACACATCCCCATGCTTAAATTAATGTATTATACTCATGTATTAAACTATCTAATGTTTTGGGTCTCTGAATTTTGACTCCTTATTATTGTTTTAAGAGTTGTTATTGTATTTTAGAAATCATTCAGTGCTGGCAGGTTGTGAACACCTGATACCTATGTGTTTACTTATTATTTAAAACTTTTCAAATTGTACGTCCGTCAGCCTATGATTTTATTGTTAACTCAATTTGTTATGCTCATGTCAAGCACTATCAATTTACATGCTTATAATTACTTTAGAATTTGTATGCACTATTGTTTTCAAAATACCATGAGCTACGCTTATCAGTTATCTGTACATGCACCAGTTAGTATTTCAGTGTCTTTTAGGTAGGAGTAGGATTTAGAACTGAGTGGGAAGTGTGGGTTCAGCTAATCATACTTCCCCAGAAACTACGTGCCACCATAGGTTTAGAGGTCTCACCAAAAAATGTTTCCCCTTGTCCAATATAGGTTTAGTTTAGTGATCACTATAGTTCAGATTCTATTGTAATTACATGGATAGAGCAGCCCTCCTAAACGTGGATTAGACATTGGACTCCATGATAGGTCACATGGTTTATGTCGGTTACATGATATCTTCCACAACTTCAGTTAATATTCAGTTTATCTTAGTTCTGGGTTGCACATCCAAGTAATTAGATTTCAGTAGTTATTGAGTCAATTTTACAAATTATTCATGTTATTCAGATTGTGTCAGTACATGCAATACTTGGTTTTACATTCCAAGTTATACATGTTCAATTATTTATGCTCAATATACATACATAATCCTCAGTTTAATTTACAACATGTTCAACTTTATATGAGATTTACATATAGTATTCATGTTTTACCTCTTCCTAGCTTCAGTTCTACTTATTCTACAAAAGTAAAGATTTAAGAAACTAAGTATTGTGATTCACCATCTTATCAAATTATGTTTGTTACTCATGTTTTAATATACTTTAGCTTTCAGTTGATTTTAGTCTCTTGGTGAGTCTACTAGCACTTAGGATGTATGTTTTAAGGTTATGTATCTATTCAGTTTTACTTTTTGCATTTACCCCTAATTACTCAATACATTTTAGAATTACTGAACACATATACGTCTGTGTGGATACATTCTTTCATAATATAGGTACAAGAAGTCGTCCATACACTAGGGTTAGATAGTTCTCAGCTTTCAGCTAGAAGGTGATAAGTTCTCCTATTTTAGGAACATCAGTCCATTGCAGTTTATGTACTGTATTTTGATTATCCGAATGTATTTAATAGTAGTAGTTGGAGTCATGTCCCAGCTATCTATAGTCAGTATAGTAGAGGCTTTATAGATGGTCAATCATAGTCATTCATGTTCTTCAAGTTCTTTCTTTAGTTTTATCATGTTTTAAACTATATCAAAATTACATTAGTTCCGATTTTCTCAAGATTATGTTTCCTCTCTATAAATTTAGCTTTTCTACATTTTAAATCAGTTGATCAAGTAGTATGCCAGTTCATAGGTTAGCTTGGGTTCACTTGTAGTTCCAAGCACCATGTTATGACTAGGGGTAGTCTCGAGTCATGCCACTCATGCTTGTAAAGTAATCAACAATGTTCATAAATGATATCTTAAGATTTAATTCCAATAGTCACAACTAAAAACCCAAAACTTCAATTGAATTAATCAACCAAAATTAATTCATGAGAATTCCATGATAAAAATCGGATCTCAAAATTAAAATATGTTTATAGGTATCAAAAGTGTCTAACATCTGTTAAAAACACATAAAAGGTATTTATAGTACATGAGGAGACCTTAAAAATCAAAGACAAAATGAAAAAGGACAAAAATGATCGGTGGCCACTTACCTAAGTCCATATACAGTCTGCTAGTGGGCATATGTACCATATGTTGTCATGTTGTAACCCAACGTAAGTGCCCGAAAAATTTCATGCACTATTCATTCTCAGGATTTTGGACATCTGGTACTTACCTTACCCACACTCAATCTACACATTGACATAGGTAAGTGCAGAAATTATTCTCTAACTCTTTCACTCTCTGGATCTTTAATTTGGGTACTTACCTTAGTCATATATAGACTATAGGTGCTACATGTGGTCCACATATAGACATAGGTAAGTGTCAGGACTTCCAATTCTTAAAACCAAGCTTCTGAACTTCAAATTTCAGCATGTTCTTCAGTTATGTACATCTGGTACGTGTTACATATGCCTAAAAATGATCTAGAAAGCAGACATAAACTCTATTTTTCATCTTTTTTTTGAACTTAGCATTCAAGACCTAGTTTTCTATAAAAAATGCCCAAAACACAACATTTCTAACAAAACACTAAGAAACTTCCTTATTTTCATAGTTTTAAGTGTCAGAAGTGTTATATTTCTATAGCACATCAACACTCTTAACTTAGAACATTTGCATGTCCTCAAGCTACACATTACAACAAAAAAACATGACGTTTAACTAGGATAATCTCAGCTATCCAAGGCAGTCACTCAACACTTTAAGTTAAATTCACAATACCCTATCCTAACTATCTTTTTTAAAACAAACTACATGTAAACATAAAGCACAATAATGTGCCACAATGGGATCAAGATATGGCATTACATTACCAATAAAGAACTATGCATATATAGACAAGTTATACTACCCAAAACAAGTAAGTATCTAACAATATGACTCATGTGCCCTCAGAACAAAGAAGACCCACTCACTTATATGAAATAATGGATGTAAATATAGGGACAGTCAAGAGACACTCACACTCGGAAGATAAGTTTCAATCAATGAGCATCAAGTACCATAGGCTTGCCATTTTTTCTTTACCTTAGTTTTCAGACATTCATATTAGGATCACTGTAGGACTTTATTCTACTTATTATGTAGGCTTGGGGGATAGTATGGTATATATGGATATATCAAGTGACTAAGCCTCCTTAGCACTACAACTACTTTTGGGTTCCACACTTAACCAAATTTTTTTAATTCAACCCTTATTTCTCCTATTTTGTTCTTTATTGCATATTTAGGTTGAGTGTGGTCTTTTGTTCTTTCTTTCTTTCTGACTTTTCTTTTTTATTTTGTTTTCATTTTCTACCACACGTAACCCTACTAAAATTTACTTTCTTTTCATCCTTCTAAATACCCACTTTACATCATAAACCCCTATGATCACCACCATCAACTTAGGTGATTTGCCTGAGTTAAGGTACACAAAATTCAATGAGAAAAAAACCAAAATTAGTTATTGCAACACAAATGGAAAGGTGAAAGGTGAAACAAGAAAAACAAGCTATAAGGCTCAAAATAGGGATCAAGGGATACTATTTCACATTGGTAATATCATTTAGGCTAAAATGGACAAAAATAAAAAAATGCCCTATGATCCTTTCATAACTGACTATCCTACAACTGATGTGCTAGATTTGCGTTAGCACGTTTGAGGATTTTAACTTGGAATAATTGTAAGTTATCAAATAACTATTATGTTTTAATTGTATTTCATGAGATTTTGTACGAAAAGTCAAGTTGTATGAAAACCTAAGAAAATAATAACAAAGAGGATATTTTTGGTGAAATAGAGATGACAAATCAAGAAACAAGGTGTTGAAGTTTTCAGTTGACAACTTTGGGGACAAGTCATCAACAAGCTGACAAGCTATCAGAGTAGTCGTCAGCCTATGACAGAATGTTAGCTACTGAAGTAGATAGTTTGCGACTTGGGTGACAAGTCCTCAACATGTTATAAGCCATCACTGTAGTTGTCACCTATAGATAGATTGAAGAATGAAGTTGAAGATTTTTTTGATAATTATGAACATTTTGACAAGCCATTACAGTAGTCGTCACCTATAAAAAGATTATAGCTGCTGAAGACTCAATTTGATGACTTTGTTGACAAGTTTTCAAATTTGTTGTCAACTATAGTACAAAAATTTTGGGTTTTGAATTTCAAATTTTAAAGGCTACAACTATTTATAGTATATTTTAGGGTTTTCATGTGGGATCTGGAACTTTATTTCAAAAACACAACTTGGCATTTTGTGGCTGGAAGTTTTGAATTCACTTTTCGATTGTTGGTTTATTTTGGGAAATTTCTGTTGAACTTGAAAGAGAACAATCTTTGATTCCATATTATATAAGTGTAATTGCTTTGAATTATGGATTCAATTTTTGATATCCCTTTCTATTTCATAAGGAACTAAATCCCACAACTAGAGTTGTGGGAGCTATGATTATACTTTATTGATTTAATAATTGGGTAGATTCAAATGATTGTGAGATTCATCTTTATAATTTCATTATATTAAATGTTTTCTATTGGTTTCCAACAATAGAACTTGCTTTGTTTTGATTTGATAGAACTGTGAAATCCTCTAAAAGTCGTGAATTATCAATGAGGATTTGGAAAGATAATTTTTCCATCTAATGGTTAATGTTGTAACAAGATTAATCAACTCGAGATAAAATCAGTGAGAATAGAATGTTTTCTATGTTTCAAAGAATTAGGGAACTCAATATCTAGGTAGGTTGAAAAACACTAAATTAGCAGTCGATAATGATAATTTGGTGTTTCCCACAAGTCACGAGAATCCAATACCACAACTATTATTAAATAAAGATTAATAGTCATAACGACCACAACTCTAGTTCTACTACAATTATTGATTTTAAATACTACAACAATGATGTTGAGTTTGTTAAACAAGTTGATACATTAATTGTCCCACATCTATTAAACAATTAGAGCAACAGATGAGACAATTATTAGCGATGTTCAACCAAAGAAAGAGTGGACTCTACCATGTTATACAATTCAGAACCCATGAATTGATGGGTCATGTATGGCTATTACCACTAAGAGTGGTAAGATGTTATCTAGTCCATGTATGAGAGAGTCTTCTCATATTAATGAGGTCAAAGTAGATGGGGAGATGGTTGGTGAATCCCTAGATGTTTCTGACGAGTTGGTAGGTTTAGAAAAAAATAGTGCAGAAGTGGAACGACCATCTAAGCCAAAGTAGGTTAGTGATGTGGAGCAAGGTGTAGGAAATAAGGTAGAAGTTTCTCCATCTCGAATCCCAAATACATCACCTCCATTTCCACAAAGATTAAAGAAGAAAGCAGATAACGATAGGTTTGGAAAATTCATGGATATGCTGAAGTAGTTGACAATGAATGTGTCTTTAGTCAAGGCATTAGAGAAAATATAGGGATACACTAAATTTATGAAGGAACTCATGACAAAGAAAAGGATAGTTAGCTGTGAGCCCGTGCACAATCTTTGTCATTTTAGTGCTATTGCTACTAGTTCATTAGTGTAAAAGAGAGATGACTCAGGAGCATTCACTATCCCATGTACAATTAGACCATTTAGATTTGGTAAGGCGCTTTGTGATCTTGGATCAAACATCAACCTTATGCCATTGTCGATTTTCAAGCAATTAGGTTTTGAAACTCCTAAACCAACTACCATACAACTAATAATTGTAGACCGGTCAGTGAAGAGACATATAAGGATTATACATGATTACTTTTACAGGTGGCCAATTTTATATTTCCTTCAAACTTTGTAGTTGTTAATTGTGAAGTAAGGTACCATCATTTTAGGCAGGTTGTGCTTAGAAATTGGGAGAGTGTTAGTTGACATGGATCTAAATGAGATGAAATTTAGGCTCAATAATGAATAAGTTAGCTTTGATGGGTGTTAATCTATGGAGCAATAAAAGAAAATAAGTTTAGTCTCAATTATTGATGTTTTCTATGAAGATGATCTAGAGATGCTAATTAGGGAAAGGTTTAATGTGGAATCAAAATAAGAAGAAGAGGTATTGTGTGCTATCACTGGGAAACCAGTGGATAAAAAAGGTAAAAGAAAGTGGAAAATAAGTGACAGTGAAGAGAAAAAAAGGATTGAAAAGAAGAAGAAGAAGAAAAAAGAGAGAAAAAAATAGAAAGAAGCAATAAAAAATCAAAAGAGGTAGTTGAACTAATAGAAGTGGCATTTGTGGCCAGAGGTACTTCTAAGACTGTTTGGGAGTATTTCACTCTACCAACCACTACTATGGATGCATCAGTGGAACCTGGTGCTACAGTTGATGTTCCTACTGCTGATGAAGCAATAACACAGTTAGTGGCCCATGAAACAAGCACTTATTGTGCTGCATGTATACCCTCACCCATATTCTTAAGTTTCAATAATAATACATTGAGAACAATTCATACTTTTATTTGTGGGGCTGGGGGTACTTGCAAACTCAAGGGTGTATTGCCTGTGTTTTATGAGCTTGAGCTCTATATAGAGAACAGACATTTTTAGGAGTTGTTTAGTGTTTTTTTTTGTTTATGTGTTATGTGTGCAAAAAGAATACATATGACTGAGTAGCAACTGTAATGTTAAATGTTTTGAAAGTTTGAAAATTTTCAAAGTTGTGAACCCATAAAAAATTATGTTATTTGTGAGATTTATGCTAGGTACGTGGGAAAACCATTTATGTCTATGAAAGTATACAAATATGGCATTCCCTCCCAAGCTTGGGTATTGTTTGAGTAATTGGTAATGATAGTACAACTCCATGTCATGAGAGTGTGAGGTTTATCTGTAGATATTTTCTTGTTGTGTGAGTGCATCTAGAACTTGCACAAATCATTTTCTTAGGATTGAAAGCAGTAATCTAAGAAATAATCGCATGCCTTTTGTGATAAGTAAAATACTTAGCCAATATAAACAACCCAAAAGTATGTAATAGATCCCTTTATGATCCCCTTTTTCAGCCATTTGAATTTTTCTTTGTCTCACAACCTGATCACCTTTCATTAATTATATAGTGAAGCCATTGTTCTAGCCTAATTCTCCTTTTGGACATTACACACATCAACTTAGTCAAATCTCCTAAGTTGTGGGTGGATACCGTAGAGGAGATAACGATTGGAAGGTGTGAAGGATGTTGTAAATGTAAAAATAAAATAAAATAAAATAATAAAAAATAAATAAAATAAAAATAAATAAATAGTGCTGATTTGGAGTGTTGAGAATAAAACTAATTAATAAAAGTGGTTTGTTGGAAGAATGCAAATGAATAAGTGGTTGTAGCCAAGTGCTGTCAATGAAAAATAAAGAGACTAAGTCACTAATACTCAATTGACTTTTTCAGTATTTAAGCCTTCATTTCAAGCCATGAAAGCCCTATAGTGATCTTAGATTAACTAATAGATGACACAAACAGAATGTTAAGGGCAAGTCTATGGTATTATAGATGCACAATTTGAAATTTTCTTCTGAGAGTGAGAGATTTAATGTCTAGTTCCTATGAGAACGAAGTAATATTTAGAGCAAGAAATTTCTTTCTTCCATGTGAAGGCATGAGAATGGTACTTCTAATTGCTGAACATTTGATTGAATACTAAGAGTTTAGATAGGGTTTTTTATATTTGAACATTAAATATGTGTATGGAATCCTATTTTTACTTGGCAAGAAAAGATCACATTTTTCCTAATGGGTTCGAATTAAAAAATAGAAGTGACACTCTTTTCATTGATGTTCTGATTGTGAACATAAAACTGTGTCAGAAAGTTGCTTGAGGACAAGCAAAGATTTTAAGTTGAGGGTGTTGATGTACTAGCTTTGTGTTATCACATTTGAGGCTTTTAACTTGGAATGATTGTAAGTTCTCAAGTAACTATTGTAGTTTTTGATTGTATTTCATGTGATTTTGAAAGAAAAGTCAAGATATATGAAAACCTAAGAAAATAATGACAATGAGGACATTTTTAGCGAAATAGATATGAAAAATCAAGAACAAGGTGCTGAAGTTTTCAGTTGACAACTTGGGTGACAAGTCGTCAACAAAGTGTCAAGCCATCAAAGTAGTCATAAGCCTAAGACAAAATGTTATCTACTGAATTAGATTGTTGATGACTTGGGTGACAAGTCCTCAACATGTTGATAAGACGTCACTTAGTCATCACCTATAGACAGATTGAAGAATAAAGTTGATGACTTGATTGAGAAGTTGTCAACATGTTGACAAGCCGTCACAGTAGTCGTCACCTATAAACAGATTATAGTTGCTAAAGACTCAAGTTGACAACTTGGTTGACAAGCTGTCAACTTTGTCGTCAACTATGGTGCAAAAATTTGGTTTTGAATTTCAACTTTTGAAGGCTACAACTGTTTATGGTAGCTTTTAGGGTTTTCATGAGGGATCAAGATCTTTATTCCAAAAACACAACTTGATGCTTTGTGGCTGGAAGTTTTGAATTCACTTTTCAATTGTTGGTTTATTTGGGGAAATTTCTGTTGAACTTGAAAGAGAACAACCTTTGATTCCATATTCTACAAGTATAATTGCTTTGAATCATGGATTCAATTTTTGATATCCCTTTCTATTTCATGAGGAGCTAAATCCAACAACTAGAGTTATGTGGGCTATGATTATACCATATTGATTTAATAATTGGGTAGATTCAAATGATTGTGGGATTTATCTTAATAATTCCATGTATAACATGTTTTCTATTGGTTTCAAACAATAGAACTTGCTTTGTGTTGCTTTGCTTGAACTGAGAAATCAACTAATAGTCATGAATTAACAATGAGGATTTGGGAAGATAATTTTTCCATCTAATAGTTTATGCTGTAACAAGATAAATCAACTCGAGATAACATCAGTGAGAATAGAAGGTTTTCCAAACCTTCAAAGATTTAGGGAACTCAATATCTAGGTAGGTTGAGAAACACTAGATTAGCTGTTGATAATGATAATTTGGTGATTCCCAGAAGTCATGAGAATCAAATACAACTGCTATTATTCAATGAAGATGAATGGTCATAGTGAGCATAACTCTAGTTCTACTACAATCATTGATTTGATATACTTTAACATTGACGTCGAGTTTCAAAAATAAGTTTAAGCATTAACAATATATTGGTTGATAAAAAACCCCAGTTAAAGGAAAATATTAACTATTAGTCTATTAAATCAAAATTTATCTTAATTAACACCATATTCCCTGTGGGATTCGACCTCAACTTAGTTGGGTTATATATTTGACGGAGACATCTTACTCTCTTATAAGAGAGGTGTAATTTGGGCATATCAACAACCTAGGAAATACTAACCTGGCAAGTTTTCAATTCAGCAGACAAAGAGAACTAAGTAGTATCTCACACAAACATGGCATAGAGTCAATATTAAAAGCTAATATTTATCTGGTTCATGTAATTGTTAGAAAATGATTATCATGTCCCTAATTCTAATGACATAATAATATCCAAAATGCTAAAATATATATATGTGTACATTCACACAGTTCTACAATAAAATTTTGGAGGGGTATTATTTTCCCCAATAATCAATCAAAAACATGATAACTACCCTAAATACTTAAAAATATCCTAATAACACGAAAACACTACAAAATACGAAACAAAACACAATACGCCATGAATTTTACCTAGATAAGCCAATTATACAACCATACCACGGCCAACAGGAAAAGAAGAACGAAAACAAAACCCACAACGGCTATGATAGACCCCGCCACAACTAAAAAACTACTTACTATCCACAAGATGGAAAAATAATATAAAACAATGGGAATAAGGTCATACCTAGGATACACTAAGCGTTCGTGCCATGAGCATCCCCAGATGGGGGTATATCCACAGACGGAGGCGATGGTGGAAGTGGTTCCCTTCTAGAAGCTACACCAGCTACTATCTCAGCATGCCTCTACCTCTTAACACCTGTAGATTCCATCAAATCATGTCTGGCCTTTTTTAAGGACTGGTCATATGGAATATTAGGATCCTACAGATCCCCTACATATCCTCACTTGGTTCTATTTACTAGTTCCTTCTTCTCATCCTCCGCAAATAAATCAAAGTGTCTGGGCCTTCGCAGAGGTAATATATGAACTACTGGGGGAATGATTGGAGGAGAAGCTATCATATGGCTCTCTGTGATAGAGAGTACTTGTACTCATAAGGTATCCACATCCTCTCTAATATAAGCTAGGTTCAACGTATTAGTCTTTAAAAATTGGGCTACAACACATCTATCAAACACATTAATACATTCCTATAAATTAGCATGTAACTCTAGCATAGTAACTCTATGCGTGACATCCATCTATCCTCTGCCATCTCTAGTCTAGTATGGATCCATGGACAGATCTGCCCATATAGAGTATCCATCTCGGCTATAACAACCCGTAACCACTAATTAATGGCTCTCTATATATCTAATAAGGTCTACAAGAACTCATTAGATACAAAAGTCATACCTGTTGCGACAACTATAGTGGATGAGTGAGGGGAAATATAGAATCATCCACCAACTCTGAAATGGTGGCTGGGGATAATATGGAAGTCGTCAATATCCCCTCGCCCTGTGTACTAATCTCAATGGTCTCTCTTTTATCCCCCATCTCACATCAATGCTAGCTCTTACATCACCTTCATGTATATAACTAGGTTTTATGGAGACTGAAAGGCCCCTCAAACTGGCCCGAGTTACTGTAACAGACCCACTATGTTTCTTGGGAAGTTCCAGGAGTGTCGCATCCTTCATCATCATCATCTACGTTATGGACATCACAATTGATCTCTCACATACTCTCAATATCTCTAGTACCCCGACATTATCACACAATCTCTGAATAAGATAAAGATATGGGAAATTCATCATCTCCCCAATGACTCTATCATGAATCTTATTTTGGAGGATGGCAACAAAGTAAATATCATACCCAACCATTATAATAGATATCAGGGCGGCTTCCTCCAAAGTTAATACATTATCTGAAATAGTTGGGAACAATCTATATCTGTTGATCAACCACCAAAACTTGGCAGCAAAAGTCAATGATTCCTTCTTTATCATGCCCTGTCCCTCGAGCCACGAGATCTTATCACCCAAAGGTTAAACTTAGCCAGTGATTCAGCTAGACATCTCAACTTTCTTATGTCAACGCTCATCTTTCCTCACAATATGTCTATCATATCTGACTCTCAGTCTGTAGTCACACTCTACTGTAGATGCTGGGGAAATATAGTCTGGACCAAAGAGAACTCGCTAGATGATCGATGCTGAAAGATCAACCCTGGACCCTTTCACAAGGGTCGGCTCAAGCTATGGTTGATCTATATGTCTCATCAAACCTATAAATTTATGCATCCAAAGAAATACCGTGGCATGATATGATGCATAAAACTCTCTTACAAAAGTCAGACTATAATAATTGAGTGGTCTAGTCATCCACTTCAACTTATAAAAATCAAATTTTGCGCACAACTGTGGTACTTTGCTCACCCTACATAGCTCAATCCTGCAAGCCTACATAATAAGTCTCTTAGGACTTTCTACCTCTGAAATACGAATGTCTATATCAAATATCACCTGCACTCTCTACATATACCACCTTAGGTTATCCTTCTCAAGAGGTGTCTCCGAGGCATTTGTAAGGCCAAAACTCTATCCTTGTTGTGCTGGTGCCTCCTCATTTATAATAGAAACCTCATGGGAAGCTTCCTGTGCCCTTCTTAGAGTGGGGTACACTTGATGGCTGTGCATAAACTGCAGTATCCTCCTCAGGATAGGGTACTACTAATGAGTACTCCTGATCTATAGCCTCTGATGAATTCTGGGACCCCTCCTTAGACTGGGGGTCCTTAGCTACATCCTGTGAATCTGGCTCAGAATCTACCTTATCCTCATTATCACTCGAAGGAGGAGAGTATGGAGTCGAACTTTGGGATGACTTCATCCTCGATTGAGCTAGAGCAATATGGGAAGCCTGGATAGCCTAAATAGATTTAGTTCAAGACCTAGGCCAGGTAAAGGCTGGCCTTCTACACCATTATGAATGCTCAGGTAGTGGCTATTCTATAGTGCCTAAAATAATAGTCTTATCTGCCTGGCGCACCTGGCCTCTAGTCACTCTACTTGTTACATCATCAGTGATACTAAAGTTTTGATAACACTTAAACTAAACCTTTAATTTGAAGATTATGCAGTTATTGTAAAATATAGTAGCCCAACAAAGGTTGGGGTCAAAACTTTAGGGAATATATGAAATTGTGGCTCTCACCTATTGTAATCAATGGGAAAAACTTGAAAAAGTAAATAGAGGGATTATAGTGTCAATATCTAACAAGTAGCTAGTATAAAATTTGGTTGTAATCAATCATTGGTGAACACTAGGATTGTGTTCCCCTAGCTTTTAGACTTCGTATGATTATTATGCTTTATAGAACAAATCTAATATCTTGCTTGCAGAATTTAATAAGTGATGTACCACCAACCGTATCTTGACTAGAAGGTAGATTGTACCCTTTACCTTTTGATTCTTAGAATATCGCCTTACTAACCCATATTATAGATCCCAATTACTATTACTTTTTGAGTCTCTAGTTATTAGATTATGGCTAGCTATCTAACTTAGATAATACCTAGTAGCGTGTATCCATAGTTTAACTTCAAATTACTATTGTAATTATCTTTCCTAGTCACTACTTCTCTTTTGGAGTAATTAGCAATAATATAGAAAGGATGCCAACATTTGCTACCTCTAAGATAGCTATAAAAGTAAAGATAATACAATACATGCATAGGTATCAGTTCAGAACAATGTAGCACTTTCCCTACTTCATCCATCTACTAGGATTTCCACAACCCTAGTTGGGGGATTTAGCTGTTCTTCTAGTGAAGTAATCAACAACGTTCATAATTGAAAGCATAAGATGTAATCACAATAATCACAACTGAAAACCCAAAACTTCAATTGAATTAATCTACCAAAATAATACAAAATAATTCCAAAACCAAAATTAGTTTTCTGAATCAAAATATGTTTGTAAGTATCGAGAGTTTGTAACATATACTAAAAAGATGTAAAGGGTATTTATAGCACATGCAAAAACACTAAAAATCAAAGCCCAAATGAAAAAGGACAAAAAGGGTCAGTGGCCTGTAACCTATGTCCACATGCGGTCTTCCAGTAGGTGCATGTTCCACATGTGGTCCGCATGTATACCCAGTTAAGTGGTAGAAAAATTACCTATACTGTTTAGTCTCAGAATTATGGACTTCTGGTACTTACCTTACCCACACACGCTCGACATGTGCCACATGCGGTCCCTATGTAGAGATAGGTAAGTTCTAGAAGTTTTTTTTCAGCTCTTTAACTCTCTAGATCTTCAATTATGGTACTTACCATAGTCACATACGGACTTCAAGTGCTACATACGGTCCACATATAGACATAAGTTGGTGTCAGGCCTTCCAATTCCTGCAACCAATATTTTGAAATTCAATTTTCAGCACATGATTTGGTCACGTACATCTGGTAAGCATTACAAATGCCCAAAAATGATCAAGTAAGTAGCCAAAAACTCCATTTTCATCTTTTTCTTTAACATAGCATCCAAAACCTAGTTTTCTAAAGAACCTACCCCAAACACGTCATATCTTACAAAACAACCTAAGATACTTGCATAATTTCATAGTTTTAACTGTCAAAATTTATATATTTCTATTGCACATCATTAGCCTGAAAGCAATAATCACTAGACAACTTAGGATAAGGGGAACTAACTGAAGAATATGATCCAAACTTTCCCAAAAATCATCTTGTTGATCCACTGTCAACTATCTATCACACCATTTTACTGATTGCACCATGCTCTTAATGCTTGAATTCTTAATCTTCCTTTCCGCAATCCTTTCTTGTCTCTTTTTTTCATCATCCAGTTTCTACATAAAGCACAAGTCTGGAGATGTCTATGTCATTGTTCAACATTGCAGCTTTATACTCCAATACTAAGTCACAGGACAACCCAAAAGCAAATTTTTTCATCTTCACTCTTATAGTTGACACCAACTTTAGATCATAACAAGAGAACTATTGAAATTCTAGGACATACTCCTTCATACTTATCTTGCCCAGCTTCATATTCACAAACTCTTCTGCCTTAGCTTCCCCCAGCTCCTAAGAAAAGTAATGATCAAGAAAGTCACTCAAAAATATATCCCATAAAGCTGGATCTACATCATCATCTTTCAACTACTCCTAGTCCCCATATAACTGATAAGCTACATCTGTCAACTGGTATGCAACAAACTCTACACCCTTTAAATCGATGTCATGCATCACCCAAAATACCTTCTCCATCTTATCCACAAACCTTTAAAGATCCTTCTCTACCTTAAATCTAGTAATGTTTGACGGGATTCAATTTCATGAACTAGCCAACTGTAGTGACCTCAGAAGAAGGAGTAATAAAATCAATAACTAATAGGTCACTAACTGAGTAAGCAAATAAAAGAACCAACAAAACTCTGCATTAGAGATATTGCGTGGAGGCATTGGGGAAAGAGTATTATCAGTGCAGAAAGCCCGATGAGGAATATTGGGAACTAGTGGAACTCTATGAGGGTTTGTACAATTAGGAATAGGGACCCTAAATTGGGTTTGAACTCCATAAGCTGGTAAAGATCCATCCATATTGACCTTAGGTAAGTCAAAGGGCCCTATAGTGTTTCTACAAACATTAGATCTTCGAGGAGGAATGCTTTGAAATATGAGTATATCAGATTTATGGAAATTCAAGAACCGAACTCTATTTCCCATAAATAGAAGACAAGAAAGGAAAACCTTCCTAAATTCCTTGTAGCCTCTCCCTAATAAGTGTGGCACGCTACATACCCTTAAAAGTGACTCTGGTCGACTCACCATTGTGAACACCCAATAATCCTAAACCTAGCTCTGATACCAAGCTTCTTTAAATTTAAACCAGGGCCTAGTTATGATAGGTATACCGGTCCATTGATGACCGGAGACCACCTCATTAGCCTAGTCAACTAGAACCCAATATGAAAAATAGCAGAATACAACAAGAGTATAATGATAAGACTACTAATGTAACTAAAATAGAACTAAGAGTAAATAAGCAATAACTAACCCATAATTTGTCTATTAAATCCACTAAGTCAAAATACCAAGTTAGGTTGAGACATCCCTAGACTAAGGCAAAAAAAATCCAAAAGTATGAAAATAAATCGACAAAATTTTGATAGTCATAAAGAAAGAATGAAATGTCTGACATTCTGGGAGATGAAGGATTACCACTTCAATATAGTCCAAATAAAAAACTAGAATCAACTAAGTCTGTAAAAGGTAACCAAAGAATTTCCCAGGACTCTACATCATGCAAATGATGTAGTATTGGTGGACGGTTAATGGTGTGAGTGCTAGCATGAAACTTAGGAAATGATATAATATAATGCCATTTTCCAAAACAAAACCAGTCTCAATGTATATGTTGATATACATGCATATACATATATATATAAAATGGAAGGATTGGGTACACAATTTAAGCATGAAATTTAAAATAATAAACCTAGACTATGTACCTCTAACTATTCTAAAAACACCCTTGGGCTATATGGGTCTGACTCCGCCCATCGGAAGGTCCTTAGTGAGTGTTAGCCTGACAAACTAAAGAAGTCCAAGGAAAGGTCAGGGAATATATAAACCCACACTAATCTACGGTATACATATATATATCAAAGGTGAACTATGAAACGATCATGAAGATGCCTACACCATTAAATGTGGTTTCTATTATTGATCCTTTCTAAGACGTCCACCTTCCACAGTGAGCTATACAACTTCCTTTGAGCCTAATTAAAACCCTTTCATATAAAACCATCCATTTAAAGAAGGAGTCATTTATCAAGGCATTAATAGTTTGGTGTCGTCATAACAATTATGCTTGCAAGCTAATCCATGTAATTTGGGGGAATCCACGACCCTCATTTGACTTCCAATTTCCCATTTAAAACCAATCCATGACCTCCAAGGCCTTTAAAATCATTTATGTTCCATTGAACGTTTATGAAATACAAGGTATCAAAAGTAGTTTAAATTGTGGGCATATCCATGTTCCAAATCCAATTTCATAAGGTTGGGTTAAGGTTAAAGCCAATTTCAAGCCATCAAATTATAAAATTAAGGGAATCCACGACCCCCATAATTTACCAAATTAATTTTCATCATGGGGGAATCCATAACCCCTATCCTATTCACCATACTCATGCACCCAATAGGTTTCAAAATCCACCTATAAAGTATGGACAAATAAATGTAAACAAAGGGAAAAACCAACAAAGTAATAATCATTAACAATACTCAACCAATAATTCAAAACCCACCATCAAATTTACCTAAATCATGATAAAACATATGATTTATATAAGACCAAGTTAGGGAAAATATACATGGTTGAAAATGCCAAGAATTTAGTGAAGAAACCACACTCGGAGCCTAGATGACCAACCTTTTGAAACCCTAGCTTTGTTCTTGACTTAGGAATTTGAGTGAGAATCGAGTGTTTATTTTATGTTTAATTGGTGAAAATAGGGATAAGGGATTCTTTTATCTCATGGAATAGTAGTGGGTTAAGAGAAAAAGACCTTGTTGCCCTTAATGAAATTGTGTAGGAATTTTAACACCAGTTGCTACGGGTTATGTAACAACTCATGATTAGTGGTAACGAGTTATCACCAAGACTAGTATCTTGGGAAGATTCATAGGGCCTCCTTACTGGTTTGGTCATGAGTCCCACCTTATAACTAGTGACCTCACCCTACGACTCATGGAGTCCATAGTGACTAAGACAGTAACAAAGTCTATCACACTGGTAGGACTATGAGTCTCTCCTTAAATATCATATTAAGAGACCATAACTTCTGAGGATCTAGTTATGATACCAACATAAGTATAGGTAAAACTTACTAGTTAGACTATGATAGCAACAATATGACTCGTGAGAAGTCTTCACGACTCTCACCTGAGTCATAACCTTAGAAGTAAGCACAATCACTGAGAAAATTCAAAGTCCAAAGACTTGCGGTATTATAGCCTTTATTTGGAAACACCAATTATTAATTAGTAGAATAGTTCGTTTAGATCTTGAGCCTTTATATTTTGTTTTAAGTGTTTAGATAAAAATAAGTTAAAATTGCTGAAAAGGGCTCTTGGGGGTTAATTTATTGTGCACTACCTTTTTTCCTAAATATACTTATTCCATTGGATCCATAAAATATTTTGTGATTAATTTTACCTATTAGATCATGCTCGTAGGGTTCTGGATGAGTTCGACAGTCAAAAATAAGTTTAGAAGGTTGTTGGTGCTAGTGTTGTCATTTTAGTGGTTGTTGACCTTTTCACTGACTGCTAAAGCGACTATCTTATGGCTTTAGTGGTATTTGTACCCTTTTATTAGAGAGATTTAATGTACAAAGTTCCTCTTTAGTATCCATCACTGAGAGTAAGACACAAATCAAACATATTTCATACTCTTGACATTTTAGAAGCTAGGAAGCTCTTATTTTGATAATTCTAGATGAGTTTTTCTGATATAATCATTGTCCATTTGATTATGAATTTATATTTCTTATTTCGAAGAATACCCATTTTGTTTTTATATTTTTTGACTAAAATTGTAAGTCAAAGTCCTTTATCCACTATTGTAGATCTTGGATAGTGCGAAATTATGGGAAATCAACTATTGAAGCTAAGGTAGGACAATTGAACACCTCTTGATTATTTTTCACCATTTCCCCATAAAATTCCACTCTTTTCCTTGTAATTTATTTTTGAATTTCCTAACTTTGTGGGAAGATTTGGGTATTGATCCAAGCTCCATTTGTACTCAAATTTTGAGAATGCATTCCTTGTACTTTAAGTGACCTCATGATAGATTCAATATGGTATTCCATTAGCAGCCCCATGATCCTATTATTGACCTAATTTTGGGCTTGAATTTTTATGTAGTAATATGGGTATTATTGTACTCCTATTAATGAGTAGATGATTATTTTTATAGTGAGACATCATTTTTAGGATCGTGGAACAAAAATGAAAATGATTTATGAATAGTTCATGACTTGCAGTTATACATCAATGTTGGCCTAATTTTTATTGTAAAATGATGTATAGTGTAGTTGCATGCTAGATGGGTAAGATAGGACATGTTTATTATTATAATATCATAACTTATCCTAATTAGGGAATTTGGGGTACAAGTGTGACTCGACCCTTGAGATGAAATACTTGTTATGGCTATAGAATCCGATCACCTTAGATTATAGGCATGTGATCATATTTGATGCTAAGGACCCTTTAGTGTGAGCATTATTATTTGACTTAACAAATTGGATCATAGTTTCTTGAATTACAATTTATTACCATGTTAGTTAAATACTATTGGGACCAAGGCTGTGTTTGTAATACCAGTTAGACTCCAGGTGAGTATTTTATCATTAGAAAGGATATGATTTAAATCTGCAAAATTGTTTGAATAATGTTTATGGCATGTTTAAATTATGGTACATTCATGCTCACTTAGGGGTACAATTCTAACTTAAAAATGATTTTACTATTGTTTTCTAAAAAAAGTTTTATTGTCACTTTTCACTTTAGAAACAAATTATTTTATAACGAGAATCATACCACCTTAATTGATTATTTATGAGATTTTGTAACTAAATATGATATTTATGGAATTAGACTAATATTGATTTTGGTTGGTGGTTTACACAGTCTTTTACCATGATTGTTTAATTCGGTTGATAGAGATTTTGACCCTTTCTACTCTAGATATTTATTTAGTTCTGAAGTTGATCTTGGACAATGGATATATAGGATTACACTCTTCAATCATGATTCAAGTCCATGCACTTATTATATATATACATCTCTTAGATACTTATCAAAGTAGATTGAGAATAGTGGTCGTTGTAGGTTTTTCATTTGCAAAAATATTGAGCAGGAGAAGGTTTACACACTTGGTACATCATGGAATTTTGATTATTTATGAGATTATGTATTTACTTTGCATTTATTTATTCATATGTATTGTCTATTACCAACATGTTATTTGATGCTTATATGTATCAGCCATATAGGGGGTTACACATGTTTAGGCTATGATTGTTGTATGCTGAGTATTGATTGAACTTTTTGGGTTACACACGTGAGCTATGATTGTTGTATGCTGAGTATTACCAACATGTTATTTGGTTCTTATAGTTACTTTATTATTTCTATTATGGTTAGTTTGTGTTAGGATGATTATGGACTACTACTAAGGCTGGATGTATGATTTTGAATCCTTTTCCTTTTACGATAAATTACATTATGATGAATGCATTCATGGTAAGACATTTTCAATAAAGGCCTAGATTATGCTATTATTAGTTTTCCTACTTGGTTAGGGTTTTTCCTGGAGTGGTTAGTTTGGCTACCTTAGTTTTTACTTTTGTGTTAGTCCTATATACCTAAGTGTGTTTGTATATATATATATATATATATATATATATATATATATATATATTTATCTATTATATTACTGTATATCCCTCTCATCCCTTATTTATTCATATTGTATATGTATTCTTTGGCCATTTATGCTACTATTTGTATATTGGCCAGTGACATACTATATAGTACTTTAGTTTCTAAATTCTGCTAGAAAAGAATAGTTTATCCTTGCCACCTCTATAGCTTTGTTAGATTAGCTTCTTGGATAGTTGCATATAGTTTATACTCCTGCTAAGCGTGTTATTTATACCTGCCTTATCATGGAGTTCAATCAATAGCTACCTACTGATTACCACATGCTAGGTACTTATACTACACTTTTATAGCCCAGAGATCATAGCATGAGTTCTCGCTATTGGTGTATACATTGTGCATAACAACTATGGACCGAAGAATTGGAGTGTACTCTTGAATTTTAAAGCATTACTAGTCTTATTCATATGGATTAGACTAATTTCTTTGTTGTATTCAGAAATGGGTTGCACATATATATTTATGCAGTATTTGACTTTGTATTCTTATAGTATTAGAAGCTTTTTTTATACTAGCTTTATTATGGGGTTTCTTTACATATATTAGGTCATTTATTATATTTTTTTTTGTTAATTTCTCCTTATAGTCCATTATTAGAAATGTCGGACTATGGATTGGCTTACCTACTGGTGAGTTATAGTAGGTGCGAAAATTGGGTTGATACATGAATATGGATTGATGGTTCTTACTTGAATAAGTCTTGGACTGGTCTTCAGACATGCTATAATTGTTGAAACTATTATTCATATCTATTTGTGATTTAATGTGTTAAAGTATGATTGTAGTTTACATGATTTGAGCAACTCGAGTTGACAATGTATTTGGGTGGTTGTTTATTGTTGCAATGATTACTTAAGGAATGTAATTGTTAAATGATATCCTTAATCTTAATCACATATAATGAAGTTATATTAAAGGATTATTGATGATATAAGTATAATTTCTTATTCTTATTGTGGTTGTGATTGTTGTGATATTAAGTGTTATTAAGGGATGTACCAGTATTTGGATATCTTCATAGTATTGATTGATATGATTCATTGGCTGGATCGGGTACCATTCCTGTATAGCATATGGATAAGATCTCGTCCCCTAAAGGTGATGACTTATTGGGAAACCATAAAACCCTTAGAATGTATGTATAAGGTATGTATGAGGGTGAAGTTCCTTGAGTGGATCGATTATATGTTATTGTTATTATTGTTGTTTATATTGGTTCCATAAGTGGACTAAGTTATATTGTGGTTTACGTTGTGGGTTTGTTAAGTGAATCAAATTATGATGTTGTGTAGTATATTTGGATTCTTGTGTAGTCTGGTTACTTGTCATATATTTTAGGATTTTTGTTGGTAGAGTCGTGGTTTGTTGACTTAGATATTGTTAGAGTTGTGGTTTTCGGACTTGGGTATGATAAGAGTCATGGTTTGTTGACTTGGATATTTTAGAGTCAGGTTTGTCAAATTGATCATAGTTTGACTTGAGTTATTGTCTATTGAGTCGTACATGACTTGATCCATAGAGTTACTTGAGTAGTCTAAGAGTCATAAACTTGAGGTATTAATCATAATATGTTTTCATAGTTCTATTTGTTACAAGTGATGAATGATCAACGGGAGTATGAATGGAAATGTTCTTAGTTAAAACTAGGGATAAAAATAGCATAAGTGGAAGAAAGTGTTATGAACTCAATTGTTATATAAGCGTCATGTTTTCTTTTTGTGACTTCTATATTGTGTTTACGCAATCTAACCTTGGTTGACTAGTGACAACTACCAGTATGCATTATTTACTGATATTACTCTTACTATACCCTTTTCAAGGTATAGTATTTTGAAGGAATCAATATTGGTTTCATGATTGTTGCAGACTGTTATCTCAAAAAACTTCTACTCCTCTAATTCATGGTGGAAATTGTGTCTAGTCCTACCTTCTTTCTTAAAAGCTCTTGTACTAGTTTAGACTATGTTCTCGAGGTTGTTTCATTTTCCATATCTAACATTTCTAAAATTAGTTGTAATAATGATTGGTTATTTTTATTTATTTAAGACTTCCACATATCATTTGAAAGGGTGGCAAGGAGTTTCCACTATCTAGGTGGATTAGAGTAGGTGACCTCACAATTCGGTAATTTGCTGACATACACCTAGTTACATTAATTTGCTGCTATTAAATATTATGTCTCAAACGAGAATTGCAAGAAACAAAAATTAATAAAATAGAAAAATATGTTACGAAACTATCACAAAGGCCCTTTATCCCTGACATGATTTTATTCCAATTAAAATGATGAAACCTACAATTGAAAATAATGTAATATTGCCTGCACTTTTTAAATAAATAGGTTTTAACATGCTTATAACTCCATAGTAAAGAAAATCACAACTTTTCTCTATTAATTAGTAATGTAGTAGAACTAAAAGCAACACTTAATCAATATCTTCTAACATAAGGATATGTCACGACCCGAACCAAGGCCTAACCATGATAGACATCTCAAGTTCGTCGAGGACCAGAGACCATCCCTGTTACCTAGACAAACAAAACTCAAACTAGCTAGCAATAGATAAATTCCAAACAGATAAAAAGATAATCTAAGTTTCGAACATATAAAAAGATGGTCAACTAAGAAAAAGAATTTTCAGAATTTCAACAACATCCTAATCCACAGTAATCCTCAAAGCCTCTGAATATACCAAAACATTCTAAGTGAGGACATGTCCTCAAGAATAGCCAAAAGAGTCCAATAAAAGTAGTCTAAGACATAAAAGAGACATGAATTTAAAATGATAGCACTTCCGAAGAATAGAACTCACTACTTCAAAGATGACTATTGAAAACCCATAAATCATATCATTGCACAGGAAAAGTACAAGCATCACAGGTTCCTGCATTGCACGAAGATACAATATCAGGAGACTATTACGGGTTGAGCTCTAGCATGTAACTCACGATAAGGATAAAATAATACCAATTCAAAATCCTGTCCAATCTTAATGTACATGTTCAGATTAATGCATACATATACATATACATACATATATATATAAAAGTGTTCGGTTAGGGTACAATGAATAGTATACAAGTAAAACATTATCCTAGACTATGTATCTTAACCGTCATAAAAGGTATACACGGGCTATATGGGTTCATTTCCCCTGCTGAAAGGGCCCTAGTGCGTGTTAACCGCACGAACCAGGGGTATCAAGGAAGGCCAAGGAATGCCCCGACCCCATGAATAACACCCCAAAAATGTAACTCGGACGTCATACGGTGCTCAAGAATATGAGTAATCCTAAGATTACCCTTTTTAGCCTTCAACAACTTTGGAACTCAAAATAAAGATAATCTAGACATGCGGAATCTTGAAATACTGAATTATTGTATTAACTGAGAATCTTAGTTTTGAAAACATATGCTTCAAATTCTAAAACGTAAAATTAGTTTGACAATTCTCTATGATTAACTAGAGAGCCACTGGGACATACTTAAGCTGACTCAAACTAAACATAAAATAATTGATTATAGTACTTCATAAAGTTGGAAAATTAGAATAAATGGGTCCTCAAACTATAAGGATTCACCAACTATCGGGATGTAGGTAGAGATGCTCGCGGTAAATCATACTTATGGAACTGAGCACCAGAACCTACAATATAAGACAATGTAGCAGATAGATGTATATGTAGATAAGTACTTATGAAATGTACTGAGAATGTAGGGGTGAATGCATAAGTAAAACAATAACTCAATGTACTTATATATTTTCAAACAATGTATGCTAAATATAAATGGCTCACCTTGAGCTTGAATAAATAATGAGAGGTGATTTTACCACCCACATGCACCTAACATTCATACATATTACCTTGTTTTGGATGAATAAATAAGACATAGTTGTATTTAAATGCACTAATATCCACTCTTTGTAGGCTAGAGTTGAAGAGATGGAAAGATGTGGAATGAAGATCAAAATGATCAAAAAGAGAGCAACAAAGTGTAGGTGAAGACCTAGAACAAAAGGGTCTCAGTTACCGTGGTCGCGGTTTGCTGACCGCGATCACAGCAGTCAAAGATTCTCAGTTAACTACAGTCAGATAAGTTTGTTGTAGTCTCGGCAGCCGTGGCTGAGGCCAAGTTGGTGCGATCGCGGCTCAGAAAAAATATTCAGTACAAGGGAAAAATTATAAATGCACGTGGTTGATCCCCATATTGATAAAAAAGACTCAAACCCTAGACTCATGAGAATATTTCATCTTCCATAATTTTTAGGTTTTAGCTCTTGACTCCATGGACACCATTTTTGGAGAAGAAAATATTGTGTAAATTATAGGTGAAGAATACATTGGACACTTTCTAAGTGAAAGATTTTCTCACTACCATTGTTGATATTGTGGGAGAGCCAAGTTTGAACTAACATTGTATTAAATCTTCAACAATTTATTTCAATAGCGATTATAGGTATATCTATGCCTATTTATCTTATGCATAGAAAAATCTCCCTCTTGGGGCTATGTGTCAATAGGTATTAAAGTGTGTGTAGGTTATTTTTTATTAGCTTCTATTTTGTAGTTCATGTTTATGGGTTTTATCATTATTATGATAACTTGGTTAGGATTTTGTAGATGAAAGCCCTAAATAACAACATGGATATGATGAGTGAAAGCTCCATGCTCTAGAAAACCTAAAGCCATCTTCGAAATAAGGGTTTCGGTTGAAGTTTAGGAATCCATATCATCCTCAAAAGAGGGATGTGGAGATAAAAGCAATGATCGACAATTTTGTGTGTAGTTTGCTAAATTTTTACTATCTTAGACATAAGGGTGAATGTGAGATTGACTATACCATGGGTATCCTCCTAGAATTAGGGATGCCTAGATTGAGGTTGTGGTTACAAATTGTTAAACACACCTTTTAGGTATTCGAATGAATGGATGGGTGAAAGTTTGGTGTTTTGTCGAAAGACTAGCATCAAAATCTATAACCAAGCCTACCCATATTTGACTTAGCAAACTGCTGTTGATTACTAAATCCCACATGTCACTCCCTTAGTAATGCATAATCCTAAGATCCGTGCTTGAATGTTAAAGTCTAATTATTCATAGCCTTTAATTTATACTAGAAAAGCCAAAAGAAATACTAGTATAAGAGCCTATCTGCCACATTTTATCTTTTTGTAGCATTTGTTTGATTTTAACTTGTATCTATCATTTTGAATTAATTTGATCGCCACTTATACTGTTCATCGTGGATTTGACCCCAACTCCAAAGTTGTGTAAATATATTGCTAAAGACTACGTTACACTTAGTTTGACATGTAAGTTGAGCATTATCCGAAATGGCACCGTAGCTGGGGACAATTTTGTGTATTAAGTTCATTTGGAATTTTAATTTATTTGCTTGAATTCAATCTTGTATAGATGTATTTGTGATTTTATTTGTAGGTAGATTTTATTTATTTTTACTTTTCTCTATGGCATCTTTCACCAAGTATGAGTTGGATAGTTGGAAATCCTATCTTGAATAACCATGTTCATATTGTGATGGACCACACTTCAGGAGAGATTGTAACTATGGTCCTCATAGAGAGAAGGAATCACCATCTCAATCCTATAAGGATTATGGTTGTCCTTTGTGTGGTATTCAAAATGGACATTGGGATGATTGCCCAAATGCCCCTCCCCCTATTATACTAAGTGAAATGCTAGTTTTTCTTATGAGATTAGTAACTCTTATGATGAGAAGAAGACAGAGCAATATGCCTAGTCCAATAATTATGACCCAAGGTTATTTAACTATTTTGGATCGTGTTGATACAATATGGGAGAATATAGAAGATATGCATCAAGAATGGACAAGTGTCAAGAAAGAGGAAATGGACAAAGAAGAAAAGCTTAAAACAATTCTTACCATGCCCATGGCCCTGGAGGAGGTTTATCAAGAAGAGAAACCAAGTTATGATGAGGAGCTTAATAATGAAGCCTCCTAGGTGACTCCCCAATCATCCGAATCGTATGAGAAAGAAGCATCCACAATAACAGAAATGGTACTAGAGTAAAAAGAAGAATTGATGCTAAACTATTGTGACGACTCTATTTTATTTTGGGGTGCAGGTACTTCAGAGGAGCCGAACCTGAAATTAGGTGTTGGACCTCATTCAACCAATTTTTCAACCTTATGCTTAGAGTATATAATGATGATCCATCCCATTATTTAAAAGGAAGATTGCAGGGAGGCAGATTCTGACTCTTATATTATGGTATTTGTAATTCAAAAGGAGCATATAGAATCCCATCCATCAATGTCCAAGAAACTCAAATTCCAATGTACAAGGAATGGTCTATTTACGTGCTCACTTTTTCCCAAAAAACCAATTCAGAAAGTTGATATCAAACTCGGTAAAAGGTGAAAGTCATCCAACTGGCGAGATCAAAACTTGCTTGTCCTATACTAGCCTCTTCTAAGCCTCATGTTGGAAGATTTGAATCTTCTGTACCTCTGCCGCTCATTCCATTTTGAATAAAAGTTAGGACAGAGATTCAACTCTTCTAAATAGAGAGACAAAAAAAGAGGTAGAGTCATCGTGCCCCGATAATAAATGAACTGCTCGGTGGGAGGCAACCCATCATGCCATGAAAATTGAAAAGTATCCTTTTTATTCATGAATGATAGAGTAGAATTAATCTTTATTTTTAAGCATACATAATCTATGCGGTACCAGTGCTAAAGAAAATTTTGATTGAATTTGAAAAAAAAAATTATGAAATTGGCATGTTTGGATAGAGTAGAAAATGTAGAAAATCTAGTCGTTTGGTCTCAGTTAATGCAACCGTTGCGGAGGCTATGGGACCATAATCGCGGACCTAGGACTGTGATCACGGTCAATTCAGTTTAACAAAACATCCGACTTCCCATTTCTCCCACACTTCTCCTTCAATCTGTCTCAAAAATTCTCTGTAATTTATGTCATTACATAGCATATTCAAGCATTAACTTTCCCCCTTGCATCACTGGATCTAGTTCTCAACCTTAAAACTGAGAGATTTTTATAATACTCGATTCATGGCCGCAAAATTCTAGCACACCTACTATGATGATTATCACAGGACTAAGCTACTACCTGAAAGGGGTATTATCTTATAAAAGGGGGAGGAGAAGCTCCCAGAATTCCATGCCAGACACACTGTGACCCGGTAGATGTGTTTTGACCAAGAACCTTACTATGCTAATGTGCAGTGGGTGCATGAGTTCTATGCAAACCTCAATGTAGTTTATATCATAAACCTAATGATGATAATTTAGGGAAACAAGTTGAACTTTGGAGCGGAGCAGGTTAATTTAATGTATGGACTCCCAAATGCTGACATGAGGCAGTTCTAGGTAAGAGCATGCAAACTGGGGACCTGAATGTCCAATATTTTATGTCCTAAAAAAGCAGTTCCTTGGTCTATCACCAAGAGAGATATTCCGATAAAGGACTTCAAAGAAAAAGCCAGACTATGGCTGAACATCATATGCAGTCAGGTATCGCCATGTACCCAAATGACAATTGTCACAGATTTGAGATCTTTGATGATGGCTTACATCTTATTTGGTATCCCACTCAATATGGGTGAGATTGTTATTTAAGAGTGGAGGTATTTCCATACTCATGGAGGTATGCACCTTCTTCTCCCTTCCCTTCTCAGAGAGCTTTGAAAAAAGGTAAGAGTGGATGAGTATGCTACAGATACTTGGATGTACCCAAGCTCTCTGATGTATCAAGTCAAATTCAGAGGCGAGGGCGGCCTAGGTCATATTAAGAAGAGAAAAATAGACATGGGAAAATCAGTCCAAGCGGATATAGATTCTTGTAGATCTTCGTCAGCCAACCCCCTTGATGACATCTCAGGTAAAATAAAAAGGTTAGAAAGCTAGTGTCCAGATTGCCTCAGGGACCAGGAGACCCATCCATCACTCATCACTCATATGTTACTCGGACAAATTATGACATATATCGTGAGGAGAAAAAGAAGATGGGTGACACTGCTGCCAATTTAGATGAGCCTACTTAGCCTTGGTAGGATGACACAAGGACATAAAGAAGTCATATGAGAAGATGATAAAGAGAGAGAAAAAAGATACAAATAATTTTAAAATCTATGGAATAGCGTAAAAAGGCATCTTTAAGGTTCTAAAATCTAATCAATGACTACCTTCACTGAGGTTGGATAGTGAAGATGAGGACCCTACTGATTGGTTGGTTGATGATACTGATGGTGATGGTATAGAGTCAGCAGGAGAGAGAAGCTCTTGAGGAAAATTCAGGAAGACCCCTCTGACTCTTGCTTTATTACACATGCATTGAGGACAATATATTCTTTTTAGTTGGGGATGCCCCCGAATAGTGTTTTGATGTTCTGATGGTGGATATTTCTTTTTATGTGATTGTTTTGAGATGATGTTTTGGATATTGTTTTTATTTTGTTTCGAGATTCTACATTTTTGGGTACCCTAATGGTACCTACATTTTATGGATTATCATGTTTTTCATTTATTTTTAGTATTCTCTTAATTTTATTTTATTTTGATTTTGGTGATCATGACTAGCTTTACCATGATGGGTTGATTGACGACATTCTTAAGGGTGAAGCATCGTGTTTGGGTTTTGAGTCATAGGTGCAGGGGGAGTCTAAGTACCCGTCGAAAAAATCTTAAAAATGCAACGAAAGTCTGTGTACTTGTGACATTGTATGTTGTAAAGTTGGGGTCACTTTGTACACCATTGGTGAAGTCTGAGTAGCCAATTTGATAGTTTTTCCTTTTTGAGCCTCAATGTGAGACTAAGGCTTTGGTTGCTGCCATAATTTAGAAAATTGTGTGTGGTGCTAATGTAAAATGAACAACCCCCTCCGTCCAAAATTTTTCATAATAAAATCAAGGGCATGGACATGAGCAATTTTGTAACAAAACTTTTTCTCTTTTTGTGGCTTCATAAATATTGACTTATGCATATAAATAGATACTACCTTATTGTATCTCACAGGAGGGAGATTTGAGACACCTTGGAGAATTTTGCATGCCATATGTGGTAAGATTTTGGTATTCATCTCTTGTACACTTATGTTATCTAGAACTTACCCCATTAGTCTTTCAAACGTAATGTTGATTTTATTCGGTGGGAGAAATGATCTTTGGCCACCTTTGTGAGTTCGTAAGCCCACTTTATCCTAAAAATCCTACCAAAGCATTAATAAAATCCCTACTTATCCACTTTGATCCTTTGGACCTTTTGTCGGCAAGCATATTACAAGCCACATTCCATTCCTTTTATCCCTCTTTTGAACTGTACCCTCCTTGAACTTGAAAATGCAATGTTAGGATTAAATTTTAAGTTGGGGTTGTTAAAGTTAATGGAAGGAAGTTTGAAGCCACAAAGTGTTAGTGAAATGCCTTTTATGCCTAAAACTGTGAAATAAATTAACAGAAAAGGAATGAGTACATCAAAGAATTGAATTGCACGAAAGTTACAAGAAAAGGAATTAAAAGATAAGTGGTGAACTTGGAATAAAAAATAGGCATACAAAAAGTAAAAAATAAAGAAGAGTGGCCCTTAGTCGGAAAAGGAGGATTGTCAAATGTGATGAAAAACTTCAAGGAGGGGTGTATCCATGTTGTTCCTAAATGATATCGTACCCTAACCTGAACCTACTTTACAAAATTAGAAAGTCCTTTGAGATATCCAACCATTTGCTTTCTTCATAGTGGCAATTGAAAATAGGGGCAAGCCTATGGTATGACACTTGGTGATTTTTTCACCTTCTGACAATGAGGCAAATAGAGTATAGCTTAGTTGTGGTCAAAATAGAGTCACTTCTAGAGTAGTGGTTTTTGTTTCTTAGACTCTCTTTGAACTACTATGTAGCCTTGAATATAGCAATTTTATAGTTAGGGGTGCAATGAAATTTTCTTAGCCTATGTGTAATGAGTTACTTGTGGTAGTGACTAAGGTTAAAGTCATTTTGATCTTTAAGGCATGAAATTTGGGCATAAACAATTGTGTCTCATGGTAAGAGGTAGTGTTTCTTATGGACAAGCAATAGCTTTAAGTTGGGGTTGTTGATTAGTGGTGATTTTTGATAACGCTCAATCTATAACTCTCGTAGGAGTGTAAAGCGGTCGTTGTCAAATATATAACCCAACTAGGTTGGGTATCGATCCCACAGGGAATAGCTTGGTCAACAAGTAAGCAAAGATTACTAGACTTTTAGTTCAAGTCTCGTCAAAAGGGGGGAGTTTTGTCGTGCAAGTAATGTAACCAAAGTAATAAGGTATAAACGGAAAATAGCAAAGTTAAAAGTAAAAATGTTTGGTAAGATGTAAAACAATGAGAATTGAGAGGTTGGGGGTGTGTCCACCTTATGAGTTATACGTCTCTATTGGCTATGAGTTATGCAAAATTCAGACATGCATGTGCTTATAGAGAATTGTATTCTATGGTAAATCCAAGCGTCTTTCGACCTTAACAAGGACTATTTCACTTTAACTCTTTCGAGCTTAAAGCGTATCTAATGGTACAAATTCTCCAAGAGGTTAATCCAGTTATGGCACTAACTTTTTACTAGGGGATGGGACCCTATTACCTTGACATTATCTCTTTTCCAGAAATATAACTTTTCTTTCGAACAAGTTAATGCTATACTGGCGTTATTCTATGCGTCTGCAGCCACAAAAATTTGCATTAAGATGAAGAGAATAATGATATAAGCAACACACGTGTCACGAATTCACAAACTCATAGCCTTAGATAGTATCTCATAAGGCTTCCATAACCCCAACAGAGAAGTTTAGCTATTCATGAGTGCGATGGAAATCACAATAGACATTTTCATTATACCACAATAAAAGATCTCACGTGTAGTATGGTGTGGTGTTAGGCGTGAATTCCTTGCAAAATAGCGATTCTCTTGTTGTAAAATTAAAAGTCAAATAGATGAAAAATAATGTCAACAATGAATTAATAAAGAGAATTGTTTTGATGGATGGATGGATGGTGGATGGATGGGAATTGATGGAATGGGGGAATTGTGAGGAATGCCTTAAAATCTCTAGAAAAATAGGGTATTTATAACACCCATATCCTATTCCTACTAAGCTACTGCATTACTTAACCCAATCCTATTAGGTTAATGTATCATTATCCTAATCCTACTAAGTTACTGCTAGTCCCCAAAGTCTTCAGAATTGCTATTTTTGCTCGGGATAGATTTTCCATGCGCCACTTTTTGTCCTTGCCGTGTAAGCTTTCCCTTCCTTCTTTCGTGAAGCTTTCTTTGGCGTCAAGTTACCCATAAAATGCTGAATTCTGCATCATTTATACCTGAAAACTTTCTAATCATGTTCGTTAGCTCACTTACAGGAAAAAGGACTAAAAGTGCATGAATTATATAATTTGTCCTCAAAACTTAGCTAAAATATGGGTAAAATATATTACTTTAGGCGTGTAAATTCGCCTATCATCAACACCCCACACTTAAAGCTTTGTTCCTGCTCGAATAAAATATCATGTCCATATAAACATCTACTTAGAGTTTCACAGTAACAACACAAAATAGTCATCAAGACAGGCATAGCAATCATTAACAAAGAGTAGTTTTCTGATCACTTCTAGAAACAATTCAACCTCTAATATAGACTCGTGATGATGGTTAATTCGTATTCAAAAGTTAAGGCACAAAGAATCATACACGACTACCTAAAACTCATCAACCATGTGTGTCTCACATAAGATATTACCCATAATCGCTCACAAATATTGCATTTTTCGAAACATGGGTACAATTTTCTCCATGCTCTCGCTCTCACAAAGAATTCATATGTTGCAACTGATGACCATAGGCTTGCCTTTAGTGTAATGCTCCACTAAATATCAGAATGCTAATCTTAGGATCAAATAGGTCTTTTACAGGTTGTAATGTAGGCTAAGGGACGGGTAGGACTATTTTGGCCAGAAGTAGTGACTATGTTCCCAAGCGCTTTAATACGTCACATTATGCCATTAATACTTTTCTTTCAAACAACCTTTCTACTTTCTTTTATTCTACCACCCCTTTTCTCCACCTTTGTTTTTCAATTTTAAACATAACTAACTTTTCAGTTTTCCTTTCCCTTTTCTTTTCATAACACCTCTTATGATAGCACTTCTTTTTCATAACGACTTCAAGCACCAATACATTCTAAAGCATAATAATTGCCCAATTTCCTCTTATTTTGTCACATGCCTTTACACTTTTAAAGCACTTAGGAATTTGGATCAAATTATGGTCTTGAAAAAATGGATTAGGCTTACATATGAGGTTGTCAAAGAAAATAGGCTAAAGGCTCAAAGGTGTTAACTAGGATAATGTCCATGGGTAGGTAAAAAGAAGGTAAACAAGTATAGGTTGCCAAAGAAATGCCTAAATCATCTCCTAGACTTGCACTCCTTATTTTTGCTTCACATACATACCAGGCAAGTTCTAGCATCAGCCACAAACTCTATATCCTTACACACACAAGGCACATGGTCGACTTTATTGGGAGTAGCATAGACTCTTGACCCAACAAATGAAGGAATTGAACCACCCAATATCACATAGTGAGTCACAATTAGAGCCTAAACGTCTCAATAGTCATGATTTTAGCACAAACTCTTGTCATAATCTCATGCTGCCTATTAGAATAATTTCATGCGAAGTTAAGTTAAAAAAAAATTACCTAAAAAAATTGACTACTAAAAAGAAAAACAAAACAAACATAAATGCAAATGCAGATAGAGAAGTATAGCATGCAAATACCAACACCCCACACTTAGACGGGACACACTGCCCTCAGTGGAAAATAAATAAGAAGAACCTGGTTAGTCGGACTCCTCCTCTATGTCTTGGGTCATACCCCCTTCGTCGGAATCATCATCAGAGTCGTCATCCTCAGAAGTTCCTCAGAAGTACCCCACTTGATTCCAAGAGTGTGTCGAGGTATTTGCAGCACGGAGGATTCAGCTTGCTCTTTTCTTCCTCTTTTCTTACCTTTCTGTGTGGTGGGCGCTTTTTCTTTTCCTTGTCTTGCTTTGGGTGACATTGTACCTGAGATTATAACGATAGTCAAGTTAGCATCATCTCGGTGGATAAAATCAATAAACAGGCAGTAGTGGCACCACCCCACACTTAGTTTGTTGGCATTAACTAGTGAAATAAAAGTTTGTCGATTATTCAGACTTCATCGATATACGTTTTAGGTGCTATATTCCAACAATAAAATCAGTGCAGTCATACTTCTTGTATTCTTAGAACTACTTTCATTTTTTATATATCAAGACTACTACATAGGGATTGAATCAAGGTATAGCATCTAGAAATCACAACCTCCTATGTGGGTAGTCAACCATAATTCTCATCTTAATGAACAAGTTATTCCAACATGTAAGATTTCTATTGACAAGATTATGCAATCTTTGTGACCATGTCAATTCCGCAAAAGTATGATAGTGCATCAAAATCAAATTCAAGTTGGAAACATATTAAGATCATTCTTACGTATTCTTTCACTCACTTAGTTGTATCACAACAATTCAATCACATTCAAATCATCAATACTACTTCAAGATTTAACAATTCATAATAGGCGTAGTAGTGTAGTACTTACGGAATATAAATGAAGAACAAAGAAGTACTTACTTGATTGATGCCTTTGGATGATGTTCTTGTGAAGTAAAAGAGCAAAAGGAAAATTTTTTAAGAGGATTTGGAAAGGTAGGCGGCGCTTATGCTAGGTTTGCAATGTGTTTTTGGTCTAAGACTAAGTCTCTTACTTATAGGACAAGCTTGGGTCGGGTTTTGACCCATTTAAAATTGGATTTGGAGACCAAAAGTGACCATAGGCGGCACCTTTTGCTTTGCCTATGCTTGGCATAGGCGACGCCTTTTGCAAAGCATTGTTGAGCATAGGCGGCGCCTATGCCATGGCATTGTTGGGCATAGGCAGCGCCTATTCCATGGCATATGAGATTCAGAGACAAAAGGCATTGTCATAGGCGGCGCCTATGCTATGGCATTCTTAGGCATGGGCGGCGCCTATGCTATGGCACACTAGATTCCGAGGGCTTAGGCCATAGTATAAGCCTAGCCTTGTTCGTGGCCTAGTTTTACATAGGCCTAGCTTTGTTCTTTGCCTATATTTTCATAAGCAATGCCCAATCCATAGCCTTTTGCTTTTTCATTCCTAACTTACCACCTTCAACATGCAATACTTCCAACTCAAAATTTGAAACCGACCTCCTTGGTTTACACCTCTTTGCACCTACATTCACTCAAAAACAACAAAGACGATTAGAACGATGGGTTGCCTCCCATCAAGCGCCTTAGTTTTGGTCGTGGCACGACTCTTCTTTTTGGATTTTTATTTATCAAAAGCAAACACGTAATAGAACAAAACAAAAAAAATGAAAAATGATAAACGATGGGTTGCCTCCCATCAAGCGCTTGATTTATTGTTGCGGCACAACATAGCTATCTCGATTAATTAGACTTCATCGAGATAGATGGTGGATCGTTTTCTATATGAATTCAGACGACAATGAGGCTTACTTGTAGGCATACAATCTTCTTCGGGATGACCCTTGTACATGCTTATCCTAGGAGGGATACCAATTATATCATCAATAGTACAACCCATAGCTCTCTTGTATCTCTTCAGAGCAGAGATGAGAGCCTCTACGTGCTGTTCGCTTGAATCATCCACCACACTTACCAGAAGTATATTTCCACTTTCCAAGAAAACATACCTTAGATAATCAGGAAGCTCTTTCAATTCTAGCATTGATGGCTCTTCAATGGAAGTCTTCGCTGTTGGTGACGGTTGATTCTTAAGATCAAGATCTAACTTCTTAGGAGTATTAGCATAGGACCCTAATTCTGTTAGAGCACACGTAGTTTCTTCATAATCTTCATCATCCTCATGCTCAACATTCAGCAGCGCATCAGACAGTGAATCAACAATAAGCAGATTTTCTACAGATAATGCTTTCTTATCCTCATAAGCTACGGAGAACACATTCATATCGCTGGGTTGCTTCATTGCTTAGCATATATCAAAACGGACCACTTCGTCATTCAACTAAAATAAAAGCTCATTAGCTATCATGTCAATAAGCACACTTCCTGTTGTAAGGAAAGGACATTCCAAGATTATGGGAACTTCAGAGTCCACCTCACAATCCAGAATAACGAAGTCTGTAAGAAAGATGAATGAAGAAACCTTCACCAGCACATCATTCAAGATACCCATAGGTCGTTTTACCGACCTATCAGCCATCACGAGCCTCATATTGATTGGTGTCGGATCGCCTAACCCCAACTTCTTGTAGATGGATAGTGGCATCAAATTGATTCTAGCACCCAGATCGCACAATGCCTTAGCAAAATTCATAGATTCAACCGTACACGGAATAGTGAAAGCACCCGGGTCAGCCTTCTTCTAAACTAGTGATCGGGTAGCGATTGTGCTGCAGTGATGAACAGTATCCTTCAACTCATAGCTTTCTGCTCACTTCTTTATCAAAAGATCCTTCATAAATTTTGCATACCCAGACATTTGTTCTAGTGCCTCTACCAACGGAACATTAATGGTCAGCTGATTTAACATATTCATGAATTTGCTGAATTTTGTATCATCCACAATCTTCTTCAATCTCTGAGGAAAAGGTGGTGGTGGATAAGGAATTGTTTTCTCCACGGTTTTCTTCTCCTCTTGCTTCCGTTTTTCAGCCTTTTCAGGCTGCAACATACTCGGTGTGACGTCATGGACGTCGTGGGTGGTTTCTATGGCAGCTTCTCCTTTTGCCTTATCATCGATGTTTGCTACCTCGTCAACCACTTGCTTGCCTTTGGATGAAGTTTCCAGCACCTTACCACTTTGGGTAGTAATAGCCATGCATGATCCGTCATTCCTTGGATTTTGCACAGTATCGCTAGGTAAAGTGTCAGCCTTTGTTTGATTGAGTGCTACTGAAAGTTGGCTCAATTGTTGCTCTATTTGCTTTATTGAAGTGGAATGTGAGTCAACCAATTGCTTCATCGAGGACAAGTCATGTATTACCTCAGTTACTCCCGCGCTGGTTGCTTCTACTCCTTTCAATAGTTTAGCCATCATATCTTCCATGCTTTCGGAACCAGATGTGGTGGTGTCACGTCTTCCTGGGTGAACATATAAACCACTCTTTTCAGTCTTGTTCTTCCAACTCTCTTGATCCCGGTCCTTGTTTCCAGAATTATCATAATAGTTCCGACCTTGGTTTCCTTGGGCATTGCCTCGGAAACCCCCCTGATTGTTCAAGTAGTTGGCTTCTTCTTCTGAATCAGATTCGTCTCTTCCTTTTAACGCAACAGCTTTGACTTTTTTGGTCTTCCCTGATAATAGATGCTTTATAAGAAGATCCACTTGTGTTTTCATGTGCGCCATATCTTGATCACGTTTTTCATCTCTTCTCCTTTGTTCCGCAGTCATGCCAATAGATAAATTGGGGCTTGCTACCTCAGAATCCCTGGTATGCCAAGCTCTACTTTGCTTTGTCATCCGATCTAGCATATTGCTTGCATGCCCAAAGGTGAGGTCCATAAATGATCCTCCAGCTGCATTATCCACCACTGGTTTAGTTATTGAATTCAAGGATCTGTATAGTATCTCCATTAAGTGGACATTGGTCATGTGATGGTTTGGTCACCTCATAAGCTTTGTCTTGAACCTCTCCCATGTTTCATGAAGAGCTTCGGTTGGAAGCTGCCGAAAGTTGCTGATTTCATCTCTTAATTGTGCTTTTTTGGATGGGAAAGAATCTTTCTAGGAAAGCGTCTCTCAATTGCCTCCAATTTGTAATAGAATCAGGAATCAGCCCATTCAACCATAGAGTTGCCTCGCCAGACAGAGACAATGGAAATAGATGTAATGGAATTGCATTCCGACCAACGCCAGGATTGTCAAACGACATGCATGTAGAAATAAAGTTGATGAGATGCATATTCGGATCATCGCCTGCTAGTCCCCCAAATAATCCCTTGAGTTACAATAACTGAATCATGGTGCTCGTGATGTTGAACTTGGCTCCGGGTGCCAATGGCGGAAGAATAATAGCTCCTGTGGCACCAGCTCCATCCAAATCAACATCATCATTGTCGAATGATGGTTGCACGGGTCGGCGTTCATGCCTAAACCTTGCTTGACGATCTCTTCTGTTGGCAGGTGTTGCGATCTCAGCAGCATGCCTAGGGTTTAGTAATTCCTCATAGCCTAGGTCCTCATCATCAGGATTTGTTGCACGGCCTGGGTTATCAATATTCTGTTGATGCACTTGAGTAGCTATCCTTTCAATTTCACGTTGTGCATCCATTGATGCACTGAAAAAACCTGAAAAAAAACAAAAACAACAACTAAAAGTAAAAGTACGAGAATCTTTGACCAAAGGGTCTAGTAACTATCACAAACTTAGTTGACAACCGTATTCCCCAGCAACGGCGCCAATTTTTGATAACGCTCAATCTACAGCTCTCGTAGGAGTGTAAAGCAGTCGTTGTCAAATATATAACCCAAATGGGTTGGGTATCGATCCCACAGGGAATAGCTTGGTCAACAAGTTAGCAAAGATCACTAGACTTTTAGTGCAAGTCTCGTTAAAAGGGGGGAGTTTTGTCGTGCAAGTAATGTAACCAAAGTAATAAGGTAAAAACGGAAAATAGCAAAGTAAAAAGTAAGAATGTTTGGTAAGATGTAAAACAATGAGAATTGAGAGGTTGGGGGTATGTCCACCTTATGAGTTATACGTCTCTATTGGCTATGAGTTTTGCGGAATTCAGACATGCATGTGCTTATAGAGAATTGTATTCTATGGTAAATCCAAGCGTCTTTCGACCTTAACAAGGACTATTTCACTTTAACTCTTTTGAGCTTAAAGAGTATCTAATGGTACAAATTCTCCAAGAGGTTAATCCAGTTACGACACTAACTTTTTAATAGGGGATGAGACCCTATTACCTTGACATTATCTCTTTTCCAGAAATATAACTTTTCTTTCGAACAAGTTAATGCTATACTGGCGTTATTCTATGAGTCTGCAGCCACAAAAATTTGCATTAAGATGAAGAGAATAATGATATAAGCAACACACGTGTCACGAATTCACAAACTCATAGCCTTAGATAGTATCTCATAAGGCTTTCACGACCCCAATAGAGAAGTTTAGCTATTCATGAGTGCGATGGAAATCACAATAGGCATTATCATTATACCACAATAAAAGATCTCACGTGTAGTATGGTGTGATGTTAGGCGTGAATTCCTTGCAAAATAGCGATTCTCATGTTGTAAAATTAAAAGTCTAATAGATGAAAAATAATGTCAACAATGAATTAATAAAGAGAATTGTTTTGATGGATGGATGGATGGTGGATGGATGGGAATTGATGGAATGGGGGAATTGTGAGGAATGCCTTAAAATCTCTAGCAAAATAGGGTATTTATAACACCCATATCCTATTCCTACTAAGCTACTGCATTACTTAACCCAATCCTACTAGGTTAATGTATCATTATCCTAATCCTACTAAGTTACCGCTAGTCCCCAAAGTCTTCAGAATTGCTGTTTTTGCCCGGGACAGATTTTCCATGAGCCACTTTTGGTCCTTGGCGTGTAAGCTTTCCCTTCCTTCTTTCGTGAAGCTTTCTTTGCCGTCAAGTTATCCATAAAATGCTGAATTCTGCATCATTTATACCTGAAAACTTGCTAATCATGTTCGTTAGCTCACTTACAGGAAAAAGGACTAAAAGTGCATGAATTATATAATTTGTCCTCAAAACCTAGCTAAAATATGGGTAAAATATAGTACTTTAGGCGTGTAAATTTGCCTATCATCAATTTTCTCACTCACTCTCGCTCAAAATTTGTACACATTATATTGTTTTTGATGAATAAAGGAGACATAGTTGTATTTAAATTCACTTATATACACTCTTTACAGGTTTATAGCTGAAGCAATTGAAAGATGTGGTATGGAGCTCAAAATGATCAAAAAGAGAGCAAGAAAGTGCAGCTAAAGACCTGGAACAAAAGGGCCTCAATTACCGTGGTCGCTGTCTGTGGACCGCAATCACAATAGTCAAATATGGTTAGTCAACTGTGGTCACTTGAGTCTGTCGTGGTCGCGGTAGCCACGGTCATGGCCAAGCTGGTGGGATCGTGGCTAAGTGAAAATATTCATTCCAAGGGTAAAATTATAAATCCATGTGTCTTATCCCAATTTCGACAAAAAAGACTCAAACCCTAGCCTTATGAGGATATTCCATCTTCCCTAATTTTTATGGTTTAGCTCTTGACTCCGTACATCCATTTTTGGAGAAGAAAATACTGTGTAAATTTTGGGTGAAGAATACATTAAAGAGTTTCTAAGTGGAATGTTTGCTAACTACCATTGTTGATATTGTGGGAGAGCTAAGTTTTAAGGAACATTCTCTTAAATATTCAATAATTAATTACAATGGAGATTATGGGTATATCTATGTTTATTTATCTTATGTGTAGATAAATCTCCCTTTTAGGTTTATGTGTGAATAGGGGTTAAAGTGTGTGTGGGTAGTTATTGATTAGCTTCTATTCAGTGGTTCATGTCTACGGGTTTTATCATTGTTATACTAACTTTGTTGGGATTGGATAGGTGAAAGTCCAAATACCCACATAGAATGATGAGTGAAGCTCTATACTCTAGAAAACCCAAAGACATCTTTGAAAGAAGGGTTCTGGGTGAAGTTTAGCAATTCATATCATCATCGAAAGAGGGATATGGTGACCAAAGCAATGATAGGAAATTGTGTATGTAGTTTGCTAAATTTCCACTATCTTAGACATAAGGGTGAATGTGAATGTGCAGTAGACTATACCATAGGTATCATCCTAGAAATAAGGATGCCTAGACTGAGTTTGTCGTTACAAATTATTGAACACACCTGTTAGGTATTCTAAAGAATCAATAGGTGAAAGTTTGGTGTTTTCTGGAAAGACTAGCATCAAAATCTATAACCAAGCCTACCCATATTTGACTTACTAAATTGATGTTGATTACTAACTCCCACATGTCACTCACTTAGTAATGCATAATCCCAAGACCCATGATTAATTGTTAAACTCTAGTTATTCATTGCCCCAAATTTATATTAGAAAAACCCAAGAAGAAATACTAGTATGGGGGCCTATCTCCGCCATTTTATCTTTTTGTACCATTTTTTTGAATTTAATTTATATTTATCATTTTGAATTAATTTAATCGCCACTCACATTGTTCATTGTGGATTCAAACCCGACTCCAAAGATGGGTAACTATATTGATGACAACTACCTTGTACTTAATTTGAGATGTAAGTTGAGCGTTATCAATAAACAAAGAAGTGAAAAGTAAACATGAGTAGTAAAGAATAATGATAAACTTTTTGAGACACAACACTTAGTTCTAAAAGCTTTTGTTTTATTCTTTATTAGGTAGCTTTTTCTAACCAACATACACCATGTAAGCTATCATAGTGTCCAACGTCATTTCCCTCATAGGAAAAATCTCACATTAGGGAGACTACCCTGGCCATTGGAATAGGACCTAATCTAAACTGATCACTATCTATCATTTCATCCATATTGGGAATAATATTAACCCACATTGGCTCATAGTTTTGGGGTATGTGGCCTTAGACGCATGCCCAACTCAGTGGTAAATACTACTCCCTTAGTACTTAGTGCTTATACTATAGGAAATCCACCTAAAAATAGCATGAAGTTTTACATAATGACCCAATTATGCTTCTCTTTCTTTAAATCATGATCAAGATGAATATATATGGATTCCAATATTAGATTTCGCTCAAAAGATCAATTCTTGTTTTAAATCTTGGTATAAACTCATCAAGAGAAACTTAAGAGCTTGATCTTCTTGAAATTTTAAAACTCAATCATAGGGCTTAAAATTCATGCTATGAATTCATTGTCATTAATAATTAACCTTCATCCTCAATAATAATCTTGAAATACTTTAAAAATTCTAGTCAAGATAATGAAATTCAAGTCTCAACACAAATAATCAAGTCACATGCTTAAATAGGAGAGAGAAATCATGCAATTCAACACTTAAATGACTTTTTAACTTCATAAACTAAAAGCAACAATATTTGGGGATGAACTGTAAATTGTAAATCATGCAAATTTAACTTTTAAAACTAGTTTTGGGGGCTTTAATCTTTTGTTTTGAATGATTTTGGGTGAGGAAGAATGACCCAATTTCCCTTAAATACACTGAAACAAAATCTAGAAAAATAAGGGAGCGTGCGTTGTGGGCTCTAGAGCATCAAAATAGAGCTTGCGCCGCGGACAGATTGCGTGCTATTACTGATCTGGACTTTCAAACATAACCTTAAGATCATCCAAAAATTCCAAAACATACCTGAGAAGTACCCTTGACATACCCAATCATAAATAAACTTTAAAATCGACATTCTAAGGTCGAGAAGGTCAAGAATAAAATCATCGAATTTTAGGAGCTTTAGAAATAACTAATCTCAACACTTAGTGAAATATTCTAAGTCTTAGACCCCTCTAATATCCAATAGTGAGATGAATTGGGTAAAGATCTTGCGAGGTCTTACACCATGTCAATCTCGAATATAATTAAATATCGATAGAGTGAACCATACACACGATCATTCAGACCAACCCTCATGCCAGCAAATGCGAGTTTCTAGAATCAGTCCTCCGCAACCCTCACCTTTACGATTTAGCTTCATAACCCCCATTAATCCCAATTAAAACAAGTTTCACACAACCCATCGATTTAACCAAGGAATTTACATCTAAGGCACGCCAAAGGTATCATTATACCCTGATGCTTGTAATCTTATTATTATGCCTTTACAATTCCATTAACTTAGGGGAATGCCTCGACCCCCTTTGTTTATTAAATAGAGTTAGGGAATTCCTTGACTCTTGTTAGTTATCAAATCAACTTGGGGGAATTCCTTAACCCCCGGGCTTCAAATTTAATATCAAAACATGGCTAACAAGTCTTTCTAAACCATTTTTCATCAGTTTAACCTTTTATATAGTGCAAAAATATAGGTAAGTAAGTCAAATCATGAGGAAAATCATATTCGAAGCCAATTACACACGTGTGTTGAGGGAACACAATTTACAAAACCAAATTCAAAACCAAAATCATCAAAATGGGGGAATTCCTTGACCCACTTTCCTATTTCTATACTCATGCACCCAATTAGTTCAAAAACAATTGATAAAGTAGAATCAATGCATATAAAATCAATGGAATCAAATACAAGTAACATTCTAACCAAAACCCCCAACCATATAAAAACCAATGTTTAAATCCACATGAAAAACCATTTAAACACATACTTTAAGTAAAACAAGTTTAAGGGGGGAGAGATAAATGCCTTAGATATCAAGAATTACGGAGAGAAATCAACCCTTTAACACTCTAATTGCCAATTCCTTAGAAACCGTAGGTGTTCCTTACTTAGAGATTTGAGAGAGCTTGAGAGAGTGTATTTGATGGTTAAGTGTTGAAATATTTTATGTTCGTGGGTCTTAAGTGGGGAAATAAGGAAATGATAGGAATACCCCCCTTAAAAGTACAGAAAAGGATGCCAAGGCATAACAGATCATCATATGACTCGTGATGAATCCTTATGAGTTGTCACCATGACTCGTGGTCTAAGTAATGTCTTAGGTTCATCTTAGTGTTTACCCTACAAATCAAACCCTTCTACTTGTAGTCAGACCTTACTACTCATAGGATCCAGTTATAGTCAGGACAAAGACATTTGGACACTACACTGGTTTGGCTATTAAAGGCACACTATAGATAGTGAAGAATCTTGACAACTCGTTTGGTACAAGTCATCACCAAAGGAGTGGCAGCGGTAGACTTTTTTGGTAGCCTACAATTTTGGGTCATATGACCCATAATGACACCTTGTAACTCGTAAAGTATGTCATAGGTTCGGCATTAAGCTCTTGCAGTCACTGCGATGGTCACAAGCTCTCACTAGAAGGCTTTATTGTGAAAGACCACATTAGCCCGTTCTGCCATAAGTACCTCCATAGTCCGCTGAGTCTTCTCTTTCTCCGATCATAATGCCCCCTGATCCCTTTATTTTTCTTTCATCCCCCCTGAATAAGTAAGACCCCACACTTTCGAATTTAAAAAAAGAGGCTTTTGTAGCTCGTGCAAAGTGGTAACTATATTAAGGCCTCGCACCGGTGCTAGTTGAACCTTCTTCGGTCTCTTTCAGCGGCGGGCTTGGCCCTGCGAGAACATATTCGGACATGCGCACTACTCATATTAGTACTAGAAGCCCCCAGAGAAGGCTTGGAAGACTATGAGCCCCACCTTCTGCGCTTCCCCTTTTTCAAAAGAAGGGTCGGATCTAGAAAAAATTGATGAAATGAAAGAAATTCGAGTGAATGGTAAGTACAAAATAAAGGATAAATTCCACTCTCTTTCTTTTTTGATTACCTTCCTCGTATATGTATAAGATTGAATCCATTCAATTTCTAAAAAGGATTACTAATCCTTAAATTTTCAAGGAATCCTTCATCAGTGGTTGTGAATGAATGATTTTGCAATCTTTTCGACCATGGTTTCATAGGAGCAAGTCAGAAAGATTGAGAAATAGAACCATCTGATTTACTTCATTCTTAATAGCCACGAGCTGATCATCTTGTGAAGAATTTTTTTCAAGGACCAAAAATCTCGAGTGTTACATTCTTTCCCCTGGATCATTCATCCCCTAATGATGAGTCAAGGAATCCATTATCAAGATTTAACACAGAAATGCAACCGTAATTACGAACTAAGATATTAAGTAATACATACCCTAAGTACTATTTTCCAAAGCGGGAAACAAGAATGGATATTTGGACTTCATGTCCTCTTTAGCTTCCCAAGTTGTTTTTTCAACCATATGACTCCTCAATAGATCCTATACTAAAGCCACATCCTTAACCTTAAACAATAGACTTGTCCATCAAAAATTTCAACGGGACTTCATCATAGGATAATAAATCTGAAACACCAACACTCTCTAAAGGAACAACCAAGGAAGAATCACCTACACACTTCTTGAACATTAAAACATGGAACACCAGATGGATAGAATGAAATTTTAAGGCAACTCTAACTCATATCTTAGAATCATGTACGGGCCAACAGATTGAAGACTGAGCTTCCTCTTATTTCCAAACCTCATAACCTCTTTCACATGATAAACCTTACAGAATACCCAATTGCTAACATCAAATTCCAATTCCCTACGCCTCACATCAGCATTGGACTTTTGGCAACTGTGAGCAGTTTTAAGTCAATCCCTCATTACCTTTTCCTTTTTCATGGCTTGATTAACTACTAAGGACTAAACATTTTAGTCCCACCAACTAAGAATCATCCAATAGGAGAACAATATCTCCTACCATACAAAGATTCAAACATCGCTAATTAATTTCTAGAATAATAATTATTATTAGATGCAAACTCTATGAGAGGAAAATGATCAACCCTACTTCCACAAAAGTTAATCAGACCATGATATTAGCACATATTTTGATGTCTGAATAGTCCTCTCCATTTGTCCATCCGTTTGAGGGTTGAAAGCGATGCTAAGGTTTACCTTAGTTCCCAAACCCCTCTAAAATGGCTGCCCAATATGCAACGAGAACTCTGTGCCTCAATCAGATATAATAGAAACAGGCGAACCATGCAACTTGATGAATTCCTAAATGGAAACCTTAGCATAATCCTCTGCAGAATAATTAGTCCTCACTAGAAAGAATTTAGCGGACTCAGTCCTCCTATTCACGATAACCCAAATAAAATAAAACTGACTTCTAGATAGAAAAAGACCAATATTAAAGTCCATGTTAATTACTTCCCACTTCCACTCAGGCAACTCAATCTCTTGAGACAAACTACAAGGCCTCAAGTACTCCACCTTCACTTGCAAACAAAACATACACTTGGCATAAAATTGGCCACATCCCTCTTTATGTTATTCTACCAATAGAGCTCTTTCAAATCATGGTACATCTTTGTCGAACCAGGTTGGCCAGCGTACCTGGACTAATATCCTCTCTCGCATCCCATCAACATCGAGAACACATAATATACCTTGGAAACTTAAGATACCATCTTTACCAATCTCAAAAGCCATGACATTCTACTGACCCACATAATCTATAATCTGTATCAAGATAGAATCCAAAACCTGCTTCTTCTTCACCGTAGCATCAAAAGATGACTTCACCATCTCTTGGAAAATCACACCTCCATCCATAGAGTCCAAAAGACGAACTCTAATATTAGCCAAATGGTGAATATCCTTCACCAATCCTTTCTTCTCCTCGCTAACATGAGATAAGCCTCCCAAGGATAACTTGCTAAGAGTTTCAACAACCACATTAGCTTTACCTGGGTGATAATGAAGACTTATATCTTAGTCCTCGAGTAAGTCAAGTAATATTCGTTACTTGAGATTCAACTCCTTGTAGGTTAATAGATACTGCAGGCTCCTATGATCCAAATATATATCAACATAAACTCCCTACAAGTAATGGTGTCAAATCTTCAAAGCAAAACCCACTGCCAGCAACTCCATAGCATAAGTCGGATAATTATTCTTATGCACCATAAGCTGCCTAGAAGCATACACCTTAACCTTACCATACTTCATCAAGAAATAACCCCATCCTATATGAGAAGCACCAAAATAAACAATAAACACATTAGTACCCTTTGGTAGGGTCAAAACTGGAGATGAAGTCAACTTATTCTTCAACTTTATAAAATTACACTGACAAGCAATGAATAGTAGAAACTTTACTTTTTTCTAAGTCAACTTAGTCAATGGAGCAGCGATCGATGAGAAACTCACCGTAAACCTTTTTTAATACACAGCTAAATCTAAGAAGCTCCAATATCTATTGAAGTCGTAGGTCTAGTCTACTTCTTAACAGTTTTAACCTTCCGTGGATCTGCTATAATTCCCTTTCTTGAATCAACATAACCAAGAAATGTCACAACATTCAACTAGAACTCTTACTTCGAGAACTTAGCATACAAAAGTTTATCCATAAGAGTCTGCCACAATATATGAAGATTTTTGGTGTGATCCTGCTCACTCTTAGAGTATAAAAATATGTCATCAAAAATCACAATGATGAATAAGCCCAGAAACTGATGGAATACCCACCTTATAAAATCCATGAACGCCACTAGAGAATTAGTTAACCCAAAAGAGTTGACTAAGAACTCATAGTAACCATACCGAGTTTGGAAAGTAACCTTAGAGATATCCATTTCCCAAGTCTTGAACTGATGATAACTCGATCGAAGATCAATAATTGAAAAGTACATAGCCCTTTAAGGTAGTTGAATAGGTCATGAATCCTTGGAAAAGGATAATTATTCTTTACTGTCACCTTATTTAACTGTTGATAGTCTATACACATTCGAAGGGAACCATCCTTCTTATACACGAAAAGAACAGGCCACCACAAAGAGAAGTACTAGGGAAAATAAAACCATTATAAAGAAGATCTTTCAATTGCCCCATAAGTTAGTTCAACTCCGCCAAAGCTATTCCTTAAGGAGGGAAAGATATACGATGGGTATACAGGATAATATCAATCGCAAAGTATATTTTCTTATTGGGAGAACTGCCAGGAAGATTATCGGGAAACACTTTAGGAAACTTATTGACAAAAGGGACTAATTGCAAATAAGGGCCCTCAGAATTAGAATCCTTAACCCAAACTAGATGATATAAACACCCCTTTGAAATTAATTTCCCTTCTCTAAGATAAGAAATAAAACTTCCCCTAAGAACTAGGGAACTCCCTTCCCACTCAATCACCAATTTATTTGGGAATTGGTATCTAACCCTTTGAATTCTACAATCAAGAGATGCATAGCATTAATGGAGCCAATCTATCCCTAATATCACCTCAACATCTATTATATCCAACTCTATCAAATCCACCAATGTCGTCTTTCCTTAGATAAATACCACATAAAAACTATAGACCCTTATAACCACCATAGAGTCACCCACCAAGATAGACACAAAAAAAAAATCAAAAATACGTTCAGGGCCAAAATCATAATGAATAGCCACATAAAGGGTCACATAAGAGAGAGTAGACCCCAAATCAAGTATGCAATACACATCACGTAAGAATGGTTTAATATACCAGTGAGAACATTCAGAAAAGCCTCAGATTCTTGGTGGGTGGCAAGATCATACATATGATTTTGATCGGTGTCGGTACCAAAACTAATACCCTTCAGCATTAGAGCTGAAGATGTAGAAATTGAAACCTTATTAGCTCACATAGCAATATCATATATAGAACAATTCCTCTAAATATGGCTAGGCTAGCCATATTCGAAGCACTTATTTTTCCCCTCATCACAAAAACCATGGTGAAACTTTCCAGAAAATCTATAAGAAGGAGATGATAGAGTTTACTGGGCCTCACTAGCCTGAGATTGAGCAACTATACCTTAAACCCACAGTTTCTCTAAAAATGATGTTCACTAGATGACTTAGAATATGGAGGACTAGTTGTAGAATAAGAACTAGATTTTCCTCACTTTTTCTTAGACCACTGCCTATCGTCTCTATAACTATTCTTTTGGCCTCCACATAACTTAAAATACATGAATTTCTTACTCTGCCTTTTCTCTATTTCAACTTGTTTCTTCTTTTCACCCTCAACCTGTTGTATATACATCACAAGCCTAGAGATATCCATGTAATTATTCAATAAGGCGGCCTTGCACTCCAACACTAAGTCTCGAGATAAGCCCAAAGCATACTTTATCTTAGGCTTTATAGAAGACACCAACTCAAGGCATAGCAAGACAATTGATGAAAATTGAAGGAGTACTGATTCACAGTAATTCTTCCTTGCTTCAATTCACAAAATCCTTAACCTTTGCCTCCCTCATCACATAAAGAAAAAAGTGATCAAGAAAAGCACTAGAGAAGTCATTCCATATAGTTGGCTCAATATCATATCCTCTCAACTATTCCCACTCCTCAAACCATTAATACATCATATCTTTTGACTGATATGCAGTAAACTCCATACCCTCAGAGTCAGAAGCATGCATTATTTGAAAAATCTTTTCCATCTTATCTATTAACCTTTAAGGGTTCTTCTCAACCTTCAAACCAGTAAAAGTAGGGGAACTTAACCTTCTGAACTAATAAACCCTCGTAGCCTCAAAAATAGAAGAGACAGAAGAAACATGCTTAGAATGCCATGACTGAGAGGCCATAAATTATGTAAGCAAAAGAATCGGCTGGCAAAACTCAACATTAGACACATCACCTTGAGGCATTGGGGTATAAGTACCATCAAATCGAGGAGCCCTATGAGGACTAGCAGGGACCGATGGAACTCCATGGGGGAATAAAAATAAGGATCCTAGACTGGGTTTGAACAATATAAGCAGGACAAGTTCCATTCATGTGGTCCTTATATAGACAGAGTAGTTTCCTCTAGTATCATAACTTTAGGGAGGCAAGATATAAAATGCAAACAAATGGAATTAGAGAAGATTTCAACATTCTAGACTCTACAGCATAGAAGTAAAACCCAAGAAAGGGAAACATTCATAAATGCCTCATAGCCTTTCCTTTCTAAGTGTGGCACACTACACATCTATAAAAAAATCAACTCGACACCACTTTGTGGACACCTAATTAACCATGAACCTAGGGCTATGATACCAACTTGTCATGACTAGAATCAGGGCATGGCCTGAACGGGTATCTCAAGTCCACCAAGGACCAAAGACTACCACCTTTACCTACCCAAACAGAACATAATACAACTAGCAATGGATGAATTTCATATATGTAACAAGATAAGATGAGTTCTGAATATATAATAAAACATGCATATCATAAAAAGAAATTATAGAATTTCAACAACATTCCAATCCATAGTAATCTACAAAGCCTCTAAACAGACCAATACCATTCTAAGTCAGGACATGCCCCCAAAATAGCCAAAAAAGTTTAATAGAAGTAGTCTAAGACATAAATGAAACATGACTTTAAATTGATAGCCCTTCTAGAGAATTGAAGCTCACCACTTCAAAGCTGATTGTTGATAACCCAGAAATCTAATCACAATGTAGAAAAAGTAAAACCATCAGATATTCCAGCATCGCATGGGGATATAGCATCTTTAGACTGTTAGAAGGTTGATTTCTAGCATGTAACTTAGTGTAAGGATAAAATAATGGCAATTCATAATCCCGTCCAAACTCAATATACATGTTCACATTAATGCATACCTACATACACACACAAACACACACACACATATATATATATATATATATATGATGTTGGGATAGGAAGCAAGGCTTTGTACGCAAGTAAATCATTATCTTGGACTATGTAACTTAGCCATCATAAAAAAGCACCCACAGGCTATATGAGTTCAGCCCCCTACTGAAAGTGCCCAGTGCGTATTAGCTGCATAAACTAAAGGTATCAAGGAAGACTAAGGAAGGCCCCAACCTTAAGTAAATATAGGATGCAAATTCATATCAATAGTGTTAACCATGCACACGATCATTAAGACCAACCGTCACGCCGGTAAATGCGAGTTTCCAATATCGGTCCTTTGGGACCTCCACCTTTATGGCTTAGCTACATAACCCCCTTTAATCCTAATTAAAATAAGTTTCATACAACCCATCCATTTATACAAGGAATTAACATCTAAGGCACACCATAGGTATCACCATACCCTTACGCTTGCAAGCATATAATTATGCAATTATAATTCCATTAACTTGGTGAAATACCTTGACCCCTTTGTTCATTAAATAAACATGGGAATGGATCAACCTCTTTTGGTTATCAAATCAACTTAGGGGAATGCATTGACCCCCGAGCTTCATATTTAATATAAAAACATGGACAATAGGGATTTTAAAACCATTTTCATCCGTTTAAACTTTTATGTAGTACAATAATATAGGTGAGTAAGTCAAACCATGTGACAAATTATATTTAAAGCTAATTATACAAGTGAGTTGAGGGAACATAAATTTACAAAATCAAATTCCAAACTAAAATCATCAAATTAAAGGAATACCTCATCCCCCTTTCCAATTATAATTCCCATGCACCTAATTAGTTCAAAAACCATTGATAAAGCATAATCAATATATATAAATTTATGGGAATCTAATTTATGTAACATTCATTTCAAAAATTGAATCTTTTGAGAAACATTTCATTGAAATTTTCGTATTCCAATCAAAAAACTCCAAAACAACCATAATCTATTGAATTTCAATGTTAACAATAACTAAATATTAGCAGCCATGAACACAATATTGCAAACTAAACCTCACAGTAAGTTCTTTTAGTCTCTCTTTCTCTTTCTCTTTATCTTTTTGTATTCTCGCTTCACTATGTTGGCTTGCGTTCTTTTAGTTTTTGCTTTCTTTTTTCTATATGTTCTATCATGATCCATTCATTCATAAATGGGAACCACCCTAACCTACTATGGGAAAATCATACTAATCTCAACCCTACTATCTTATGTATTACTCTTATATTAACCTATTTTTCATTCTCAGTTTAAACAAGTGCAAAAAGTAGTTTGTTCAATAATTTAAATCATTCCTTAGACCAACACCAATATTCAAACCAATAGAGTGCAAAAATATATATTTATTACATCCTCAGGACCAAAACTCACCATACAAGAATATCTAAGAATAAACTCTGCATTGACTTATAAAAATATCCAAAATATAATTATAAGGAATCTTCTTATTACCAATGAAAAGGACATCAACATTAATAGGAACATATAAATATTTCTCAGTAATGATGCTCACCCTCAAAATCAAGGCTGGACCACTAACTAAATCCGAGGTTATGTGTTAGTATCTGGAAGATGTTCTACACTTAACAAAAAAAGAGTACAAGTAGAATTTGTACATCATCAAGTACTAGCAAACATCACAGGCTGACTAAATCAACAAAGTACAAGCAAGCAAAATAGACGCGTATAAAATCAATCATAACTAAACTCATTATCAATGATATCCACAACTAAATGCATTATACATATATAGTTCACACGTTTAGTCAGTTTCATCAACAACCTATCACCATATATAATTATAATGAAGACACCCAATGTATATGAATGAGTACATGTATGCAATATGTGTGCATCATATATTACTCTTCTTATAATCATAAATATAAAATCATACCTTTATGGTACCACATCTATTATCACAAGATATCATATCCGTACCAACATGGTACCTGATATTTAATCATATAACATCATCACAATGCATATGAAATGAAATGTACTCAATAAGTAACAAGTCATGATAGTATACAACCACAGATGTTGAGTCCACAAATAAGTCCAAATCCAAGAAAGTCTAAATACTATAACAAAATCATAGCCTACCTCAATTCCTTGCTTGAGCTATCTTTAATCCATAGTTTTTCTCTTTCGTTCTTGTACAATTTATTCTTCATCTAAAACAACAAGAATATATACACATTTCAATACCATCTCTTTTTTAAGTACTATGGATCAAGACCATTGATTTTATTCATAAACTCATCCTGTTCTATCATCATAGGGCTTTCTATCTATTAAACCATATGAATTCTACTTGAATTAGAATAACTAACCTTAATTTCACTCCCATTAATATTTTAAAAAACCCTAGGATTATTCTTCTGAATTTATGCTTGTTTCCTACATGTTGCATCATTTTCAATACCTAGGGCTAAACCCTAATTCTATACCAAGAATTAATTTCTAAAAATTTTCTAAGGTCGTATAAAGTAAATTCAATACTAGAATGTAATTACTAACCTACAAAGATGAAAATTTTCAAAAATCATAATAAAATAACCTCTCCAAAGCTCCCTTGAATTTTTTGACAAAATGGAGATCAAAATATTTTCTTATTTTCAAAACTATCAAATCCTATGTGTTACTACTGTAGCAGTTAATCACTATTACAATGGTTTGCGCCTTTAAATAGAGGTCCACCACTGTGGTACCTAGTGCTGTTGTGGTGATTTTTTTTTCCATTGGGGTCTGAGGGAGAATCTCGAGACCACTACTTACTTTTTCTAATTTTACAACACACATCACTAATTGTAACATCGCAAACTAAACCCTTCACGATATTCTCTATAAATAGAATTTTACTACTCTATTTCAGGTGCCAAAAATTTCTATAGATTTCTAAACTAATTTCTTATTTAAATACCATATAATACACAAGTATGAACAATCAAATTATCATCATAGTTAGTTTAATGAACATCTCTAAAAAATCATCCAATCTTAGACTATCCCCAAATTTCTTAAAATTGGTTAAGGAAAGTCTAAGTGGAAATATCCCCCTCATTCATTATAACGACAAACTGGGTCATTAAATTAGATACCGGTTTATTCTTTGTTCATATACTAATGATAATTATCCCCAAATGTCATAGCAAGGAAAAGAAAAAGTAGTTGGGTCTATGAGCAAGTGCGAATACCGCTTGCTTATGTCCATCTTTATTTCCCAAGTAGATTCTTTAATTTTACGGTTCCTCCATTGAACCTTAACATAAGAAATAACTCAGTTCCTCAACTTCCAAATATCCATAGATGATATAGCAATTGATTTTTCTTTGAAGGAATAATCCTTATTAAATAATTTAAGGTCTCAATGAAAGGTGTAATCTCTATTCGTTTGATACTTTATTAGCAAAAATATGTGGAATATCAAGTAAACCTAAGACATACTATATGTTAAGTATATTTTGTATGCCATTCTCTTAAAAATTTCAAAGGGTTCATTGTATCTTGGGCATTTATTCTAGAACTTGGACAATTCGCTCTGACTGGCCTTCAGTTTGTAAATGGAAAATTGTACATAGGTCAAACCTAGACCCCAACTCTGATTGAAATTTCTCCAAAAAAATTAGAGATGAATTTACAGCTCCATCTAACACAATTGAAATTAATATTCTGAATAACATTACAATCTCTTTCACATAAATCATAGGCACTTTAGATGTATAATAGTCTATCCTTACTGGGATAAAATAAACCAACTTTGTCAACTAATCTACAATGACCCATATTGAGACATATTTACTCAATGTTTTTGGAAGACCAACTACAAAATCTATCATTATCTTTTCCTACTTCAACTCTAGAATAGGCATTCAAATGTACCACCTAGCTTTGCTATTCATATTTGACGAGCTGACAGTTTTGACTGTTGGTTACAAAATTTACTATAGCCCATTTAATTTTGACCACCAATAATTTTATCTCAAATTCCTATATATCTTGTTGGCACTTAGATGTGTTGAAGAAATAGAATTATGAGCCTTTCCTAGAAGAGTCAGGATTGAATTCCCTATTCAAGGCACACACAACCATTCTCAAATTCGCTATGATCCCACAGTAACAAGAATTGCCTTTTTTCTCCAATCCATAACATACTTTCTCTAATGTTGATTAACTTCTTGTCCTCCAAATTCCTGTATTTGATTTGATCAAATATTACAAAATAACCTCCACATATTTTGAGAGTCGCCCTTTACTAATCTCTTGTAGTCTTAGAAAATCATTAGCAAAATAGTGTACCTTTTTCGTTAATAGGCGAATGAACACCTCCAGTAATGCTTAAATTTCTATGCTCACCAGTTTCTAGCTTAGTGCATCCGAAACCACAATAGCTTTACCTGGGTGATATAGAATTGAGATATAATATCCCTTAATCAAATCCACCCATCTTCCATATATTATGTTCTGATCCCTCAAATTGAACATGTGTTTTACGCTACAGTGGTTTGGGAATACCTTATACTTTACCCCATAGAGGTAGTGCATCCTGATCTATAAAGGAAGCACCACAACTGTCAATTTTATGCATAAGCAATGAAATACTGATCCAACATCTAAATAATACCTAAACCCAATCATGAGGCATCACAATATATAATAAAATCTTCACCCTAAATAGGCAATTTAAGAATTGGGGTGGAGGTAAATAACGGATTAAGATTTTGAAAGTTCTCCTCACATTTGTTATCTCACACAAATGGCAATTTTATTTAAGTAAAGCAGGTCAATGCAAAGCAATTGAAGAAAATCCTTTAACAAATCAATGACAATAACATAGCAAACCCCCTAAAACGCTTAATTTCTATCACATTTGTCGGTTTCTTAATTCCAAACCGCTTTATCCTTCTGATTGTCTACTATAACCGCTTCCTTAGAAACTATGGGCCATAAGAAATATACCGAACAAAGCCAAAACTAAAACTTAGACTATTTAACATATAGTTGATTCTCCTTGAGTAACATCAAGACCGTACACAAATGAAATTTATGCTCCTTTTCCCCATTAGAGTAAACCAATATGTCATCAATAAAACAATAACAAATGAATCCAAAAGCTACTTAAAATCTCCATTCATCATGCTTATAAGATCATCAAAGGTATTGGTAAAATCAAAGGACAAAACTAGTTTATCGTATTTCTAATATTGAGCCCAAAAAGTAGTTTTAGGATAAACTCCTCCATAATTTTGGGTTGATGGTAACCTAACCTCTAGTCAATTTTGGAGAATACTGTAGCCTCCTCTAAGTAGTCAAATAGGTCATCCATCCTAGGTAAAGCATATTAATTACAAATGGTTACCCTATTAAACTGAGGATAATCCATGCACATATTCATGCTACTATTTTTTTGCATAAAAAAAATTAGTGCAACCCAAGGAGAAAAACTCAAGCATATAAATCCCTTTTCTCTGTAACTCAGACTTCTACTTTCTTAAATCTTATCCTGCCATATGATAAGGAAGGATAGAAATAGGTCTTCTCCCTGAATCTAAATCTATACAAAATCAACTTCTTGGTCTGGAAGCATACCAGAAGATTATGCAGAAATACTTTTAAGGATTCATATACCACTGGAACTGACGTTATAGGAGAAACAATAGATTTATCTTTATTAGAGGGAACCAAAAATGCCCTAAATATTTCTTAATTAACTTTTAGGCACAAATTACTAACATAACTATCATAGGGTTACGCTTAAAAGTACCCTCCCATTCTAACTTATCTATCCCGGGCATTGCTACCATAATGGTTTTGACATAATAATTATGTGTAGCATGATAAAGAGATAACGAACTCATCCCTATTATGAAATCAAACTCCTCCGTATATAGACACCCCAACTATCATGGACACATACATACTAGTTTTAAGATATTTACAATCTACGTACCAACCTATCTCATATTTCAGAAACATATAATAGAAAATATAATCCGGATCAATCAATAAACAAGCCATACGATCATAGACAAAAGTAGTACATATGACCAAAACACCAAAAGTTTCCACTTTAGAATGAGACAAAACAACATTGAGATGAGCCTTATCACCACCCTATTTTCCACCTCTACTAGCCTGAGCACCATTCTTACCAATTTTTCCTCCACCTCAATTGGAATAGTTTTCACTCGTAGGTTGTTCACCACACCCATATTGTGGAAGATCCCTACTATTTCCTCCACCATATTATGGAAGATCCCTACTATTTCCTCTACCACAATGACCTAATGGAACAAGAGCAGTACAAGATATTTATTGAGTCAACTTACCTAGAGATAAGATAATAGGATAATACCTTCTAATGTGGCCTAAACCTCTACTCTCATGGTATCCTATGCTTAAGCAACAATCTAAACATAGGATGAGCGTATAAATGATTTTCTAAGAATAATGATTACTGACCCCAAATAGGGGCATTGCAGATGCTGTCATAGTTGAAAGGTAAGGTTTAGAAAAACCACATCCCTTTGAGATATTGTTGTTGAATTAGCACAAGGTTTAGGCTTTATAATTCTTCCTATTTATCAAGTGTTTTTAACTTCATAGAAAACTCAACTACCTCATGAAAGGACTTCAAAGATACAACAACCTACAATGTAGCCAACTAAATCCCCGAGTTCAAACCCCTCTTAATGTATCTAGTTAGTTCATCATTTGAAGTGATCCATTTTAATTCATAAGAGACATGGAATGAAACTTTTCCTCATAGGCTATCACAAACATATTACCCTACTCCAATCTTACAAATCACTTTTTTTTATCACAATTGGTGTTCAAAACATATTTCTCAAGAAACACATTTTTAAATTGAGTCCAACTAAGTAGAGGTAAATCAACTCTACACTCTATAATTTCCTCCACCATTGCTTGTCTTCATCTTGTAGCAAAAAAAAAAAACAAAATACATAACATACTTTTCAACAATACCTATTTTGAGTAAACGTTCATAAAAATCTCTCAAAAACTCAAATGCTTCTACAAACTCATTGCCTTGGAATATTGGGATATTACTTTCATAAACTTTCAGACTTGACAATGTTCATCATCCATTATCCCTAGTCCAAGTATCTATTGGAGATACACTCCCATTTCAAAGCCTGCATCCATCCTTGATTCTAGAACAATGGCATATTACAAGGTTGTGACTGAAATAGTTAAAATAACTACAGTATATCCAGTGGTAGCCAAGCTAGACAAGAATCCCAAAACTTGTTGAATCACTTCCACAAAAAAAGGCACCGAAGCTACACAATTTAGGGTTAGCACTATATTCTCCGGAGCTACCATCTTGTCTTTCATAATTAGTTTCTTTCCATTTTGAGCATGCTCTAGAATCTTCTACTTTAGGTGAGGGGATATTGATCTCTTTCTTTCTAGCCTTTCATCTTCCTGGGATCTAATCTTAATAGGTGCAAACTTGAGGCCTACCCCAAAGTTTTCCCCAACAAATAATGTTGGCATTGTTATTGGTGCTATTGTGGGTGCATCTACTGCATCTACTACTGCTATGGTAGAATGAATATTAACAATTTGTGAACAAGAGTGAATGGATTACATACCAATTTGAAATGCCATATACCAGTTGGAATTATGTAATTGCACAAAAGAGAGAAAGAAAGGAATCCATTCCTAAAGTCCTATAGCTACCCGAGAAAAAGTACAAATATCTCCATACTATTCAATATGATTCTACTAGACATGTTCTTGTATTCTGAGATCTACAAACCTAATACTCCTATACCATCTCTATCATGACACAATTTGTTATTATTGGCACCTACCTTAACCTATGATAGGAGAACCATACTAATATAATCCCTACTACATTAGGTGTTACTCTTATATTCACCTATTATTTATTCTCAGTTTTAAAACATGTGCAAAAAAGAGTTTGTTCATTAATATAAATCAATTATCAGACTAACACCAATATTCAAACCAATAGAGTACAAAAACCTCTATTTATTACATTCCTAAAACTTAAAGTCAACATACCAGAACATCTAAGAATAAATAAAGTCTAAAACAATAAAAAACATCTCAAAATAATAATAGGCAATCGTTTTAATCCAAAAGAAGGATATCAACATCAATAAAAAGATTCAAAGGTTGCCTAGATATAGTAATCACCCCCAAAATCATGTTTGAACTACTTTCTAGAACCGAGGTCTCGTGTCAATCGCTGGAAGATATTCTATAATCAACCCAAATGAATGGTACAAGTAGTATTAGTACATCAACAAGTACCAGTAAACATCACATGCCAACTAACTTATTAATGTACAAGTAAGGAAAATAAACAAGTATAATAGAAATCATAACCAAACTCATAATAAACGACATCAACAACTAAATGCATCATACATATATAGTTTACAAGGTCACTTTCACAAAAATTAAAAAATAGTTAGTTTCATCAACAACTCACCGCCACATATAATCATCATATAGACACCCAATGCATATGAATGAGTGCATGTATGCAAGATGTGCGTATCATATCTTACTCTTCTCATCTTCATCATTAATAGAAAGATACAAATAATGCAAAGTTATGGTGCTCAACATCAAAATCAAGTTTGGACCACTAGCTAAAGTTGGAGTCATAGTTCAGCTGCTAAAAGATGTTTCACACTTAACAAAAGAGGAGTACATGTAGCATAAGTTCATCAATAAGTACTGGTAAACATTAGATGCCAACTAACTCAATAATGTACAAGCAAGAAAACCAGATAAGTATAAAATCAATCATAAAAAAACTCATAATCAATGACTTCAACAACTAAATAGATCATACATGTATAGTTCACAAGTTCACTTTTAAAAAAATGTATACTTTGTCAATTTCATCAATAATTCATTGCCTCATATAATCACCATGAAGACATTCAATGCATATAAATATATGAATGTATGCAAGATATGTGCATCATCTATTACTTATCTCATCATCATCAATAATATAATATCATACCACCATGGAACCTCATCTATTATTGCAAATGTATTAGCGGATCCTTCATCACCTAACATCATCACAATGCATATGAAATGAAAATTTTCAATAAGTCACAAGTCATGAGGGAATATAACCATAGATGTTTAGTATCCAAACTATCATAAATCCAAGAAAGTCTAAATATTATAACTAAATCATAGCCTACCTCAATTTCTTGCTCAAGTACCCTTTAATCTACACTTTTGCCCTTTCATTCTCATACAATTTGTTCTTTATCTAAAATGACAAAACTATACACCCATATCAATAATTTATCTTCTTTTTATCTACTATGGATCAATACCATCGATTTTAGTCATAAGCTTAATTTATTTCATCATCATAGGGTCTTTCTATCTAATAAACCATACGAATTCTACTTGAATAAGAATGAACAACCATAATTTCACTCATATTAATATTTTCAAGAACCATAGGATTAATATTTACTGAATTTATACATATTTAAACTACTTTTCATCAATTTCAATAACTAGGGCTAAACACTAATTTTCTACCATGAATTCATTTATAAAGATTTTGTAGCATTATTCTAATTAAATTCAAGACTAGAATGTAATTACATACCTCCAAAGATGAAAATTTTCAAAAACCACATGCATATCAACTCTCCTAAATATCCCTTGAATTTTTTAAAATATGGGGATGAAAATGTATTTTCATTTTCAAAACTGCCAAATCCTATGTATTACTATTGTAGTAGTTAACTACTGCTACAATGGTTTGCGCCCTTTAATAGAGGTCCACCCTTACGGAACCTATTACCACTACAGTTATTTATTTCATGTAGTGGTACAAGGGAGAACCTCAAGACCTCTCCCTAGTTTTTATTATTTTGCAGCACATATCACTAAGTATAACATCAGGAACCACAACCTCTAATGTAATATCTATAACCGAAGTTTTATTACTCTATTTAATGTAATTTCTTATTCCTTTCTAAACTCATTATCTATCTAACAATCACATCAAACATCACTATCAACAATTACTTTAGCATCATATTTTGTTTTAATAACATATCTAAAAAACCATCAAATCTTAGACTATCCTCAAATTTATCAAAATCGACTAGGCAATGTTTAAGTGAAAATTTACCCCTCAATCTTTATAAGGACAACTTAGGTCATTCAATTTGATACCAATTTATCCTTTGTTCATCTACAAATGATAATTATACCCAAATGCCATGTCAAGGCAAAGGAAAAGTAGTTGGATCCATGAATAAATATGGATACCACTTGCTTTTATCCATCTCTACTTCCCAACTAGATGATTTAACAGTACTATTCCTTTATTAAAACTTAACATAAGGAATAACTCATTTCCTCAACTCCTCCATATCCATATCTAATATATCAATTGGTTGTTCTTTGATGGACACCTCTTTTTTAAACAATTAGGGTCCTAATGAATAATGTAATCACCATTCCCTGATAGTTTATTAGCATAGACACGTGGAATATTGGATAAACCTCAGACATAATATAGATAAAGTATATTCTGTATGTCTATCAATTAAAAATTTTAAAGGATCTAATGTATCATGGGGCTTAGTTTTCCATTCTTTCCAAATAGTATTATACCCTTCATGGGGGATACCTTTAGAAGTAACTTTCCTCTTTTTACAAATTTCATATCTCTTACTTTATTATCTACATACTCTTTCTACTAACTTGTAACACCCCAATTCACTGAACCGAAATGCTACACGGTGCTTATGACCCCGAGGGACCACAAGGTTACCCATGATTGATATTTGTACCTGTATACTGCAAATCATGATATATTAATGCGGAATACATAGAACTATAAGGCCATAAGGTTCAAATGAATAAAACCATATAGGTTAAAATACCCAAAACAACTCAATCTGAACATAAATATGAAGGCTTCTAAACTATCTGAATAAGGAGTTAAAGGATCATGTCTCCAACTAACTCCGTAGAACTGAACTGAAGAAATAAATAAATGTATCAAATTATATTTTCCTCGAATCAATGAGCACTCACTGTGGAAACCTATGGTGTAACATGAAAAGAAAGCATTGTAGCATAAACGCGTCAGTACAACTGGTGTACTGAGTAAACGAGGATGGTAGGCTGAACATAAAAGGTTTCATGCATGAACAACACTGACTGACTAATATGAACATGGGAGTACAACCACACATATATAGAAACTAGGACCGTGAATACGTGATAGCATGACCTGTAAGCTAATACAAGGTTTACTGATAACTGTCATGACTGATACTGAAACTGATAACATGGATGATTGTATCTGACAGTCCTGTATATACTAAAATCTGAAGAACGTACTGAGTTCTTTTACTAAGAATGATATTGAAACTGTGGGAAGTAGTGTTTAATTGACATGCCCCATGTATGCCGTTATGGCTAAGCTGGGGTCCAATATCTACCCCGACTGGAGGGGTGTCAATACCATGCCACAGGTAAGGACAGCCTGTAAGTGAACCTTATCTGGCGGGTACTCAATGAGAATGTTGGGAACCATAAACTGACGGGTTAAGCCACCTTATAAACCCTAATCTAACGGGTTAAGATGTCTCAACCTATGCTAGCTATGTAGTTCTTGAATACAAGGATGACTACTAAGAATCACACCCTGAACTAGCGGGTGCATTCCTATCCTCGGGTTCACTTGGTGCTAATCTCTACTCCTATCTTGAAACTAACTGTGCATGACTTAATCTTACTGAATTCCATTGACTGGCGGAATATTACTGATATCTGACAACTGACTAAGATCATGAGGTTTTTCCTGAGTGACATGACTAACTGAAGTCTATGGAATCATAGCTTGAGTTCGGATATCGTGAAACATGACATGGATCTAGGGACACAGCTATAGTTTTCGGGATCAAGTACCCCCAAGACTCGATGGAAGGAAATTGACACACATGACCTACTTGAAAATCAGAGTAGAGTCCATAATTTATAATATCATAAGTAGGGATCTCATACTAAGTATGGTTATCAATAATTTATTGCATGGAAAGGATTTCATATCACATGGAAGTACTTGCACAATATTAATATCATGTTCATTGCATAATCATATTGGCAACACATACCAATAACATGGAAGTTCATCTGGATTGCATGGTTATCATACATCTTGTTCATAAGTAGGATTTGCAAGTAAACATAGCATAATCTCATAAGAATAGTTCACAAGTATTCCAACAACATTTACATGGCACATTATCAACATAGAAGTCATTGGAACTTAAGGGCATATCATGAATCCTTCACTTAGTCACAATTTATCTATATTGCATGATTTCTAGTTTCTTAGGCATTTTATCAAACACCTTATATGTACATCTTAAGCATAGGTGAAATCATCAAATTATACATCATGAACAACCAAATTTACATATTTCCAACTCATATGATATCATGAAATTCAAAACAAATATACAAAGATTCCATCTTGGGAATCATCCAATATCAACAACATGATCATCAACACCCAACAATATAGAAATCATAATTTATAGTGAAAAATAGGGTTTTTGAACTTTATGGATGAAAGGGATCCATAAATCAACTCACGCATACCTTAGAAGGAAGATTCTTGATGATTGACGGAGGAATTTCCTTGAAATCGGATCTTCAAGCTTAGTTACTCAACCCTAGTTGTTTTTTTCTTTTAGTTCTCTTGGATGATGAGATTTGAGATGAAAATAGGGTTGTAATATATTTAGAAGCTACATATTTTATAGGGTTAAGTTTAGGGACATTTAAGGAGTGTTAAAAGACTTAATTACCCTTAAAATAACTTAAAACGGAGTGTTTTTGGCACTTGGAATTGACTTAGGCGGCGCCCAAGTGATTGCCTAAGCTAGGTTAGGTGGCGCCTCGCCAATCGCCTATGCTTGGGTTGGGCAGCGCCTAATCAATCGCCTATGCTTACTGTCTCTTACGAAAATGGGCATAACTTTTTGCTTGGGTATTAGATTAAGGCAAAATTGGTATCGTTGGAAAGATAATTCGATTCTCTACAATTGGATTTGTCTTAATCATGCAAAAACAAAATTAACATCTAGTTATACTCGTTCAAAGATGACCCTTGCAAAATCAAACACTAAAACTAGATGGATTCAAAAATTCTTAGCTTGTATTACCTTAAGTGACTCTTATGAACATTCTTAATGCATCATAAGCTATCCTATCGCTAGTATATTCATTCTAATTCATGTACTCAAGTATGAATCACAGGATAGGAGATTTCATACGTAGGAATACTTATTCACTTCCTAGCTTAGAAATATGTGGGGTATTACAATATGTCCCTCTTGGGAACATTCGTCCTCAAATAAGAATTTACTAAGAAGGGATACAAGACATTAGAACCTGAAATGAACATGAAGAACTGCAACTTGATCTCATGACTGACATGCTAAACATACTGAACTCGTGCATATATGATGCACAAACAACTGACACATGAATGCATGACTGAGTATGAAATGGTTAATAGGTACAAATTTTATACTAGAAACATGAACGTGAACAAAATAAGATTAAGGAGAACTGTTAGCTTAAGCTTGATCAGAATTGGCGGGGAAGAAGTGAGGATACTTGGTATGCATACCTGCCTCTGCTTCCCAAGTAGCTCCCTCATGAGTCTAATTTTGCCAAAGAACCTTGACTAGAGGGACTTCTTTGTTCCTCAATCTACGAGTCTGATAATCTAAGATTTCGACTGGAATCTCTTCATAGGAGAGGCTGTTCTGAATATCGATGCTCTGAGTAGGGACACCAACTGTTGGGTCACCTATGCACTTCTTTAGAAAAGAGACATGGAAGACTGGAAGGACTGAGGCTGGATCTAAAGGCAACTCAAGATGATAAGCTACCTTGCCGAGGAGATAAAGAATTCTGAAGGAACTGACATACCGGGGACTGAGTTTCCCTTTCTTGCTGAACCTCTTCACTCCTTTCATGGGAGAGATCTTAAGATAGACATAGTCATTGACCTCAAACTCGAGATCTTTTCTACAGACATCTACATAGGACTTCTGTCACCTCTGAGCAGCCTAGAGTCTCTCTTTGATCAACTGAACTTTATCTAAGGTGTGGAATACTAAGTTAGGACCTATGATTAAGGCCTCACTAACTTCAAACCAACTAATCGGAGATTTACATCTCCTACCACAGAGAACTTCGAATAGAGCCATCTAAATACTAGAATGATAGCTATTGTTGTATGAAAACTCAATCACAGGCAAGTAGTCATCCCAACTTTCCTTGAAGTCAATTGCAGATGCCTTTAGCATATCTTCAAGAGTCTGAATGGTCCTCTCTTCTCAACCATCTTTCTGAGGATAGAACACTGTGCTGAGATGGACTTAGGTACTGAGACCCTTTTGGAATGCTTTCTAAAAGTGAGAAGTTAACTGGGTACCTCTGTCTGAGATGATAGATAGTGGAACACTGAATAATCTGACTAACTTCTTGATATAGAGTTTGGTATAATCATCAGTGCAATAAGAAGTACAAATAGGAAGGAAATGATCTAACTTGATCAGTCTATCTATAATGAACCAGACTGAATCATGCTGATGACGAGTTCTAGGAGAACCCGTCACGAAGTCCATGTTAAATTCTTCCTACTTCCAAGTAGGAATGGTGAACTCTTGCATGGAACCACTAGGTTTCTGATGCTCTAGCTTAACCTGCTGAAATGTAGAGCACTTAGCCATAAACTTTTCAACATCTCTCTTCATCCCACTCCCCCAATAGATCTCTCGTATGTCACGGTACATCTTAGTGGCCCCTGGATAAATAGAGTATCATGCACCATATGCTTCTGCAAGTATTCGCTGCCTCAATCATCTACACCTGGAACACATAGACGATCCTGACAACGAAGAATATCATCTCCCCCTTGGGAGAAAACATCAACTTTCTAATTCTGAACTGACTCTTTGAGCTTGACAAGGCTAGGATCCCTGTTTTGTTTATCTTTCAACTCAGAAACTAGAGATGACTCTAAACTACTATGAACACATACACCACCCTCTAAAGAATCAAATAAGCAAATGCCTAGTTTGGCAAGCTGATGGATCACCTGAGCCATCTTTTTCTAACTATCCTCAACGTGAGAAATACTACCCATGAAGAGTCCACTGAGAGCGTCGGCCACAACATTGGCCTTTCCTGGATGAAGAAGAACACTCATGTAGTAATCCTTCAAGAGCTCTAACCACTTTATCCGACGAAGATTGAGATCTTTCTGGAAAAAGACATACTGGAGGCTTTTATGGTCTGTGAAGAAATCTATATGAACTCCGTAGAGATAATGCCTCCAAATCTTCAAGGAAAATACTACCACTGCTAACTCATGATCATAAGTAAGATAATTCTTCTCATGTGGCTTTAACTGTCTGGAGGCGTAGGCTATGACCTTACCATGCCGCATGAGGACACAACCTAAACCCACTCAGGATGCATCACAATAGACTACAAAACTGTTTGAACCATCTGGAATAGCTAGAACTAGAGCGGAGGTGAGTCGAGTGTTCAAATCTTAAAAGCTCTTCTCGCATGAATTTGACCACTGAAACTTAATCTTCTTTTGAGTCAATCTGGACAAGGGAGATGTAATAGAAGAAAATCCCTCAACAAACCATCTGTAATAGCTATCCAAACCCAAGAAACTCCTAATATTTGATGGAGTTATGAGTCTGGGCCAGTTTCTTACTGCCTTGGTTTTCTAAGGATCTACTCTAATTCCATCACCAAAAACAATATGGCCAAGGAATGCTATTGATCTTAGCAAAAATTCACACTTGATAAACTTAGCGAATATTTGATAATCCCTGAGAGTCTGAAAAACAATCTTGAGATGGTCTGCATGATCACGCTCTATGCGAAAATAGACTAGAATATCATCTATGAAGACTATGAAAAACATGTCCAAGTACTTATTGAAAACGCAGTTCACCAAATCCATAAAAGTTGCAGGCGCATTGGTAAGACCAAATAATATAACTAAATATTCGAAGTGACCATACTGAGTACGGAAAGCTTTCTTCAAAATGTCACATTCTCTAACTTTGAGCTGATTATAGCCTGATCTGAGGTGTATCTTGGAGAAGTAACTAGAACCCTGAAGTTGATTGAATAGATCACCAATCCTGGGAAGAGGATATCTGTTCTTGACCGTGACCTTTTTGAATTAACGGTAATCAATACACATTTTGAGAGAACCATCTTTCTTTCACACGAATAATACTGGCGCACCCCATGGGGAAATGCCGGGTCTGATGAATCCCTTATCTTAGAGATCCTTCAACCGATCTTTCAGTTCCTTGAGATCTGCTGGTGCCATTCTGTATGGAGAAATAGAAATAGGTTAAGTTTCCGAAAAAAGGTCTATGCCAAAGTCTATTTCCCTTTCGGGAGGATTGCCTGGAAGATCTTCGAGAGAGACATCTGAGTAATTATTAACAACAGGGACTGTTTCAAGACTGGGATATTGAGAACTGGAATCTTTAACATGCACGAGATGATACACATACCCCTTAGAAATCATTTTCCTTACCCGAAGGTAGGAAACAAGTTGACACCTGAACGCTGAAATGCTACCCTTCCACTCTAGGACAGGCTCATTCGGGAACTAAAACTAAACTATCCTATTTCTACAGTCGACTGTGGCATAGCAGGAATGAAGCCAATCCATGCCAAGAATGATATCAAAATCAGTCATCTCTAACTCCACTAAATCTGCTGATGTGGATTTTTAAGATATCATAATCGGGCAGTTCCTGTATACCCACCGGGCTATGATCGTTTTACCCACTGGGTAGAGACTGAGAAGTTCTCTGCTAGGACTTTAGGACTGATTCCGAAATTGCCTGCTATGTATGGAGTAACAAAAGACAAAGATGCACCTAGTTCTATCAAAGCATAAACATGAACATGGAAAATCAGTAATGTACCAGTAATAACATTAGGAGAATTTTGCCGATCCTACCGAGACTGAAGAGCATAGAGTCTGTTTGGGCATTGCCCACTAGTAGCACTGGAAATGGCACCCTACTGGTTCGGGTGACTGGACTGAGCTGTAGAATAATTTTGCTGACCCTGAAGACTTGACTGCAGACACTCTCTAATCCTATGGCCTTGCTTTCCACAACCAAAACAAACGTCACTACTGGTTTTACAAATGCCCTTGAGGTTCTTACCACAAGTCTAACAAAGTGGATTCGTTCGAGCACTGCTAAAACATCCCTGAGATTTATACCCTGGCGCTTTGTTTCTATTGCCGTCTCTAAACTTCGACACTGGAGCATTGGCAGAGGAAGGAGCTGAAATGGCTGACTTGGAGCAAAATTATGAACGGTTTCCTCTATCTAACTTGGGGTGAGCAAAGTTAAAGTTACCTGACCTTGCTCTCTTGTTTTGCCCCTCCCTAGTCTTAAACTTCTTCTCTTCTACTTGCTAGGCATGGTTCATGAGTCTTGCTAAGGTCATAACACCGATCAACATCGCAAGACCTACACTCATTTACCATGCTATCATTGACCCCTGACATGAACTTGCTCATCTTAGCTCTATTGTCTGCAACCACATGTGGAGCATACCTAGCTAGCTGAGTAAATATGAGAGAATAATGCCTAACCATCATATTCCCTTGCCTGAAGTTTATGAACTCAAGAACTTGGCTTTCCTCAGCTCTTGGGGAAAGAATCTGCCTAAGAAAGCTGTGACAAATTCCTCCCACTTGATAGGGCCTGTATCATCTAACCTCTCAGACCTTCACTGTTTGAACCAATCATGAGCGACATCCTGTAACTAGTAGGCGGCTAACTCAGCACTCTTAATAGAATAAATACCCATGATGTCAATGACCTTCTGGGCTTGGTCAGTGAATTCCTGAGGGTCCTCATCATACTTAGACCAATGAAAAGATGGAGGGATCATTTGGGTGAAGTCCAAAACCCTAGATTCTTTGGGATTGTGGCCGAAATGACTAGTGGTCATTCATTCTATGCAGCCATGGACTGAGCAAGTGTGGTAAATGCGGCTCTATACTCTGCATGGGAAACATGTTCGCCCAAAGGATCTTTGGGCTGAGGAGCTGGCTGGTATCTTCTCTTTGGGGCCATGGTCTGGAATAAGAGAAGAATGGATTAGACTGAGAGTTTAACTTGTGATTATGTTCACTAGCATGAAATAAATAATGAAGAAAGGGGATTGTTCCTAAAACATCTTATAGCCTCCCGCGCATAAATGTGGTGCGCAACACACCCATGTACAAGACTCTACTAGATGCGTCTTTCAGACTTCCTAGGACTATATTGAACCTTAGGCTTTGATACTAAGTTTGTAACACCCCAATTCGCTGAATTGGAATGCTACATGGTGCTCATGACCTCGAGGGACCACAAGATAACCCATGACTAATATCTGTACCTGTATATTGCAAATCATGATATAATAATGCAGAATATATAGAACTGTAAGGCCATAAGATTCAACTGAATAAAAACTGTGGGTTAAAATACCCAAAACAACTCAATCTAAAAGTAAATCTAAAAGCCTTTAAACTATCTGAATAAGGAGTTGAAGGAACATATCTCCAACTAACTCTGTAGAACTGAACTAAAGAAATAAATAAATGTATTAAATCATATTGTCCTCGAATCAATGAGGACTCACTGTATCTCTAAGACTGGAATGCTACCGCTATTGCTGGACTGGAGCTCGTGTCTCGAAACCTATGGTGTAACATAAAAAGAAAGCACCATAGCGCAAATGCGTTAGTACAACTGGAGTACTGAGTATATGATGACGGTAGGCTAAACATAAAGGGTTTCATGCATGAACAACACTAACTGACTAATATGAACGTGGGAGTGCAAACACACATATATAGAAACTAGGACCGTGAATATGAGATAGCATGACCTTTAAGCTAATACATAGTTTACTGATAACTGTCATGACTGATACTAAAAATGATAACATGGACGACTGTATCTGACAGTCCTGTATATACTGAAATTTGAAGAACGCACTGAGTTCTTTTATGGAGACTGATATTGAAACTGTGGGAAGTAGTGTTTAACCGACAAGTCCCATGTATGCTGTTATGGCTAAGTTAGGGTCCAATCTCTGCCCTGACTGGAGGGATGTCAAAACCATGCCACAGGAAAGGATAGCCTGTAAGTGACCCTTATCTGGAGGGTACTCAATGAGAATGGTGGGAACCCTAAACTGACGGGTTAAGCCACCTTATCAACCCTAATATGATGGGTTAAGATGTCTTCACCTATGCTGGCTACGTAGTTCTGGAACACAAGGATGACTACTAAGAATCACACCCTGAACTGGCGGGTGAGTTTCCATCCTTGGGTTCACTCGGTTCTAACCTCTACTCCCATCTGGAGGGACTGGACATGAATAACTGACTGTGCATGACTTAATCTTACTGAATTCTGTTGACTGGCGGAATGTTACTAATATCTGACAACTGACAAAGATTATAAGGTTTTCCTGAATCACATGACTAACTGAAGTCTATGGAATCATATCTTGAGTTCGGATATCATGAAACATGACATGGATCTAGGCACACATCTACAGTTTTCAGGTACAAGTTCCCCCAGGACTCGATGGAAGGAAACTGACACACATGACTGACTTGATCATAAGAGTACAGTCCATAATTTATAATATCATAAGTAGGGATCTCATACTAAGCATAGTTATCAATAATGTATTGCATGGAAAGGATTTCATATCACATGGAAGTACTTGCACAATCTTAATATCATGTTCATTGCATAATCATATTGGCAACACATACCAATAGCATAAAAGTTAATGTGGATTGCATGCTTACCATACGTATTGTTCATAAGTAGGATTTGCAAGTAAACATAGCATAATCTCATAAGAATAGTTCATGAGTATTCCCACAACATTTACAAGGCACATTATCAACATAAAAGTAATTGGAACGTAAGGGCATATTATGAATGCTTTACTTAGTCACAATTTAGCTATATTACATGATTTCTAGTTTCTTAGGCATTTTATCAAACACCTTACATGCACATCTTAAGCATAGGTGAAATCATCAAATTATACATCATGAACAACTAAAATTACATGTTTCCAACTCATATTATATCACGAAATTCAATAAAAAACATATAAAGATTCCATCTTAGGAATCACCCAATATCAAAAACATGATCATCAACACCCAACAATATAGAAATCATACTTTGTAATGAAAAAGAGGGTTTTTGAACTTTATGGATGAAAGGGATCCGTAAATCAACTCACACATACCTTAGAAGGAAGAGTCTTGATGATTAACAAAGGAATATTCTTGAAATCAGATCTTCAAGCTTAGTTACGCAACCCTAGTTATTTTTCTCTTTTAGTGCTCTTGGATTATGATTTGAGATTAAAATAAAGTTGTAATATGTTTAGAAGCTGTATATTTCATAGGGTTAAGTTTAGGGACGATTAAGGAGTGTTAAAAGACTTAATTACCCTTAAAATAACATAAAACAGTGTTTTTAGCACCTGGAATTGACTTAGGCAGTGCCCAAGTGATTGCCTAAGCTAGGTTAGGCGGCGCCTAACCAATCGCGTATGCTTGGGTTGGGCGGTGCCTAACCAATCGCCTATGCTTATTGTCTTTCACGAAAATGGGCATAACTTTTCGCTTGAATATTGGATTAAGGAAAAATTGGTATCGTTGAAAAGCTAATTCAATTCTATACAATTTGGTGCGTCTATATCAGCCAAAATACCACGTTAACATTAAGTTATACTCATTCAAAAATGACCCTTGTAAAATCAAACACTAATACTTGATGGATTCAAAAACACTTAGCTTGTATTACCTTAAGTGACTCATATGAATATGCTTAATGAATCATAAGCTATCCAATCACTAGGATATTCATTGTAAGTCATGTACTCAAGTATGAATCACATGATAGGAGATTTCATACGTAGGAATAATTATTCACTTCCTAGCTTAGAAACATGCGGTGTATTACAATACTAAGGGTAGATATGAATTTTTCCTTAATTAACCTCGCTTTCCCCCACAAATACTTAAGTATGTTAGCACCTCAAGGCCTTATCTCAAATACATCAAATTACCTAATTAAAGACCTATACCGCCTACCATATAAGTCTTTAAAAGGGGCAATTTCTATACTAGAGTGGTAACTAATGTTGTAGGCTAATTCATATAACGTTAAATATTAGTCCCACTGACCTTCGAAGTCCACAACACAAGATTAATGCATGTCTTCTAGAACTTAGATAGTTTACTTTGACTGAACATCAGTTTGTGAATGGAAAACTATGCTTAGGTCTACCCTAGACCCCAACTCTAACTGAATTTCTCCCAAAAATTAGAGGTGAACTTATACCTCAATCTGATAAAATCAAAATCAATACTCTTCATAATCTTACAATTTTCTTTACATACATCTCTTCTAGATTAATTGGATAATAGTTTGTCCTTATCGGGATGAAATAAGCTAACTTAGTCAACCGAACTACAATGACCCATATAAAGTCATATTTCCTCAATGTTTTTGGAAAGCCAACAACAAAATGGATTATTTTCTTTCTCCACTTCAACTCTAGAATGGTAATTCAAATGAACAACCAGGTTGTGGTATTTATATCTGACGTGTTGGAAGTTATTACCGTTGGGTACAAAATCAATTTGCCCTATTTAATATTTTCCCACCAATAATGTTGTCTCAAGTTACTATATATCTTGTTTATATATTGATATGGTTAAAACGTAGAATTATGAGCCTTTCCTAGAATAGTATGGATTGAATTACGTACCTAGGGCACATGCAACCACCCTCAAATTCTCAATGCTCCATTATTAACTAGAATTACCTTTTTTTCTCCACCCTATAACATTTTTTCTCCGAGATTGTTTAACTTTTTATTCTCAAATTGCCTACTTTTAATTTGATCAAAGATTTTGGAAATGACGTTTGTATGTTCTAAGACCCCCCTTCACTAGTCTCTAATAGTTTTAGAAAACCATTAGCAAAATAGTGTACCTCTCTAACCAATGGGTGAATGAACACCTTTGGTAGTGCTTGTCTTCCCATTCTCCCCATTTTCTAGATCAGTGCATCCAGTAGCATATTGGATTTACCTAGGTGATATAGGATTTACATGTCATAGTCATTAATCATATCTACCTATCTTTCTGATCTTAAGTTCACATCCCTTTGAGTGAACACGTGTTATAGGCTACAGTTGTATGTGAATACATTACACTTCATCCCATAGAGGTATTGCCTCCAGAGTTTAAATCAAACACCACAGCTTATCATTATAAATTATGCATGGGCTAGTTGTATGTATAAGACTTCAATTGTCTTTATTCATAAGAGATCATGTTCCATTCCTTTATCCAAACAACACCTAAACCCAATTATGAGGCATCATAATATATAATGAATGTTTTTACCCTTATTAGGCAATGTAAGAATTAGGGTGAGGTCAACAATGTTTTAAGATTTTTTAAACTCTCCTCGTATTTGTCATCTCACACAAATTGGAATTATTTTTGAGTAAAGCAGGTCAAATGCGAAGCAATGGAAGCAAATCCTTTAGCAAATCAATGGTAATTACTAGCCAACCCCATAAAACTCTAAATTTCTATCACATTTGTCGGTCTCCTAAATCCTAACAGCTTCAAACTTTTGCGGGTCTACTGTAACCCCTTCTTAGAAACCATGTGCCATAATAAAGAGACCAAAAAAATACAAAACTAAAACTTTGAAAATTTAACATATATTTGCTTCTCATTAAGCAACCCCAACACCGTACTTAAATAAGCTTTATTCTCTTTTTCCCTTTCTGAGGGAAGCAACTTAACAATAAAAAACAATAATAGATGAATCCAAAAAATGACTTAAAATCTTTAATCATAAGGCTCATTAGAGCATATAGGGTATTGGTTAAATTAAAGAACATAACTAGGATCTCATAGTAATAATATCGAGTTTGAAAAGAAATTTTTAAGATATCCTCCTTTCTAATTTTGAGTTGATGGTAACCCTACCTTAAGTATATTTTGGAGAATATTGCAGCCTCCTATAACTAGTTAAATATGTTATCTATCCTAGAAAAATGATATTTATTTATTAATAGAGTGATAACCTATGCACATCCTCATGATGCCATCCTTTTTATCCTAAACAAAGTAGGTGCACCCCAAGGAGAAAAACTAAGGCATATAAAACCCTTTTGTATATAACTGCGACTTCTGCTCTCTTATTGTGATACTTCTATATCATAAAAACGTATAAAAATGGGTTAACTTCCTACCTATAAATCTAAAAAAAATAAACTTCATAGTCTAGAGGCATACCTAGAAATTAATCTAGAAATACTTTACAGGATTCATATACCACTAGAATTGACATTATAGGAGAAACTACAGATTTATCTTCATGAAAGGGAGAAAAAATTTCTCTACTTCTTTCTTTATTAACTTTTAGGCATGCATTACTGACACAAATATCATAGGATTAGGCTTAAATGTACACTCCCATTCTAACTTATCCATCCTGGGCATCGCTACCATAATGGTTTTTTGCATAATAATCATATTTGGCATAATATGGAGAAAACCAACTCATTCCCATTATGACATCAAAATACTTCATATATAGAATAACTAGGTCTTCCAGGGGTTTAAACCCCATAAACATCACAAAATATGTACGGTGCACCTAATCAGCATATATAGACACCACGACTAGCATTGATACATACATAGGAGTATCTATATATTCACAATCTAAGTTTCAACCTATCATAAATGTCATAGACATATAAGAGAAAATAAAATTGGGATAAAAAAACACAAAAGTCATACAGTCATAAACAAGAGTAGTATATGGGATTCAACATCCAAAGTTTTCAGTTAATGAAAAGCTGAAAAAATAGTGAGATAAGCCTTATCACTAACCTATTTACAACCTCTACTATCCTGAGAACCATTCTTACCAAATTATCCTCCACCTTAATTATCTTGGTTGCCAGAACTAGCTTATCCACCATACCCATCTTATGTATGACCCCAATAATTTTTAAGACCTCTTATAATTTTTATCATTTTATTTTTGACCCTCTCACATGTGTGATATAAATTTTTGACTTTAATTATATCTAAGGATGTTAAAAAGGTGTTTTGTAAAAGTTTTATCATTTTTTGAAGGGGTTCAGGGTCATTTTGGGACCTCAAGGTAGTGAGGGTCCACTACAAGGTCATCTCATATAGGTTAAAATCCATAATAATGGTGTGGCATGAAGGCTAACGTCCATGATATAAGCATGCCATTCTAGTGGTTTAATTTCATCCAAGTTTTAATTTTTTCACATGGAGTGAGGGTCTTTTGATCTTTTTACTCCTTATACGACCTTTAAACATAAAATAAACTCATTCTCTTCAATTTTTAAAAATAAATCATTCTATCTCTCTCTTAATCTCAAACCAAAGAACGTTTAAGGGTTTTACAAAGCATTCATCATCTGGGATCTAAACTTCAAATTGACTTTAATTTCCTATGTATTTCATGCATGTTTCTCTTCTCTAAACATGAATTTTAAATTATGGAATTAATATAATAGATTTTATGTGATTTAAGTTATGGGTTTTGAAATTGGGTTAAGGGATTTTGGTTGTTTCTAATTGAATTACTTGTCCCATGTTTTTAATTGTTTATTGAAGCTTTGAATTAATGTTTTTGGGGTTTAATATGTACATTATTTAAATGGTTGGAATGGGGGATATGGCTTTCCCCAAATTGGTTGGAATTTTGAATGATAATTGCACTAACCCCAACCTACATTGTAAACTTGTTTTGATATATACAAATTGCATAGTTTAACTTTCTTTTGAACTTGATGCATTGCATTAATTGATAAATTGATATAAAAATGGATTAGGATGGCATTGGTGACCTTATTTATGGATATTAATGTAATATGAGAGTCCAATTTGATTGTTTGAATTGGTTTGGCATAATTAATTTAGCTTGCAAGAATATTGGCATGACAATACCAACTGGTAAATACATTAATAAATGATTCGCACATTGCTGGTTGGTGTTATGTCCAAATTATTTTAATTTGTTCTTAAAGAGGATTATTTAGCTCACTATAAAGGTGTAAGTTCCAGGGGACAAAGAATGAAAACCATGTATTCTGGTGTTGAAGGTCTATATGACCATCTGATTGGTGTACACTTGATATCTATATTCTTGGGATGACTTTTGCCCATGGTAGCTTAGGTTTTTCATCTATTTATATGGATCACACACATTGTAACATTTTCAGTAGGGCAGCTGAACCCATACAACCCATGGGTGCCTTTTGGATGGATCGAGCTGTACAATTTAGGACTAAATCTTTAAAAGGTCATGTTTTATGTCACTTGCACTTATACCGACATACTATATATGTATATATGAATGTGTACATGTGGTTTTGACTAATTTTGTACATGGAATTATTTTATCACTTTTTCTAAGTTACATGCCAGTGTTTATCCCACTGACCATCCTAGGATGCTACATCATTTCTGATGTAGGGTCAAAAGGCTTTTCTATTGCTCCTATGTTGCATTAGGTGGTTAAGCACGTCTATTGAGTTGTTGTGAGGTGGTAATCCTCTATCGATTGAAAGGCCTTACTATTTCATTATTCCTTCTTTATTAAATGAGTACGTTAGATTCTTTATAGTCATAGTTAGGGGCTTTTCCCGACTTAGATTTTTTTCTTGTTATAGAGGCCTTTATAGATAGATGTGGGTTGGTTGTTATTTTTGACTCTTTATTTTCATTTGAGTTATCTATTCATCTTTTAATAGCATGTTGATGGCTTATTCTTTATTATTATTTTTATGCTCTTATGTTTAGGTTAAAAGGGTAGCCTCTAGTCCATGGTGGGATTGAGATACCCTCCATGGCCAGTCCTTAGTTTGGGTCATGACATGCTTCATATCAGATCATGGTTTAAGGTCGTTGGGTGTCCAAAAAGCCATGTTAGTAGATATCTTTTCGTGGGTACGTGGCACACTAAACTTATAAGGATAGGCTAAAAGGCATTTAGAAATATTTACCTTTTTATGTTCTACTTCTGGTTGTAAAGTCTACTATTATGAAACTTATGAAACTCTTGGATTTGTTAAATTTCAGATCATGCCTCCCAAAAATCTGATGTTTGAAGAAACTCTATTGTGAAATCTATCCTACCTTAGTATCATATGGACGGGAGTCTCCTAGTGAATGGAGTTATGACTCAATATAGTGTCCCTGCTCCTTATTATGCCTCTCAACATAGAGTTCCACTATCCTCTACTAGTCCTCCTCGAGCTTTTCGAGCAGGTGATACTTTTGATCAGCTACCTTAGGGAAATATCTCATCTGTAGAGTTCCATTAGTCTATTTATATGCTTACTTAGTTAGTGGCATTGCAATCTCGTTAGTCTAACCGTGTTTGTTATGTTACTCATTCATCTGAGGTCACTCGAGTTGACCATTTCATGAGGTTAAATCCCCCAACCTTTATAGGACCTAAGGTTGAGGAGGATCCATAAGGGTTTATTAATAAGATAAAGAAGATTTCCAGGGTGTGTATTCTATTTATGTAGAAGGTTTGGAGTTTGTTGATTATTAATTAAAGGATATAACTTATGAAGAGTGGGAAACAATGAGGGGTGATGATGCTAAGAAGGCTATGTGGGATGACTTTTCATGGGCCTTTCTTGATATCTTTTTTCCCCAATAGTAGAGAGATATTAAGGCTAACGAGTTTGTTAATCCAAAGTAGGGTAAGATAAGTGTCAAGGAGTATGCTTTGAAGTTTCTACAATTGGCTTATTATGCTCCAGAGTTGGTATCTCACATGAGATCCAAAATGAGAAAGTTTTCTTTTGAGTTGTCTCGTGATTTGGTATTAGAGTGTGAGGCTTCAATGTTGAACAATGATATAGACATATCCATACTTATGGTTTATATAAAATAGGTGGACAATAAAAAGATGAGATAGATATAGATGTGAAAGATGTACAAAAAGAATTTTAGTTATTTAGTGTAGGGTAGGGGTCAGTAGTGTAATACCCCATATTTTTGTATTAGAATTCTAACTGTCGTTCCTGCGCATCTAAGCTCTAATCCAAGTGATTATCATGTGAATTCAAGTTGTATGATCATTATCCTAGTCTATGGAGTATTTTATAGGTGGAAAATATTTATAGCATAGACCCAGAACAAGGTTGAGCTAAGACCAACTGATTTATCCAAAGTTTGACATTCGATTCTACAAGGATCAACTGCAAACGTAAATATCTCTTCATATACATATAATTTCTCATCCAAAAACCTATAAAATTGTAGATAATTGAATTATCTTTCCAACGATACCAATTTCACAATAATCCAATACCCGAGCGAAGAGTTATGCCTATTTTTATGAGAGGCAGTAAGGGTGTGCAATGGGCAATGCGCCGCCGAATCAAATTTGTGCAATTGGGAGTGCGAGGCACACTTAAATGTCTTCTATAAGGTGTGCTACGCACACCTTAAGGTCTTCCATTTGTTGAGCTCTACATACCTCACTTCGAAGTGCCAAAAACACCCCTATATATCTCTATAACACGGGATTAATCTCCCACAACATCAAAATAAGTTTACTTTCTCTCAAAATCACCCATAATAACCTTTAGAGTTTCAACATTCAAACCCCAATATCTATAGATTCAACCGTGATAATTCTATTATTTTTACATATTCAAAATCCCCGTTACGAAGGCTACAAGGGACACACAAAAGTTCATGAATAGCATTACGTCATTTGAACAGTCATTCAAAGCTTCAAGTTTAAGGTATGTGGGGTTTTTCAACAAGAACATTCTTTTGTTCTTGTGCCCAAAGTTAATTTTCTTTAAAAAGATATATGATTTTATATGTTTTACTATGAATTCGAATATATAAATTTATGACTTATGGTGTTTTCATGAGAATGTTGATATGGTTGCCTATAAAGCTGAAATTTTGATTTTTAAGTGATTATTTTTATGCTTATGAAATAAAGTATGAAACTTTGTAAGGTTTTATTGTGATATCAAAACCCTATTTAAGATTATTATTTTGTGAAGTATTGTTATAAACACCTTGAGATTTGAATGATTTGAGATGATGAAGAATGATTTGACCTTGATGGTCGCGGAAGAATTGTTTTTGAACCGGAGATGAGAAACGAAATCCACTTTTAATAATTATTATGAAAATGGTAGCGAGATGTCTCCCGTTGTGAATTTTTGAACTATTTATTAGTGAATTTTCTTTTGAAAAGATCTGAGCTAAGTCCAGGAGTAGTCTTTAGCACCGAGTGGGAGGTATAGCTGTTTTGGTACTTTCCTAGAACTACGTACCCCCGTAGGTTATGAGTCTGAGGCTAATTTATATAGTGATCACTAGTGTTTGGAATGATGATTTAAGGTGCTACTCCGATGGTAAGGAATAGGGCAACTCTCCCCAATGTGGGTAGAATGTTGGACTCCATGTAGCTCATATGGTTTATGTTGGTTGTAAGAGACTCCCAACGTGTGTGTGTGTGTGTGTGTACCCTCCTAACTAAGATGAATGTATATGTTTTGAAGGATTTGTTTTGAGAAAGTTATTGTTTCTGAAAAATTGAGATATTATGTTCTAAAGAGAATTGTTTTGAAATTTGATTACTCTATATGTTTGAAACCAAGGAATAAGTAAATTGAGAACTTATTGTAATGACTCACTTGTTTTACTTTACATGTATTATTCATCCATGATTTCGATGATTTAATTCGAGCTATGTCATTTATATCAGCATGCATAATTTTATAAACTGTGATGATATGAAGATATATTTTTATATGCATTGCACACCCATATGCTCGATACATTTCCATGGTACTGACCTACATATTTGTATGTGGGTTACATTTTCTCGGAATATAGGTACAAGGTATAGTGTACATCTTCAGATCCAGTCAGTTCGCGACATCCAGTCAGTAGGTGATGAGTCCTTTTGATTCAAGGGCTTGAGTTAGTTATATAGTTTAAGAAGTGTTTTATTTTCTTTATCCAGCCGTATTGAGTTGGGATAGTCGGGAGTCATGACCCAGCTACCTATAGTCAGTACTAGTAGAGGCTTCATAGATAGTCAGTAGAAGTTGAGGTATTCTATTTCAATTTTGGTTGTAAAAGCAGAGTTGTAATCTTGTAAATTTAGTTTTGTATCTATCATATTCAGAAAAGAGTTATTTTCCATAGATTTGTATATATTTATACTTTTTGATCAGTTGCTTATGAGTTATGCTAGTAGAAGGGTTAGCTTGGGGTCACTTCTGATCCTAAGCATCGTGTGACGTCTCGGGACCCAATTTTGGGGTGTTACAAGTAGAATAGTAGAAGAGATAGTAGATAGTTGACCAAGAAAGGAATTGGGGAAATTCTTATTCGTCTGTTAATGCTCCATATCCTAAGCATTGGGGTGATTATCCTTTTCAGGATAAAAGTTTTTCAAAGGCACAAAGTATCCATTCTTATGCTAGTGAAGCTCATTCATCCCCACCATATCCTCTTTATCATTTATGTGTACAACTTCACTATGGATATAGAGAGAAAGGGAGAAATCAATGTTATAATTATGGTTATCTTGGTCACGTACAATGAGATTTTCCTTCATCCAAGGTTGCCACTTGATCTGCTATGGTTTTTGTTGCCACATCTTTAGTTTCTGCACCAAAGGGCACCAATCCTGGTATCGACACTAACCAAAGTCATCTATATGCACTTGATACCCATCCAAAAACTGTGGTATCCCCAGCTGTTGTTACTGGCATGTTACAACTCTTTTATAACAATTTTATTATTTGCTTGATCTGGGTTACACCTTATCTTATGTGAAACCTTATGTAGCTGTGCATTTTAGTTTTTGTCCTAAAATTATATCTGACCCTTTTCCTATTTCTACTCTGGTGGGTGACTCTATAGTTTCTAGAAATATCGATAGTGGTTTTGTGGTGTCTATCTTCTATAGGGAGACATTGGTGGATTTAATAGAGTTGTATATGGTGGATTTTGATATTAAATTGAAAATGGATTGGCTTTATTAGTGCTATGCTTTTCTGGAATATAGGACCCAAAATGTTAGTTTTCACTATCCTAATAAGCCGGTATTAGAATGGGATGGGAGTTCTTAGTACCCAACGAGATGTTTATTTCTTATCTTAGAGCTCAAACTTTAATATCCAAAGTGTATTTGTATCATCTAGTTTGAGTTAAGGATTCTGACTCTAAAATTCTTTCTTTGCAATGTGTCCTTATGCTTAATAAATATCCTAATATGTATCCCAATGATCTTTCTGGAATTCCTCCAAATAGGGAAGTAGATTTTGGAATTATCTTCTACCAGATACTTGTCCTATTTACATTCCTCCATATAGAATGGCTCCGACTAAATTAAAGGGTCTAAAGGAGAAATTGAAAGATCTTCTTGAAAAAGGATTCCTCCATCCTAGTATTTTCCATGGGCTGCTACTATGATTTTTGTGTGAAAGAAAGATGGGTCCCTTCGAATGTAAATAGACTACCGGCAGTTGAATAAGGTTACCATGAAAAATAAGTACCCTCTTCCTAGGATTATTGACATTTTTTATTAGCTTTGGGGTACTAAATGTTTCTCTATGATTGATCTTCTTTCTATCTACCATCAGTTGATAATTAAGGAGGTTGATATCCCTAAGACTTATTTTTGAACTCGGTGTTGTCACTATAAGTTTTAGTTATGTCTTTGGGTTAACTAATGCTCTAGCTGCATTCACGGTTCTTATGTAGTTTCTTGATTTATTTTTATAGTGTTCATTGATGACATCTTGGTGTAGTCTAAGAGTTAGAAGGATCATGTCAATCATCTTTGAATTGTGTTGAAGGCTCCTAAAGACCAAAAAATGTATGATAAATTTTAGAAATGTGAGTTTTTGTTAAATGCTATAGTTTTCTAGGGCATGTTATTTCTAGTTGGGGGATTGAGGTGGATCCACAGAAAGTTGAGGCAGCTAAGAGATGACCTCGAACCATGACTCAACTGACATTAGGAGCTTCTTGAGTTTTGTTATGTATTATAGGGGGTTTATGGAAAGTTTCTCTTTTATTGCTGCTCCATTGATGGAGTTAAATCAAAAGAGTGTTAACTTTCTGTGGTTCAATACTTGTGAGGGTAGCTTTGAGATATTGAAGGATAAGTTGACTTCTCCACCAATTTTTATCCGGCCTGAGGGAACTGATAGTTTTATTGTGTATTATGATATGTCCCGTGTGGGACTTGGTTTTGTCTTAATGCAGAATGGTAAAGTTGTGGCCTATAATTTTAGGCAGCTTAAGGTTCATGAAAGGAATTATTTGACTCATGATTTAGAGTTGGTGGCTGTGATTTTTTCTTTGAAGATTTGGTACCTTTATCTGTATGGGGTGCATGTGGATATCTATTTGGATCATAAGAGCTTGCAGTAAAAGTTTACTCAGAAGGAGCTGAATCTCGAGAAAAGAAGGTGGCTTGAAATTCTTAAGGACTGTGATATGACTGTGCACTACAATCTAGAAAAAGCTAATATTACTTTTAATCCTCTTAGAAGGTTGTCTATTAGGAGCTTATCCCATATTGATTAAGTATAAAGAGGGTTAGTGAAGGATATTCGCCAGTGGGATAACATAGGAGTTTGTCTTTTGGACTTTTAGTATGGAGGAGTCATTATTCAAAAAGTGGTCAAATTATCATTTGGTGCTAAGGTAAAGGAGGAAAAAACAATGTATCCCATACTTATGCAGATTAAGGATAAGGTATGTTAGCAAAAGGTTATGCATTTTTAGATTGGGAGAGATGGCATCTTAAGTTATCAAGGTAAGCTCCGTGTTCCTTATGTTAATGGGATATGGGAAAGGATTTTGATTGAGGCTCATGAGTCAAGATATACAGTTCCTTCGAGATCAACTAATATGTATTATGTCTTAAAGAAAATCTACTAGAGGAATAACATTAAGCGAGATATAGCAAATTTTGTTGCCAATGTGTGGTTGGTCAGAAAGTTAAGGTTTAGTATTTAAGGCCTGGTGCCATGTCCCAAGATATAGAGTTGCCCATGTCAAAGTGGGAGATAACTAATATAGATTTCATTACGGGTTTTCCATGGTCTCTCAATCAGTATGATTCTCTTTTGTTCATTGTGGATGGTATGACTAAATCTGCTCAATTTTTTCCTATATGGACTAACTAATCAACAGAGGATTATACTAAGTAGCTCATTTAGGAGATTGTGAAGTTGTATGGTGCATCAATGTCCATTATTTCAGACTGAGGTTAGCAATTTTGTTCTCAATTTTGGTGTTTTTTTCCAGAAAGGTTTAGGCACATAGATGAACCTTAGCCCCACTTTTCACCCTCAAATAGATGGACAAGATGAATCAAATTTTTAGAAATTGAAGGATATGCTAAGGTCTTGTGTGATTTATTTTAAATGATGTTGGGTTGATTATTTTCCTCTTATTGAGTTTGCATACACAAATAGTTATCATTATATCATTTAGATGTCTCTTTTTGAGGGTCTTTATGGTAGGAGGTATAGATCTCTTATTGGATGGTTTGAGCTTTATGAGCCTAGGTTGTTTGGTACTTACTTGGTTTACCAAGCCATAGAAAATGTAAAGTTAATTAGAGAAAGACTTAAGACTTCTCAAAGTCACAAAAAATCTTATACAGACGTGAGACAAATGGATTTGAAGTTTGATGTGAATAATAGGGTATTGTTGAAAGTGTCTCCTATGAATGGAGTCATGAGGTTAGGGAAGAAGGGGAAGATCAGACCACGTAATGTTGGTCCATATAAAATTTAGAGGACAATTGTGAATGTTTCTTATAAGGAAGTCCCCGTTATGTTGGAGGTACAGATTCTTTGTCTAATAAGGAAGTCCCTGTTAAGATATTAGATAGGTAAGTTCATAGATTAAGGACCAATAATATGGCTTTGGTGAAGGTTCTTTGGTGAAACCAAAAGGTAGAAGAGTCTACATGGGAAGCTAAGGAAGATATGAAGGCCAAATACCCATTCCTGTTCCCTAGGTTAGATTTAAAGCACTTAAGGCATGAGTTTCATTTTCCTCTTGTCATTTTTTGAGTTGTTATTTGATTCTTGTTTATTCTTGCTATTTTCATGCTAAAAATTACCTAACTCATCATTCAGGGACGAATAATCCTAAGGAGGGACAATGTAAGACCCCTTAAAATTTTGATTATTTTATTTTTGACCTTTTGCATTTGTAATGTTAATTTTTGACTTGAATTATGATTTGGAATGTTAAAACAGTGTTTTGGAAAAGTTTTGGAGTTCTCAAAAGGACTTTGGGGTCATTTTGTGACCTGAAGGCTGTGAGGATCCATGATAAATCCGTGTCCCGAAGGTTAACCTCTGCGATATCGGCTAACCTCTGCGATATTGGCGTTCCATGCTAGTATTTTAATTTCATTTAGATTTTTATTTTTTTCACTTGGGGTGAGGGACTTTTGGACTTTTTACCCTTCGTACAACCATTAAATAGAATATAAACCCATTCCCTTCAGTTATAAAAGATCAAATCATTCGTTTTCTCGATTCAACTCAAAACTCGAGAACATTCAAGAATTTTATAGAGCATTCATTATCTGTGCTCGGAACATCAAATTGATTTCAGTTTCTTGTGTATTTTAGGCATTTTTTTCTTCCCTATACTTTAATTTTACATTGTGGCATAAATAGAGTGGATTTTCATGTGATTTATGTCATGGGTTTTGAAATTGGGTTGATGGAGTTTGGTTGTTACTACTTGAAGTACTTTCCCATGTTTTTAATAGATTGTTGATGCTTTAAATTGATGTTTTTAGGACTAAAATTTGTACATTGTTTAGATAGTTGGAATGTAGGACATGGGTTTTTCCAAATTTGAAGAAATTTAGCTTACTTATTGCATTAACCTCAACCAACCTTTTAAACTTGTTTTGAATAAGGAAAAATTTCATGGTTTAACATGGTTTTGAACCTAATGCATTGCATTAATAGATAAATGGATATAAATTTGGATTTGGATGGCCATGGTGGCCTTGGTTATGGATTTAAATGGATCTTGGGAGATTAATTTACTTGTCTGAATTGGTTTGGCATAATTAATTTAGCTTGAAAGAATATTGGTATGACAATACCAAGTGGGAAATGCCTTAATGAATGGCCTGGTTGGTTTTGTGCATAAATTGTTTTAATATGGGCTTAATGTGGATTGTGTAATTCACCATAAAGTTGTAAGTCTTGGGGAAAAAACACTGGAAACCATGTTTGCCGACATTGGGAGTCAATATGACTATGTGCTTAGTGCACACTTGATACCTTTATTTTTGGGACGGTTATTGCGTATGGTAGATTTAGTTTTCCCTCAATTTTCCTCATTTTTTATGGATACCACGCTTTGGGACCCTTTCAGTATGGGGAGCTGAACACATGTAGACCATGGGTGCCTTTAGGATGGATCGAGCTACACAATTTAGGACTAGATTTTTAAACGATTATGTTTTATGTCCTTTGGACCTATCTCGCCATCCTATATATGTATATATGAATTTGTACATGTTGTTTTGACTGATTTTGGATATGGTATTATTTTGTCACTTTCCCTGAGTTACATGCCAGTGCTTATCCTACTGAACGTCCCAAGATGCTACATCTTTTCATGATATAGGGCCCAAAGACTTTATTGTTGCTCATGTGCAGGATTAGGTGGTTGAGAACATTTGTTGAGTTGTTGTGAAGCTATGATCCTCCATCATTTAAAAGGCCTTTTTATTTCATTATTACTTCTTTGTTGACTGAGTACTTTGGATTTGTTTTTTTTCATATTCGGGGGTATGTCCCGACTTAGATGTTATTCAAGTTTTAGAGGCCTCCATGGATAGATGTGGGTTGGCTATTATATTTGACTCTTAGTTTTCATTTGAGTTGTCTATTTATCTTTTATTACTATCTTTATTGGCTTCCACTTTGTTTTCATTTTTGTTTTCTTGAGGTTAGGCTAAGGTGTGGTATCTGATCTATGGTGGACTTGAGATACCTATCATGGCCTAGACATGGTTTAGGTTTCCTTCACCACCATGATCTATAGAAATAGAGAAGCAGAACTTGGTTGTTGAGTCAACTGACCTGTAGATAAGGTAATACGACAATACTGTCTAACATGACCCACACCTCCACACTCATGGCACCTTATGTCTAAACCAACCGTCTGAACTTAAGATGAATGTATAAATGCCTCTCTAAGATGATTGATATCTGACCCCATGTGGGATCCTTTCAGTTACAGTCATAGCTGAATGGTAAAGCTTAGAAGAACCACATCCTTTATGAGAAATTATTGTTGAATTATCCAGAGGTTGGGCCTTATTCTCGAGTTCTTTTAACTCTCCCTATTTTTTAAGTGCTTCAAATTTCTTGGAAAACTCAACTACCACATGTAAGGACTTCCCAGACACAACTACCTTTGAGGTATCCATCTAAATCCTAAAGTTCAAACCCCTTACAAAGTATCTATTCTATTCATCATTTGAAGTGAACCATTCTAATTCATAAGAGACAAGGCATGAAACTTAGCCTCATAGGCTACCACAGACTTATTACCCTGCTACAATCTTAAAAGCTCATCATTTTTCTGATCATAGTAGGTGCACAAGATATATTTCTCAATGAATTTGAGACCAAGTAAGTATAGGTAAAGATGTTTTGCACTCTGTAAATTTCCTCCACCATTGCTTTTCCTTGGACTGCAGCTAAAAAGAAATAAAATCCAAAACATACTTTATAACAATACCTATCATGTGTAAATGTTTACGAGAATCTCTTAAGAACTCAAATGCATCCCCAGACTAATTTTCTTAGAATATCGGTGGTTTTATTTTTATAAACTTGAAGAATAGACCATGTTCATCTTCTATCATCACTGGTCCGAGTACCTATTGGAGATTTACTACCATTTCCAAGCCTGCATTCATCCTTGATGCTACAGCAGTGGCATACTGCAAGGCTGTGGCCGAAATAGTCAAAACAACTAGAGTATAGACAGTGGAATCCAAGCTACCCAAAAATCCCAACACTCGCTGAATCACCTTCATAGACAAAGGCACTGAGGCTACACTATTTAGTGTTGGAACCACATTATCTAGAGTGTCCTGTTCTGGGGGAAGGGACAGTGATGTTTTTCTTGCTGGACTTTCGGCTTCCTCGGATCCACTCTTAATAGGTGAAAACTCGAGGCCTAACTTAAACTGTTTCCCTAACGAATGGTGTAGGAACTGTTACTGGTGTTATTATGGGTGTGTCTACTTCATGTACTACTGCTATGGCACAACGAATATTCAGCATTGGTGAACAAAAGTGAATGGATTACATACCAATTTGAATCGCCACATACCAAGTGGAATTAAGTCATAGGACATAAGAGAGAAAGAAAGGAGTTAATTCCTAAAGTCCTATAGCTTCCCCAACAAAAGTACAAATATCTCCATACCGTTAAATAGGACTCTTCTAGATCTGTTATTGTATGCTAAGATCTATAAACCCAATGCTCCTATACTATCTATGTCATGACAATAGGTTATAATTGACACCCACCCTAACCTATGATAGGAGAACTATACTAATCTCGGCCCTACTACCTTAATGCTACTCTTATATTCACCTATTATTTATTCTCTAGTTTAAAACAAGTGCAAAAACGAGTTTCATAGATAATTTTAATCATTCATTATACCAACAGCAATATTAAATATAATAGAATATGAAAACTTCTATTTATTATATCCCCAAGGCCTGAAGTCATCGTTGAAGAACATCTTAGAATAAACTATGTTTTAAACAACCAAAACATCTAAAAGTAATAATAGGGAATCATCTTATTCCCGAAAAAAAAGACTTTAGCATCAATAGAAAGACTCAAAGGTTTCCTGGTCATATTAAGCCCCCTAAAAATCAAGTCTGAACCACTAACTTGAGCTGAGGTTTTCTGTCAACTGCTAAAAGAGGTTTTGCACTCAAAACACAACAAGACATGAAAGTAAAGATAGATAAATTGACAGAAAAGATTACAAAGAAATAAGAACCAATGCGTGTATCAAACGGAAAGACCCCTAAAACTCATAAAATCAAACACCAACTACTTACGTTTACCTCAAGGGAATCGATTTCCAAAGCAACCCACATTTCTAAAGAAGTTGTCAACACAAGGGATTCCATACTTTCCACAATCTAATCAAAGCTTGCAATTAAAACATAAGAGTATTCAAGTCACAATATCATCCAAGTTGCAAAAGAAATGGTTAAGACATATATTTATAGAGTTGCCTTTACCTAAGATAGCCTACTACAAAAAATATCCCAAACGTAGCTATTTCATAAATAACCCATATGGGCTCTTCATAACATACTTCAAGCCCTCCAAGTAGTAAACCAAATGCGGCATTGTGTGTTTATGATCCTAACAGGGGTCCGCCAAATGCGTCCTTGAACTCTAGGATTGATCACATCTATGACCACTATACATTCACTTCGAAAGATGTAGTTCAAAGCTTTAATGCCTATTTGTCTTATGTCATCCTCCCCTTCTTGAAAAGAATTTGTTCTCGAATCCAAACCTTGCAAAACTAAAGGAAGGACAAATATACACAAACTCCTCAAGGCATGAGGGTTAGGGTTAGTACAATCAATCATAGCACCATGTCAAGGTTGCACACAATTCACATATAACCAAGTATCCTTCAAGACATTAGAAGAAAATTCAACATTTAAAGTGTAATGGGGTTGGCTATGAAAAACGTCCAGCTTTTCCCCTAAGTTAATAAGCAATTCATCACATTTCAAATGAACACCGTGATTAAAGGGGTAGCGTTTCCATATGCACGGGTTTAGGGATAGCTTCCTTCCTCCAAAATTACCACTAATATAATCATATGTTCTCTCTATACTAGAATGATCAACAACAAAAGTAATTAGAGGGTCACTCCCATTGAATCGACCAACATTTTCAATAAAACCATTCACTTGAGGTCCTTTAAACACTTCACAAACATTCCTAAGTAATGGTCTAGCTTCACATACAAGTTGATCCCTATGACTTTCACAAGAAAATGTAGTATCACCAGCACAATGACTTCAACACTAGTTGTACACAAATAAATCTTGCTTACAATGTTAAATTTTCATCATTAGGATCCACTAGTGTATCCATACTCTCAAATTTCACATCATCATCATCATGAAGTAAAGAGATATTAGGCTCATTTAAAGATAAACTTTCATACTTAGTTGGCTACTAGACTCATTTACTAGAGTGCTAGAGTTAGTTTGATTACCTTGTAGTTCATTTGGAGCATGTCGATTCAAGGAAAATTAAAAACTTAGTGGATTGGTAAGGGTAGACTTGGGGAAGCTTTGAGGATTCATCATGTGATCCAATCAGCAGTTCATAGCATCAAGCTTCTCTATAATGGAAACTAACATAGCTGTTGTGGTATTATTACCTATGTTCCATGACATTTTACTTTCTTGACCCATTGTACCTATAACTGGATACTAGACAAAAAAAAACAACAATTACGTTAAAGGTTAGAAAATCACCCTCACAAGATCACACCATTGAATGTCACTTAATTAGCGTTGTAAGTATTAGTATCTCATTGTTACTCCAATGAGATTACTTGATACCAATTGTGGCTTGAGGTAGGAGTGGATTATTATTCGAAAACTCAAATAAACAAAATTACACAGGACATGAATCAACAAGTTACAATGAATCTAAAATGGAAAAAACACACAAGGAAAGATGACAAGAAGGAAACAAATTAAAAAAGACTAATTCACAGCCTACTAGGTGATTAGTAGTTTCTAATTAGTATTAGAATCAAGAAATAAAACTAAGAATCAAAGAAAAGAAACTTGGAATTCTAAAATTTGATCTTAGGGTGAGTTGTATAGATTTGGTGATGTGGCGGCCTTTGGTTGGTTGAGGTTTTGAAAAAATTCGTATTTCCAACTTGTGTTCAATGAATCATCAACTAGGAGGGAGGTAGTGATTAGTTTTGGAAGATGAAAACACAAGAGTTGGAACTTTTTCATGCTAAAAAATGTTTGAATTTGTTGCGGTCCCCCTATGTATTTCCCTTGTCCTCTTCTTTGAGAATATTCCATTTTTGATGCTTTTGGATTCTTTCTTAATTTGGAAGACTTGGAATAATCTTGGAATATTCTTTGTACAAAAAAGGACCACACTCTCATTCTACTCCTTTTTGGATCAAACAGAACTTTTTAAATGTTCATCTTCAAGAAGACATGAAGAACATGAACAAGAACAAGAACATACAAGAGTGAACCTTAAGAAAATGACCTCCAAATTTGATGATTTTTTATTTTTCAATCACTTATTGAACATCCAAACTCCAATATCATGATTTCAATCCCAAATCTTAACAATAACACTTCTAATTTCGAGATCCACCTTTCTTATTTCTTCAACTTCAAGCTTAACAATAGTGGATGGCATAAACCAATCCACATTAAGCTTAAATTCAAGATCTAGACTCTATTATTACTTGAGAACAAGGATCTAACACTACAAACATCAAAAGACATAATAATCAAGGACTTAAAATTTTGGCCTAGGGGTAAAAACGGGATAAACATTCTTTTTTTATGATTTTTGTTTTTTTTGACACTCTTTTTTTTATTGATTTTCTAGATAACAATTCCAAGATTGACTTTGTATGAATGAAATCAAATATTGCTCTAATACCAAATGAGACAGAATCAAAGATATAAGATGACAACTAACCTAAAGAATTCAAAACAAACAAGACATGAAAGTAAAGATAAGCAAGTTGACATAAGAGATTATGAAAAAATAAGAACCAACACGTGTATCAAACACAAAGATTCCTAAAACTCATAAAAACAAACACAAACTTCTTAAGTAAACCTCAAGAGAATCGAGTTCTCAGGCAACCCACATTTCTAAAAAAGTTGTCAACACAAGTGATTCCATACTTGACAGAAGCTAATCCAAGCTTGTAATTCACCATAAGAGTATTCAAGTCAAAATATCATCCAAGTTACAAATGAACAAGTTACGGAAAATATTTTTTATGTTGCCTTGGCCTAAGATAACCTATTACGAGAAATAGCCCAAAAGTGGCTATTTCACAAATAACCCACATGGGCTCTTCAAAACATATTTCAAGTCCTCCAAGCAATAGTCTAAATACGACATTGTGGGGTTTGGAGCCTAAGAGGGGTCCACCGAATGTATCCTTATACTTTAGCCTTGATCACGGATAGGACCTCTAAACATTTTCCTCAGAAGATGTAGTTCATAGCTTTAAGGTGCCTTTAGCTTGTATCAACTACTAGAAAATGTTTATCCTACGAGATAAATGTGAAATAATTGATCCACTATTAGAAAATGTTTATCCTAGGTGATTAATATGCATTAACTGCCTGCTACAAGGATATGCTTATCCTAGTAGTTGAATAAAAAATAACTATCTACTACTAGGAAAGGTTTTATCCTAGAGATAAGTAAAAATATTACTAACTCTCATTTTCCAGAAGGGTTTTTCTACAACTAAGTTCCATTATCCATGAGTATCTTGCTAAGCTAAATCCCATTATACAGGAGGGTCCTGCTACACTAAATCTCATTATTCACGCAGGGCCTAAACAAAATATTAAAGTCTATTATGATAAATCCCATTATTCAGGATGATCCTAAATAGAAAATGAAAGTCTCATTATTCAAAAGGGCCTTTCTACAATAAATCTCATTATTCATGAGGGTCTTGAATAATTAAAAATTAAAGTCCAATTGTTCATGAGTATCTTTAGTTATCAAATTAAATTTTCACTTCTCAGGAGTATCTCGAACAAAAAATAAAGTCCTACTTTTTAGATGTGTCCTAAGTAGAAAGTTAAAGTCTCTTTATTCATGAGGATCCTGCTATACTAAATCTCAATATTTAGGAAGGTAGTATGCCAAAAAGTAAAATGCCCTTTTTTAGGTGAGTAAGGTCCTATTTCACAGAAGGATCCTAAACAAAAAATTAATTTCCTATTTATCAGAGGGGTCCTACTAATCCCATTTCTTTTAGGATAGTCCGAAGATTAAAAATAAAATCCTATTATTGAAGATGTTCTTGAGATTAAAAGTAAATGCTTATTTTTCAAAAGGGTCTTGAAAAGAAAACAAAAGTCCCATTCTCTAGGAGGGTCTGCTAATCCCATATATTCAGAAGGGTCTTGAGTTGAAATGTAAAGTTCCATTATCCGGGAGGGTTCTTAGCAGAAGAGTAAAGTACCACTTTCTAGGTTGGTCCTAAAAAAAATATTAAAGTCTCATTTTTCAGGAGGATCTTGCTACATTAGATTTCATTATTCAGGAGGGCCCGCTATTTTATGTCCCATTATTCAGAAGGGTCCTTATATGATTAATTCTTAAAGAAAAATAACATGAATATATATTTTTCCCTAATTTTTAACAAGAGATATTTTTGTAAATTATTAATACTATGCAAAATTCCCATGCTTAAGACAAACTAAAAAGAAACAAAGATTTGCAAATACGAAGTTTATTCTATTAGATTAAGATTCATCTAGTGAGTTTGTTTCCTACGATCAAAATATAACTAGTGTGTTTGTTACATAGAAATGAAAAATAATAGTGTGTTCATTGCCTAAAATAGAAATAGGATATTTATCAACTAATCATTTCACTAGGGCGTTTATCGCCCGTGAAAGCATGAGCATTTTACCGAAAGAGGAGGAAAGAAAGAAGAAAAACAACATTAATTTTTTTCCAATATTTCAATATTGCGGAGCTTAGACTTTTTTAAAAGAGAATGGTTTGAACTTTTTTCTCATGGACTTGAAGTTTTATTTGGCGAGACAGAATAACATTATAGGACTGCCTATATATTCTGTCATAGAAAGAATCAGGTCAAATATAGTTCAAACAAAACATATTTTGCCTTAAACTTTTTATGTTTTTTTTAAGAGCCCTAGATAACGAAAAGGAAGATTTCAATCTATTGGTTGAACAAGTCTTAACTTTTGTTATTACTAAAAAATAGTATTGTGCATAGGAATCATCCTCAATTACTTTCAAACTAACTCGAGATCAACTTAAAAATAACTACTTTAGTTTCCAATGATATCTCAAACATACTTAAGTATTACACAATATCCATTCATCATTCCTTAATTAAGGGTTTAAAAATATGTCTAACATCATGTATTAATTTCCCTTACAAAAATTGAGTAGTCCCTCTCAAAATAAAATTTATTGAGTCTAAAGACTTTCTGAAAGTCGTTCACACTTAAAAATATATTAAATGCCTGCATCTGAGATACCATATGCTTGACTGTCCTATAAGTATATGCTAATCTGAGAGTACTAAAAATGAGATCATGTAGGGATTATCATTGGCTTGTGATATAGGCTTAAGGATGGGTAGGATATTCGTTTGGGATAGAGTTACTATTACCTCTATAAGCATTTCCCGACATGCTCAGTACTTTACATTTTTGCACTCGTTATTGATTGTCTTTGATGGTTCTTCGCATTTATACTTTTTTCTAAGTCATTTTTTTGGAGTTCTTTTTTACTTTTTTCTTCTGGTCTTGGATTTTTATTGAACCTTCACATTTTTATCTTTTGTTTTATCATCTAACTTAGATCTTTATTTGTGCACTCTAGGAGGTTAGGAAAAAATATAATAGTGCATGTATACAACCAAAAAGATATAGGTTGAAATATGGTTGTCCAATAAAAGGATTTAGGCTCAAAAGGAAGTTTAGGGATTACATTTCATTTGGTATACTCTAAAGGCAGAATTGGGTCAACAACAAACTTGTAATCTTTTCTCACATTCAGTGTTTTCTCAAGATTTTCATTCAACAAACATTCAGGATAAGTTATAGATCAACAAATCAATATCATTGAATTTTTGATTGAAATCTCACCCCGCCATGCACATAAAACAATGAGATTAGCTATAACATGATTTTAAGTTAGCATTTCTCCATCATCACTTAAGTATAATCAAAAGGTACAAAAAGAAACTATATTTCACAATAAAGATGGCCCACCTATCATGTCGAGTAATTTAATACAAATTCTTTAACTCATGAATTTTTCTAACTCTGTTGGCACCGACCAATTCAAATGTTTTTAATTTTGATTTTTAAATGAGACCAAACTCAATAGTTTCCTACATATCATATTGACACAAAAATTAGGTCAGACATAGTTCAAGAAATTTCAAATAAAAGATAGTTGTAATTTGACTATTTTGCCTTTCACCGTAGTTGCTACTTATTGATTTTGAGGTGTGGAGATTGTTGACACAAATCCCAGTGTGATAAAAAAAATATTTGGGAAAGTTTGTGATTTTTAGAGGCTTTAAAATCCATCAAGTTGAACTCTATCAACATTCATTTTTCTGATTGTTGGGTGGAAATTTGGACAGTTCCACTAGGTTCAACTATAGATTTTTGGTTAGTAGCGGGTTCGGTTCATATTTAGAGCCTTGAATTTGTATTTCATTCCCTCATTTAAAAACTTGTGAAATATGCCTTAAAGAGGTCCCGAGAGTTAATTTATAGAAAATTATCTTTTTCGTAAAATTCTGATGTTGCCTCTAAATTTGAAAGAACAAAAATTTCCCTATTAGCATATTTTATTTATATTCAAGGGATTCCGAATGAATCCCAAGGGTCTGATTGAAAACTTAACCTTCTAGCTAAGTTGTTGATTCTCAAGACCTATACAAAGGCCTAGTCGTGATGGGTATCTCAAGCCACCCTAAGCTGGAGACCACACCCATACCATGTCTAACTGAGTATACTAGAAAATAACAGCGGAAGATAACCAAACATTAACAAGAAACCAAGGGTCAATAATCAATAACCACCCACACATTGTCCATAAAAGCCTCTAAATTAATATCAACCAAACTAGGGACATGCCCCGATTTATAGCCATAATGAAATTCAAATGACTATCTAAGATATAATAAAATAAATACTTTTAAATTATAGGCCTTTTGGAGGAACAAAAGCTCATCACTTCAAGCTGACAAATGGATGAACCAGAATCACCTACTCAGCATAAGGGATCCAAAGAATCCCTAGGATCCTACATCATAAAAAGATGTAGCATCCCGAGATGATTAGCGGGGTAAGAACTACCATGTAACTCAAGGTAAGGAATAAAATAATGACATTTCAAAATCAATCGAAAACTAGTCTCAATGTACGTGTTCACATACATATATAAATAAGCTGATGCAATAGATAACAAGGTCTAGCATGAGATTCAAAATCCTTAATCGAACTATGTAGCTCTGTCCGTCCTAATAATACCCACGGTCTATATATGTACGGCTCCCTTCACTGGAAAGATCTTAGTGCGTGTAGCTGTACGAACCAGAGATACCAATCTGCACAACCCCTCTTCATACTAATTTTACTTGCAATTTTATATAATTATGCCATTCCAATTATGCATTGATTTGGGGGTATTACACAACTCGCAAGTCCCATTTTAAAACCAAAACATCTACAGCAAGGCCTTTTCAAAACCATTTTCAACCATTAGCCATTAGTGCAATGCAATAGATAAGAGGAGTCAACAAAACAATGTGATTAACCATATTTTGAAACCAATTATGCAAGTGGGTTGAGGTTAATATCAATTTCTTAGTCAAATCTTTCAAATTTGGGGAATACCTCAACCCACTATTCCACTACCTATAAATTTGGGAGACTTTGTGTCCCCTTTCCTAATTCCCATACCCATACATATATTCAGTTCAAAACCCTAAGTTAAATAATAGATAACTATTCTAAAACCATGGGTAAACCATTTCATATAATAACCATTCTAAACCCCTCAACCCACATTCAAAATTCAATAAATAAAACCACATGGAAAATAACTAAACATATGTTTTATCTAAAAATGATTCAAGGAAGAGATACATGCCTTAATAGAAGAGAAACCCTTTGAAAATAGCAAGGAAAGAATACCCAAGCTTGAACCCTAACCTCACTACATTTCAACTTTAGTTTTTGAATGAAGAATGACCCTTTTTGAGAGAATACTAGAGTTTTAATATTTATAAATTGGTTATATAGAGATTGGATGGGTTATAGGATGTAAAAGAACTATAAAATCCTTAATAAACTTTTAAAATAACATATCGTCGACAAAATAAAAGAGGTTTGCAGTGCGAAGCTCAAGGCAAACCCCAAGTATGCAGCGTGATGCTTATTGCGAAGCCCAGCACAAAGTTGAGGCATTGAGTCTTTGCGAAAACCTTCTTGGCAGAAAGAAAAATCCAACACCTCCTTCGTGATGCACACCATCTTTTTGGTTCCAAAACTTCCCCTAATACACCCAAGCTCTTCCTTAAGTGTTTCACGCTTAATGTAGGGGCTATGTACTCTCGTTTAAGATAGTTTTTGAAGTCGTAACATCCGGGGTGTTACATTAACCCCTTCAGGATCATTCATCGCTAAATAAGCAATTACGATACCCATAACACGATATAAGTAAGAACACAAAAGGACACAGGAAGAACCCAAAATATGACATGAGGAGAAGTAATTTTCATACCTTAAGTACTTTTCTCTAAAGTTAAAAACAAGAACAAGTATTTGGACTTCATGTGATCATTAGCTTCCCACGTAGCTTCTTTCAACTTTTTAATTTCTCCAAAGCACCTATATCAGAGCCACATACTTAGCCCTCAAACTATGGACTTGCTTATCTAATATCTCAATCATGACCTTCTCGTAAGATAATGAGTCTGAAGTAGCACCATCCTCAATTGTCATAATCAATGAAGGGTAACCCATACACTTCTTCACATAAACACATGGAATACTTGATAGAACCAAAACTCGCAGGCAACTCTAGCTCATAAGCAATATTTCTAACTCTCTTTAAAATCTTTTAGGGACTAATATAATAGGGACTGAGCTTCCTCTTCTTCCCAAACCTCATGACTCTTTTCATAGGAGACACCTTAAAAAATACTTAATCATTAACAAAAAAACTCCAAATCCCTTCGCTTAACATCCTCATAAGACCTTTGGCGACTTTGGGAGGTGGTAAGACTTTCTGTAATCACTTTAACCTTTTCTATGGCTTGGTGAACCAAGTCAGGACCAAACAATCGAGTCTCACCAATCTCTAACCACCCAATAAGAGACCTTCACCTCCTAACATAAAGAACTTCAAAAGGAGCCATTATAATACTAGAGTGATAACTATTATTATAGGCTAAGTCAATAAGAGAAAAATGATTAACCCAACTCCCCTAAATGTAAACACACAAGTCCTGAGCATTTCTTCCGAAGTTTTAATCGTCTGTTCAACTTATCCATCCATCTGAGAGTGGAAAGCAGTGCTAAAGTTCATCTTAGTCCCCAAATCTCTCTATAATGAACACCAAAAGTAAGAAGAAAATTACATACCTTAATCATAAATGTTAGACACTGGTGCCGCATGCAATCTGACTATATCCTTAATGAACAACTTTGCATAATCCTCTCAAGAGTGAGTAGCCCTGATAGGCAAGAAGTTAGAACACTTAGTGATCATATCCATGATGACCCAAATAGAATCAGACTGATTGCGAGACCAAGGAAGACCGGTAAAAAATCCATATTTAACATCTCCCACTTCTACATGGGCAACTTAATCTCTTAAGATATGCCACAAGGCCTTAAGTGCTTAACGTTAACTTGCTAACAAACCATACACTTGGTAATAAAATTTGCCATATCCCTCATCATATTGTTCCACCAATAGATTTCCTTCAAGTCATGGTACATCTTCACTGAACCTAGATGAATATTAATCTAGAATCATGAGACTCAGTCAAAGTACTTTCTGAAGCCCATCAACCTTAGGAACACACAATCTTCCTTGATATCGCATGATACCATAACTACAATCTAAAAAGGTAAAATCTTTGGCTGACCCACATAATCCATAATCTTCATATGAATAGGATCCGAAGAATATTTCTCCATCGCCTCAACTCCAAGTAATGACTTAACCACCTCTTACACAATTACTCTTCCATTTTCAGAGTCCAACAGACGAACTCCCAATTTAGCCAATCGATGAATATCCTTTACCAATCCCCTTTTATCCTAACCAATATAAGATTAGCTTCCATAGATAATGTACTTAGAGAATCAGAAACCACATTATCTTTACTTGGATGGTAATGAATATATATCATAATCGTTGAGTAACTCAAGCCACCTCCTCTGCCAGAGATTCAGTTTCTTTTGGGTAAACAGATACTGCAAGCTCATATAATCTAAATAGATGTCCACATGAATACCATAGAAGTAATGACATCAAATATATATAGAATATACCACAACTAACAATTCCAAGTTATGCATTGGATAATTTTTCTTATAAACCTTAAGTTGCCCAGAAGCGTAAGCCAAAACCTTAAGACACTGCATCAATACATAACCCACTCCCACATGAGAGGCATCACAATAAAAAATAAAACCATAAGTACCCTCGAGCAGGGTTAAGAATCATGCAAAAGTCAACTTATCCTTCAACTTCTAAAAGCTACCCTCACAAGCTTCAGACCACAAAAACTTAACCTTTTTCTGAGCCAATTTCATCAATGGAGCAGCAATAGAAGAAAACTCTCCTCAAACCTCCCCTGATAACTAACCCAGTCCACAAAGCTTCCAATATTAGTTATAGTCGTTGCCCTAAGCAATTTTTTAGCCGGTTCATTTTTTTGTGGATCCACCTTGATCCCTTCACTAGAAATGACATGCTTCAGAAATGTTATGGCATTCGGCTAAATCTTACACCTAGAGAACTTTATATATAATTTTTGATCCTTAAGATTCTGCAATACAATTCAATGGTGATTGTCATAATCCTCCTTACTCCATGAGTACACCAAGATGTCATCAATAAATACTATTATAAACAAATCCAAAAACTGCTGAAACACATGATTTATGAGGTCCATAAAAGCAGAGGGAGCATCAGACAATCAAAGAGACATGACCAAAAAATAATACTGACCATACTGGGTATGGAAATTAGTCTTAGGGATATCCACCTCCCTAATTGATGATTACCCGAATAAAGATCATTCTTAGAAAAACACTTTACACTCAAAAATTGGTGAAATAGATCATTAATCTTGGAATGAAGATACATATTCTTCATTGTAGCATTATTCAATTAACTATAGTCTATGCACATCTCAAGAGACCCATTTTTCTTATGCATAGTTAGAACAAAAGCAACTAATGGTGAAACACTAGGATTAATAATGCCCTTACTAAAAAGATTCTTTAATTTCTCTTTAAGCTCCTTTAACATAGTTGGGACCATTCTATATATAGGGATAAAGATAGGACGAATATTCAATAAAAGGTCAATCCCAAAATCAATCTCCTAAAGGAGGGATACCAGTAAAATCATCAGGAAATACCTTGGGAAACTCATTGACCACAAGGACAGATTACAAAGAAGGACCCTTGGAATTTGAATCCTTAACCCAAACCAAATAATAAACACTCCCTTTGGGGATCAACTTTTGATCTCTCAAAAAAGATATGAAACCCCCTTTAGGTACTAAAGAAATCCTCTCCCATAGGATTACTGGTTCATTAGGAAAATAGAAATTAACCTCTTGGGTCCTATAATTCAAGGAAGCATAACATGACTGAAGCCAATCCACCTACTAAAATGATGTCAAAATCTACCATGTCAAGCTCTACCAAACCTACCAAGGTCTTTCTCTAAATGATAGACACCACACAACCCCTATAGACCTTTCTAGCCATAATAATGTCATATATGGGAGTAGACACAGAGAAATGCTTGAGGATAGTCTCCAGACCAAAAACAAAATGTATAACCACATAAGGGGTCACTTAAGAAAACATAGATCCCAGATCAAGTAAATAGTAAATAACATTAGAAAAAATTATACTATTCAAGTGACAACATCAAGAGATGCCTCGAATTCCTGATGGGTAGAAAGAGTAAAAAGATGATTCTGACTAGTGTCAGAAGTAGAGGTAGCACCCATTGGTATAGAAGTCGATAAAGTCACAATAGAGACCTTATTATCTCTAGAAGAAACCTTAGATGAAGGTAAAACCTCTAAATCTGACAAGGCTAACATTATGTGAAGCACAAGTTCCTCCCCTCATAGAAATAACCACAATGAAGCTGACCACAAAATCTATAAGGAGGATAAGGCAGAATAAATGAGCTTCACTAGCCTAAGGCTGGGCACCCTATTCCTTAAAACCACTTATATCCTAGAAATGATGATCACTAAACGACTTTGGATAAAGAGCATTAGATGTCGAGTAAGAGTTAGAACTTCCCTAATTCTTCTTTTCAGACCATATTCTCCTATATCTACCACTATTTTGTTGGCCTCTACCCTGCCTTGAATACCTGAGCTTTTTATTCTGCCTCTTTCCCATCTCTTCCTACTTCTTCACCTTATCTTTTACCTGATGCATACACACCACAAGTCTAGATATATCTATATCATTGTTCAATATCACAAGCTTAGATTCCAATACCAAATAATAAGACTAACTCGAAGTGAACTTCCCCATCATACCCCTCATTCTAGATACCAACTCCGAAGTATAGCGAGATAACTAATGAAATTTCAAGGCATACTTTTTCACACTTATCCTTTCGTGCTTCAAGTTTACAAACTCCTCTGCCTTCACTTTCCTCAACTACTAAGGAAAGAAATGATCAAGAAAGGCACCAAAAACTCTTTCCATAATGCCGACTTAACATCATCACCCGTTTACTACTCTGACTCCTTATATCATGCATCACACTAAAGATATTATCCATCTCATCAATAAACCCTAAAAGATACTTATCAACTATAGAACCAGTAAAGTTTGGGGGATTAAACTGCATGAATTGGCCAACTCGAATGATCTTAAAAGAAGTACCGACAAAACCCACATGATCATATTTGCAAGATTGAGATATCACCAACTAAGTTAACATATGAATAGAATGGTGAAGCTCAACATTAGATATGTCTCCTTGAGGTAATAGAGCATTGGTGTCACCCACCAAAGAGGGATAAGTGGGGGATGGTGGGACCCCATGTAGAAATATAGTTAAGAGAAAGGACCTTAGATCATCTCTGCGATGGTGAGTCCCCTTCACATTCCCCATAGCATAGGTAGAGGTTCTGGAAGAGTTTCTATGAACATCAAATCTTTGAGGAGGCATGATGTGAATCAAGAAAAAAAGCAAGAATTAAAAAAATCTCAGACCCTAGACTCGATAGCACAAAATAGAACATAAGAAAGAGAAATATTGCTAAATACCTTGTAGCATCCCCCTTATAAGTGTGGCATGCTATACATCCATAAAAATAACACTACTTGACATGACTTTGTGGACACCCAATGACCCTGAAACTAGGCTCTGATACTAATCTTATGAAGACCAAAACTAGGGCTTAGTCGTGCCAGATATATGAAGCCCACCCTGAGTTAGATATCACCCCCAATAGCCTATCCAACCGAGCATACTTAAAAATAAAAGTTTAAGATAACGAACGATAAGGCAGAAGATATGTAGATAACTTAATATGAAACCAAATTCAATAATAAATAACTACCCATACTTTGCCCACAAAATCCTCAAAACAGATATCAGCATAAGTTAAGACATACCCTTACTATAGCCAAAAGAAATAGAAATTACTATCGAAGATATAATGGACGAGTACTTTAAAATGATAGGCCTTAGAGAAGAATAGAAGCTCACCACTTTAAGCTGACAAGAAAATGAACAAAATTACCTACTCAACACAATGTAACCTAAGAATCCCTAGACCCTACATATGAAAGGATATATCATTCGAGAACGGTTAGTAGAGTAAGCACTAAAATGTAACTTAGGCTTAGGGATAAAATAACTCTATTTCAAAATCAATCCAAAACTAGTCTTAATATATTTTTTCAGATAAATACATATACATATATGTATATAAGATATTGGTATTAGGAACAAGGTTTAGCATACGATTCAAAATCAATAACCTAGACTGTGTAGCTTTGTCCTTTCTAAAACAACCTATGAGATAAATAGGTTTGGCTTCCTCCATCGAAATAACCCTAGTATGAGCGGCATGAATTGGATATTTCCAAAGAAGGTGAGGGAATGCCTCAATCCCATCCAAATCAAGGATATATGGACATATATATATATTGTGGACTACGAACATGATCAACAAGGCCCTCACATCGAAAAATGTGGTTTCTAGTATTGGTTCCCCTCGGACATCCACCTTTACGGTGATCTACACAACCCTAGTTAAGCCTAATTTAAAACATTTGCATATAATCCATCCATTAAACCAAGGAGTCATACATCAAGGCATATACCATTGCTATCTTCAAACCAATTTCACTTCCAAGTTTGTAGAATTCTGTTGTTATAATTATCCATCTACCTAGGGGAATGCCATGATCCCCAATTCCTATTTTAAAATAAAAACATGACCAATAAGGCCTTTCTAAAACCATTTTTATTTATTAAGCCATTAGTTTAGTGCAATAGATTAGAGGAGTAAGCAAAATTATTTGACTATCCATATTTCAAAACTAATTTATGCAAGTGGGTTAAGGTTATTATGGGTTGAGGTTATTATAAAGTTCATACCAAAATCCTTAAAAGTAGGGGAATTCCATGACCCCCTATTTCATTACCCATAAATTTAGGAGAATTCATGTTGCCCTTCCCAATTCCTATATCTTTGAAAATATTCAGTTAAAACTTTAATTTAAATAATACATAACCAAGTCAAAACTATGGGAAAACCAATTCATATGATAACTATTCCAAACCCTTCAACCCAGATTAAAAATCCAATAACTAAAACTACATAGATAACAAGTAAACACATGCTTTATATAGAAATGATTTATGGAAGAAATACATACCTTAATCTAAGAGAAACCCTTTGAAAAAAGAAAGTAAAGAATCCCAAAGCTTGAACCCTAACTTCACTGACTTTCAACCATAGCTTTGGAATAAAAAATGACCTTTTTTAAGAAAATACAAAAGTTTTAATGCTTAGAAATAGGTTCTATAGAGATTGGATGGGTTATCATATGTAAAAGGACAAAAATAAACTTAATAAACTTTTCAAAGAAGTCCTATTGTCAAAAGGAAAGAGGTTCACAATGCAAATCCCAAGGCAAACCCCCAAGTTCACAACGTAATGATTAATGCAAAGCCTAGCACAAATCTGAGGCACTGACCCTTCATAGACTTCATTGCAGTGCAAAGCCAAAGCAAAACACCCCTTTCATGATGCACAACCACTTCTTGTTTCCAGACCTTTCCCCAATTCACCCAAACACTTCCTAAAGTGTTTCATTCTCAATATAGGTGTTATGTAGGATTTTTTTAAGCTTATTTTTGGACCCAATAATTCCTGGGGTGTTATATCAGAGCTAGGTATCGATTGGTGCAGTCATTTAAGCTGCTAATTGGTCTCGAAAGAAAAGCCACTTAAGAATAAATGGGTTATTAAAATAGAAGCCTCTTAACTACCTACAGGTTTCTTTATTGATAACTGCTTAAGAGGTGCCTAGTCTATTTATGGTAATCGCTTTATCACCCAGTTTGCTGCTAAAGTGGCCAACTTGTATATAAACCCTATTAATAATTTTTCATAATTTTTGAACCTTTGAAATTTGGGTTTGAGAGATTTTTAGGGTTTCCTTCATCATTTGAGCTTCCGTAATCTCTAAAACATTAATTTATTTTAAAATTAATTTTTATCCATCAAAGCGTAAATTAAGCTTGGTTTTAATATAAGATTTTGAGGATTTTTCTGGAAAAACATAAAAATATATTTTCTTCTATTTGAAGCTTGTATTTAACTCAATTTTGCATCATTTTTCAATTGTATGAATGTATTCTTAAAATAAAATTTCAATTTTGCCCCTCTTATTTTTGAACTCAATCTTCAAACCCATTTTCGAATCGATTCAAATATGGGCAATATGAATATAATTATCTTTATTTGAATGCTTAGATTCTATATATGCATGTTGTAGTTGGTTCCTAGTATGTGAATAAAATAAAGGCTTCGTGTTAAAGAACTTTAGGCTAAGATTTTATCATTTTGAGGTAGGTTATTGCTTCACCTTCATCAAACTAGGCTGGCTAGTTAATGAATAAGTAACACATGCTATGGGTTGGTGTAAATAACGATAAAATGTGATTTTAAGGTTATTATATATGATAGGATTCCCAGGTGGGGCATTATTATTGATTGTTGTTGGTTGTGATATTATATATACCGTGTGTTGCTTATGTGGGGGTTGTATTTGACATTATTGGTTGTATTTGTGAATTTGAATACATAACTTTTTAATGTGATACCTATGTAGGGGCTTGAATTTATATTATAAGCCTTATTGTGCATTGCTTGAATTTATCATGATAGAAATGCTTGAGTTATGGGTTGATATGATATTAATGATGTCTTACACGCATGATTATTCCACTTGTGCGCAACTATAACTAATATCATGATTATTGGCATGTTGTGTTAACTTTTGAGCTTAACTGTATACGTATTGAATGGATTTGATATCATCATACAGATTTGGTTGGGAGCATTGTATTCTTATTTCATGCACACACATTCATGACATATTAGTACCCTTGAGGAACAATAATATTCAAAAGAAAATGAGATATTTTTAGAATACCTAGACTAATGGATATGTCGACCGGGTAGATTGAGACAAGAGATTGAGATTAATTGAAATTTTCGATAGTATATGGGTTACAAATCCCCTATGAGTTTTATTTTGAGAGAATCATGGCTCTATAGGTGTCTACAGAAAGTCATGTGATAACTTTCAACTAGTCACTTCATCATCCACTGCATAACATTGCATTTGTGCATCATGTATTGTTTTATGTAATATTTGGCTTGTACTTAGATTTTATCTATACTTGCGTGTATTGTTGTCCTTTATTTGTGCTATTATATATACATATATATATATATGAGAACTGTTCGTGGAGAAGGTGTGAGCTACAATTTGGAAACTTTTCATATTGCATGTTGCATACTCATAATATATTATTTAATTACCTTAATTTCTACCTTTTCTCAATTAGTCTATGGTAACTATTGAGTAAAACTTGATCGTACGCACTTCTACTATACCCCTTTAGTACAGTTTCTAGTTTAAGTACCATATGTGGAGGCTGATCTTTGTGTAGAGATTTTTAATTTTTGGTGTACTGAGGTGCTCTAGGGTTTGAGGCTAATTCAGGCCTACTCCATATTTATTTGTCTTTACTTATGACTTTGATACATATTATGTATATTTCAGTACTCGAATGGTTTTTTAAGATGCTATACAACTATGTTATCAAATTTTGGGATTTCTGAGATTTTTTTAACTCCTACTATAATTGTTATTGTACTAGCCTTACTTTTCTCTAGAAGTCACAATTAAACTATCTTTATTTTATTTTTCACTTCTTTTCCATTTTGTGAATTTTGCTTAGTTATCAATGATATACCATGATAAATGTCGTCGTAACATGTAATTTTGGGTAGTAATAAATTGGTATCAAAGCGCAAGCTTCACTAATCTCATAAGTGTAAAAGTAGGATGTCTAGTAGTGTCTTATTGATGGGAACATAAAAATTCATATGTATCATCAAGTGGCTATAAAATATATTAAGGAAAAACATCTTTATTTGATTTCTTGTCATGTTGGTTGTTTATACCCAACATTCTAAATTTGTATTGCATTTTTCAATGCAATTGCTGAGAAATAGATCCAAAGATGCCAGAAATACTGAGCTAGTACCCGATATGGGATCCAGGACTACAGGTCAAGGCATAACCCAAAAGTAGATTACATGCAATAGGAGTAAGAGAGGACTCTCTAAAGGTTAAGGTTGTGCATTCTAGTGATTATTATAAGATAGGGGAAGGGCCAACATAGGTTCCACAAAATTTAATTGATATCCCAGTACTTGAGGATTTTTTTGTTTGCCTTTTGAGTTACTTTGATGGTGTTCTATTGAGTGTATCTGTTTTTTATCATATTGAGTGGTGTTCCTCCATCTATACCAATATTTAATTATGGTATTCTTACATCAGGGTTACAATGATCATCTATTATTCCCCTACGTGTGGATTTAGTGTCTATCTAACTTACTATGCCTCTAGTTATTTTGGGTACAATGATGTCTTCTGGAGATTAGAAGGGGTTTGAGAGATTTAAAGGTTTAGATCCTCCCAATATTTATATATCATTTTCCGAGATGCTTATGAGTTTCTGATTGACTACCAGGAGAAGTTTCATAATCTTGGAACCATGACAATCATGGAGTAGGATACAGTAATTATCAGTTGATGAATGTACCTAGGGATTAGTGGAGGGCTTTATACAGTTGTAGCCCTTTGGGTTTGTCTGCTATGACTTGGGCCTAGTTTTTTTGAGGCCTTCTTGAATATGTTTGTGGAATATAGCTTGAGATATCATATGAATGATGAGTTTGGTCATTTGAAGATGGCTCCATGATGATTATTGAATATGAGGGATATTTCTATACTCTATATAGTTATTCACCGGCCAATATTTCTACTAAGTCAAAGAGAATTCATAAGTTTGTGAAGAATTTTGAGGGTGCTTATTAGTTGGTTACTTCCCAAATGGTTGTTTGAAGGGATTTTTTTCAAAGAATAACTAAGCATGCCAAGTTTACCGAATCAATTGCTCAGGATACTCAGGGATGCACTAAGAAGGTACACCATCAGGGTGAGTTTATGGTCACACCTCTTATAGTAAAAATTTTATGAGTAGAGGTTCCTGTGGTTATCATTCTTGGATGGTACATGATTCTTTTAAATATTCAAGTGTTTGACCTTCTAGTTCAATAGTTTAAGTTAGCTAGGCATCAATCCTTAGTAATTGAGGTTCTAGTTTCAATTCTTCATGCTAGGGTAGTCGTCCGAGTCTGTATATGCCCCTTAAAATTAAGTCAAGATGCAAAGGCTACTTGGTATGTGATGAGGTTTTCCATTTTGAAAAGTATTGTCCCCGATGTGTGTATGGACCTACTCAGTAGGGTTCTCCTCTTTAATATTGCCTTATTTTTATTTCTGCATTGAGAGGTGGTCTACAAAGTTATAGGGGTAGTGCTAGTAGTGCTAGAGGTGGTAGAGGTAGAGGTAAGGGAGCTCATAGAGGTAGTCAAGAGGTTTCTCAGTTTGAGAGAAAATAAGGATAGTTCTATGTAATACATGGGAGACCTTAGGCAAAGGCTTCTGATGAAATTATTACAAGTATCATCCTAGTTTTATCTAGATATGCTTTCATGTTATTTAAACCTAGATCTATATTCTAAAATGCATATACATATTTTGCTTCTGGTTTTGATGTTACATATGAGCCCCTTGTGATCTCTTAATGTTTATATCCCCATAATAGATTCTTTAGTGATGAATTAGGTATACCGATCTTGTGTGGTGACCTTTGCCGACCATGAGAATTGGGTAGACTTTCTTACCCTAGATAAGGTTGATTTTGATTTTATTTTCGGTATGGATTAGTCAGTCAAAGACTAAACCTCACAGGTCAAAGGTATCTCTGGGTCGAAAGATAAGTCACACTCTCTATGCTCGTCTACTTTCAGGTCAAGGAATCCACAACTACATTAGGCATGCTCGAATGATAAAGGATATAGAGATCATAATGATTAATTTGATCAATCCATCAATGGTATCTCAAATACAGATTTCAGTAGGTGAAAGAAACATCGAAGCCTACAATGATTAGAGGAAATATCACAATGGAATCCTTACTAGAAATGTCTCTTCATTTTAAACACAAACACAACTATAGCTAACTCCAAGTCATGGGTTAGGTAATTCTTCTCATGAGGCATCAACAGATGAGAAGCATGT